>OX596334.1:3078074-4278074 GCA_951394405.1 Coprinellus micaceus | reverse complement strand
AGCTGGATCAGCTCTCGATGCCCTCTGCAGTTTTGGTTTCCCTCTGGAGCTTCTAGCTCTGCATCTCGTCTAGATTGTCAATGACAGGGATGGTGCGTTCTCTTGCCCTCTCTTGTTCTATCTCCCGCATCTTCCTCTTCTTCGAAACATTGGTGCAATGCCCATCTTCTCCCAAGTCCCCCAGCCTAACAGCAACCAACCTCGACAAGAGGGAGAGCCGAAGGTAGCGCCTCCCCGTTGCAGGAGACACTGAGGAAGTCGATCGTGCCTGCGACCTTGGGGTAAGCTTCTCGATTTCACAGCTGCAAACGCAACTAATCTTTGACACAGTGCAAAGTCCGTTGCACATGCTGCTATCTACCCGCCTAAGTGCAGATTTCACCAGCCATCCAGCTATCCAGAACGCACGCCGCCATTTCACTTCCCACCCTCGCCATTTTGTACAGCCTGCACCCGCCTCCGTATCCTTTCGGCGCCCCATGCCCCTTCGCCTGAGCAACACCAGGGCGAGATACGAACCTTGACTGTGCCTCAATAAACGACCAACGACATTGTTCTCGATCGTCGGAAGCTCACGCACGGAAGGCGAGCGAAGGTGTGGGAGGGATGACTAGCGACGGATATGGAGCAGACCAAGGTAGCGACTACAAGCCCCATCTTCGCTAGATCCCGCTGCGACCCCAGTTCGTCTTGAGTCTAGTGGGAAACCTACCCGCCTTCTCCAAGGCCTCAACCGAGCCCGCGATTTCGACCTCGCCGCGTCGCCACCGCTTCACCGAGCGGTATCTTCGACCACTCGTCAAACGGCAGCCCCTCCGTCGATCGACCTCTCCCCCTCCACTATGCTCGCCAACACCTCAACGTTCGTCCCCCTCCACTCCATGGCGAGTTCGAACACCCCTGCCACCACGCTCGCCTTGCTTCCAGCGTCCCGTCTAAGATCAACCCCCTCGCGCCATCATCCCCCTTACCAGCTGCTGTGTCCAAACACCCAAGAGTCGAAGCATAATGTTGGAACGGCACGCGGTACCACACTCCTTGGTCGTAGTACCTTCGATTGTCGCGCATACTACCATGATGGGGGAGGAGAGAGAGGAAGGTTTGGGTGAGTGGGCACCCGAGGAGACGCTGATCAGGGGCAGAAGTCCAATGCGTTTTTCAGCGAAGGGACGGTGCGTGACGCTACCAAGCTCAATTTAGGGGCGGGCCCTCATATAGGATCTATCCAGAGCGCGTACGCCGGGTTGGCTGGGACAAGCTAGTTCGTGCATAGGTAGTTAAGTACAAGGGTGGGATATATCTAGGAGGAACGACGACGACGGATATGTTTTGTAGAGAAAGAAGAGAGTTTGAATCCGGTATCTGGTAATGTTCTTGAATGACAGGAGCCCTCGAACTATATGACTTGAAAAGATTGGAGAACGTAGAGATGAGGACCAGGTTGAGGTCAGAAGGAAGCGACAGGAATACATGGGTGAACACGAAATGAGATATGGCGAAAGCATAGAAAGGAAGCTCGGGAACGCAGAAGAGAAATATGGCCAGTGTGCGAGAAGAAGAGGGCGAGTTACGGTAGTGAATGAAAAATATACAAAACGCAGTCCGTTGGGGAAATCACCGGGGCTAGGTCATAAAGTGAAAGAAGAGGGTGAAGAGGACTGTCCCATCGACTTGCCATAGAAGTTGGGGTGTATCATGGATCTGGAGACGGTGCACGATCCTTGGCCCAGGAGGCTTGGCAAAGCCAGGAGCGACGAGAGTGTGACAGCGTTGAATGAGGATGGTGGGAGACGGTGAGACTTCTGAAGGAGGCAGATGGGAGAGTATCTGGGCCATTTAGTTGGAGGATTCTGAGCGCAGTTCCTGTGCCTGCCGCTGCAGGTGGTCTGCCTCTTCACTGTGAGAAGGGTCCCCTGTTTTCTTGGAGAGAGAACGCAGGGACATGGCGAGATTCTTGAGGGACTGAGTGCGCTCTTTGTGGCCAGGTGGGTGAAGTTCAAGGACCTCTCTCTCCAGGCGGATCGTTTCAATGAGATCATCAACAAACCCAGCCTTGAGAAAGCGAAGCCAGAGGGAGCCAGCGAGTTCCCTGAGAGCCACGGCATGGTCTGGATGTCCCTGTGGGCGATGCACGAGCACTTCCCTGTACAGGGGAATCGCCTCGTCGATGTCGGGAATCGACCCTGCCTTTTGGGAGCGCAGGTAGAGGGAATTGGCGAGGTTCCTGAGAGTGTCGGCATGGTCTGGATGTCCCTGTGGGCGATGCTCGAGCACCTCTCGCTTCAGGCAAATCGCCTCGTCGATGTTGGGAATCGACCCTGCTTTTTCACAGCGCAGGTGGAGGGAGACGGCAAGGTTCCTGAGAGCCATGGCATGGTCTGGATGTCCCTGTGGGCGATGCTCGAGCACCTCCCGCTTCAGACGAATCGCCTCGTCGACGTCCGGAATCGACCCGGCATGTTCGGAGCGCAGGTGGAGGGAGACGGCGAGGCTCTTGAGAGCATCGGCGTGGTCTGGATGTCCCTGCGGGCGATGCTCGAGCACCTCCCACTTCAGGCGAATCGCCTCGTCGATGTCGGGAATCAACCCTGTCTTTTCATAGCGCAGGTGGAGGGAGAGGGCGAGGCTCATGAGAGCATCGGCGTGGTCTGGATGTCCCTGTGGGAGCTGTAGACGACATTTTTTTCCAGAATCCCCAAGCAGCCGCCTGCGGGGGTTATCCAAAACACCCAAGCAGCTGCTTCCGACTTTCCCAATTGGGACGGCTAATCATGTGATGTTGATTTTTTCTCATTCGCGGCAGTCCCCACATTCCCACATGGGTAGCTCCCTCCCACTCCGCATCGCACCCCTCCCTTCGGGGGGGCCCCGCGATGCTTCGGGGAGGGTCCCAGGGCCCCCGATGTGAGACCGTCAGTCACATACGTGGGGCCCCCGTTCCTTGCTGCCGCTCATCACGTGCTCGGCCCAAGGGCCTCGAATTGATAGGCGTAGGGTGGTGTGGGTCCGCCGGCTGGGCTGATTCTAAGAATGATTTTTATTTGAGTCCATTTTACACTATTTTCAAGCCTCGCTAATGCAATGTTTGGTTGTTTGATCTCCTCATGACACTGCAAGCAAAAGCCCATGTTTCCGGCGGAAACATAAGTCCACCATCGTAGCACGTGAATTGTCTATTGTAGACTTGGGAGTACTTTGTCTTGGGGCGCCACAAAGCTGATACATCAAATATGAGCCCGTCTGATGAGACCAGAATGTCCCAGGCGGGAACACACATCATATTGGCGGCGGAAACATGGAGTCCCCATTCCCTTCACATTTTCTTTGTTTACGACGGGAGCATAGTTTCTTTTTCGGGCCATGAACCTCTGCGGAACAAGGGAGTCACACACAGCCTTTTTTTTTTTGGTTTCGGAGCGTAAAACAAAGTCTTTATCGCCCATGTTCCCGGTATGTTGCCTGTCCTTGTAAGATTTTATGTGGCACCAATTAAAGACGGATGTCCCCGGCCGCACCATTGACTCGACAAATCGTTTGTAACAAGGGTGGCATAGAATATGGGAAACCCATGCATGAGCTATGTTCACGCTCGGCGCATGAGATCGGCAATTAATATCTGGCGGCTCTGCGTCAAGGTGTGGCACTCGGGATATTTCCTGGCTTCTTTCTCCATATCGTGGCGGGAAACATGGGTGGATGAATGGAAGACCCAATGCCGTGACTTTATGTTGGTATCGAGAGATGGCGCAGACCCCAAAGGGTTTAGTGCGCGGGATTCTGGGCGCCAAAGAGCCAAGCGCTGGAGGGCGCGAGGCGCGTCACCGAGATAGGGAAGGAATTCCCAAACTAGGCAGCTCCTGGCAGATGCATTGACACCGAGCTAGACCGGATGGTGTCGCGGCCAGTGTTCTCAGGCTCTTCTCCACTCCGTCATGTCCCCCAAGCCCTCGAAACCCGCCCAATGAATACGACACTCCGGAGGGCAACGATTTCCGAACTCTGACGCGAGTTCACAGGGGAGTTGTTTATTCCCTTCGAAGTTACCGGATTTCTTTCTTATCGCTTTCTCTGGAAAACGTGGCCAAGGTCCCCTCCCTCGTCTTTCAGTTCCTATTTTCGGCTGGCTCTTCCCGTTGACTCCTCTTTCAACATGATGCGTGGATGCCACATCTGACGAAGGCACTTCCTTACTCCGCGCCCAAAACGTGACTATAATCGCCTGGTAACGACACGCTTTTCCTGCTTACCCCCCTACTCTTCATTACCACTCACCCTATCCTCTTACAGTCACTTCCATCCTCGGTCACTATGCCCAGCGTTCGTTCATCTCGTCACACGTCCAGTGTTCGTTCTACTCGTCATCCATCCCAAGCTCAGAAGGAAAGGAAAGCCGATAGTATGGACCATCTCAACCTGTTACCTTCCCCTGGATCCCCTTCTCAGAGCAAGACCGGCAGCCGTCCTGGTCACGGACATCAACGTCGCGGCCGTAAGGTACGTTCCTATGCTTTCAAGAGTCCAAGAAGTTCGCTGACTTTGCCCTCAGATGCGGCAAATCGCTCGCTGGGCTGAAAACGTCTCTGAAAGATCGGCAGCCTCTGAAGCCCTGCACCTCCCCCTCGGGCCCAAGCCGCATACTCGTCCTATTGAGAAACGCCCCGACCACGCCGCTCCAAACCACTCCGTTGAACCGTCTGGTCGATCTATCCCCCAGCGCCCCCTCCACCCTCTCCCACAACGTCCTGCCGTCCAGCGCCCCATTCAACCCATCCTCCGGCGGCCCGTGCCACCTCTGCCTCAACGTCCTGTTGTACATCGCCCTGTGCTTCCCCTCCCAAACAGGGTCGCTAGGATACGACCCTTCGTCATGCCAATGTCTGTCGACAGTTCCAACGATACAATGTCCGTGGATACGACCTCGTCCCTCTACACCATGTCAGTTGATTCCTCCTCATCTAGTACCATGTCGATTGACCCGGGCTCTTCTCGCATGTCAACCTCCTCCGACGAAACGATCCGGCCTATGTATGATGATGTGAGGTTTAGGGGCCGACGCACAAATGGACGTGCGGGAATGGTGCGTCCCTTTTCATTCCAGACTATACCAGATGCAGTTGCATATGCTGACATGCGTTCAAAGGTGGCAGAGCACAACTTGGAACTTATGATCCAACATATGTACCACATCGCTGACCTCGCCGCCTCGACCATCAAGCACCTTCGTCACAACTAGAGCCATCTTCAAGTGTTCGCGATCAAAGCCCAATTCTGATCAGCACTTACCTTCCCGTATTATTCTTTTTCGCCTATTGAACGTTCCAGCTCCCGATTCAAATTTATGTTGCACCATTGCGTCACCTAAGCCACTTTCCCGGTCCGTTCGTGTATACACCACGCCGTAATAGCTTCGTCTCTCCTACTATCTCTTCATCTCTTCCTTTCTTGCTTAGGCACCTGGAAGTATTATATCCTCTTAATCCATAAAAATGCGAGACTTTCGTAAATCTGAAAATCTGGAACTGGCAGGCGTGTGAGGATCATTTCTCGAACTTGGCGGGTTCACATGTTGAGCTTTGATCATCAGTCCCACCTGGCTCTTCTCTCTTCGACCATGAGCCGCTGAGCCTCCCTGTACTATCCCCCCCAGACCCTCTGCTCTCCTCCCCTCTGGCTTCATGCCGCTATGTCTGTGCAAGCGATGTCTTGCTGAGGACGAAGAAGGTGTCATCCTTAGCGGCAATGTATATCGGGTTCATCAATTGAAGAGATCGGTTGGGGAGATAGGCGCCGACGAATCTCATCCCTCCTCCTCGACGGTCACTAACTATATCGACCCCGCCCACGAGAACCCCCTCGTACCTCCCTCAAGCAGCACCGGATCCGCTTTACCTTCACCCTTGACGGCCGCGGTCGATATTTCAAGTTCTCGGCTGGAGATTCAGGACATTCGCTACCAACTCCTGGGGACCTCGTTCAACAAACCATTCGATCTGGAATTTGGCACCTCGAATATCAAGCCGATGGAACTCCCATACAAGTATCATGGTCTCTTCAACGCGCCGCCCTACCATCTTGTCCAAGCACCAGCGAACTCCCTATTTCTTGAACAAGAGACTCGCCTTCACGCCTGGGCACAGCGGCTAGCTCATCTAGAGAGCATTTCGGAGGAATCGAACTACCAGGTTCACCTTCGGTCAGTCCAGAAGAACGTCATTTACAGCTTGAACACTATGTACGGGTGGAAAGTGGACTTGCACCGCCAGAAGTACGGGGTGCTTCCAACCCCAACTCAGTCGAGTATAGGAACGACACTGATCATTGACACAAGTAAGCGTACAGGCTAAACCCGTCTCCCTTTCCCCTCACGATGTGTGCTAAGGCTCCCCCGTCTAGCGCGATACTTGCAGTTATACAACATGGGGGACCCCACCTATTCGCGATTTGTGCTTTCGGGGCTGCTCCTCGTCCTCGTCCTTCACCTCGTTTTCAACACCTCGAATTCAAGATGTGAAGTGGTCTTGGCCCTCCTCCAAGATCAGATCCGTGCCCTGGACGGCCTACTCCCTCCCGAGCATCTAACACAACTCGCCAAATCGATCCCACGCACGATGAAAGGAGTCCTGGCGGCATTCGACCTCGACCCGCATGTTCACCGTTACGTTGTGTGTGGCGACTGCTATAACCTCATGCCTATCAGCACCACTCCCCCAAGCCACTGCCCATACCAGAAAACTCCAACGTCCCCTCCATGCAACGGAAAGCTCACCCGGCCCCGCATCGTTGACGGGGAGGAGAGACACCAGCCCATCACTTCGTACCTTCACCAAGACATGATTCAATGGGTAGGCCGCTGGATTTGTCGCCCGCACATCGAGGCCACTTTGGATAGAAGGAGGACAGAATTTCATACACGATGGGGCAATACAAGCGCCGATGCATTGGTTGACGACGTCCTCAACTCAAAGGCAGTTCAAGACTTCCGATGGCCCGACAACAAGTCGATGTTCGACTGTCCAGACAACGAAATCCGACTCGCCTTTGGGCTGACAGTCGATGGGTTCAATCCTGGCGGGAACAGAACGGCGAAGCAATCCGCGTCGTCGACTGGTATATACCTGTTCTGCCTCAATCTACCCCTAGAAGAGCGTCAAAAACCTGAGAACGTGTATCTCGTCGGGGTCATTCCTGGACCCGGAAAGCCGTCAACCTCTCAGATCAACCACTACGTCGCTCTTGTGGTGGAGGACTTCCTGAAGTTCTGGAACCCTGGTGTTCGTTACACCCGTACATCCCGGAGGATGGGAGTGCTGGTTCGGGCGGCTATTTTACTGATTATGTGCGATGCTCTGGGCTCCCGCCAGTTATGCGGGTTTGGATCACCGACCTCTCGATTTTTCTGCACGTGCTGTTGGCTGCCTCTAGCCAGCATCGAGAACTTTACGCCGGAGTCGTGGCCGAGAAGAACCCCAGAACAACATCGACACTGGGCCGATCAGTGGAAGGAAGCGCCGAACGAGAAGACACAAGAGGAGTTGTTCAAGAACCATGGAATCCGCTATTCTCCCCTCCTCCGCCTCCCTTACTTCGACCCCATAAAATCAACTGTCGTCGACACCATGCACAACTTCTTTCTGGGACTTTTCCAGCGCCATTGTCGTTTTGTTTGGGGAATGGACGTCGAATTCGAGGACGGTGACGGTACGCTCAAACCCCATGCCAAGATGCCCTCGCAGCCGGCTGCCGAAGCGATGGAGATTGCAAGGCGGGCTTTGGAGTTCTCCAACTGGGAAACTTTGTCTAAGTCACGAAAGGAGGTTCTTTTCTACCTCTGCCTAGAGAACGACCTCAGACGTGGTGGTCGTAAAAGGGATCTGGTCCGCGAATTAGCCAAATGGGTGCGTTTCTAACGTACGCTAAGCAGTGTTATTAACCCACCCCCTCCTCGCACCCATGCAGAGAGATCGACAAGGTCCATTCTGGGCGGAGCCCGCCGACGACGAGATCGCTGGTAACCAGGTGACCCGTGTTTCAAGGACGTATGACCCCACGGATTCACTATTGGCATCTGTACCAGGGACCTCGACAGGAGACGGTCCAATTCTCCTCCCATCTGAATCTTCGGGAGACATGTTGGACGCGGGTGAAGACTTCCTCGCGCGCGGACTGAAGCTCAACTCTCTCAAAAAGGCCATCCTGGTGGCGTTGTGCGACAAGAGAAAGCTGCCCTTCCAGCCGGACGCTAATAAGGCAGATCTAATTGCTTTGTTGGACACCTGGGTGCGGATTCTTCTCTTTTAACTCGTTGGCCCCGTGAACACGACGCTTATTTACCGTTTTTGTCCAGCGCGCCCATCATGCCGTGAAGAAAACCGCGAAAAAGAAGAAAAAGCGCAGTCGCACTGTGGTGTTGGGAAAGTCTGTGCTCGGGGAGGTAGCAGTCGATATGGGCAGGCTAGTGCTCCCCAGGTGGGTAGACGCGGCGCCAATCCGTGTGGGGCAGAAAAAGCAGGGCAAACTTAGCGCTGATCAGTGGAGGACCCTCTGTACGATTCACCTCGTCGTGACTCTGATTCGTATCTGGGGCCGACAGCCGGAGGACTCGCGTTGGTTTGCCATGCTGCTCAACTACCTTGATCTCGTTCGCGCCGTCGAAGCTGGTAGTATGATGGTGACCTCTCCCCAGCTCATCGAGGAGTATCGAGTTCTCATTGGTCGATACTTGATTACGATGAAGAATCTGTACCGGGAGGCGGTGATCACCGCCAATCATCATTACGCGATGCATGTTCCCGATTTCCTGCGGCTCTGGGGTCCGTCACCTCAGGCAAGAGGATTTGGTTGGGAGAGGTTCAACTACACGCTTCAGCAAATCAAAACTAACAAACGCTTTGGTGTGTCGCCTCACCTCGCTTTGCTAACCTTCGACTAACTTCTCGACTAATTTCGGTTAAGGCGAAATCGAGGCCACATTCATGTTCGCCGCATCGCGCGCTGCCAACCTCCTCTCACTTCTTTCTCTCGGAACGATACGCGAAGTTATCTCCAACATGTATACCAAGCTCCACAAACTAGTCAACCCCGACGCCCGTGGTACCCGCCTGCACGATATCGCCCGGAGCTCTCACGACGAGGTGCCGCCTTCCATCCCGAGTTCCGGAGGGCGTTGCCAGGAGATACGGCTCTTAGAAGTGGAACTCGAAGCTTTGGCCTCAACGCTCAATTCTGAACCCGACAATGTAATCGGATACCTGCCCATTCACCTCCCCCCCCCTCCACCAAACGTGAAGTTCATTCTCCTTCACGCTTCCGCCACACGACTTGCGTCGCTAAAGCAAAATGGTACAACTTATAGACCGGCTAGACAGTCTGTCGGGGATAGCAACGTCTTATTGGGTGTCACGAGCCCGTGCGGCCTTCCTTATCGACCCGCGAGATTAGAGGGGGTCTTCCAACATCAAAGAGAAGTCCGGACGGAGGATGTACCCTCTGTTCGCCAGGAGACTTTCTGCATCGTCCGCTGCCTGAAGTCGCTTTCGAGGGAGGTGATCGAACGAGATTGGTTTCGAAAGCATGGTCATATTGGAGGCTCGTTGTGGTCAACGGAATACGACGAAAGTGCCTATGTCATTCGACCCTCCCAGATCGTCTGCCATTTCGCCAGGACAGAACTTGGACGCTTGGAGGGCTTCGGCTCGTCCGCATATCACATTCTGCCGCTTGATAGGGTGCGTTGGTCCATGTATTCATCATTTCACGAATTCTCTCAGTCTAATCGGTGGCTTTGATTTGATTCAGTTGAAAACCCAGTTAGAAAGTAGCGGGCCCGGGATCAAGGACATGGATTTCCTCTTCGAAGCATCCAGTCTTCAGTTCGACGACGACATCAATGAGGAGGATGTGGACGAAGTAGATTTGGATATGGACGTGGATAATGAACGCAGTACATGAAATACATCTTCTACGCAAGGTATCATCACAATCGCGGAATAGTACGGGGACTGGAAGGGCGAGGTACGGTAGGACAGTGGCATGAATTGGGGGGGAAGAACGGTGAGATTGAGGTAAGAAAGGCGAGCTAGTGATTAGAGGCTGTCCTGTGGCGCCACAGAGGCTCAGCAGACGGGCGAATATGAAGCGTCACCCCATCGTCTTGGGGATGGTACTGTCCCTCCCTCGCTTTGAGCCAGTCGCCCCCACTCCCCATCACCCACATTTGATGTCCCCCGTGGTGAAAATGAAGGTAGAGCTCTCCAGGCTGAGTCTCGGAATCGATTGAAGGGGTTTGGATTGGATTCGAAGAGCACGACTCATACCAAATGGTGTTCCTGCCGCTGGTGACCCCAGCCTCGAAACGGCGGAACTTGAGGGACTTAGCGTCAGCAGTAGTGATCGCATCTGGGGTCTTTCTATCACCTCCGAGCTTGCCTTTCTGCGAGCCCGATCCACGCTTTATGGAAAGGGGAGGTGGGGTCGGCTTTGCAGGCATCCTAGACTTCGATAGGCGCGGGGGGAGCAAGGGAGAGGACGGACAAGGTCCGCTCGGAGGGCGTCCTGGGTGGGACGGAGACTTGAGGCGAACGATTGGTGATGGAGTGCCCAAGACGGGTGAGCGCCTTTCACGGTAGGAGGGCAGTCCACTCCACGAGTCGTTGAAGGAAAGGTCTCGCCTCGGAGTGAATGAGCCGTGAAGCGGAGCTGGGTCGCAAGCTGAAACGGGGCCGGTTGGGGAGGATCCTATAGCGGAAGCAAGCGGCTTCTGGGTAAAATAAATGTTGTTCCCCTCGGGCGACCTATACCGAAGCGAAAAACGACGGCGGTCGCGAAGCTTACCCTACGTTCGACAAGATCATGAGCGACGTTCACAGTTAAAGGATATTTTGCGACGTACACAGTAATTCGACTTCCTCCGCTTGAAAGCATACTTTGCCTTGGATGCTTCAAGTACGACTATCTTCATTGGACGCCTGACAGCAGGGCTGGCTCTCAAAGGAAAGCGGCGGCCAGACGATGACACCTGTAGGTTCTGTTCGTTAACCCCAACAATTTGGATGGTGTCCGGATGAACTTACCTTCCTGATGGAAGCCTGTATTTTGTACGGCGCGAAGAGATACTCCGTTCTTCTGCGACAAGGGACTCTCTTCATGCTGGGGGCCGCAGCTGGGCAGTGGTGGTGAAAGGAAGGAGACCCTTTTCCCAATCGAGTATGTAACTCTTGAAACGGAGAATGATGGGATCATGATTGCCTCGAGCCGACCGTGACCGTGACGCTCACTGGCAGTGGGCCAAGTGTACTACTTGGAGAATTTGCGTTGCCTTAGAACCATGCCTGGTCGAAAATGGTGTGCATTTTTCCCCCGTCGCACATTCGGCACCCCTAGGTTTCAGAAGTGTATAATATCCCTTGTTTGGCCTTCCTATCACCCCATCACTCTCTTCCTCCTCCGAATGTCAACGCAACCGTCTGAGCATCTTCAGAGCGCATCCAGTTCTGTCGAAGAGGCCTTCTTCGGTCCCTTAGAACTAGTTGCTCCAGGCAGAATGTCCAAGCTCGAGTCTACCAAGCTGTCTGCGTTCTTCGTCGATAATTAGTTATGTCTCAACAAAATATCAGGGCATAGTTCGGGCGTTCTTCAAAGCTGTGTTCAAAGGGCACTCCTCCGAAGCGGGCTCACGCTCGATCTCAAACTTCTACCTCGATCTCTCGCTTTCGGTCGATGCTCTCCGCAATCAGCTTGCCAAGGGAATATTCGTGGAAGCATTCCTCGAACAGGAAGGCGTGAAGCCCCGGGCTCTGGGGCTACCGATTTCTGGTACCGTGGACATCGTAGGACGTATATTATACTCCCCGTTTGGCGGGGCTCGAGTTGAATACCACATAAAATACAATCCAACCGCTGAGATGGTCGTGCGCCGCCGCCGCTATTCTCGTAAACAGCAGGTATAGATGTCACCCTTATCTTCCCTTTTCCCGTACCTAATCGTAAAAAGATACGTGAAGACATGCTTCGAAACGCCGAGCGTCTGTCTGGTAACAGCAACTGCTTCTCTCTGCCGGAAGGTACGATTGTTGACAAGAACGGAGACGATGAGGAAGATGTCCGCGTCTTGCCTGTTTGCAAGGCTTTTTTACCCCCACGGAGACGCTCCGAATCCGCTACCTGTACCCCGAAGCTTGACGCAACCCCTCTAAGCTCACAAACGTCGTAGGATTTGAATCATGACATTCACAGTTCCCTTCGAAGATGCAGGCGGAAACCCAAGGGACGCGGATTGAAGAAATGGCGGTGGTGGCGTGACTCCCCACTTTGAGCTGTCGAGTAACGGCGACCTCACTCAAGAGTGCCGGTTGGCGTGGGTCTATCAGATGCAATCAGATGTAGCTAGCCCTTAGTTATCAAGGGGTACGATTACAATCACTAGACTATCCTGCTGTGCTTTGCATAGACATTCTGGGTTTGGCGACACCTTCTTGACGAGCTTCTGCCTTACCCGTGTACGATACAGGATTACGCCACGATTTTGTCTGCATGATGAGCGCACTACTCAAGGTCATTACGTGCTCGACGTGTTGGTGGACAGGAGGCGCCGTGTGGACAATGTCTTGAAAGCCGACGTACCGATTGGGACCATTGTCACATCTAAAGACGGCCGAGCGCTTAAATTCTAACGGGCGCTTAAAACGCACACGGCACGCCATATACTCGTCCTCAATGCCCACCACGAGCCTCGCCTTCACCGTCATACTCACATCAAGGTTTCCGCCCAGTCCCAAGCTCCCACTCTCGCTCACCCAGTATGGATGTGCGCCGGAACCAGGCCCCCCTGAATACGACCAACGACTTGTGAGTGCGACAGGGGCATAACGCACATCGCCGGTCTTAGTTGCATTCAGATCGCAGGAGGAGGCTCAAGCGATATCAAAGAGAGCGAGGGGAAAGTGAGGAGGATCGACATTGGCAGGTTATGAAGGTACAAGGAGAGTGCATGATAGGATGTATCAGAAGCTCGTACGGGAAGTATCGGAGAGGTGGATGGGGGGAGTGTATGAGTCAATAGCAAGTGTCGGAAGAGTGCCTTGTAGGCTTGGCTAGACGAGGGAGGGGTGGGGTAGAAGAAAAGAATGAATGCCCTAATCCTAATCTTAATCTAATATGATGAATCGAAAGGGTAGATAATCGACTAAAGGAAGGAGGGGATGTGACGTGAGGTTGTAGAGTGAATTGTCCGGTTGGGGCCTGCGACGGTCCAGTGACACGGCCGGAAGCATGAATCAGGTCATAATCGAAACCGCTAACAGGATAGAGATGATGTGGTGAGGGGAGGAGAGCGCTTAATGAGCGCCTAATGCGTCCCGCTGTTTCTTCGCAGGTCGAGCGAGAGTTGTGCCGTCATCTCTGTTGCGCTTCGACCTCGGAAATACGAAGGCACAGTTGGCTGTTGATTTCAACGCCCGTACCTGTGATCAAATGGGTATCAACGAAAGCAATAGCGACGAGAAGGAGGGCAGGGCGTACCTTGGATTGCAGTGCGACTAGCTCAGCCATCAGCAATTGCTCCCTCTCTAGGATCCCCTCGAGATACAGCCCGGCATCTTGAAGATGGCCTTCGACTTGCTGCTTCTTCGAAACAGCGGCGAGAGTGAGGGCGGAGAAACGGGCGAGAGAACCCAGTTGACTCGAGATGAGGGCCGAGAGGATCCGGGCGTCTGTGGTATTGACCGTAACGGCGGAAGCGCATGCGCTACGCTCTTCAGCCGCAGCCTTGATGACGCTGACCATAGAATTAGCATAGGGAATGTGACAACTCATGAAGAGGTGGACTCACTCGGCAACGGCCTCCTCATCCTCCACTTCCGTGGTATCGACGACGGACACGTGAAGGGATCGAATGTCGCGGGGGCGAAGCGGGACAGCGGTGTGACACTTGCTGGGGCAGAGAGATCGGTCCGTAACGAGATGATCCAAGCAAAATGTGCAGTACACATGCCCGCAAATAATGCGTCCAGGAGGTCGAGTGACGGGGTCGAGGGGATGCGCGCAGAGAATGCAAGACGGATGCATAGTGATGAAGGCGAGCGACGGTCGGGTAGAAAGGTAATTGCTAAAAGGGTTGGGGGAGTAAGTTGGAGGGTTCGTCTACAGGCCGGGTAGTTATACTCACACTTTGAACGCACAGATACTCCAATAAGGCTCGACGGTCCGGAGAGTCAAAGAAAGATCGTGATGAAAGGGGGGCCATAACCAGAGTGGGGCCGCCCGGCGAAAAAGACAGAAAAATGAACAAAAAATGGGGATGAAGGAATGTGAAAGGAAAGGTGAGGATGACTCCTGTTCAAAAAGGAAGAATTCGGAAAAAGGATCGTGGCGGCAGTGAAACAAGTGGCATTTCCACGTTCCTCAGAGAAAGAGATAAGAAAATCCCGTAGGCTCAGAGGGAAAGGCTCGCTCCGAAATCTTCGTCAGAGTTGGACATAGTGACATAGTCAGAGCTCGCTACTCTAGGGAGTCGCGTTCATCTAGCCGGCGTTGAAGGCGACAAGAAGTTGGGGAAAGCCTGACCGTTCAACGGTTGACAGGGACACGAGGGAGTGGAGGAGACCCAGGTGCCACGCCACAAAGACGCGGCACAGCTTCCAGCTCGGCGCCAATCTTGCCTGCCAGCAGCTACCGAATTCGGAAGTTATTTTCTGGGCCTTACCCCCCCTACTAACCCCGTCACCTCAATTGTTTGATGCGCACCTGGAATCCCGATCACACTGACGACTATTGACGATTGTCGAAGAACTTGGATCATGCACATCTCGTTTTAACAAGACAAGATGGTAAGGCCTCGCTTCGCTCTGGCCCTCAATAAAGCTGTTCAGGATAAGGAACCAAAAGGTCAAAGCAGAGGACACTACGAAGCTACGAAGCACGGCAAGGGTCCAAGCAAAGATCCAAACAGGTGCAAACGAATTCGCGACATCTGCTCAATATAATAGTAATCACCTGAATCCCAATTGATGGTCAGTCCTCTACGACGTTGAACCCGCTTCTGGCGATGATGCTCATGTTTGGCCCCAGTCAGCTGCGACCACATTGTGGGGGTAATTAATAGTATGTAGGCGTATTTCAACCGCCGTCTTTCAACCGCCGTCTTTCCCCGCCCATAAGGATGTGATGTGAGAATCCCCGGGCGTGATCCAATTTCTAAATGCCGCGTGTCTAGAGGCTATCATAGTACAATAGTCACTACAAATCCCAGGAAAGATGTAGGTAGACAAACTGTCACATTAGTATTGAAGATTGAGAACGTTAACGAAGGTCGACGGAAGTTACGGAACAACTGGATGACCCAGAGATCCGAGATAGGTGGTCGATAGCTGAAGTTCTTGGTGAAGAGAGAGCGGAATGCTGTTCACCACGCAGGCGGCGCAGTACAAGTGGAAGGGCTGGCGACTTCAGTTCAAGAGGGGAGAGGGATCGATCGCGGTGGAATCGAACGATCAGCGCTTTTCGAAATTGGAATAGGCGTCCACGAGTGCCCACAGCAACTTCCCGGAATCGCGTGGTTAATGCAATCGATGTGGATTTCCAGCGACACAACTGGTTTCATGGTCATGGTAGAGGCAGTCGGATCACCAGTCCCTCCGTGATCTACGTCGGTCAGTGCGCCAGCGCGGGGGTAACCAATTCAGCTCTCACCCTGCTCCTCCGTAATCGATTTGATCCCCGCAGCTATACCATCCACATTTTACCGCATTCCGCTTGAAAACGAGCGGCGTCGACTTGAATGCTTATATACAATTGAAGAACGAGAGTTTGAACCTGCCTCCCAACTCAAAGAGAGGTCGTTGACAAGGAAGAGCTGGGATGGGCGGGGAACGGGGCGAGCCAAGCCGTGCCGATCACGCATTATTGCCAAGGATGCAGCATCAAAATTCCACCAGCGGCAGCGAGATCCATGCCCTGAATAACGGCCTGTTCGTGGGCTAACCTTCGCCTTTCTTCGCAACCGTCGATATGGGTGGTCCAGTTTCCGTGGATCGGCGATGGAGGCCGCGACAACTGTTGTGCCAACACCCTATGGTGAGTGGAGACTGCAAGGGCCGCACTCACAATTGGAACCGCCTACCTGCTCATTCTCTCCCCTGAGTTAGTTGGAATTTCCTCAGATTATCTATGTGAACACACCTCCAGGACGCCATGTCATTCGCCGAACATGTTGCCGTGATCAGGGCTTCCAGCTTGAAGGGTAGGCTCCGCCGACGTTTTCAAGTCGAATACGTTTGACGACAAATCCGCCTTCGAAACTCTTGTAACTCCCCTGGGTAAGAAAAACAATTTCCCCGAGCTGAGCTTGGGGCAGTTAGAGCAATATGAACGACCCGGATCGAGAGACGGGAGTGGCACACCGTCGCAGCTCCGAGGGATAGCATCCCTGGAAGACTGAGAAAGAGGGCCCGTCCGTGCGATGTTTGGGGGCGGAGAGGCGATGCGAAGGACAGGTTCTGGAGACGCGTTGTGACTGACCTATGTGCTCTTCTGGGCGGGTTCTGGGCGGGTGCCGAAGGGAACCGGTTTGGAAACCGGTTTGCCCGCTCCCACTACTCTGCGCGTCAGGAGCGCCCCACCGTCTGCAGTGCACGGGTGATGATCGCTTTCTAGAGGAAGCCCAGGGCTTAAGGTTATGTCGGCTAGGGAACCTCGGGATGGACAACAAACCACCACCACTGAAATTCGGGGTATGAAGAGCCCCATGTCACAATAAGGGACGACTTACCCTAAAATAGCACCTCGACAACTTTGCTCTATCTTTGGGAAGGTCAAACCCAGTCCTCCCGAATATAGGTTAAGGGAGAGCAGCGTGTCGCCTTCGGTCTCCTCCCGATACCGAATAGCGAAGGAAAGCGTACCTAAACGGTTTCAGCTGGAAGGTTGACGCGTACTAGAGGGGAAACCCACTGGCTCAGGGCGTTCCTATAAGTCGCAGCTCACAAATAGCCTGTTTCGAGGGAACGCACCCACCTGACGGTCGATGGGAACGCTGTTTGCGACCTCGGGGTCGGGCCGACTGTCAGCCAGCGCATCGAACATCTGGCAGTTGTCCTCCTCCGTTCTCCCGCTTCGTCGAAAGGTGTGTTGTATCACCGACGTTTCTTGTTGGGTTTCCTAACCTTCACTGAACGCGGGTTTCGGACGATCACCAGAATACACACACACACACACACACACCATCTGGCTTGGATGAGTGGCCCCCGTAGTACCTTTCAGGGCAGCGTCGGCGACGTCCCTTCGGGTGTGCCCGCTTATATGTGTACCGTGACAACTCTGTTGGCACCTGCACAAACTCTGAGCACGGATATGTAAAATTCAAATTGGACAGCAGAATACTGGACGACGTACTAGAGCCCCTTTTGTCGACGAGTGGGACGATGCCGCTGTCTTGCCTTCTGAATGCTTTGATGGACTGTGCCTTTGACGTGGTTATAAGCTGAAGATTCATGCTAATATCGCCGATCCACTCGATTCAGGAGGATTGCCAATGGCGTGGGGCTGCTGGACACCATACTGTGGCCATTGTCGAAGATGAGACGCGTTGCATCTGGGGGGGCGGTTGGCCAGAAGCAGTTAGGAGGATACTGAAGAGGATATCGAAGCAGGTATAGAACCTGAAAGCGCGGCCGCTTGGCGAGCCAGGTCGAGGGTAGATCGGGAAGTGAAGTTGGAGAAAACGTAGGTCGAGTTCATATGCGAAACGGGCCCGATTAGTTGATAGTTGACCGCACTGAGGCTCGTAATTTGGCCCCCGTCCAAACACATGCACCGGGACCTCCAGCCGCAGTGGGGGGTTGTTCCGCCCAGTCAATCGTGCGGGTAGGAAGGGGTAAAGGAAGATTCAGCTCAGGGAAAGTCGGGAACGCACAGTTCGGTTTCGAGAAGTGGGAGAGCTCGGGTGGGGGATGACTAACACATCACCAAGCGTTCGAGCTCAGATGCATGGGTGGGGGGTAATTCAGGAGAGTTTGGAGGGAACGGTGACACCTGACCTCCCACTACTCAAAGGTATTTGTGGTTTGGTGTTTGGAGAGCAGTCTGCGTCCCTCCGAGCCGCCCGTTCAATAGGATGTGATTGTTCTCACTGTGAAGCGGCTGCACGGGAGATATACGTGAACTAGCCCGACATTTCCGCCGCTCGAATCGTAACTTTTCGCCTTCGCGCCCACGAGGGTGAAAGTAAGCCCGCCATTGCAGACATGGGTCCAACAACAACGATCGCGTCGGGTGTCGAGGAAGGTATGTCAGATATGCGGGTGTGGGTGATCTGCGGAGTGACACTCGAGACTGTGACTTTTGCGAATTTAAAATCAACGTACTCACCATTGCGAGCACCCGACCGCCACGCGAACAGCATCGCCCCTGTTCTAGCTTAGGGTGTGCCCTTATGTATAAATGAGGTTTCGCAAGAGGACGCTGGACTGCTGTACAGGCATCATGATCAGGCTTCTACGCGTTGGTATAGATTCCCAAGTTCTTCTGAACTTACCTTAAATCGTCGAACCGGATATCCGTCGTCTTCTACTAAGGGGAAACATTGATCAAAGCATTCACTTCCCTCTTTTCTTGTGGCCTACTGTCCCTCCTTAGACTCCCGTCCGCCCCAGCTTCCAGGAGCATTGGGAAATCGGCACCCGCCTTGCGCCTAATCCCTACAGCCTATGCTCTCCTCCTCATTCTCCCCTCTAGCAATGGACCAAGTCCCCGTGCGCCTCGACGACACCTCGACTGCTAGTACGAGCAGGGTTAGACTACTCACTCGACAACCCACGTCGCGGTCGAGGCTCGTTGAGGTGTTGGTACGGCATTTCACTCGGGGAGGACGACGTGAGCCACGACCGAAAGAGCTCATCTATCGTTCCGAGCGGGAATCTCGAGGTATGGAGGCGGTACTGACAAAGGAGAGTGTGAGTAACGAGGTTGAGGTCGGAGCGTGACGGCAAAGAGTCTGAAGCCCCATGCGTGGGGCCTGGCGGGCGGGGGCTTGCGATCGTGTCGACGAAGGGGAGCGCGGGTTGTTCAGCCTAGGACGAATGAAGGTAGTGAGTACACATATGGCGCCCTTCTATAACACGTACTCGCCTCCATCTCGCTGAGAATTTGCTCTCACGAAAAACCTTTCCAATTCCGTACTCTATTCCTCCGCAGAGAGGCGGAGGCGAGTGAAGACGAAACCCATGGACTCCTCACCCTCAAGAAGGAGAGAGTATGGAGCTGCGACTATCCAGGTTTGATATCTTAGCAATGTATGTTGGTGTCTACGACGAGCTCGTCGAGAACGGTCGTGGAGTTGACGAGAGAGTCGTTAAGTCTTCCAGCGGGTTATTGGAAGAGGCGGAGGTCGAGCTGGGTATGGGACGCTGGGAATGAGTATTCCAATTTTATCGCCCCTCCAGTGTCTTGCTTACATTTCATGATTTCCTGCGTGGACCTCGACGGGAGTTGGGATCGCCGATTCACGTCTGAGTCGAAGGATGCGCCGTCGTTCCTCGCTCAGTCAGTCAGCGAATTGTATCCATCCTTCCCTGTTTCCACTGCAGCCGCGCGATGGCTACATTTCTGGACGCGTCGGCGCCCCGCTTTATCGTCCTCTTCGCTCCAACTGACCGCGTTGGCGCAAGACAGCCAGAGAGATAGTGGTGGTAGGTAAGTGAAGGGAATGAATTCCAGTCAGAAAGAGGCCGTGATCGCGCTTTCGTGCTTCGATGATTGACTCCCATCTTGGTCAGTGACCACCACCATTGCCATCGTCGAGATCCCCTACACCCCATCTTGGTGTTATGAGCTGCTCAGCGATGGCAAAACGGCGGGATACAGTGTCCAGCAATGGCCCATGCCTATCGGTTAACGCTGTCGTCGCTGATCAATGCCCCTAGCTGTTCAATCATCAAAGCATGCGCGCTTTTGAATCGAACCTTCACCATTCACCCGACTGAACGCCAAGAGGTCGCCCTGGACTTGGAAATCGTGAGGAAAATAAATAGAGGGGTATATTCTGTAAGTATGGACTGGAATAGTGCCAGAAGAATGCTGAATCAACACTCGTTGACGCCGCCCAGAACTACACCTCCGCATCGCTCACTGGCCCTTCCTGGTTCCCGGGTCCTTTCCACACGCGACTCCACATCTCAAGTGGTTCCTTCTTTGTCCTCGAAAGGCGGCACCAGAGCCTCCCAAACCCATTCCTCCCTCCTCTCTCCCGCAGGGATCCTAGACCCCGGCACCTGTCGCAATACCTCAGTCAAGCGGATCCCACTCCAAGAGAGCTTTCGTCATGGGGAAAGTAGTTTTCAAAACTTCACCCAACCCAGTGCCGCTCTTCGTGTCGTGCCTCGGTTTACTGCGGCGATCGATGTCAAGTCCAGGTTCGGGGTAGTTTCGGGGCATTCTCGTCGGTAGTAAGCTGTCTTGCACCCTCGGAAAGTAGCGAGTCTGTACTGATATTTGTGAATTGGCAGAGCCTTGACTGTTGAAGACTGGCTTCGTCCAGCATCCCCGATCTCCATTAGTACGTCCAGTGTCATCCTCCCCTCATTACATCGAGCGGGACGCGCTTTTGGGTATCCCCACCCGGCGTACCTCGCCAACACGCCTACCTCGCCAACGTCGAACCCGCTCTCCTTCTACTCCCCACCGCTGAATCCCTCCCCAGACGATCGTACTTGCTTTCAGCGTTCTGGCAGCCACACCCGTCGGAAAGAGAGGCGAGTGTGAGTTGATTATGCCCTCTCCGTGTGGGAGGCTTACCTGAATTTCTCTCTCCCCAGACGATCGCGTTCGGTGCTCGCTGACCTCCCTTGTGGTTCTTGGGGGGTTGTTGCTTCCTCTTCGTTCGGTGTACCTCCCATGATGCAGCCGGGGAAGCCCCAACATACTTTTTAGGGCGTGATGCTGCCGGGGGACTTGCGGGGGACTGGGGCATCTGTGGGAGTCGGGGCGGGATACAGCTCAATCAGGCTTTGCCCTGTCCTTTAACGTCCTTGTTTCTGTGGTTAATAGCTCGCTCTATTCTATCTGATCCTCATTGCTACAGGCTGCCTTATCTGACAGGCCTGCCCACCCTTGGGTGACCGACCAATGGACCACAACCTTACGTTCGTCGCCGTTCTCCCTCAACCCCCTCGCGGTCCACGCAACGGGCCTGTGTTGGCGTTGAGGCTTCCGGGTCCCTTTCTCACGCGCAGCCGTTGGACGAATCGCGTCGTTAAGACAGTGTTTCTGATTTCGCCCTCTTTAAGATTTGGGCGTGTTTCCCCTATATCCCATTTTACTGCTGTGTGGTCAGAACCACACACCCACAGCTGATGAAAGAGTACGCAGCGTTCGAATTCCTCAACCGTCCCAATGTATACCTTCTCACGGTAAGCACCTCCTTCTGTACCTCCCGAAGTGACCCGCTAACACACCTATTGAAGGTCGCAACGCGGCGATATACGTATATACGTTTCGCCCCGGGACAGTCTCAACAGCCGTCCGCTGGGAATCCCACCAACTGGCAAGCTTGGGCACCAGGAGATCCTCAGTGGTCCGCCGCATTCCACAAGCCCAGTTTGAAATCTTAGTTGGTGTGGCAATTATGGTGTAGGAGCTTGCTCTGTCGTCTTCCACCGCCGTGTTTCTTAGCTGTGCTTGGAATATGCGCCAAAGGACCCCTGTTTTCGCCACGAGTGTCCGGATACCTTTTTCGAGCGTCGCCTTGTATCCGCTTCTAGTGACCAGCTCCTGGTGCCCTGCTCGATCCCGTGTGTGACATCAAGCTCTTGTTCTGTCGTAAACAAGGTATGGGGGGACAAGAGCTTGTTAACCCCAGTACAAGATCTTTGCCACTCGCTCCTTGCTGGATTCCTACAAAAGGGCGGACAGGGCGGCAGCTCACACACACCTTTCACCTCCCATCCTACTCGTAAACGGCTCGGTTGTTCATCCCGTGCATTCAGGGCCTGACCATCTTCCAGTATGCCACTTCAGAAGACCGCTTCAAACGACCGTGCTCGTGAGCGCGAAATATGTAGGGTGCGTGAACACACTGACCACCATTTCTGTAACTCAAAGGACAAATGACACATAGATACTGGCGGCCTTTCGAATGGCCCCAGACGACGTGGGCGCTTTGGAACAGCAATTGGTGCTGAGTCTTGTCAATCAGCACGCCAGCGTTCTTAGGTCCATCGTCGATGTCTTCAACGCCTCGGCGCTCCCGAAACACGCAAACCCCGAGAGCGTTTCCCACAGACAACAAGCTAGGCAACTCTCCGTTGCAGTAGCCGATCTTAAAACAATCTTCCACGTGCTTTCCAATCCACAAACCGCCTCACCTTTGGAAAGGTTTTGCGTCGACTTCTACGCGATGATCCTCGAATCCTGGAGCAAGATTTTGAAATGCATGGGTCATCTCCTCGCCTTTGCAACCCATTTTTCGGCGCAAGACGACGTTTTCGCCTTGTGCTGTGAAGTGATATATTGTGCCTCCACAACCCGGGAAGGCAAGAGAGGACCTCATCGAGAAGAACTCGCAGCACGGAGCTCCACAATCGACTTCGTTCATCAACTCTTTCTACGCGTCGACCCAATGACAGACTCTTACATGTTCATCCCTGGTTACCCCGGGGGGCCCTGTGGCGTTCTCGCTCTTTTTTTGTCATACTTCGACGGATCCGTCGATCAGGAACTAGGGATATCAAGTAATCCCTGTCTTTTCAAATCCAAGAGTCGCCGACACCAACTCCTCGATGCTCTGGTCACTCGCGTCTCACACATTGTTGGGCGAGCAAACGACGGACCCTCATTGACCAGTGCTGTTTGGGCCCTGAACGTTATCATCGCGTGCTGCAACAGCTTCTGCTGTGGGTCGTCCTTACTGTGGAAGGATCTATGGGGAGGTGAATTCCTCAAGAAGTTTGGATCTGCTACTCTCGAGATCGCCAAGAAGGCTGATTCACTCGACGCCTTGGACGACGTGGTGTGGAAACGCATCGGCAACTGTGTTCGGCTTTTGGTCCAAACCGTGACTTTGATTGCGCCCAGCCCCATTTCTGCTGCTTCGCAATTGATTTCTGGTGGCATCCTGTCTTGTGTTCTAATCAACGCCGCCCACCTCTCGGACTCGGGGCCTAGCGACCTCGATTTGGCCCTGAAACCGATGGTCTCGTTCCTCTGCTATTATGAGACGTTCCGGTCTGCAGTGGAACGCCCGGACTTCCACAAGCTCCTAGCAGCGAAGGGACCTATGTCGGGGCATGCAAGCGCCATCAGCAGCGACCTCGTCAAAGGTCTAAATCTGGGGGAAACTATATTCCTCGATAATCCTCTCTATGTTCCGCCGAACATGTGCAGTAACGTCAAGGTGTGTTGTCTATTTGTACCTCCCTGGACATCGCGTCGGCTTACACTCCTTAATCGTTAGCATCGTGAAAGCGCACCTGCTTTGCTTTCCCAGGTACGAGCTTGTGGAGTCTGCCACAGCGTCACGTACTGCTCAATTAAGTGCCAGAGAGAGGACTGGGTGCTCCATTCAGAAGAATGCGCGAAGTTGTCTGAGATATACCGGGGTAAGTCTGTTCCAGTACCAGCTAGGGACGATCTCATCTTCCATTAGCTGCGAGGGCGAACAGTACATGGGTCACGGCTAGTCGAAGGCACGACCAACTCAAGATCCTCGAGAGCATGGCTTCCGACATGCTACCTTCACCCTCAACCTTGAGGCACAGCTCCGAAAGTCAGCCCGAATGTTTCACCAACAGATTCGTCCGACATCTCTCCCCTGCTTTTACCGTATTCGATCTATTCGTGGCTCGCAGATTAGGCGGTCCCAGTGAGGCCCTACACAGGATTATCTTCGATTGGTTCACGTCCAATGCAGTCCGAACAGCACCAATGGAACACACACCGCTCTCGGTCGGTGGGCTGCCGACTTTAGAACCGTGGGCAGAGCGATTGAAATACTTTATTGGGCGTGTAAAAGAGAATCCGACAGGCGCAGTGATCGCGGTAGGAGCATTCAGGTTGGTACAGTCAGGACCCGTAGCGGTGGAATTTGCGATAATGCGGTATCATGGCGGTGCGTTGGAGGAGGCGAAGTACTCCGTAGTGAACAGCTTCCTCGGTTTTGTCCATCTGTAGTCGGAATAGGAGTTCCCTGTCGCCAGATGAAGTTGGTTTAAACCAGGGTTATTTGGAAGTGCTATTATAGCTTACATGCTTATAGAAATGGTACTAGGTTCCGTTTGAATTCCATACATCCTGCATGAGATGCAAATTGTATATTGAGGAGGCAGAGGTGCTTCAAACTCCGCAGTTTAAACCGGAGTTCGAACCCCTACTGGGCGCCTAAGAATATCGACGTCATCACTCACGATGGGCGAAGAAGTCGAAAATCTCTAAGTCCCATCCCCACTACCGTCCCAATGGTAGTGGAGAGGGAACAAGAGAGGTGGGGGACCCAGTCGGTTCTCCCTGGAATTATATACATCTGGCCATTTGGTCCTATCTATTTGGTCCTACCAAACGATCACGCGTGACTGGCGATAGTGTTGTTTGGCAGGGGATCAACTCTTGAAGCGGAACCACCACCTCTCTACCTTGGCAACTTCGCCTCGTAACGCCACCCTCCCTCCTCTAATCGCGACTTCCACTCTCTCGACCTGCCTCGACACCCGGTACACGCACAGGCCAAGGCCCTCAACGTCGACACCAATCCCGACCCCACGCACGGTGCCCAAGCTTACGACGGGTTGAGCATGAACGAAGACTGCGATACGTGTTTGTTATGGAGACTCTAGGTAACGTAGCAGACAACAGTGGTCTGTGTTATGGAACAGGGAGGTTGTGGTGGTTGCGCGGTATGTATTCTGTTCTTTATTACCTATCTAATCCTCCTGCGCATCCTCTCCCATTCGTGATGCCCGTCACTCTCGACTCCCGTTTCTTGACCCTTCCCCTCCTTAATTTTTGCCTCCCACTGGGAAACGGTTGGGGTGCCGACTCGCCTTCAGCCGGTCTTTGGAAGCGCGTTCGAGCACCCCCCCGTTTAAACTCGTTTAAACCAAAATGGTCTGAACCTACCCATGCTCCCTGGTTTAAACCAGCTTCATTGGTTGTTATTGGGGAGCAGCGGGGTATTGGCTGAAAGAAGTAAGGTCAGGAAACCCACTTGACGCTACGAAATCCCGCTACATCGATTCAGGTGCATACGGAGATGCTTAGCAGAGAGACGAGAGTGTAATAAGAGGGCATCAGGGTAAGATGGTTGGTCTCTGGGGAAGTGAGGTCGTGCCATCTAAGCGTGAATTTCGGCCGCATCGAAGCTTTCGAGTTTAGCGCCCAGGTGGGGTTGAGGTTTATCGATCCGACACCGCGCCCAAGTTGGAAGCTCCAGTGAGGATATCCAGTTTGGACCTGGATCCAGGGTGCGGACTCGGTAGGCCTGGTCCTGGGTCTTTATTTGGAATGGTGACAGCCGCCCTGCTTTAAGACGACAAAGATATGAACCTGGAAACCGCCCAAAGACGCCGTCGAGTCCCCGTCAGGCTGACGAGGGAAACAACGGACCTACCTGCATAGCTCGACGGTTATAAAGGCGCAACTACGTGCACCGCCTGGGCGCTAGTCGTCGAACTGGCCTCTCCAACAAGGGGATCAAACGAGGGGTCCCGCCAGAGTGTTCTTAAGGTGAACTTGTGTCACGCTGCGACACGGTCAATATGTAGCAGTGGGTAGAGAAGTAAAGTAAGTGCGGGCCGACGTAGTGCGCAGAAACAGAAACAGGGGGCGTAGCAATGATACGGATAGCAAGGAACACCGAATAGAGAAAGGGTTGAAAGCCGACGTACCGATTGGGACCATTGTCACATCTAAAGACGGCCGAGCGCTTAAATTCTAACGGGCGCTTAAAACGCACACGGCACGCCATATACTCGTCCTCAATGCCCACCACGAGCCTCGCCTTCACCGTCATACTCACATCAAGGTTTCCGCCCAGTCCCAAGCTCCCACTCTCGCTCACCCAGTATGGATGTGCGCCGGAACCAGGCCCCCCTGAATACGACCAACGACTTGTGAGTGCGACAGGGGCATAACGCACATCGCCGGTCTTAGTTGCATTCAGATCGCAGGAGGAGGCTCAAGCGATATCAAAGAGAGCGAGGGGAAAGTGAGGAGGATCGACATTGGCAGGTTATGAAGGTACAAGGAGAGTGCATGATAGGATGTATCAGAAGCTCGTACGGGAAGTATCGGAGAGGTGGATGGGGGGAGTGTATGAGTCAATAGCAAGTGTCGGAAGAGTGCCTTGTAGGCTTGGCTAGACGAGGGAGGGGTGGGGTAGAAGAAAAGAATGAATGCCCTAATCCTAATCTTAATCTAATATGATGAATCGAAAGGGTAGATAATCGACTAAAGGAAGGAGGGGATGTGACGTGAGGTTGTAGAGTGAATTGTCCGGTTGGGGCCTGCGACGGTCCAGTGACACGGCCGGAAGCATGAATCAGGTCATAATCGAAACCGCTAACAGGATAGAGATGATGTGGTGAGGGGAGGAGAGCGCTTAATGAGCGCCTAATGCGTCCCGCTGTTTCTTCGCAGGTCGAGCGAGAGTTGTGCCGTCATCTCTGTTGCGCTTCGACCTCGGAAATACGAAGGCACAGTTGGCTGTTGATTTCAACGCCCGTACCTGTGATCAAATGGGTATCAACGAAAGCAATAGCGACGAGAAGGAGGGCAGGGCGTACCTTGGATTGCAGTGCGACTAGCTCAGCCATCAGCAATTGCTCCCTCTCTAGGATCCCCTCGAGATACAGCCCGGCATCTTGAAGATGGCCTTCGACTTGCTGCTTCTTCGAAACAGCGGCGAGAGTGAGGGCGGAGAAACGGGCGAGAGAACCCAGTTGACTCGAGATGAGGGCCGAGAGGATCCGGGCGTCTGTGGTATTGACCGTAACGGCGGAAGCGCATGCGCTACGCTCTTCAGCCGCAGCCTTGATGACGCTGACCATAGAATTAGCATAGGGAATGTGACAACTCATGAAGAGGTGGACTCACTCGGCAACGGCCTCCTCATCCTCCACTTCCGTGGTATCGACGACGGACACGTGAAGGGATCGAATGTCGCGGGGGCGAAGCGGGACAGCGGTGTGACACTTGCTGGGGCAGAGAGATCGGTCCGTAACGAGATGATCCAAGCAAAATGTGCAGTACACATGCCCGCAAATAATGCGTCCAGGAGGTCGAGTGACGGGGTCGAGGGGATGCGCGCAGAGAATGCAAGACGGATGCATAGTGATGAAGGCGAGCGACGGTCGGGTAGAAAGGTAATTGCTAAAAGGGTTGGGGGAGTAAGTTGGAGGGTTCGTCTACAGGCCGGGTAGTTATACTCACACTTTGAACGCACAGATACTCCAATAAGGCTCGACGGTCCGGAGAGTCAAAGAAAGATCGTGATGAAAGGGGGGCCATAACCAGAGTGGGGCCGCCCGGCGAAAAAGACAGAAAAATGAACAAAAAATGGGGATGAAGGAATGTGAAAGGAAAGGTGAGGATGACTCCTGTTCAAAAAGGAAGAATTCGGAAAAAGGATCGTGGCGGCAGTGAAACAAGTGGCATTTCCACGTTCCTCAGAGAAAGAGATAAGAAAATCCCGTAGGCTCAGAGGGAAAGGCTCGCTCCGAAATCTTCGTCAGAGTTGGACATAGTGACATAGTCAGAGCTCGCTACTCTAGGGAGTCGCGTTCATCTAGCCGGCGTTGAAGGCGACAAGAAGTTGGGGAAAGCCTGACCGTTCAACGGTTGACAGGGACACGAGGGAGTGGAGGAGACCCAGGTGCCACGCCACAAAGACGCGGCACAGCTTCCAGCTCGGCGCCAATCTTGCCTGCCAGCAGCTACCGAATTCGGAAGTTATTTTCTGGGCCTTACCCCCCCTACTAACCCCGTCACCTCAATTGTTTGATGCGCACCTGGAATCCTGCAGCCACTGCTTACAGACCCCTAGTGTTGTGGTTGGCATTTCTGAACGAGCTTCAGGCCACCGTGGTGCCCCTGACACGTCCGTAGGAGCTCCAACCCGTTAGTTTTCCCCTTTTACCGGCCCTCAGTTTCTCGAGGATTTCCCCATGACGTTGCCCGTCCGGACTCCGGATCCCAACTGCCTTTTTGGGACTCCGTGCCATCTCACCTCGATTGGATCGCGCATTCTTCAAAGACGCGGTGACTTACTGGCGTTCAACGTCAATGTTCAATGTTCAACTCTCACCGGCCTTGAAATTTTGAAAAGTATGATGTCAAAGAACGAAACCCTGTCGTGGTGGCTCACAACAAGGATCCATTATATCCGAAATGGCTGAAAGGCGTCGTTTCCGAAAGCCTGGACTTTCGAACCTTTCAAAGGAATCGTGCGTGCTCCCTCTATATCATCGCGCCGTAATAACACTCATTCCCCATCTCTTCCTCGTTCTTTAGCCCACTGGTTCATCCGTCATGACGTTCGACGTTCGCACTCAACATCGTTTCGACCTTCCTGAATCCATCACTACCCAAGCTCAGCAGAGAGCAACCCGTATCTCGGAGTTTCCGTTCGAAGTTCTTTCGCGCATCTTCCTTTACATCACCAGCATCGAATTATTATCCTCTACTTTCAACCACTCTTCCCGAAACGCCGTCCGTGACCTGCTGTCCATAACCCACACCTGTTGGTCTTTCCGGGACGTTGCGCTCAGCAGTCCGAAACTGTGGACCACGATTCCACCCCTGAACCATATTCAAGAGGACTTGCTCTGCCTTATGCTCGAACGATCATGCCCCCTTCCCTTCTGCATCGCATTCAAAGAAGACGACACTCTACCGTTGGGGGATCTCATGTGGGAGCCGGTTTTCTCTTGCATCGAGCGGATGGGGTCGCTTCGAATCGAAATCGGACCCACATACGGCGGATACATGGCAAAATTCTTGCTATCTATGCCTGTAGAATCTCTCGAACATTGCGTGGTAGCCTTCCTTGGCGAGGAGAGTGTGCGGCTCGACCTCGACGAACCCTCGTATCAGCACCCGTTCGCTAACAACGCACCAAAGCTCAGAAGCCTCAGTCTCACCAACTGCTACATTCCTCTCGTACACTGCAACTTCCCCAACCTCTCGTCGCTTGCCATTCACTACACCCTACCCTTCCTACCCTCCAGTTCCGACCAATTTATTCGGTTCTCAGGTTTTCACGGCCACCAGCTCCGCCTTTTGCGTCGCTTGGTCATCTGGGATTGCATGTCCCAGCTCGACCCGAACGACCGTCTCGAACTCTCTTCTCTCCAAGAGCTCGTCGTTGCTGCTCCATATGCCACATGCGAAAGCTTCGCCAACGTTCTCCTTTATCCTTCTCAATGCTCAGCCAATGTGACAGTTCTTTTCCCCCCGAATATCTCCCCAGATCTTGCGAAAACGGCGGTCGTAGGAGCCGCCAGTTTCATTCGCCCAGGCGAGCCATTCACCAGCTGCAGACTTGTCCTCATTGAGGACGACACCCCTTCCATTCGACTTGTCCGGCCCTGCAACCGTGGCGATATCGTCTTGAGGTTTAAGCTTCACGGCGTTGAGGTATTCCTCAAACCAATCCACAAGCTCCTGATGGATGGAATCAACGTCCTCTCCCTCGTATCTCCACCCCCAGTGACTCCCTTCGACCTATTCTCATTCCTCCTGTGGGATACATTGGCCGACCGCCTCCAACCTCACCTCACGGCACTTATTAAGCTTCATGCCATATTCCCCTCCCAACAATCGTCAGCGAATCCGGTTATCCCCCGCTATCCTCTCGCTGTGCTCGCCGCCATGCCGCACGTGAGGTTCGTGTCGTTCGAGCCGGTGGCCGTCTATACCAACGGTGGCTTCTTCAACGCAGCATTGGGCTTATTCCCCGGACTTCGAAGGATCATCTTCAAGCTTTGTGCGGAACTATCCTCCGAAGAGAGGGTCGCCATCTCCGACTTTTTAAAGCAGCGCTCGGATTGTGGTCGGCCCATTGCAGAGGCAGTCTTTGCGTTGTCGGCGGGTCTCGTCCACAGCATGGGATATGCTAGTCCTGATGCAATTAGGCTGATGCTAGCGGACTATTCGCAGACCTTCCCACCCTCACTCACTTTGGACTATGTTGAGAAGTGAGCAGCAGGTGCGGCGACCGGTTTTCGATGCAGCTGGGCTTCCCTTCCTTTAGATATTTATGAACGGCCGTGTTTCCCTTTGGAATCACCAACTCTCCCCATGCATGGGGGTGTTCGTCGAGCGCTTCGTCGGAAGAATGTCATTGATCTTATGTTTATGCGCATTCTGTAGCATCTAATGGTTTAATCTCAAGGAGGTACATGTACTTTGCATTGACCCCATTGAATATACGATGGGCAACAGCCTAGAGAACGATCTGTATTGAACCGTCCTCCCACCAATGCTCTACGCTTTGCCATCGCGGTGGTGAGGGGAGGTGGGCTGCATTTTGCGAAGGGCTTCCAAGCTTCAAGATAGCCGAGGCCCAAGAAAGGCCCGGGGAGGGCGAAGTGAGCGCGGAACTTGAAACCTTGCCGAAGGCTTGTGAGTATAGGGTTGCAAATAGCTCGAATGGCCTGGACAAATGGGCATGAGATCACATACCGCAACGGGACGACCTGCCCCCAACGCCGCGATCGACTGAGACACGGGATCCCAACTTAACCCGCTGGAAGGGTCAGGCGTAGAGCTCCAACCGTATCGTATACGGTGCAAACGGTATATATACGATTATACGAAAAAATTATACAAAGAGACCAAAATCGGTGCGAATCGACTCAATCCTGGGCGTACAGGTTCTTTGCTTGCCCAGGAATCGAGAGGAGGCCGCTCCGAATCCATACCTTGCTCAGTAAGGCCTTGCTGATGGTTTGCGCCTTGAGGGCGCTCCGGACATCGGTGCAGATGTGGCGGGATTGGGAGAAGACACGTTCCACGGATACACTCGTTGCGGGGATGGCGAGGAAGTCCCGCGCCGTACGGGCAAGTGTGGGGAACGCTGGCGCGTTCTCCTGGGATGTCATGCTAGTGAGAACGTGTGGCAAACGTATCGGCTCTGGGTACATACCTTCCACCAAGCAAGTGCCGCATTGGGCGTCTCACAGCGGCTACCTTGAAAACGGAAGTACCTGTCAAGTCCCTCCTATGGGTTGGAGCGTCGACGGCCGGAATGGCCACATACTTGCATTGAGGTGAACTAAGCATTGGTGTAGAATGGGAGGAATAGTGGGACGGATCGGCGTACAATCCCACGTACAGGTTTTGGCGAAGGAGGTAACCCCCCAAGATTGCTATATTGCCCAAACGCGACTACGGGTTGTGGAGGTAGGAAACGAAGGGGGTCGCAGTGTTGAATTGAGAGGGTCAAAAATGCCAGAACGCTGAAAGCAAGTACGATCGTCTGGGGAGGGATTCAGCGGTGGGGAGTAGAAGGAGAGCGGGTTCGACGTTGGCGAGGTAGGCGTGTTGGCGAGGTACGCCGGGTGGGGATACCCAAAAGCGCGTCCCGCTCGATGTAATGAGGGGAGGATGACACTGGACGTACTAATGGAGATCGGGGATGCTGGACGAAGCCAGTCTTCAACAGTCAAGGCTCTGCCAATTCACAAATATCAGTACAGACTCGCTACTTTCCGAGGGTGCAAGACAGCTTACTACCGACGAGAATGCCCCGAAACTACCCCGAACCTGGACTTGACATCGATCGCCGCAGTAAACCGAGGCACGACACGAAGAGCGGCACTGGGTTGGGTGAAGTTTTGAAAACTACTTTCCCCATGACGAAAGCTCTCTTGGAGTGGGATCCGCTTGACTGAGGTATTGCGACAGGTGCCGGGGTCTAGGATCCCTGCGGGAGAGAGGAGGGAGGAATGGGTTTGGGAGGCTCTGGTGCCGCCTTTCGAGGACAAAGAAGGAACCACTTGAGATGTGGAGTCGCGTGTGGAAAGGACCCGGGAACCAGGAAGGGCCAGTGAGCGATGCGGAGGTGTAGTTCTGGGCGGCGTCAACGAGTGTTGATTCAGCATTCTTCTGGCACTATTCCAGTCCATACTTACAGAATATACCCCTCTATTTATTTTCCTCACGATTTCCAAGTCCAGGGCGACCTCTTGGCGTTCAGTCGGGTGAATGGTGAAGGTTCGATTCAAAAGCGCGCATGCTTTGATGATTGAACAGCTAGGGGCATTGATCAGCGACGACAGCGTTAACCGATAGGCATGGGCCATTGCTGGACACTGTATCCCGCCGTTTTGCCATCGCTGAGCAGCTCATAACACCAAGATGGGGTGTAGGGGATCTCGACGATGGCAATGGTGGTGGTCACTGACCAAGATGGGAGTCAATCATCGAAGCACGAAAGCGCGATCACGGCCTCTTTCTGACTGGAATTCATTCCCTTCACTTACCTACCACCACTATCTCTCTGGCTGTCTTGCGCCAACGCGGTCAGTTGGAGCGAAGAGGACGATAAAGCGGGGCGCCGACGCGTCCAGAAATGTAGCCATCGCGCGGCTGCAGTGGAAACAGGGAAGGATGGATACAATTCGCTGACTGACTGAGCGAGGAACGACGGCGCATCCTTCGACTCAGACGTGAATCGGCGATCCCAACTCCCGTCGAGGTCCACGCAGGAAATCATGAAATGTAAGCAAGACACTGGAGGGGCGATAAAATTGGAATACTCATTCCCAGCGTCCCATACCCAGCTCGACCTCCGCCTCTTCCAATAACCCGCTGGAAGACTTAACGACTCTCTCGTCAACTCCACGACCGTTCTCGACGAGCTCGTCGTAGACACCAACATACATTGCTAAGATATCAAACCTGGATAGTCGCAGCTCCATACTCTCTCCTTCTTGAGGGTGAGGAGTCCATGGGTTTCGTCTTCACTCGCCTCCGCCTCTCTGCGGAGGAATAGAGTACGGAATTGGAAAGGTTTTTCGTGAGAGCAAATTCTCAGCGAGATGGAGGCGAGTACGTGTTATAGAAGGGCGCCATATGTGTACTCACTACCTTCATTCGTCCTAGGCTGAACAACCCGCGCTCCCCTTCGTCGACACGATCGCAAGCCCCCGCCCGCCAGGCCCCACGCATGGGGCTTCAGACTCTTTGCCGTCACGCTCCGACCTCAACCTCGTTACTCACACTCTCCTTTGTCAGTACCGCCTCCATACCTCGAGATTCCCGCTCGGAACGATAGATGAGCTCTTTCGGTCGTGGCTCACGTCGTCCTCCCCGAGTGAAATGCCGTACCAACACCTCAACGAGCCTCGACCGCGACGTGGGTTGTCGAGTGAGTAGTCTAACCCTGCTCGTACTAGCAGTCGAGGTGTCGTCGAGGCGCACGGGGACTTGGTCCATTGCTAGAGGGGAGAATGAGGAGGAGAGCATAGGCTGTAGGGATTAGGCGCAAGGCGGGTGCCGATTTCCCAATGCTCCTGGAAGCTGGGGCGGACGGGAGTCTAAGGAGGGACAGTAGGCCACAAGAAAAGAGGGAAGTGAATGCTTTGATCAATGTTTCCCCTTAGTAGAAGACGACGGATATCCGGTTCGACGATTTAAGGTAAGTTCAGAAGAACTTGGGAATCTATACCAACGCGTAGAAGCCTGATCATGATGCCTGTACAGCAGTCCAGCGTCCTCTTGCGAAACCTCATTTATACATAAGGGCACACCCTAAGCTAGAACAGGGGCGATGCTGTTCGCGTGGCGGTCGGGTGCTCGCAATGGTGAGTACGTTGATTTTAAATTCGCAAAAGTCACAGTCTCGAGTGTCACTCCGCAGATCACCCACACCCGCATATCTGACATACCTTCCTCGACACCCGACGCGATCGTTGTTGTTGGACCCATGTCTGCAATGGCGGGCTTACTTTCACCCTCGTGGGCGCGAAGGCGAAAAGTTACGATTCGAGCGGCGGAAATGTCGGGCTAGTTCACGTATATCTCCCGTGCAGCCGCTTCACAGTGAGAACAATCACATCCTATTGAACGGGCGGCTCGGAGGGACGCAGACTGCTCTCTAGGCGCTCACTTACGAATCCCCCAGGTACCACCGTCATCGGTCTCAAGGACTCCCAGGCTCGGCCACTTCGATCCCGTCAAAAAATCGAAATCATCCCCCAGCCAAGGTCGAACCAAACCGTCCTTCCCGCCTTGTGAACCCGCAACACCTCCCAATCGGCCCCCAAGGAGGTGCCAGGAACAACTGTTCTTCCTACCCCCGATATCATACCAATCCATCGCTCGGTATAAACTAGCCGTCTTCGGGGAAGGTGTTCATTGGGTTCTCCTCTGTCAGATACTGGTGAAAATCACGGTTTCGTGCCAATTTGTCTCGATCATCGAACACCTCGAGAGTGAACTCAAGGACGCCCCAGGAGTGTTTGAAGGTTGTGGATACGAGAGGAAACGACGCGAACCTGGATACCTTGACCAGTCCAAGCTCACCCCCACAGCGAACACTTAACCAGTTTGGGATAGCGTGCTTGACGTCATTGCTGTGGCCCACATTGGGTCCACAATGCGGGATGGTAGTGTACGTCATGCTCGTTTAAGCGCCGGATCCAGTTTCAGCGCTCAGTCTGGAGGTTCCAAGCATCTCAATCGTTGAGCAGTCTTCCGTTCACAAGGCGGGACTCGAGTGCGAATATTGATGCCCCCGACCATATACCGCCGGTTCTCAAAGCCGCCATAGAACGACCTTGTCCCCCAAGCCTATTAAGGCGCACTATCGGGAAAAACAGAGGTATCAACAATAGAAATTGAACGTGCCTTACTCGTTCCCTGGTCTCAATCTTTCGGCGTGGTGACGGATCTCGGACCCGAGATAATCACGCGGTGCTGCCTGTGAATTGGCACGGCTTTGGTTCTATCCCCTGCCTGTGCTCCGTACCTCACTTCCCCACCAGCCCTCGCTCAAACCAGAGGAGATGGAGACGGACCACGTTGTCGTTCTAGGAGCTGGTGCGTCACCATGAAAGATAATTGGATAAATGAATGACACATCCTCTCCATCTCCTCCCTAGGCGTGCACGGCCTCATGTGTGCCCTGGAGTCTCAGAAATTTGCCCGACAAGTAGATATTGTCGCTCAAGTTTTCCCTAGAGATCCCCTCCCCACTCGATACACGACAGGATATTCCGTAAGAGCGCAACCTCGCTTTCTTCGTCGTCTGAATACCGTTCTATCTAGGGTTGCTTCATCGGGAGTTTGAAAACAACGGTCGCTAGTTTTGAGCAACACACGCTGCACTACCTGCAAGCCCTTACAGCAACGAACGACTCCGGGAGCATCCGCGAGATTGAGTGTATATCTTACTTCGCGGACGTCGTGGATGAAGCCCGGTTTCTTCAGTTCAAAGAGGTGAGGTCCTGGGCTATTTTCGCAGTCAAGCAAGCCGCTTACGTGTGATAGGAGGAAGAGCTAGCAATCGAGGGGCTGGTGAAGGGGGCAAGTCAGGGTGTGCGATTCAAAACGATCGTCGTGAACCCTGACGAGATGATAAACGAGATGCTCAGAGATTTTGTATCGGCTGGAGGTAGAGTGTACCGAGGCACCGTCCGACATATTAGCGAACTCGTCGAAGGCGGCGTCTCTGCATTCGAACGGCCTATGGAAGGGCTTGTCGCGTCATCCCCTCACCCGCCGTCCGCCGTGATCGTTTGCGTTGGGCTCGGTGCGGGGTTTATTGGCGGTATAGAGGATGTATCTCCAATTCGACCGGTCCGAGTTCAGACGGTGCGGTTACGAGCGCCGTGGTTTACAACTGGCAAAGTGTTCTATGAGACCCTTGACGAACCGCCGTTCTTCGTCGTTCCCCTGGGTGATGGTGATGTGAGTCCAACAGTTACAGTCCACCAATACGAATACCGATGGGGATTGTTGCTATAGGTCGTGGTTGGAGGAATGGCTTGTTCCGGAAACTGGTGACCGCTGTCTCACTTTTCGATTTGCTATCTGTTGAAGTATTTACCACGACGCTTTAGGTACCCGAAGCCCCGCCCAGACGTGACTACCGCACTGCTTAGCAAAGCGGAAGAACTGTGCCCCGAACTGAGGACAAAGGAATGCGAGGAGGGAGATATACACCGTTTGGTTGTATGGGAAGGGTGCGACCTGCTTGGCATACGGGAGGGCGGCCCTCGCCTTGAACTATCTCAATTTAATGCTCCAACCCAGTCGCAGGCTGTCCCAGTCGTCTTCAGCTACGGGTGCGTACTCGTCATTCAAGTGAGAGAAGACTAATTGTACGGTTAGATTTGGAATGTCTGAATTACGGTGTTTCTACGGTGTCGCAAAAGCAGTGGTTGGAATGCTACAAGGGGCGTTAGAGCAAGGACGTAGCGTCCGGGACTCTGGAGAGGCTGGCATGAACTGCAAGGTGGACTATGGAGAAGACGATGAAATGGAGGACCCGAGAAGGGAGAAGTGACTGATGAGAAGCCAAAGAACCAGAAACCAGCCGCGGGCGAGTCGAAATTCGGGGAAGAGAGGGAAGCGAAAACAGCGTCGGAACAAGAGGTGGGTACAGTCTGTTAACTAGCAATTAAAGGGGTAATCCATACGGTAGACACGGGAGACATGCTTGAACTGTAGCGAAACACGAATTTAAATCGTAAAGGAAGGTAGAGGTGGGGGGAATGAATCGGGGGAATGCAGCCAGTGGCCATCTATCTCCTAAGCATAGATATAGTTTGCGTTTAATTGGCCGTTGTTCTTCGCCCAGACGAGACTGTAGGAGCTTGTTAGCAACACTTGCAAACGATGGGAGTGGGATGAAGACGTACTCGCGAATGTAGGGGGTGTGGGAGAAATCGTAACGCTCGCCCTGCGGAACCTCTTCGATCTCCAATTCTTTGTAAGCGAATTCGGGAAGCTTGGATACCCACTTCGCGCTGTAAAGATTCGAAGGGAGTTCTCGAACGGGCGGGCGTTTGGACTGAGTTGACGTGATGACGCGGTTGTGAGCATGAGCGCCAGAGGTAGCCGTGCGTTTCGGACCGAATCGGGAGTCACGATGGACGGAGTCGAGTGCTCGAAGGCATTCTGTAGCATCGGGGTGCCTCCACTGGTTAACATGAATGCGGTACAGGGTTTGACCGGTCGCATTATTGTGGTCGCTTTCATCGGAAGACATCCCATCGATTCCGAAGGCCATGACCAGGCGCAAGTGACGCTTGGTGTCCGCGTAGCGCTTGGCTGCTTTTACTCGCCTGTAGTACATCTAGGGGTGCGTCAGTACTGAAAGAAAAATGAGCTGAAGTAAGGATGTAATGATAAACGCACCCATCTACGACGCTCTCTGCGACGATGTTGCTGCTTGAGGGCGTCGTTCTCGTCCTGCGTCAATTTCCTTCGTTTGTCCTTCGTGCGGGCATTCCGAAAATTAGAGATGAACAGCCGGCTTACCTCCTCTTTGGTCGGTTGGATCTGGAGAATGATGGGATCGTTCCGATTGAAGACATAAGCGACGAAAAGCTTCTTTGCTGAAACGTTGTGTGCGCCGCTGGGGGGAAGGGAGAGATCGAGCCGGAAGTCTTCGATCGTGCACGGGGGCGTCTCGTTTGAAGTGGTTTTGTTAACGTCGCCCTTGAAAAGCGACTTGAAGGCGTCTCGGATGACGCGCTGGGGATTGAATCTCAATAACCACATCCTTCCAATAGAATAAGCACGTACCGCAAGTTTTCGAGATCTAGGTGCGCGAGTCTGAGGCTCCAAGGCCGACTTGCTAAGTTTCTTCTGTTTTGGCTTGAGCTCGTCTTCGTCCATGTCTTCGTCTGCGGGTTCTCTCTTCACTTCTGCGGTAACACCTTGTCGCAAAATATCGTGAGCTACTTTAAACCCGTCTGCAATCATCGTGGCGATTTGGCTAGGATCAAATGGGACCAAGGGCTGCGGTTGGGGCATGGACTATCAAGAGGAACTAAGTAAGACACTAACCAGGGGATATCGAACGTGGGGCTCACCTGCCCTTGCGCAGTGCTGCTTGAATAATGGTCAAGTCGGTCCCTCACTCCCCTGAGTTCGGTCATCAACTGCTGGTATTGCATCTATCGAGCAGAAGTCAGTCGTGGTCCGTTGGGTTCAAGAAGGGGGGGCTCACATCTGATGGAACGTGATGGGTCACTGACGACGGCACTAAGTTAGGCATCGTCTGGGTCTCCCTTTCGACAGGTCCTGGGTTGTGCCGCCGCTTTTTGTTCCCGGTAGTCGACCTGGATGCATGTGAAGCGTTGGAGAGAGAGTCAGAAGTATCGCCGTCAGTGCTGAAGTGTTCCTCTTGCGAGGGTGCCACAGAGGGTGGTCTCGACGAATTAGCATTCGAGGGACGCTGGCTAATGCCGCGAGCCTGGGAGGGTGGCTGGCTGGACTGTGGCAGGGACCGGCTGGGAGGATAGGGCTGATGTTGGACGAAGTGCTGGTACGAGGGGTGGGTCGAATCCTGATCTGACTGTAGGGTTGGGTACTGGGTCGGCTGCTGGATTGAGGGGTGTTGTCGATGGTGTTGGGTGTTTGAGTGCTGCGATGCGAATTGGAAGTCTGAGTAAGACCGTGCCCGGGGTTCAGTCGCAGGCTGATACGAATACTGGGCTGAATTCTGAGGGGAGTAGTGGCTCGAATAGTGGCCTGACTGCTGGTTTTGAACTGGGAATTGTGTTTGGTGATGGTTCGGATGTCCTGGGACGTATTGCGTAGGGTGCTCGGTAGGGTGCGCAGCATTCTGTGGGTGAGGAAACTGGGGATGTGGGCGGGACTGCCCCGCGACAGACTGTGGGGCTTGAGAAGGGACGGACGGCTCAAGATAAGGATTGCCCCAGCTATCCTGCACCTGGGGATCCCGGGTGTAAGCGTGCTGTTGGTACTGAGCGTATCCATAGTCTTGATTTGTTGGAACGGTTTGCATGCGCGGGGATCTCGGTTGTATCGGCGGGTCGAGATGAAAGGCTGAGCCCTGTAATCGAGGGTGAGGCGGAACAAACTAAACGTACGACGAATTGAAACTTACTTGCTGACCGTCGCCGCCTTGTGAGTTTACGTCCCCCCTTACGTTAGAAAGGGGGACGGTAGACAGCTGAGGGGTTTGGGTTGGCGTTGTTTCCTAATGGTGAGGTCAGAGATCGACGACTGACGAAGGAGAAAGAAACGACGTGCCCCTGGGTTTGCGGAATCTGCCATGACTACAAGATTTGTTAACGCCGAATGGTTGGGAGTGAACGAATACATGCTTACCGGTGTCAGGTTCGGCCATACGGTGAGGGGTCGGGCAGGGAGGACGAGAGACGATGGAGGAGTAAGAGTCGCGATTCATGTTGAAGCCTGGATGTCGCTGGATTTATTCGCCGGGCTCTTTGTTTTCTTGCCACTGCTCTTTGTCCGATAAAACCTGTGCGGCGCATTGTGAATTGGCTGAGTTGAAGGTTGGGTCAGTAGAAAGAATATCTTTCAGACGCGTCGAGATCATGTGTTGAAGTTTCCGGGCGTTACCGAATTAGGTCGCCGTACTCGGACACAGGCCGAGCCTGACAGGGCACTATTTTAGGACAGGCTTCCTCCGCGAACTGAGGGTGCATTCGGCGAAGGCTGTGGGGGCGAGGGCGTACGAAACATCTAAAAACGGGGGTAATATAGCAAAGGCAGATTCTAGTCTCTGGTCGTTTCTACGTACGCTAGTGCATTAACTTTGTTATTTCCAGTGAACAGAGGTCGGCGAAGTAAGAAAAGAAGAAACGGGGCTGAAATTACACGACCTCATCAACACGCTACATGACCCCGATAAACAACCCCCTCAGTACAGCTTGTGCAATAGACCTGCGAGGTAGACCCGTCATGAAATGAAGGTCGAGTGCCGAGGGGATAAGCTTGCTTTGTCGCTGCTGTGGTCCCCGCCGTCCGGTTCTCAGCCCAGAGGATGTCGACGGTTGCGCTTAATAACTGGGAATACGCCGTACCCAGAGCCACAGATGAACTTTCGGAAACGACAATTAGCACACATCAAAGCGGATTCAGACGGGAACAAATGACAGCTCATCTGGGTTTTCGCAGCTGCCCAGCCTGACAGCACAACGCAACCTCATGGGAAGCTCGCAATTCCACCTGGCAGTGGCAATACATTTCACTGAATAGTAGTCGCGTATTAGCTTCTATACAACACGCCGTATCTTCGAGCTCTGAGATGCTGTCGCGGCTGCAGCCCTACAACCCCAGCTGGGGACGGGTGAGCGGGACTTTCCAACAACTACAGAAACCGCAGCTTACCTGTCCGATCCAAAGCTCGACGGGCGCTTGCAACGGAGAACGACCATGACGTCATATCCGCCTGTATTTAGAAGCTGATAAGAGAGACGGCGAGGTAGTGACGTACATGGCTAATGGGATTGGAGGTCGACCTCAGCGTCCGGGAAATCACTGGAAACCGGTTAGCAGAAATTTCTGGTTCGCATTCTTCAGGTGGTCCCTTCGATATCACGACATCAGTGGTACAACTATACCAGATCAGACCGGAATTCGGCAGGTCTGTGAAGACGTTTAACCTACGCTGAACAGTGAGGTAAGGACAAGAAGGGAGGAGCACGGGATGAAGACCTTGGGGACGTTCAAGGGCTAGTTGTAATCATCAAGGGTTCAGCCCCATTCGTCGTAGGTATACCGAAGCGTAAGCTGGATTCCATGGGGAAGGTAGAAGGAGTGGAACGAGCGCTGAGGACGCTTCCGTAGGTCTAGTAGGGCGGAGGTAGAAGCGGGAGCGGGCAACCATTTCACATAGCGCATCGCCGAGGTTCAGCGGATCGTAGAGGGCTAGGAGCAGAGGTACAAGCCTTCGGATGAGTGAACTACGCAGAACGTCAGACATCCGTCGTTTGTCAACCAAATTTGCAAGCGTACTGTAGTCTGTATCAGGAGCGTGCTGGGTGCCGTCCATAGCTCCGCTCCTCATACTTCTCTGCTATCCTCTCTCCCAGGTGCATTCCCATCGCCGCCGAGGTCGATCTAGGTTCATTTCGATATTTAGTCTTGGGGATCCTGCAGCTTCCATAGCTCCTCCCCCTGAGCGCTGCCGCGACATGGGCCAGACTAAGCTTCTAACGACCGCCACAACCTCCTCCCGCACCAACCCTCTTCACCTTGCTCTTTCTGCTCTCTCCGCTCATCCTCATTGAGGGCTGTCGATTGTCATCCTAGCCATGAGTGCCAAGATGGCCTTCCGGTTGACGTCGGGGGAGACGTTGAGGCCTTGGGTTACATGAATGTCAGGATTCGACCTTCTCCTCGGGAGAAAAGCGTGAAACGTACCACTAAAAGCGTGGGCCCCGTATGGTCCGGGTTGCAATTGGGTTGCGATACACGATTGGACCTCTCAAAGTGAGCTCAGCAGGTAAGTTTATGATGAGGAGCGGGATTTTCTGCCAGTGGTGACGGCGTTGGAGAAACCGAGAAGGTTGATTCTCCGGGACTCTCCGCCCCAACCACTTGTCACATGGCCACGATCACGATCATAGCCATTCTCCCTCACCCATCCATCTTTCTTAGCAGACTGTGGTCCAAATCTCTCATGATCAGGTCTCTCAACTCGAATCCTGCGACAAAGCGTTTCTTCGATATAGACCCAGCCCAACAGCCTTGCTCTATTCCCGTTCCCCCAGACCAACACTCGACGAGCACCCATACCTAATCTTACGGGACGACGAGGGGGGCTCAGATTAAACCCCCGGCTTGGATGCCACTAAAGTTGACGGAGGGCAGAGTATTCATGCTTCAGAACACTCCTCAGCGAGGACGAAGGGTGCCTAGGGTGTACAACATGGGGTGAAATGAGGGAAGACGAGCCGTGAAGATTTCGGTGAGTCTTACCAGACAGTTCAGTGCTCCTCTGACTTGGAGGTCAGGGCCCCCTTCAAGCATTCCCGAAGCACACCTAGACGACCAAGAGAAACCGACCTATAGAGCCCTGGGAAACTACCTTCCGGCGATCTAGTCAAGGCGTTGGAGGGGAGGGATTCACCACTAGTCTAACCTACCACTCACCTATACCTGTTCATGCATCCTTGAACAACGGGCTATTTGAAACACACGGGACTCCTTTCAAACACCGTCCTTCGGCTAAGGTTTGGCCTCGCTTCACACTGGTGAATTGGGCCAGTGATTCCCGAACATGTTCCCTTCCTTGAAATCCAACCGAGCGTCACTGTTTGGGGAGTGTCCGGACCCCCACGTACCCGAGTTTCAAGCAATGCCTCCAAGCCTGGTATTGAAGTGGACTGCTACAGTCTACGTCACTGACGGCCCTGCAACGCCAACATCAGACCCAGAACCGACAACTCTCGTTCAAGCAATGTCGGCCGTGGTGAGAGGGATCTTCACCTATTGGCCTACACCGTCCTCCCCATACCTCTTACCCCCTCTGTGAGCGTTGTATAACGTCCTTTTTCCCAGAGTTATCATACTCACTCGTGATCAGGTCCAAAACGCATTTTTTGCCTGCGATATTGGACGCTCCGCATCTGCGGGCCATAACTAAACTGAGCCATCCCTACGGATTGTACTACCAGGTCAACTATCAATGGTTCCCCCCATTCGTCTCGCCGTGGCACTGCGCTGCGGAGAGCTCCAAGTTTCGACCCCACCAGGTCCTGCTGCGAGCCCGGAGCGGTTCCCTCATGACGATACGATATGCGGAATGCTGCCTCGAGAGGTTGCTTATGAAAGTCGCCTCATTTGCAGATTGGTGAGGAAGAAGTGCTGGATGTGAGCTTACATTGGGGTGGTCACAAGGAGGCTACGAGGGACCCAGGGAAAACGGGGAAATGGAGATGCGAGCAAGAGGCGGTGGGCCTAGGGGCATACAGGAGAGGCCAGGAAACGACACACATCACTCGTATGCTCCACACTTGGGTATAGTCCGGTCAGTATTAGGCTGGGCTCGGTGTTCTAGCATCCTATCTCACACCCGTCCTCTTCCAGATCCCAGACCCCACTTGGGCCTTTCGTACATGATTCTCAGCTCCGATCGCCTTTCAGTACGTACCGCCCTTCATGTCATCGGGGGTAGGTATCAAGACGGGGAAGTATCGTATGTTCTCGAAGGACGAATCCCAAGATCGAAGAGGGTGTGGGGGACGGAGAAGGTTTGGTTCGAGTTTGAACTTCAATTGCACTGCGGTAGTTTCTGACTTGGTGTATGGTCTGTTACATCACCTTCCCATCTCAGCGGCCGTGATTAGTGGTGAACAATGAGAGGGTATTGTCGTTTACAGCATCGACCATCTGGTTGCGTGCCACAGCAACAAAGGTACCCGTACGCCCCATTCACCCCTGGTTATCGTCGCTGAGCGTGTGACTCCGAGTTGCCACACCAATCGTCGACCTTTTATATCGCCATCCAACGTTACGAGAGGTCCAAAGCACCGACATACCCCCACCTGCTGTGTGCCGCCGAACCTGTGTGAGTAATTGAACATTGGTCTACACGGCGCAGTCACTCACCCTTCATCTAAGCCCCATGTCACCCTCCAAGCGCAAAGCGCAATCTCTCAACTCTAACGCGGTTGCAAGCGGGTCACCCCCGAGCCAGGAAGAAACCAATCACCTACCTTTGCGAGCCGAACGAGCATCTCTTCCCCGAAATGGGGCAACTAGTACCACCCATACCCACCCACCCCTCTCACAGGGACAGGGGCGCTCCGAAGGCGTCCCCCCTGCAAGTGGCAAGCGCCGTCAGCCCGAAATGCCGCTTCCGACTTCTACGAGGCAACGACGACCACCCCTTCAAGGCGATATCATCGACATATCTGACTCGAGTGATGACGACCCTATGCCGACAAATCGAAGGCAACCACCTCCACCTGGGGTGGAAATCATCGAAGTACACGATTCGAGCGACGATGAACACACCAGACCACGAGGAGTCCGAATACCCTCTCATACGAAGCAGAGTTCGCGAAAGCCGATGAGCAGGAAGCTTCGAAATATGGTCGAAGAACCTGAACGGGGCGATGTTAACGGCGAGGACGGGTCAAGACACAGGGAAGTTACACGCGAAGTGAGAGTATCCAGAAGCGGAGCTGCAGAGCGCCGGGAGGGACTTGTAGGAAAGGTCTCGGCGGCAGGAGCCCAGCAAGACGAGCCCTCACCGAGTCAGGGCCAAGATCGGCTTCTCGACGATGACGGGGATGCTATCATGCTCGACGATTTCCCTCCCAGCTCGGCTGTTCTTCGAGGCAATGCACTGAGCGCCAACGATGCGAACGACCCCACAACCCAACAGGAAACCGCTCCCAGTGACCTGATAACCCAAGAGGAGGTTGATCGAATCGTGACTGCAGTCCTTGACCTCGCGCCTGGCGTCGATCGGGAGGTCCTTGAAGCCTCGATCGTCCTGAATCTTCCGACATACGGCTTTGAAGTGGCCAATTTCCTTCTGGAACAGGTTTTAGACATTCAAGAAACGGCCCTTCGACACCCTGATGTAGCGGAGGCCAACGGCGATGGCTCCGTCGCGGAAGCAGAAGAAGAGAAGCTCGCCGAGTGCGGATGCTGTTTTGAAAGGCTTTCTTTGGTGGAGATGGCCCACTGCGCCAACGAGCAAGTCAAGGATCACCTCTTTTGTCAAGGCTGCCTTTGCCAGTATGCGGCGCATCAGCTAGGCGCCCAGGATCCTAATCTCAAATGCTTGAAGACCTCCGGCTGCGACTTCCCCTTCCCGACCACCCTGCTCCGCCAGTTCCTCCCAGAAAAGCTCTTCTCCCTTTTCGAGCGCCTCAAGCTTCAGAAGGACCTCAAGGATGCGGACATCGACGGTCTGGAAGAGTGTCCATTCTGCGAATGGGCCTGCATCATGGACGCTCCCGTAAGGGAAAGCGGGCTGTTTAGCTGCGGGAATGTCGATGGATGCGGTGTGATTAGCTGTCGCATTTGCAAGAAGCGGGATCATTCTCCTCAAGAATGTGAGAGTGAGGAGAAAGAAGGGAGGCTTGCCATTGAGGAGGCCATGTCAAACGCCTTGATGAGGTCCTGCCCCAATTGTAAATCAAGTGAGTGTATGTACATTAAACACAGAATGTCGATATCTGACGATCAACGTTGTTCTTCTAGAGTTCGTCAAAGAAGGCGGGGTGTGTGCTCTGGTTATCATTTGAGACTCTTCTCGCTAATGGTTTTTCACAGTGCAATAAGATGGCGTGTAGGAACTGCAGAACATTCTCCTGCTATGTTTGCAGGAAGGCAATAGACGGGTATGAACATTTCGACCAGAACGTACGTGGTTTAGTTCATATATTTTGCGTCATCGCCCTAACATCTACTATCCACACTTCTAGCGATCCTACGCCCCCAGAATACTTTCCGGCACTAACAAATGCCCTCTATACGACAACGTGGAAGAACGCCACGATCTCGAAGTTAATGAAGCATATACCACGGCGGTGACACAGTACGGGCATGGCCAGCGCCGTAAACTTGACGTATGATTATTTTCTGTGCTGCATTGTAATTCGCCCCCTTCCTTGTAATATAGTTCATGATATGTTCATGTAATGACTCCCCAACTGACTAAATTTCTCCTTGGCTCCCTGCCTCCCAGTTGGGCTAAGCACGTTTGTAGAGCCACCGTTCGTCCATCGTGCCCTTCCTGGAGCCACTCTAATCACCCCCACGGTGAGCGTTGGAGCTAACCTTCGACGAGACAGGCTGTCTCGCCAACGGTCCGAACGGCCAACCTCGTCGACCACTCAGCGACAGAAAAAGGCGCGACGCACTATGGGTAGGCCAAGTGAGGAAACACGCGAAGCTGAGGCCAGGGGAAAATTTCTTCATCGTTTTGGGCAGGGTAAGCCGTGGAGCAGCAGACGAATAAAGTGAACGATTCATAGCAGTTTGTAGGTAATAAATAGTACTCAAATCATGGGGGGTAGCGAGAGGGGAAGTAACAAAATTGAGCCGTATTTCGGGAAGCTATTGGCTAGTAATGAAGGACTGATTTGAGTCTCGGGAAACCCCGAGTACAGAGGTCACAGGAAGGAAGGTGTCCCAAGCCAAAACAACGAGGTCGAGCGAGGAAAATGCCAGACGACCGTACTTCGGATCCTGCGTTGACGCTGAGCTCCCCCTCGGGCTCCTGGTGTAGAAATCGATCGTCATAGCTCTGCGCTGTGAGGTGAAAAGAAAGAAGCTGAGAGAGAGCGAAGTGACGGTGACAGGCGGGAAGGAAAGGGTTGGAAGGCAAGGAGTCAAAGCGTCAAGATAATGTAGTGAATAATTGGGCCGAATATGCGAAGAAATTCACAATGGACCTGCCAAAGCATGTCGTAGGGGACCGAAAACGAGAAGCAAAGGGTGTAAAGGGGGAATGGAATGTGCATGGAAGGTCACTGTGCACTCGGGTGGTTGGTTAGAGGAAGATCGTCAAGAAAGCAACGGAGTGAACTCACCGTTCCCAACACGGTGATCTCTAGCCGCTAGGTGAACCCCCGGATTCTACTACCACACACACTCAATCCCGCCCTGGCTCCCCTCTTTCAACTACACAAGATAGCCTCGTTCCCTCAGCACACCCATTCAAACCCTTTCGCATCGGCCAGCGTTCCTTTCAGTCACCGGCATGTCCAGGCTATCCTTGACTGCGTTCGAAGCCCGTCAGAACCTGACTCGCAGCGGGATGAGGGGCGAAGGGGGGTCCAGCTGCTCCTCGCGTATTCGATGGGGGTCGGGCCTCGGCAGGTAGTCGCAGCGTCCCTTCCCCGGCTGTCGTCACACACGATCCATGTGTCGCTTGGCTAGTAGATGTGTCGCAAAGCTCATTAGCACCAAAGCGAGAATATCTTCACGTAGCGAATGGAAGGGTCAAATAAAATGGTTGGAGGACAGCATCTGGGGAGAGGAGCACATAGAAGCAGGTATGCTACACGGAACTGTAATGAGAAGAGAAAACGAAGAGCTCACCTTGACCAAGCGCTCGGTGCACCCGCTTCCGGTTCCGACTCGAGGAGTCGATGCCGGGGTTGGCTACGCACGACCTTGCTGACATCGAGGGAAGCAAGAAAGCGGTGATAGCAACCTGACAGCTGTGGCGCAACCTGCCAATGCCGCCCGCCCGCAGTTACCGAATCGGGAGTCGTCACGCAATGATGCGGTCTCTTACCCTGTTTGGTGCAATTGTCGCGGTGGGATGTCTCCCAGATTTCGACCTCCGCCATCTTCTCTTCACCCATCCGCCAGATCCGATTCGCTACTATATGCGCTCGCTGGTTCCGGGCGCCCTCATTTTGACTTGCTTATTGAGTCACGGTGTACCCCTTTGTGTGCCATGAAAGACGAGCTGCCAAGTCTGCCGTCCCCAGTTTGACACTTCTTTCACTCTGTGGCAGCGACATCTCGTGCTTTCTCAACGCTCAACGGTACCCCCTTGCATTTCCCAATATAAAGGACAACTATACATTCTCCATAATTCCCCCAAGCTTAGCCCTGCCACTCGCTCCTCCTTACACCAGCAGTCACTTCAGAGATACTGGCAGCGTGCGGTGAGCCGTTTCCTCCATCCGCGTCACAGCACCCATACTCAACTCCAAATGGTCCGCCTTTTACGACCATCGACGGGCTCGGTTCCCAGGTACAAGCATGGGCAACCTCTGACGACCATCTCCGAGGAAGAAGAACCGCTCAGCCCTTTACCCTCACACCCAAACTCGAGCTTCTCGGTCAATGCTCCTCCTAATCGGGCTGCAGTCGTGTACCCAACCACCTATTCCACGGCTCTCGCGCTTGTCTTTGCAGGCATTGCTACGGAATCCACGGCCGACTTCCCTTTCGAGTTATTTTTCAAAACCCTCTTCAACGTCTTACTCTGTGGAACAGGTGTTCAATTTCCGAATTTTCGCGATATCGCGCTCGGCCTCATCTGTGCCTTCTGTATCTGGGGGTTTCTAAGAGTCTCTATGCAGGAGAGCGTTCGACGCTTGTTGTTGGGAGTGCCTCTCCTCAACTCCTCTATGAGCCCCCGGTTTGGGTAGGAACCTCTAGCGCACGTCGGGGCCAAGCATAACGCCTGGGGAGGGTCTGTCAAGTGGACTTTTGGTTGTGTTACGATGGCGTTTTTGAAGGTGAACTAGTCGACAGTATAGGCTACCCATTTCTCGTTTCTTCCCCTTGAATATTCGATCGAGTACTTCAATCTTGTATACCTCGAAATTGGCTGAAAACACCCTTGTACTACGTCAATACGTCTTTATTGCAGCTTAAGCTTAAGCATGGTTAGGTTCCAGAGTCCCTAGTGCGAACTGGAAGCCGGAATGGTTGTTATTCAGCCGTTCAACAGGCGCCAATTGCGCGGGTCGATCAAAGGTTGATTTACATCAACCTCAGTTGAAGGATACACAGAATATATCCATGGGTGCCATTCAGCGGAGGTAACGCCAGGTAACACAGCACAAGGCTTGCGACGTCTGGCATTGGAGACACTCTCTATGAGGGAATGAAGTCGGCAAAGTCTGACGAAGAACAAGGACTTGTCGTCACTCGCTGGAGGAACCTCCTTTCTGAATTCTTTGCCAACGATGCTGCCGCTCCCCCCTTGCCCACCAATCTACGTAAATCACTCCTCCAAAGCACATCAAGCTTCCCATCGCTCGAGACGATCAAGAACTACATCGATCCGGCAACCTCCTTCGTGTTTCCCGACTACCAGCCAGACAGTCGAAGGTGGAGGACAGTTGAGCAGCCCAACCCCCGGGGAATCATCAATTTTTGTCGTACCCGGCTGGGTTGGTCAGACTCGAGCACATTAGTGGGAGTTTTGCGGAGAAATCTATGGGAGGGTATAATATTAAGGCTGATGCTCTCGGTGAGTAGAATAGAAGTCCTATGATAACGACACTTACTGTATGCATCCCAATAGGCCCAATGCACTTGGGACCCAACTGACCACACCTTCGGCACGTCTGCTCATCGTCTGCAAATCAAGTGGTGTCGATTGAAGACAAGACGAACGAAGACGGCCTCTGGCCAGGTCGAAGGTCGCTTGCACGTTCGCGAAGCTGACCTGGTTGACGCAATGGTCAGTGAGACTGGTGAGACTGGTGCGCTAGGGGATATAAAGGCTGAGCCCGATGGTGTGGTGGAGGTATGGGTGCCTTCCGTGCTTCTTCCTACGTGGGTATCCAAGGTTGGGGGTACTGCGAAAACAAAAGGGAAGGGTAAAGGGAAGGCAGTTGCAACGGTGAGTGGGGACCAGAGGACAGAGAGTAGGATGGTCCGAGCAGCCCCAGAGCAAAGTGAGCACCATTTAGATAGGCGCCCACACAAGGATAACATCGAGTGGTTCGAGCCGACGGGCAACGCCTTGCGAGACCTCAATTGGCTGGAACAGTCCCATTCTGTTGTTGACCTCACCGAAGATGATTGCCAGAGCGCTGGACCGTCGAGCCAAACCGAGATGACTGACCCGGGATTTATCGACCTCACTGACGACGATGGTCCAACTGGGATGGAAGCAGTTGACCGCGGAGAAGGCCCTTCCAAGAGGAGAAGGGTTACCCACGAATTCATTGACTTAACCTTGCCAAATTGAAACGCCATGTATACATACACTTTGTGTCCAACAAATTCTATTCTATTGAGGCGACAATCAGCATCGGGAAGTATCAGGTACGAGAAAAGGGCGTACATATGATATGAGAAGGGGGCGCAGTATTCGCGCTGGGTTAATCGTCCATACTGGTCCCCGTGCTCCAGTGGGCGTGTTCGAGCACGCGTTTTCATGCCGGCGTTGGGCTGTGAAGTGGGAAGGCCCGGGTGAAGAGCACATGCAGCAGGTAAGCGTAGTCTCGCCTCGTGTACGGCGGCCCTCCGTGTTCTCCGCCCCGCTGTTCTCCCCCTCTCCAGACTTCCTTCCGCCCTTCCTCAGTCGTTCCCCTCCCACTACTGCCCCACCAATTCGCACTTCAATCCCCTTCCCTCTGTCACTCTGTCTGCCTTGCATGTCGCCCTTCCCTTCTCTCCCGCTCTCACTCTGGGGTGCCAAACCCTGATCGGAGTTCGCATGTGTGGAGGTGAATGGGTACCGGTGTGTGCGTCATAGCCGCGGACGTCGATTTTGGGGAGGATCTTGATCCCCGGCGGTTGTAAGTAGGAGGGCCAGATGGAGGGTTGAGTTTCGGTGGTGGAATCGGGGGAGAGCAAGATCGAGGCTCGGTGCTGAGAGACGAGCGTAGATACTGGGACGAGCGTTTCCCGCGCCCAAGTAGGCACGTTCTAGGATGCGTCCGCATGTTTTGCGAGGTTGGGCTCTTGGGGCGGGGAGACCTGGGTGAAAAATACAAGCAAGAGGTAAGCGTCGATTTGAGCACGTTTACTCAAATCGAAAACTTACCAGGTGGTTGAGCCAAAGCGGGGGTGATGGCTGAATTCGAGGCGCCGGCCTAAGCTCTTGAGGCTTGGTGCCCCGCGCAGGAGGTAGTACAAGTGGGGGGGAGCGAACTCAGAGCGGACATGAGTTTTGGCGCCAGCATGGGGAGTTTGGGGAGGGGGGACCAGAGAGAGAAGAGTCAGAGGAGTGGAGAGGAAATCGAGGATGTGGTGGGGAGGAAGAGGCTGCGGTCGTTGGGCGGTCGTTGGGCACCGCGTTTGCAGGCGGAGCTCGAATGGGTACTCAGGGGCTGTTGCCCGTTCGAGCGCCCGTGGACCCCGTTTGGGACGCCGGACGGAGGCCTGAGCCGAGGGGCGGCAGGGCCAAATCGGGCAGGTTGGGAGGCGTGGGATCACATTACATACGCTACCCCGCGATCGAGGTAACGGACCTTTGGCCGGATACACACATATATATTAGAGTCCTTTTCTCCTCTGATCTACACCCTTCTCAAACATGCCCGACAAGTCTCAGAGGCGATTTGCGCACCCGTTCCCTTTGCTGATGGGTTTCCCCTGGTCCAATGGACACTTCCTCTCTTTGACGGGCATTGAGCAGCTGTTTGAGAGCGACGATTTCAATGATTTCAGGGACCCGCTCACGGTGAGCACTACGATCATGCCCCTATCCATTTATCGAATGCTACTAACGGTACCTTAGGACCTTCTGAAGAAACTGGTTCTTTTCGAGACCGATATCCGCGATGCCAAAGAATCCTCTCCGTTCTTCCGCCTCCTACAGACCCCTCAACTTACCGCCGTGGGTCAGCGGTTGTCTGGGCTGAACTCGCTGAACGCTGAACTACTCAGCAAGCTAGCTTCGACTCTCATCGAATATCGTCTTGTCGATGTCGCCATTTACCTCGAGATGGGATCGTATCCCATTGGTCAACTGGAAAAACTGGGCGTCCCAATTCCTCCAAAGATGGTGCGTGCGTACCCGGGCCAGTTTCTCCTTCTCGATATCCTGACGAAGCGCCCTTAGTTCTTCAAGAACATGTCTCACTGGCCAAACTTAGTGGCGCGTGGGCTACAGTTGTTGCGCGAATGCCATGACGACCAGATTCCGTTGGATGCACTCGGTTCAGAAGACCCGACGGTGAGGATTTTCGTATCACTCCTCCACAGACAGGACACCGTCGAGGGCCACAAGATAAAGTCAAATTTCGAGTGTGCGGCTGCGTACCTCAGCTTGATTTTTAAGGTAAATACGCTTAGTGCTTGCTCTCGATCAAACGGAAGAACCGCTCAACTGCTGGTAGGGTGTCACGGACTTGCCTACTACGTTGCCGAAGTTCAAAACGCTGCTCGTCGAAACATTGTGCGTCCCTCCGCTCTCCCCCACGAGCTCGTCCTCACTCCCTGTAGTGGCGAGTGTATCCCCTCAACCAGATGGGACCCCTTCTGCGAGTCTATTAAGTCCACGCACGCGTTCAAACTCCCTCTCCAGATTGCCTTGGCTGTGTCACCTTGCTGCCTCTTCCTCCCTGCCTCTCTTATGACAAAGGATCTTAACCGGCTATTGCTCCTCCAGGTCAGTCGGTTTCACTCTCTAATGACGATAGTCTCCTAACTAGTACCAGATGTGGCAGGGCCTTGGCGGTCCCCGTCCAGCCATGCTCTCTAGCATGGAAGATATAGTCTGGCGTTTTCTCTTCGACACTGCCCTCGGGCTGTACCCTCTCAACAGCCGTTTTCGCTCGGCAATCCGGGAATTGGAAGCGTTGGACTTGACGTGTGTAGGATACCCAGATTGTGAATGGTTCAAAGGGGGTTCGTAGCTCAGATTGCCTACGCCTCGAGTTGGAAGCTAATAGGATACTGGCCGTCCAGATGCGAACTTCCGACAGGCGGTGCAACGTAATGTGAAAGGAAAAGAACCACTGCGACCCATCCTCAAGCGATCACGAGGGTCCCCCTCAGCAAACAAAGTCCCACTCCGTGATGTGGGGGGCGTAGTCCAGGACGACGCGAGTAGCTCGACTTCGACGAGGAGCTCATCCCCGGCACCAGAATCGGATAGTATGCAGGTGGATAACCCACCCCCCCGTCGGCCAGTCACCCGTAGTACGGCTGCTGCTTCATCTACTCTCACTCCAGAGTCGTTCGTCGGGGCATCGCAGAATATTAAGACGTCGACAGGCGCCCCATTCTGCGATAAAAAAGAGGGCAAGCAGAAACCGGCGCCACTCTCCAGACAGCCTTACCAACCTTCGACGAGACTGTCCCAATCAAGGGCCGTTTCGGAACCCCCTCCAAGCCTTGACCAAGTCAGGTCAGAAAAAACCGTGCCTCGTAAACGGAAATCATCCATGAGACAGACCTCTCCCTCGAAGTCCTTGAAGTTAGAGATTGTAAGTCAGCTACAAGTCGTTGAGACTATCGATCTTACAGATGAGATGGTGGGTCCTTTGACAATGAGCCTCTCCACAACAGCGTCTTAATGACTTTACCAGGCGCTCCCTCCAGCAATAGATTTAATTCTCAATGACAACGTGGTCTGCAACTGAGTTTCATTCACAGCCATTTCGTCACTGACAGGTTCTACTCTAGGCTAGGCTCTCTGTGGATGGGGTATTCTGGGACGGAAGAGAGTATCGTAATCACATCGCCTACTTTCACGTCAGTATTCTCTCCTCTCCGTTTCTGAGAGTCTAGCTGACCAGATTCGTCAGTTTGACGCTGAAGCGCAGTGGTTCGGTGCGCTATTTCGAGCAATAGCGAAGTACCACCCCCGCACCGTTTTCTCTCATGTTGATGAGCATCACGCGAGGCGCCTGGCGATCGGCGACTTACAGCATTTACTTTGGCAATCCTCAATTGTAGTGGTGGGACCTTCGAATAGCGATTACCCATTCAGCAAGGAGACTCTCCAACAATTCTCTATGCTAGATACCCCCGTTTGCGTTAGAGGTGAGATTCGCCCCCCTCATTTCACATCATGGCGCAGTTCTGACCCGTAAAACAGACTTCTCTATCCCACCGAGCCAAAACCGAGTGAGGATGGGCTCTCTTACGCAGGTTCTCCAGGCCGTTCAGCACCGTGGCCAGGCCCTGGTCGCGCTAGATTTGCCAACGCCAAACGGTGTGGCGCCTTTTCCTGCTCTGGCCTCAGACGCCTATGCATGGGGCGTCACGATAGGGCACCCTTGGTGTCATCGCCGATGGGAAATGCCTCGAGGCGCCACTAGATGGACAGAGGTGTCTACAGCACACTCTTATCGTCCACTGTCTTGCGCCCCAAACGGCTTCGCAACCCACATTGAAGTGAAGTCTGGATCCCAACTCCTTGTCGTCTGCGAGCCATCCAAAAACGGCCTCCATGATACGGTCCCCTTCGCCCTGACCGAACAGTTCAATCGATCCCTTGTGGACGACTGGAGTGCTGTTTCTGCTCAAGCAATCCATCTCAAGGCAGGGTCAACCGCGTGCGTTATATTTACCTCCTTACATTCAGAAGAATCCTAACCCCAGCCCAGAATCATAAAACCTCACACGGCGTTCCTTCTTCTATCGACTTCCCATAGCATCGTCCACTATTGTCACTTTTATGGCGTGTCAACCCTGCAAAGTTCTTGCATCGGGTTTCTGCACAGCTCGTTGACGTTGGACGTCGATAACCAGTCCGCCCTCCTCTCTCAGAAAGCTGCGCAAGACTTATTACGTCGATTCATCCACTACCTTCATGCAGTTTACGTGGGTGGAGAGTACGACTCCAGCGCGAGTGAGTTTTAGATCGGGCTCGACTATTCCCTTCGTCGCTAATAAGTTTTCTTAGACTTCCCGCATGTTCCCGATATTTTCCAACGCCGGGGGGTGCTAGATGTGCTCTCACTGTGCAACGTCTTCGAGCTTGTCAACGTCCTGGCCGGAACAGTGTCCGACCTTGACCGGCACCACTTCATTCACAGTCGCAAGCTCTGCCGACAGATAGTCGAATGGCTTGAGTCTCGATTCATCTTCAAGGATCGACACGGAAACCGACTCAACCTTCACCAGGATATCTGGATGCTCTACTTAGCCCGACAGGTGAAGGCGTTAATTCACTTCAGCCAGGATGGGTTCTCCGTTCGCGGTGGATTCGCATCCAACCTTGAAGATTATACCGCCAACAACGCCTCACTCGAATCTCAACTCGCAGGCCTTGTAGATTGGATCCCAGACACGTTTGCCTGGTCCTCTGATATCGACTTTGTCGTTAGCTTGCGTGAGACGCCAGGTACGGTCCTCGGTGCGTACCTCTTTCTTTCCTTTCTTCTCACTTTGGCCTGACGTCCACAACCGCTCACCATAGATGTCAATGGTGAGACGTACGCCGATTTGGAACATTTCACTTCGCTTTCCCTGGCAATGTAGAAACCTGTCAACCTTTTCGCTGAGCATTGCACTTGGCTCCCTCCGAGTTCCTGAATAAACACCTACTTTCTCGCGGCATAAGGGTTAATCCATATTCCGAAATATCTCGGTCGGCGACCCACCCCGAGGGGGCTACCTGGTTGACGGTCTCTTCTCACGTGCTAGAGACTGAGAGGCGAAGAGTTGATTGTCCTCGCATGCTGGGCGGCACACCGTTCCTAGCGCCCGAGAGTAAGCCTACACCAGCCAGATGTTAGGCGCGAGCACGACGAAGACTTCAGGGAGGAGCCCTCCACCTCCCACTGCTCCTGAATCCTGATTAGGAAGGAGTTTAGCGAGATGTGCGACGTCTCGCACTCGGTGAGTATTAAGGGTCAGCTGGCCATTCCACTCTGGGGGCAGGCATCTCGGCACTCGTACACGTCCCATCTCAGTCCAATCTCACATCTGTCAATCAGGGATATGACAAGGCATATAAGTTCCGTTGCTTTGTTCGACGCGTCTCGCGTCTCACCTGGCCATTTCGATCCTTTTCGAGTTCCCCCCTTCCGCCCACTTGGATACCCCCGTAACCTTCGTCTCATAATCCAGCGGGCCCCCTCTCCCATCTCTTTCTCCCCGGTTTCCCCCAACGGTTTAGTTCGTTTACTTCTACCGTGTTTTGCCACTGTACTCCTTTATCCCTATACTATCGAATTCAACGTGCTTCTCCGAAGACTTTTCACTGCGTACGCCGGTTTGGTGGTGTCACTGAACTTTTCAGCGCGTTCCGCCATGTCTCTCTCAGTGACAGCGACGAAAGAATGGAGTCTCGCTAGAAAAATGCAACGTTTGCAAATACACCACTATTATGAACCACCCTGAGCATTCTCCGGATATAACAGATGCTCGTACAGACGCATCCGAACATCTACCACCTGTATCAAGTGCAGCAATGAATTCGGTCGAAAAGAGTAGGTCAGATTATGGTGGGATGGGGACAGATCGGGACTCACCTGCTTGAGTACAGTGCGATATTCCTCCTCAAGCCTTACCGTGGTGCTGCCGATTTCCTCGAGGCGATTGTTGGAGGCCTGCCAGAGTTGTATTAGTTCGGCGTGGCAGGATAAAAGGCGGGCCTCGTCGAAGGTCGAGTTGACGGCTTCTGCGATAACGTCCTGGAGTTGGCCTTCCTCAACTTTGAGCTCCCCGGCCTTGGTTCCGCTCATCTCTCTAAGCGCATCGCGTTCCCCCATCGCCATAGATTTGTATCTAGGGAATAATGTCAACAAGAGGATAGCAAGGACCTTATTGCGCGGACTCACTCATCTGTAACCTTCTGATCGTCCTCTTGTGTCATCCCAAGGGTGTCGTAGCGAATGCCCATGGGTGCCCCATCGCCCGGCTTTACCCTCTCGGTCCGATGACACTCCCATGAGCGAAAGCAAGGGAGATTGTGTTGATAGAGGAAGGTATAGTCTTCCTCACAGTAACAGTGACGACAGGGCATCCTGTATGCCAAACCAGGGAGATCCACCAAAGTCTTGAAGCATATTGCACACTCCGTCAACATCGAGTAGACGCGCAAGGGTAGGAGAGAAGGAAGTGAAGGAACGCTTACGCCCCACTTGCTTATCGTTAATCGGGGATACCCAAGCTCGGCAGGAACTAACCCCTGATAATTTGCAGCCGGTTGACAGATGGTTGAACAATTGAACTACGAAGCATGGAATTCCACTTTCTGGGCTTCCCCTGCTGTGAGTCGCACGAGGCAGTGCCTCATGAAGCCTCATGTCGTAGATTTCCCCAGATGCGATAAACATCCCATGCGGTATTTCCGTGGTGAAGTCCAGGGAGTGAGTCGTGGGGGCGTGCAGGCTTGGGTCCTCTGTGTGTAGGTTGTGCGAGACGTTGCATCCCGATCACAGCTCCCAAAACGTCGTTCGTGCCCGAACAAGGTTCATACACCGATATGTGCCTTCTTCGAGGTACCTATGTACAGAGCCTGTCATATCCGACACTCCAGTTAATCCGCCTGATTGCTGAGCGCCGCTACTTCCGATTACTGAGCGGGCGCTTGCCCAGTCCGCACTGGAGCCGGTGACATATGGGCACTGTCCGCATTGGGCAAGATGCTTGCTGGTGGCTGCTGTGCGCCAGGTCACAGGTCCCGAAGGTCTGACCACCACGACTGTGCTTCCGCCGCGTCTCTAGGTTTTCCCACTGATACGTCCCCTCTTCAGCGTCCTCGACGGTTTGTGAAACTCCACTTGTCGTTCTCTGAAGCAACGGTCTTGATTCAGAAGTCCCCCGTCGGCCCTTACCTTTTATTGAAGCTATCTGGGCTGTCGACGATGACCCTGACGATAAATTCGCGCCGATTTCCAGGGAACCCGGATGTTTCAACTCGAAACGGCTTCGCTCCGAACTGATGCCGATGTAGATAACTCGACGAGGGACTTGAGCAGTGCTAGCTCTTACCGTCATCTGTGCCGTCAAGCTCTTGTCTACATCCGCCCCTCGTTTGCGAGATGTACACCGCTGTGTCTTCGATCACGGAGCACGACGACACCGTCACCCGCGTTTCTTTCTCTGAGGACGGCAAATACGTCGCGACTGGAGATGAATCCGGGCTTCTCATTGTCTCAGAAACGTCCGAGATTGATAATTTTGACCGATACTACTTCATCGACAGCATAACTACTCTAATATGGATACCAGGAACACTCAGCCTCTTTGTCGGTCTGGCGAATTGCGAATTGCATTACCTTTCCCTGGTACGAGTTCGCTCCCATCCTTCGCTCCCATCCTTCCTTATGCTGACGTTTGACTACCCAAACAGGAGGAGGATAGGGCCTATACCCACAATGTTTGTCCTGATGGATACGTGGACCTCCCACCACATTGGCAAGATTTGATACAGGTCAACTGTCTCGCCTTCGATTCATCGGGCCGTTACCTCGCGATTGGCGTGGGCGTCACTGCAGTCGTGCTCTCAAACCCAGACTGGAGGATCAGTACGTGTCCTTTCTCTCGCCGGGCTGGGGGCTGGTCTTTGACAGGAGAAACCTAGATACGTACCAACAAGAGTGTATAGTCTCTCCTATTGTTGATATGTTGGCCCAGATCGATACCTCGCAAGAACCTCCTGAAGCACTTTCCGCGGAGGTTCGCTCTGTCCACTTCCTCAAGTCCGGTCACAATCTCGTCGTCACCTTCATCGAACAAGGCGTGAGGTGCTACGATACTCGGACCAAGGCTCAACTGTGGCACTTGAGGCCAAGGTCTTTCAGGATGTAAGGGCGTCGTTGGTTCGTCACACTCGTAGTAGCTGATCCACCCTCACCACTACAGTGGCAGATCTTCTATCGACTCCAGGGATAAACTTCTAGTCTGTTCGAACCTTTCCGACGGGTTCGACGTCTACGATATCGAGACTCAGGAGCACCTACGCAATATCCGTGCCGAAGTGACCCCAGACACGAACGTGTGGTTACCAGCTGAATTCATTCGGAATGGCTCAAGCATACTGCTTGGATCCCCACGCGGCTCTGTACGCCTTCTGCCTCTTGACGGGGATGCGTTGAGCCCCGTGAGCCTCCGCCACGGTGAGATCTATTGACAGAGTGTCTGCTGGCATACTGACACTCGACACCAAGGTACGGACATCATCCAAGCCATTGTAAGTGCTTTGGCCGGTTCGGCTAAGTTTCGCGGCACCGACGACCGATTTATACCTAGGCTTATGTTGAACAATTGGACGGGACCTCCTGGATCGCCGTGGGCTGCTCTGAGAGAGGGCTCGAGACATACGTGAGGCTTTGGCGTAACACAGGTGCGAGTGACGGATGTTGGTTGGATCAGTACGCTGACCATGTTCTAGCGAATGGCGAACTCGAAGCTGAAGATGCGATTATGGCTGAGTTGCGGGGTACTGGGAATACTAAGGAGCCAGGACTACGCCTGAAGTCATTGTTACCCCGGTCAGCAGGGTCGCGACGGCCTCAAGGTGTGGAAATTTCCCGCTCCATCCCAGCCCATTCTTCGGAGAATCCTGAGGATTATCGCAAAACTGAGCTTGGAGATCGTCGAAGAGGGAGGGATGTCCGGTACATGGACGACTCGCAAGGCGGTTTGGGGTGTTGCGTTCGCCTAGGCCTTCTGACGGTGACCATCCTAATCATCTCCGTAATTCTTGCCAGCCCTTGGGTGCAGCAGAAAGTGCGGGTTATTCTCCGTGCAATGCTTGTAGAGAAGGAAGAAGTATTATATCCCACTGAGTAAACACATCGGGGGGTCTTCATATTCGATGCATGTTCTGTCGACCTTCTAATACACGTCGCACATGTTTGTAGAACAACGAATTCACTCATATCCAGATTTACGAACAACTGCGGCAGCGCCTTCACTTGGATCCTATGCTACTATCGAGGGCCACGATGCATCCTTCCATGTACTGAACCTATCATGGAGCCGGGTGAGCACTTCACCGATCGAAATCATTGGGGACGCCGTACGGTCAACTCACCTGTGCCTTCAGATCCCTGATCTTCGCCTCCATGACCTCGTTGCTCACAAGGGCCTCCATAGCTCGGTTATTGGTGGATTCAACTTGCTCTTTGATGACGTCGGCCTCGAGGTTTATGGACTCCAATCTGTTAGCACCTTGCCTAAGCTGGTCGTCGAGTATAGCGTGCGTTTGACGCTTTGCAATGAGCTCCTGCTGTTGACGCTGAACCTGACCGGTCAAGCGCTCGAGGTCGTCTCGGACGGCCTGGTATACAGGATCACTGTGTAAGGGTGGCAAGTCGTCAGCTACAGGTTCATAGAACAATATGAATAGACGTACTTATCAAGGATGCGGCGCCGAGCTAGGTCACGCTCTCGTGAGGCGTCGTCGTCGGCAGCCTCATTCCAAAAGACTTCCTCCTTGACCAAAGGGCATTTCTGACAGGCGCCCTTGTTGCAGGCTCTGCCGGCGCGTTCTATCTTGCCCCAGCACCAGTTGCAGAACATTTCCTCTTGTCCATGTCGACCATGTCAGTATCACATCGTGCTTTCAGAGCTTCGAACATACTGCAGCATCCTGAAGGGAACAGCTCTCCCTCTCGAAAGATATGACGGTGACACTTGTTGCATGCCAGGGTCTTTGGATTGAGGACGCCCTCCTGCGCGACGACCTCGGTCTCGATGACTTCCACGTCTGGGTCAGCGGATGCCATTCTGTGTGCGCGTGCAAGGGCAGTGCGAGCGGAGGGAAGCAAAAAGTGGAGTATGGACCGATGAGAATCACTGGGGGTTATTTATCAATTGGGGGCAGTCTGATCGACTGAGGTCCAGATAACATCACAAGACTACAAAGTATAAGGGGGGAGTGTGTAAAGGGGTAAAGGATGGGAGCAATTAGCGACAAGACAGATCAAGGAACAACGTGGGTAAGGGCTGGTACAGGCTGGTATGGTTCCAAGGAAGGTTCGGTCAGATGTCGAGGTAAGGAAGCGGATTGGGGCTATCCATGTCGGCGGAGTCGATGACTTCGAGGAATCTAAACGCCAGAATTAGACCTGGATACCCAGTTACGAGCGAAGTACTCACCGAGCAATGGCAATGTCTACGGAAGTGCTATCACCAGCCGTTAATCCAGTGAAGGACGTTCGGTTACCCACCTTGAGGACGAGGAGAGATCCCTCCCAACCGCTGTGGGGGCACAGATCGCGCAAAGACCTGTTGCGGGAGGGTGAGTGCTCGGTACGATAGCTAATGAGGAACTGGATGTCTCGGCCTCGATCGTTTGTCATGGTCACGACACAATCATGGATTGCTTGTCCCGCTCCGAGAACCGCCTCAACGCAAGGGAACCGGTCCGAAGCTTGAGCGTTAGCCAAAGTGGGGACCCATATCGTCGACGCACGAATGCTAGTAGATAGGTACAGGAGACCTTTCAGTCGCTGGAGGATGGGCTGGGTAAAATGATATCCTTAGCAACCGAAGGGTAATATGCCATCTGGAGAACGTACCTGATACCGGACAACACGACGTGGGGAGGGTGTGACGTCGTGGGCAAAATCTTTGGGCATTGTGATTGGGAGAAGGGGGTGAGGTAGGGAAGGAGACGGTTGGAAGTAATCGGAAAACATAGTCAGTTTTAAGCGTTTGGAAAGCCTTGGATATGATGCGTACTCCCCATTGGTTTCTTCCACTTGCGCTGAGGCGAGAGCCAATCGCCGGTTTCTTTCAGAACTGAGGTGCCCCTAGCTGTCAGTTTCAGAGGCGCAGATCAATCATCAACCTCTTTCACATGGGAAGCCCATTGGCTAAATTCTTTCACCAGTTCATCTGGGACCGGTTTGACCCAAACAAAGAAAGTGAAAGAGCTCACAGAATCTGTCACCGTCAATGGAAGGAGGTCCTTTCCGCCTGAGACATCCAAGGGGTTATGGCCGAATTTAGTAACATCTGGAGGGTGTCGACCGCCTGATCTCCTCCCGCCATGTGGTTCTCGTCTCTATGTTGGTGAAATGTTAGCGGTGTCGACCCCCTCAACGTCTCTAACTTCCGAGGAAACAATGTCAGCTGTGGGACTCGGGGATTAAGGTGCACATCCCAGCCCGTAAAGAACGTGGACACAGCCTAGCCACGGGCACCTCCGGTGTACGGGCAAGTACAAGTCCTCCTGCAGACTGCCATTTGGTACTTACCTGGAGTTGTGTCGTCAGGTTCTGAGGTAAAATCTATACGAGCTGGGTAAGAGAAGCGTTGTTCCGGTCTGTACCAGAGCTCAGGGAGCCGAATACTTGATTATACTCTCGTCCCACTCGTTTTGGTGATCCTAGACTTAGTTAACAGTTCGGCGCAGAGGGGTCGTCAAGGTCACCGTCATCCTTCGAAATTCTTGGGAGCAACTGAGTTTTCACTCAAGTTGATGCGCTTATTTCTAACGAGTGCGTCCTGGAAGATAAGCTCGCTATTGAAGGCTAGAAAAGAACGAAGGGAAACGTCGAAGATGGGGAGCCGACAAAAACCAGATATCGGTGTGATGGAGGTAGGCCCGTTGTGAGCCGTGAGGATTCCTTCAATTCATTGGGTCCCAGCTGGGGTGCCAAGCTTCAACTTGGGTAATATTGGCGGAGAGAAGGGGTTACTATGTCTGCGGCGGCCTGACAGAGCCCTCCAAGGCGGTGGATCGATTGATACGCGTTTTGTGGCGCAGGCCTATGCATGGCCTGAATAGATCGCATGTGGGTGGCGGCCTTCATGGTGCAAAGTAGAACTGGACTTTGACTACGACCGGGATGCAGCGTGGAGAAAGCAGAACGGAGATTGCAGTAGCTCCAAGAGACGCCGAGGGGCGCGGTACTCCCAGGTAGATGAGATAGCGGAGGATAAGTACCTATGATCGTGATCGCGGCCATGCGACAAGCGGTTGAGGCGGAGAATCAATCTTCTCGGTTTATCATCACCAGAAGATCCCGTTTCTCATCGTAAACTTACCTGCTGACTTCACCTTGAGAGGTCCAATTGTGTCTCGCAAGCCAATCTCAACCCGGACTGTACGAGGCTCACGCCTTTAGTGGTACGTCTCGTCCTTTTCTCCCGAGGATGAAGGTCGAATGCTGACCATGCAGGGTCATGCAGCATGCATGCAACCCAAGGCCTCAACGTCACCCCCCAACGTCCAGCGGAAGGCCATCTTGACACTCATGGCTAGGATGACAGTCGACAACCCTCAGAGCGAGGTGAAGGGGTTGGATGCAATGTTTGAACCGTCGCGTCGGTCTCCGGACGAGATGATGATTGATTATCCACTAGTTGCGGTCCTACCAACTACCACCAGACCACGGCGGGTTTTCTGGTCGCTGTAACGGACCTCAGAACTTGGAACCCTGTTCAGGCATCTCTGTCTAACCCCGCACGGGCTTTCTCATTACTTCGAGGCATGAAAACGTGGTCACGAGGGGTTTGAGGAAGAACAGGACATCGCCATCGATTCAGAATTAACTGGGGCCAAGGCGCAAAGAGCGCCCGACGTACCTACTCCATTCTGCACACTAGTTCTTGGACGTCCAGTTCGTTTGGCTCTCCTGTCACGGTCCTTTGTGCTAGCCCTATCGTAGCGCGTTTCTATCATAGCGCGTTTTCTCTGTCCATGAAGACGTGGTTCTGGGCCATGACTTCTGCGTTGTCTTCTGAGATCTCGACGTTGGCTTTAATCGGTTTGCTATCTACATCACCAGCTTCGCCATTACTTGGTTCGACACTTTCGGACCACTTCTTGGCACTCGAGGGCGTGCACAGGTCCCTTATACCTCAAGGGATGCGGTCACGAGGGTGTTTCACCAAAGAACCAACTTTGCACCGTTGTCCATGCCAGGGCTAGCCCGGAATTGTTGGATGATCCACAACGCCCAGACCCACTGCCATTGTGCGGTCCGAAGGAGGCGCTGAAGCGGTCTACGCGAGTACGCCCAGGCCATGCTAGAGAACTCCCATCCTTTCGGCTCTTCGTCTTTTTTCTCTCCACAATGTAGGAGCTTTAGGGGAGTCCGTACGTTTGGCCCTACCTTCGATGGATACCTCGCTCACTCCTACCTCTCGCTAAAGCAATTTCTGGGCAGCGTTCGCAGCACATATATGCGTCCTTGAGTTATCTCGTTGGTTCAGTGAACATTCGTACTCACGATCAGTGCCTTCGATACGATTTGCTGAATAGAAGTGAGTAGATGATCCGGACGAACCGTAAACTCTGATCGAAGAGGATCTCGAGGCCATAGCAAACCGGAGATGTAGATCCCCCAAGGAACTGGAAGTCAGCGGAGTCGACACGAGCCACAATGTAGAACCCCACGAGGTACGTTTTACTTTCACGGCCCCGCTACCTTCCCCTGGATCCCCTTCTCAGAGCAAGACCGGCAGCCGTCCTGGTCACGGACATCAACGTCGCGGCCGTAAGGTACGTTCCTATGCTTTCAAGAGTCCAAGAAGTTCGCTGACTTTGCCCTCAGATGCGGCAAATCGCTCGCTGGGCTGAAAACGTCTCTGAAAGATCGGCAGCCTCTGAAGCCCTGCACCTCCCCCTCGGGCCCAAGCCGCATACTCGTCCTATTGAGAAACGCCCCGACCACGCCGCTCCAAACCACTCCGTTGAACCGTCTGGTCGATCTATCCCCCAGCGCCCCCTCCACCCTCTCCCACAACGTCCTGCCGTCCAGCGCCCCATTCAACCCATCCTCCGGCGGCCCGTGCCACCTCTGCCTCAACGTCCTGTTGTACATCGCCCTGTGCTTCCCCTCCCAAACAGGGTCGCTAGGATACGACCCTTCGTCATGCCAATGTCTGTCGACAGTTCCAACGATACAATGTCCGTGGATACGACCTCGTCCCTCTACACCATGTCAGTTGATTCCTCCTCATCTAGTACCATGTCGATTGACCCGGGCTCTTCTCGCATGTCAACCTCCTCCGACGAAACGATCCGGCCTATGTATGATGATGTGAGGTTTAGGGGCCGACGCACAAATGGACGTGCGGTAATGGTCGGAGTCACGACAAGTGTTCTTTCGCTGGGAGAGGCACATTGTGTCTCGAGGTGAAAGAGCGAGCACGTACAACGTCATTGGGCCCGCCGTATCGGGGCTTGAGATGAAAGAGCAAAATGGATGAAAGAGCAAATGACATGTCATTAGACTCATGGCGGATGTCTCTTTGTGCGGTTCATTGGTACTTTTACCCCTTTGGTTGAAAGGCTTTGCTCTTGTGCCTTTTGATTAGGTTTAAAAACTGCTGACCCCGCCCATCCCAAATTTCATTAACCCAGGCCTTGCACACTACTCGATCTACCCTTCCTCGTTGCGACCTTCACACCCCGAGCCATGGTTTCTGCGCCTATCCCTACCCGCTCCTCCTCGGTGGCCGTCTCGGCCAACACGAACGACCCCACATTCATCAATGTTACTCAGATGGCGTCAGGGGTGGACTATAAACCGCCTGCCTACTTCTACGATTCAGTTGCGACCTTCTGGAATCTACCTCCTGGAGCAATTACTGCCTTGAATCGGTACGGTCCTATCGACGGCAACCAGTCACTTCAGCAGTTCTACAAGCACCTTTTGCCCGCCGAGGTTGACGAGCGATTGCGATACATGAAGGATGCGCACCTCAAGGACTTCATCAAGTCGAAGGGCCTCGAGAGCACCCAAGACCTCATCAACGGAAAGAGACTGGAGGCGAGAATTCTGAGCTTCCACGCGGACCAAGGTACCAAGAACATCGACGATATCCTTACTCAGACCGCGGCAATCGTCACTGAGCTCCGAGAGACGCTCGTTCCGAAGTGGCACAAAAGGTTGGACGCGTTTATCCAAGACTCTGATGCATTTGTCTGGCTCCAGCTTCAGAAACCCCGCCTTCGACCTTATGCTCACGTCAAACCTTTCGCTGGGTCTCAAACCCCCGCTCTCACTCGTTCGGGCGCTCCGGTCATGGACGTACGCCGCAAGCAGGTCCTCGCTGAGCGTGACCAATATATCATGGCCGCAATCGAGGCGGTGGGGCGCACCGCCGATTGCAGCTACATCCAAATCCTCGAGGAAGGCGCAAGTGGCCACGGTACCGGAGGTCGTCAGAGGAAGTAGATGAGGATTTGAAGGTACGAGGAGTGTGTCTTATGTCCTGTAAGATTATTCAGTTTGGGAAGGGGTGCGACAGAAGGAAAGTATTCATATCCTAATCTCAATTAATACGATGATGAATGATGCATGATGAATGGAAACTTGTGGATGATCGACAAAACGAAGGAAGGTGACAAAGTCGCGGGAACTTCTGTGGCTAGTTGAGCGTACCGAGTCTTCGAAGCAACAGCGAACGCGGCCCTCTGCGCACGGCGATGTCGCAGGTAGGAACCTGAAGTCATTGTCCCATGAAAGACGACTCTAGAGAAGAGCCTGAGAGCACGGCCGCGACACCATCCGGCGGTCTAGCTCGGTGTCAATGCATCTGCCAGGAGCTGCCTAGTTTGGGAATTCCTTCCCTATCTCGGTGACGCGCCTCGCGCCCTCCAGCGCTTGGCTCTTTGGCGCCCAGAATCCCGCGCACTAAACCCTTTGGGGTCTGCGCCATCTCTCGATACCAACATAAAGTCACGACATTGGGTCTTCCATTCATCCACCCATGTTTCCCGCCACGATATGGAGAAAGAAGCCAGGAAATATCCCGAGTGCCACACCTTGACGCAGAGCCGCCAGATATTAATTGCCGATCTCATGCGCCGAGCGTGAACATAGCTCATGCATGGGTTTCCCATATTCTATGCCACCCTTGTTACAAACGATTTGTCGAGTCAATGGTGCGGCCGGGGACATCCGTCTTTAATTGGTGCCACATAAAATCTTACAAGGACAGGCAACATACCGGGAACATGGGCGATAAAGACTTTGTTTTACGCTCCGAAACCAAAAAAAAAAAGGCTGTGTGTGACTCCCTTGTTCCGCAGAGGTTCATGGCCCGAAAAAGAAACTATGCTCCCGTCGTAAACAAAGAAAATGTGAAGGGAATGGGGACTCCATGTTTCCGCCGCCAATATGATGTGTGTTCCCGCCTGGGACATTCTGGTCTCATCAGACGGGCTCATATTTGATGTATCAGCTTTGTGGCGCCCCAAGACAAAGTACTCCCAAGTCTACAATAGACAATTCACGTGCTACGATGGTGGACTTATGTTTCCGCCGGAAACATGGGCTTTTGCTTGCAGTGTGAGGGGATGATATTATATTTGATCCCATCGAAAACAACACGAGGTGTCCAGAATAGGTAAGTGCTATCAATATGCACGTGTGCCTTCGAAGCTGTAAGACGTTTTGGATAACCCCCGCAGGCAGCTGCTTGGGATTATGGAAAAAAATGTCGCCCAGTGGTGCCTGTGGGCGATGCTCGAGCACCTCCCACTTCAGGCGAATCGCCTCGTCGATGTCGGGAATCAACCCTGTCTTTTCACAGCGCAGGTGGAGGGAGACGGCGAGGTTCCTGAGAGCGCTGGCGTGGTCTGGATGTCCCTGTGAGCGATGCAAGAGCACCTCCCTGAACAGAGGAATCGCCTCATCAATGTTGGGAATCAACCCTGTCTTTTCACAGTGCAGGTGGAGGGAGATGGCGAGTTCCCTGAGAGCGTTGGCATGGTCTGGATGTCCCTGTGGGCGATGCTCGAGTACCTCCCGCTTCAGGCGAATTGCCTCGTTGATGTCGGGAATCGACCGTGTTTTCACGCAGCGCTGGTTGAGGCAGGCGGCGAGGTTTTGGAGAGAAGAGATATGCAGAGCATGTCCCACTGGGCGGAGTCTAAGTACCTCCTGCGCCAGACAGATTGCCTCGTCGAGGTTGTGGATCGAGTCTGCCTGCTTGGAGCGAAGTTGGAGGGAAGCAGCCAGATTATTCGTAGACACTGCACGCTTGCTATGTCCTGGAGGACGTAGCACAAGAGCAGCACGATGAAGGGCTATTGACCTATCCAGCTCTTCAATATGCCCAACGAGCTCAAATTTGGCATGCAGTGAAGTTGCGAGGGCAAACAGAAGCTGCCCCTGGTCATGCCTACTACCTTCCCCTCCAAAGTCTAGTGCAACTTGGTGAGCGATGACGGCCTTTGAGCTAGCATCAACGGATCTGGTCTCCTTCGCCAAGCTATAATAGGCCCAGCCAAGGTCGCCCCAAAGCCCGATATCCTCAGGTTGGAGTCGGACTGCCACCTCCAAGCAAGCTACCTTGAATGATCTAGGACCCAGGGTGTGAGCGACGTCTCGGAACAGCAATGCTCCCCCGTCGCTGGTATACTCTGCCTCCCCTACCGCTGACCCAGACAATTCGATCACAAGAAATCTCCACTGGAGCAGTACTTTGATGCCGACTTGCTGAAGGAGGTTGTGTAACGGCGTGCCTTCCCACTCAACAGTCGAATCTGGTCGTACTGGTGGACTTCCAAGGGAAATATGTGTGGCAAGGTACTTCACGGTATATTTGTGCTGGGGAGAAAGGCCGAGTGCGCCGAGGCTATGAGAGCTGGGGAGTAAACGAGGGAGTTCTATGAGACAGTGTATGGCTAACTGTGAATGAGAGTCGAGGAGCGGGATATGGAAGGCAACGCGTGCCGGCGTTGATGGACTTTGCACGTACTCCAAGAAAGACAGGTGGAAAAGGTTGCTTGCTGGGTAAACCATGAGAACCCCATCGCCATTGCCAGCTTGCCCAATTTGCAGCGCTTTGAGGTCGGCTTGGATGCTGATGATCGCACAAATGGGGAGATTCGTTAGGCCTGCAAAATCGTCCAACGGGAGAGGTTCTTGAAGAGCAAGCGTGGCGCTCAGGTACTCCCGAAAGAGCTCTTGGTCCTCAGAATCCGGGAAGAGCCACACAATTGCCTGGTGATACAGGGTCGCCAATCGCTCATTGTCCCCGAGGCCTCGTCCAGCGTCAAGAATGGAATTGAGGACGTCGTTGGGGGAGGAGCGGCTCAACCTCTTTTGGAGGAGGGAGCATACAACTGCCGCCCAAATGAAGAGACCGTTGACAAGCTTCGCAAGCTGTGCGATACGCCATGACGGCGGGCGTCCTTCATTATCCCAGTGCACACTATCAAACTCCTTCCTGAGATACTGCTCCATGACGCCAGCCGACACAGGTTGCAGTGGGTAAGCGCGAATCGAATCATCCCCAAACCCTCGAGCTCGAGGGTCTGAGCGACCCAGAAGAATGAATTTGATGGACAACGACGACGATTTGAAATGAGGCAGCACCTCGATGAAGGCGCGGTGGGATACCCATTCATCGACAGCGTCAAAGAGTACGATAAGCGAGTGAGAAAGTTTCAAGGAGCACACAGGGTCGCAAAGATGCCCTTTGAAGTGATCCTTCAACGGTGCACCTTTGCATGACTTGATGGCTTCGAGAATGGCTGGGATGGCGTTGGGATGCGTCTCCCCAATCTCCCGAGATATCATCTTCACAACGCTTTCAGGGCCGCGAGCATCGAAGGGTATGCCCCCGAGAGATATGGAGGCGGCGAGACGACCAGCTGCATGGAGTCGGTGAGTAAGGTGACGTGCAAGTGTGGATTTGCCGAGTCCTGCAGGTCCGTAGACGAACATAGCGAGCTCCGATGCTGGGTCTTCAATCCAGTTGAATAAGTCCACCACGACGTCCTCGCGGCTGCCCTCCAGGTACGAGTTGCTCTCGAGGCCGCTCACATCCCGTTGCCTTGGAAGGCCTTCCCATAAAAGGGCGTCTATCGAAGTCACGTTAGTCAGAACGTCAGAGGATTGACGACCCAACGCACCGAGTGCGGGCTGAGGATACTGAACTATCTTTCCAGCATGGCCACCCCCAATGACTGTTCAATGCATTACTACAAACGAATATGATCCGAGGACATTCGATCTCCTCACCTGAACCTCCCCCAATGTTTGAATTTGTAACGTTCCCGACGAAGTTCGCAGTACCGTGGACGATATGGGTAGTATGGTCTGTTGGAAACGCGGTTCGGGAACTGCCTCGGGAATGAATGGGTAGAGTACTTACAGGTGTCGCCATGGTGGTGGTTTGAGTAATCTTCTACACGGATCGTAGGTGTTCGTAACTCTGGCCGATCCCTCTCTTGAACGTCTAGGTCGGAGTGCTCGTCCGCGCCGGTGGGTGACGGGATCTTCGATGTGGGGTCAGCCTCGTGCCTTGCCCCGGTCGACGGGGAGGGTGACGAGCTGCAAGCAGCGGTACTACTGGATGAGGAGGAGGGTTCCTGCGACGGTGGAGAGGGATGAGGTCTCTGTCCTTGCTGTAGATGTTCAGCTCGAGACTCTGGAGAACGCTCGTCGTCCCCACTGCTCGATGCTTGTCGCGGTTTGGCATTGGCCTGCGTCGATCCTGGAGACGGGTCGCGCGATCGACGGAATTTCCGAAAACCAGCGAAGAATCGATCCCTCTTGCGGCGGTGTGGTACTTCGGGGTTGGAAGACATCTCCTCGTAGCAGACGGTGAGCGGAGCAGGTGAGCGTCAAGTGAGAGAATGGCAGACAGTGCAGTACTCTGGGCGCTGTCAAACACGAGGCTGAACGCACAGCAATCCCCATTTCAGCATTCGCGACCCAGCCACGACGCTTTAACGCCCCCCTCCGGGAGGCAATGCTGTGCTATATGATATGTTTACAACCGCCGTTGGTGATAGGCGCCCGCACAAACATCTTGACCCCACAGACCACGAACAAACATTCAACCAACATTGCACAATTCGCCGTTATAGGGGGAGATGGGATGAAAAATACTAGGCTCCCAACCAGCCGGTGCGTCGGATATTGGCAGCCTCGCAGCCTCCGCGTTCTCACCGAGAAAAGAATGTCATGTCTTCCTAGCCACATTATCCGCGCGCTACCCATCCGTCTCTGGCGCATGTTGGGCAGGACCATCCTTCGTCCCGTTGAGATGCATTCAACTGTATTCTTGTCGTCTTCAACACCGATCCTGCCGTCTACTACATCTTCCACCTGTCCGCCCATCCCGAGACGATCACATCATCGAAAACGTCGCAACCCTCATAGCCAGCGCATCGCCGGGCCACCCAGGAGTGCAATAGACACAGAAACTGAACACCGAGGCAGGAACCGGGTACGGGTACCTTGTTCTGGTAGTCGAAGAACGAAGAAAGTCGCGCCGGCCTCTGGCATGGTGGAACCTTAGTTCGGATGTTCAAAGGGGTCCCAAGTGAAGGGGAGGGCGAAGGCTGGGGGAAGGTGAAGGGTATTAGGTCCAGCGTGGAACAAGCTCGCGAGGCGAGGCTGCGTCGGAGCGAATCCAGAGGTGAAGAGGGATGGCTGACGTTGGCATTGTCTTGAGCCAGCGAGGATGGAGAGTTGGTGGGCTTGGACGTCGGCCTTTGGGAGGGCAGTCGTGGGGATACCGGCGTTTGTGCGCTTCGTGAGCGAGAGGATAGCAGGGGTAAGTCGGGGGATGATTGACGGCAAGGGGCCGGTATCTGGACGGAAAACTGGGTGCTGGATGTCTCCTCGAGTCGTATCGTCGGGCGCGTGTCGTCGAGCGCAGAATTCTCGCTCCGCATAGCTGACCCCAGCCCTGGAGTATCTCGTAAGTCACAAGTGGCGTGCCCCTTGTCTCATCTCCTCTTGTCTCAGAGTTCTCTCAAGCCTACTTCGCGTCGGTGTTGGACTGAAGAACGGTTCGTTAGCAGGTGGTGTTCGGCGTGGGCGAGGGCATATATCCGTCTAATAATGCGGAGCTAGTCAGCGAACGTCGACGAGGCGAGCTCGACCTTCGAATGGTAAATTGAAGGCGAAGGCCTCAGTGAGTAGGGCAGGAGAGACGGGGAAACAAAGTGGGGTAGAAGGAAACAGAGAGTTAGAGGGGAGGATACGCACTATCCAAGGAAGCACCCACTTGTGGCGTGTAGTCCATGCATCATTCTATTGGAAACTCTCCAAGCGGTGGCGGAGGTGAAGGGGGCGAAAGGATGGAGGGGTACCCTGAACAGTGAAGAGTGTCAGTTCCAAGTTCATTGAAGGGTGAGCGCGTTTGAGGATATTTGAGACGCCCGATGATGGAGATTTGGTCATCCTGAAGGTGAAACAGGATCAGACAGGGTTTTACCGATGGTAAGGGAGGGTCCCACCATCGGGGGAGGGGAGTGGGGGAAGCGCAACCACAAGAAAGGAGAGTGCGAACCTGCAGAGGTGTGCATTCCAGTTTCCAGACAGACATGATCTCTCCGAACTCGTATGGTTCCCGTCGAATAAATCGCCTGTGTGTGAGCTGCTGCGATTAGGTGCGTAGAGAAGAACCGTGTATGGGGTCAGGAAGGATCCCGCAGCACCGTTCTTCGTCCATAGGGTCGTGTTGGTGGTGCCAGGGCGAGTGAGCGAAGAAAGGAGTGTGGAGCGTGTCGTTGGCGTAGGAATAGTGCGTGGAGGGCGTGTTGAATGAGATACAGTCCTTGCTTTGACTCAGGAACTCCTGACGCGTGGGGATGGAACGAGTTGAGCAGCCTTCGTTGCATGGTGGTGGTCGCAGCGAGAAAGCAGCGTCGGTCAGGGGCACTTCCTATTCCAGCGTCGATGATAGCCGCTCATTTGCCGGAGGGCCCGCTTGAACCAACACCTTCCGCAAGACAACCATGAACGCGACTTTGCCAATGAAACGATCTGTTGCACCCAGCACTCGACACCGCCCACACAACTAAACGACCGGCCCACCGCTTTTCTCCCGCGTGTACACGCAGCAGCCCGTCGATACCATCCGCCTCGAGGATACGAGCTCGAAAGCCGGACCAGAGAACATGGGCGTACGACGTCTGTCTCTGAAGGCTCTTACACTTCTCCAGGTGAGTTTCCCTCAACCACTCCACCCTTCTGACCGGAACTCCCCTACCCCTCGCACAACTTTGTCCAACCGAGTATCCGTCTTCAGTGATCGAATCTTCCTCATCGCAGACCGACCACACCTTCTGAGTTCCTCTTCTCAGCCGATAGCCAGCCACGTCTGCCGTACATTCCTAGATATTCTCCAAGATTTCCGCTTTGGTCACTGCATAAGGAGATCGTGAGGCGGGGAAGGATACTGCAGGGTCGTGTTAGGCCGGCTCACTCAATCGTGCGTATATACAACTTGTTATTCCCCCTTCTCTTGGTGCTCTGGGCCTTCTTCATACTTTCTTCTTTCCATTCTCCCCTCTTTATTCAAACCGGTGACGTTCGCTGACTCCATCGCCTTCCACAGATAAGTCATCCATGTCAGACGAACACTCGACTAGCTTGACGACGAGGAGCGGAATACCCTTGGCAATCGCTGTGCCGTTTGGAGTCATCATTTCCCTCGACATGGGTGAAGAAGCTGTGGGGACTTGGGTGTGCTCTCCCCAAGGAGCCGACGCACGGTACCGCCATCCCCAGGCTGGCGACGACGTGGACAACTCCAGTGCTTCGTTATCCGTCACTTATGATCAGCAAACCACTCCAACACATCTTCTAGACACCAATCATTCCAATATCGCGGTCAAAGGTTCAACCATGTCGCCTCTTCGCCGATCGTTCTCAGTGATACCAGAAGTCCTCGAACATCCTCCACCCTGCTCGCTAGGCGCGAACTACGGAACCATACGCCATCGACCATTCCACCCAAATTCATCCCGGTATTACGACTACTTGCTACCCCCAATGTCGACGTAGTTCAGCAAGGGACGTCTCCCTCTGTTACGCGTCTGGTTACAACGCCTTCGATTACCCGACCCCCGAAAGGGTTCCCCCTTCTCGGGGCACTGTCGCCTCCGACTCTTCTAGGTTAGGGTGACCCCTCGACCACCACTTCCTCGATTCGACGAGGTGCTCGGTTAGGCGTCGTATACCTGCCTAACCTTCCGGACTGAATGGGCTGGGGGACGTGTGTCTATGTGCAGGAGCGCAGTCATGTAATGAGGCAATGTTCCGGAAGCTCTGATTGAGGAAGGAAGGTTAGTGAGCAATGGAAGGTGAGCTCACCGACCCATATGCATACAATGTCAAGGTCTGACGGTCTGCTTTACTAGGTGAACCGTGAAGAGAATGGAGGGAGCTTCGCCCTTGCGTTCTTCCGGAGCGAGCAGCACATAGTAGAGGGGTTGCCTGACCAAGCAGAGCCCGCGTCGTTGGTGAGTCGTCTGCGCAGCATACCCTCGTGTATACTCACAATCCTGCTCGGGTCGCAGCCAGAGAACCCCGCTCCTGAACGCAGTATTCAGGGGAGGATTCGTTGCCGCCGGGCGTCCCCGAATGGCACGTAGGACGCAATGCTCAACGTGGACGGCCTCATACACTGTCTCCACCGTATACAGCGTCTACGTTGTTCCGAGTTTCCCGACGTGTCTTTAGTCCTTCAGCGGGGTAGCCGTACATGAGGTAGTGCGTTTGCTTCCGTCGGGAATTCATATTCGTGTTCCCAACGTGTTCCATCGATGAACCTATGTCGCGGTACCCCCCGATATCGTTTTGTAGGTTGAAATAAAGCCAGATTGACCTTGGGCTCGAGACCAATTCTTAGAGAGGGAATTGCGCAATACCTGATGCTTGTCGCCTAGATTGGCTTTTCCAACACTGTCCAGTGCCTACGCCCATCTTCTAAGGGTTATATCGAGGATTGTCTCGTCTGAGGTTCTGAACCGACACTTGGGGTACGTGTATAGCGTATGTAGAATGCGCTAGTGTATCAAATAGCGAAGTTGATCCTCATGCTGAGATTCGCCTTGGTGCTCCATATCCTCCTTCCATCGCAGCGACCTGACTGACTATTTTGACGACCACACAGCAATTGCCAATGTTAGCCAGAGCGAGGTTTTCGGGCTTCGATTTAGCGGGAGGTCCTTGGGAGGCTCGGTAAGGGTGCGGTGGCCGATGATCTGGTGGTCGGAAGAGAGCGGATGATTTTCATGGTTAGGAAGCGGTTGGGGGCAAAGAAAGCCGACTGGGAGGATTGAACGGGTTCAACGGAAATTTTGCCGGTAAGTTTAGGTCAGGAGAAGCAAATATTATGCGAATAGGGATGGAAACACGAGGAGAGCCCTCGGGAAAGGGGGAGTCAGCTAGGAGGGAAGGTCAGAGAGACGGAGAGGAACAGAAAGGAGAGGAAAACTCACAAGGGGTGAGATAATAGACTCGGAGCGTTGTTTCTTTGGATGAAGAGTGTACTCCATTCCCGAGTCGACAGGCGCGCATATTTGTTCAGCTCGGTGCATGTCTCATTTGCGTCCACAGGCGCCGCGTCTTATAAGGTGAGCATCGGGCATATGGTGGACTAGATAGGCATTTGTTGAGACGCGACACAGGGGCATTTCCCAATTCAACCGCCGATGATCGACCACCGACGAATGATGCATGATGGCCGACCCGCCGCCAAGCCGCCCTGTCTCACTTGGCGTGAAGACCGTTTTTGCCCTTGACCACGACCAATATCACCTGCTCGAAGACGACTGTAGTTGGATCCTCATATCCTCCTGTCCCCTGTCTCTTCCTTGATTGGCCTCGCCGTTACTCCTCCCCCTCGATCTGGTGATCCCGGCTTTCAGACGCATCCCACTCCCGCTCCCTCCATTCACCAACTGGCCCCCTTCCACCCCGCCATCCTTCTGGGTCGTGCATCGCGGAGAAGCCTTCCGCTACCCTCCTCTCTTACCACACCTCCCAAATTACCACATCCCCCACGTCCCTGGTTTGTGAAACACTCCCATCCTCCCTGACGCCTCGACGTCCTTGGCGCTCCCTTCCCCCCTCCCTATCCCGCTGACGGCAACCCCACTCCAAGAGGATTCTCCAGGCTCCAGTCCTCCCTTTACCGCTTCCTTTCGTCCCCTCAGCTCCTTAAGGCCCTCCCTGAAAACTCGTCTCGTTTCCGAAATGCTGTGAATATCCACACATTTCGATGAGGGCGGAAGGATGTTGCCCTCCGGATCAAGGGCAAGCTTTTGCCTAAGTGGGGACATCCTACTGACGGTGTGAAGGCGTTCGTGGTGCCGATAAATTACTGTTGGAAGTATCGGCTCGCCACGGGGTACTGGTACAGAGAGACGGGGACAACCTCTTCCACACCAAGGTGGCGAGCACACAAGCCTCGAGTCGGCCACCAGCCTTCATAGCCTCGCTGCCTCTTCTTCCACCAGTCACACCCACTCCCTCGCCACCTACTCGATCCTCTTGCGTAGTCCCTTCGAATATCAGGTTCCTGCTCCATCGTCGCTTTCAGCCACAGCCAACCACAAACCCCACTCCACCACTCGAATACGCCTGCAATGCCCCGTTTTGACTCTTGAGGCAACGGATTTCGGTCACCGCCAGAGACCCGTCGAATCGAGCGATTTGGGGATATGGACGTGTCCTGGGTACGCATTCGAACACCCCGATTTCGAACAGGACATGAGTGGTCCGAGGAGGCGGACGCCCGAGAAGAACTCGGCCCACATCTTGAACGAGCCACAGGACTGTTGGGAGGTTCAAAGAGAATAGAAGAGGTGAGGACGACCTATTGGGCCTGTCGGGAGCGAAGGTGTTGGCTGAGTTTTGTGGCTTGAGCAGCAACGCCATTCGTGCACAGGGTTCAACTGTTTGCGTCTTTGAAGGGAGGTATGGGGGGATTAGGGAGGGGAAGACCAGGGAGAGATAAGAATATGGGTAGGCGGAGGGGGTGAATCGAGCAGTGGACGTGCTCGAAGGAGGTTGCCCGGCAAACGGGGAGCTGACCGACGTTGCAATCCAATGCCTGACCATTCTCTTCCTGAAGTCGACAATGAAGCCGTGGTATCGAAGTTGATATGCCTTTGCGTGGTTGAGTGGGAGATCGGGCGAGCGGATGGATCTAGCCCAGGCGAGTCACGAGCTAAGGTCGAACGGGGGCAAGAGAGGGTATGTATGCACCTTGCATCAGAGGTGATAAGAAGAGTGTTTCGATTCTTGAATTCCGAGAATGATAGGAATGGGACATTGAAAGTGAAAACAATGAGGAGATCGCAATACCCGAGTAGAACGTTAAACGTCCCAGTACGACATAGCCAGAATCGCTGAATGCAAGGACTGACCTCGAGCAAGGTGTCCTGGAACCTAGATGATCGGTCGCCTTAAATCCAATTCTTGACTCCACGCAGCGAACTCTCGCTTGCGGGTGTCGGGTGAGGAGAACAGCTTTGCTCTCATTTCATCGGAAATGACGAGGGGAAAGCCAGTCAGCCTGTAAAGGGAGTAATCAGCACACTCCCCAGCGGACCAGCGCAACGGAGGGGTTCGGAAGCACGGAGGGTGGGTAGGATGGCAAACTGACATCTTTTGGAACTACTACCCAGCATCGAACGAGCTTGCGAGCAGAGGGAAGCATAGGAACGGACGCCGAAGTGTGGGGGGACGGCCGACCTTGGCCTCGTCCTGAGCCAACGAAGATGGAGGGTGGGCCAATCGGGACGTCGGCCTTTGAGCGAACGATTGTGGGGGTCCCAGCATTCCTGCCCTTCGTGAACTAGAGGGGAGGACTGAGCCGGAGCAGGCAATCGGGTTGAGATGGGGGTTGAGAAGGTGACTGGGTGTCGGGATGGTGCATTGAGACGGATCGCTCGGTGCTGGTGGACGCGTCCTCCCATTTCGTGAACTTGCCGTCTCGATGAAGGGTTAAGGAGCGTTCTTGTTCGCCAGAGCCCATACCGGCCATAGAGTGTATCTTCCGGCAAAGGCATCGTGCACCACGCCTCTGTGTCCATGGGTGAGCTGCGTTGGCATGTTCTTCGTCGCTGGAGCACAACGTTTCGTTAGTGCGTGGTCTCCAGGGTCGCCAAGCGCATATGTCCATCTAATAAAGTCGATGGGGTCAGCAAACGCCGACGAGATGAGCTCGGTGCTCAAGGGTAGTAGAGGATCGGGCTTGATAGGATGGAATGTGGGGCAGAAGAAAATGGAGAGGTCGGGAAGTACGCACCGTTCAAGGGGACCACCCCACGACACATCGTCCATGGGTTGTCCTGTGGCAAACTCCGTAGGCATGGCCGAGAGGAGGGAGGTCCAGGGATGGTCCATTATCCTAGAGAGCGCGGGTTTGGACCTGGTGGGATGGAGGAAGGCGCGGTTGGGGGTCCTGAACGTAGGGGCTCGGTTAGACGGAGTTCTACAAATGGGAAGGGAGGGTTCCACCACCAACCATAGAAAGGGAGAGTACGAACCTAGAAAGGCGTGCATCCCAGTTTCAAGGGACGTCATTCTATGTCCGAACTCGTACGACTCCCGTTGAAGGCGTGTAGCAAGGAAGTGTGTTTGAGGGTTGAGGAGAATGTCGAAGTAGCCTTCCTTGCCAGTAGGGTCGTGTTGGTGGTGTTGGGACTCGTGAGGGAAGGACGGAGTGGCGGAGCGTGTCGTTGGGGCAGCAATGGTGGGCTGAGGACGTCTTGACTGCGCTAGAGTCCTATCGCAGAGTTTGGTGGTGGCAGTCGCAGCGAAAGCCTCGGTGGCATTTGCGATTCCAGCGCCAATCACCCAGAACCAACACTCTGGTAACACCTTCGTCAGGACCACCATGAACGCGACTTCGCCGACAAATCGATCTCCTGGGCCCACCAGTCGGAATCGCTGAACGGCACCGTCACCACTCCAAAACAACCGGCCCCCCTCGACACCCACTCAACGCCCCCGCCCCCCTCAAGAAAACATACGCCGAGGCGATGAGTCTTTTCGCTCTGGAACGGACGTATGGACGTACAGCGAGTGGAGGAGGAGAGATATGAGGGTGGATGGGCGATTTTGGGATGGATGCGGGGGGATATGCGCTGGATGAGGGTTGGATGGAAGGGCGATTTTCTGCGGTTTTCTCAATGGGATTGGATGAGAAACGTTGAGCTGACGGGTTTCTGTGTATACGTTGGAATCGTATAGACGAAAGGTACGTTCTCGCCCTCGCCCTTCTCCGCATGAGTTGAGCTGATCACCCCTCCAGGTACCTCGTCCTTCGGGTTCGTCTCCTCCTTCCCCACGTCTCCCCACCACACCAAACTCATAGTAAACCCCGTCACACAGTAAGCGCCACACCAAGAGCCACACCCTCTGCAGGCGCTGCGGCAACCGTGCTTTCCACAAGCAGCACAAGAGTGCGTCTTCCTTTCCAATTCCCCAGACGTATATTAATCATCGCGTATCCGATGCAGCCTGCGCCCAATGCGGCTTCCCCTCCGCCAAGCTCAGGTCGTACGAGTGGGGCCAGAAGGCCAAGCGCCGCAAGACCACCGGCACCGGCAGGATGCAGTACCTGAAGGATGTGTCTAGGAGGTTCAAGAATGGGTTCCGGTACGTGGGTTTCTTTTTGGATTGGGTTGGTGGTGGTAGCACTGCGGTTTCGTTGTCATTCTTCCGATTTTGTTGGTACCCTTCTGGTTTCCTTGTCGCCCCTTCGCTTTCCTTATACACCTACGATTTTCTTATTACCCCTCCGATTCCATTGGTGCCCCTTCCCTTTCCGTATTACCTCCCCGTGATTTCGTTATTGCCCCTGCGATTTCGTTATTACCCCTCCACCTTGTTATTACCCCTTCGCTCTCCTTACTACCCCTCCGCTTTCGTTACTTCCCTCCGCTCTCTTTATTAACCCTCCACTCTCCTTACCAACCCTTCGCTCTTCTATTACCTCTCCGCTTTCGTTACTACCTCTCCGCTTTCCCTCGTTATCCCGCTTTCTCTCCCTTTCTCCCCCTCTAACTTACACTAACCACCCTTACTCTCCAGGGAGAACACCTCCGCCACCAAGAAAGCCAAGGCCACCTCCGAGTAAACGCTCCCTTCACCCCGTTTTCTTCGTCACACCGTCGCGCTGCAGACTTCATGTACCATCCCATGCCTTACCCTCCTCTGCCAAAATACAACGACATGCGTATGGACGTCTGTGCTTCCGTTATCGTCATTCGTTTTCTTCGATTGGGGAGCATGTAAGAAACAGATACGCGTCGGGAACGCGATATCGGTACTCGGGATCGAGAGTGTTTAGCGGCAACGGGAAGTAAGCAAACACATATTGACGATGAGAATGGGATGTAGCATAGGGAGAGGGCCATCGAAGGGGTGAAAGCATATCCGATATCGCGAAATGTGGTAGTAAGTAGGAGATCGCGGGGGAGGCGAGGACGGGGACTGGGTAAGAAACGAAAAATCGTGAATCGTAGTCCGTGGTGCAGAAGGTGTGGGGTAGTAGAAGATCGTGGAGGAGGCGCGAACGAGGACAGGGCATAAAAAGTATCGGGAATCTGAGTCCGCAGTGCGAAACGTGGGGCAGTAAGTACTAGATGATTGTGGGCAAGGTGAGAATGAAGGCTGGGTAACAAAATATCGCGAATCGTAGTCCGTGGTATGGAACATGTGGGGAAGTAGTAAGTAGAAGATCAGGGGGGAGGTGAGGACGAAGACTGGGCCTCAGCCAGCTTGGCCTGGAGGCGGAGGAGCTTGGGGCGAAGGATGTGATTTGGTGGGCATAGCGAGAGGGCCTCTTCGGAAACCGAGATAGCTTCTTCGAGCTCCTCGACCACACCTGAGTGTTCGTAGTGACAATGGAGGATTGTGGCGAGACGCATCAGCCACTCCCACCGCCGGTAGTGGGTTTTTGGCATGAGCGATATAGACTCTCGTCCGAGGAGAAGGGCTTCGTCAAGGTGTTCAGGACGGAATCGGAGGGCCATAGATAGTGCGCCGACTGCGTAGACACGATCCCTGTGACCAGTCGGGGTGATGGCAACTGATTCCCGACCAAGAGAAATGGATTCTTCGAGGACGTGTCTCTCTCCTCCAGCTTCGTATCGCATCGATAGGGAGAATGCAAGATTCATGAGCAAACTCCCCCGCTCAACATGACCCCTCGGACACAGTTCCAGCGCCTCCCGACCCATGGAGATGCCTTCATTGAGATCATCGACAGACGCTCTCATCTCAAAGGAAGAATGGAGGGAGGATGCCAGATTCTGGAGAGCTGCGGCACGGTCTGCATGTCCGGGTGGGCACAGTTCCAGTGCTTCCCTGCACAGTTGCATTGTCTCATCCACGTCGGTCATCTGGGAACGAAGCTGAAGCGAAATCGCAAGGCTTCGGAGAGCTGCGGCACGGTCTGCATGTCCAGGTGGGCACAGTTCCAGGGCTTCCCTGCCCAGTTGAACTGCCTCGTCCAAGTCGGCGGTGGATGCCGTCATCTCAGAACGAGACCGAAGTGACATTGCAAGGCTTCGGAGAGCTGCGGCACGGTCTGCATGTCCGGGTGGACAATGCCGGAGCAGCTCCCTATACAGGCGAACTACTGCACCCATCTCTGCACTGCTTTCTACCTTTACGGTGCGGTGATACAGTTGATTTGCCCACCTACGGAGGCTGGGCACATCATCTAGAAAAGACAACATGTTCAAAGATCAAATCGCACATGGTGTATGGAATGTTGCAGGCTCCGTGACGTACCCTCGGTTGTATTGGCACCGTGATCCAGGAGGAGCTTCGCGCACTGCGCCTGGTCGTTCTCACACGCTATGCAAAGAGGGGTCTTCCCGGATTGGTCTGTGTTGTGTATCATCAATATCTTGAAAGTTATTTTGAATTTGGTGGGTTACTCACCTTTGCTATTTGGATCTACTCCGTACTGAAGCAGAAGTTGGAGTATGTCCTCCCTGCCCATACTACATGCAGCATGAAGGCACTGCAAACCTGCTTGGAGATGACCTGAAGAAATGTGAATCCTTAGGTAGGAACACCATGAGGTGATCTTGTTGTCCAAGACATACTGGAGAGATCTGAATCTGACCCCCTCTCTAGTAGGAGTCTCACCCAATGGGGTCGGTCCTCTGGCACCTCCATCAGTGACAGTGCTGTTTGAGCACTACCTGAGGAATGATCAGGAAGGTGCTTGACACTTCATTCGCAGCTTGTACTCACAGAAAGCCTGCCATTCCTCAGGATGGATCACCATACGGAGTGCTCTCCACTTGACATCTAGATCCAGTGATTAAAAACTGCCACCATAGAAAATTTAGATCGCATGACATACCCTGGGTTAGAGTAAGCGAGGACAGTGGAGACGTCCCCGACGAGGCACCTTCGGCCTTTGCAATGCCACTGGCAACTCCTTCGAGGTGATGAAGGAGTTTATCAAAAACACAGAAATGGAACTTGGTAATAGTCAAGTCGCTGAATGCCTTCTGTAAAGAAACCACAATGTTCCCAAGTTCCCTGTTGAATGCGCCCATGTCATCGTCCATCGACTCCAGGAACCTGACCCAGTGCCTGTCAGCAAAACGGGTTGAGTACTGAGCAGCGGGAGACTCTGGCAGGCCCCCCGCTGCAGCAGCCGATACTGTCAAGCAGCCGCGCGCGATGTGTTTATGGTGCACAAGAAAGGTTCCTGCACGATCTTCGGAGCAGAGGAAGTCACGGAGAGATGTGTGCCACAGAGTGACTGGTGTATGGTCGTCCCCAGGGATTTGCATTATTGCGTGGAGCTTTATGAGACTATTGACCACAGTGGTGGTCCCAATATCCAAGATGTTTGCAATCTGGGCAACCGAGAGTGGCTCTATTGCGAGGGCAATGGTGCTGATGATACCTTGGAAATGGGGAAGGTGCTTCCAAGGCTCCAGAATCGCCTTGTACAGGCTGTCAAAGTCAGGGCTCATGCCAAGGACAACAGGGAGGCGTTCCATCGGGGTGAGACCGTCGGCACTGCTTGGGTTAAAAAGCGATTTGAGAATGGTTGTCATAAAGATGTACGACCCTCCAATATGCTTGACAAGTCTGACCTTGTCCTCAGGGGATGGCCAAGTCTCGTCACAAGCCAGGAGGCGACCATGTCTCTCCTTGGCGATGGCTGCTTCTAAGGCGGACAGGATGTCTTCATTTGATGTGTGTTTAACGAGGTCCAACAGGCGAACTTGCTTCGAAGAGTGAAGGCGCTGGTGGATGTGGTTCTTGACCCTGCTGGTGATGAGGAATCGCAGGGGAGTACGCGGCTTCCTGTCGAAGAACTCGATCATGCGATCGATGAAGACGGCAACTTCCTCGCGGTCTTCACACTCGTCGACGCCATCGAGGACAATCAAGAAAGGGCCGCGGCGTAGGAAAGCGGCCAGTTTGTCCCACTTGACAGTGTTGATCGGGCGGTAGACGAGGTGCTCGAACTGGTCACTCAATGAGGTGCTTGTCGTCGTGAGCAAGGCAGGATTCGTCTTCACCACTGTCTCAATGATTGGCGCTGTTGCAGGAATGGCGGCGGCGACCTGACTGGCCACGGTTGTGGCGAATCTCACTATGGTACTCCTGTCTCCTGCACCACGAAAGAAGAAAAACGACGCCGCCAGTCGATTCTCCCCGGCGAAATGCCTGGCGATCGCTTGCGCAATCGCCGACTTGCCACAGCCTGCATACCCGTAAACCCACATTATATGAGGGTTGGTGAAGAAGAGGCTGCTGTCCATCCACGAGCAAATCTTCTTGGTCACCTTGAGTCTCGTGCCCGGAAAGCAAGCCGAGTTGGGAGGAGAAACGTTCATATTCCGTGTGTGCGAGGCGTCGGGGATGGGATTCAGGAGAGTGACAAAATCTGATTATGAGCGAGACCACTCGCAGTCAGTCAACGAGAATTGTTGTACGTGGGTCGACTTGCCGCTTCCGTGTATGAGGCCTGGTTGGCGGGAAGGGCGAGAACCCGCGTTTCCCGCATCCTGTTGAGCTGGTGGTGAGTTGTAATGGACGTCGTGGTTTATCGAACCTGTGTTGATCGGAAAGGGAAGGGAGCGTGAGGAAAGATATAAGTACGATTGTTGCTCAGACAATGAAATCTGGAGCTGACCGTGATTTGTTCCAAAATTAGTGTTGCTGGCTTGCCCTACCACAGGCCCGTAGTAGTTATCTGTTGGAAACGTCCGAAAGGTGAGTCCAAGTCGGAGTCGGGAAAGCAGCGTCATGTTCAACGCACAGGTAACATTTCCCCTCCCCATACCTGTATCACTCGGGGTGGCGTGCTCCTCGTCTTCCTCCGCTGGCACCGCCGTTCGATTCCTGGAGTAACTCATGGGAAGCAGAGGAGCACTAAGGGGCGGCGCCGCGGCGGTTCAGTGAGCAGGATGGTGGTATGATAACAAGGGACGCAGTGCACAGCAGGTCAATGACCCGCACCTGACACGAGGTAGACACGTGTTACGCCATACACTGCTTTCGGATTAGGCAAGATGTTTCAAGCCGAATTAAGCGCCCATGCATGGCACTGGAGTTCGAGACTCTGGCCGTGGTTTCCAGAGCCAAATCCCCCATAGTCACCATACACTATGACAGCACCGCACAATGAATTAAAAAGGTAGGAACTCCAGCATTTGGGAAGAAACATTAGGAGGATTCCCAACCCACTATCGCCACTGGATGTAGCGTGAGCTCTGTTCAACACCAGAGCCTGGGATTGGTGGTAATGTCAGTACACTCACTCAATACAGGGCATCTGAGTGCATAACAAGCAATCGAGGGCCGCCCGCCTTGGTGGTTTGGGAAGCAACGCTGATCCGATCCCGGGAATGCCCTCGAGCTGAGGTACCCCAGTCAAAGCTACGATCACCGATCGAACGCTGGGCGGTCATCTCGACATTCCGGAGCCGTGAGGGGGGATATTTGAACCTGTGAAAAGGAAACAAGTAAGCTGAGGTCAAACGGAAGCCCGGTGGTGGAGCGAATCTCCAACGGGGGAGGAAGAGGCGTCAGGACAGGGGAACAAGGAAATATACATACTTGCAGTTTAGGTGAGGCACGACTACGCGGTACGATCGAAGCACTCTTCTCATATGGACTGACTTCGGACAGACCTTTCCAGGAAAGAGGGTATGCGGGGAGAGAAGTGGTGTTCAGAAATGGCGGGCGGCCTTGGGCGAGACCGTGCTGGTGGCGTGTGCTAGCGAATGCGGAAATATCCTTCGAGGCTATGTATGTATCGCGTGTGCACGGAAATTCGGGTCATTGCGTCCGTCCTTTCCTTTGTCTTCCCCGACAAGCACCCGGCCCCTCGGGCGCGGTCGTACGAATTAAGACGAGCTGGAGTGCCACCACACCATCGGAGGTCTCTTCGCGTTGGCGAAAATTCGAGAAGGATGGTGGGGAAGATAAAATAGGCCAGGAGGGAACCGAGGTGTTGAGAACGTCGGATGTGGGAGACTGTCGCCTGGGGTTGATATCGGGTAGAACGGAGGGTGTTGAATACTGGGATCCATTAGCATGTTGGTGGTGAGGATGTCGGTGGAGCGCAGGGCGTTGGCGTAGGTGAAATCCGTTCGAGAGTTCTACGGAGAACACCGAGGTAAGAATAGGAGCCGGACTCGTCGAGGAGGATAGCCGAGGATAGGTGGCATAGCGGGTGTGTAGATGCACCTCAAGGAGAGGAAGGGGGTGGGGAAGACGGGCCTCGGCCATCTTCCATTGCTCGGGTGGCTCGTCGCCGAGTCAGCTTCGAGATATAATATGTATCTGTAGACAGGGCAGGTCGGTTAGAAAAAGGAGGCTGGGGCGCAGGCAGATCAACTTACCTGGTCAAGTGTGTATCCCTTCCGGGCCCAGGGCTTTTCCAAAAGAAAGTGCGCTCGGTTCGGTTTCCTCCACCGTGTTTTCAGCAGTCCAGCGCCTACCGAGGGTGAGGCTGTCCTTGTGGGGTGGCCCTATGTGCGTGAACGGCAGGGCATTCGACGACCTGCGTAGGTGAATGCGCTGAGACTCTTCGCCCCAACGCGTACCGACGTCTTCCGCAGCGCACTAGGGGGGCGATTGAGCCGCGTGGAGAACAGGTACTGGTCGGGGATAGCTGTCGATCGAGACGGCATACGGCACTGCTTCTGGTCTGGTGCTCCGGAGGGTATAATCTCGCGGCGAGATGAATGAAGGGAGCGTTTGCGTCGTGAGGCTGCGAGGATTGGAGACGGTCCACGCAGGAACCGTGGGGGTAATAGGAGATGGGCGAAAGACGTTTGTGAAGGCGTACGAGCGTATCATCCGGCCCTGAACATTGTGTCCCCCACAGCGCGACAGGTGTCGAGACTTTGAAAGCGAGAACGCGGGAGGGACGACGTGCAGCCGAGGCGTATGCAGGGGGTCAATTCCACGACGAGTTGGGCGGCCGAGGAGTCTGTATGCGAATAGTGGATGCAGGGGTGACTGTAGCATTTAGATAGGTAGTGCGCCCTAGGATGTACGCGAGGTGATTCGGTCGTGGGTATGACCGGCAGTAGCCCGGCGAACCACGTTCCGTAGTCTTTGCTTCCCTCGAACGTCTCCAACCACACACCTCCGTCTTGCTCCCTCCAGCATTACCAAGATCCAACCCAGACGGGCGCACCAACACTGGCGCAAGCTCACCGGACGACGAGCGACGACAGAGGGCGTCGTTTCTCGGAAGGATCCGACTGTGGGGAGCACATAGCATTGAGCGTCAACGGACGACAAAATTGGCTGGGGGATATTCGGGGAGCGCTTGGTTCGCTGGGCATTTAATCATAGCTCGAACGCGTCTTGGCATCCGCCTCTCGCCGTCTACAGTGCATTCGCTCTCTGAAACAGAGGTCCCATAGCCATTCACTTGGTGACACTGGGAAACGCGCGAGTGCTGATCCCTGTCAAGCGAAGCCGATATCAGGCGCCTCTTCTGCTGCGGTTTCCGGGAGAATATCGAGACGCACCGTTCCTTCTGACGAGCCAATCCCTCGCAGCACGAAGATTAATGCAACCCCCTTGTGCTTGTCGACCTCGATCCAAAGGTCGCACGGGAGTAGAAGCTGTCGGGGTCTTGCCGATTGGACGGAGGGGAGCACCCAAACGGTGTTGGGATTCTTCCCGCTAACACGAATATTTGATTGTGGACGTGAGCGACGCGTCGCGGGCTTGTGTACCGGTCGAAGGGCAAGGTGAACCGGGGAGACTGTTCATACGTGGAGTCGGTCGAACGCAAGTCGGGCGGTAGGCGAGAGGAGAAGGCCATCGCCCAGCTGGGTGCCTCATTGGCATGGGTGGTTGTGAGCGTGGTAGGGTGAGATCGAAATGGGCGACTACGAGGGTGGGGGGCAATGTTACGGTCGGAGGTGCACCCCATGCCTCGCCTGGTGACCGAACTGGAGGAGGACCAGTCTCATATTCGAGGTGAGTGTCACTTTGCTCCGTTCCCGTAAGGACTCCCAATTCTATCGCAATCGGACCTGGCCCTACTCCTCGTTCCCCTCTCCCTTCTGCTCCCTATCTTCACTGTGTCACCACCCGTTGCACTGGGGGATGTGAAGTTTAACATCATCCTCACCACTGCTCACTCCCAGTCGCGGCGTCTCTCTTCATGGTCCCTTGAAGTTGTGGTCGATATTCCGCCTTGGGTTGTCGGTGCAGAGCGGCTGGCGATTCGGGCCGACGGTTGTGTTTCAAGGGGAGCAGGTCAATGTAAAGGCCGGGGGCACTGCGTCTCTGCTGTAATGGGTGGGCATCCTTCGTCGTAGACGCGTGAAGTTCCTTCGTGGGGGTGGAAGTCAGAGCTTGGAGCGGTCAGGGGCTCTTTCCGTTCCGGGCCTTCAAACGGCAATCATTTTCTGACGGAGCCTCGACTCTAATTGGGAAGTGCCCCTGAGGCGCTCAGGAGGCTCTCATCAAGACCACGATGATCACGACCCAACCAGCATCCGCGTATCCTGCACCCCAAACGACTCAATGCCCAACCCACTGCTATGCCTCACGAGGGCGCTAACTCTCGTCTGCCACGCTCTCCCGTTTCCTTCCCTTCTGGGGATCGGTTTCTAGTTCGGTCATGGTCATAACGAGGGGTCTCTCGATAGACCCAATCGCGACACTCCCATGAGGGATACATGCCCTTGTAGGAGGACGGGGTACGGAACGTGAAGGGAGGGGGGCTCAATGGGCCCTACTCGTCGTGTATTTGGGTGCGAGTACTTTGGTGAGCGCCCTCCCACCTCCTCGTTCCTCGCCTACTAGTCACCACTGACCTCCTCTCAACCAAATCTCGTCAGTACGCAGCTCACCTTGTAATGGGGCATCCCGAATAACCTCGCCTCGAAACACGGGCCGAACATATTCATGAGGCCAGAGTAGAAATAGTGCGTAATCCTTCTCTATCCATTCACCCATTACATGCCGTGGACTAACCCATTTATCTCGCACAGATACCCGCCCCAACTCTCCTTGAGTGAGGCACTACAGCTCGTCGACGCTGGCTCATGGGTCGTAGACGATGGAGAAACAAGCAGCGTCAAGAACGCGTCAATGCTTGACAAGTCCCCCTGGCAAGCGAGCACTCCCGATGGCCGTCCTACCTCTCTCCAAATGACACCACCCCTAGACCCTGCGTTCCTTGCGCACCGTCGCCCTCTGCCACGCCCTCCTCTCACCCATCCGTGTTTCGCATTCGTTCGGGCAGGCGAACCCAATCACGACGATTAATATACCCAGCGCATCCTGCGTTCGGCACCCATCGCCACGTTTCGGCGAATACATCCCCCGGCCGTGCTCCTACCAAGCACGTTGAAGTCGCGTCGCGTCGCACGCAAGGCTCACCCCGACACCACCAGGCCCGTCACCATTTCACCTACGCCTCTCTCCAGCCCGGAGCATTCAATCCAAGCACACCTGTCCTGGGATGTCCGAATATACTCGCAGGACGTACCCAGCTCGCAAGGGGGTCCTTTCCTGCCCGGTGTGCCTCTAGTTCAGTGCACCTTGACCGTGGTCGGAGTTTGTAGGACTCTCGGCGCTTGGGTGACCGCAAATAGGGTTGGCGTTCTTCAAGCAAGGGAAGGCACGATTGGAGGGCCTGCCGGGAACCGATGGCACATAAACTCGAACATTCAACGCTGGTACCGTCTTCAAGGCATTCCAGCGTCCATGTTCGCATCGAGGACGCCTCCCTCTTCAAGAACGATCAGAACTGCGTGTCTCCCTGACCCGATGCGCTTTGTGATAGTCCTCCCCATTCCTCGCTCTCCATCCCCCCCGTCTTCCACCTCACACTTACCCGTATCACCGCTTTGTTGAATCCCCGGCCGTCCCCATCGCATTCGGTCCCCCCACCGAGCCCGAGAGTTCATCGGACGCTCCCATATCTCGTTCTTCGCAACGTAAACGTAGGAAACCCCGCCGAAATCGACCCATCGTGCTGCGTGGACTATGAGGCTGCGGCCCGCAGCTTGTTGAACAAGGCGTGGTGAAGGGTCGCTGAATCGTCGACGATTAGGTGAGGTCCAGGGGGTGCATGTACTACGTAGGGAAGGTATGGGTGGGTCTAATGGAGGGAAGGTATGACAAAAGCGAATGGATATAAGTAGAAACAGAGGGAAACGATACGTACGCCGAGCAGCGAGCTAGATAAGGTTGACGAGAGGAATATCAAGACACATATTTAAGCGAGGAAGATGGAAACACAACAATTGATCCAGATCGCGAAGCATGGCAAGTAGGGGAGTACATGTAAGTGAATAGAGAGCTAGCAAAACAAAGTCCGTGGCGTAAATCACCGGGGAGGGGAGGAGATCAGGATTCAGGGCTGAGATGAAGATGAGGACTGTGCCTCCGTCAATTTGGCCCGGAGGTTGAGGAGCTTGGGGCGCAGTGATTCGGCGGGCACTCTGACAAGGCCTCTTCGCAAAACGAAGCCGCTTCTTGGAGCTCTTCGATTAACTCCGAGCACTCGTAGCAGCGGCGGAGGATGGTGGCTAGGGTCATCATATGCTGGCGACATTCATGGTGGCCTGGCGAGATGAGAGAACCTGACTCCTGACTCAGCTGGAGAGCCTCGACGAGGTGCTCGGTCTTGAAGTGGAGGGCCCTCGCTAATGTATCCAGGGTCTCAGAGCGGTTAGGGTGGTCGACTGGATGCAGGGCCAGCGGCTCTTGCCCAAAAGCAATGCACTCTTCAAGGCCCTGAATGAGTCCTAGGACTTCAGGGGCGTTTCCCAATCCGATCGCCGATGATCGGTAACCGACGACCCGCCGTCCAGCCACCCAGTTCCGCATGGATGTGAAATCCATTTTTACCCTTGACCACGACCATCGTCTGCAGTCGAAGACGACGGAAATTGGACCTGCGGATACCTGGGCTCGTTTCTCCCTTCCGCCACCTCGATTGACCTTGCTGTTGCTCTTCCCCTCTATCTTGGTGATCCTGGCTCTGAGACACATCCAACTCCCACTCCCCCCTTTCACCGACTGTCCCCTTTGTGCACCCCGCCATCCTTCTGTGTCGTACACCGCGACGAGGCTCTCCCGCTGTCCCCCCACCTCTCTCGTTTCATGAAACTCTCCTTTCCTCCCGACCTCCGTTCCTCTTCTCTTCCCTTCCCTTCCCCCTCCCTATCCCGCTGACATCCCCCCACTGCCGGAGACTCCAGGTTCAAGTCCTCCCTTGGCCGATTTTCCTTCGTTCTTTCCCCACTTTAAGGGTTTCACCTCCTTGAACTTCCTCTCGTTTCTGGACTGGCGTGCGTATCCTAAGGAGGGCGGGAGGAACTTGCTCTCCTGATCGAGTGCAGGCCTTCTCCTAAGTGAGAACATACCCATCGACGATGTGAAGGTGTCCTTGGTGCGGAGGAATTACTGTTGGAAGTATCGGCTGTCCACGGAGGGCTGGTAAGGGAGACAGGGACGGCAATCCTTTCATACCGAGGTGGCGACCACACGAGCCTCGAGTCGGCCACCAACCTTCATACCCTTGCTGCTTCTTCTTCCACCAGCTACACCCACGCCCTCGCCACCCACTCGATCCTCTTGCACACTCCCTTGGAATATCGGGTTCCTGCTCCATCGTCGCCTTCAGCCACAGTCGATCACAAAGCATACTCAGGCTCCAACACCTGCAATATCCTGTTTTGAGACAACGGGCTCCGGTCGCCGGCAGAACCCCGTCGAATCGAGCGATTTGGGGATTTGGACGCGTCCTGGGTACGCATTCGAACGTCCTGATTTCGGACAGGAGATGAGTGGTCCGAGGAGGCCGGGACCTCTCCCCCGTCGGTGCTTCAGACGTCCGAGCAGAACTCGGCACGCATTTTGAACGAGCCACAGGGCCGTCGAGAGCCCAGTTTCATAGAGGAAGGTCGAAAGGGGATGGAGGAGATGAGGGCGACCTATTGGGGCTGTTGGGAGCGAAGGTGTTGGCTGAGGTATCTGGGGTTCAACTGTCGCGTCTTTGAATGGAGCTGCGGGTGGATTGGGGAGGGGAAGACCAGGGAGAGATGAAGATTATGGGCAGCCGGATGGGGTGAATCGAGCAGTGAACGCGCTCGAAGGAGGTTGCCCGGCAAACGGGGGGCCGACCGATGTTGCAATACGATGCCTGACCATTCTCTTCCCGAAGTCGACGACGAAGCGGTGGTGTTGAAGATGGTATACCTTTGCTTGATTTAGCGGGAGGTCGGGTGAGCACATGGATCTAAGCCAGACGCATCATGAGCGAAGGCGAACGGAGGACGTGGGGAGAAGGGGGTGCGTACCTTGCATCGCAGGTGATAGGAACGTGTTTTCCGCCCCTTCCATGCTTGCTCTCGTCCCGACAAATGAGGACCCTTACGAGGGCGGGAAGATACAGAGAGCGCTTCGACCCTTGACTTTGGCCGTCGAGGGGGTTTGTTTGCAGCCATGCGGGGGATTGAGACTGTAAACCGTTATCGAAGTGGTGCAACTTGAACACGCCGGAAAGATGAAGAGCGCGGTTGCGGCTGTTGCATAGATAGGGCGCGAATCGAGTGGATTAAAGCGTTATCAATGGGATGCCAGCGGGAGGGAGTCGGAGGAAGCACTTGGTCCACTCGAAGGACACGGCTCTGCGAGTCGGCCTTCCTCTCAAAGGTATGGAAAACGTTTACAAAGCTTAGGTGCAGACGTTCTTCTAGAAAGGCTGCATGAGTGGGGAGGAAGAGACTACCGCTTGTAGTACCGCGACTGGGTAACATTCAACTCACCTCGATCCAGCACGGCGCGTGCAGACTTGAATTTTACCTTCCTTCTGTCGAACGTTGCCAGAGAGTGGAAACACCACAGTTAGCCGACGAGGGAATGGTGGTTTCAGAGCCCAGAGTCATCCGTGACTTCGTTCGCCTGCGTTGTGCGCCGCGTTCGTCGTGTCCATGGTTGGATTTCTAGGGGCACCCCGAATCAACGTGAGGGACGAGGATGGGACACTATGGTCCGGCTGTTGCGACGGGCGTGCATCCTTCATCGTGGACGCGTGAAGTTTCTCCGTGGTGGTGGAAGTCAAAGAGAGGCTTGGAGCGGTAAGGCGCTTATTCCTGGTGTGTGGGGACAATTTCCCAAAACGGGTCGTCACCCATTTGTTGGAGTCGACCACTGAAGAGGTTTCGTTCTACCCTCACTACAACTCTCGCTACCTCCTGTACCGACGTATCCAGCTCCTTCACCCTCATGGCTCCCACATGGATCGCTCGCGCACAATGGCCGACGCAATAACCACCGCTTTCTTGGAGGAAGAGTCCATGAGAAGGAAGAGCACCTTGGGTGTCGTGGGCTGCAGTGTTTTGGACGCCCCGGTACGTGTTCTGGGTTCGCACTATCGGCCTTCGAGTTTGTCTTCACCACCCACGCCCAACTCCTTATACGACCTATCGTTATACAGTAAGAGCCACACTAAGGGCCACACCCTCTGCATGTGTTGCGGCTGCCAACCGCGCTTTCCACAAGCAACACAAGAGTGCGTCCTTCTTCCTCCCTCGCATGGTCGTCGATTGATCTATTCTTCCCTCTTCTCTCTCTCTCTACGCACCCCTCCCACTCTCTCCTCCCTTTCCCCTCTTCGCAAAACCCTCCCTCCTATCTCCCCATGCACCTCTCCCCCCACCCAAACGAAACCCACAGCCTGTGCCCGATGCGGCCTCCCATCCGCCAAGCGCCGCAAGACCACCGGCACCGGCAGGATGCAGTACCTGAAGGATGTGTCTAGGAGGTTCAAGAATGGGTTCCGGTATGTGGATTTCTTTTTGGATTGGGTGATCGGTTTCGTTGCTATCTCTACGCGTTCGCTTTCATTTCCTCTCTCGCTATCCCTCGAACCCTCGCTTTGATCGTTCGCCTTCCCTCCCTTTCTCCCACGTGCTTTCACTCTTTTACCCTCGACCTCCTTATCCCTACCTCTCCCCCTCCTCTCTTCTTGATTGGCCCCTAACTAACCAATCTTACTCCCCAGGGAGAACACCTCCACAACCAAGAAAGCCAAGGCTACCTCCGAGTAAACGCTCCCTTCACCCCGTCTTCTTCATCACATCATTGCACCGTCGCATCCGTCGCAGACTTCACGTACCCCCTGGTTTCTTTGTCGTACCGCAGACTTCATGTACCCGTCCCATGCCTTACCCTCCTCTGCCAAAATACAACCACATGCGTATGGATGTCTATGCATCCGTTATCATTCATCATTCATCGTTCGTTCGTTCATTCGTTCGTCGGGCTTCACTCTTCGACTGGGGAGTACTATACAAGAAACAAACTCGGGACTCGAGAGCGTGCATCATCCGGGAACAGTACGGCGGCGGCGGCGGGGAGCGAGCAGAATAAATGCATACTGACGACAGGAACATAGGAAGGGGGGTATCGAAGGGGTGAAAGCACAGATAGTGGGAAATTAAGGGGAGGTAAGGACGGGGACTGGGTAACGACATATCGTGAATCGGGGTCTGGTGCGGAACGTGCAGTGGGGCAGTAAGTAGGAGATCGTGGGGAGGTGAGGACAGACCGGGTTCGACGTATACAAGCGAGAAAGATGGAAACACAGCGACGGAGAGCAAAGCGCACGAAGTAGAGGAATACATATAAGCGAACAGAGAGAAAGCGAAGCAAAGTCCGTGGCGTAGATCATTCTGGAGGCAAGGCTCGGAGGATGGGGATTCAGGGTTGAGATGGAGAAGAGGACGGTGCCTCAGCCAATTTGGCTTGGAGGCGGAGGAGCTTGGGGCGAAGGAAGTGATTTGGTGGGAATAGCAAGAGGGCCCCTTCACAGATGGATATAGCTTCTTGGAACTCCTCAACAGAGCTTGAGGATTTGTGGTGGCGAAGGAGGATGGTGATTAGGGTCATCTGGATCTCCCAATATTGTTCGTGGCCTGGTGCGGTGAGAGAAACCGACTCCCTACTCAGCTGGAGAGCTTCGTCGAGGTGCTCGGGTTTGAAATGGAGGGCCTTTGCTAGCGTGTCCAAAGCATTATAGCGGTCAGGGTGACCAACTTGGCGAAGGGAAAGTAACTCTTTCCCAAGAGAAATTGACTCTTCAAGGTCATGTGTGAGTCCTTGGGCTTCATACCGGAAGGTGAGACTCCACGCCAGCTCGTTGAGAGACATGGCACGGCCTGTATGACCCGGTGGGCAGTGCCCCAGCGCCTCCCGACACAGAGAGATACTTTCCTCGATATCAGCAGCAGACGCTGTGGTCTCAAACCGAGAATAGAGGGAAGCGGCAAGGTCTTGGAGAGCTGCGACACAATCTGCATGTCCGGGTGGGCACAGTTCAAGTGCTTCCCTGCGCAGTTGAACCACCTCGTCCAAGTCGGCGGTGGATGACGTCGTCTCGAAACGAGACTGAAGTGAATCTGCAAGGTCGTCTAGAGCTGTGGCATGATCTGCATGTCCAGGCGGGCACAGGTCAAGCGCTTCCCTGCACAGTTGAACTGCCTCATCCAAGTCGGTGGTGGATGCTGTCATCTTGGAACGAGACTCAAGTGAAATTGCAAGGCTTTTGAGAGCTGCAACACAGTCTGTATGTCCAGGGGGACACAGTTCGAGAGCTTCCCTGCACAGTTGAACTGCCTCGTCCGAGTCGGCGGTGGATGCCATCGTCTTGGAACGAGACTGAAGCGAAGTTGCAAGGTTTCGGAGGCAGCGGCCACGACCCTCATGGCCAGGTGGGCGCAGGTTGAGAGCCTCTCTCTCTAGGCAAATTATTCCATTGATATTGTCCATAGAGTTTCCGAGTTCTGAGGAGGATCCAAGCGCGATGGCCAAATTACCCAGAGAATCTGCACGAGCTGCATGACCCGGAGGGCGCAGAGCTAGGGCCTCTTGGTGGAGTGATATCGAACGATCTAGGTCTCGAGTATTCCCGATGAGCTCAAAGCGAGTGTGGAGTGAAGTTGCCAGCGAGAACAGCGCAGAGGCTCGGTTGGAACTCCCAGATTCTTCTACAATATCCAATGCATTTTGGTGGGCTAATATGGCCTTGTCTCCTGCATTGATGCCTTTGGTGTATTTTGCTAGTTGACAGTAAGCCCAACCCAGGTCATCCCAGATTCCCGCACTTGCGGGTTGGAGACGGACCGCCACCTCCAAGCAGGGTATTACTTGCAATGGTATGACCTCCGGGGAGTCTGGCCCAAGGACACCTGCAATGTCCTGCATTAACCTCCCCATCTCACCATCCCCGTAACATCCTTCCTCCATCACAGACCCAGGTTTCACCAAGCAAATGAGCAGAGAACCCCATTGGAACAAGGTTTTGCTCCCAATTTGCTGAAGCAGTTTGCAGACCCTTGTCCCTTCCCACCCAACAGCCGAACCTGACCGGACGGACGTGGTTCCACGGTGGATGTGTGTAGCAAGGTATCTCACAATGTACATGTGTTTGGGAGAAAGGTGAAGGGGGTCGATAGGATGAGAGCTGGGGAAGAAATGAGGCAGCACAGTGAGGCAACATTGCGCTAATTGAGCATGCGCGTCGAGCAGTGGGACACGGAAGGCAACGTGCGGCGGTGTCGAGGTACTTTCCAGGTAGTCTAAAAACGACTGGTGGCAAAGTGCACTGGCTGGATAAACTGTGGGATCCCCTTCGCAGTTGCCGACCTGACGAATTTGCAAGGCTTTAAGTTCGAGTTGGAGGCTGTGAATCGCGCGAATAGGCAGGTTGGTCAGTCCCGCAAAGTCGGCGATTGGAAGAGGCTCTTGAAGGGCAAGCGTGGCGCCCATGTACTCTCGAAAGAGGTCTCGGTCCTCGCAATCCGGAAAGAGCCACATTATCGCCTGGTGATATAGAGTCGCCAGCTGCTCACTATCTCCGAGGCTTCGGCGCGCCGCAAGAATGGAGTCAAGGATGTCTTCGGGGGACAAGCGGCTCAACCTCTTCTGTAGGAGGGAGCACACAACAGTCGCCCAAATGAATAGCCCGTTCGCAAGCTCCGCAAGTTGTGTGATCCGCCATGGAGCTGGGCGTTGTCCGTGTTCCCAGTTTACGTCCTCAAATTGCTTCTCGAGGTATTGTACCATGATGGCCGTTGGTACGGGTTGGAGAGGGTAAGGGTGAATCGAAATGTCTTTGAAACCCCGAGCTCGAGGGTCGGACCGGCCGAGAAAAATGAATTTGACCGAAGTAGGGGTGGGAGCCAAGGAGGAAAGTGCTTTGAGAAGGGCCGCATGGGATTCCCACTCGTCGATGGCATCGAAGAGTACGATAAGAGGATGAGACAGGCCTAGGGATCGTACAGGCTCAATCATGTACTTTTCGACGTGGTCCACCAACAGTGCTCCTTTGCACGACTTGATAGCTTCCAAGATGGAGGGAATGGCGCCGGGATAAGTTTCACCAATTTCCCGGGATATCATCTTCACCACACTCTCCGGGCCTCGGGAATCGCTAGGTAAGGCATTGAGGGACACGGAAGCGGCAAGAAGGTCGGCTATGTGAAGTCGATGAGTGAGGTAACGGGCAAGTGTGGATTTTCCTAATCCCGCAGCTCCGTGAATGAAGAGGGAGAGCTCCGACTTGGGGTCTTTACCCCAGCCCAGGATGTCCCGAACAGTCTCTTCACGGCTTCCTTCCAAGTACTCGCTGTGCTGGCCACTGAGATCACGTTGTTTAGGCAGGCTGTCCCAAAGCAAGATTGCTTCTGGCAGACCCTCAGTATCAGATCTACATGGCAAGCAGCGCCTTTGAACTCACCATTTTCGGACATGAAAAACGCCCGCTCGATCGTCACTTCCATAGCGTATGTCGATTAGGTCGTGTCCCTACGGTCCTTCAGGCTTCAACGCTCACCCGAGTTCGCATCCAAGGTTGAACGCGTCACACTCCCAATGTAATTGGCAGTCCCATGTACAGTGTTTGAAGTATTGTCTGTTCAGGAAGTGAGAATGACCTGTGGACAGGAGACGATTAGACCTCACAAGTATTCCCGTGGTGGTGGCTCGAACGGTCTTCCACAACCATAGTAGGTGGTAGGTGAGGTGCGGGGAAGGAATGACACTGTCGCCCAGATTCTTGCAGCTGGGCATTCTCTGACGACCCTGAACGCTCATCCGGCACTGGTAGGGGAACAGAGACGCCCTGCAATGAGGGACTGCGCGATCTGGATCGCTTTCTAGGATCACTGCCACCAACGCCAAGGTGCATCCTTTTCTTCTGGTCAGATCTGGCGGACATTCTTCTTGGTGACGGTCGGTGTCAGGGAACAGGGAGCATAAGACTGAGAGGGAAAGAGGTCGGCGCTTAAACACAGCTGCACAGCCCGGCGCGTGGGGACAATTCCCCAAAACGGGCAGTCGCCTGTCGGACCCAAGATTTGTTCCGTTTCTACCTTCGCTTCCTCCTGGACATCAACCTACATCGAGCTCCCGACGTCTTCAGTTCCTTCACCCTCGTGGCTTCCGCATGAATGGTTCGCACAACGGCTGAATCAACAAGCTTCAGCGATTTGGCCCTTGGATGGACAACCTGAGACTTCCGCTGGGGTCGGGGAGAGTTTAAATTTCTTCGGTGCAGTTTCCCGCTTTCCTATTCGTATAACAGCTGCATTCCTTGCGTACCTGACCTCGAGACCCGGCGTGTACTGCCCATCAAGACGACGCTGCTTTATCCCTCGCCTCTTCATCCTCCACCAGCACTTCAACGGGGGATCCGGGTACTCCTCCCTTGTTTCGTGTAGCGGAAATGGGACGAAGCGATACGTCTCCTTTCGCGACCGCCTACGTCCCGAAGCGTCGGATTACTTATCTCTCCCATAAAAGTGGCAATGCTCTACGACCATCGAGCAAGAACGAAGGCTACTTTGAAGGAGAGTCAAACAGATTACCTTCAGGGCCTGGTTTTCCTGGCGGGGGTCGATCAAGGCTCAAGAAGCCGCAGGCATGGCAGACACCTCACCATGTTCGCCAAATTTCACCTCACAACTGCCCCGGCGACTCAAACTTGGGATCCTCCGAATACCGTCCTAGGGGCGATTACATTACCTCAGCGCACCACACCACTGATTCTCGAGTCTCGCCAATCCAAAGCGACCAGCCCTACCATCGGCAACATATCGTTTATACGACCGTCTATTCTCGCCCGTGAAGCACGCACACCACCGCCTCCGCATCCATTGAACAGGTTCCTCGCATCGACAGCTTCAGTACCTCCCCACCACCTGGAGTGAAATATGTAGGCACCTCGCACGCGCCTCAGCAATCGGCAAGCGATACCCCCTCAGTCGTCGAACCGCCTTGGAAGGAAGGCGGGAAGAAGTTCGAAGGATCGAGTAGTCCTACTTTCACCTCAGCCCGACGACGATGATACCAAGTTTAGCTTCGGTGCGCTGTCGGCGATGTGGGACCGGGACGCAGATAGGCACGCAGCGGTCACCAATCCAAACCCTCACTCCCACTACCCGCCCCGGCAATACCCCTTGGCTCAAGAGGGTTCATCGCTCGGTCTTCCGCCACCATCATTGAGCTATCCCATTCCACTTCCCACTCTCCTCTCCCCTTTCCAAACAAGCGAATCGAGCGCCCACTGCTCCCTGTCGCCTTAACGCGCGCGGTTGCCCGTTCAGGAGGCCCAGCATAACTCCCCAGCATTCGGTATACCGTATCAGTTTCGTCACCTCGCCTTCACGTTCCCCCAAATGCTCGCCTCCGCCTTCCTCTCCATCGCCTCATCCCGTTCGCTCGAGGACCACTTTACGCAAGGTGCCGCAGGCCCACTTTGTTGACCTCAGCACAACTGTAGGGACACGAACGTCATTATGTGGGGCAGAACCGATGACGAAGGAGATCGCGAAAGTCGGAAGACAACGTTCGGTGGATTCCTCGTGAGCTAGACCTTCGCCTATCACCTACCTCGGGCTGAGGAGCACGTCTAATAAGAATCGGAACCCTCGTTCTGCTCCACCGTTGCCTCCAACCCTATCGATACCGCGGTCGATCGAGGTGACGATTAGGCGTCCTGCCACCGTCGAAAAAGGACGCGAGTATTGAACGACGTGAAGCAGGAAGAGGCAGAAGGGTGGGGCAATGAGACTGGGGTGGGCATCTACGTGAGCCCCATGGAAGAATATTCGCATAATGAGTGAGTGCGGGCTGCTGTGAGAGTATGATGGTATTGAGGTAAACGGCGGATAAAAAGCGGGTCAAGTAGAACGGTGGAGGAAAGAATGTCAGTCGGGTATGTTCATATGTACGTACGTGTAGTAGACACAAAACGAAAACGATCCATAGGCTAGCGCGGGAAGTGGGTCATCGAGGGTTTATATAATAAGGAGATAAACCAGAGACCCGTGGTACGCCGGTTTGGGAGGCGCTAGATGCTCAGTTCAGCACGACTTCACTAGTTTCACTGAATGCAGGCACTGACCTCGAGGAAGGCGTCCTGAACCATCGGTCGCGTTGGGTCCCGTTCTCGACTCCACGCAGCGAACACCCGCTTCTGGGTGTCAGATGGGGCTCCCTGGCCTATCCTCATTCCATGCAGTGAACCTGTAAGAGAATGAATGGGCTTTAGCAGACCTGCGGTGTAGGGGGATCGGAAGTACGGAACGCGGGTAGGATGTGAAGCGCACGTTTTTTGCCAACTACGTTCAGCGTTGAACGAGTTCATGAGGAAAGAGCAGTGTCGGAGCGAACACCGAAGTTCCAGGGGGACGGTTTACATCGGTCTCCGAGTCCTCCAGAGCCAGCGATGATGGTGAGCGGGCGAATCGGGATGTCGGCCTTTGGGCGGGAAACTGTGGGGCGCTAGCCTTCGCTCCCTTCAGGGGCTATAAGGGGGGAATGCTGAGCCGGCGAACACGATCGGGTTGAGACTACAGAGTGAGACCTCGAGGTTGGTATCTGGACGGTGCATTGAGACGAATCGCTCGGTGTTGGTAGATATACCATCGCTGTTTCGTGCTTTACCGTCCCGACGAAGCGTTATGGAGCACTCTCGTTCGACATCGCCCATGCCGGCCATGGAGCGGAACTTTCAGGAAAGGTGTTGCGCAATGCAGGAGGCGTATTGAGCCTGATTCTCGTCACCGCAGCATAATGCCTCGTTAGCGCGAGTTCAACGAACCTGTTGGCAGTAGGGTCGACTAAAAGTCCGAGAATGAGTTTAATCATGCATCGGAGGTGGTCTCCAGAGTCGGCGAGAACAGATAGCCATCTAATGAAGTAGATAGAGTCAGCGAATGTTGACGAGATGAGCTCGGTGCTCAAGGTGGGTGGAAGGATCGGGCCAAGGATCGGGCTTGATAGGGTGGAATGCGTGAGGAAGGGGAAGAATTGGGGGAGAAGAAAAAGGAGAGGTCGGAAAGTACGGACCGTTCAAGGGGACCAACCGTGACACATGCTCCACGCGCTATCCCTGTCGCAGACTCCCTAGGCGATGGGATGGACCATAATCCTGGTGAGCGTGGGTTCCTGTTGGGATGAAGGACGGTGTGGTTGAGGGTTCTTTGAGAGCTCTGAAGGTAAAGGATCGGTTAGACAGAGTTTTAAAGATGATAAGGAGTTCCACCGTGAAGAAAGGGGTGTGACTGGGGCATAAGGGAGAGTACGAACCTTCAAAGGCGTGCATCCCAGCTTCAAGGTGCCTCATGTTCTGTCCGAACTCATATGGCTCCCGTTCAAGAAGTCGCCTTCAGGAGCTGTTGTGGTTAGGCGCGTAGAAAGGAAGTGATTTCGAGGGTCGAGGAGAATCCCACAGCAGCGTTCTCAGTTCATGTACGGTCGTGTTGGTGGTGTTGGGGTTCGTGAGGGAAGGAAGGAGCGTGTCGTTGGGGCAGCGTTGGCAGGTGGAGAACGTCTTAGCTGGGCTAGAGTCCTACCTTAAAGTCTCCAGGGGCGTGGAGGCGGAACGAGTGGAGCAGCTTCGTTTCGTGGTGGTGGTCGCAGCGAGAGAGAGCGTCAGGGGCATTTCCTATTCCAGCGCGAATTACCACCGATCATGCCCCTCGTCAAGACCGTCATGAACGCGACTTCACCGACGGCACAGCACTCGACGTCGTTGAACAACATCCTCCTCACGCCAAAAATACGGGCCCACTGTTTCTCTCCCGCGTGCATCCCGCAAATGTCCACACATGAGCTTGAAGGCCGGACAAGAGCATGGAGAAATGACATCCCCCTGTGAAAACTCTTTCTCTTCTCCAGGTTAGTATCCCTTCATTCCTTCTCGCCTCCGGTGACCGACTTCCCCTACCCTTCGCGCGGATCGGCCTCTCCAACGGCGACGACTCTTTTCGAACCTCCTGCCTCTCAGTAATTGTCATTGAACGGGACGCAACCAGCTTCGCCTTTCTGAATCTCTGCACGTCCTCGAGACTCCCATCTGGCTCATCCCCTTGAGGAGATGGATACTGAAAGAAGGGTGCGGCAGTTCAACGTCATAGACGGCAGGTCCACCTCTATCGTGCGTATCGACTCACCTCACTTTATCGTCCCTCGTCTTTGCCCTATTCTCTTTCGTCTTGCTCCCCCAGCGCTCCCCCAGGTTTTCGATTCACCTCGTATCCGTTTACTGACTCCATTTACCTCATTAGATGGATCACTATCCACGCCGAGGTCGAGGCAGCACCGCCCACACCAACGAGGAGAAGAATCTTAGCGATCGTTGCATAGTTCGAGGTCGACGCTATTCTGAGGTTACAGGTCGAAGTACATCGCTGGGGACGAGGGTGGGGTCGCGCATTAGCTTGGGTCGGGAGACACTTCACAACAGTTAGATCTCTCCCGTCGAGCAGAGCCCACACCTCGTGTCACCGTCAAGGCGACAACGTCGAGGAGACTCCCAATTCTCCGTTATCTGCTACCTAGCCGGTCATTTCAATACCTCGGTCAGACACCAACCTCCTCAATACTGGTCAACAGCTCAGCCGAGCCATCTTCTCGGTTTTTGCCAATCTTCCCATTCATTCCATGCCTTTCGCACGAAGAGGGAGGAACTCGCCGCCTATCCCCCTCTTAACAACCCGGGCTAACCTATCCATTCGCCACCTCCTACCCGTATTACCGCCTCAATGGCGCTTCCCACGACTTTCACTAGCCGTGTATGGCTTAGCAGGGACATGAAGACATACCTACGACCGTTATGCGTTCCACGATCTCGGATACTTGGAACAGCCTCCCCAAAGCCACCCTCATCCAAGCACGCCATGGGAGCTAGAAGAACTGCAACCCAACCTTCCTCCTTCGTGGTCGAACCCAACAGTACGTGGTCTCCTCACTTGCCCGTTGTCCCGAACTGACCCATCTACCGTGTACGTAGCTTAAAGTGTCACCCCATCCGTCCAATCTCTTGCCCGGGATTCGGAAGAGGGAGAGGACGGTTGGCGCGGATAGTTGAGAAGGATTTGGATGGCGCAGAATATCTAGGCCGCTTCGCTCCCTGTGAGCGTCGTTCCCGTTTACTCTCACCTTGAAGCATGGTTTCATCGTTTGGATGGGCTGGAAATCGATATATTCGAGTAGATCTCCTCTCCATTTGTGACTTCGCAAGTAGGGTAGATTCGTAAAGGAAGTTATCTAATGGACATGTACGATGCTGTGCGATACGGTCAGTGAATTTCATTCAAGGAAACGCATAGCAGATATAATGAGAATGGCGTAGGGTAACCTAATAGAAGGGGCGGGGGGAAGTAAGCCAGGCGGGCGCAAAGAAAGAAGGGGTCACAAAGTCAAAGGTGGAAAACTCACGCCGAACGAGGCAACAGTGTGTTCGTTTGAACTCACTACCAGATTCGAGGGCCGGGGAGTGCTTCTTTGGGTGAGGACTCCTTCTCACAAGCGCTTGCGAGCATAAATAAATTAACGGAGTGTCAAGGGCGACAACGATGGCGGCTGGAGGGCGCTGGTGACTGAAGACTGCTGCAGAGGAATATGCTTCATCGCAAACCCCCGTGCATCGCCTGTTCTCGAGCTTTACTCTCCGTTGTGAGCCGGATTAGCAAGCTGACTCAGATACCTTTCCCCGAGCGACTTTGCGGTCCCTAAGCAACGCAGCTCGGTGAGAAAGAATGGACGGGATAGAGAGCGAGGAAGGGAAACTCACCTTGGGCGAGCGTCTCGTCGTCTGCTTGGGTGATGGATCCTCTCCATCCCCAGGCAACCATGCCTGCAGTATCTTTACGCAGACGCATGTCTTCCTCGCTTCCATTGGTAGGTCTTCTAAGGTGATCATCGGACACAGTGAATAAGAACGAGCATTCGTTGAAGACGCGCCGAGCATGGACTCGGAATTCAGGGGCATTTCCAAATCCGATCGCCGATGATCGACCACCGACGAACGATGGCCGACCCGCCGTCCAGCCACCCAGTTCCACATGGACGTGAAATCCATTTTTGCCCTTGACCGCGACCACTCTGTGCTTCTCGAAGACGACGAAAACCTGAGTCTCGAGTGTCGAAGCTTGTCTCTCCCTTCCTCGTCCTCAATCGAGCCCCCCGTTCCTCCTCCCCTCTATCCCGGTGCTGGCTTTGAGACGCATCTTGGACGCATCCGACTCCGACTCTCTCCATTCCCTGACCACCCCTTCCCCCCGCCATCCTTCTGTGTCGTGCATCATGGCAAAGCCCTCCGCTACCCTCCTCTCGTACCACACCCCGCAAATTACCACATCCCCCAGCTCCCTCATTGTGTGAAACTCTCCTATACTCTGTCCAATCCCCTCGACCTCCGTTTCTCTTCTCCCCTTCCCTCCCTATCTCGCTGCCCCCGCCAGTCCATCCAGCTTCTCCTAGCTCCAGGGGTCCTTTAAAGATCCCCCTCCCCCTGTCACATCCTGAATGCGTCCATCTCCTCGACTCATCTGTTCCTTTTGCATGACAGGGACCAAACGCACTGGGTTGAAGCGTAGACGCCCATCACACGGTACTTTGTACAATCGACCGTCGTTTCGTGGGCATGCCTATCAAAGCGTTGAGACGCCCGTGTCCGTGAGATACCCTCGGGTGTGTTGGCCCTCGAAGGGGTGTTGGGATACAGGGCGGGGACGGCGCCGTTTAGCCTGTGTGAGCAACACTCTGGCCGTGGGTTATCCTATCCTTCCCTTCTCGTTCCCCTCCATCAGCCGCCACTATCGAGCTGAGCTTGGAGGACATGGGAGCCTCGGGTTCCTCCTCGATCGTCACCTCCGCTGTGATGGATACGAAGCCAGTACCAAGCCACCCTCCCTCAGCTTAACCACGCCTGAGGTGTTGCCGGCTTGTTCGAACAACCCTCCGGTTAGGATCATGCGGCTTGGGGATCTGAGCTCGGATGGAGGATGTGAAGTGAGGAGGCGGAGACCTCTCCCCCTTCAGTGGACCCGAAGTCTGGGGGATTTGTTGCACCCATCTTGAACGGAATGCATGGGATTGAGGCGACCACTGGCGTTGTACACCCCGGTCTGGGGAACGGAGAGGAGATAAGGACGATGTTCGAACTCGAGATGTGTGAGGGCGAAACATCGGGGATGGTGAAAGAACCGGGATGTTGCAGACCAGGAGGGGACAGTAACGCCATTTCGAGCGAATCGTAGCGCTCGAGTGTTCTTGTTCTTGAACAGGTTAGGGTGACTAGGCGAAAGGAGACGAAAGTGTGTGGATAACCGAGTGGTGACTGCATTGCGAGGGCGAGAAGTTGGGAGAGGTTGCTCGGCAGAAGGTTGGCCGGCGTGGCCTCGTTCCTATCCCTGCCTTTCCGGTGTTCGTTCGGTCGTTTACACGAAGCAGTGGAAGTGAACTTGCTGGGGGTAGAGCTTGGTTCAGGTGAGGTGACGAGCAAGCATCCGAATCTACTGCGAATCACTCAGTTGAGATCGAAGGACGATTTGAGAGGATGGGAGGATCATACTGCATGCTCGAAGCGATAGCCATACAAGGACGTTTTGCTTCTTCCCTACACATTTTCGTACTGCGGAATGAGGGCTTGAATGTGCAGTGAACACTGAAGACGTCGGTGGCGTGTCGATTCTTGGATCCAGATGTCGGCAGAGGTTTCGTGTAATCCGTGGTGCGAAGGATTGAGACGGTAAACCGTCATCGGAGCGGGCACGACGAAAAGGTGAAGAGAACGGTGGAGAGTATTGAGTCGGTGGAGCGGTTGTCGGAGAGTCGAAAGTGCTCCCAACGGCAGGCAAGAGGGAAGGGAGGGGAGGGGCAGTGGAAGTAAATGCCGAGGACGCAGCAACGGGGGTTGGAGGAGGGGCTTAACCCACGGCCCTGCGAGTCGGCTTTCCTCTCCAAGGCAAGGGAACCATTGAAAAACCCTCGATGCAGACATTCTGCTAAAAGGGCTGCATAAGTTGGGAGCGAGGGAGAGACTACGGCTTGTAGCCGTGAGGCGGCAGAACATTCATCTCACCCTGACCCCAACAGACCCGAGTCCTTCCTCCCACCCTCAAACGCCAGCCAAATATGCCGATAGGGCATTTAGCGGATGAGGGACCAGTGGTGGTAGACTTATCCAGGGCTTGAGTCGCTTGCGTTGTGCCATGTTCATGGCGGTTGAAGCGAAAGCTGACAGGGGCTCTCCCATTTTGGGAGATGCCGATGCCAGCCGAGGCTCCCACAACTGGTAGGCGCCCATTCTTGGCTTTGACTCTCGACGACCAGATGTTCGTCCCATCCACTACTGGGCGGTAGCCTTCGCTCAGTCGTCGGTTCTTTCACGCGCCGGGAGTAGAGCCGTTCGTCACTACGACCGAACAACCGCGTACTTGTTGGTCGCTGTGAACCCGGACGACAGGCAAACCCCTCGAACGCCAACTTCTGCCGCAGGCTCGACGTGCTGACATGAACAACCTCGGTCGAACCGTGGAGGGTGTACTTGAGGAGAGCTTCCAGGTGAGTTGGTTTATGCTCACTTTTGCCCTTCGTAGGTTGACTGGGGCCTAGATTTTGCCGAATCTCAACGAAGCCTCGATCCGCCCTTCTCCCTTCCTTGCGAGCCAACCTCGAAATTAGAGCACGCCCGATGGCCTACTCGCCCGGATATCTTCCATCGACGAGTTCAAGACCCTGCGGCGCTCCTCACCTCTAGTTCTCATCTGCATCACACCCCTTCTGCATTCCAGTCGCATCTTCACGCTACCCCCTCTGCCCCCCGACGACACCCACCACCTCCTGAGGCCCTGGCTTCTAGCCCGTTCGGAAGCCCTTATGGGGAGAAGACCGCCTATCTCAATCACCTCGCGCATACGGAAGAGGCTATAGTGTCGGGTATTGGACGCTGCCATCTCAGCTGTGTGCGCAGAACGCATGGGGGCTCGGATTACCTCCAGAAATGAGACCCATACTAGAACACACTCCTCGTTCACCCACAATCCATGACCTGGAAAGAGAACATGGAGGGAACCCGCGACGCCTTTATCATCGACGAATGGCTACGGAGTTGGGATCTACAATGGTGCGTGTATTAACCTCTCCTCATTTACTCCCACCAGAAACCAGCTAACTGACCGACTCTCAAGATAGACTCTCGTTTGATTCACCCTCAGAACGCAACAACGACCACGCCAAGGCCAGCCTCGGTACTTTGTCGACGAGAAGGGAGCGGGCTGTAAAAGGATGAAGACAGGATCACGGCGATGACCAACCCCCGAGCCCTCCCCTCACCACCCGTCGAGCAACCACCTCCAACGCTGGTCTGCCAACAAGTTAACCGTTCGACTCCCCAGCACAACCTTCCTCGCCCGGCCAGCGTCTCCTTCTGCCCCATGGACGTGAATTGAATCTTCACCACTCTCAACTTCCGCGTTTACACGTATCGTTTTCCGTCTAGAACGCCGAGCATAAACCCCGAACAGTTTGGTGACCTCGCCCCCACCTTCCCCCAGACCTTCCTCCCCACTTCGTCCTCCCGTCGGACCTCTCTGAGGAAATCAGCTAAAGGGTCCCCCACTGTGTCTTCATATCGCCACCGCACGAGAAAGAATTTGGTTCTCGTCCTCCATTCATCCAGGCGACCTGGCCAGCTGGGAACGATTCAGGACGGCAGGGCCGCTATCTAGTAGGGACGACGAAGGAACGACAATGGTCACCAGACAGCCACCCCGCTCGACCGCTTTATCTTGCTTGGAGGCTCGATGGAACCGTCCACCACAATCGATGGCCTACGAATTTGCCGGCACCGGCTCTGTGGGGCCTACGCTCATCGGGAAGGAGGTGGACGCCTGGCTCTACTACACCGTTTCTTGCGGCTAGGATGGCGATGCAGCCCATCCTGCTTGCAGTGAGAATCGGCGGGCCATCCACCGTCGCCGACAAGGACGATGTGTACACCCTGGGAGACGAGCGAGTTGGGAAGATAGTGGAGAAGAATGGGGCGCCATTGGAGGGGGATGTCGATGGCGGTGAGGCAGCCTGAGCACTGTGAAGGGAGAAGGCGTCCGTACACACGATGGACGCATGTCGGATGGGGAATCACGAAGGCAGAACGGTACCATGTCTAGGAGGCGGGTGCAGAATGAGACTACTACGCTACGGTAAAGCCGATGGAAGGCGAATGTTGATGCGTAGACATGTAAAACGCACAACGGGAATAATACGCACCCTAACCCTAACGTAGGCAATGGAACATCGGGGGGACAACGAAGGCCGCCATAAGGTCGAAACGAGGTCCACGTGAGTTCACTATTAGACGCAGCCCGCGCGTTCTGACAAATCCGGCAAGATGATCTCAAAACGAAATAAGCGCCCGTGCCTGGACCCGATTCTCCAGACTTCGCACATGTTTCCGGGGGCTGACTCCCTGTGATCGGGGTCTACATCGAGTACCACTCAAATGAGCGAGCCAACCCACACAGCACGAAAGCGCGTCATTTCCTTTGTTGGAAGGTTAAACTACGCCGTGCGGGGTTCGCCAGGAGAGAACGATAAGGGAAGCACGATGAGGTTGCCAGGATGTTGGGCAGTGTTTTATGGGGCAGCTGTGAGGCTGGTTCCCAGCCCGAGGGAAGCCAGGGTTGGCTCAAAGCCTGAGGTGCAGGCGGGAGCGATAGTGATACTGAAGGAAAGCGAGGCTGTATTGACGTTACATTGGAAGTACGAGCGCCTATTGACTTCAGGACGACACATTGTTATGACTGAGGCAGAGGAAAGGTTAGATCGCAGATGATGCGACACACCAGTATCTTAGGGCGCTACGCGTAACTGAAGATAAGCGAATGGGGAGATTGCCGAAGGGGCTGCTGGGGTTATGGGCGCTTCCGATCATTCAGCCACTGTATGTTGATGGCTGAGGGTGCACCTTTCCTCCTCCAACCATTGTCTCCCTGAAGCGCTCGCTCACGCTGGTTTGACGGGCTCAGTAGAAAGCTGGTATGAGGGAACGCGCTACATAGCTGGATCAGCTCTCGATGGCCTCTTCAGTTTTGATTGCCCTCCGTGGCTTCTAGCCCCGCGTCTCGTCCAGATCGTCAATGGCGGGGATGGTGCGTTATCTTGCCCTCTCTTGTTCTATCTTCCGCACCTTCCTATTCTTCGAAACATCGGCTCAATTTCCACCTCCCCCCAGGCCCCCCAGCCGAATAGCCACCAATCGGGACAAGAGGGAGAACCGAAGGTAGCGCTTTCCCGTTGCTAGAGGGATGGAGGAAGTCGATCGTGCTTGCGACCTTGGGGTAAGCTTCTCGATTTCTTAGTCGCGAGCTCAACTGATCTTGGGACCGTGCGAGACTGTTTCACAGGCAGCTATCTACCCGCCTAAGTGCAGATTTCACCAGCCATCCAGATGTCCAGAACGCACGCCGCCCTTTCACTTCCCACTCTCGCCATTTCGTAGAGTGCGCACTCGCCTCCGTATCCTTTCGGCGCCCCAAGCCCCTTCGCCTGAGCAACACCAGGGTGAAACACGCACCCTTGCCGGTGCCTCAAAAAAGCAACCAACGGAATCATCTTCGATTGTCGGAAGCTTACGCACAGAAGGCGAGCCGAGGTGCGAGAGGGATGAGTAGCGACGGATATGGAGCAGACCAAGATAGCGACTACAAGCCCCATCTTCTCTAGATCCCACTGCGACCCCAGTTCGTCCTGAGTCTAGTGGGAAACCCACTCACCCTCTCCAAGCACCATTCCACACCAACGGCATTGACAACATCTCAACCAAGCTCGCGATTTTTTCGACCTCGCCGTGTCGCCATCGCTTCGCCGGGCAAGCACTTCACTAGTTCAGCATACCGGATCTCCTTCGGCCGACGTTTCCTCCCAACCATGGTCGCCACGTTCGTTCTCCTCTACTCCATGACGAGTTCGAACGCCCCTGCCACCACACCCCGCCTTGCCTGGAGCGTCCCATCCAAGATCGTCGTCCTCGCACCACCATCCCCCTCACCAGCTGCTGTGTCCAAACGCCCAAGGGTCGAAGCCTAACGTTAGCATGGGGCGCGGTACCATACTCCTTGGATGTAGTACCTTCGATCGTCGTGCATATTACCATGATGGGGGAGGAGAGAGAGGAAGGTTTGGGTGAGTGGGCACCCGAGGAGACGCTGACCGGGGGCAGAAGTTCAATGCGTTTTTCAGCGAAGGGACGGTGCGTGACGCTACCAAGCTCAATTTAGGGGCGGGCCCTCATATAGGATCTATCCAGAGCGCGTACGCCGGGTTGGCTGGGACGAGCTAGTTCGTGCATAGGTAGTTAAGTACAAGGGTGGGATATATCTAGGAGGAACGACGACGACGGATATGTTTTGGAGAGAAAGAAGAGAGTTTGAATCCGGTATCTGGTAATGTTCTTGAATGACAGGAGCCCTCAAACTATATGACTTGAAAAGATTGGAGAACCGGAAGGAACGCAGAGATGAGGACCAGGTTGAGGTCAGAAGGAAGCGACACGGAATAAATGGTAGAACTCGAAATGAGATATGGCGAAAGCATACGTGAAAGGAAATATGGCCAGTGTCAAAGAAGAAGAAGGTCGGTCATGATCACAGCAGTAAATGAAAGATATACAAGGAAACACAGTCCGTGGGGGAGGCCGCGGGGCTAGGTCATAAAGTGAAAGAAGAGGGTGAAGAGGACTGTCCCGTCGACTTGCCATGGAGGTTGGGGCGTATCATGGATCCGGAGACGGTGCACGATCCTTGTCCCGCGAGGCCTGGCAAAGCCAGGAGTGACGAGAGTGTGACCGCTTCGAATGAGGACAGCATGAGACGGCAAGACTTCCCGAGCAGGTAGATTGGGGAGATCTTTCCCGTTCAGTTGGGGGACTCTGAGAGCAGTTCCTGTGCCTGCCGCTGCAGATGGTCTGCCTCTTCACTGTGAGAAGGGTCACCTGTTTTCTTGAAGAGAGAACGGAGGGACTTGGCGAGATCCTGGAGAGACTCGGCACGTTCTTTGTGGCCAGGTGGGTGAAGTTCAAGGACCTCTCTATCCAGACGGATCGTTTCAATGAGATCATCAACAGACCCAGCCTTGAGAAAGCGAAGCCAGAGGGAGCCAGCGAGTTCCCTGAGAGCCACGGCATGGTCTGGATGTCCCTGTGGGCGATGCTCGAGCACCACCCTGTACAGGGGAATCGCCTCGTCGATGTCGGGAATCGACCCTGCCTTTTGGGAGCGCAGGTAGAGGGAGTTGGCGAGGTTCCTGAGAGTGTCGGCATGGTCTGGATGTCCCTGTGGGCGATGCTGGAGCACCACCCTGTACAGGGGAATCACCTCGTCGATGTCGGGAATTGACCCTGCCTTGTTGCAGCGCAGGTGGAGGGAGACGGCGAGCTCCTTGAGAGCGTCGGCATGGTCTGGATGTCCCTGTGGGCGATGCTCGAGCACCTCCCGCTTCAGACGGATCGCCTCGTCGATGTCGGGAATCGAGTCTGTTTTCTTAGAGCGCAGGTGGAGGGAGACGGCGAGGCCCCTGAGAGCTTCGGCGTGGTCTGGATGTCCCTGCGGGCGATGCTCGAGCACCTCCCGCTTCAGACGGATCGCCTCGTCGATGTCGGGAATCGAGTCTGTTTTCTTAGAGCGCAGGTGGAGGGAGATGGCGAGTTCCCTGAGAGCGTCGGCGTGGTCTGGATGTCCCTGTGGGCGATGCTTGAGCACCCCTCGCCTCAGACGAATCACCTCATCGATGTCGGGAATTGACCCTGCCTTGTTGCAGCGCAGGTGGAGGGAGACGGCGAGGTTCCTGAGAGCGTCGGCATGGTCTGGATGTCCCTGCGGGCGATGCTCGAGCACCTCCCGCTTCAGGCGAATCGCCTCGTCGATGTCGGCAATCGATCCTGCCTTGTTGCAGCGCAGGTGGAGGGAGACGGCGAGGTCCCTGAGGGCGTCGGCGTGGTCTGGATGTCCCTGCGGGCGATGCTCGAGCACCTCTCGATTCAGACGAACCGCCTCGTCGACGTCCGGAATCGACCCGGCATGTTCGGAGCGCAGGCGGAGGGAGACGGCGAGTTCCCTGAGAGCGTCGGCGTGGCCTGGGTGTCCCTGCGGGCGATGCTCGAGCACCTCTCGATTCAGACGAACCGCCTCGTCGACGTCCGGAATCGACCCGGCATGTTCGGAGCGCAGGTGGAGGGAGACGGCGAGTTCCCTGAGAGCGTCGGCGTGGCCTGGGTGTCCATGTGGGCAATACTTTAGCGCCTCCCTCCTCAAACGAACCGCGCCATCCAGGTTTGCAGTGTCCCCAGCATCCCCAATATGGGAATGAAGCTCCCTTGCTAATGAATTGAGGGTCCCCAAGTCATCTAGATGGTTTAAGCATTCAGAATCAAAAATTCACAAGGGGTATATGACATCCCCCAGTAACAAGTCAATACCTTCCGTTGTCCGTGCACCATAATCGAGGAGGACCGCCACACACAATGCTTGCCCCTTCTCACACGCTGTGCGAAGTGGTGTCCTCTCCGATTTATCTACGCCATCCGTCATCAACCTTTGGAGTCCGGCAAATATGTTTAATTCTGGTGAAACTGAATCTCACCTCGGCAATTGGCGTCTGCTCCCCGCTCAAGAAGGAATTTAACCAAACCCGGCGGACCACTTGTGCAAGCTGCATTCAATGCAGCACAAGAGGTACCTAAGGAAACCATGAATGATTGTGTCTCTTCTTGAGACTTGGAAAGAGGGCAGAGCGAGCTAACCTAAGAATCGCCAATATGCGGGGGCGCTCTCGTTCACGAAGATAGAGAGATTATCCCAAGTTTTGGCCTGCGCTCCCATTTCAAGCAGCGGCAATGTATCAGCTAGATTAACTCCGAAGATGAGCGCAACGGAATCATATCGAGGACAGTCATCCTCACCTGAGGATCTCCCACCGACAAAATGGGGTGAAACACTATTGGCGTGTTCAAAGATTTTGCCGATGACACATATGTGGAAGACAGACACGGTTTCATCAGAAAACGTTTTTCGCAAATGCGACAGGATGATATTCAGCTCTTGTTCGAATGCGCCCGGACTACCCTCGATCGACTCCAGGTACCCTGCCCAGTACTTGTGAGAAAAGCGCTTTGCATGATCGAGAGCCGGAGGGTCCTCGATTTGCACGGGTGTGCCAACCCTTGGTGAAACACATCTGTGTGCAAGGCGTCTACTACTTGCGAAACACGGACCTGCACGAACCTCAGAGCAGAGGAAATCGCGAAGAGAGGTGTGCCACAGAGTGACAGGAGTGCGGTCGTCTCCTGGGATCTGTACAATTGCATGGAGGTTGACGAGAACATTGAGGATGGCGACGGTTCCAAGGTCGAATATGTTTGCAATCTCAGCAATAGAGAGGGGTTTAGGTGCCAGGGCAATGATACTGACGATGTCGAGGAAATGAGGAAGATGCTGCCAAGGATTCAAGATCGCCTTATACAGTTCGTCGAAGTCAGGACTCATGCTGAGGACAATGGGGAGGCGTTCCATTGGAGTTAGACCGCCGGCACTAGTTGTGTCGAAAAGGGATTTGAGAATGGTTGTCATAAAGATGTACGACCCTCCAATGTGCTCGACAAGCTTGGCCTTGTCCTGGGGTGACGGCCAAGATTTGTCAAAAGCGAGGAGGCGACCACATTTCTCCTTTGCGATTGCGACTTCCAATGCGGACATTATATCCTTATTTGATGTGTGGCGAACGAGGTCCAGGAGGCGAACTTGCTTTGAGGAGTGAAGACGCTGATGGATGTGGTTCTCTACTCTGCTGGTGATGAGGATGCGCAAAGGAGTTCTCGGCTGTCTGTCGAAGAATTCGATCATACGATCGATGAACGCCCCGACCTCGTCGCGGTCCTCGCATTCGTCAGCACCGTCAAGGACAATCAGGAAAGGGCCGTGACGAAAGGAGGCGGCCAGTTTGTCCCACTTGACGGTGTTGATCGGGCGGTAGATGAGGTGTTCGAACTGGTCACTCAATGAGGTGCTTGTCGTCGTGAGTAAGGCAGGGTTCGTCTTCACCGCTGTCTCAATGATTGGTGCTGTTGCAGGAATGGCGGCGGCGACCTGACTAGCCACGGTGGTGGCGAACCTCATGATCCTACTCCTATCACCTGCGCCACGAAAGAAGAAAAATGACGCCGCCAGTCGATTCTCTCCAGAGAAATGCCTGGCGATCTCTTGCGCGATCGCCGACTTGCCACACCCTGCATACCCGTAAACCCACATAATATGAGGGTTAGCGAAGAAGAGGCTGCTGTCCATCCACGAGCGAATCTTCTTGGTCACCTTGAGTCTCGTCCCGGGAAAGCAAGCCGAGTTGGGAGGAGAAACTTTCATATTCCGTGTGTGCGAAGCGTCGAGGATAGGGTTCAGGAGAGTGACGAGATCTGACCGTGACCATTCACAGTCAGTCAACGAGAATCATTGTACGCAGATGGATAGACTTGCCGCTTCCGTGCATCAGGCCCGGTTGACGGAAAGAACGGGACATCGCGTGTCCTGCATCCTGATGAGCTGGTGGGGAGTTGTAATGGATATCATGGCTGATTGTGCCTGTGTTAACCAGAAAGGGAGGGGAGCAGCGGAAAGGGATAAGTTCGATTGCTCATCAGACATCAGAATCTGGGGCTGACCGTGGTTTGTTCCAAAGTTCGCGTTCGTGACTTGTCCGACCACATTGACAGGACCGTAGTAGTTACCTGTAGGAAACGTTCGAAGGGTGAGTACAAGTCAGAGTCAGGGCAAACGGTGCCGTGTTCAACGCACAGGTAACATTTCCCCTCCCGATGCCTGTCTGACTCGGGGTGGCATGCCCCTCGACATCCTGTGCTGGCACCGCCGTTCGATCCCTGGCGTCACTCATGGGCAGCGGAGGAGTACTAGGGGGAGGTGCCGGGGCGGTTCAGTGAGGAGGATGGCGGTTATGATAACAAGGGACGCAGCGCACAGCAGGTCAACAGCATGGATTTGGCACGAGGTGGACACGTGTTACGCCATACACTGCTTTCGGATCAGGCAAGATGGTCCCAAGCCAAATTAAGCGCCCGTGCCCGGCACTGTAGTTCGAGACTCTGAGCACCGTGTCCGGAGCCAGATCCCTGTGACCACCATACACTGGCAGCGACAGACAAGGAATTATAAAGGTAGAAAATATGGTATTCGAGAAGAGCATTAGGAGAGTTCCTAACCTACTATCACTACTGGATGCGATGTTCACTATCACAGCCTAGGATTAGCGGTGATGTCAGGAAAGCGACTCAATACGGGGCACCTGAGTGCACACCGAACAATAGTCTGCCTCGGTAGTTTGGGGAGCAACACTGACACGATCCCCGAGGTAGTCTTGAGCTGATCCCAGCCAAAGCTGCGATCATCGATTGAACGCCGGGCATGTCATCTCGACAATCCGAAGCCGCGAAGGAAGTATCTAGACCTGGGAAAGGGAGTTAAGGAAGCCATTATTAAAGGGAAGTGAGGTCTTGGAACGGATTCTCTAACGGGCGAGGAGGAGGACAGGGGAAGAAGAAAAGACGCCCACCGTTAAGATGAGGCAAGGCTGCGCTGTACAAGTGAACCACTCTTCTCACAGGGCGGGGGGAGGAGTGGTACTGATAAATGGCGGGCGGTGTTAGGCGAGGCGGCGGTGGTGGCGCAATCCTTCCAGGGTTTCACCTATGCAGGATTATATCGGTTATTTCATCGCCATTGCATGTTTGGCCACCCTTTCCTTCTCTCCCCGACAAGCGCCCGGCCCCTCAAGTGAGGTCGTACGAATTGAGATGAGCTGGAGTCGCAACACCCATCGAGGTCTCTTCGTGTTTGTGGAAATTCGAGAAGGATGGCGAAGAAGATGAAAAAGGCGAGGAGGGAACCGAGGTGTTGAGAACGTTGTGGACCTAGGGTCGGTATTGGGTGCAAGGATGGGCGTTGGATACTTGGATCGATTAGGATGCGAATGGGGATGATGTCGGTGGAGCCCAGGGAGATGACGCGGATGAAAGGGTCATATTGACGGCGCCTCTTGTAGCCCCAAAAATAGTAAGGTCCCGAGGTTCAACGATAGAGAGGTGCGGGTGAAATCGGTTCGAGTGATCTACGGAGAACACTGAGGTAAGAATAGGAGCCGGACTCGTCAAGGAGGATAGCCGAGAACAGGTGGCATCGCAGATATGTTAATGTGTGGGTGGACGAGGAGAAGAAGGGGAAGGGGCAGATGGGCACTGGTGAGTCGTCTTCCATTGCTCGGGTGGCTCGTCGCCGAGTCAGCTTCATCGAGGTACAATATGCATCTGCAGACAGGGAAGGTCGGTTAGGAAAAGAAGTCTGCTGGGACGAAGCAAAATCAACTTACCTCGCCGAGTGCGCATGCTTTCCAGGGCTCCAAAAAGAGTGCCTTCACTTCAGTTTCCTCCGTCGTATTTTCATGTGTCCAGTACCTCGTACCCTCGCTGCGGTGAGTGGTCTTCGTGGGGTGGACCTATGTGGTCGAGCGGCGTGGCGCTCAATGACCTGCATAGCTGAATGCGTCGAGGCTCTTCACCCCGACGGGCATCGACGTCGTTTACAGCGCACCAGAGGATTCTCCAGGGTGTACAGAAGGTACGGTCATAGACGACGGGGTTTTCGGCCGCGCTGCCAACCGAAACAGGAGATTACGGCGCTTCTGGTACTCCCCGAGATATGAATGAATGAGGCGTTTGAGTAGCGGGGCTGGGGGAAGGTAGCCCATGCAAGGCCAATGAAGGCAGGCAAACAAGGGGGGAAACGGTTTCGAAGGTTGACTTGTTGACGAGGGTGTAGGTACGTCTCGTCCAAGTCTCGTCTTCGCCCTTAATCTGACGTCTTTCGCAGGTAGTGAATGACTAGACTTCGAAAGTGGGACGAGGTGTAGTACGGGCGAATAAAGGAGGTCAATTACACGGCGAGTTGGGCGACCAAAGGGTTCGTACGTGACCGGTGAATGAAGGGGTGATCGTAGTATGTGAACTGGTAATGGGATGAGGACGTGTGTGGGGTGGTTCGATTAGGGATATGGCCAGATGAGCTGGGCGAAACAATCCTCGATTCCCCCTGTGGTCGCGGCCCCGGAATCTCTGCTTCTCTCTATCGTCTCCCGTTACGCATCTCTGCCCTCCATCCAAGAGTTCCAACAATACCAAGATCCAACCCAAACGGCGAACGATGAGGGTATGGCCCCTTGGAAGGCTCCGGCTATGGAGAGCCCGTAACCTTGAGCGTCAAAGGACGGCGAAGTTGGCAGAGAGGCTGTCAGAGGGAGACCTCGCGCGATGACTTCGTATCCGGAGGGTTTAACCGTGTTCCGTGGTAGTAGCTCGAAACGCGTCTCGACATCTGTTTCTCGCCCTCTAGTGGGCACATCCCCTCTCTGAAACAGAGAACACCTGACGCCCCACTTGGTGCCACACGGACGGTATGTGCAACACGCAAGTGCGTACCCCTGCGAAGAGGCGTTGATATCAGCTGTTGCGCGGTTTCCGGGGAGTAGAACGACGAACCATTCCTTCGGGAATAGCCAACACTTTGCGACGTGAAGAGATCCCCATTTCCTGTGATCGTCGACCTCGCTCCAGATCTTGAGGTTGGAGGGCAGGAACAGCTGCCGGGGTACTAGGCTGTTTATTGGTTGGATGGAGGGGAGCGGCCAAACAGCGTTGGGATCCCAAGTTCCCGTCGATATTGATTGTGGACAGGAGGGACGCGTTGAGGGTCTGTTCATCGGCTGAAGGGAGACGAAGACCGAGACGCCGTTCAGATGAACAGCCGGTCGAGCGGTAGGTGTGATGAGACCGCTATCGCTCAGCAGGGCGTTTCGTTAACACGGGTGCTTGTGGGCGTGGCAGGGCGACTACAGAGGTGACGGCGATGATATGGTTGGAGGCGTACTTCATGCCTTGCTCGGCGACCGAGCTCGAAGAAACGCGTCGGATTAGAGGCGAGGATCATTTTGCTCCGTCTTCGTGACGACTTCTGCTTCTAACGCGATCGGACCCAGCGCTACTCCTCGTACCCTGCTCATTCCTGCGCCCCACCTTCACCGCGCCACCACCAGCTACACTGAGGGAGCCGAAGGTTAAACATGTCCTTGCCACTCTTCATACCCAGTCTCTCAACGAATCCTTCAAGGCTGTGATCAATATTCCGCCTCCGGTCGTGTGGATGCAGAAGGAACGACAAGCAATTCGGAATAACGGTTGGGTTTTGAAGAGTGCTAATCGACGTGGTGTCCGGGGAGGTGACACCCTCATCTGGCTGTTGTAATGGACGCATGAGGTTCCTTCGTGGTGGTGGAAGTGGGAGGAGAGCCTGCAGCCGTCAGGGGCTCATCCCGTTCTGGGCCTTTGAACAGCCATCATCTTCTGACCAAGCATGTGTATGTACTCTGATTAGGAAGTGCCCCTGAAGCGCTCAGGCTCTCACCAAAACGGCGATGAACACGATGGAACCCGCACCGACGTATCCTGCACACCAGACAATTCGATGCTCAACCCACGGCTGTTCTGCGCCAAATCCTCCAAGTCGCGTCATCACCCACGCCTCCCGTTCCTTTTCCCTTCAGAAGAGCGATTTCAAGTTCGGTCATGTCTCTCGATAGGCCCAATCGTTACACTCATATGGGGGCTACATGCACCAGTAGGAGGACGCTGTCGAAACTGTGGAGGGAGGAGATGCCAAAGAACCGTACCCGTCGGATATTCAGGCGTGGGTACTCTAGTGAGCACCCTCCTGCCTCCTCGTTCCTCCCCACGACTAACCTCCTCCCAGCCTTTCGACTGAACGTCGTCAGCATGCTGTCTGCCTTGTAATTGGGATACCCCGCATCATCTCTGCTCAGTGCACTGTGAAGTACGGGCCGAACACACTCCTGAGGGCAGAAGTGCGAAGAGTGAGTAAACCGCCCCACCCACCTACCCCCGCGTATCGGTAACTAACTCATCTACCTCGCATAGATATTCGCCCTATCTCCTTGAGTAGAGTGCTGCAGCTCGTCAATGCTAGCTCATGTGTCGTAGACGACGGAGAAACGAACAGCATCAAGAACGAATTATTGCTTGACAAATTCCCCCAAGCCAGCACTTTCAACGGGCATTGTCCGGCACTCCCCCAACGAGTCCACCTCTGGACTCCTGCCCCTTGCGCTCGGTATTTCGGAGGTCTGTGCTTCCCTCCCCCATCCCTGTGCTCCATTCATTCGGGCAAGCGAACCCAAAACTCCACAAATAACTGCAATATACCCAGCACGTCCTGCATTTACGAAGCACCCATCGCCCAACCACCCCACCACTCCCCCTCTTCCCCTACATCCTTCAACGAATACATCTCCCAGCCGTGGTCCGACCAAGCGCGTTCAAGTCGCGTCGCGTTGCACGCAGGGCTGTCTCGATCCCACCGGTTTCCGCACCTCTTCACCTACGCCTCTTCTCCAGCCCCGACTCCATTAAACCCAGGCACACCACTCGCTGCTCCTGAGACAATTGAATATACCCGCAGGACGTACCCAGCTAGCCAGGGGCCCCTCTCCAGCCCCGCGTGCCCTTGGTTCGGTCTACTCGACCATGACCAGGGTCGGAACGGCACTCGGCCCTCGGGTAGGGGCAAATGGGGCTGGCGTTCTTCAAGCAAGGGAAGGTGCGATTGGAGGGGCTACCAGCAGCCGATGGCACAGAAAGTCAAACGTTCGACGCCACTGTCGCTTCCAAGATCACCTTCCCTGCTCGCGTCGAAGACACCTCCCGCTTCAAGAACGATCAGAACTGCATGTCTCCCTGACCCAACGCGCTTTGTGATAGTCCTCCCCGTTTCTCGCTGTCCATTCCACCCGCTTTCCACCTCACCTTTACCCCGATGGCCGCCCTGTTGAATCTCTGGCCCTTCCCACCGCATTAGGTCCTCTTACCAAGCCCGAGAAGTCGCCAAACGCCCATATCTCCTCGTTCTTCGCCACGTAGATGTAGGAAACTTCGCCGAGATCGCCCCATCGTGCTGCGTGGACTATCAGGCCGCGGTCCTCAGCTTGTTGAACAAGGTGTGGTGAAGAGTCGCTGAATCGTCGACGATCGGATGGGGTCCAGGGGGTACATATGTGCTACGTAGGGAAGGTATGGGCGGGTTTAATAAAGGGAAGGTAGGGGCGAAGAGAATGGATATAAGTAGAAACAGAGGGGAACGATACATAGGCCGAGTAACGAGCTAGACAGGGTTGCTGAGAAAGTAATATCAATGTGGATATATAAGCGAGGAAGATGGGAACCCAGCGATGGATAACGAAGCATGCAAAGTGGAGGAGTACATGTAAGTGAATAAAGAGATAGCAAACCGAAGTCCGTGGTGTAAATCACCGGGGAGGGGAGGAGATCAGGATTCGGGGCTGAGATGAAGACGAGGACTTTGCATCCGCCAATTTGGTCCGTAGGTTGAGGAGCTTGGGACGCAGCGGGTCATTTGGTGAGCACTTCGATGGGGCCTCTTCGCAAACCGAAGTGGCTTCTCGGAGCTCCTTGACCGAGCCTAAGCAGTCGTAGCGGCGGCGGCGGATGGTGGCTAGGGTTACCATATGCTGGCAACATTCATGGTGGCCTGGCGAGATGAGAGAACCTGATTCCCAACTCAGCTGGAGAGTTCGCCGGTGCTCGGTCCTGAAGTGGAGGGCCCTCACTAGCGTGTCCAGGGTTTCATAGCGGCCAGCGTGGTCGACTGGAAGCAGGACATACGACTCTCGCCCAAAGGCAATGGACTCTTCAGGGTCCTGCATGAGTCCTAGGACTTCAGGGGCGTTTCCCTATTCGATTACCGATGATCGGCCACCGACGAATGATGGCCGACCCGCCGCCAAGCCGCCCCGTTCCACATGGATGTGAAATCCATTTTTGCCCTTGACCACGACCATCGTCTGCAGTCGAAGAGGACAGAAATTGGACCTGCGGATATCTCAGCTCGTTTCTCCCTTCCGCCACCTCGATTGACCTTGCTGTTGCTCTTCCCCTCTATCTTGGTGATCCTGGCTCTGAGACACATCCAACTCCCACTTTCCCCTTTCACCGACTGTCCCCTTCGTGCACCCCACCATCCTTCTGTGTCGTACACCGCAATGAGGCTCTCCCGCTGTCCCCCCACCTCTCGTTTCATGAAACTCTCCTTTCCTTCAGACCTCCATTCTTCTTCTCTTCCCTTCCACTTTCCCCCTCCCTATCCCGGTGACATCCCCCCACTGCCGGAGACCCCAGGTTCAAGTCCTCCCTTGGCCGATTTTCCTTCGTTCTTTCCCCACTTTAAGGGTTTCACCTCCTTGAACTTCCTCTCGTTTCTGGACTGGCGTGCGTTATCCTAAGGAGGGCGGGAGGAACTTGCTCTCCGGATCGAGTGCAGGCCTTCTCCTAAGTGAGAACATACCCATCGACGATGTGAAGGTGTCCTTGGTGCGGAGGAATTACTGTTGGAAGTATCGGCTGTCCACGGAGTGCTGGTAAGGGAGACAGGGACGGCAATCCTTTCATACCGAGGTGGCGCGACCACACGAGCCTCGAGTCGGCCACCAACCTTCATACCCTTGCTGCTTCTTCTTCCACCAGCTACACCCACGCCCTCGCCACCCACTCGATCCTCTTGCACACTCCCTTGGAATATCGGGTTCCTGCTCCATCGTCGCCTTCAGCCACAGCCGATCATAAAGCATACTCCTCCACCGCCCGAACACGTCTGCAATGTCCCTGTTTTGAGACAACAGGCTCCGGTCACCGCCAGAGCCCCGTCGAATCGAGCGATTTGGCGATTTGGATGCGTCCTGGGTACGGATTCGAACGCCCCGATTTAGAATAGGAGATGAGTGGTCCGAGGGGGCGGGGACCTCTCCCCAGACGGTGCTTCTGGCGTCCGAGCACGCATTTTGAACGAGTCATAGGACTGTTGGGAGCCCTCGTTTCCCGGCAGGAGGTCCAAAGAGGGTGGAAGAGGTAAAGGCGACCTATTGGGACTGTCGGGAGCGAAGGTGTGGGTTGAGCAGCAACGCCATTTGTGCACAAAGTTCAGCTGTTCGTGTCCGTGAAGGGAGCTGTGGGTGGATTGGGGAGGGAAGGGCCAGGGAGAGATGAAGGATCTGGGTAGGCGGAGGGTGTGAATCGAGCAGCGAACGCGCTTGAAGGAGGGTGCTCGGCGAATATTGCAATGTTGTACTTGCCCGTTCTCTTCCCGGGGTCAACGACGAAGCGGTGGTGTTGAAGTTGGTATGCCTTTGCACGGTTGAGTGGGAGATCAGGCGAGGAGACGAATCTGGGCCGGGCGAGTCATGAGCTAATGTCGAATGGAAGATGTGGGGAGAAGGGGGAGTGTACCTTGCAGTGCAGGCAAGATGAACGTGTTTTCCGCCCCTTCCATGCTTGCTCTCGTCCCGACGAATGAGGACCCTTACGAGGGCAGGAAGACACAGAGAACGCTTCGATTCTTTGACTTCGGCTGTTGAGGGAGTTTATATGCAGCCATGCGGGGGATTGAGACTGTAAACCGTTATCGAAGTGGTGCAACTTGAACACGCCGGAAAGATGAAGAGCGCGGTTGCGGCTGTTGCATAGATAGGGCGCGAATCGAGTGGATTAAAGCGTTATCAATGGGAGGCCAGAGGGAGGGAGTCGGAGGAGGGGAGGAGTGGTGCAGGTAGACCCAGAGGACGCCGCGACGTAGGTAGGATGAAGCGTTTGGCCCACTCGAAGGACACGGCTCTGCGAGTCGGCCTTCCTCTCAAAGGTATGGAAAACGTTTACAAAGCTTAGGTGCAGACGTTCTTCTAGAAAGGGCTGCATGAGTGGGGAGGAAGAGACTACCGCTTGTAGTACCGCGACTGGGTAATGTTCAACTCACCTCGATCCAGCACAAAGCGTGTAGACTTGAATTCTTCCTTCCGTCGTCAAAAGTTGCCCAAGAATGGCAACACCACAGTTACCGGATGAGGGCATGGTGGCTTCAGAGTCATCCGTGACTTCGTTCCCCTGCGCTGTGCATCGTGGTCGCCGTGTCCATGGTTGGATTTCTAGGGTCCCCGAATCAACGTGAGGGACGAGGATGGGACACTGTGGTCCGGCTCTTGCGACGGGCGCGCATCCTTCGTTGTGGACGCGTGAAGGTCCTTCAAGTTCGTGGTGGTGGAAGTCAGAGAAGAGCCTGGAGCGGGCGCTTATTCCTGGTCTGTGGGGACAATTTCCCAAAACGGGTCGTCACCACTGTTGCAGTCGACCACCAAAGAGGTTCCGTTCTACCCTCACCACAACTCTGAGTATCTCCTTTACCCACATATCCGGCTCCTTCACTGTCATGGATCCCACATGGATGCCTCGCGCACAATGGCTGACGCAATAACCCCGGCTTTCTTGGAGGAAAAGTCCATGAGAAGGAAGAGGACCTTGGGTGTTCTGGGTTCGCACTATCGGCCTTCGAGTTTGTCTTCACCACCCACGCCCAACTCCTTATACGACCTATCGTTATACACTAAGGGCCACACTAAGGGCCACACCCTCTGCATGTGTTGCGGCTGCCAACCGCGCTTTCCACAAGCAACACAAGAGTGCGTCCTCCTTCCTCCCTCGCATGGTCGTCGATTGATCTATTCTTCCCTCTTCTCTCTCTCTCTCTCTCTACGCACCCCTCCCACTCTCTCCTCCCTTTCCCCTCTTCGCAAAACCCTCCCTCCTATCTCCCCATGCACCTCTCCCCCCACTCAAACGAAACCCACAGCCTGTGCCCGATGCGGCCTCCCATCCGCCAAGCGCCGCAAGACCACCGGCACCGGCAGGATGCAGTACCTGAAGGATGTGTCTAGGAGGTTCAAGAATGGGTTCCGGTACGTGGATTTCTTTTTGGATTGGGTGATCGGTTTCGTTGCTATCTCTACGCGTTCGCTTTCATTTCCTCTCTCGCTATCCCTCGAACCCTCGCTTTGATCGTTCGCCTTCCCTCGCTTTCTCCCACGTGCTTTCACTCTTTTACCCTCGACCTCCTTATCCCTACCTCTCCCCCTCCTCTCTTCTCGATTGGCCCCTAACTAACCAATCTTACTCCCCAGGGAGAACACCTCCACAACCAAGAAAGCCAAGGCTACCTCCGAGTAAACGCTCCCTTCACCCCGTCTTCTTCATCACATCATTGCACCGTCGCATCCGTCGCAGACTTCACGTACCCCCTGGTTTCTTTGTCGTACCGCAGACTTCATGTACCCGTCCCACGCCTTACCCTCCTCTGCCAAAATACAACCACATGCGTATGGATGTCTATGCATCCGTTATCATTCATCATTCATCGTTCATTCGTTCATTCGTTCGTCGGGCTTCACTCTTCGACTGGGGAGTACTATATAAGAAACAAACCCAGGACTCGAGAGCGTGCATCATCCGGGAACAGTACGGCGGCGGCGGCGGGGAGCGAGCAGAATAAATGCATACTGACGACGGGAACATAGGAAGGGGGGTATCGAAGGGGTGAAAGCACAGATAGTGGGAAATTAAGGGCAGGTAAGGACGGGGACTGGGTAACAACATATCGTGAATCGGGGTCTGGTGCGGAACGTGCAGTGGGGCAGTAAGTAGGAGATCGTGGGGAGGTGAGGACAGACCGGGTTCGACGTATACAAGCGAGAAAGATGGAAACACAGCGACGGAGAGCGAAGCGCACGAAGTAGAGGAATACATATAAGCGAACAGAGAGAAAGCGAAGCAAAGTCCGTGGCGTAGATCATTCTGGAGGCAAGGCTCGGAGGATGGGGATTCAGGGTTGAGATGGAGAAGAGGACGGTGCCTCAGCCAATTTGGCTTGGAGGCGGAGGAGCTTGGGGCGAAGGAAGTGATTTGGTGGGAATAGCAAGAGGGCCCCTTCACAGATGGATATAGCTTCTTGGAGCTCCTCAACAGAGCTTGAGGATTTGTGGTGGCGAAGGAGGATGGTGATTAGGGTCATCTGGATCTCCCAATATTGTTCGTGGCCTGGTGCGGTGAGAGAAACCGACTCCCTACTCAGCTGGAGAGCTTCGTCAAGGTGCTCGGGTTTGAAATGGAGGGCCTTTGCTAGCGTGTCCAAAGCATTATAGCGGTCAGGGTGACCAACTTGGCGAAGGGAAAGTAACTCTTTCCCAAGAGAAATTGACTCTTCAAGGTCATGTGTGAGTCCTTGGGCTTCATACCGGAAGGTGAGACTCCACGCCAGCTCGTTGAGAGACATGGCACGGCCTGTATGACCTGGTGGGCAGTGCCCCAGCGCCTCCCGACACAGAGAGATACTTTCCTCGATATCAGCAGCAGACGCTGTGGTCTCAAACCGAGAATAGAGGGAAGCGGCAAGGTCTTGGAGAGCTGCGACACGGTCTGCATGTCCGGGTGGGCACAGTTCAAGTGCTTCCCTGCGCAGTTGAACCACCTCGTCCAAGTCGGCGGTGGATGACGTCGTCTCGAAACGAGACTGAAGTGAATCTGCAAGGTCGTCTAGAGCTGCAACACGGTCTGTATGTCCAGGGGGACACAGTTCGAGGGCTTCCCTGTACAGTTGAACCGCCTCGTCCAAGTCGGCGGCGGATGCCGTCGTCTCGGAACGAGACTGAAAGCAAACTGCAAGGCTTTTGAGAGCTGCAACACGGTCTGTATGTCCAGGGGGACACAGTTTGAGAGCTTCCCTGCACAGTTGAACTGCCTCGTCCGAGTCGGCGGTGGATGCCATCATCTTGGAACGAGACTGAAGCGAAGTTGCAAGGTTTCGGAGGCAGCGGCCACGACCCTCATGGCCAGGTGGGCGCAGGTTGAGAGCCTCTCTCTCTAGGCAAATTATTCCATTGATATTGTCCATAGAGTTTCCGAGTTCTGAGGAGGATCCAAGCGCGATGGCCAAATTACCCAGAGAATCTGCACGAGCTGCATGACCTGGAGGGCGCAGAGCTAGGGCCTCTTGGTGGAGTGATATCGAACGATCTAGGTCTCGAGTATTCCCGATGAGCTCAAAGCGAGTGTGGAGTGAAGTTGCCAGCGAGAACAGCACAGAGGCTCGGTTGGAACTCCCAGATTCTTCCACAATATCCAATGCATTTTGGTGGGCTAATATGGCCTTGTCTCCTGCATTGATGCCTTTGGTGTATTTTGCTAGTTGACAGTAAGCCCAACCCAGGTCATCCCAGATTCCCGCACTTGCGGGTTGGAGACGGACCGCCACCTCCAAGCAGGGTATTACTTGCAATGGTATGACCTCCGGGGAGTCTGGCCCAAGGACACCTGCAATGTCCTGCATTAACCTCCCCATCTCACCGTCCCCGTAACATCCTTCCTCCATCACAGACCCAGGTTTCACCAAGCAAATGAGCAGAGAACCCCATTGGAACAAGGTTTTGCTCCCAATTTGCTGAAGCAGTTTGCAGACCCTTGTCCCTTCCCACCCAACAGCCGAACCTGACCGGACGGACGTGGTTCCACGGTGGATGTGTGTAGCAAGGTATCTCACAATGTACATGTGTTTGGGAGAAAGGTGAAGGGGGTCGATAGGATGAGAGCTGGGGAAGAAATGAGGCAGCACAGTGAGGCAACATTGCGCTAATTGAGCATGCGCGTCGAGCAGTGGGACACGGAATGCAACGTGCGGCGGTGTCGAGGTACTTTCCAGGTAGTCTAAAAACGACTGGTGGCAAAGTGCACTGGCTGGATAAACTGTGGGATCCCCTTCGCAGTTGCCGACCTGACGAATTTGCAAGGCTTTAAGTTCGAGTTGGAGGCTGTGAATCGCGCGAATAGGCAGGTTGGTCAGTCCCGCAAAGTCGGCGATTGGAAGAGGCTCTTGAAGGGCAAGCGTGGCGCCCATGTACTCTCGAAAGAGGTCTCGGTCCTCGCAATCCGGAAAGAGCCACATTATCGCCTGGTGATATAGAGTCGCCAGCTGCTCACTATCTCCGAGGCTTCGGCGCGCCGCAAGAATGGAGTCAAGGATGTCTTCGGGGGACAAGCGGCTCAACCTCTTCTGTAGGAGGGAGCACACAACAGTCGCCCAAATGAATAGCCCGTTCGCAAGCTCCGCAAGTTGTGTGATCCGCCATGGAGCTGGGCGTTGTCCGTGTTCCCAGTTTACGTCCTCAAATTGCTTCTCGAGGTATTGTACCATGATGGCCGTTGGTACGGGTTGGAGAGGGTAAGGGTGAATCGAAATGTCTTTGAAACCCCGAGCTCGAGGGTCGGACCGGCCGAGAAAAATGAATTTGACCGAAGTAGGGGTGGGAGCCAAGGAGGAAAGTGCTTTGAGAAGGGCCGCATGGGATTCCCACTCGTCGATGGCATCGAAGAGTACGATAAGAGGATGAGACAGGCCTAGGGATCGTACAGGCTCAATCATGTACTTTTCGACGTGGTCCACCAACAGTGCTCCTTTGCACGACTTGATAGCTTCCAAGATGGAGGGAATGGCGCCGGGATAAGTTTCACCAATTTCCCGGGATATCATCTTCACCACACTCTCCGGGCCTCGGGAATCGCTAGGTAAGGCATTGAGGGACACGGAAGCGGCAAGAAGGTCGGCTATGTGAAGTCGATGAGTGAGGTAACGGGCAAGTGTGGATTTTCCTAATCCCGCAGCTCCGTGAATGAAGAGGGAGAGCTCCGACTTGGGGTCTTTACCCCAGCCCAGGATGTCCCGAACAGTCTCTTCACGGCTTCCTTCCAAGTACTCGCTGTGCTGGCCACTGAGATCACGTTGTTTAGGCAGGCTGTCCCAAAGCAAGATTGCTTCTGGCAGACCCTCAGTATCAGATCGACATGGCAAGCAGCGCCTTTGAACTCACCATTTTCAGACGTGAAGAACGCCCACTCGATCGTCACTTCCATAGCGTATGTCGATTAGGTCGTGTCCCTACGGTCCTTCAGGCTTCAATGCTCACCCGAGTTCGCGTCCAAGGTTGAACGCGTCACACTCCCAATGTAATTGGCAGTCCCATGTACAGTGTTTGAAGTATTGTCTGTTCAGGAAGTGAGAATGACCTGTGGACAGGAGACGATTAGACCTCACAAGTATTCCCGTGGTGGTGGCTCGAACGGTCTTCCACAACCATAGTAGGTGGTAGGTGAGGTGCGGGGAAGGAATGACACTGTCGCCCAGATTCTTGCAGCTGGGCATTCTCTGACGACCCTGAACGCTCATCCGGCACTGGTAGGGGAACAGAGACGCCCTGCAATGAGGGACTGCGCGATCTGGATCGCTTTCTAGGATCACTGCCACCAACGCCAAGGTGCATCCTTTTCTTCTGGTCAGATCTGGCGGACATTCTTCTTGGTGACGGTCGGTGTCAGGGAACAGGGAGCATAAGATTGAGAGGGAAAGAGGTCGGCGCTTAAACACAGCTGCACAGCCCGGCGCGTGGGGACAATTCCCCAAAACGGGCAGTCGCCTGTCGGACCCAAGATTTGTTCCGTTTCTACCTTCGCTTCCTCCTGGACATCAACCTACGTCGAGCTCCCGACGTCTTCAGTTCTTTCACCCTCATGGCTTCCACATGAATGGTTCGCACAACGGCTGAATCAACAAGCTTCAGTGATCTGGCCCTTGGATGGCAACCTGAGACTTCCGCTGGGGTCGGGGAGAGTTTAAATTTCTTCGGTGCAGTTTCCCGCTTTCCTATGCGTATAACAGCTGCATTCCTTGCGTACCTGACCTCGAGACCCGGCGTGTACTGCCCATCAAGACGACGCTGCTTTATCCCTCGCCTCTTCATCCTCCACCAGCACTTCAACGGGGGATCCAGGTACTCCTCCCTTGTTTCGTGTAGCGGAAATGGGACGAAGCGATACGTCTCCTTTCGCGACCGCCTACGTCCCGAAGCGTCGGATTAGTTATCTCTCCCATAAAAGTGGCAATGCTCTACGACCATCGAGCAAGAACGAAGGCTACTTTGAGGGAGAGTCAAACAGATTACCTTCAGGGCCTGATTTTCCTGGCGGGGGTCGATCAAGGGCTTAAGAAGTCGCAGGCATGGCAGACACCTCACCATGCTCGCCAAATTTCACCTCACAACTGCCCCGGCGACTCAAACTTGGGATCCTCCGAATACCGTCCTAGGGGCGATTACATTACCTCAGCGCACCACACCACTGATTCTCGAGTCTCGCCGATCCAAAGCGACCAGCCCTACCGTCGGCAACATATCGTTTATACGACCGTCTATTCTCGCCCGTGAAGCACGCACACCACCGCCTCCGCATCCATTGAACAGGTTCCTCGCATCGACAGCTTCAGTACCTCCCCACCACCTGGAGTGGAATATGTAGGCACCTGGCACGCGCCTCAGCAATCGGCAAGCGATACCCCCTCAGTCGTCGAACCGCCTCGGAAGGAAGGCGGGAAGAAGTTCGAAGGATCGAGTAGTCCGACTTTCACCTCAGCCCGACGACGATGATACCAAGTTTAGCTTCGGTGCGCTGTCGGCGATGTGGGACCGGGACGCAGATAGGCACACAGCGACCACTAATCCAAACCTTCACTCCCACTATCCACCCCCAGCAGACACCCCCGACACCCCTCAGCTCAAGCGGGTTCGTCGCTCAGTCTAATCTTCCGCCACCATCCTTGCGCTATCCCATTCCACTTCCCACTCTCCTCTCCTCTTTCCAAGCATGCGAATCCGAGTCGCGCATCCTCCCCCAGTCGCCTTAACGCACGCCGTTGCTGACTCAGAGGGGCCAGCATAATTCCCCGGCATCCGGTTTCGGTTTCGTCACCTCGCCTTCATCTTCTGTGAAAGACTCGCTTCAGCCTTCAAACCTCCTGCGTCCTCCCTTCATACCAAGGGCCGCTCTGCTGAAGGATCCTAGCTGAGGAGACCCGCTAGCCCCGTCACATGCATGTCGCCTATGCACCGGAGGAACACTACTTTTCAGCCTTCGTAGACCCATCGCTTTGGATACAGGCCATTCAGTTGACTTCAGCACGACCATAGGGGTGCGAACGCAGGTATGTCGGATGACGACGCTCGGTGGATTCCTCCGATCCTCGTGAGCTAGAACTTCGCTCACCACCTATGGCACCTCCTCGGGTTGACTTCCCAACTTTATCGACGCTGCAGTCAACCGATGTGGCATGCACATTGGCAGCAGGCGTCCTGCCACCGTCGAAAAGGGGCGTGAGGATTGAACGACTGAAGCAGGAGGCAGAAGGGTGGGGCAGTGAGACTGGGGGTGGGTCTCTACGTGAGCCTCATGGAAGAATATTCGCATAATGAGTGAGTGCGGGCTGCTGTGAGGGTCAGATGGTATCGAGGTAGGAGGCGGATAAAAAACGGGTCCAGTAGAACGGTGGAGGAAAGAAAGCAAGACGGGTATGTTCGTATGTACGTACGTGTAGTAAACACAGAACGAAAACGGTCCATAGGCTCGCGCGGGAAGTGGGTTATCGAAGGTTTGAATAATAAGGAGACTGTAAATCATACACCGGTGCTACGGAACATTTGGGAGGCTCGGATCCATACTTCGGTACGGTATCACCAAGTTCGTGAATCAACCTCGAGGAAGGTGTGCTGAGGTGCCGATCGCGCTGGATCCCGTTCTTAACTCCACGCAGCGATCTCCCGCCTCCGAGGTTCAGACGATGCTGCCAGTCGTGTTCTCGTTTCCAGCCAGGTAACTTGCAAGTGAATATGTGAGTATGCACGGGCTTCAGCAAACTCGCGGTGTAGAGGGATCGGAAGTACGGAACGCGGGTAGGATGTTAAACGCACATTGATGGATTTCGTAGACCGCATCGTACGTCCAGGATCGAACGAGGTCATGAGGAGATGGACGGATCCGGAGTGCAGAGGCACGGCCGACGTTGGCCTCGTCCTGAGCTACGAAGATGAGGGGTGGGCGAATCGGGATGTCGGCCTTTGGGCAGCAATGTTGGGGGTCCCAGCGTTCGCTCTGTTCGTGAGCTAACCCGGGGAGATGATCGGGTTGAGGGTACAGGCTGGGAAGATGCTATCTGGGCGGTCCATTGAGACAAATCGCTCGGTGCTGGTAGATGTGCCATCGCCATTCCGTGCGTTCATCATCCCGATGAAATATTGGGATGGGTTCTCGTTCGAGATACGTAGCCCATGCCAGCCATAGAGTGTACTTTCCAGGAAACGTGTCGCCCAATGCGTGAGGTGCATTGAACCTGATCCTCGTCGCTGAAGTACGCTTTCGACGTCGGCGAGGAAATATATCCATCTAATAGAGTCGATGGAGTCAGCGAACGCTGACGAGGTGAGCTCGGTGCTCAAGGTGGGTGGGAGGATCGGGGTTGGTAGGATGGAATGCGTAAGGCAGGGAAAGAGCGTGGGGCGGAAGAAAATGGAGAGGTCAGGACGTACGCACCGCTCAGGGGAACCACCCCAGCGACACAAAGTCCATGCGTTATCCCTGTCGCGGACTCCCTAGGCGATGGCCAAGAGGAAGGAGGCGATAGGATGGACCACAATCCTGGTGAGCGTGGGTTCCTGTTGGGATAAAGGACGGCGTGGTTGAGGGTGCCTTGAGAGCTCTGAAGGTAAATGGTCGGTTAGACAGTGTTTTAAAGATGATAAGGAGTTCCACCGCGAAGAAAGGGGCGAAAGGGAGAGTACGAACCTAGAAAGGCGTGCATCCCAGTTTCAAGGCACCTCACGCTCTGTCCGACCTCGTATGGCTCCCTTTAAAGGCGCGTAGTAAGGAAGTGGGTTCGAGGGTCGAGGAGAATTTCGCAGTAGCCAGTAGGGTCGTGTTGGTCGTGTTGGAGCTCGTGCTGAAAGAAGGAAGGAGTTGTGGAGCGTGTCGTCGGGGTGTCAATGGTGGGTGGACGTCTTGACCGGGCTAGAGTCCTAGCGTATAATTTCCAGGGGCTCGTTCCATCGTGGTGGTCGTAGCGAAAGAGAGAGCGTCGGGGGCATTTCCTATTCCAGCGCCAATTACCGCCGATCATTCGCCCTTCCGAACCACCATGAACGCGACTTCACCGACGAAACGATCTCCTAGGCACAGAACTCGACGTCGTCGAACAGCACATGCTCTTTCTCTTCTCTAGGTTAATACCCTCTCGCTCCTTCCCGCCTCCGGTGACTGACTTCCCACAGGTTGGCCTCTCCAATAGCGACCAACCCTTGCCCCCGCCCCCGGGCCCAGTAATTGTTATTGAACGGGACGCAACCAGCTTCGCCTTTCTGAATCTCTGCAAGTCCTCGAGCACTCCCATCTGGCTCATCCCCCTGGGGAGACGGATACCGAAAGAAGGGTGCGGCAGTTCAACGTCATAGACGGCAGGTCCACCCCAGCCGTGCGTATCGACTTCACCTCACTTTATCTTTGCCATCTTCTCTCTTGCCTTACTCCTCCAGCCTTTCTCCATGTCATCTGTTTATCTCATACCAGATTACTGACTCCATTGACCTCATTAGAGGGATACCTATCCACGCCGAGGTCGAGACACACCGCCCGCACATGACAGGCGACAACCCTCCTCAAACGGGGAGAAGAATCTTAACGATCGTGACAAAGTCGCCAGTCGACGCTATCCTCAGGTTACAGGACAAAGAAGATCTCGCTGGGGACGAGGCTGGGTGGGGTCCCGCATTAGCTTGGGTCGGACGACGCTCTACGACAGTTAGATCTCTCCCGTCGAGTATAACCCACACCCCATGTCACCGTCAAGGCGGGGACGTTGAGGAGACGCCCAATTCCTCATTATCCGCTACCCAGCCGATCACATCAATACCTGGCCCAGACACCAACGGCTCAGCCCAGTTATCTTCTTGGTTTTTATCAATCACCCCATTCATCCCGTACCTTTCGCACTAGGAGGGAGGTACTCGCCACCCAGCCCCCCCTCAACAACCCGGGCCCACTTATCCATTCGCCACCTCGTAAGGCCTCAAAGCCACTTTCCACGACTTTCGCTCGCCGCGTATGGTTCAGAAAGAGAGGTGAAGACTACCTACGACTGTTATGCGTTCCACGATCTCGGATACTTGGAACAGCCTCCCCAAAGCCACCCTTATCCAAACGCGCCATGGGAGCTGTAAGGGCGCTGCACCGACCGTCGTCGGTCGTCCGAGGTCGAACACAGCAGTACGTGGTCTCCTCACTTGGCCCTGTTCTCCCCGACTGACCTAAATATCGAGCACGTAGCCCAGAGCGACATCCATCCATCCAACTTCTTGCCCCGGGCCCCCGGAGAGGGAGAGGAGAGTTGTCACGGATAGCAGGGAAAGGATTGGGATGGCGCAGCATACCCAGGCCGTTTCGCTCCCTGTGAGCGTCGTTCCTGTTTACTCTCCCCATGATGCGTGAGTTAGTCGTTTGGATAGGCTGGAAACCGATATATTCGAGTAGATCTCCTCGCCATTTGTGACTTCGCAAGTAGGGTAGATTCGTAAAGGAAGTTATCTAATGGACATGTACGATGCTGTGATATACAGTCAGTGAACATCCAAGGAACGCATAGCAGATACAATGAGAATGACATAGGGTAACCTAATAGAAGGGGCGGGGGGAAGTAAGCCAGGCGGGCGCAAAGAAAGAAGGGGTCACAAAGTCAAAGGTGGAAAACTCACGCCGAACGAGGCAACAGTGTGTTCGTTTGAACTCACTACCAGATTCGAGGGCCGGGGAGTGCTTCTTTGGGTGAGGACTCCTTCTCACAAGCGCTTGCGAGCATAAATAAATTAACGGAGTGTCAAGGGCGACAACGATGGCGGCTGGAGGGCGCTGGTGACTGAAGACTGCTGCAGAGGAATATTCTTCATCGCAAACCCCCATGCATCGCCCGTTCTCGAGTTTTACTCTCCGTTGTGAGCCGGAATAGCGAGCTGACTCAGATACCTTTCCCCGAGCAACTTTGCGGTCCCTAAGCAACGCGGCTCGGTGAGAAATAATGGACGGAATAGAGAGCGAGGAAGGGAAACTCACCTTGGGCGAGCGTCTCGTCGTCTGCTTGGGTGATGGATCCTCTCCATCCCCAGGCAACCATGCCCGCATTATCTTTTACGCAGACGCATGTCTTCCTCGCTTCCATTGGTAGGTCTTCTAAGGTGATCATCGGACACAGTGAATAAGAACGAGCATTCGTTGAAGACGCGAACATGCATGGGGCTTGGGCCCTTCAGGGGCATTTCCCAATCCGATCGCCGATGATCGACCACCGACGAATGATGGCCGACCCGCCGTCCAGCCACCCAGTTCCACCTGGATGCGAAATCCATTTTTGCCCTTGACCACGACCACTCTGTGCTGCTCGAAGATGATGGAAACCTGAGCCTCGAATATCGAAACTTGCCTCTCCCTTCCTCGTCCTCGATTGAGCTCGCCGTTTCTCCGCTCTTTGGCTTTGAGAACCATCCAACTCCCACTTCCCCCTTCCACCGACTGCCCTCTTCCACCGACTGCCCCCTTCCACCCCTCCATCCTTCTGCGTCGTGCATCGCGGCGAAGCCCTCCACTACCCTCGTCTCGTACCACACCTCCCAAAATACCACTTCCCCCACGCTCCTGCCATTGGTCTAGTGAAACACTCCCATCTTCTCTACGACGCATCGACCCCCTCTTTTCTCCCCTCCCCTCCCCTCCCTATCTCGCTGCGGTCCCCGCCAGTCCATCTAAGTTCTCCTAGCTCCAGTCCTCCTTTAACGACTCCCCACCCCTGCCAACTTCTCAAGGCGTCCATCTCCTCGACTCATGTGTTTCGCTTGCATGAATGCTCCCATCCCCCGGGGAGAGACCAAACGAACTCGGTTGAAGTGTAGACGCCACCACACGGTACTTCGCCTAATCGATCGTCGTTTCGAGGGCATGCCTACTAAAGCGTTGAGACACCCGCACCCGCGAGATATCCTCGGGTGCGTTGGCCCTCGAAGGGGAGTTGGGATGCAGGGAAGGACCGGCAGCCCCGTTTACCATGCATGAGCAACTTCACTCTGGCCATGAGCTATCCTATGCTTCCCTTCTCGTTCCCCTCTAGCAGCAGCCACTATCGAGCCGAGCTTGGAGGCCATGGGAGTCTCGGGTTCCTCCCCGACCGTAACCTCCGCTGTGATGGATACGAAGCCAGTACCAAGCCACCCTCCCTCAGCTTAACCACGCCTGAGGTGTTGCCGGCTTGTTCGAACGACCTCCCGGTTCGGGTCATGCGCCTTGGGGATCCGAGCTCGGATGGAGAGTGTACAGTGAGGAGACGGAGACCTCTCCCCTTCGGTGGACCCGAAGTCTGGGGGCTTTGTTGCACCCATCTTGAACGGAATGCATGGGATTGAGGCGACCACTGGCGTTGTACACCCCGGTCTGGGGAACGGGGAGGAGGTGATGACCATGTTCGAGCTCGAGGTGTGCGAGGGCGAAACATCGGGGATGGTGAAAGAACCGGGATGTTGCAGACCAGGAGGGGACAGTAACGCCATTGCGAGCGAATCGTAGAGCTCGAGCGTTCTTGTTCTTGAACGGGATAGGGTGACTAGGCGAAAGGGGACGAAAGTGGGTGGATAACCCAGTGGTGACCACGTTGCGAGGGCGAGGAGTTGGTTGAGGTTGCTCAGGGGAAGGTTGGCTAGGCGTGGCCGCGTTCCTATCTCTGCATTGCCGTCGTTCGTTCGGTCGTTTACACGAATCGGTGGAAGTGAACTTGCTGGGGCTCGAGCTTGGTTCAGGTGAGGCGACGAGCAAGCATCTGAATCTGCTTTGAGTCACTCAATTGAGGTCGAAGGAAGGGGAGGTTACGCACCGCATGCTCTAAGAGATAGCGATGCAAGGACGTTTCGCTTCGTCTGTGAGCATTTTCGTGGTGCGGAATGCGTGCTTGAATGGGCGGCAACGACGTCGGTCGAGTGTCGATCCTTTGGATTCGATTGTTGGCATAGGCTTCGGTGTAATCAGTCACGCGAAGGTCTGACGCAAACCGTTATCGAATCGGATATGACGAAAAGGCGAAGGGCGAGGCGGCGACTGTTGAGCTGGTGGGGTGCGTATCGGAGGGTTGAAAGCGTCCACAACGGCGTGCCAGAGGGAGGGAAGGGGAGGGGCAGTGCAAGTAAATGCCGAGGACGCAGCGACGGGGGTTCGAGGAGGGGCTTAACCCACGGCCCTGCGAGTCGGCTTTCCTCTCCAAGGCAAGGGAACCATTGAAAAGGCCTCGATGCAGACATTCTGCTAAAAGGGCTGCATGAGTTGGGAGCGAGGGAGAGACCACGGCTTGTAGCCACGAGAAGGAGGAATATTCAACTCATCCCGATCCCAGCAGAACGCGTGCAGACTCGAGTCCTTCCTCCCATCCTCGAACGCCGGCCAAATATCCCGATGAGGCAACAGTGGTGGTAGACTTATCCAGGATTTGAATCGCCTGCGCTGTGTCGTGTTCATGGCGGTTGAAGCGAGAGCTGTCAGGGGCTCTTCCATTTTGGGAGATGCCGATGCAGCCGAGGCTCCCACAACTGGTAGACGCCCATTCTTGGCTTTGGCTCTCGACGACCACCACATCGACCCTAATGTTCTTGCCATCCACGACTGAACTGGTAGCCTTCGCTCTCTCGTCGGTCCTTTCCTTCGCCGGGGGCGGGGCCGTTCGTGCGAATTGCTCGCTACTACGACTGAACAACCGTGTGCTCGTTGGCCGCCGTGAACCCGGACGACAAGCAAAGCCCTCGAACGCCAACTTCTGCTGCGGGCTCGACGCGGACCACCTCGGTCGAACTGTGAAGGTTGATTTGAGGAGGCCTTCCAGGTAAGTTGGTTTTTGCTTGCTCTCGTTTATCGTGGGTTGATTCGAGCCTGGAATTCGCCGAACCTCATCAAGGCCTATACCCTCACTTCTTCCTTCCTTGCGACCCAACCCCGGTAGTCGAGCACACCCGATGGCCATACTCTCCTGGACTTCTTCCGTCGACAAAGTCAGGCGAACCCTGCTACGCTATCTGCAGCATTTATCCCAACAGCTTCTTATTAACTCCCCCGCCTCCCAACAACACCTACCATCCCTGACACCCTGACTTCAAGCTCGTTCGGAAGCCCCCAGGCGGAGATGATCGCCTATCTCGGTCACCTCGCGCATACGCAAGAGGCCATAGTGTCGACCGTTTGACGCTGCCATCTCGGCTGTGCGCACAGAAACGCATGCGGGATCGGATTACCTCCAGAAACGAAACCCAAACTAGAACGCGCTCCTCGCTCGCCGACAATCCACGACCTGGGGAGGGAACGTGGAGGGAACCCGCGATGTCTTTATCATCGACTAATGGGTACGGAGCTGGGATCTACAATGGTGCGTGTATTCGTCTCTCCTCATCTGCTTCCGCCAGAGACCAACTAACTGACCAACTCCCAAGATAAACTCTCGTTTGGTTCACTCTCCGAGCCCAACAATGACCACACCAAGCTCAGCCTCCTTACCTCGCCGACGGGAGGGGGGCGGAGCGCTGTGGAAGGATGAACACAGGAACGACGCAGCGATGACCAACCCAAACCTTCACCCTCACCATCCGTCGAGCGACTCCTCCAAACATCGGTCCACCAATGGCTTCATCGCTCGGACCTCCAGCACCATCCCTCAGTTATTCCCGTTCCTTCCTCGTCCGGCCTCCCCCCGCGCTTGCTCCCCTAGGACGCGAACCGAACCTTCGCCACGCCCAACTTCCCCGATTACAAGTACTGTTGCCCATCTAAAACGGCGAGCATAAGACCTCGACTTCAGCGTCCATAGACCGCTTCGTCACCTCGCCCTCGCCTTCCCTCAAACATTCGCCTCCACCTTCGTCCTCACCCGTTCTTCCTGTTGGATCAAGGACCGCTCTGAGGGAATCAGCCAAAGGATCTCACCGCACCAGAGGGAAATCGGTTCCCGTCCCCCATCTTCCCCTCCTTGGGAAGTAAATCATCACTCGTATGGCGCATATAGTGTGCCAAAAATACGAACCCATTTGAAGCAAAATTCGGACATGTTTGGAGTCGTCTACAACTCGAAATTCATGCATGTTGGGCGAGTTGGATAAAAAATCATACATGCGGGTTGCTGGTGCAACACTCCGTCATGTTGTGGGCGTGTGTAAAATCCACGGATTGAGGCATCACGCTGGGGTCCCACCAGCCGCTCGCAAACCCCAAGCCTTGCCTGAGGTACCGGGGGGCACCGTCTACTTCCCTACCACTCTTGGGGCGCTCGCGATGCTAGTCCTTGCCTTCTAGGCGGACTCACAAGGACCAAGGTCAAGGCTGCTGACCTCAAAATCGGGCTCATTCAAAGGTTAGACAACAAGTCAGCCATGGAACCTGGTATCAACAAATGGCAAGCCCCACGGCTTGCGAAGGAGCCCATACGGTCGCCCGACAACCTCTTGCCTATCCCCGCTGTCACCAGTTTGACTCTTTAGATTGTTTACCACTCGGTATGGGTGCTAATCGGGGGTTTGCCTCAGTTAAAGGTGATGGGCTAGGCTGCTTTTATATAGTATTAAAACTTATTTACACGAGTTCAGTAGAACCAGGGGAATCGAGGGGTGAAGGGCTCCCACTTCAGGACTGCATTACCGTGTTTTTGCCCCCCAGAGACGAACACGCTGGTCTGGCGACCTCATTCCTCCCCACAGATGCAAAGGTTATGTTGCCACGGGGGATTTTTCTTTAAACCTTCCCCGGACGATGGGACTGCCTAGGGAATTTCCCCTGGGGCGGTGTACACCATGAAACACGTCGGTCGCACATGCCATGGATGAGCTCACCGCTCACCTACGTTCTGAGGCGTAACGTAACTGGACTCAGTGTTGATATTCTTCCGGTCATAATGAGACTTCTCTCTGCTACCCTTCTGGGGCCATCCCCCTCATCCCTGGTGACTAGACTGCACAACCTCGTCGTCGAACCACCACGTTTTTTGGCTGGTAAACTGACTTCAGAGCTGGCCACCTCACACCCATTCCTGGTTCTTGCTCGGGAAGTAGATCACTAGGCTATGCTACCCCACTTCCGTGCTTGGACGCTTAGCGTCTACGACAGGGGCTACACTGCCTGTTTTGGAGGTGAAAGCCTTCGCGCTAAGCCCCCAGCATGTATGGGTTCAAGCGGGCACTTCCTATGCACATGCCCGAATATACCAAACTATTTAAACATGCATGAACTTTACCCCTGCTACTGAACATGGGTGAATCTTGGGTCATGCCCATCGAACCTGTAAGAATTTCACCCCCAAATCAGGGGCATGTATGAATTTCGCCAAAAATGATTTATGGCACAAAGGACGCTCCATATCACTCGAACCAGGAACGACCTAGATGCAAATGTCGCTATGTAATAGCAGCGACGGAGGAACGACGATGGTCCCCAGATGTCGACCCCCTCCGCCCCCGTTACCTCGCTCGGAGGCTCGATGGAACCGTCCACCACAATCGACGGCCTACGAATTTTCCTGCAGCGGCTCTGTGGGGCCTACGCACCTCGGGGAGGATGCGGAGCGCTTGTTTTACTCGCAGCCAGGATGGCGATGCGATCTATCCTGCTTGCGGTGAGAACCGGCAGGCGATCCACCGTCATCAAGGACGATGTGCACATCCTGAGAGACGAGTGGGTTAGGAAGATATTGGAGAAGAATGGGGCGCCATTGGAGGGGGATGTCGATGACGGTGAGGCAGCCTGAGCACTGTGAAGGGAGAAGGCGTCCGCATCAGGAAACTCACAAATCACTTTTTTTGCCCCAGAGAGTCCAAAAAAGCTGAAAAGCTCGAAAGCCGTATGAGCGACACACGTTTTCTCGAAAAGCGGGAACTGCACCAGTCAGGGACAATACAGGTATTCTGATTTGAATACAACTGATGTGATATTTTGGGGCAAAGGACTACAAAACGGGTGTAGTCTGGAACCTTTTCCGCTTTTTGCGCTTGCGGCGAGCCAGAAAGCGATGAAAGTGCGGAAATGATCTGTGAATTTGCTGATGCGTACACACGATGGACGCATGCCCGATGGGGAATCACGAAGGCAGAACGATACCATGTCTAGGAGGTGGGTGTAGAATGAGACTACTACGCTACGGTGGAGCAATGGAAGGCGAATGTTGATGTGTATCTACTATTCATCTAGTAAAACGTACAATGGGAATAATACACACTCTAACGTAGGCAGTGGAACGTCGGGGGAAGAATAAAGCCCGCCACAAGATTGAAACGAGGTCCACGCATGGTTACCACTAGACATAGCCCACGCGTTCTGACGAATCCGGCGGGATGATCCCAACACGAAATAAGCGCCCGTGCCCCGGAACTGATTCTCCAGGCTTCGTGCATGTTTCCGGGGGCTGACTCCCTGTGATAGGGGCCTATGTCGGTCCAGGACAAATTGAGATGTGAGGCAAGGGGAATAGTCGGAAAGCATACCGCTCAAATGGCCGAGCCAACCCGCACAGCACGAAAGCGTGCGTTCGACACTGCGCCGTGCTGGCTTCACCAGGGAACGATAGGAAGCACGATGAGGGTGTCGGGGCGTTGGGGAGTGTTGTATGGGGAAGCTCTGAGTCTGGTTCCCAGCCCGAGGGAAGCTAGGGTTGGTTCAAAGCCCGAGGTGAAGGAGGCAGCCACAGTGATACTGAAGGAAAGCGAGGCTGTATTCCCGTTACATTAGAAGTACAGGCGTCTATTGGTTTCAGAAGGACACGTTGTTGTGACTGAGGCGGAGGAAAGGTTAGATCGCAGATGATGCGACACACCAGTATCTTAGGGCGCTACGCGTAACTGAAGATAAGCGAATGGGGAGATTGCCGAAGGGGCTGCTGGGGATGGGCGCTTCCGATCATTCAGCCACTGGATGTTGATGGCCGACGGTACCTCTTCCTCCTCCAACCATCGTCTCTCTGAAGCGCTCGCCCACGCCGGTTTGACGGGCTCAGTAGCAAGCTGCTATGAGGGAACGCACTACATCGCTGGGTCAACGCTCGATGGTCCAGAGCTTCTAGCCCCGCGTCTTGTCTAGATTGCCAATGGCAGGGATGGTGCGTTCTCTTGCCCTCTCTTGTTCTATCTTTCGCATCTTCCTCTTCTTCGAAACATCGGCTTAATGTCCACCTCCCCCCAGGCCCCCCAGCCGAACAGCAACCAACCTCGACAAGAGGGAGCGCTTTCTCGTTACCGGAGATATTGAGGAAGCCGATCGCGCCTGCGACCTCGGGGTAAACTCCTCGATTTCATAGCCGCAAGCGCAACTGATTTTTGCACAGTGCAAAGTCCGTTCCACATGCTACTACCTACCCACCTAAATGCAGATTTCACCGGCCATCCAGCTATCCAGAACGCACGCCGCCATTTCACTTCCCACCCTCGCCATTTCGTACAGCGTGCACCCGCCTCCGTATCCTTTCGGCGCCCCATGCCCCTTCGCCTGAGCAACACCAGGGTGAAACACGCACCCTTGCCGGTGCCTCAAAAAAACAACCAACGGATCATCTTCGATTGTCGGAAGCTTAAGCACGGAAGGCGAGCCGAGGTGCGAGAGGGATGACTAGCGACGGATATGGAGCAGACCAAGATAGCGACTACAAGCCCCATCTTCGCTAGATCCCACTGCGACCCCAGTTCGTCCTGAGTCTAGTGGGAAACCCACTCACCCTCTCCGAGCACCATTCCACGCCAGCAGCAGTGAGAAGATCTCAACCGAGGTCACGATTTCGAACTCGCCCCGTCGCAATTGCTTAACTAGGCGGTACCTGCGACAGCTCGTCAAACTGCTGCCCCATTGTCGGCTGACCTCTCCTCCTCCACCATTCCCATCAGCATCTCCGCCATCTTCCCCCTCCGCTCCATGGCGAGCTCGAACACTTCCACCACCACGCTTCGCCTTTCTTCCAGCGTCCCGTCCAAGATCGACGTCCTCCCTTCATCCTCCCTGTACCCGGCTGCCGTCCCAAAGCTCAAGAGTCGAAGCCCAACGTTGGCATGGGACACGGCATCATACTCCTTGATCGTAGTACCTTTGGTCGTCGCGCATACTACCATGCTGGGGGAGGAGAGATAGGAAGGTTTGGGTGAGTGGGCACCCGAGGAGACGCTGACCGGGGGCAGAAGTTCAATGAGTTCTCCAGCGAAGGGACGGTGCGTGACGCTACCAAGCTCAATTTAGGGGCGGACCCTCATATAAGATTTATCCAGAGCGCGTACGTACGCCGGGTTGGCTGGGACGAGCTAGTTCGTGCATAGGTACGTATAAGGGTGCAATATATCTAAGGGGAACGACGACGACAGATATGTTTTGTAAAGAAAAAAGAGGGTTTGTGTCCGGTATTTGGTGGTGTTCTTGAATGACAGGAGCCCTCGTACTATATGACTTGAGAGGATTGGAGAGAGCTGGATGAAACATAGAGATGAGGACCAGGTTGAGACCAGACGTAAGGGACAGGAATACATGAGTGAACACGAAATGAAATATGGCGAAAGCATAGAAAGGAAGCTCGGGAACGCGGAAGAGAAATATGGCCAGTGTGCGAGAAGAAGAGGGCGGGTCACAGTAGTAAATGAAAGGAATACAAGGAAACCCAGTCCATGGGGGAAATCACCAGGGCTATGATAGAGTGAGAGAAGAGGGTGAAAAGGACTGTCCCATTGACTTGCCATAGACAGTGGCGTATCACGGATCCGGAGACGGCGCGAGATGCTTCGCCCGGAAGGCTTGGCAAAGTCAGGAGCGACGAGAGTGTGACAGCGTTGAATGAGGATGGTGGGAGACGGTGAGACTTCTGAAGGAGGCAGATGGGAGAGTATCTGGGCCATTTAGTCGGAGGATTATGAGCGCAGTTCCTGTGCCTGCCGCTCCAGATGGTCTGCCTCTTCACTGTGACAAGGGTCCCCTGTTTTCTTGGAGAGAGAACGGAGGGACATAGCGAGATTCTTGAGGGACCGAGCGTGCTCTTTGTGGCCAGGTGGGTGAAGTTCAAGGGCCTCTCTATCCAGACGGATTGTTTCAGTAAGATTGTCAACAGACCCAACCTTGAGGAAGCGAAGCCAGAGGGAGCCAGCGAGGCCCCTGAGAGCGTCGGCATGGTCTGGATGTCCCTGTGGGCGAAGCTTGAGCACCTCCCTGAGCAGGGGAATCGCCTCGTCGATGTCGGGAATCGATCCTGCCTTGTTGCAGCGCAGGTGGAGGGAGACGGCAAGGCTCCTGAGAACCTCGGCATGGTCTGGATGTCCCTGTGAGTGATGCTTGAGCACCTCCCGCTTCAGGCGAATCACCTCGTCGATGTCGAGAATCGACCCTGTCTCGTCACAGCGCAGGTGGAGGGAGACGGCGAGGTTCCTGAGAGCGTAGGCATGGTCTGGATGTCCCTGTGGGTGATGCTCAAGCACCCCCCTGAACAGGGGAATCGCCTCGTCAATGTCGGGAATCGACCCTGTCTTGTTGCAGCGCAGGTAGAGGGAGGCGGCGAGGTTCTCGAGAGCGCTGGCACGGTCTGGATGACCCTGCGGGCGATCCTCAAGCACCTCCCGCTTCAGACAAATCGCCTCGTTGATGTCGGGTATTGACCCTGTTTGCTCAGAGCACAGGTGGAGGGAGATGGCGAGGTTCCTGAGAGCATCCGTGCGGTCTGGATGTTGCAGTGGGTACTGCTCCAATACCTCCTTGTCCAGACAAATTGCCTCATCCACATCGGCCATGAACCCTGGTAACTCAGAGCGGGAGTAAAGCGCAGTGGCCAGGTTCTGTAGAGACTGTGTGTGTTTGCTGTGGCCTGGGGGGCGTCGCGAACAAACATCTCGATGAAGTGCTATTGCGTGGGTTAGGTCTTGCGGTTTCCCTGTGGTTCCAAATCGAGTTTCCAGAGAGGTTGCGAGGGCAAAGAGAAGTTCCGCACGATCATGCCCCCCATTTTCACCTGCAGCATCCAAAGCAGTTTGCTGGATGGCTACAGCTTTCATGCTCGCATCAATGGATCTGCTCTCCTGTGCCACAGTGTTGTATGCCCAGCCCAGGACACCCCAAATATCCACGTCCTTAGGTTGAAGCCGCACTGCGACCTCCAAGCAAGCTACCTGGAATGACCCAGGACCCAGGGCATCAGCGACATCTTGAAACAGCAATGCTCCCCCGTCGTTGGTGTACTCTGCCTCCCCTACCACTGACCCAGGCTTGGCCAATTCAATCAGAAGAGATTTCCACTGTAGCAGCACTTTGATGCCGATCTGCTGAAGGAGGTTGTGTAACTGTGTGCCTTCCCACTCAACAGCCGAATCTGGACATACTGGTGGACTTCCAAGGGAAATATGTGTGGCAAGGTACCTCACGGTATATTTGTGCTGGGGAGAAAGGTCGATGGGGTCGAGGTTGTGAGAGTTGGAGAGGAAACGAGGGAGTTCTGTGAGGCAGCATATGGCTAACTGTGAATGGGAGTCGAGGAGCGGGATATGGAAGGCGATGCGTGCTGGCGTTGACGGACTTTGCAGGTACTCCAAGAAAGACAGGTGGAAAAGGTTGCTCGCTGGGTAAACCATGAGAACCCCATCGCCATTGCCAGCTTGCCCAATTTGCAGCACTTTGAGGTCGGCTTGGATCCTGGTGATCGCACGAATGGGGAGATTTGTTAGGCCTGCAAAATCGTCCAACGGGAGGGGTTCTTGAAGAGCAAGCGTGGCGCCCAGGTACTCCCGAAAGAGCTCTTGGTCCTCAGAATCCGGGAAGAGCCACACAATTGCCCGGTGATACAGGGTCGCCAATCGCTCATTGTCCCCGAGGCCTCGTCCAGCGTCAAGAATGGAATTGAGGACGTCGTTGGGGGAGGAGCGGCTCAACCTCTTTTGGAGGAGGGAGCATACAACTGCCGCCCAAATGAAGAGACCGTTGACAAGCTTCGCAAGCTGTGCGATACGCCATGACGGCGGGCGTCCTCCATTATCCCAGTGTACACTATCAAACTCCTTCCTGAGATACTGCTCCATGACGTCGGCCGACACAGGTTGCAGTAGGTAAGGGCGAATCGAATCATCCTCAAATCCTCGAGTCCGAGGATCTGAGCGACCCAGAAGAATGAATTTGATAGACAACGACGACGATTTGAAATGAGGGAGCATCTCGATGAAGGCGCGGTGAGATGCCCATTCATCGACAGCGTCGAAGAGTACGACAAGTGGATGAGCAAGGTTCAAGGAGCATACAGGATCGCAGAGGTGCGCTTTGAAGTGATCCTTCAACGGTGCACCTTTGCATGACTTGATGGCTTCGAGAATGGCTGGGATGGCGTTGGGATGCGTCTCCCCAATCTCCCGAGATATCATCTTCACAACGCTTTCAGGGCCGCGAGCATCGAAGGGTATGCCCCCGAGAGATATGGAGGCGGCGAGACGACCAGCTGCATGGAGTCGGTGAGTAAGGTGACGTGCAAGTGTGGATTTGCCGAGTCCTGCAGGTCCGTAGACGAACATAGCGAGCTCCGATGCTGGGTCTTCAATCCAGTTGAATAAGTCCACCACGACGTCCTCGCGGCTGCCCTCCAGGTACGAGTTGCTCTCGAGGCCGCTCACATCCCGTTGCCTTGGAAGGCCTTCCCATAAAAGGGTGTCTATCGAAGTCACATTAGTCAGAACGTCAGAGGATTGACGACCCAACGCACCGAGTGCGGGCTGAGGATACTGAACTATCTTTCCAGCATGGCCACCCCCAATGACTGTTCAATGCATTACTACAAACGAATATGATTCGAGGACATTCGATCTCCTCACCTGAACCTCCCCCAATGTTTGAATTTGTAACGTTCCCGACGAAGTTCGCAGTACCGTGGACGATATGGGTAGTATGGTCTGTTTGGAAACGCGGTTCGGGAACCGCCTCGGGAATGAATGGGTAGAGTACTTACAGGTGTCGCCATGGTGGTGGTTTGAGTAATCTTCTACACGGATCGTAGGTGCTCGTAACTCTGGCCGATCCCTCTCTTGAACGTCTAGGTCGGACTGCTCGTCCGCGCCGGTGGGTGACGGGATCTTCAATGTGGGGTCAGCCTCGTGCCTTGCCCCGGTCGACGGGGAGGGTGACGAGCTGCAAGCAGCGATACTACTGGATGGGGAGGAGGGTTCCTGCGATGGTGGAGAGGGATGAGGTCTCTGTCCTTGCTGTAGATGTTCAGCTCGAGACTCTGGAGAGCGCTCGTCGTCCCCACTGCTCGATGCTTGTCGCGGTTCGGCATTGGCCTGCGTCGATCCTGGAGACGGGTCGCGCGATCGACGGAATTTCCGAAAACCAGCGAAGAATCGATCCCTCTTGCGACGGTGTGGTACTTCGGGGTTGGAAGACATATTCTCGTAGCAGACGGTGAGCGGAGCAAGTGAGCGTCAAGTGAGAGAATGGCAGACAGTGCAGTACTCTGGGCGCTGTCAAACACGAGGCTGAACACACAGCAATCCCCATTTCAGCATTCGTGACCCAACCAAGACGCTTTAACGCCCTCCTCCGAGAGGCAATGCTGTGCAATGATGGGCTTACAACCGCCGTTGGTGATAGGCGCCCGCACAAACATCTTGACCCCACGGACCACGGACAAGCATTCAACCAACATTGCACAATTCGCCGTTATAGGGGGAGATGGGATGAAAAATACTAGGCTCCCAACCAGCCGGTGCGTCGGATACGGCTGCCTCGCAGCCTCCGCGTTCTCACCGAGAAAAGAATGTCCCACCTTCCTAGCCACATTATCTGCGCACTAGTCATCCGTCTCTGGCGCATGTTGGGCAAGACCATCCTTCGTCCCGTTGAGACGCATTCAACTATATTCTTGTCGTCTTCAACACCGATCCTGCCATCTACTACATCTTCCACCTGTCCGCCCATCCCGAGACGATCACATCATCGAAAACGTCGCCACCCTAATAGCCTGCGTATCGCCGGGCCACCCAGGACTGCAATAGACGTAGAAACCGAACACCGAAGCAGGAACCGCTGAGGGGGTACGGGTACCTTGTTCTAGCATTCGAAGGACGAAGAAAGTCGCGTTGTTCTCTGGGGGCAGCCTTGGTTCGGATCCGAAGGGGTCCCAAGTAAATGGGGAGGGCGAACGCTGGGGGAAGATGGAGGATATGAGGTCCAGCGTCGAACAAGCTCGCGAGGCGAGGCTGCGTCAGAGCGGGTCCAGAGGTGAAGCTTTGAAGGGAGACGGCCGACATTGGCCTCGTCTGGAGCCAGTGAGGACTGGACGTCAGCCTTTGGGAGAGCAGTCGTGGGGATACCGGCGTTTGTGCGCTCTGTGAGCTAGAGGGTGGAGGGTGATGGTTGGACGCCGGGAGGCTGGTATCTGGACGGTGCGTAAAGGCGGAGAACTGGGTGCTGGGTGTCTCCTCGTATCGTCAGGCGTATGTCGTCGTGCGGGCTCTTCGACACAGAATTCTCGCTCCGCATAGCCTGGAGTATCTCTTACAGGTCAAGCATCGCTCAGCTCCTTGCCTAGTCTCCTCCTATCTCAGAGTTCCCTCAAGCCTGTTTCGCGTCGGTGAAGGACCGACAACGAGGTGGCGTTTGGCGTGGGCGAGGACATATATACATCTAATGATGCGGAGCTAGTCGGTGAACGTGGACGAGGAGAGCTCGGCCCTCGGATGGTGGATTGAAGGCGCAGGATGAGTAGGGCAGGAGAGACGGGGGAAAGAAGGTGGGACTGAAGGAAACGGAGCGTTAAAAGGGGAGGATAAGCACTGTCCAAGGAAGCACCCATTTGTGACGCGTAATCCGTGCATCATTGAGTCCATTCTTCTTTAAAACTCCACAATAAATGGCGGAGGTGAAGAGGGTGAAGGGATAGGGGGTAACCTGAACAGTGAAGTGCGTTTTGAGGATAATTAAGACCCTTGATGATGGAGATTTGGCTATCCTGAAGGTGAAACAGGATCAGACAGGTTTTACGGATGGTAAGTGAGAGTTCCGCCATCAAGGAAGGGGGCGTAACCACAGGATGGGAGAGTACGAACCTGCAGAGGTGGGCTCCGAACTCGTATGGTTCCCGTCGAAGAAATCGCCTGTGTGAGCCGCTGTGGTTAGGCACGTAGAGAAGACCCGTGTGTGGGGTCAGGAAGGATCCCGCAGCAGCGTTCTTCGTCCATAGGGTCGTATTGGTGGTGCCTAGGGCGAGTGAGTGAAGAGAGGAGTGTGGAGCGTGTTGTCGGGGTAGGAATAGTGCACGGAGGGCGTATTGAATGAGCTACAGTCCCTGAGTTAACTGAGAAACTCCTGACGCGTGGAGATGGAACGAGTTGAGCGGTCTTCGTTTCATGGTGGTGGTCGCAACGAGAAAGCCTCGTCGGTCAGGGGCACTTCATATTCCAGCGCCGATGATAGCCGACCATTTGCCGACGAATGATCGCCGATAACGCCGGCACCCAGCCACGACCAGCGCCTTTGTCGAGACCACCATGAACGCGACTTCACCGACCGAACGATCTGCTGTGCCCAGCACTCGACACCGCCCTCACGACTAAACAACCGGCCCACCGTCCCTCTCCCGCGTGTGCACCCAGCAGCCCGTCGACACCATCCGCCTCGAGGAGGATACGAGCTCGAAAGCCGGACCAGAGACCATGGGCGTACGAGGGTCTGCCTCTGAAGGCTCTTACTCTTCTCCAGGTGAGTGTGCCTCAACCGCGCTACCCTTCTGACCGAAACTCCCCTATCCCTCGCACATCTTTGTCTAACCGAGTATCCATCTTCAGACCGACCACACTTTCTGGGTACATCTTCTGGGCCGAGAGCGACAATCTACGTCTCCCTTACATCCTGGACGTCCTTCCGCCTTGGTCACTGTCTGAGGGGGTTGGGCGGTGAGGATGGTGCAGAATCGCGTAGGGCTGGTTCATCTCAACTGTGCGTATTCACGACTTGCTATTCCCCCTTCCCTTGATTCTCTGGGCCTTCTCCATACTCTCCGTAGCCCCTCCTTGAATAACATCCTTGCCGTTCACTGACTCCGTCGCCTCCCACAGATGGGTCTCTACCCTCGTCCATGTCGAACAAATACTCAACCAGCTTGACAACGCGGAGTGGAATGACCTCGGCAATCGCCCTGCCGTTTGGAGCTTCCTTGCCCTCGACATGGATGAAGAAGCTCTGGGATACTTGGGTGTACTCTCCCGAGGAACCGATGCTCAACACCGCCACCCTGACGGAGACTCCCAACCTTTCTTATCCGTCACTCAACAGCCCGCTCCAGCGCCCCGACCGAACACCCACCTCCCAAACACTTGGTCAAGCGCTCAACCATGTCGCTTCTTCAACCATCGTCAACCGTGGTTCACGACGCCCAGCGTCCTCATTCATCCCTTGCCCTTCCCGTTACCTCTGAACTGCGGAGACATACACCTTCGATCACTATGCCTCACAGCATCACTACCCGCGACGTTTGTTATTCGCCCGTAGTTCTGCAAGGGACGCCTTCCGTCATTACGCGCCGGTCACAACGACTTCGATTACCGAAAGTCGAAAGGACCCCCTGCCTCATCTAGCCCAAATCCATTCTGGGAGGCTGAAGAACAGGGTCGGGTCGTTCATACGCCGGTTGTGCGCGATCCTTCACTGGGCACCGTCGCCCCCAACTGTCCTATGTTAGGTTCTCACCGACCCCCCGCTTCTTCGATTCGACGAGATGCTCGGTTAGGCGTCGTTCACCTACCGAATCCGAGCCGAACCGACTCGGGAATGTGTGTCTATGTGGAGTAACGCGGTCATGGAACGAGGCAAGGTATCGGAAGACCTTTCTTGAAGTGGGCAGGTGATCGAGCCATGAAAGGTAAGCTCCCCAACCCATACGCACATCAGATCGAGGTCTGACGGTCTGCTTTACTAGGTAGATATCATGGAGCGAGGATGACTCTTGCGTGTTTCCGCTGGGACAGCTCGTGTTATCTGACTGAGCGAACCCCCCCCACTACCTTTGGTGAGTTGTCCCTGCACAGCATACCCTCGTGTATACTCATAATCATTCTCAGACCGCAGGTAGAGAACGCCGCTTCCGAACGCAGCATTCGGGGGGGGGGGGGTTTCGTTTCCGTCAAACGGAACGTAGAACCCAATACCATTCTTGGTCGTACTTGGGTCGTGCATACGGTCATGCCTTTTCTACCTTATAAAGCGTTTACGACGTTCTAAGATTCCCGACACAACTTCGGCCCTCGAATTCAGCGGTGTAGTCGTATGTGAGGTGGTGAATTAGCTACCGTTTGAAATATGCATCCGTGTTCCATCGACGTACCCAACTCACGACAGATCTCGGTATGGCTGTTGCGGGTGACAATAAAGCCAGATTGGACTCGAGAGTAGCTCTTAGGGTAGGGCATTGAGCAATACTACCCGATGCTTGTCGTCTCATTAACGTGTGGTTTCCAACCTCAATTGGCTTTTACAAATCGCGATATTCACTCTGCCTCTATCCGCGTCAAGGGTTTTGGCATTGGACAGCACCTACGTACATGTTCTAAAAGTCATATCGAGGATCGTGTTCGTCCGAGGGTCTGAACCGACACTGGTATACATGTATAGCGTATGCAGGACGGCAGTCGGTGAGTAGACATCTCGGTGTACGGATACGACTAGGGAGATGATGGTGGGTTCCCTAATTGAATCTATGCAATATCGGGGAAAGCAAGGCGTAAGGAGCCAGGGTAAGAAGACGGAGCAGTAGCGTAAGATGAGAAAAACTCAGGCGGGACGCGAGATGACGTGTACGGTGAGTCAGGTAGCTGGATACGTTGAAGGGAGAGCCCTTTCCTGCCGGGGACTCCTCCTCTCCAGCAATTGAGAAATTCGAGGGGCACTAGTGGTGAAGAAGGGCGGGGACGGATGCTGAAGGACGCTAGTATCCTCAAGTCGGCGGTCCTTGCATGTTATCTCACCGATCGGGTGCGTAGTCGATGGGGAGGGAAGCAGAGTGCCTCTGTACTGTTGATTGAGGGAATATGCGGTCCAAGACAAGGCAGTTCAGTGAGGCAGGATCGAAAAGAGGGAAAGGCAAGGAAACACTTCAGGCTGAGAGCCGCCTTGGTTCAGGGGGCATTTCCCAATTCGACCACCGATGATCGGCCACCGACGATTGATGGCCGACCCTCCGCCAAGCCGCCGCACTCTGCATGCGCGTGGAAATGAATATTGCTCTCGACCACGGCCATCATCTGCTGCTCGAAGACGACGGAGGCCAGGCCCTTGGATTTTGAAGCTTGCCTTCCTGGTTTTCGCCCTCGATCGGCCCCGCCGTTGCTCCTCCCGCTCTACCCCAATGATCCTGGCTTTGAAGCGCATCCGACTCAACACTCTCCCTTCGCAGACCAATCCCTTCCAGCCCGCACCCTCCTGTGATGTCCATTGTGCCAATGCCCTTCCACCACACTCCACTCACCCCACCCGTCGCCCTGGTCTCGTGAAACTCTCCTGCACTCCTTACAACAACCTTACAACCCCCCACCCCCTTCCTGTTCCTTCGCCTCCCTATCCCGCTGCTGTCCTCGCCGGTCCGCGAGGATACCCCAGACCCCAGCCCCCCTCGCTTGCTCACTTCCCTTGCCAATCAACTCTCCTAGATGTTTGTCCCCTCGACCCGCCTGCTTCTGTTCCAGCGCCGTTGGGAGCACTCTCACCGTGACATCCGAAGCGGTGACGGCAGGATTGTATGGTTCTTCGTATTGTTGGGGGCACACCCATCGGTAGGGTGGTTATTCGCCGAGGCACTCGAGTACTATAGAATGGGTCGACTCTCTGATATGCAGCGATAGGAACGGTCGTGTCTTCCGCTCGGGGCGCCTAACACGATGAGGACTCCGGTGGCATGGCTCGTTATATCCTCGCTACACTCGTCCTCCACCACCTGAAGCCGCCCCATAGCCTTCTAATATTTGGCCGAGTGCGCAGTTCGCTCGTTCTAGCAGGTTTTCTTCTTCGCCGTGGACCAGTCTCGTCGAGGATCTTGAAGAGTTGGATGCTTCCTGGGTGGGTGTCCGAATACTCCGAGGTCGGATGGGAGTCGTGTGGACACGGGAACCTCTCCCCTTGCCCGGGTCCTGAAGGGAATTTGGGATGCGGTATGAATGGGGCACACGATTCAGGTGGTCCTGGCTTTGGAGAGGGTCTAAGGGGGACGGAGGTGAGGGCAACGCCCCGGGCACTCGAATGGCGAAACGTAGGGGTTAGGAGATGCATGATGCATTCGGTGGGCAGCTAGTGCGATTGGGAGTGTTTGTTTGTATTCGTGAACTGGATTCTGGACGGACGGGGAGAGGAAGATCGGGCGAACGGGGTGGAAGTGGTTGGACGACGGGGTAGAGAGCGGAGCTAGGTGGAGGGGGGATGTAGTTGCTCGACAACCAAGCGGCGGGACAGAACTTGGCGTGGTTGCTCCTTGACTGAAGTGGGGAGCTGTGGGAGAATCTAAACCCAATCAATCAGCTCAGGTCGAAGGGAAGGTGTGTGTGGGGAGAAGGTCACGCACTGAAAGCCTGCTCCGAACCACGCATTCAAGTGCCGGTGCGAGAAAGGGACCTACCCGTTCAAGGCTTCACCAGTCGTGGTCGTTCCATCGAGGACATGCAGGAGTTTGTGCGCAGCCAGCATGTCTGTTCGTGACTTCATCCTCTTTCAAGTCGTCGATGCAAGGCGGTAAGCCGATGTTGAAGTCGGGGTATTCCAACTCGACGACTCAAGGTGAAGACCATGGTGGCGGCGCCCGAGTTGGTGGAACGGACATCAGGGAGTCGAAAGTGGTCTCCAAAACGAGAAGGGGCGAGGTGGGTGTGCGAAGCACGGGACGCAGTGACGGAGACGCGGACCTGGATGGCACAGCGACGGGGGAGGGGCTATGACGGACTGGAAGGGCAAGCTTGCGATGGGTCGAATTGTTTTCAAGATACGCGAGCTCTCAGGGGACACAGGTGCGGACACACTGTTCCAAGAAGCTGCATGAGCATGGAGAGGCGGTGGGTTATGCCGGAGACTGGGTGGTGCCATTGCACAACTCACCTCATCCAGCACAACGCATGTAGACTCGAATCCTCGAATGTTGGCCAATTATGCCAGTACCGCATTTGGCTGATAAGAACGCGATCACTTCAGAACCATTTGTGGCTTCGGTCGCCTGCGTTATGCGTCGCGGTCGTCGTGTTCATGGCGGTTGAAGCGAGAGCCTCGCCATCGCCGTCAGGGGCTCATCCATTTTGGGAGATGCCGATGCCAGCCGAGATCCCACAACTGACAAGCGCCCGTTCCTGCAGTTGCCTCTTGACAACCACCCCATCGACCTGGACGTTGTGCTCCCCCACCAACTAGTGAACTGTTGCCCTGCAAGAGCTCCACTCCACCCAGCTCCTCCCTGCCCCCGAAAAGGAGGTGATCACACAAACCGCCATGACTGAGCGACTGCCCACCTGTACTCGGCAAACGAGCCCTCAAACGCCAACCTCTACCTCAAGCTTGACGTGTTGAAACGCCTTTCTGCGTCGACGGGAAGATTCTAGGCTAAACTCAGGAGGGTCCATTTAAGGAGATGCTCCAGGTGGGTCGATTTATCCTCACCTTCGTTTTCTTGGTTTGGCTCAACGAGGTTCGACCTCGCAGGGCAACAGATCCGCCTACCCCCCGGGGACCGACCTAGATATCTCGAGAAGACACGACCCGCCGACTCGCCGAGAATCCGGCGAGGACAACACCACAGGTGCGGGGTGACCGCGACTCCAGCTCTTCACCTCCAGTGTCATCTGCGTAATAACTCCTTTGGTTTCCCCACGTCTCTCCATTGCCTCGCCCCTGCCCGAGTACCAACCATCGCCCCCCAAAGCTGTGTCCTCATGGTCACGGAAATCCCAAGTCAGACAGGAGTGTGCATTTCTTACGCATCGTGCACGAACACGCCACCGTACCGAGGCTCAACCATGTAACGAGACGACTTCTCGCCAAGCCTATATGGGGCGCGTTTGGATCGTCGATCCATCCCCACCAGCCATACGCAAATCGGAACGCGGTCCTCACCCCCCGTATCACATCCCGAGACTAATCCATCGTCGCAGCTGCCTCTCGACAACCACCACACCGAACCGACGTTCTCCCCCCACCAAATAGTCAGCCGTCAGCCTTCGCTCGCACCTCGGTGCTTTCCAGCACCCGAAAGGGAGATGCCCCTGGTCAAGCATTCGACAGCATTCCCTCGCCAGGCTTGAGCTAGAAGGGCGACCCTCGAAGCACAACTACGACCTCGAGCCTGCTGTGGTGGAATGTTGTTTGTGTAGGCGCGAAGAATACTCACGGAGGATGTGCTCGAGGATACGCGTTCACGATCGTACCTCCTAGGTGAGCTGGTTTGCGCCTGCTTTCGTTTCTCGTCATTTCGCTCAATCGGAATCCTCAGCCTGGAGCTCGCAGAGTGAGCCTCAAGTCAGGCTCCACCGATTCCTCCATCCTCCATCCTCCTTGACGACCGACCTCAAGAATGGGCGACCCCCCTACTCGCCAGGATTTCTTCTATTGTTGTGTTCGAGACCCCGCCACACTCCTCACCTCCAAGTCCTCACCTTGTGGAGCAACTACCTCCAACGCCGGTCTCGCAATGGGCTAGTTGCTCGGTTACCCAGCACCATCTCTCGGGTTACCCCTGCTCCTCGTGCCTGCTCCCCCCGGACATAAATCGAACCTTCACCGCGGTCAACTCCCGCGCTAACGCGCACCCCCTCCCCTCTAGAACGGACCATAAGACCTTGCTTGACCTCAGGATCTAATACCACTTCCGTCACCTCGCCGTCGCCTTCCCTCAAACATCCCCCTCCATCGTCTCCCCACCGCGCCCTCCCGTTGCGTCAAGAACCACCCCGAGGAATCAGCTGAAGGGCTATATCCTTCATATTGCCTATGCACCAGAAGGAGGCTTCTCGTCTCCCATTCGCCCCTCGTTCCAGAAACAGGCTGTCACTCGACCCGGGAACGACCTAGGATGCCGACATTGCCAGGTAGCGGCAACGACGAAGTAACGACGATGGACACTGGAGGAAGACCCCACCCGCCCCCGTTATCGGGATTGTTGCGCCACGTTCGGCGAGCTAGACATTCATATGCGGTCGTCGGGGGGAGGCGGAGGGCCTGTCCTCATGCACTGTTGCTCACAGTTCGGATCTCGATGTAGCCCATGTATCTTGTGCAGCGAGTCCGCAGGACATCTGACATCATCGACGGTGTGGTCTGTAGACTCTGGCAGGCGAGCGGGTGGGGGAGATAGAGAAGAATAGAACGCCATCGGAGGGGAATGTCGTAACGGGGTGTAGCATAGGAAGGTGGTTCTCAAAGAGGTGAAAAGAGATCGTGAATTGTGGTCTGTAGTGCGGAACGTGTGGGGGAGTAAGTAGGAGATCATGGGCGAGGCGGGGACGGGGACTGGGTAGAGAAATATCGGGAATTGGAGTCTGGTGCGGAACGTGTGGGACAGAGGAAGAGCATGGGGGAAGTGAGGACGGAGACTGGGCAAAAAAAAGTATCGTGAATCGCAGTCCGTGGTACAGAACATGGGGCAGTAAGTAGAAGATCATAGAAGAGATGTGAACGAGGACGGGGCAAAAAAAAGGATTGGGAATCGTAGTCCGTGGTGCGGAACGTGTGGGGAAGTAGTAAGTAGAAGATCATGCGTGAGGTGAGGACAAAGACTGGGCCTCAGCCAGCGTGGCTTGGAGGCGGAGGAGCTTGGGGCGAAGGTAGTGGTTTGGCGGGCATAGCGAGAGGGCCTCTTCACAAACCGAGATAGCTTCTTCGAGCTCGTTGGCTGCGCCTGAGGATTTGTGGTGGCGAAGCAGGATGGTCGCGAGGGTCATCCGGATCTCCCAACCTTGGCGGTTGCCCGGTGGGATGATCGAAACCGACTCCTGGCTCAGCTGGAGAGCTTCATCGAGGTGCTCAGGTTTGAAGTGGAGGGCCTTTGCTAACGTATCCAGAGTATAACAACGGTCAGGGTGACCGACTGGGAGGAGGACAAGCGACTCTCGCCCGAGAGAAATTGCCTCTTTGAGGTCCTGCATAAGTCCTTGGGCTTCATACCGGAGGGCCAACTCCCAGGCAAGGTAGTTGAGATGCTTTGCATGGTCTGTATGACCCAGTGGGCAGTGGGCCAGTATCTCTTGACATATGCGAATGCTCTCGTCCAAGTCGTTGATCAATGCTGTGGTCTCAAATCGAGACTGAAGGGAAATTGCAAGGCTTTGGAGAGCTGCGGCACGGTCTGCATGTCTGGGTGGGCGCAGTTCCACTATCTCTCGACGTAGACGAATGCTCTCGTCCAAGTCAATGATGAATGATGTGTTCTGAAAGCGAGAATGGAGGGAGTATGACAGACTTCGGAGAGCTGTGACACGGTCTGCATGTCCGGGCGGACACAGTGCGAGCACTTCCCTGCGCAGTCGAACCGCCTCGTCCAAGTTGGAGGTGGATGCCGTCATCTCAGAACAAGACCGAAGGGAAGCTGCAAGCCTTTGGAGAGCTGTGGCACGGTCTGCATGTTCGGGTGGGCGCAGTTTGAGCACTTCCCTGCGCAGTTGAACCGCCTCGTCCAAGTCAGTGGTGGATGCTGTTGTCTGGGAATGAGACTCAAGTGAAATTGCAAGGCTTCGGAGAGCTGCAGCACGGTCTGTATGTCCGGGTGGGCACAGTTCCAGGGCTTCCCTGCCCAGTTGAACCGCCTCATCCAAGTCGGCGGTGGATGCTGTTGTCTGGAAGCGAGAATAGAGGGCAGTGGCAAGGTTTTGGAGAGCTGAGACATGCAATACATGACCCCGGGGTGTGAGTTTGAGTGCCTGTCTCTGTAACTCAATCACCTCTTCGATGTTGCCGACGGAGTCTCTGAGGTTCAAGCGGGAGTGAAGGGAGGCGGACAAGTTGTTCAAAGAGTGTCCTCTGTCCTTGTGGCCCAGAGGGCGCAGATCTAAGGCCTGTTGGTGGAGTGATATTGAACGCTCTAGGTCTTGAGTATTCCCAAGGAGTTTAAAACGGATGTGGAGTGAATTCGCCAGACAGTCCAGTGCAGTGGCTCGGTCGGAACTCCCGGATTCTTCCACCACATCCAGTGCATTTTGATGGGCTAGTACAGCCCTTTCTCCTGCGTTGATATCTTTGCTGTATTCCGCTGATTGATAGTAAGCCCAACCCAGGTCGTGCCAGGTTTTCACATCCTTAGGTTGGAGACGGACTGCCAGCTCCAGGCAAGCTATTTGGAATGGCCTTAATGCCAAGTCACACTTCAAAACCACCGCTATGTTGCGCATCAGGCCCCCTCTGTTGTCTGTGTACTCTCCCTCCTTGATCAGGGATCCAGGCTTCACCAAGTCAAGAAGGAGGTTCCCCCAGTGGTGCAACTGCACGACACTGAGTTGTTGAAGGAGGTAGTGGTGCCTTGTTCGCGACCACTCAGTACTCGACCCAAGCTTTACTGAGGGTATTCCTTTGTAAACATGTGCGGCCAGATATTTCACAATATACTTCTCTTGAGGAGTAAGAGGATGGGTGCTGATATTTCTGGAGGCGGGAAGCAGTTGGGGGAATTTCGTGAGGCATGATTCGGCCAAGTGAGAGTGTGCGCTGAAGGCTGAGATGTGGAAGGCAGTATCTGTGGACGGTAGGGTACTTTGGAGGTACTCCAGCAACGATAGATGGAATAGGTCGCCTGCGGGGTGGACCAGGCAAAGTCCCTCATGGTCTGTTGGCTGTCGAATTTGAAAGGCGGTGAGGCACCCTTGAATCTGTTCTGCTGCATGTGCCGGTAGATCGGTGAGTGAGGCGAAATCAGTGATTGGGAGGGGTTCCTGGAGAACCAGTGTCGCTCCTAAGTACATCCGCACGAGTTCTTGGGCATCCGAATCGGGGAAGAGCCACACAAATGCCTGGCAATATAATCGAGCCAAGCCGTCGTTATCTCCTAGGCCTCTATGCGAACGAAGGATAGCTTCCAGAGTCTGGTTGGGGGAGGAGAGACTCAACCTCTTCTTCAGCAGGGAGCAAGCGATTGACGCCCAGATGAAGAGGCCGTTTGCAAGCTCGGCGAGTTCGGCCGTCTGGCTCGGTGAAGGGCACCGTCCGCTGTCCCAGCATATGCTGTTGAATTGGTGGCCGAAGTAGCGCTCCATGATACCTCTCGACACGGGACGGAGTGGGTAAAGGTGTACCGAGGCATCGTCGAGTCCACGCGCTCGAGGATCCAGCCGGCCCAACAGGATAAACCTGAGCGATGAAGCTGAGGAGGACAGACGCGGGAGTGCCTTGATCAGAGTCCCGTATGACTCCCACTCGTCAACGGCATCGAAGACAACCGTCAGCGGATATGAACGCTTCAGAGAACACACGACGTCCTTGAGGAACCGTTTGAAATGGTCCTCCAACGGTGCACCCTTGCACAACCTGATGGCCTCAAGGATGGCTGGCATAGCCTCAGGATGCTTCTCCCCAATCTCCCGCGCTATCAGCTTCACAACGCTCTCTGGACCTCGGGCGTCGGTGGGTATGCCGCTGAGAGACACCGAAGCCGCAAGCCGACTACTGGCGTGGAGACAATGGGTGAGATGGCGTGCGAGTGTGGACTTCCCCACGCCCGCAGGTCCGTGGATAAACAAGGCGACCTCTGAATTTGGATCTTCGCCCCAGGTCAAGGCGTATTGGACAGTATCTTCACGGCTCCCTTCAAAGTACTCGCTCTGCTGGCCACTGAGATCCCGTTGCTTCGGCAGGCTGTCCCATAGCAAGGCTGCATCTGACGGGTCCTCAGTATGGGGCCAACGCAACTAGTTGCGAAGTCGTCCGACTCACCGCTTCCTGACGAAGGAAAGATTGCATTCGTCACGGTGCCAACATAATTTACGACTCCTTGCACATTGTGTGTACTATTATCTGTTAAACGAGTCAGAACGGCTGGTAGACAGGAGAGAATCCATTCACGCTTACAAGTATGACCGTGGTGCCAGTGGTTGGAACGATCTTCCACATGAATCGGGGGAGATGTGTGGGGTGACACAGGGGGAGCCTGGTGTTGTCCCACTCCTTGTATCTGCCCGCTGTCGAGAGAGGCGGGGCGCCCATCGGTATGGCCACCTGACGTTCTTGTCGGGACGGAGCCGTCCTGTGTCGAGGTCGTGGACGGTTCGCGTGATTTGGACCGTTTTCGAAGACCTCTGAACACACCAAGCAGCCCTTTCTTCTTTCGACGATGCGGCGGATCGGACATTTTCCTCGTCTAGCTGGATATCAGGGCACCTGATGTGGCACGGGATCGAGAGGGAGGACGAAAGGGCCGGCGCTTAAGCTTAAGCACCCCAGTCCTACCTTGGGTCAGTTCGTGAGACCGTTGGTCGGCATTTGCCGGCGCTCGAAAAGGAATCGCCCCTGACTGGCGGAGCACTCAAACGACCGCCGTGATGAACGCGACCCGCGGTTCGGGGCACTCTTCCCCTGCTGGCCTCATAGGGTCTTCCTATAAGCCCGTTGCTCGAACTGCCCGTCATTGTCCCAGGACGCCAGACGTAGCGCCAGGGAACTTAGACCCACACGACCGACCTGTGGCAACCCAACCGCTACCGGAAGTCTACAAGTCTTGCGTGCTAGAGGATGGCGGAGGGGGAGGTGAATGGATCTAGGTTACGTCGCTGTCCTCGCCATAGCATGTCCACTGTCTCCCCCCTCTTCTGCACGCGTTCTCCAAGGCCCCTCCTCTCGGGCCATCCTCGTACTCCAAACATGGGCACCCTCACGATCAACTTCGACCACCGACCGCAAGACCCCTTGTAGCCTTGCATTTCTATTTAAGCCAACACTGCTCTATCCCAAGCCTCCTCATTCTCCAGCCGTACTACAATTGGGATACGACTCCCTTATGTCGTGTATCGGAAATGGGCAGAACGGCATGTCTCTCCTTTTACGACTGCCTACGTCCCGAGGCATCGGCTTAATTATCTCTCCTATAGAAGTGGCAATACTCTACGACCGTCGGGCAGGAACGGAGGCTGCCCTGTGGGAAGGTCAAAGTGAATACCCCCCAGATCTACGCCCACGGAGGTCAATCAAGGGGGTTAAGAATTGCAGGCACAGCACAGTACCCTCGCCATGGTCGCCAACTTCCACCCCCCCACAGCTACCCCAGCGACTCAAACTTGGGATCCCCCGAATGGTGTCGTAAAGGCGATTACACCATTTCAGCGCAACCCTTTGCTTTACTGGGTGTGGGGAGCGTGGAGGGAGCGTATCACCTGCATCAGCATGTTTTTGCGGCGAGTAGCACATGGTGGAGGCGTTACCTGACTGAGCGACCCCCCACTGTCATTGGTGAGCTGTCCGCGCACAGCACACGTAGAACCCAATTCTCAGCGTGGGCGGGTTCATTCCTGGCCCTGCATACGGTGATACACCTCTCTGCCTTATACTATGCTTACGCACCTCTTAGAATCCCGACATGACTTGTCCTTCGGCGGGGTAGTCTAAGATGAGGTACTAAGCGAATTCGTATTCCATCGTCGAATCGATCTCGTGACAGACCTCGATATGGCTGCTGTAAATGGCCGTAAAGTGAAGCTACATTGACCTTGGGCCCGAGACCAATTCTGAGGGTGGGCCGACAACGCCTGGTTTCGATAATCTCTCTGCCTCTATCCGCGTCGATGACGTCAAGGAATTGTGGCGCTTGCCTCCGTATATGTTCTAAAGGTTATATCGAGGATCGTGGAACACGATGAAGGCGTGCACGGTGAGTCAGATGGCTGGTACGTGGAAGGGGGGTGCTTTTCTTCAGGTGGACTCTTCTTCTCCAGCAATTGAGCAATTTGAGGGGCAATAGCGGTGAAGAACGACGGGAACGGATGCTGGAGCCTGCTGCCAGTGAAGGACATTAGCATCCTCAAGTCGGCGGTACTTGAATGCTATCTCGCCGGTCGGGTTCGTAGTCGCCGGGGAAAGAAGCAGAGCGCTTCTGTACCGTTCATTGAGGGAATAGACAAAGCGGTTCAGTGAGTCAGGATCGAAAAGGGGGAGAGGCGAGGAAACTCACCGTAGGCTCGTGTGTCGTCACCCATCAGGGACGTCCTTATGGTGACCATGCTCTCACCCTTTGCGCCTATGCATGGCCCCTTCATGCCAGTGGTCTCGGCTTCTAGGGTGGGCATCGGGAACATGGACGGGAGGCCCTTGCTTCCTGAAGCGACCGCCGATGATCGACCACTGAATGATGGCCGACCCCGACGCCATGTGCCTGTTCCGACGCATGGGCCTTGAAATGCATTTTTGCCCTTAACCACAACCACCGAAGCTTGCCTCTTCCTTGATTGATCCCGCCGTTGCTCCTCCCTCTCTTTCCGTGATCCTGGCTTCGAGACGCATCCAACCACTTCTTTCCTCTGACCCACTGGCCCCTTCTACCCCGGCGTCACTCTGCGTCGTGTATCGCGACAAAGTCCTGCCTCCGTCCTCCGTCCTGCCTCCGTACCCCACCCGTCAAAGTACCCCCTCTCTCGCCCCCCTGGATTCGAAAAACCCTCCTATCCTCGCTTCAGGCTCTCAACCTGCTTCCTCCCCCTCCCTTCAGCGTCTTGCTCCGGCCCCGCCAATCCATCCAAGGTCTCCTAGCTCTAGTCCTCCTTTGACTATTCGGCCCTGAACGCGTCCATCTCCTCGACTCGCCTGTTTCTGTTACATGACTGCCCAGATACCAGAACTAGGGAGGCGTTGGGGCACTTCATATGGTGGTTCACCTAATCGACTGTCGCTTGGAGGGCATGCCTATTAATAGCGTTGAGACACCTGTGCTGGTGAGATACCCCTGAGCATGTTGGCTCTCGAAAGTGTGTCGGGATGCATCGAAGGGTAGCGGGTCCCAACCGAGCACTCGAGTCGCAATTCGACCGCGACCCCTTCATACCCCCGTGCCTATTCCACAAGCCGACATCTTGCCCACCCCCATTGAGCCGCTCGTGGGCGCCTTTCGAATATCGGGCTTCCCATCCGGTTCGTCAGCTCCGTCTGCTGCCTGTGCGAAGCCATCCTCCCTTCTACTAAGGCGCTCTTAGATCCTTCCAACGGCCTTCGTTCTCCCCAAGACATCTCTAGAAACCGAGCGTCTGGACCGCTGACTGGTTCTTAAGTACGTATCTGAGCGACCCGAGCCCAGGTGAAGGAGCGGGGAGACGAGATATTCGCTCCCCTTCGGTGTGTACAAGGTCTGAAGGGGGTTTACGACAGGAATTGTGCGTGATGCAGGGCTCATACGCCCCCCTGATTCGTAGGAGGGGGTCTGGGGAGTGCTGAAGGCGCGAGGGCGACATTTCCAAACTTGAGATGTCCGGGGGCAAAATCTAGGGGGCCGGGCATGGCGAACAACGTTTCGGGCGAGCAGCGGAGAGTAAAACCTTGCGAATGGAGTGTCGGCCCCGAACGTTCGCATTCCTGACAGGGAGCAGTTGACCAGGCGAGAAGGGTCGGATATGGCCGGATTACCGAATGGTGACCGCGTTGGGAGGGCATTGGAAGATGTTGCTTGCAGTTGACGGATGGTGGGCTAACCCTCGCTGCGTTCATGCCCCGTCTTCCTGTGTCCCGCTTCGTCATTGGGGACTCAGAAGTGGTGATATCGAGCTGGGTATCCTTGTGCTCAGTTGAGTGGGAGCTCCGATGAGTATATCTGTCTCAAATCAGTCCATTGAGAATATGTGAGAGGGGAGTGGGATACGCACTGTGATCCCTGGGCTCTGCGTGGCTGTTGTAATGAGGAGGCTAAGGCGCAGGGTGAATCTCGTTCCTCGGCTCCGATTGTCTATAGTGGCTTCGACGCAGGAGTGTGAGGGGCTAAGGCGGCGAATTGTCATATAATCGGGTCAACAAGAGGAAGCCACAAAGAAGATGGTCGTGGTGGCTGCGTTAGTGGGAGGCGTACGAGGAGTTCAAATGCGGTTACAACGGAGGTCGGAGGGAGGGAACCGAGTGTACGGAGCAAGGGAAGAGTCAAAGCAGTGGAAGAGACGCAAGTGCAGACGCCACTGCGATGGATGTTGGCGGAGGGCGCGTTCACGATCTGGAAGGGCAAGGCTCTGACGAGTCGCCGTTCACAAGGTGTCCGAACCCTCTGAGGACACTAGATGCGGGAATTCCCTCAGAAGGGGCTGTATAAGTGTGATTAAGGCATGGGTTATACCAGGGAGCCTGGGTTGTTCAACTCACCTCAATGCAGCACGACGCGTGCAGACCCAAATTCTTCCTTCTATCGTCGAATGTTGCCCTTTGGCAGGTGCGATCGCGACAATTCGTAATTTCAGTCGCCTGCGTCGTGCGTCGTGGTCGTCCTCTTCATGGCAGTCGAAGCGAGAACTTGGCCACGATTGACAGGGGCTCATCTATTTTGGGAGATGCCGGTGCCGGCCGAGGCACTCACAATTGGTAGGCGCCCATTCTTGGATCTGGCTCTCCGAGACGGCCACCACATCGACCCAGATGTTCTGGCCCCCTCCCACTAGTGAGCCGTCAGCCTTCAAGGGGCTTCACTCCCCGCGCCTCTTGCTTGGGAGAAGGAGTTATCTATCACGGCCCCCCACATGGATGGCTCACCCACAATGGCACTATCGTCCCTCAGGTTCGTCTTGACTCGCTACCTCCCCGCATTTTTCTTCTTGTCTTACGTGCTCTTTGATTGATCTTCTTATCTCTCTTTCTCTCTACCCGACTCTCTCCGCCCTCTCCACACACCCCCCACCCCTACCTCCGCACCAGCAGTGACAGCCCACGGCTTCCCCTCCGCCAAGCTGAGGCCGTACGAGTAGGCCACAAAGCCAAATTCCGAAAGACCACTGGTACCGATAGGATCAGATAATCGAAGGGTGTGTCTGGGATGCTCAAAAACGGGTTCCGGTACGCGTCTTTTCTATTCGTGGACCAGCTTTGGTGGTGGTCCTGCAGTTCTTATTTCCGTCCCGACTTCCTTGTTACCCCTGTGGTTTCCCTACCCCTCCGCTTTCGTTATTATCCCTCTGCTTTTGCTCATTACCCCGCGTTCTCTTCCTTTCTTCCCCTCCTAACTAACGCCAACCCACCGAAAACAGGGAGGGCACGTCCGCAACCAAGAAAGCCAAGGCCACCCCCGAGTCAACGTCGCACGCGCCCGTTTTCTTCGTCACATCGTCGCACTGCAGACATGTACCCATCCATGTCTGGTCTTGCCTCCCTGTCAAAACGTAACCAACATGCGTATGGACCATGCATCACCATCCTTCTTTGATGATCGTTTGGAGGTTTGGGGCTCTTGGAAGTATGTTCTAGGAAACCCGCGTCAGATCTAGACCTCTTGGAAATACGTTCCAGGAAACCCGCGTTGGAACATAAGTTCGGCCCTCGCCCTCGAGCTTCCTAAGTATCGCAGCCTTCCATCGATCAGTGCGGCCCTTGGGATGTGGGTGTGTGTTTGGGCAGTCGACGGCTCGTCCTTGGGGTGTTGAGCGATGGGACGACGGCAGATCTTAGATGCCAGCCCAGAGGTGGGTGGGACAGCTCCAGGCTCTAGCTGGGGTTCATTTCGATCGGAACGAACGAACGAACGAGGATCTCCGCATCCCTTCTTCTGGTGGGGTTTGAGGAATGTTTGGCGTATCGTCCCGATCCCTGCAGACGAACGAACGAATTTCTCCGCTTCTTCTTTTGGTAGGTCTGGAGAACGTTGAGCGGATGTTGACGGCGGAAGAAGGAGCATTCACTCTTTGGGCGCCTATTCATTTGAACGTTTCTATCTGGGACTTGTTGTGTACTCTATCTGCTACCAAGCCTCGCAGTATGGGTGGTGAGGCATCGAGGGTAAGCAGAGTGGCTTGCTCTTGTACCACCACGATATTCCAAGTTGGAAGTACTTCGACGTCGTCTGGAACGCACGCTTCTGCTCGTGGACTTTTGCTTGGAACGCACCGCTTTTGCTCATGAACTTCCGCTCGCCGCGTTACGGAAGATATTAGAGGTGACAAGAGACAGGAGACCGTAGGAAGGAATGGGCGTTGCGCATCTTGTGAGCGTTTGTACGGCTATTCGAGTGCGCAGAGAATCCTCGGGGGTGTTGGTTCGGTGAGAGTGAGGGGGGGGGGGGTCTGTTTGCGCCCATGCGATCATCATGATGTTCAAGTATTGAGTTGTGACTCCACTTAGCAGCGACTCGACGACGACGGTTCTGTGGGGTCTCTTCGTTACGGGCCCGGGTCCTTGGCGTCGTCTTGTACCCACCCGTGTTGGGATGACCGGTGACCTCCTTGGGGCTTTATCCTGGGTCTGTATTTGACGTCTACCAGTGTACCGTGCGGTATTATCTCGGGTTCTAATGTGATCTGCCGACGTCGGTGTGCATATCTGTATTGATTTGAGTGGGCTATGATTTAAAACTTGAAGCCTCTGACTCACCCAAGAATCGACACTCCGATTTCAGCATTTACCTTTAGGATCCAAGTGATTTGTTATCCAGAGGTACGATATAACGATTAAGCCATTTCGTCGTCGCCAGCCGCGAACGGTCAAAGGGCGCATCTCGCCACCTCGACCCATTACTACCTTTCCATCTACGGCACAATCTAATACGTTCAGGGGTGACCTTTGGGCGTCTATTCGTGATCGGGGTCTGAAGCTTATTTGGCGAGCTTGTTTGGGGTTGATGCGGCACGGTGATGGGTCTTGCTCTTTTACCACCACCACCACGACTTGGATCTTCACTGGTCGATGCCCATGTCGAAGCTTCTGGGACACTTCTGGTCGCAAAATGCCATCCGCTCGCTGGTTCGATGTGGGAGTGGGCCTCGAGGCAGCTTCGAGCCTGGAATGGCGTTGGATTAGGTACCGACGGTCATCGAGAATCTCGGGAGGTTTGTGAGGTGTGATTTGAGTGCGCCGTGGGGGGTGCCGTGCCCGTGCGATGAGTGCGGGTGGGGTGTTTACTTGGTACGTTCTCTCACCTCTTACTTACAAGGATTTCTGGATGACCTCTTCATGCGGCCAGGCTAGGAGACTCGTACGTCCGGGAAATCGGGGCTCTGTGGATGTATCTGTAACCAATTTATATTCGATAGCCCACAATTACATTTGTATTTCCCGAACCGCTCTAGGAGCACGAATGCGGTGACGATCTCGTTGAGATGAGCCTCCACTTTTCCGGCTACACATAGACCGACGCGGGGTGATAGGGTGGAACTGGAGCACGTCCCTCTCCCTCTCACAAACCCCTCCCCACACCAACAGAATCCCTTCTCGCGATGGTCTGCCGGATGCTCGTCGACGATGAGGTGTGGATGTACATACATATTTACAAGCGAAGCCAGGGCGATGGTGAATAGATGCAAGTATGGGGAACCAGTACGTAGGCCGAGTAACGAGTTAAATACGATTGACGAGAAACTAGTATCAATGGAAGCAAGTGAGGAAGATGGAAACATAGCGACAGATAGCATAGCTAAGAAAGCGAAGGAGTACACACGAGCGAACAGAGAGATAGCGAAGCAAAGTCCGCGGTATAGATCATTTGGGGGGCGAGGGACGGAGGGTCAGGATTCAGGGTTGAGATGGAGAATTGGACTTTGCCTCCGCCAATTTGGCCTGGAGGTCGAGGAGTTTGGGACGCAGGTGATGGTTTGGGGAGCACTCCGATAAGGCCTCTTTACAAACGGAAGTAGCTTCTTGGAGCTCCTCGACTGAGCCCGAGGATTCGTGGTGGCGAAGGAGGACGGTCGCTAGGGTCATACGGATCTCCCAATCTTGGTGGTTGCCCGGCGGGATGAGAGAAACCGACTCCCGGCTGAGCTGGAGCGCTTCGTCAAGGTGTTCGGGTTTGAAGTGGAGGGCCTTCGCCAGCGTGTCCAACATATTACAGCGGTCAGGGTGACCAGCTGGGAGGAGAACGAGCGAGTCTCGCCCAAGAGAAATCGACTCTTCAATGTCCTGTATAAGTCCTTGGGCTTGATACCGGAAGATGAGCCCCCAGGAAAGGGAGTTAAGAGACCTTGCACGGTCTGTGTGACCCAGTGGGCAGTGTTCCAGAACCTCCCGACTCAGGGAGATACTTTCCTTGATATCAGCAATGGACACTGTGGTCTCAAGTCGAAGATGGAGGGACGATGTGAGGCTTCGGAGTGATGCGACACGGTCTGCATGCCCCGGCGGACGCAGTTTGAGCGCTTCCCTGCGCAGTTGGACTACCTCGTCTAAGTCGGCGGTGGATGACATCACCGTGGAACGAGACTGAAGGGAAATTGCAAGGTTCAGGAGAGCTGCGACACGGGCTGCATGTCCGGGTGGACGCAATTTCAGCACTTCACGAGACAGGATAATATCCTCATTCAAGTCAGCGACAGATCTTGTCGTCTGAAATTGCGAATGGAGGGAGGATGCCAGGCCTTGGAGAGCGACGACGCGGTTGGCATGTCCGGGAGGGTGCAATTCCAGCACCTTCCTGCGAAGTTGAACCGCCTCGTCCGAGTCACCGGCCTTGGAACGGGACTGAAGTGAAGCTGCAAGGCTCTGGAGAGCTGAAATACAGCCTGCATGTCCAGGTGGGCGCAATTCCAGCACATCCCTGCGCAATTGAATTGCCTCGTCTAAGTTGCTGGTGCATGCTGTCATCTGGAAAAGGGACTGAAGGGAAATTGCAAGGTTCTGGAGAGCTGCGGAACGGCTTGCATGTCCAGGTGGGCACAATTCCAGTAATTCCCTGCCAATTTTAACTGCCTCTTCCACGTCAGAAGCGGATGCCGTCGTCTGGGCACGAGCCCAAAGCGAAGCTGCGAGATTTTGGAGGGACGCGGCCCGGTCTGCATGTCCCGGTGGGCGCAATTTCAGCAAATCCCTGCACAACTGAATCATCTCATGCGAGTCGGCGGTGGATGCCGTCCTCTGAGAACGAGACCCAAGCGATGCTGTGAGGTTTTGGAGAGCTGTGGCACGGCCTGCATGCCCAGATGGGGTCAGTTCCAGGGCTTCCCGAAACAAGAGAATGCCCTCATCCAAGTCGCTGGTCGATGCTGTCGTCTTGGAACGAGACTGAAGGGAAATTGCAAGGTTTTGGAGATCGGTGACGTAGTCTGCATGCCCGGGCGGATGCAGTTCCAGCAATTCCCTGCGGAGTTTAACTGCCTCATCCAAGTCGGCAGTGGATGCCATCGTCTGAAAGCGGGAATCAAGAGAGACTGCCAGGCCTTCGAGAGCGACATCACGGTTGGCGTGCAAGGGTGGGCACAGTTCCAGGGCTTTCCTGCGCAGTTCAACTGCCTCATCCAAATCAGCAGTGGATCCCGTCGTCTGGGAAAGAGATTGAAGGGAAGATGCAAGGTGTTGGAGAGCTGTGACACGGTCTGCATGTCCTGGTGGGCTCAGTTCCAGCGCTTCCCTGCGTAGGCGAACTGCCTCTTCCACGTCGGTGAGGGATGCCGTCGTCTTGAAGCGAGAATGGAGCGTGGCTGCAAGGTTCCGTAGACAGAGGGCACGGCCTGTGTGGCCCGGTGGGCGCAGGTCTAGTGCCTCTCTCTCCAGGTGAATTATTTCATCAATAGGGCCTGCGAGCTTTGAGGAGGATGTAAGAGAGACGGCCAAGTTACCCAGAGACTCCGCACGGGACGCATGGCCCGGGGGCCGCAGGGCTAGGGCCTCTTTGTGGAGCGATATTGAACGATCCAGGTCTTGAGTATTCCCGATGAGCTCAAAGCAGGTGTGGAGTGAGGTTGCTAGCGAGTACAGCGCATAGGCTCGATCGGAACTCCCCGATCCTTCCACAATATCCAACACATTTTGATGGGCTACTACAGCCCTTTGTCCTGCATCAACGTCTTTGGTGTGATTTGCTGATTGCCAGTAAGCCCAACCGAGGTCGAGCCAGGTGTTCACGTCCTCAGGCTGGAGACGGCCCGCCACCTCCAAACAAGATATTTGGAACGACCTTAATGCCGAGTCACCATCCAGAGCCGCTGCAATGTCACGCATCAGACCCCCTGCTTCGTTATCTGCGTACTCTCCCTCCTTCACCAGGGAGGAGCCTGGCTTAACTAAGTCGAGGAGAAGGCTCCCCCAGTGGAGCAACTGGGCAATGCCAAGTTGTTGAAGAAGGTGGTAGTGCCTCGTTTTTGACCACTCGGCACTCGAGCCAGGCCTCACTGAGGGCGTACCCTTGTAAGCGTGGGTGGCCAGGTATTTCACGATATACTTCCCTTGGGGAGAAAGGTGAAGGGATGTAATGTTTCTGGAGGCGGCGAGGAAATGGGGCAAATTTGTGAGGCATGATTCGGCCAAGTGAGAGTGTGCGCCAAAGGTCGAGATGTGGAAGGCAGCATCTGTGGATGTCGAGGTGCTTTGGAGAAACTCCAACAACGAGAGGTGGAATAGGTCACCTGCAGGGTGGACCAGGCAACATCCCTCGTCGTCTGTCGGTTGTCGAATTTGAAAGGCGGTGAGGTCACCTTGAATGACTTCCGTCGCGTGTGCTGGTAGATCAGCGAGCGAGGAGAAATCGGGGATTGGGAGAGGTTCCTGGAGGACTAGCGTCGCTCCCAAGTACTTCCGCACGAGTTCTCGGGCCTCTGAATCGGGGAAAAGCCACGCAAACGCTTGGCGATATAACCCAGCCAGACTTTCGTTTTCTCCTAGGGATCGCCGCAAATGAAGGATAGCTTCAATAGTCTGGTTGGGGGAGGCGATGCTCAACCTCTTCTTTAACAGGGAGCAAACAATTGCCGCCCAGATAAAGAGGCCGTTAGCAAGCTCGGCGAGCTGGGTTGTCTGGCTCAGTGATGGGCGCCCCCCCTCGCCCCAGCGTACGCTGTCAAATTGGTGGCTGAAGTATCGCTCCATGATACCTTTCGACACGGGGCGGAGTGGGTAAAGATGTATCGAAGCATCGTCGAGTCCACGCGCTCGAGGATCCAGCCGACCTAACAGGATAAACCTGAGCGACGACGCCGAGGAGGAAAGACGGGGGAGTGCCCTGATAAGGCTGCCGTACGACTCCCACTCATCGATAGCATCGAAGAGGACTATAAGCGGGTATGAACACTTCAAAGAACACACGACGTCCTTGAGGAACCGTTCGAAATGGTCCTCCAACGGCGCGCCCTTGCACATCCTGATGGCCTCAAGGATGGCAGGTATAGCCTCGGGGTGCTTCTCCCCAATCTCCCGCGCTATCATCTTCACGACGCTCTCTGGACCTCGGGCCTTGGTGGGTATGCCGCTGAGAGACACTGAAGCTGCAAGCCGACTGGCGGCATGGAGGCGATGGGTGAGGTGGCGGGCGAGTGTGGACTTCCCCACGCCCGCAGCTCCGTAGATAAACAAGGCAAGCTCTGACCGTGGGTCTTCGCCCCAGGTCAGGGCGTACTGAACAGTATCTTCGCGGCTCCCCTCCATGTACTCGCTCTGCTGGCCGCTGAGATCGCGTTGCTTCGGGAGACTGTCCCAGAGTAGTACATCTTCTGCTTGGAGTGTCAGGTCGAGCCTCCACCAGAGGTGGGTGGTGAACTCACGGTTGCTATTCAGAAAGTACGCATTGTCGATATGCTTGACGTTCGTGATTGACCCATGAATGATGTTCGTATTGTTGTCTACCGGGTGATCCCTCAGAACTGTGGGATGAAACCCAAAGAAAGGTACTCACAAACATCCCCATAATGATGAGTAGATGAATCGAAGTGGTGGTGAGACTGTCCCCCCCTCTCGATCGCGAAGTTCTGAATCAAGTTTCTCTGCAGTCTGAACCCTGCTCCATCGCGCTGAAGAGAAGAATTCATGGGTGGTCGTCCCATGTATCCCACGTTTGGGTGAGAAGGTGTGAAGGCTGCGGGCGAGGGAGCCGGCTGCAGGGGATGCCCGAGGCAAGGCGGGTTCTGGGCCCCGTTTTCAGCATCGCTCTGCGGGGTCAAGAGTGGGATGCGTGTTGGCACAATTCCTGCAGGTCGAACCGTAGGTTTCACAGTTTCTAGAGCGTCAGGGACGGAATCTGTGCCAGTGAGCTGGGAGCCTGGGTCTGAAGCCTCGAGGTCCAAAGATGGGATTCCATCGCCGCTGCTTGGGGTTGTAAGCGGTGCGGAAAGGGCCTGGATGATTCTGAGCCGACCCCAACGATCCGGAGAGGAGAGGCGTAAGCCGCAAAATGCACCAGCAGACCAGGGTGCTGTGTGCACTCGTGCGCTTGGCGACGACATCCCTTGGTATAATAGCTTGCCTAGATGGAAGGAGAGGGAATGAAGGGACGCAAAGACCACGTCCTCAGGCTCGTGCTGTGCGACACGAGGTAAATGTCACAACATGTCGAGGGAAAGCACAGCCAGACAACTTCCCGAATTGTGCACATTAAATCTCACTCACGAACTCCGCCGTTGTTTGAACGGTGCCAGGCAAAAAGCAACCACATGCGTATGGACCACGCATCACTGTCACCCATTTTCCTATGGAATTATAATACGTGGCATACCACCGAGAGCTCCCAAATCGATCCGCCCGTCGATTCTGGCTGGCTGGCGTGCTTTGACTGCTCGGGCGTCTAGTGGTAGAACCTTAGACGTCGTCCTAGGGCGGCTCCAGGTTCGTTATACTTTGAGCTGAAGGGCAAACATCATCGCTTCTTGTCTTCCGGTGGCGTCTGGTGGACGTTCCGCAGATGTCGACAGTGGCGATGGCGTTTTGGGCGTCTATTTGTTTATTTGTTTAGGGCATTGTTACTTTTCGCTGCAAATCCGGGGGGATGGTTGGGTGTTTTCTCTTGTATCACCACCCAGTTTCGAGCCGGTACCTATATTTTCTGAGTCGTGTAGGACGCGTGCTCGTGGAATTTCGCTCGCCGCACTGCGGAAGTGAGTTTGTAGCTGTTTGCGTCCTTGGGCCTGAGGGCGACTCTACATCTATCCTGCGTGGTTCAAATTCGTTTTGGCACTGACACCCTTCAAGCACTAGACAGGTATATATTTAGAGTAGATTTGGGGGAGACAAGTGGTATGGAAGAAACCTGCCCCACTCCCCATTCTGATTCATCTCCGCTTTGAAGACCCAGGTTCTGTCTCAACGTGACTTCGATGAAGGTCGTGTTGATAACGACCAGGAGGGCCAATTGGCCAACGTGGATCGGGAAGACGGGTGACGATATCATGTTACATAGGGTGGACTTCAGTGAGTAGGTAGATTTGGGTGCATAGCTGCGAATGGACGGAGCTTGCCTAGGACCGTCTTCAGTAAGCCAATGACGAGTATCCCCAATCACCGTCGGGAGGTACGCTTTCTTAAACAAAATGCAAGGGAAAATAATCATCATCACTGGAAGGGTGGGGGAGCCAGGGGATGAGGAACAGGGGATGGATGTTAAAAGAGAACAATTGGAGAACCTTGGAGCGAAATGGTATCCGCAGACCCAGAATAACGAGCTCGACAAAGTCGATCGCGCGTCCCGTGTCCACGCCACAGGTCCCGAAAGCTGGCGGCACACTCCAAAGCCAGATTCGCAGAGCCGCTATCAAGGCGGACAGGTTTAAACATGGCTCTGGCAGCAAACGCTGCGCCTTGCGCCAAAAGAAGAACCGAATATCTTCTGACCGCTCCCTGATATGCTTCAACCATGTTGGCATTCTACGTTCTAATTAGGCCCGACTCGTCTTGTACTGAATTTAGGGCAGGAAGTAGATAAGTGTGTTGGTGTTCTTCGTCCAGCTCGTGACCAGAATAATGCTGGCATAGTAGTTGGACAACCCGCGGGAGGAAAGGGCTTGAACGATGCAGGATAAGGTGAAGGCGACGAAAAGATCGGTCGTGGGATGGTTCCCTACTGAGTCCAGCTCAAATTCGGTTACTTCGCCATCCCAGATGGCCCAGACGGCGGGGGGAAAAGAAAGAAGATTCTGAAGGTAGACCGCGAGTAGAACGCCGCGCCCCGATATGTCAGGGTTAGCGAGTATGGAGCACACTGTCATGGGAGGTTGCCAACCAAAGACAAGGGCAGGGTAAGGCAAAGAGAGGCATGGGAGTCAGCTTTAGCAGAACAAATTGATATACGGCAATGAATGGACCGTACCTCGCCTTCCAGTTCGCCATGAGGTCATTTCCGGACATCTGTCCCCTGAAACAGGCAAAGAAACAAGACCAAGCTCATGTTGTCCTCGCCTTTCAAACCTTCACGATTCGGACCGTTCGCGGCGACACGAGTGTCAGGAGGTCTGGGGCATGCAATCATATCATGGTGCCGTGCACAACCACACCAAAGGCCTTGCACACCTCTCAATTCCACCCGCACGCTATCTAGACACTTCGCTAGACGCCAGCCCATCTCCACCACCTCGCTCAGCGTCGCCGCATCAGCCATTCCGACGATATGAAATCCCCGTCCCCCAGTCGCCCCTTGTCCGTGGTTGAGGGACCTCGAGAATGATGCGAGGCGTTCTTACGCCCAAGATCGCAAGGCGATATTAACTACCCCTGATCGAAGCTGCTTGCTGTACTCTGCGTACGCCTTATGCGCAGGCACCCCTCGTTCTCCGCTCCCTCCCTCTAGCCGAATCCGCAGAGCCTATTCACCCCAACGGGTATCGACGTCTTCTACGGCGAGGCGTTGAAGGTCGCAGTGCGGAAGGGACGAGGTGTGCCAGTGTGTATGCAAAGGCGGAGAGGTCGTATGCGAATAATGGTAAGGGGTGGCCGTACTGCATGGACCGGTCGTGGGTCTGAGGACAGGCGGGAGGCGATCGGAAGAACCTGGTCGAAACCCAAACGGAATGATCCTCGATCCCTCTCTGCGATGTTGGTTCCGGAATCTTTGCTTCTCTCGACAGTCTCCCACTACCCATCTCCGTCGTCCAGCCTCCATCAATGCCAAGATCCCACCCAAATGGGCGCACCGACACTGGTACAAGTCCACACCAGACGGTGGGTGACGACAGAGGATAAGTTATCTTGGAAGGCTCTGGCTGTGTGGAGCCCGGAACTTCGAGCGCCAAGGGAGGACGAAATTGGATGGGAGACTTTGGGAGAGCACTTCGTTTGCTGGTATTTTAATCACAGCTCGAAACACGTCTCGATATTCGTCTCTCGCGCTCGACTATCTTCCTGTGGGTGCATTCGCTCTCCAAAACAGAGATCCCCTAGTCTTTCACTCAGTGGCACTGGGCAACGCACGAGTGCTTATCCCCGTCAAGTGAAGTTGATATCAGTAACTACGCAGTTTCCGGGAGGGTAGAAAGACGCACCATCCCGGAATATTGCCGTTCCCTGATACTCATTGACCTAATCCAGAGGTCGCAGGAGTGGGGAAGCTGTCGAGCTTCTTGGCCGTTTTCCGAACGGTGTTGTGATCCTGTCCGCTATTGACTTTGAAGGCGACATGTTGAGAGAATGTGGATCGGTTTAAGGGAAAGGAAGACAGGGGACGCTGTTCATAATATGCAGAGTACGTCGAGCGATAGGTGCGAGGAGGGTACCGTCGCCTAACCGCGCGTCTCGTTTAGATGCGTCCTTGGTAGAGCGAGATCGAAGTGGGGGACTAAGAAGGAGAAGGCAATGGTACGGGTCGGAGGTGCACTTCATTCCTTGGCTGGCGACCGAACTCGAGGAAGCGCGGCCTCGGATTCGAGGCAAGGGTCATCTCCGTCCGCGTGAAGACTCCCGCTTCTGACGCAATCGGACCGGGTGTCACTCCTCGTATAGTTCTCCTCCCTGCACCCCATCTTCACCGCGTCACCTTCACCAACACTCAAGGAAGAGAAGGCCGAAAGGATCCTCCTCCTATTGACTCGACTCGCGACCTCGTTCTCTCTACAGTCCCTTGAAGGTTGTTGCCTGGGGCCGGCTCGTCTGGCGATTGGAACGAACGGTTGGATTTCGAGGGGCACTCATCAACGTGAGGGACAGGGATTGGACACTGTGGTCCAGGTGTCGCGACTGGCGCGCATCCTCTGTGGCGATGGAAGTCAAGAGAAGCGCGCGCTCGGGGGGCTTATCCCGTTCAGGGCCGTTGACCTAGTGTGGGGACAATTTCCCAAAACGGGCACTCTCAGCCACCAAAGAGGTTCCGTTCGACCCTCACCCAACCCTCACCACAACTCCAAGTACCTCCCGTACCTCAACCCACATCCAGGACCCAACGCATTCGGCTCCTTCATCCTCATGGCCCTCTCATAAGTTGCAAGCACAGCGGCCGATGTCTTCACTACTCCCCACACCCCACGCCCTACTTATCATATAATCTATCGTTGTCCAGTAAGCGCCACACCAAGAGCCACACCCCTCACAGGTGCTGCGCTAACTGCGCTTTCTACAAGCACAAGAGCGCGTTTTTTGTCGAGTCGTTCTCTCCCTCGACCCAACAACTCTCTACAATCCTCTCAACAAACTCACTACGCTCCCTCCCCCCTACCTAAAGTGCAGCTCTCTCTCCACACACTGAAACACAGCCCGTGGCTTCCCCTCGGCCAAGCTTCGGTCGTATGAGTGGGGCCAGAGGGCCAAGCTCCGAGAGACCACCGGTGCCCGCAGGGTGAGGTACTTGAAGGATGCGTCTAGGAGGTTCAAGAATGGGTTTCGGTATGTCTTTCGTGTCTCTCTTTTCCGTTATTTTTCTCCCGCCCATTCCACCTTTGGCCCTGAGAACGTACATTCTCTCCCTCCCGCTGTCCCTCGTTCTTTCTCTCATCCCCTCAATCTAACACTCTCTCTTACCGTACGCGAAATACTCCTCCGCAACCAAGAAGGCCAAGGCCACCTCCGAGTAAATGTTACAACCCCCGTTTCCTTCGCCGAATTGTCACAGACCAGACTTCACGTACCCATCCCATGTCCATCCCGCCTGCCTGCCGAAATACAACCAATATGCGTATGGACTCCACGCATCAACATACTTCTTCCAGGGTGTGTTAGGAAGGCGATCCCAGGACTCAAGGTCGCCAAAAGCACCTCACGAGCAGCAGCCTGTGAATTGGTCGCGTTCCTTGGGTCCTGGGCGTGCTTTGGTCAACCATCTTCGTCGTGTTCGGGGTGTTTGGTAACGAAACGTTAGATCTTAATCCCTACGAACTAAATAACGAACACCCCCCGCTTCTCGTCTTCCGGCGGCACCTAGAGAAGGTTGAGTGGATCACTGTGGATGTTGGTGGCCTGGGCGTCTATTTGTCTGTTTGTTTGGGATTTATTTACTCTCCCTCCCAGGATGTGGCGATGTCGCATTACGACAACTCAATCCCTGGCCCTTTGATCATCACCCTCTTCCGAGTTGGTAAACAGCTTGTCTATCGTCTGGAACACGCGATTCTGCTCGTGAAGCTTCGTTCGGAGCACACATGTACAACTTTTTACCCTTGAGATCTCGCTCCCTGCCCGACGGGAGAAATTCGAGATGGAAGACAGGAGACAGGGTGAAGGATTGCTGTTGCTTCTGTGAGGTCTCAGCGGTGATTCGAGTGCGCGGAGAAACTGAGGTGTTGCTTCGGGGGGTGTACTAATCTCTGCTTCAAGTTGATTATCTTGGGAGACTGTGAGGCATGATTCAAGTCTACCACAACGGAGATCATGCTATGAGTGGGGGTGGCGTAGTTTACTTCGTACGTACTCTCATCCTTTTACTACCAAGAATTTTTGGGTGGCCCCTTCGGGTTAGGCTCGCTGACTTAACGATAATCACTACTGGTTTCCTCTTCTAGCCGATTTTCCAGAGCCTGGTTCTCACTGGCATCTTCTTTATCGTCGCCGACCCATGAGGTATTCTTGATGGGTTTCAACAGTGCTGTGAAGTACCTACGACCTCCCCTTTGCCCAGATTCCAATCACTGGACTAAACGTCGGAATTTCGACAGCCTTGGCGTTCTCATGCCCTACTGCCCACGGGCGCTTGGGAGACATAGACTCTCGAGGGGGAATGTGCACTGTGTCGGCCTCAAAGGCTCCTAGGAACCTCCCCGGTTAGTGTACCCCTCTGTACGCTGGGGCACGGTAACTCACCCTCTCAAGCATTACAATTGCGCCGGATTAAGCACCGTGAGGCGCCGTTCGGGTTTCCGCTATTTGGTTATCTCGAACCAGTGGCACTCGCCTTCAAGAAGCTCCGCCGACGACCTTTGGTTTGATCAGGTAGTCGAAGAAAATCTTCAGGAACGCCACCCAGAGTTCAGTCGCCCACAGAGCATGTCTAACTACTTCCGCATCTTTCGGGATCCCCCAAGGTGGCAATCCTTTGGTCCCCTCAATGTCCTCGCGACTGATTGGGTTGGCGGATCGAGACTGTATCATGATAGATCAACGGTGGCTCCATACCCGCGTGCATACCTTGGTCGCGGATCCTGCGTTTGCGTAACCACTCATCCGGTCATGAAGTCCAATATAGCTCGACCAGGTAGACATTCTGGACCTAGTCATAACTTGCCGCACATGTAGAGTGGAGTTAGAGGTCGAGCCCACCCAACGGTCGCGGTGGTGACTTCGTAACCTGTCATTTTAAGCGCCCGCCGCCCAAACAGCATAACAGCCCCTCGCCACTGCATCTGCCGCTCATTCCAGGTCGTTAAATGGTGGGCCAATCAAACCCTTCCTCCAGAGCCGCTCTACTCACGACGAGATGCTACAAGTCAATTGTCGCTATCCAAAGTCAACACCTTCTCCCGGCGCTGAACACTTCTCGTGATCACGCTTAACGTTGCGAACTGCGTTCACGGCCGTTTTTAAGTGCTTCGGAATACCTCCTTCTACACCAACTGTCCCACCAAGGCTTGATCGATCCCTTCCGATCGTCCCGTTCGCTCGAACGACCTGCAAATATAGGGGATGAGGACTTTCAATGCAAAGAAAAGCCTAGGCGCCCCTGCCTTTCCTTCTCCATAGCCTCTTCTGTGAGGAGGAACTACGATGACTTATGCTCCTACTTCATATGCCGGCGGCGGTTCGAATATCCCTTTCAATCCGTACAACACACGGCCGTTGCAGCCAACCAGGGGTTGCGCCTACCCACCTATGTCCCTTCAGGCAGATCGGATCCAGCCCTGCCCCCCGGGCCATCCCTTCCAACACCACGGTGGTTTCCAGTACCCTTCACCGGCACCCCAGTTCCGAAATCTCCCAGGAGAAGTTAATGGTCGTAGTATACCACCCCCTCACGTGCGCAAGGAGCCATCCCTCACGTTCTTGAACGCTGGGGCCGCTGGAAACGATTGGAACTCGAGTAGGGGTCGCACAGAGCCCCCGGGGTACGTGGGGGGAAGGGAGGCCCAGGTGTTGCGACGCTCCGACCTTCAAACTCGCCCCGGGTACTCCAACGCCGACGGGTCACGCCTGGAGACACCAGGTCCATGCACTCGGCTTCGTCAACGGCAACGTCGGTGGCTGACGTACAGACAGCGTACGTGAATATGCTCATGGCGCTCGACCATATTCATTGGATACATGAGGCCTTTGCGATTGGATTCTGTTGGCTCCTCCTGGCAGGGTTTGTGGTTATGCCGCAGGCCCTGACGAAGTCGATCCCGGACTTCATTGCTAAAGTCGACCCTTCGAACGAGGAGCTCAGGAAGGCGTGGAAGCTGGTGATTAGCCATGCAAACTTGTGCGTTCTCTCTCTTTGGCGTCTTGACTATGTGAGGATCTGTTCTTATTGGGATATCCGTTCTAGGCTTTACATTGGAGGGGGCGTCTCTGGAGTTGGATTATTGGGAATGTTTATCTTGTGGTGGCAATGGCGAGGGAACTACATCTGGATTATGCAGAAGATCTTCATGTGAGCGCTTCACCCGTCCTTCTTTTAAATCGCGCACTCATCTCGGAAACTTAGACCCGGGTTCTTCAACGCACTCACAGGTTTAATCTCGACTGTAATATCCATCATCGTCCTCAACAAGAACAAGTGGGACACACGATCGATCGTGACAATGAGTGTCGTGGGTGGGTTCACAGTGCATCATAAAAAAAAGTCGATATCATTTGTGGATGATATGCCCAGCATGTGCACATGACGCAGCATTCACTTAGCATTCAGGTAGAATAAATGCGTGGTGTGCGCATAGCGTCGCATAGCGGCACCGCCTGTGCGGCACAACGGGCGCATCTGTGCAGCAGTTATGCGGCGAGGGCCGGATATGCAAGCAGACATGCACCGAGATGTGGGCGTTGGGCCAGTTAGAATGACAGTTGAATCGACTTACCTCACAAAGAGCCTACTGACGCCGAAGAGGGCCATTGAAGGGGGTAAAAAATACCGGCAATCGTAGTAGTAAGCGGTGCAGAACGTGTGAGAACGTCGTAGGGGAGGTGAGGGTGAAGACGGGGCAAAAAAGAATTGCGGGTAATGGTCCGCGGTGCACAACGTGTGGGATAGAAGACCATGGGGAGGTGAGGGCGAGGACTGGGCCTCAGCCAGCTTGGACTGGAGGGTGAGGAGTCTGGGGCGACGGTAATGATTTGGCGGGCATAACGAGAAAGCCTCGTCCCAAACCGAGACGGCGTCCTCAAGCTCGTCGGCGCCCCTGAGCGCAATCGAGGATGGTGGAGAAGTCCATCAAGAACTCCCACCGCTGAGGACGGGTTGGTGACGGTGCGAGCAAGGTGGCCTCCCGCCCGAATCGAAGAGATTCATCAAGCCTCCAGGTTGAAACCGCAGGGCCATAGCGAATAAGCTCCTCGCACCTCACGAATGATGCCAGGAGCCCTGACATTCAAGACTTATCGCAAGCTGACATGAACCATCCCCCGATGAAAGCCTCCTGCTGTACTCTGGGTACGCCCCCAGCCCTAGCACCTCTCGTTCTCCCCTCCCCTCGAGTTGTATACGCTGGGGGATTCCACCCTAACATGAAACGACGTCCTCTACCACGCACCAGATGGTTCTTGATCGGGGAGAGACGGTACTGGTTATGGCCGGCGACATATTCACCCGTGTATGAGACCGCTTCTAGTGCTACTCGCCGCGGGATGAGCGAAGTGAAAGTCGCCGAATGGGTGGGCAGGTACAGAAGGTCGAGCATATGACGACTTAGGCGGCCGAAGAGCTCGAATTCGAAGGATGAATGGAGAATTAGTCGTAATGGCTGGCTTGGTGGAGGGCCTGAGGACGTGTGTGAGGTTATCCGAGGGAACGGTCGACAGAAGCGGGACGAAACAACCCTCGATCTTCCATGTCGTGGTTTTCGCGTTTCTCAGCCGTTTGCATGCCCACTAGCCCAGCTTCATACCAGGATGACCATCCACGCGCAACGCCAACGCTGGTAGATTTCCTCGTCTCATTGCTAACGAGATAGGGAAGGTGTCTCGAGAGCCTCGAAGCTTTAATTGTGGGAAGGCCAGGACTTCGAGTGTCAACGATGGCTACATTGGCAGAGGGTAGTGTCGGGGAGAGGATTCGTATGCTGGGGATACATTCACATGAAACAGGTCTCGCCATCCGTTTCTCGCCCTCAACCCTGTGGTCCAGTGATGACAATTACTCTCGTCCTCCGATCCTTCACTCGACAACACACAGATGGCATGGGTAACGCGCAAGTGCGTAGTATCCCTGCGAAGAGAAGCATATATCAGTTGCTGCGCCGCTTCCAGGAGTGTAGAGAGACGTACGGTTCCTCCGGAGTTAGCTGACCCCTTGCGACCATTGACCTCGTTCCAGAGGTCGCTGGGCAGTGGGAGCTGTTGAGGTCCTGGGCCGTATGCTGACTGAATTGAGGGGAGCGACCAAATAGTATTGCAATCCTTGTAGCCGATATTGATTGTGGGCGGAAGCGACGCCTTGACAGACCGTTTATAGGTTGAAGGGCGATGAAGAGCGGGCGCTGTTCACACGCAGAGTCGGTCGAACGGTAGGAGAGATCGCCATCGTCCAGCCGCGCCTTGTTGACATGGGTGCTTGAGCGTGGTAGACCGGGGTAACATCGAAATGGGCGGAGAAGGCTATGTCATGGTCTGAGATGCACGTCATGACCGGCTTGGCGACCGAAGTCGAGGATTCGCAACCTCAGGTTTGAGGCGAAGGTCGTTTTGCGCCCTCTTGTCGACCCCCGCGCTACTCCTTTCTGCTCCCTATCTTCTCCGCGTCATGACCCGCTACACTGAGGCGAAGGGTAACAGAATCCTCGCCACTATTCGCTCCCAGTTGTGGCGTCCCTTGGGTGTCTCTCTGCATTCTTGAAGGCTGCAGTCGATATTCCACCTGTGGACGTGTCGATGCGGAACGAAGAGCGTCGAACTAACTGTTGGGTTTCTAAGCACGTTAATCAGTGTGAGAGGTGGGGAGACACTGTAATTCTCCTGTCGTGGTAGGCGGGCGTCCCTCGTGGAGGTAGAAGTCAAGAGGAGAGCTTGGTCTGGTCAGGGGCTTATCCTGTTCTGGGTCGTTGACATCCGATCAATTTCCGACAAAGCCCCGAGTCTGATTCGGAAGTGCCCCTGAAACGCGCCTCAGGCTCACCAACCAGTATCGACTAACCCTGCGCTCCAAACAACTCGATGCCCGCCACACGGCCGTACCTCACGAGATCCCCGAGTCTCGTCTACCACGCCGGGCCCTCCCGTTCCTTTCCCTTCCGAGGAAATTTCCAATTCGGTCATGCTCTCTCAATGGACCGGATCGTGACGATCCCATGAGTGGTAGGGGGGTACAAAATGCGAAGGGGGGAGACTCCGATGGGCCATACCCGTCGGGTATTTCGGTGTGGATACTTTGGTGAGTGCCCGCCTACCTCGTTCCTCCGCCGCTAACATCACGACGCCCTCTGGACCTCGGGCCTCGGTGGGTATGCCGCTGAGAAACACGGAAGCTGCAAGCTGACCAGCAGCATGGAGACCATGGGCGAGATGGCTAGCGAGTGTAGACTTCCCTAATCCTGCAACTCCGTAAATGAACAAGGCGAGCTCTGAATGTGGGGCTTCACCTAGGCCAGGGTGTATTGAGCGGTTTCTTCGCCTCCCGGACAACGCTGACCGAAGAGGTTCCGTTTCTACCTTCACCGCAGCTCTACCTCCCGTACCTCAACCCACATCGATGACCCTATCCTTGAGCTCTTTCACCCTCATGGCTCCCACATGGATGGAAAGTACAAAGGGCCAACACAATAGATGTAGAGGCTGGTTGAGCAGTCGCTAGATCTGGCCTTTAGGCATCGTGGAGCGTAGTATTTTGGACACCTCGGTATGTGTGCCCGGCTCGTACTATGTGTCGTGTATATACCTAATGACTTGTATCCACTTAGATGCAACCATCTTGACGCATACCTCATCGCGAGGCGTCTCCATCCCAGGGTAATGGAAGATCTCGCTTGTACTTCACGAATCATATGGGGGGTTTGGCATCCCGAACGCGTAGAACTTCGTTCACAAGGCCCCACACCGCCGGTAACGTTCGGTAATGCTGTTTTAGGAGTACCTGAACCTGTGCTCAGAAGTGCAGGAGGCGCTGTCATCACGTTCCCAGCATCATTTATTGACAACACTGTCGACCTACCGTTGAGGGACAGTGCGCCAACCTCGCCCCTTGGACCCGCCTTATGGATGGATGGCCGATGGGCCGGCTTCAACAACAGTGGAGTCGAAGCAGGTTTGTTACGTCTTCTATATGTATTGTTGATCAACGGGGTCGGTTCAAACTGATATATATAGCAAAACTTGCACCCTCATTTTGGAAAGCCGTCTTGTTATCGCACGGCATGGGAGGCATGGGAGGCATGGGAGGCATGGGAGGCACCCACCTAAACTATCTGTACTTGAATGGTTGGCCACGGCAGGACACGCAACGTTGCCCACCCTTGATGAGTCGTGCTAGCTAAGTATTTGGCGGCGTTCAGAGCTTTCGGTACAGCAATCCTGCAGTTAGGGCAAGGTAAGTTATTTTCCTACTTATTCTTCCATTCTATCCACGACTTACTGATAATCACCACCGGTTTCCTCTTCCAGCCAATTCCCCAGAGGTTGGTTCCCACTGGCATCTTCGTTATCGTCCTGGACCTCACGAGGTGTTATTTTGATGGGTTCCAAGGGTGCTGTAAAGCACCTATAAGCCTCCTGGAGGGGAGACAGACTCGGGAAAGGATTCCCCGACGACATTCCCTCAAGATTGGATGTCAGCCATGGCTGAGCCCACAGAGAAAGCCGCACCGGATTCGGGTAGCGTCAAGTCTGAAGGCAACGGCCAACACACCACCGAGTTCTACGACCCTTACAAGGAGTCTCGGTGGACGCGCTTGGGACTGACCTTCGAGAGCTTCAAGCGTGCTCCTGGGACGACAGCGTGCGTGGTGCATTGCTTCCTCTTAGCCTCAATTTGCGCTCGCTCGTCGCCAGGATCGACTTTTACTCATTATTGGGCTGAACAGTGGACAAGTCGTCTCTGGGTCTCAGAACGTCCATGACCTCGAGCAAATCCTTGCGGATTCCCCGATGCTCCAGCAGAAGATGAAGCCCCGTCACTTGACCATGATCGCTGTCGGTGAGTCCGAAACGATATGTTCCTCCTTTCCTTATGTGCGCTCAAAGGATGAAACTGGGGTCATAGGCGGGTCCATCGGGACTGGTCTCTTCGTCGGCTCGGGAGCGGCACTCAACAGAGGCGGCCCTGCGGGAGTGCTCATTGCTTGGATCCTCATCGGCGCCATGTTGATTAATGTCACTCAGGTATGTATGCCGTATGTTGCACGAACGACCCCAACGACCCCCCGCGAGTATCGTTTACTTATGGGTTTTCTTTTGTGACTCAAAGGCGCTCGGAGAAATGTCCATCCTCTACCCAGTCTCCGGGGGCTTCTACACACTCGCCGTGCGGTTCTTGGATCCATCGTTCGCTTTTGCGATGGGATGGAACTACGTTTTTCAATGGGCTATAACGCTCCCTCTTGAGATCGTCGTGGCTGGTCAGACAGTGCAGTATTGGGGCATGGACATCCTACCCCTATCGGCGTGGATTACGATATTCTGGGTAGTCATCAGTGCGTTCTTTTTATCTGAATATCTTGGAGACAAGTGGCTAAAAGACCCCTCAGTCATCGTCAGCGTCTTTGGTACACTTGGTTTTGCCGAAGAAGAGTTCTGGTCGTCGTGCCTCAAATTGTTGGTGGTTGTTATGTTCGTTTTGATTGGAATGTACGTTTTCTCTAATCAACCCTACACTATGCACCATGGCCTATAAGGTCTGATGATTCTGAACCCTCTTACTAGAGTTTGCATATGCGGAGGCGGCCCTTCCAGCGGAAAATACAGCACCTACATTGGTGGATCGATGTGGAAGAACCCCGGGGCATTTTCTCATGGTTTCCAGGGCGTCTGTGCCGTATTTGTCACTGCTGCGTTCGCATTCGGTGAGTTCTCCACCTCTTCGGCTACCCGTCCTCTACCTCCGAAGAGAGTTGACTCTCCCATCAGCTGGAACCGAGCTCGTCGGTCTGGCCGCTTCTGAGACGGCCAACCCCCGCGAGACGATGCCCGCCGCCGTCAAGGGCACCTTCTGGCGCATCACCCTCATCTACATCACCTCCCTCACCATCATCGGCCTCCTCGTTCCCTACGACGAACCTCGACTCCTCGGGGCCTCAGATGCCAGCGCCTCCCCTTTCGTCATCGCTCTCAAAGACGCGGGTATCAATGGCCTCGATCATTTCGTCAACGTTACAATTTGTATCTCGGTTCTGTCTATTGGGTTGTCGTGCGTTTATGGGGGCTCTCGAACCTTGACGGCCCTCGCTGAGACAGGGTACGCGCCGAGGATTTTCACGTATGTCGATAAATCGTCCCGACCGCTTTGGTCGGTCGTGGCTATCTTGGCCTTTGCGCCGCTGGCGTTCCTCAGAGTCGCGACTACCGGGACTGTAGTCTGTAAGTCGCAATTTCCGTCCAAGACTATCTACTTACTGCCTGAATTCAATGTGTAGTCGACTGGCTAATCTCCCTCTCTGGACTTTCAACCCTCTTCACCTGGCTCTCGATCTGCCTGTGCCACATCCGCTTCAGGAGGGCGTGGAAGGTCCAGGGGCACTCTACCGACGAGCTCCCGTTCAGGGCTCTGGGGGGACAGTGGGGATCGTGGTTCGGTGTCGTCCTCATATTTCTTGTGCTCATCGCACAGCTCTATGTTGCGATTTGGCCTTTGGATGGACAACCAGAAACTTCGGCCGGGATTGCAGAGAGTTTCTTTGGTGAGTGCTCTTGTCCAACAAATGCTGTCCTCGCCGCCGATCGGCGCGCACGCGTGACTTAACTGACTCTACCCATGCCCCCGTCTTCCCTGAAATATAACAGCCGCATACCTCGCCGTGCCTGTGATGATTCTCTTCTACATCGGCGGCTACGCCTGGAAGCGAACTCTCCCTCACAGGGCACACGATATCGACCTGGACTCGGGCAGGAAGTCGTGGTTGACGGCAGAGGAGATGAATGAGTGGAGAGCTGAACGACGGAGAGCGCCGTGGCATGTTAGGGTTTATAGGATTTTGTTTACCAATTAGTAGCACGAGGCGTTACATTGATTTTTCGAACCATCTACTGGCATCCGATCGAGTGCGGAAGGGATGATTGCTGAAGAGGTGACAACCGACCCGTCTTGACCTGTTTGGCCGCCTTCCCTATAAAGAGAGTGTGACATTCCTTGTCAGGATCCCAAGCTGGACTCTACAGAAAGTGAACGTGCGGCCTAGCAGAGGATGGACCGGGGGAATTAGGCGCCCAGAGGACTGTCCGCGAAGATATGCACCTTACGAGCCTGCTGTCCATCGATGACCTCCAAGATGGCTTCAGACTCGATTGAGTCTCCTGCAGGTTATACGTCACAGGTGCCCGAGAGCAGGCCACGGGGACGATGCTGGGAGTGGCGTCACCGCTTGACCAGTGACAAACTTCCAGTGGCTGAGGACAATACAAGGACCTTCAGATTTTCCATTCAGAGATGGAGTGGACTCCACAAGTCACAAGGTGGACCCAGGAAGATTGGCCGAGGGTCCAATGAGCGGTGGGAGGTGGGAGGACTTGGTCTTCTGTGTCTGAATTTGGGAGGGTACAAACAAGGCCCACTGTCGAATCTCAAAACTGACCGTCACAGTCGACCCATCTCATGGTACATGGTGCCGAAGCAACACCCCTTCCACCGTGTATAGTTACCAAGCCTACGTCTCTGCAACAAAGACCATCTTAATATCTCCAACCGCAGTTTTAGTCTCCATCTGCATTCTGTGCTGCAGGGCTGCGAACGCGGTGATGATCTCGTTGAGGTGACCCTCTACTTCTCCGGCTACATGGAGGGAAATAGGTGCTGCACGGGTCACTCATCCCGGACATAGGTGCTGGAGTGCGGTCTTAGACGTAGTCTCTAGGGAGAGCTGTGGATGACATGCAGCGACCGATTGACAGCATCTAACCTATGAAGCACTGGCCTCACTCCCAAGCGCCGCCAATAGCTACAACCTGACACTGAACCAACATCTTTGCTTCGGGTACACATATACCTAGTACGCCTGAGTTTGCGCAGAAAGGAGCATCGTGCCATCCCCAACCGCAGCTTTAGTCTCCATTTGCATTCTGTGCTCTAGGAGCACGAACGCAGTGATGACCTCGTCCAGGTGCGCCTCCGCTTCTCTGGCCACACATAGAGCGAATATGTTCTGCGCGGGCCGCTCGTTCCGGACGTATGCGAGCACGGTAGGACCCCCCATTATCCCTATGTAGGTCCGATCCCAGTGCGGACGAAAATGGCCCCAATTGGACCCCCCAGGTCCGATTTTTGTGCGGACGAAAATGAAAAATTTGGCACGCAGGTCCGATCTTTTGTGCGGCGAAACAACCCTAGTCGGTAGCGATGTCCGATCCCATGCGGACGAAATCTGAGGGCGAGGAACGGGCCTAGGCAACCTGGGCGGGCCTCACCGTCGTCACCATTTTTGAGGGGATCACTCTGGAGTGCCGCCCAGTGCCCTCCAGTGCCTAAATTTCGTCTTTTGGAGATGGTCGGACGATAGCATTTGGGTTGTGAACCGCAAGCGAGATTAGAGCGACCGTGTGGTTGCAGCTCGTTTCATTACCCCTCCCTTCCTCCACCATTATTTCGAAGTTTCAGCCTTTATACTTGGTCGTTGTGTGATATAGTACAGTATCTACCTATTTTAATACCCTGAATCTGCTTTGAACGCGATTTTTGGGCCCGTGCGGACGGATAAGCGCCCTGGGAGGTATCATCCGCGGTGCGGACGAAAATGGGCAAAAAATGGTACCCCCGATCCCAATGCGGACGGAAGCCGGCCTGAAATGGAGGTGCGAAAATGGCCGAAAATGGCGATTTTGGATCGAACATAGCTCAGCATAATGGGGGGTCCTAGCACGGTTTCGGGAGCGTTCTCCGGGGAAAGCTGGGGGACATGCAATGAGCGATGGGACTCGTGGGATCTATCAACGATCTATATTGGAAGAGCGGGGCTCACCACCAAACGTAAGATCGGGTCGTATCTCCAGACGAACCTTCCACTTTCACTGCTAACAATGAAAGTGTCTCTTTCATGCTCAGTTAGTATACGGATCGTTGAGCTTGGTAGGAACTCGGCACGCACAGGGAATTTTTCCCCTTCCTCCTTGTAAGCCACTCATCCTTCTTCACCTTTTCCCCGCCAAAGCGTCCCGGGAACCTCACCGTGTCCGAACGAAAGAACCGGCGGCGGATCATAGCGAGCACCTCCCCCGTTCGAATGTCTTTCACGTCGGTATCGTTCCCGTCCCTGTCCAGCGTCGAGACATTGTACCGTGGCTGACCGTCGACGAGGAGGCGGGTGTTGAGAACGCTATTACTCTTATCCAGCAAGAGCTCGAGTGGATTCAGAAGTGAAGTATTGACGAGGGTGACTTGGGATCCGGATTCGTTTTGAGTCTCGTCCATGGTGTGTCTTGCAAGAATTCGATATTGGGCTGTACCAGAGCCCGCGGCGCGTTATAAGGCTTGAGAGGGACCACCGCTTTGAGAAGAATTAGAAGCAGAACACAGGTTTGCGAGGCAGATGATCCTGGCCGAACGCGGCCAGAGGCTTATGGAGTCGAGAAAACAGCGCGCGCAGACATCCGGGGACCGGTTCAAAATGGAACAGCCTCTACATCGCGGCCAGCTGTGAAAACAGTAGCACCGACGTCCGCCGACTCGTAGGGCCGTTGGGTCGTAGGCCAGCAAAGGCCGTGGAGACGCAAAAGCCGTTGGGGATCCAGGGGATCAGAAGGTAGGACGTGGTAAACTTCAATGACGATGAAGGCATAATACCTTGAGCCAGGGCGTTCGAGCGGTATCACAATCGGGCTCTAGACTACTTGGCTTGTAACGAGAAACAGGCCCTCCTCAAACTGAACATATGCACCACTTCCGTTTTCGCCACCATCAATCCTCCCAATGTCTGCACCCCCTCGGTCAGAGGGGATCCTGGACACGCTACTTCGTTACGCAGGAGGGGATTTCAAGGGTCCGAGGATTTGACTCTCGCATCGCCTTGTTTCTCCAGCGATATCCATCCCATCCCTATACTAGGAAGCTCCCGATCGAGGCGAGAATCTCTCAGGGAACGCTGCGGGAGATCCATCTGTCCTTTTAACTAGCTACTCTTGGCCCGGACCTCTCCTCGAGCTCACGAGCCTCACTCTGGCCTTCCTTTCTTTCCAAAGCGTTATCTCTGAATTTGTTTTATTCCTATAAGCCCTGGCATCGCTCGGTCCACCTGCCCCATCTCCACCGTCATACCCCGCTTCATCCATGCCATACGCTACGGTAATATCGAGCTGTGTATCGCACCAAGTGAACGCGATGCCCATCGAGTATAGGCGCGACTGGGACCCTTTTCATGGCGCGACATACCTTGCCAACTCAGTGAATTCGGCGAGCCGTTCTCTCTGCGCTCTAAGCTAAGCGCTCAGGTTGGAATTTTACCCTTCTTTCACATGACGACCCTCAGCGGTAACTTTCGAGCAGCATAATTGAATTCGAGGGCTGTTACGAATTCTATGGACGACGGTTCGATCAAGGCTGTTTCCGCGTTTACCTCCTGAGGGAGTTACTGTTCTGGATCCTGTAGTTGGCATTACCATCGACGACAACGGCTGGAACGGTGCATGTCAGAACGGAGAGGAGAGTGAGCTCAACACGCCACCTACTGATGTAACCCAAGAGGCCGTCAGCAAGACTGTTACCACCGAGGTATTGGAGGCTAAAAGTGGCATCAGCAACGAATTCAAGACGGTGTGTTGAATACGTACTTAACAAAGGCGTTCCTGCCAGCTTGCATGAGGATCCAATCTTGGTTATTGAGGGTCCGTGGCTGCCTGTTAGAGTTATAAGGGGGCGTAGCATAGACCCTGTCGTTCCAGGCCTCGTCGAAGAAAAACTGGCCAATGTGGTTGACATTTCCACCACCGGAGAGTATAGTCCTACCGTCCCATTACCGGTCAGCAATTGGTTCACCCATACATCGTCGAAGTGAGATAGAGTCAGCCTGAGCATTCTCTGACACTCACCCGTTAGCCTGGGACTTCCAGTTATTGTGGACCATAGTATGGATGTGGGCAGTGCGACCCGCGTAGTAGCCGGGGTAGATAGTCGTGATCTCGACAATACCCTGGGGGTCAGTGAAGTACCCTCCACGCAGGAAGCTGTCGACTTTGACGTGGGTAGGTTGGCCGGTGGGGTAGCCGCCATAGATACCGGTGGAGTTGCAAGCCCAGAGTTCCACAAATGCGTTGGGCATGGGTTGGCAGGTACGGCTGTTGATCAGGCCGATGTCGAGGACGATGGGGACACCACTGAGAAAGTTGGTTGTTAGCGCTAATCAAATACGAGAGGGGTTACGACGGCTAGACGTACGGTTGTGTCTCCCGCAAGTCAGTGCGGATCATTTCATTGCGGATGTAGTAAGGGCCCTCGACGGTCTCAGGATGGAGAACACAGGTGCTCTGTAGGTTAATTATCAGTAAACCCGCCACAGCATACTCGACTGAAGCCCTTACGTTCTGGATTGACGTGTAGTGAGGGGTGGGTGCGGTGGAAGTAGGGGTCCATTGCCTCTTCATCAAGCGATCCCTCTTGGCAATGCGCTGGGCCTCAAACTCGGCAATCTCAGCAGAACACTTGCGAGCAGCGAGGTCGCGAGCGGCAATATCTCTCTGAATCCAACCCAATGAACAACCGTGCCGACAGTGAAGATAAGGATATTGCGCTTACGTTGCGGGCGATCAACTCCTCGGTGGTGGTGGGCATGTGCTCGTTGGCGCCATGAGCGCAAACGAAGCCGGCCACTGCGAGGAGTGAGGCGAGGGACAGAAGGAAACGCATTTTCTGCTTCGGTAAGTCACGAAATAGGGACACGAGGAGCGAGAGGTCGAGCACAAGAGATGTTCCAGCTTTTATTCATTCTGTATCCTTTCAACAGGGCGCCGAGGTTGTTCAGGGATGAGAAGTAGAATCTGGGAGGTGAATGGAAAGAAGCATACCCACGCGAAAAGAGTTCATGCCGGTAGGTCTCACGACAGCAGGGGTCACCCTAGTGATTCAGTGGCGCGCGCCTCGCGAGTCTGTAAATTCTTGGTTCCCAAAAGAAACGGGACTTGCCAATCTCGATAGCTTTCGCCGTAAGCGCTGCGCACCGTCCCGGAGAAAAGGACCCTTTCCAAGGAAGAACGCCGAAGTACGCATTCAGCAGTCGCTGTTGTAGACACCTTGTCGAAGTGCTGCTCCATCCACTGATTCGTTGTGCTCAGCTGAATCGCCCTCCTCTAGCAAATGCAAAATCCGAGTCTCGTGGTTGGCTGGGCGGTACCAGTAGACTGGTAAGGTTGCGTTTCAGTCGCACCCCGACAAACAAACGCTCGAATTAGCCTCTTGTGTTGACCCGTGCATTTTCCCGCCGTTTAGAATTGATTTTCGGGAGCGAGACGTCAGGCGATGCTCTTGAGATGCGCAGTCGCAAGCCCATCCAAGAGCGAGGTCATGGGAAGAGAAGCATCGTTACCGAGTCTTCGATTCGATTGTGGGCACCGGGAGGCAAATAGGAAGAAGGGTATTGGCTAGAGGGTCCATCCAAGCCGACCTCTTGTATCTACAGCTTTTCATCCCAGTTGTTAGCGTATACCCAGGCGGTAGTGGCGTCAAAGCCAGTGGTAGTGCGGCCCATGAAGGGGGTGAAAACCAACCACAAGACACCCAGCAGAAGGCACAACTTCAGCGCTATACCAGTCGTCTCTTTATCGGATCCGAGGGTAATGACGAGGTTTATGCAGTGCCAAGCGAGGAAGCCACGAAACAATGAGGAGAAGCTCAACAAGTTTATGCCATGTGCCAGGTGAAAGAATGGAGTTATTTGAGTAGGTAGTGCGATGCTAGGACATCAAACTTGCGCCATATAATGTCGAGTGTGTGTTTGGATAGCTGGACAACGAGCGGAAGAGGAAAGGAGAAAGAAGTTCGTGAAAGGAGTCCGACACGTCGGCCACTGACGGATTTTTCGCGCGGAGTTCTAATGCCAGTTCTCCGCAGTCGGCTTCTGCACGGGCCCGCCCTGGGCCCGCAGGTGTCGACGAAACGGTTGCTGATTTACGGGCCTACTCCCAGGGCACATCGCGCAAATACAAGCAGTACCATTGGCCTTCTAGAAGATCTGCGAGGATCTGCTGCGGACAGAAGCCTTCGATCGGTCCCGAGACCCTTCCTACGTCGGGGGCCCTTGACAGTGCGAAAAGAAGGAGAAGGTGGATGGCCTGGCGGGGACAAGCTTGCTATACGAAATAAGTGCATAAATGAATATTCTCTCTGCTGGGGACAGCGCCCTAATCCTCTCAGAGAGCCCTTTCAAAGCGTAGAAAGAATTGCGCACCCGCGATAAGATAAGCGCCGGCGACGGTGTTTGCCGCCGAGACGGTTCTCGCCTTCAGATCTATCGTCCGACGCCTCAAAACGGAGAGCTCTGTACATGGCGGCGCACTACTCGCAGGTGAGAGGTTCCCAGGAATATCTGTAACTTGTTGGTCGTTCTTCTGAAGTGAGCACAGCAGCCTCGCGATCAATGCGTACAGTACGCCAACATACCGTACACAGATTCTGAACGATATGGGAAGACGTTGCAACTTTGTAAAGATGTCCCAGCACACATGAGTACAGGCGTAGTATTGCCTTAGATTAGATGAAGGCAACTGCCGATATCTTCGACAGTTGAGCGCGGGCGATCTGCAACAAGCACCGCAGCCCTCGGGATGCCAGCGAACGTTTCACATCAAGGAGAAAGGATCAACGATTTGGATTGCTGATTCATTGCTGGGCGCTTCCAGCGTCGATCAAACGACAAAACGCCTGCCGGAAGTGGGGACGGAGGAAGAACGATCCTTACGCAAGCAGTTGGCTCTGCTCGGCCGTGCGCCACACTACACGCACACGCACTCTAAAGACTCGTTGATAGCCAAGAGCGATTGGCTTTTTCGAAACAACTCGATTCGAGGACACTACACGTGGCGTGATAACCGAGATCCGGAAACCAATTTCGGTCTACCCTGATGTGCCGATTGCGAGAGTGGACGGGTCTGCTGTGGACTATGAGAAGCAACAACAAATACGTGCATCTTTTACCCTGAATGGCTGAGCAAGTTGGTGCTTGAGAGCATGTGATCGGAGCAAGTAGAACATCCACTCTATCATCGCACCCCTCCACTACCACCAGAAAATCGCCTCCGTCTCAGATGAGCGCTTCCCCCCTCTCTTCCGTCGGATGTATCATGTTCCGAGCAATGGTAACGGCATCATCGACATCGTCAAGGAGACACTTAAACAGTACGGAGATTACAGCACAAACAAAGCTTTTGTTGTGTGTACTCCATTATGTATACACCAGTCCAGCACATCACCTTCAGTCCGGAAGTATGCACAGCGCTGAAAATAACAACCGTCTACGGTACAGGGATCCCCTGTTTGAAAGATTTTTTCTCTTCTAAGTGAGGCTTGGCCGGACGATCTCGAAGGAGAGGCCAACCGTCAATTCCAGCATCTGAGTGGCACTGAAGCCGTCGCTTGGGCTACAGCTACATTGTGAGCAGGTAATTGGGGGAAGCGGGTGTATATTAAGTGACAGGACGGGAAAGGGCAAAGAAAAACAGACCCTAGGGAACCCGCGTCCCACTCCCGCCTGCAGTGCACCAAAAAGGACAAAACGGACGCGCAATTCATGTGGACCCCCTCACATCCCACAAACGTCCACGCGCCACGATCTCCTCGCTCTGCGCCCTCGTCCTCCATTCCACCTACAGAATTTTCCTATAAATTGTGTACCGGGTGCAAGGACCATCGTGAAGAGCCCACAAGCATGGAAGAAGCCTTCCGCTTGACGAACACTTTATATTGCTCGTTGAGGTCTTTTGGGTTTGGCGCCTATAGTCTTTTCGGTGGAGCCGACGACGGCGGAGGGCTCCAGTGGGCGCCAAACGAACGCCACTCCTCCCCCACTGCTGTAAACGGCGTCAAACCTAAAATTTCTGGCTCTTCTCCCTCTTCTACCACCCCTCCCTCATCTCCCCCTACTCCCCTCCGTTCAAAATTTCGTCTGCCCAGCAACTCGATAAAGTCACAGAAGCCAACGTCAAGCCACGGTGAACACCGCCAGAAGCTCAAGCTTTTAGGCGCCCTCGCGACTCTTCTCGACAACAATGACTCGAAGATTGCAGTGACGGCGTTTGGACCGTACATTCGTCAGGAAATCTCGGAATATGACGGCAAAAGTAGTCCACTCGGCGTAGACCTCATTGTTTGTGGTGCTGCCTCGGGTACTGCAGGTGAGCGTCGTCAAATCCAACACTCGCTTGTCGCTGACAGGGTATCCATTCACCGCAACCAGAGGGCGCTGGGGAAAGCACCAATGGCTCAGCGGCACATTCCCTACTTCGCCTCCTCGTCGAACGAAGGTACGTGCCGCCCATCTGTTAATAGCATGGGCACATTGTACGTCGATGCTGACCGCGCCTGCCTTGATTCTGACAGGGGCCACATGCCGCTTATCGAACACGCCCAAGTCCTGAACCTCTTCCTCCAGGAGCTCTCGCACCGCAAATACCCAAGCAAAGATTTCGGTCATACCTTCGGACAGCTGGGGAAGTACATCACGGCGTCCCATGCAGAGAAGGTCGTCAGAATGGTTGCGAGCAACAGCCTGTCCAAAGTCCTCCACGAGACATTCTGCACCCTTGATATTCCTGCCCATCCTCCCAAAAAGCAAAGGACTAGGCATCGACCCCCGGGCGCCTCCTCAGCGGAAGGGCTTCCCACATCGACTCTCACCACTTCACGCCCCGAGACACATTCCCCTAACCGCCCCCGAACGAGCCGCGCAGCTCGTAGTCAAGCGGACCGCGATCACCTCTTCCTTGGGCGGCTCGTCCACCGCTCAGGTGAGGTTCAGGCCCTGCTGAAAGGCAAGGTAGATATCCCGAACCTCACAGCATTGGCTATCGCAGTGTCCAACGACGCCAAAACCACTGATAAGAGAAACCAGCCCGTCGAGATGTATACGGAAGCCACTAAAACGGAGTTCCACCGACTCATTGCATGGCTCCTAGGATGGACAGAGGAGGGATACCTTGGTGCCCTCGTATCCTTCGTTCACCTCGTTCGAGAAGGGCCTGGAACTCGTGGAGTCTTTCCAGCCCACTCGGAGACCAAGACTGGGAGCGACGGGGAGAGAAGGGGGTGGAAAGGGAGGGTACGGAACGCCCTCAATAAATTGACTGTGTTGGGTGTCCTTTTGCGCGACGGGCTGGCCTCGTCCGCATTCGATGCACACATGGAGGCCATCGCGCCCCTCCTCCTCGAGGCTCATCAAAGACGCGCTAGCTTGAGTTCTGCTGCATCCCCGGGTCGAAGTCCTGGGAGCATCAACGGGACATTCGGGAGCAGTGTACCCCAATTCTCCCTCGAGGATTTGGGTAAGAACGAAGAGAACATGGACTTCAACCACGCCGCAGGGCTGGCACACGCGAAGATGTGGGACGAGGAAGAAGCAGTATCGGAAGTATATGGACGGTGGATGAAACGATTGGTGGAGCATCTAGAGGCTATGGTGGTGGTGCAGAAATGGGTGATGAATGGCGGGAGGGAATGCCGAGTGAGCATTGGGACGGTTGTGGGGGTCCCGGGGAGGGCGGAAAGGAGCCTGTCGGCGTTAATGCCTGGAGCGCCCGACAGGATCCCCGGTGGAGGTAAGGCGGGGGAAGAGGATGGTGGGGAGGACTCGAGAGCCGACTCTGACGAAGAGTTAGGAGGGTTACGGACTAGGAAGCGGCCAAAGTTGGAACACTTCGGTGACCCCGACGGCCATATAGTCGAGGAGGCCTCGAGCATTCGATTCGGGTTCCCCGGTTCTTGGGAGGAGGTTCTAAGAAATGCATTCTCCGACGTCCTAGAGTACACCAAGGTGGCCCCAGACTTGGGCAAGGTCATCGAGCTCGTGGAAGAGCTCATCCACAGAGACACTCTTGTAAAGGACTTGAAAGTTCCTTTGGCTCCCCCAGCGCCTCGCTCCAGCCAATGGTGCCCCGAAGTGTCGCTGGCTACAATCCTCCGGGGCCCCCTGAATCGGGATTCTACATCGACAACGCCATCTTCCAGCAAAAGGAAGGCCCGGGATAGCGACAGATGTATGACTGAACCCCGGTATAGGAACTCCTCCGCTGTGGACTCAAGTATGGTAGGTCATCGACTTGCCACCCTTTGATGCAGTGCGCTGACCGATACTGAATTCCGTAGATGAAGCAGAGCGATTGCGAGCTTTTCGAGTGTGCAAGGATGGACCCTCGTTTGATTGGGGTGTCGAGAGGGTGTTGCCCAAGCTGTAGCGCACTGCTCACAGCGCTCGCCTCCGAGCCAAGTTCACCGAACGACCCGAGCGATAGAGGTAGTGCGAGTGCTGTTGGCCGGCCTGAACGCTGCTTCACTACAGTTTCCTTTAACCCCATGAAGTCGAGGAATGGAGGACCGGATGAGATGGGATCGGAGTCACTCTGGTCAGGGTCGCAATGCCGTCTTCCGGGGTGGGTTTCTGAGGATTTGGCCCAGAGGGCAGTGCTGGAGGCCAGGAGGAGTCTGGTGCGGTTGGTGAATTGCGAGTTGGAAGAGCAGTTCGATGGCTTGAACGAAAGCGAGGACTAGAAGCCCAAGGTGGGGGAATCGACGCCTGAAAACGATCGGGGGATGGGGATTCTAAGGATGGGCACGGCGATGAACTTCACGGAAGCTGTGAGCTGGATTCCTGTGGTTGGGTGGCTTAGTAGCACGGAGATGAGTCAATCCTGACTTCTATACACCTCTACGGAATGTACTTCACCTGTTTTAGCATATCACACCACCAGGTCTTCAGGGCACCGTCGTGTATAAGAAGGCTTCCATGTCGATCATCGGCTGAGGGTGAGTTGATGCCTCGAGACCGTCATGAATGTTGGCTGTTGGTCCAACTTCCCCGCCTTCAATATCCCTCCTCGAAGAGTGTCTCGAACTGAAATTATTGTTTGAATGCAAGGCGAACGTGGTTTCAAGAAGGAAATGAGCTTGAGACAGGAGAACCTGAGGCCCAATCGGTGTCCATCCAGGATAAACTCCGATTGATGGTCAACCGGTCGCTGCTGGGCAGCCTTCGACGTCCGACTCGCGCCACCTCGGCTTCCTCCTGACCATCACCTCGTCATTCTGAGCGCTTGGCAATGGGGGAGGTCCTTAGAACCTCTGGACGCAATAACACATGAAGTCATTACTTATAGATCTAGTATCACTGCACCTAGGTATATGACTACCATGATGACTCGAGTGGTCACACTCTTTCATGAACGCCGCCCTAGACTCCAGGTTGTCGGTATGTCAAGCTCACACTATTCAGGCGGCCTTGTTAGGGTGTCCAGAATACCCTGGGCCGATGGTCAACTCGAGGGAGGTCTCAACACTTGGCGAGCCCGCTCTGGCCGTAGTGAACCCTTCAGGGTCAGACCGACCAACGTCGGTGAATGGTACTAGGGTAGCGTTGGCCTTATGTGCTTGAGTTCCTGGTGGGTCGTTGGTGACCGGAATATGGCGAGTCCTAGTGCCCTGATTTCAGCGGGGGTTTGTTGGTGGCCCTGTCAACGATCGCGCGAGAGAGGCTGACTTCTAGGTTTCTTGCGCGCCACGCTGGACTATCTGGTTCTGGAACTCCTTACGTACATAGCCATCGCGCTGCGATAGCCTGCAAAATGATAAAAAGTGAGACCTGGTACAGTGGTAGGTCGATAATGGTGCAAAACAAGGCAAAAGGTGTCCCAGGGAGGATTCGAACTTCCGGCTTCTCGGAGCAGTGAAACCACAACGAGATGATTTAACCACTAATCGACAAGGACCTAACTTTTACAGGGAAACAAAGGCCAGGACACAGACCGCAACGACCCCCCCGAGCCCGTATACCTCGTCCTTACCCCAACAGACCACAGGCGTCGTGTCCTTCCCTCATGATCTTTCCGAAGCACCGTAGGAGTACGGCAGGCTCTTCGTTCCGCCCGAGAGAGTCAGACGAGAGCCCACCGAAACACTCCTCTACATTAGGCGCCGAGAAGTTGGCCAATAAGCGCCAAGCACTTACGATCCACTCCCAAAGGTACACCACAAAAAGCACAATAATACATTACTCCCAAAAGCACACAACACAACGCCCAAGCTACGCACGACCGTACGCATACCCAACAGTGCAAGCATATCAAAAATAAATCTAAAAACACACACACGGGCAGGTCGGGGAGGGGCTGGTACAACCACAAGTCACAGATCAGCGAACCAATATGATACTATCGGTCGAGTAAAAAAGTCTGAGTACGGTCTCGAGGGGTTAAATACATAATGTAGTGGGTAGGCAGGTGTAGGTGTAAGAAGGAAGACCCAGAGGAGGACGAGGACGGACGACAAGTTGAAAACGGTGAGGAGAACCGAAAGTCGAAATCGAAATCGCGCTGGAGCCGGCGAGAATAAGTAAACCGAAACTCATCCCCTTCCCAAACTAACTCGCGAGTCATGTACGACGGCGTCGACATACTGGCAGGCAGGCTTCGAAGGAGGGAGAGAGGGAGACGGCAAGATACGTAGTAATATGTATATAAGAGGGGGTTGGGACAAGCGACGGAGGACACGAAAAAGAGACAAGACAGACAACACGACAAAAAAGAAAGCGCAGAACCAAGAATTGTACAGGGTGGGGGCAAAAGTAAGGAAGCAAAGGGAAAAGAAACAAGGTACGTATCGACGACCGACTGACTGTCTATAGATGGGGTCAGCCAGACTCGACCTGGACTAGGGAGGAGGTGGGAAGTTAAAACGTGGGTTGTACAATAAATGCAAACAGTGAGGACAAGATGGAGACAAGAAAAACAAGGGGGAGGAAGGAGGGAGGGAAGTAGGGAGGGAAGAAAGGTGGGAGCCGGAGCAAAGCAAAAAAAAAAAAACGGAGAAAAACAGACACATAAATATACATACAAGACGAGTCCACACTACACAGGACGAGGGGTGGTGAGGTGACGAGCGAACGACAGCCCAATCTCCCTACGCGACGTACGTAGGAAGACAGCGCAGCCAGACTCCATCGGTAACTAGAGAGGGCAGGGTACAACCCCCGAACATATACAAGGTTATAGGTAGGAAGAGAGAATTAGCTGGACAAGACACGGGCGAATAGTCAACCTTATAATAGCAACAAGAGGGAGAGAGATGGAGGGAAAGAGAGAGAGAGAATATGGAGAGTCGGAGCGGTAGGATTAGGTAGGCGACGGGAGCCAAGACTCGATCATATACATAACACAAAGGAATGGAAGACGGGTGGATGGCATAGAAGGATGAAGGAAGACACGCGATAGACCAGGCGATGGAAGGAAGGAAACAACGAGGAGCAAGGACGAGTCTAGATGGGGGCGAAACACCACCAAGTAGCGAATCACCATCTAAGGCTCCGGCGCAGGGACAGGCTCCGCCAACTGCCACACCAACCCCTTCCTCTCCCCCGCCCTCGGCGCCAACGGCACACTCACCGGCGCCGCTGCCCCCACCCCACCCTCCCCTCCCTCCGTCGCCGCCGTAACCGTCACCTCCGGCTGCCTAGGACTCCCATTCTGCGACGTCGGCACCGTCCTCGGTTGCTGCTGAGACGGACTCCCCGCCCTCGACGCCGACACCGAACTCGACCCAGCAGCGACGACCCCCTTCATCTCATCAATCGTCCTCTTCACCCCAACCATCAACCTCTCCGTCCTCTCCATCATCTCCTCCCACCTCTTCTTCTGCTCCGCAAGCTCAATGTAGTGCCTCTCCAAATCCGCAACCGTCGGCGGACCCATACTGTGCAGCGCAGCGCCCGCAGCCACACCGAGGTTCATGAGACTCGAGATGTCCGAAGGCGCGCCGCCAGGGTAGTACGCGCCCCCAGGCAACACATGCGGAGGGATCATGTACCCCGGGTGAATCGCCGCTCCAGGACCCAAAGGCGAGTGCGTCCGACTCGGCACGTTACTCCCCGGGCGCATATACGCTCCAGAACTACTCAACAACGCCGCAGCCACCGCCATCCCATTCGGCAGCAGGTCCAGCCCAGGCGGGACACCCCCAGGGAACGTCGCACCCACACGCGGGGACCTCGACGCCGACCTGTTATTATCCGTCCATCCATTATGCGACCGCTTCCTCGGGTTCGCGGGGTGGTGCTGCACACCATGCCCCGCCTCCCTCCCGCTCTCCCTCCCACTCTCCTCCGCATCCATATTAACGTCCTCGTCCTCCTTCTCCGCCGCCGCACTCGCCCGCGTGCGGACACTCCGCCTCGTGCGCTTCTTCCTAGGCTGTTCGAGCTCGCCGTCGCTCTCCTCGCCGGTGCCGGCGCCAGAGGCTGCGGAGACACCTCCACCGCCACGGCCCACGGAGACGAGGGCTTCGGCGGCGGCTTGGTCGGACATGCGGCCACCTGAAACAGGAGCGCTGGCACTCCCAGGTGCAGCGGGAACGCGTTTTCGACGCTTAATGACGGTCTTTTTCATCGAGTTGGGACGGTGGGTGCCATGTAGCTTGAAGTAGAGACCTGCGGAAAGAAGGGAGGGAAGAGGCGTGGACGACGTCAGTAAAACACATTGCAGGTTTAGAGACGGAGGGAGATGAAATGAAATAGACGAGTCGAAAATGGAAGAAAAGTAGACTAAAATGAACGGAGGATAATACGGAGAAACTGGATCATAGGAAGCACTGTGGGGTAAAATTGGTTCCGTGATGTCTCCGGCTCGATAAACGAGAGAGATGTCCTCCTCGAAATCAGCAGACCCATTATCTGATTAGATGCCTCGCCTTGGCGGCGAGAGGCTGGTCTGCATGAACGAAGGAAGGGGTTGTAGAAGGGGGATGGGCATCGATATCGATACGGCAAAACGAACGAAGTGGGTCACAAAATAGCTCAAGCGAAATATCGATGAAAGGATATGAATAAAGATACGAAATGAAGTATGCAAACTTGGCCAAGGAGAAGGGTTGAAACGTCGAAAATCCGAAAGGGACTCACCACACGCATTACAGATATTATTCCCCACATCATCCCTCCTCCAAAGCGGCGTCGTACTCGTCCCACAATTCGCACAACTCAACGCCCCAACCGCCGCCCTCCCCGCTCCCTTCTTCGCCCCTCCCACACCCAACCCCCCCGCTGCCAACCCCACACCAACACTCGCATCGCTATCACCCGCATTCCCCGCGGGAGACTCGGCCGCTTTGGGGCTGGCCCTCGCAGAGTCCGTGCCTTCGTGCTGAGGGGGAGGTGGTTGCGACTGCGGGGCACCGTCAACTTCCATCCGCGCCGAGATGGCGTTATTGTACGTCGGGCACCCCGAACACGCTGAGGTCCCTCCAGTCCCATCGCACCGCCCGTCTCCTGGGCACGTCCCACCCCCCACATGAACGCCTTTGTTCGACGAAGAAGCGGGTGTTGTTGACGACGCAGCAGGAGCAGCAGCGGAGGCAGAGTGTTGCTGGAGGAGCTTGTGCATGGTGGCAGGTTGCGAAGAGGAGGCAGAGGACTTGGTTGCTGAAGGGGCGAAAGGTGAGGGGGCGGTGAGAGAACCGTTCGTTGAGGACGAGGCGGCGGGGGCGTTAACGGGTGGGGTGTTGGTCCGGGCCAGGTTGGTCGGGCGGGGCATGTGTCTTGATTTTTGGTAGAGGCCTGAGGGGAAGGGGCGGGGAAGGTCAGCCATGAAGGCACGGAGAGGAGAACGAGAAGGAGAGGAAGGGGTAAGGAGAACCGGGAGGGGTGGACGGCGTCAAAGGAGTAGTATGTAGGTAGCAGGAGAAACGAGGCAGATGGGAGGTAGATGCAGATCAACGCGTGAAAGAGGCGAAGCATCAAAGGAAAACGGGCAGTGCGCTGTGCATGGCTTAAATGTTATCGCAATCAAGAACCAAATTGCGAGCAAGGGTGTGTGTTTGAAACCATAAACGCAGAAGAGATTGCAACGCCACCGGAAGATAGATAGGTAAGTGGGTGGGTTCTCTCCGATCCGAGGGGAGGGATTCCGGCAGTAAAGCTTTTATCTCCACCAAATCGAGGTAGCAGGGAACCTCCCGATGACGACAATGAAAGGGGGGGTCCGGAGATGCAGCTGCGATAGCAACACCTCGAAAGAAACGTGTATTAGGGCAATACACGCGACTCCGTCCGATACTAAAGAGGTATGCAGGACCCAGCACACCGTCGTCAACTCGACCCTGCCCACCAACACGACACAACGCCCCCCCTCTCTCCGGATGACACCATCTGCCAAGCCAACCACTGAATGCCCGAAAGCGAAAGTGCCTCGAGCCCCCAGGGCGTTTAGGCTTCCACAGCCTCTCCCAAACACAACGACGAAACGACGGAGCCCCCTCGACAGCGTGTGGGCTGACTGTGACTGCTGGGGATAGAGCCGTGCGTCCGAGGCCAGGCAAAGAGGCTTGAACACGTGTAGAGCAGCGGACGGAGGATGGAAGCAAGGAAGACGCGATCGTTGGGTGTGGTTGTTGGGGTGGTCATGGCACGGAAACAAAGAAAAGAGCAAGGAAGACATGGGAGATGAACGGAGAACGCCACTCACCACAAGCATTGCAGATCGGATTGCCCTCGGCGTCTCGTCGCCACAACGGGGTATCTGTCGTGCCACAGTTCACGCATGGGGTCCGGGTGGGACTGAGGACTCCGGTCGAGTAATTTGAAGTGTCTTCTGCCAGCGAGACGTCGTGGATTAGCAGAGAGACCGGGGTGGGGCGGCGAGGGATGATCTCACCTTGGGCGGGGGATGGATCGGGGAGGGCGTCGAGGGTAAGCTGCTGCATACGACCCATGGTCGCTGTGTGGAGGTTCAGCGGTGCTGATTCCATTACGACGGGTGACATTTTGGCGGGGAGTCGGTCACGTCGACAGTTTTAGAGGATCTGTAGTGCGAGGTGAGATCGAGACTACGAGAGTTGAATAGAAAGTATACCGACGGATATTATAGGACTAGAGAGAGGCAGGGGAGGAGGAGGACGGGAGGGTGTGTGGTGGATCGCAAGAGAAATGGAGCCAGCTGGCAGCCCAGATAAGTCGCAGATAACACCTTTTAGCCAATCAGGGAAATTCCATTTGTGAGATTGCCGATTTAAACGCCGCTATCTCGGCACCTGTTGCCCTTCCCACACCCATCTCGACGCCCTTTCCCGCCACGTAGCCCTGCCCCTCCTTCACAGAGAGATCGGGAAGGCCTGGCGAAAATACGAGGGCACTCTGAGCGAGCCCTCGCAGCGCCACTCGCGAAATTACGCGGACCGGGAGGCCTGTCGCCACACCACGCACCATTTTCCCTGACACTCAGGGTCGTCAATATCATTTCTCTCGCTCCCCCACGCCATGATCAATTCCAAAAATCGCCCCTCTCCTCCTCCCCCTCATTCTCCACCCCGTTTCCACCCATTCATGCACTCATTCATTCTCCCTGCCTCTCATGAATGAAGACATCCTCTGCGTTCATGAACTCGACGAATCTGTTTGTTTACTGAGCGCAGTTTGATCGGATCAGGACCCTCTTCTCGCACACTCTGGCGCTCATGACCTTCCCGGTTACGTGTCCCGCGGATCTAGTCTCGCGAGGAATGACCGCCGGCGATCCAGAGCGCCTGAGCCCTCATTCGCCATCGCCCCTCTCTCCAACGCCTCTACCTCCCGTGTCCCTCTCTCCCAACTGCCCACTTACCGCCAGCTCATCCAACGCACCCGTACCTACTTTCTGGGGTGGCAACCCCGCCTCGAGGCGGGCGCCATGGTCGCGGATCATGAGAAACACGCAGGATGCAATACCGTTACGGGGTGACTTCTTCTCTCCCCCCCTCCCATCTCATCACCCAGGCGAGATGACAACGCCCCCCTCCCGGATCTATTTCCAAGACTTCCTGGGCCCATCTTATCATATCAGATTAAGGCGGTTCTCTTGTCGTACGATATCTCGCACTGCTCACACCATCTTATCGAGCGGTACACGTGCCCGCACATCCCCATATCTTATCGAACTTGCCGGCATGGGCCTTCCCGCATCTCTCACTCCGGAACTGTTCACTCTGATCTCCATGGTGAACTTGTAAAACGTACTTACTCATAAGAAGGGGTTTGCGGCGAACGACCCCACCTCCACATATATGGCACCCGCCCGACTCTCGCTGTGCTGCGCTTCGTATACATACCCTGCATATGATTAACCCACTCGCTCTCCCTCGGCACGAACCACAACCCAAAACCTTAATTCAACGGACGCTCCAGATCCACGCACCCAGATCTCGTTCACTACGTACAACTGGTAAGTGGCCCCTATACGATTCAAACCCAACGAGCCATCCCAGAGCGTCGTCTATCAAGACCGACGATCCAGCTTCCATCTCCCAAGCATCCCAAGCACCCAACACCAGCCAACACCATCTCTCATTCCTAAAACCAGCACCGACGATCCCCACCCACGCACATCAGTGCGCCACCGAATTCGCACTCAAGATTCGTCAGCGCATGCCACCCGGATTAATAAACCTCGACGCCGCCGGATCTCTCTCCCTCTCTCGACGTACATCACACACGGCTGTGGCGGGTGACACAAAGACCCCCGAGCGCTAGTGGTTCTGGGCGCCTACACCGCCAGGTGCGGGCGTGTAGTACCCCGGGTGACATCTACGAGAACAGTTAATAGCCACCCGGGACGGAACGGGAAAACGTTGCGGTGTCGTGGTTGGGCGCTTAACTTAGACTATGTCTGTTTCGAATTGCGATGATGTGGGTACCTTCGAAAGCTTACCTCGTGTGGTACGTGTAGCACTAACCGATTCCGAGCTACTAAGATCTCGTTCAGGTACCTCTCGTGTTCTTCCAAACCAACGTCCAGCGAGTTTTCGTAAACACAACGAGAGTGATAAGATAAGATCGACGACCTCCCGCCCACATTGCACTTTGAACACCGAGAAGATCACAGTGCAACGAGTCACCGCGTTTTTGACCTTTCGTTTCATCCCCTCATGTTCTTTGCGTCACACCTAAGCGAGGGGCCTGGACATTAATGAAACTAGGAAACGCAGGTGACCGCTTGTGCGTGTCGTACACACGGGAGTGGGTCGCTCTAGATCCCACTGCGAGGGCACGTTGAATCAAGTCGTGCTCGCCATGAGGCGGGGACGCAAGGTTCGTTTGCCGCCCGCATATCATGTCGCATATCGATGTTTACATTCCCCTTCTTCTCCATCCTCCCCCTCCCCCTTACCCAAATGTCCTCCATACCCACCCTCCTCGACACCTGCCTAATCCCCTCCAACCCCGACATCGCCGGCATCGGCGTCCGCATCGCCATCTACGTCCAAAACCTCCTCACCTTCATCCCCGCCTTGTGGGCCATCTGGGACCTCGAGGTCTCGGACTACGAGTTGGAGGGCATGGAGGCGCAGTCGACGACGAATTTGATTTTGGCGTTTGCGTTGTTGGTTTCGTGTTTCGTTCAGGGATCAGCTGCTGGAGGAAGTGGGGCGTTGACGAACTACCACGCGAGTATTGTGTTGAGTATGAGTTGGACGAATAATACGAATGCGTTTGTGTATTTTTTATTGTATGTGCATTATAAGGGGAAGGCGGGTCCAGGGAGGAATGCGGTTGAGCCGAGGTGGGCGGCGTGGGTGGACCATATTAGGAACTTGTTTTGGGCTTTCATACGGCCTTTCAGTGGTGGGCGTCCTTGCCTCCTGCGATTGATCAAGTACTTACCATGTTACTCCAGGACCGAACAGCGAACCTCGACCAGAAGGAGTGCCACTCCATGAAGGAAACCTGGCCCATCAGGGCAGTAGGAACCGTGAGTTACCGAAACTTGTCCTCGAAGAATATACCTGACCCTAATCTACGCAACCAAAGGCAAAAGGAGCGCAGCCAAGATCCTCTTTCGCCGGGTCGCCCTCCTCCTAGGCTCTCTCCACCTCACAGTCATGGCAGCACTCGGCCTCTGGCTCTGGAGCGACCCAAGCACCTTCGGGAGCCGCGCTTCGAGCTGCGTGCTCGAATCCGCCGAGGTGGCGGTTCTGGGGGTCTCTGTACCGTTTTCGTCTGGGCCTCTTCGTATATTCTCGTTGGTGATCTACGCGTTATTCCTCGTTCCTGGAGTGAATCTCCTTCTCCCGATGGCGGCCTTTCTCAGCTTATTCTTGTGGCATCATTCGCAACGTCGTCAGCTCGAATCGTCGATACCCACCGTCTCTCAAACCACACTACCCTCCCCACCTCATCCACTCTCTCATCGCGGGATCACAAATCACCTAAAACGAACCTACACCCGGTGCATCCACTCCCCCATCTTCCCCGTCCTCACCGGCCTCTCCATCCTCCTCCTCATCAACGTCGTCCTCATCGTAGACATCGAGCTCACCCTCCACCGCAACCGCTCCCTCCAAGAGCCCGGCGAAGCGGAATGGGGATTCGGCCAGGTCCTCGCGGTCTTACTCCTATTTATGCCGTTGAGAGATTTACTGGAGATGGTGCTGGCGAGGAGGCAGCGGAGGCAGGAGATGCAGATTAGGGAGCATGAGTGGAGGGAGGCGGTGCATTTGGGAGATGTGGAGAGGATTTTTGGGTTGGTTAAGGCGGGGGTGAATCCGAATGTTGGGACGGGAGGTGAGTAGTACTCTAGTGAGAGTTTGAGGTGTGGTGTTAATGCGATCTAATCTTAGATGGGAGGACGGCACTGGAGGTCGTCACGCTGGCTGGGAACTGGGCTCGCGTTTGCGATATCGTTAAGGCAGGCGCGAACGTCAACGTGCCCTTCCAAGGTGCGTTTGCATTGACAGAAATTTGAGGTGTAGAGGTCGAACTAGATGCTCATTCGTCGCTCTTAGATGCTTCGTATGGAACGGTCCTGCAGGCGGCTTGCGCGACTGGGCCGGAAGACGTAGTGGACCTCTTGTTGAAAAGGGGTGCAGACCCAACCGCCAAAGGTACGAACCTTTCGTATAATCGTGTAGAGGATGAGTCTAATGGGAGGGTTACTTAGGCGGAAAGCATGGAGAGACGTGTCTTCACACTGCATGCATTCATAACAAGAAAGAGATCGTACATACGTTCCTCGAAAGGGACGTCGATCCCAATCTCACTGGTCAGCCATTATACTATAATCCGCCTCAAAGTATGTGCAAAGATGGACACCTCCACTTAGATGACCGGGGAAGAACGCCCCTTCACGCCGCGTCGATAGGAGAGTTCGTAGACGTTGCTCGGTACCTGATCGACTCGAACGCCGATCCCAACATTCGGAGTACGCCTCTTTGGCCTCTATGTGGGGGCCCCAACGATCTAACACTTTGCATTAAAAGCTACCAAGGGCGAAACACCGCTTCATAGCGCGTGCTGGGAGAAATCTGCGGAATTCTCTAAAGTTCTACTCGAATTTGGGGCGGATCCCAACCTACGAAGTATGTCTTCCCCATACTCTTTTAGATGACTGCCGGGTAATCGACATTGACAGGCCGAGAGAAGGGGTTCACGCCCCTCCACATCGCGTGTTGGAGGAGGTCTACCGAGACGGTTCGGTACCTTGTCGAATCTGGAGCGGATGTCAACATCAGAGGTACGCATGCCTGTCCACGCATCCGCGCCGATTTGTGCTCAGTGGTCTTATTCAAAATTCTACAGATAATAAGGGTGAAACCCCCCTCCAGCTCGTACGGCGTCTACGACCCACGAAGGACTTGGATATTGTTGAGCTCCTTCGTCAGCACGGCGCTGCGGAATAGGATTAGATGAAGTCGTAGGGAAGTTGTTTGAGGGTGGTAAGATGTGTACGCCCACATTACCACCACCTTTCCATTTCTAGAGATGGCCAGTTAAAAGTTTACCATGGTCCCTTACCCAACCCGCAATCGGAATCGGCTTCTCTCATTAATTAACAGTCACCTGGTGCAACCTTTCCCAACACACCTGCCACCGCTCAATAGGAATATCCTTTTCTAAGACCGACCCAATAATGAAATCAAGCAAGCAATTGGCTTTCGTCGTCCGTGAGGCCGCTGAATTGCGTCAGTGCGAGTTCTACGCAATGCGTCACCCACTTGGGCCACTTCACACACTCTCGCAACCGCTCTCGCCATGACGAGCGAGATTGGGGTTACCCAGAACCTGCCTGGTGAGCATTCATTCCCCCCAGTATAGGTCCTCAGGAGGCCAACACTAACGATCCACCAATGCGGTTAGTTCCAGTCAAGCGAGTTGGACATACCGATATAATTGGTTTCGGGCAGGATGGGGTCGTCGTCCTGCGCAATACCTTCCGCCCCAAGCCACGGCTGGTCGTAAAAGACTTCGGATACAACGCTGGCGGATGGCGGGTGGAGAAGCATGTTCGCCTCGTCGGCGACACCACTGGAAACGGGCGTGGTGATATCATCGGCTTCGGAGATCTTGGCGTTATCGTCTCTCGCAATAACGGCGACAACACTTTTGGACCACCAGGCCTCGCTCTCAGTGACTTCGGTGCTGTCGCAGGGGGGTGGACCAACGCGAAGCACATTCGCTACGTTGCAGACCTTCGTGGAACGGGTGTAGTCGATATCGTCGGTTTTGGCGATGAGGGCGTTTTCGTTTCGCTCAACAACGGCAACGGCAACTTTGCACCGGCAAAGCTTGTTCTGAATGATTTTGGGTACTCTGCTGGAGGTTGGAGGATTGAACGCCATCTTCGCTTCCTCGTGGATACCACTGGAGATGGCCTTCCGGATATCGTCGGCTTCGGCGACTCCTCAGTTGTCGTCGCTGTCAACAAGGGAGATGGCACCTTCCATCCTATCAAGCCCGTCATCAACAACCTTACCTACGAATCCGGTGGTTGGAGAGTTGAGAATCATCCTCGCACCGTTGCCGATCTCACGGGGGATGGACGAGGGGACCTCATTGGATTTGCGGGCGACGGAGTTCATGTTGCCCTCAACATTGGAAATGGCACCTTCCAGCCGCTCAGACTCGTCGAAGCGAACTTTGGGTGGGACCACGGATGGAGGGTCAAGGACCATTTGCGATTTGTCGCCGATACCAATGGCGATGGACGTGGGGATATCGTGGGGTTTGGAGATGCAGGAGTCTGGGTCGCGCGAAATAATGGAGACAGGAGCTTCACGAGTCGAACGCTTGTGCTACGCGAATTTGGAGTGGATCAAGGTTGGCGAGCTGATAAGCACCCGAGGTTCCTCGCTGACCTTACGGGCGATGGTGCTGCAGATATTGTTGTGTTTGGTGAGGACGCTGTGTGGGTTTCGTACAACGATGGGCACGGGAGCTTTGGCCCTGCGGTGAAGCTAACGGACAGTCTGGGTTTTAACAACGGGGAGTGGGCAGTTGAAAAAACCGTTCGCTGGGTTGCAGATTTATTCTAATAGCCGCAATATCGAAGGCACCATTCGCTTCTGTCCCAAGATACCACACATCTCCTGGATAGCATATGCAGGGAGCTCCTCGTCACCCCCTCGAGTCGCGGTTCGCTTATGAGACCACTAGCAGTAGTATCATGAACCATGTTCGAGCAAGGGCGTGGTGTCAGACCTCATAAACAGAGGAAGGGCTTTACGTGTGAACACCAATAATCACTTGATACACTAGTAAACGCCCAGTGTCCGAAGGACTACATCCCAATCTAGATTTAGTGCGCCGCCCCACGGTACTCCTCCCGATGTCTCGTTGTCGCTAACTCCTATCCCAATGTTGCAGATCTCAACCTACGCCCAGTAGGCACCATAGTTTTCACTGAGGGCGTCCCCTTCGAGGTGCCGTGCTCGTACCACGGCTTGTGTTTGAGGGTTCACGCCTCACACCTCCTTTGTTGACCATGCGAGATATTACTTGGAGGAAACCGCGTTCTTGTCACCTCTCCACTGGGCGCGATAACCACAATGGGGGCATAAAGACTAATTTACAATTTAGTGCAAACCAGGGCTACGCAAACGAGCCACTAGCAAGCATTGTTGATGTCTCCCTCAAACCTGACTTTCCCGAAAAGCCCAAAGCTCCTCTCGTTGTCGTTTCCCTTCCAGGTTTGGTCATCTGCTTCGAATGCATATACGCTGACAGACCTGTCGTTCTTGGCGGCACAGTTGAGACTCCTGATAGCAGCGTACTGCTCGGCTGGGGACGCAGTCGCTCTACCATTAGAGCCTCCTCGCGACGGCCAACCGCTCCTGTAAAGTAAGAATTTCCCCGGTCAATAGTGTCCCAGGCTCGTACATGTAGTCCAGAAACAGATCCGTACTCTGCGATTATGATGGGTTTACCGGGGCACGCACGCCTCAAGCTGGGGATGACGGTGTTGAACAAGAAGCTACCCGCATCCCCTCCAACCACGTTCCCGTCGTAGAAGGCGCTGCGGGGGATAAAGGAAGACGTGAGTATGAGCATTGACATTCGTTGGGGGGCGGCGATTGGCATGCGAACTCACTGTGCGTTAGCACCGACGAAATCGCCAATACAGAAGGCCTGTGGGTTGTCCCGAACGGCAACCCAGGTGTGTACGGTTGAGACGGGTGTGTTGATGCCGATAGACCCCAGGTAACCTTTCGGGGAGGTCAGTCGGGATGAAGCACGAGGATGCGCGTAGTAGAGAAGTAAGGTTACCTCGGACGTCCGCAACCTTCGCAGCGATTAATCCGGGATTGTCTGTCGCCTATTTCACAAGTCCGTGAGCTTTAAATTCCCCCCGCACCAGGCGGAGTATTAGTGGGGCAGGACGGACCTCATTCCCAATCGTCAAACCCTTATACCTACCCGCTCCGTATTTTCCAACGGCAGCGCGGAATACCTGGACTTCGTTACTACCCGGCGCCGATGCGTGGTTAGCAACAGTGACGACCTTCAGCCCAGAAACGGCCCACAACTTACTTGATTTGGACCAAGTTCGCTGCGACAGTGCCCTGAGCGTTGGAAAGAAAGTCATCGGTCAGTCTCAATGTCAAATCCGTAGGATCAATCGCGATCTAATACTCACCGAAAAGTAGATCCCAGCGAGGACGGTAATTCCAGCGCTCGCTGCTGCGGAAGATGCTAAATCCAAGGCATTGCAGTCAAACCCTAGGATGCGGAGGGAAGAGAAGCCATTCGACTTCGCTGTGCGCGCCAAGTCATTCCACTGTCGGTCGGTGTCGAGGAGCACGGGCGTGGCGAGTTAGGTATACGAAAGGGAGAAGCCACAATCAGTGTCAGAGGAGGGTTGTCCAGCGTGAAGGTCAACTCACCTCCACCTGTGTACGACATCTGTACGTCCCCGAGTTTGGGGCACTGTTGGACGCCGTGATACCATGAAAGTAGTTCGCGGCAAGAGTCTGGCTTGTCGTGGAGAGGAGAACGAGAAGGACACTCGTTACGATGTAAGGAGAGACGTGCGGCAGATGCATCGATGGCTCAAGAGAATAGAGCGACTGATTGCACGATCTGGGTTAACAGGATGGATGTTTTCACCCGACAACCTCGAGGTCCGTACTTATAGATTCCCAGCACGCCTTGGCGAGGCGCTCGAGGTGTATGCCAGGCTCTCGCCGTGATCTGCGGGCGTTCGGCCTTGCAAAGATAGCGCAGACAAAGAACTGCAAAGAACTGCGAACCATGTGGAGGCTTGCCAACAATATCAGCAAAACCGAGAAGTTCCCTCACTTGAAGGGATTGCATGCTGCCCAACACATTATTTGCAGGGCGAGATATGCGTAGCCTTCTCCGAGGCATGGCGAAATGTCTAGATATCCCAAAGCCACGTACAGATTAGATGCGTGATTCCAAAAGAAGCAGGTAGAGTGCGCACCTGACGACGTTCACTGCCGAACGTGCGTAATAGCAACACCCTCGTCCCTTTGCACCCCATCCTAGAATGCAGTAGATCGCAGAGCCAGGCTATACGGCTACGTAGCAAGTTCTCAGGAGGATGCTGTAGCGTAACTGGAACGTAAGAAAATACGAGAAACACGAGAAGCACGGGGAGAGTGCCAGTGTATGCCGACGGGTCCTATGCTACTTTCAGTTCAGGCCCCCCCGAAGCCAACGGGTACGGGGGATCGGGTTACACGGATCGGGTGTTGAAGGAGCGCGATTGTAATTCTAGACGAGCCATACACACTTGGCTATGATAGCCTGAATATCGCTGAACTTCTCGGAAGCCTAGTGTGAGACAGAAGGGGCGAGCCACCCCATGGCCATCTGTAAGTGGTCTATATCTGAAACGACGAGGTGAGCGAATCCATGTCAGGTGGGCAGAAGCGAAGGGAGCCCACATGGGAACGCACGCGAGGGAATAATGACAGGAGCCATGGAGGTCAATGAACAACGAGATGAAGAGAATGGACGGGGAGTGGGCCGAAAAGGAGAAGATTAAGAAAAAGTAACGCACACTTTGCAACATTAAAACTGACCGACCCAATTCCAACGACGCCAGTGGAGAGGCCATCTTGAGTCCATTAGGTCGAGGATCGTTTTAAGCTGGTCGTGGTCGTGCCTTGGGGGCAAGGACATGAGACCTTCCGTTTGTCGGGGATGGCCAAGTCTCGCGATGAGGTACGCGTCGAGATGGGTGCATCTAAATGGATGTAAGGAGTCAAATATATACGCAGTGCACAGTACCAACCCAGCACACGCACCGAAGCGTCCAAGATACCGCAATACACGACAGCCAAAGGCCTGCGCGGCACAGATCTAGCGATTTCTCAGCCTGAGCTACGCCTCCACATCCGCTTTCCCTGGGGTGCTCTCCCTTCTCATAGATTGATCCCTTAAATCCGAGCTTATTGCTTTTGCCGTTGTGCCCGCATTTTCTGTGTGGCTCACGAGTGCGAAGGAGCTGAATACGCTTGGTACTCGATGTGAGTTGAGGTCCAGGAGGTAGCGCTGTTGTGAAGGCAGAAACGGAACCTCTTCGGTGGTCGACCGGATGCCAATAATGGGTGACTGCCCGTTTTGGGAAATTGTGCTCACACATCGTAGCGGCGCGGCCTTGCAGCGCCAGTCCCCGACTCGCGAAGATGACTTGGAGGTGGAATGAATATGAGTTGTGCAACCTGTAGTTTAGTATTTACAGTTCCAGGTGGAATCGATGAAGATGGGTTGGGAAGGGATGGTGTTACAGTTAGGGGCCAGTGAGGCGAAGCGGGAAGCGGAGTTTACGATCGTAAATGTTTTCAATTTCTTGGGCACCCAACGGGGACCTGCTGAGAATCCGAACACATTCCATTTCATTGCGGTGCCAGAGAGTACGGAAACCGTTCCGAGGTTCTGTCATGGTGGTTGCAAGGGGAGCGGAAGGTACAAGACGGATGCGGCAGGAAATTTCACCACCGTACAGACGATTCAGATAAGTGGATACGATTACATAGCGTGGCCTAGACACATCCAATCCGGGGTGCAACATAGCGAAGGGGGTAGGGTATGCGAAAGGACATATCGAAAGATAATGGTCAGCGAGGATGGACGAATACTCTAGACGTGACATTCTAGTGCGGACACACTCCGAACAATGTTCCGAGCACGATGAACGAAGGGTCTCGAGGTGGAGCGAATGTAATTGCTCGACAAGAGGAGCACAATACGCGCAGCAAGTTCCAAGTCCTGATGGGATTCGTCGAGCAGTCGCACGGCACGACAATGAGAATACGAGCTACTCACGAAGAAAGCGGATGTGAACGATAGTGATTGGCCATCTCCGTCACTGAGGGAATATGGAATACACCTTCTTTGAGGAAGACATGGCCGAGTGGTAGTGGGCGGTGGGATATGGTCCATGACAATATGTGGTTGCGGAGGGAAGTCGTCAGCCATTCGCATAGGTTCTCGGAGCTTGGGAAGATATCGGGGAAGTACGATGGAAAGTATAACGGCGCCATCATAGAACGCCGGGTATGACTCTATGGTATGAACGCGATTAAACGGCGGACATTCTTCGAGAGGACACGAGCAAGTTTTAGAGAGCATGAGGGACATTTGCAAGTGGAGAAACTTACTCTGGAGCGTATCTTATGCAGCAACCTGGGAGGATATGTAAGCGTGGTGTCGGTGGGGGCGGGAGCCCAATGACGCAGTGACTCCTGATGGCCGTCAAGTCCTACACAAGAAGGAGTATCTCACGGGGTGTAGACGACCTGTCGATTGAGGAGCGCGTTAGCTAGGTACAGAACCCTCCCCCACTTTGTGGAGTCGGGGACCAGCTGCACAGCTGCACGGTGAGGGCTGTCAGTATTTAAGCGCTGACCTCCTTCCCTCTCAATCTCATGCCCCCTGTTCCCCTGACCCCGATCTCTACCAGGAAAAATGTCCGCCAGAGCCGACTGGCCTCACTTCCAGAAGAAAAGGAAGCATCTTGGCGTTAGTGCCAGTGAACCGAGAAAGCGATCCAGGTCGTGCGGTCCCTCAACGCAGGGCGGCTTTGTCCCCCCACCGGCTCCGGATGGGCGACAGCGCCCTTCATTTCCGCCCCACCTACTGCCTACTATGGTCGTGGAAGACCGTTAGAACCACCACCATGGGGATACTTGTGAGAGCTAAATCTCTCTTATCCCCAGGTCATTCTCACTCCTTGAACAGACCATAATTCAAACAGTGTACACGGAACTGCTAATTATATCGGGAATGTGGTAAATGCGACGTTGGGGACGAACTCCGGTAAGCAATTAAGCCTAACAGTAACAGTAGGGGCGTGGTCTAATCAGTCTACACTACCGAAGTGACCACCATCGAGCGGGCGTTCTTCATGTCAGGAAACGGTGAGTTGTACAATGTTGCTAGCTATGTAAGCCTCCTACTGAAGCCCCACCAGAAGCAGCCTTGCTCTGGGACAGCCTCCCAAAGCAACGTGATCTCAGCGGCCAGCACAGCGAGTACTTGGAGGGGAGCCGCGAAGAAACCGTTCAATATGCCCTGGCCTGGGGCGAAGACCCAAATTCAGAGCTCGCCTTGTTCATCTACGGAGCTGCGGGATTGGGAAAGTCCACACTCGCCCGCCATCTCACCCATCGTCTCCATGCCGCCGGTCGGCTTGCAGCTTCCGTGTCTCTCAGCGGCATACCCACCGAGGCCAGAGGTCCAGAGAGCGTCGTCAAGCTGATAGCACGGGAGATCGGGGAGAAGCACCCAGAGGCTATACCAGCCATCCTTGAGGCGATCAGACTGTGCAAGGGCGCGCCGTTGGAGGACCATTTCGAACGGTTCCTCAAGGATGTCGTGTCTTCTCTAAAGTGCTCACATCCGTTGACGGTCCTTTTCGACGCTGTAGATGAGTGGGAGTCGTACGGCAGTCTCATCAAAGCACTCCCGCAGCTTTCGTCCTCAGCTCCGTCGCTCAGGTTTATCCTGTTGGGCCGGTTGGATCCTCGAGAGCGCGGGTTTGACGACACCTCGATACGCCTCTACCCACTCCACCCCGTGTCAAAAGGTATCATGGAGAGGTACTTTGGCCACCAATTCGACGGCGTACGTTGGGACAGCGGGCAACGCCCTTCTCCAAGCCAGACGACCCAGCTTGCCGAGCTTTCCAAAGGGCTCTTTATCTGGGCGTCGATCGTTTGCTCCCTGCTGAAGAGGAAGTTCAGCCCCTCCTCCCCCAACCAGACCCTTGAAACCATCCTCTATTCGCGGGAGTTCCTAGGCGAAAACGAAAGTCTGGCTGGGTTATATCGTCAAGCACTTGTGTGGCTTTTCCCCGAATCAGACGCCCAAAAACTCGCGCGGAGGTACTTGGGGGCGACGCTTGTCCTCCAGGAACCTCTCTCAATCGCTGATTTCTCCGCTCTCACTGACCTACCGGCACATGTAGCAGAAGAGATCCAACGTGCCCTTGCGGCCCTGCAAATACGACAACCGCTGGGGGAAGAGGGCAGTGACCTGGTGCACCCTGCCGATTCCATTTTCCACCGATCGCTTCTGGAGTATCTCCAGAGCAAATCAGCATCCACCAACTCAGTCATCCCTTTTCATGTTTCAGCTTTCGATGCTCACTCTCGCCTGGCAGAATCGTGCCTGACGAAATTCCCACAATTGCTTCCCGCCTCCAGAAACATCACTGCCGTTCACCTTACTCCTCGAGAGAAGTATATTGTGAAATATCTGGGCACCCACATTTACAAAGGTACACCATCGGTGAAACCTGGGTTAATTACCAATTGGTTGCAAACAAGGCACCACCACCTCCTTCAACAACTCGGCATCGCACAGTTGAACCATTGGGGGAGCCTTCTTCTCGACTTGGTGATGCCCGGCTCTCTGATGAAGGGGGGAGAGTACACAGACAATGAAGCAGGGGGCCTGATGCGCGACATAGCAGTGATTTTGAAGCGTGACTCGGCATTAAGGCCGTTCCAAATAGCTTGCCTGGAGGTGGCCGTCCGTCTCCAACCCGAGGATGCGGGAATCTGGGATGGGCTGGGTTGGGCTTACTATCGATCAGCGGAATGCGGCAAAGACGTCGAAGAAGGAGGCAAGGCCGTATTAGCCCATCAAAACGCATTGCATATTGCGGAAGAATCTGGGAGTTCCGACCGAGCCCATGCGCTGTACTCACTAGCGACGTCACTGTGCGCTCGCTCCCAGCTGATTGGGAGTACTCAAGACCTGGATCGGTCGGTATCCCTCCACCGAGACGCCCTAGCTCTGCGTCCTCCCGGGAATGACAACCGGGGACAGTCCCTGAACAACCTGTCCGTCTCCCTCGAATCCCGCTTGAACCTCGGAGACTCTGTTGGCGACATCAATGAGGTAATTGAGCTACGGAGAGAGGCGCTCGAACTGAGCCCCAAGGGTCATGCACTCCGTGGCTTAGCTCTCCAGAACCTCGCAATTACCCTGCAATCTCGTTTTCAGACGACAGCATCCACCGCCGACTTGGACGCGGCAGTTGACCTGCGCAGGGAAGTGCTGGAACTGCGGCCACCGGGCCATGCAGGCCATGCTGCAGCTCTCCAAAGTCTCGCACGATCCCTCCATTCTCGCTTTCAGACGACGGCATCCATCATCGACTTGAACGAATACATTCCCCTGTCTCGGGAAGCGTTGGAGCTGTGCCCACCCGGACGCGCAGACCGTGTTTTAGCTCTTCAAGACCTTGCCGCTTCCCTCTATTCTCGCTTTCAAGCAACAGCATCCATCGTTGACTTGAACGAAGACATTCTCCTGTCTCGGGAAGCGCTGGAACTGTGCCCACCCGAACACGCAGAACGTGCTTTAGCTCTTCAAGACCTTGGAACTTCCCTTCATTCTCGCTTTCAGATGACGGCATCTACCACCGATTTGGACAACGCAATTCAACTGCACAGGGAAGTGCTAAAACTGTGCCCACCCGGACACGCAGGCTGTGTCGCAGCTCTCCAAAGCCTTGCACGATCCCTCCATTCTCGCTTTCAGACGACGGTATCTATCATTGACTTGAACGAAGACATTCTCCTGTCCAGGGATGCGCTAGAACTGTGCCCACCCGGACATGTAGACCATGTTGCAGCTCTCCAAGGCCTTTCATCCTTCCTGCATTCTCGCTTCCAGGTGACAACATCCATTGCTGACTTGGATGAGGACATCCTCCTTTCCCGGGAGGCACTGGAGGGCCCTGCAGTAGGCGATGCAGACCGCGCGGGGCCGCTCAACGGCCTGGCATGGAGTCTTGCTTGTCGATATGAGGTCCAAGGATTCGTTCAGGACCTTGAAGAGTCGATTTCTCTTGCGCGAGAGTCACTCACCCTTCAACCAATCGGCCACCCCAATCGCTACGAAACCCTGGATACATTAGCAAAGGTCCTCCACTTCAAACCCGAGTACCTTAACGAAGCTCTCCAGCTGAGTCGGGAGGCGGTTTCTCTCATCCCTCCAGGCAACCACCGAGATTGGGATATTCGGATGACCCTAGCCACCGTCCTCCTTCGTCACTGCGAGTCCTCAGGCTCGGTTGAGGAGCTTCAAGAAGCTGTGTCTGTTTGCAAAGAGGCCGTATCGGAGTGCCCACCAAATCACCCGCTGCGTCCAAAACTCCTCAACCTCCGGGCCAAATTGATGGAGGCACAGTCCTCGCCTTTATCCTATCCCTGAATCCCGATCCTCTTACCTCTCCAATGATCTAGACCACGGACTTTGCTTTGCTACTTACATGTATTCCTCAACTTCCCCATGCTATGCTATCCATTGCAGAACTTTCCCCCATCTTCCTCGTGTACATACATTGATATCCGTTCCTCGTCAACCGTGTCTGGCTCGTTGCTCGACCTACGTATCGTTCCCCTCTGCTTCTACTTACATCTATTCTCTTTGATACGATCTTCCCTTCTTAAACCTACCAAAACCCCCTCTGCGTAGTACATCCGTATGTACACCCCTGCCTGACCGTGGACGAGGCTCCGGCGACCCATCATAAAGTTGCATTCGGCGAGCTGAGTAGCACAGCTTGATAGTGCTCGCAGGACGATGGGCGAGTCTCGGCGGAGCGTGCTGCGTTTCCGTTGCGAAGAGCAAGGAGATACGACCGGCGTGCGGTGGTGATTGTGCTGGAGGCGAGAGGCCGAAAGGCCTTGGAGGTGATGCTGGTTTTGACGTTAGATCTCCCTCAGCGTTGTTGCTCGCTGGTTTCCGCTCCGATACCCCTTTCCATTACTCTGAGAATGTGCATCTCATCCTCAGGCCCTCGAAAGTCCTTCCAACGCCGGCCAATAAGCCCCCTCTGTATTACCGTGTATCTCGCTGGACGCAGAGAATGGGAATTGCTTGAGGCGCTCCGCCCGGGCCCGTCCCGCGGGGATATTCGCAGGTCTTTGTACCACAAAGGGCCACGCCTGTGCTGAGTGTTCTGGAGCCTTAGTTGAGGAAAGGTCAAGAGAGGCTCGTGACCGAGACAATGCAACTGTTCTGGTCTTCGGTGGGCAGAACGGCTGAGAGGTGCGCGACGAAGGGTGTTGAGGAGGATTCGGAGTGGTGGAAGTAATCGAGGAGATGAGCCATTTGGAACAGCATCCCTGAGTGAATATCGCACAGAGACGGGGGAGAGATAGACTAGGTGATGGGGATGACATAGCCCAAGGATCGAAAAGACTAGTCGTAGGCCCGTTTGAGGAGCGTCGGAGAACGGGGTAGGGCAGATGCAGGGCAGAACGAGAACGTGACAATGCCCTTGTGGTTGGTCGTTTGTACGTCTCATACGAGTCAGGTTCAGTGCACTAAGGTCGTCGCTTCGAATAGTGGGGGAAATGGCGTCTATATGGAGTAAGTTATTTGGTTGTCAGATATGCAAGAGCGAGTAAAAAGGCTCGTGACGCCTACGCACTACTCCTGCCTCACGTTCTGGTCTTGCAGCTTCGTGTTGCACGGTCGTGAGCAGAGGAGCTGAGGAATCATATTGTGATACCTCCCGATAGGACCCACGTTGAAAGGCTAACGAGATTAGAACGGGTTTCAGGGAGGGAAGTGGTGGTGACGATGAATAATACGAACAACTTGAACGAGGCAGATGAATGCTCACCTAGAGGAAGGATGCACGTTGAAGTGGGAGTACCCAATGAGTATGGCTGGTCGTAACCTTCTTCATTCCGACCGCCCAGTGCCCGATCTCTTCTTCGTGCATGCATAGAGATGCGACGACTGGGTCTATAGCAAGATACGCTTGCTTTCAGCATCCATTGCTAGGGCAAAAGGGGCGGGAGACGAGGGTAATGATGGGAGAATGGGCTGGAATGAGCTGGAAGTATTGAAATAGTTTAGCCGGGGTTGGGCGCCGAGCAGTTTGGCGCGCAGGATGCTCATCGCCGTCTTTGCGAGAGGCTGCGACACAGCTTCAGGGGCACTTCCTCATCGGTCCCCATGCTTCGTCAGGAAATGATGGCCGTTCGAAGGCCCAGAACAGGACAAGCCCCTGTCTGCTCCAGACTCTCCTCTCACTTCCACCACCATGAAGGAACTTCACGCGTCCACGACGAAGGACGCGCATCCATTGCGACAGCGGGACGACGGTTCCCCATCCCCGGCACTCACATTGCTTAGTGCCTTTCGAAACCCAACCGTTCGTTCGGATCGCCAGACATTCCGCATCGACACGACCCGAGGCGGAACATGGGCCACAGCCTGCAAGAGACCATGATTAGAAGGACAACGCAACTGGGAGTGAGAAGTGGCGATGATGTCCTCAAACCTTGCCGCCTTCCGTGTGGGGGAAGGCGACGCGGTGAAGGTAGGAGCAGGAAGGAGAGGGATACGAGTAGTCCTGGAGTCTGATCGCATTGGAAGCGGAGGTGTGACGAAGGAGCAAAATGTTTCTCACCTCGAGTCTGGAGTTACTCGTCCTCGACTTCGGTCACCCATTAGCTTCATCTCCGACTGTACCATCGCGCTCAAATACCCTGGGACGCGCAGCTGGCGACGGAGCTCTCCTCACACCTGCCTTCCACCGACTATCATATGAGCAGCTTCCTCCGACTTCCTTCGCCTCTAACCTGCAGACAGTCCCTCAACGCCGCTTACGTCCACAATCAACATCGACGCGTAGGACCCCAATACCGTTGGGCCACTCTCCTCCATTCCATCAGCACATGACCCAGTACCTCGACAATTTCCCTTGCCCTGCGACATCTGGGACGGGGTCGATGAGGACAAGGAAATGGCGATCTTGTGTTTTAAGGAGTGCTAACGCTGAAGGAACGGTACGTCTCTACCCTCCCGGAAACTACGGAGTGACTGATATCGACTTCTCTGCAGGGATACGAACTTGCGCGTTCCGTGACACCAGCGTGCCGCCAATTGGAGGGTCAGAGGGTTTACGTTTCGTAGAGCGACTGTACCGACTCGACCAAAGGGTCGAGGGCTAGAGACGCATGTCAAGACATCTCTCAGGCTAGTATGAATACATTCTCGGCACACGAAGCGCTCCGACTTCCGAGAGACCATCCCCTCTGTCGTCGCTCGTCGTTTGGTGTGAACTTTCACCAGTGTCGGTGCGCTCGTTCGGGTGGGACCTTGGGATTGTCGGAGGATAGAAGACGGGGATGCGTAGTTGGAGACGATCGGAAGAAGCGGAGACGTCCTGAACCGCGACCGCAGGGGTTCGAGGAGGATTTCATTTGGGTTCGTCCAGCTTCTTCCAACCCTCCCCTCGATCAATTCGCCTCGCGCCTGTCCTCAGGCCCACCACGGTCCATATCCCACGGAAACCCCTTCATTCACCATCACATATGAAACCGTGAAACGTCGCCGTTGCATCGCATATGCTTTCTCCTCCTAAACGTACCTGTGAAGTCAGTGCCTGCGAAAAGAGTAACTCCCCCGTGCATCGTGGACATGGTTCATTCGAACAGTGCATTTCTATCCTCCTTTTCCAGTCCTCCTTGCCCATATGGCCCATCCGTCTAACCTCCCTCTTCCCTTCAATCTTCACTTACTTGCTTCTTCTCCACGGGCCCGTCTACTCATCACAGCTTCTGACCGTCAGGATAGCACGCTCGACGTTGGATTGGTGATAGCAGCTTTGGGCGGGATCAGCCTGAGGCTACCCTGGGGATCGTCTCAGCGTTACTTCGAAAACCACCAAAGCGGACGGCAGGCGACGTTTTGGTGTGTACCTAGATGTCCCGTATTGAGTTAGTTTACTGACAATACCACTAAGTTGTAGGCTGTGACGTGGGACGTGATTCACACTACATGTGGTACAATGGGGATATTGGGTTTGTACCTCTCCTAATGCTCTTCGCGAATACAAGACTTCCGACCCTTTATAATCTCTTGTGCATCGCCGTCAAAGTGTAGCATAGCCACAGGGGACCTGGCTCGGTCGTGGATGGTAAGAACATCTAGGTCGATGTGGTGGTTGTCGATAGCCAAAGCCAAGAATGGGCGTCTACCAGTTGTGGGAGCCTCGGCTGGCATCGGCATCCCCAAAAATGGAAAAACCCCTGACAGCTCTCGCTTCAAGCTTCAACTGCCATGAACACGACACAACGCAGGCGGCTCAAACCCCGGATGCTTCTACCACTATGATTCCCTCATCAGCCAAATGGCCTATCGGAATATTTGGCGTTCGAATGGGAGGAAGGACTCGAGTCAGCACGCGTTCTGCTGGGATCAGTGTGAGTCGAATACTCCTCCATCTTGTGGCTACGAGCCGTAGTCTCTTCCTCCCCACTCATGCAGCCCTTTCTAGAGGAACCTCTGCACCTAGGCTTCGTCAACGGCTTGCATCTGCTTCCGCCCCTCCTCCCCTTTCTCCGTAGACCCCTTCCCTCTGGCACGCCGTTGTGGACGCTTTCGACCCTCCCATACCCGCCCACCAGCTCAATAGTTGTCACCGCGCTCTTCGCCTTGCGTTGTATCCCCGTCGATAACGGTTTGCCTCAGTCTTCGCGTGGCTGATTACACCAAAACCTCTGTTGACATCTGGATCCAAGGATCGACGCGCTGTCGATGTCTTCGCCACATATTCAGGCCCTCATTCCGCAGCACGAAAACGTTAGGGAAGAATCGAAACGTCCTTGCATGACTATCCCTTACGCATGCGGTGTGTAACCTCCCCTCCTCTCAACTCTTCCTTCGATCTCAACTGAGTGATTTGCAGTATATTCGGATGCTTGCTCGTCGCCTCACCTGAACTGGACTCGAACCACACCAAGTTCACTTCCACTGCTTTGAGTCAACGACCGAATGAAGAATGGACGGGAACGAGGCCACACAAGCCAACCTTCCGCCGGGCAACCTTCCCCATCCTCTCACCCTCCCAACGCGCTCACACTCGGTTATTCACCCCCTTTCCTCCCCTCTCGCCTGGTCACACTATCCCGTTCAGGAACGCGAACATTCGAGCTCGGGCTCTACGCATTCATAACGCAAACACTCGAGCTCTACGATTCGCTTGGAACCGCGTTACCCTCCTCTCCTCGCCTACACCACCTTGATTGCCCCGCCATCCCCCACGTTATTCCCCCACACATCTCAAGTTTGGACAGATCGTCTTCTCCTCCTCCCCATTCTGCAGGCCCGGTTGTACGACGCCACGAGTCACCTGAATCGCGTGCCCCATTCAAAACAGTCCCAAACGCCTTCAGAACTCGGACATATCAAAGGGGGAAAGGCCTCCGCCTCCTCACTGTACACCCTCCATCCGAGCTCGGATCCCCAAGTCGCATGATCCCAACCGGAAGGTTATCCAAACAACTGGAGCTAAGAGAACTTAGATGGACTGGTGGGGACTGCAGCAAGATAGGGAGGGGAGGGGAGAAGAAAGGAGGTCGAGGCATTGTAGAGAAGATGGGAGAGTTTCACCGAACCATTGACAGGAGCGTGGGGGAGGTGGTATTTTAGGAGGTGTGGTACGAGAGGAGGGTAGCGGAGAGATTCTACGCGACGCACGACCCAGAAGGATGGCGGGTGGAAGGGGGAAGTGGGAGTTGGATGGTCTCAAAGCCACAGAGCGGAGAAACGGCGAGCTCGATCGAGGACGAGGATGGGAGAGGAAACCTTTGCTATCCGAGAATCCAGTTACCGTCGTCTTCGAGCAGCAGACGATGGTCACTGGCATGGTCAAGGGCAGAAATGCATTTTGAGGCCCATGTGGATTGGCGGCGCGTCGGCCATCAATCGTCGGGTGGCCGACAATCGGCGATCGGATTAGGAAGTGCCCCTGAACTCGATCACTCTTTCAGCCTCGTTATCTACTGTGTTGTATGCCCTCCCTAGAAGGGGTACCTGTGAACATGAACAAGACATGCCTAGGGGTCGGCGATGCTCAGAGCATGGGCACCGAAAGGACGGATCATTAAGAGATGACGACAAGTCAGCCCGAGGTAAGTTCCCTTCGAATTCGCCTTCCCTGCCGTCGTTTACATCTCTCTGACTATTCCTGGATCTGGCCCACAGAATCTCCCAGGAGGCGGCGCATTGTGCTGAGAATTACGCTATTCCTCTGGTGCAGTCTCGTCCGACTTTCGAGATCGCATCTCCTTTCAAAGGAATCGCCGGAGGTCTCTGTAGGCTGCTGCGGGAACCCGCGTCGCAGAGGAACGGTGAGCCAATCGTTTGGCTCTGAGAGTGGTTCCGTTTTGCGAGTGTGAGTGCCGGCTGGGGGAGATTGCTCGGCCCGTGGGGTCCCATTCATGGTGTCCTTGATGAGGATGTTGTCGGCAGTATTCGTTGGTGTATTCTTATTCTTATTATGCAGCATTGGCTCCTACTTGATCGGTGGTGCAGCAGGAAGCACCCTTAGCAGTCAATGCTCTTCGCAATCGCCATTAGCTCAACTTGAGGCCAACGTAACAGATTTCCGCCGTAGAACTCGCAGCCGGTGGGCACTGGTAAAAACCAAACGCCGAAGGCTCATCATCATCCCAGTCTTAGCTTCTTGGTAAACTGTTCCCACACACACAGCCATGAACTGTACGCACTTAAGTGCCGACAGCCTCGCACTCCCTCTCGATCTCATGTCCCGAGGGCCCTGATACCCACCTCAACCACCAGAATGTCCTCCGGGTCTGAGCCGCCGCAGACCGGGAACAAAAATGGCATGCTTCGGGTGTTCAGGGGCCTTCAATGGCGATCCAAGCTGACTGACCGGTCGGCACAGGACAGCCTACAAGAGTCAGGCAATGGGCGCCCAAAGTTGCTCGAGGGCCGTCAGCTACAAGGCGCAGGGCGACAGCATCCCCCCTCTCCCTCACCCCGCCCGTCTCCTGCACCGCCCTTGGAAGATCGTTTAAGCTCCCACCACGGCAATATTTGTGAGCGTGAACCCACCATATCGTATCAGCGGGGGCCCCTGACTCCATGAACAGACAACAGCTCACACAGTACACATGGGACTAGGAACCACATCGGGACTGCGACGCACGCAACCTTGGGAGCGAACTCAGGTGAGCTCAAGAAACATACCTCGCATGCGATGGATACATATGACCTGACCAATTACCTGACTGTAGTTACTACCATCGAGCAAGCGTTCCTTTCTCAGGGAAATGGTCAGTTCGACAATGTAGCCAGCTGGAGGTCCCGTCCTGAGGCTCCGCCAGAAGCAACCTTGTTGTGGGACAGCCTCCCGAGGCAGCGCGATATCAGCGGGAAACAGAACGAGTACCTGGAAGGGAGCCGTGAAGAGACTGTTCAAGACGTCCTAGGCTGGGGTAAAGACCCCAAGTCCGAGCTCTCCTTCTTCATCTACGGAGCTGCGGGATTAGGAAAGTCCACGCTCGCCCGTCACCTCACTCATCGACTTCACGCAGCTGGCCTTCTTGCCGCTTCTGTGTCCCTCAACGCCTTGCCAAGCGATGCCCGAGGCCCCGAGAGTGTTGTGAAGATGGTATCTCGGGAAATTGGAGAAACATATCCCAACGCCATTCCCTCCATCCTCGAGGCTATCAAGTCATGCAAAGGGGCACCGTTGGTGGATCACATCGAAAGGTACATGGTTGAGCCTGCACGCTCCTTAGGCCTGCCTAATCCTCTCATCGTACTCTTTGATGCCATCGACGAATGGGAATCCCATCCAGCCCTTCTCAAAGCACTCTCCTCCCTTACCTCCTCCTCGATCCCGGTCAAATTCATTCTTCTTGGCCGGTCCGATCCTCGAGCTCGGGGTTTCAAAGATGTTTCGATTCGCCCTTACCCCCTCCAACCCGTACCAACAGCCATCATGGTGCAGTACCTCGCGAAGCAATTCGACGACGTAAACTGGGAACACGGACGATGCCCAGCCCCGTGGCGGATCACACAACTTGCGGAGCTTGCGAACGGGCTATTCATTTGGGTGACTGTTGTGTGCTCCCTCCTACAGAAGAGGTTGAGCCGCTCTTCACCCGAAGACATCCTCGCCTCCATTCTCGCGGCGCGCCGAAGCCTCGGGGATAGTGAGCAGCTGGCGACCCTATATCACCAGGCTATTATGTGGCTCTTTCCAGACCACGAGGGTCGAGACCTCTTTCGAGAGTACTTGAGCGGCACGCTTGCCCTCTGCGAGCCTCTTCCGATCGCTGACTTTGCAGGGCTGACCAATCTGCCTATTCGTGCAATTCACGGCCTCCAAGTCGACCTCAAGGCCTTGCAAATTCGTCAGGTTGGCGACGGCGACGGGGATCCCACAGTTTATCCAGCTGGTAGACTGTTCCACCAGTCATTTATAGACTACCTGGAAAGTGCCTCGACGCCATCGCATATTGCATTCCGTATCCCACTGCTCGAAGCTCACAACCAATTAGCCCAATGCTGCCTCACACTGCTGCCACACTTCCTCCATAGCACTCAACAAAGTGACCCTCCCAACCTTTCCTCCCAGCATCGCTATGCTGCGAAATACCTCGCTACACACATTCACCGTGGAACCCCATCCGTCCGGCCAGGTTCGGCTCTCGGGTGGGAAAGGACACGAATCTGCAAGCTGCTTCAGCAGGCTGGGAACAAATTCTTGTACCGGTGGGGGTCCTTGTTGGTCTGCCTGGCGAACCCTGCGTTTACGACGAGCAAGGGAGATTATGGGGATGACAACATGGGGAGGTTTATGCAGTACATTGCAGACGCTCTTGGGTCGGACCCGGAGAACAAATTGTTTCAAATCTCTTGGTTGGAGGTTGCAGTCCGCCTCCAGCCCGAGGATGCAGAGGCCTGGCGTGGCCTAGGCTGGGCCTACTGGAAAGCAGCAGAACACAGCAAAGACTTCGACGCAGGAGAAATGGCTGTATTAGCCCACCAAAATGCATTGGATATTGTAGAGGAATCTGGGAGTTCTGACAGAGCCTCTGCCCTGTTCTCACTGGCAACTTCGCTCCACACTCGCTTTCAGCTCATGGGGAATACTGAAGACCTAGATTCTTCAATATCGCTCCACCGAAAGGCCCTAGCTCTGCGTCCTCCGGGTCATGCGGACCGTGCAGATTCTCTGGGTAACTTGGCCGTTTCGCTGAAATCCTCCTCAAAACCCGGAGGCTTGATCAACAATGTTGACAAAATAATGCACCTGGAGAGAGAGGCACTGGACCTGTGCCCACCTGGCCACGCAGACCATTCCATATGTCTCCTGAACCTTGCAAATACCCTCCATTCTCGCTTTCAGACAACAGCATCCCTCGCCGATGTGGAGGAGGCAGTTCAACTGCGCAGGAAAGCACTCGAATTGTGTCCACCCGGACATCCAGTCCATGCCAAGGCTCTCCAAAGTCTTGCAGCTTCACTTCAGTCTCGTTCCGAGACAACGGCATCCACCGCTGACTTGGACGAGGCTGTCCAACTGGACAGGGAAGCCCTTGAACTGTGCCCACCTGAACATGCAGACCGTCTCACAGCCCTCCAAAACCTTGCGGCTTCGCTTCAGTCTCATTCCCAGACCACAGCATCCACCACCAACTTGGACGAAGCAGTTCAATTGTGTAGGGAAGCGCTCGAACTCTGTCCGCTCGGACATGCAGACCGCGCCAAAGCTCTCCAAAACCTTGTGACTTCACTTCACTCGCGTTCCCGGATGACGGCATCCACCACCGACCTGGACGAGACAGTTCACTTGTGCAGGGAAGCGCTCGAACTGTGTCCACCCGGACATCCGGAACGTGCCAAAACTCTCCAAGGCCTCGCAGCTTCACTTCACTCCCATTCTCAGATGACGGCATCCACCACCGACTTGGACGAGACAGTTCAGTTGTGCAGGGAAACGCTTGAACTGTGTCCCCCCAGACATGCAGACCATACCAAAGCTCTCCAATGCCTTGCAGCTTCGCTTCAGTCTCGTTCCAAAATGACAGCATCCACTGCTGACTTGGATGAGGCGGTTCAACTTCGCAGGGTGGTGCTGGAACTGCGCCCACTCAGGCATGCGGGCTGTGTCGCAGCTCTCCGAAGCCTTGCACGCTCCCTTCAGTCTCGTTTCGAGACGACGGCATCCACTGTTGACTTGGATGAGGCAGTTCAACTACACAGGGAAGTCCTGGAACTGTGCCCACCCGGACACCCAGACCGCGCCGCAGCTCTCCGGGATCTGGCATACTGCCTCCATTCTTCCTTCGAGATGAGAGCGTCCGTTGCTGATATCGAGGAAAGTATCTCCATGGCACGGGAGGCGCTGGGGCTGTGTCCGACAGGTCATCTCCAGCGGGGGCGCTCCCTCAACAATCTTGCATGGTACCTATTGCTTCGGTACGAAGCCAGAGGGGGCAGACATGACCTCGAAGAATCCATTTCTCTCAGCCGAGAATCGGTTGCCCTCTCCCCGACCGGTCACCAAAATCATCCCTACGCTGTCGGTGCACTAGCTATGGCCCTGCGATTTCAACCCAATGACCTTGACGGAGCCCTTCGCCTCAGACGAGAATCCACCGTGCTTGTGTCGTCAACCCATCCTCGGAGGTGGGAGTTCTTAATGGACCTCGCCACCATCCTCCATTGTCACTATGAACACTCGTGTGCACCGGATAAGCTTGAAGAAGCCGTCTCGGTTTTCAAAGAGGCCCTCTCTTTATGCCCGCCAAACCATTTCCTTCGCCTCAAGCTCCTCCGCCTCCAAGCCAAGCTAGCTGAGGCCCAGTCTTTCTCACCTCACCCGTGATCTTCTACTTACTACCGCCCCACATCTTCCGTACCACGGACGACAATTCGCGATATTTTGTTCCCCGGTCTTCGTTCTCGCCTTCCCCGCAATCTTCTACTTACTGCCCCATGTTCCGTCCCACGGACCGCGATTCCCAATACCTTTTTGCCTAGTATCCGTCCTCACTTCCCATGGTCTTCCCTGTCCCACACGTTCTGCACCAGACTACGATTCCCGATACATTTTTTGCGCAGTCCCCGTCCTTACCTCCCCACGACCTTCTACTATCCCAGACGTTCCACACCACAGACCATGATTCGCGATACACTTTCACCCCTTCGATAACCCCCCTCCTATGCTACATCATGTTCCCATCATCAATATGCGTTTCCTCTACTTACTCCCTGCTGCCGCCGTACTTTTTCTAGCGGTTCACGCTCTCAAGTACCGACGTCGCGTTCCTGACGTGTATTTGTTTCTTACACGAATGACGATAATGGAAGCATAGACATCCATACGCGTGTGGTCGTATTTTGGCAGAGGAGGGTAAGGCATGAGGCTGGGTACATGAAGTCTGAGACAGATGCGACGGATGCGACGATGTGACGAAGAAAACGAGGTGTGCGGGGCGTTTACTCGCCGGAGGTGGCACTGGCTTTCTTGGTTGCGGAGGTGTTCTCCCTATTCGGGAGTGGTTGATTAGTGAAAAAGGTCAACCGATGGTGATTGAAGCGCAGAAGGGAGAGGTGAGGAGAACGAGCGATTGAAGCAGGGGTGGGAGAGAGAAATAGGGAGGAAATGAGGGAGGAAAAAACGAGCGAAAGCGGAAGCGGTAGGGAGATAGGAAAAGACAAAATGGGAGGAAGGCGAAAGGCCAAGAAAGCGACGTATCGGAACCCATTATTGAACCTCCTAGACGCACCCTTCAGGTGGCGCGTCTTGGCGGTACCAGTGGTCTCGCGGCGCTTGGCTTTCTGGCCCCACTCGCACGACCTCAGCTTGGCGGAGAGGAAGGTGCATTGGAGGGAGGGGCCACGGTGGAGGAGGGTATGTGGAGAGGGCGGAGAGAGTCGGGTAGAGAGAAAGAGAGAGAAGATCAATCAACGAGCACGTAAGGCAAGAAGATAAACGAGGGGAGGTAGCAAGTGCCATTGTGCGTGAGCCGTCCATGTGGGGGCCGTGATAATCCACTCCTTCTCGGGGGTATGGAAAAAGCGTGGGGAGTGAAGCCCGTGAGGGCCGACGGCTCAGTAATTCGAGGGGTGAAGAACATCTGGGTCGATGTGGTGGCAAGTAGTCAAGAGCTAGATCCAAGAATGGGCGCCTACTACCAATTGTGGGAGCATCGGCTAGCATCGGCATCTCCCAAAGTGGATGAGCCCCTGACAGCTCTCCCTTCAACCGCCATGAACGCAACGAACGCGACGCACAACGCAGGCGAACAAAGTCATGGATGACTCTGGACTCTGGGACCACAATCCCCTCGTCGGCTAACTGTGGTGATACCATTCTTCAGCAAAATTCGACGGAAGGAAGGCAGAACTCGATTCTGCACGCGCCGTGCTGGATTGAGGTGAGTTGAATGTTACGCAGTCGCGGTACTACGAGCGGTAGTCTCTTCCTCCCCACTCATGCAGCCCTTTCTAGAAGAACGTCTGCACCTAAGCTTTGTCAACGGTTTCCACACCTTGGAGAGGGGACCCGACTTTCAGAGCTGTGTCTTTCGAGTGGGCCAAGCCCCTCCTCCAACCTCCGTCACGGCGTTCCCTCTGCATCTGCGTCCACCACTCCCCCTCTTGCTCCGCATAGTTGCCACCCCCCGACCTCCCGTTCAGACCACTATATGCCCTCTAATACCCCCACCGACGCAATAGTCACAACCGCGCCTCCCCTTTTATGGACGTGTTGGAGTTGCCCCCACGTCGATAGCAATCTCAACCTGAATCCCTTGCGTGGCTGCATAGGAGCCCCCATCGGCAATTGGCCTCGGGAATGGACACGCTCCCTGTGTTTTCACGTCCTCATAATGACCTTCATCCGTTTGGATGGAAGCAAACCAGGGAGGAGCGGAAACACGTTCATATGACCTGCACTTCAAGGTACGCACGCCCTTCTCCCCACATCTTCCATTCGACCTTAGCTCATGACTCACCCGGTCCAGATTCATCTCCTCGCCTGATCCCCCACTCAACCATCCAAAAGCATACCAACTTCAACACCACCGCTTCGTCATCGACCCCGGGAAGAGAACGGGCAGGCAACAACGGTCAACCCCCCGTTCGCCGAGCTTCCTTCCTCGAGCGCATTCACTGCTCGATTCACCGCCTCCTCCTACCCATATCCTTCATCTCTCCCTGGCCTTCCCCTGCCCTGTACACCCCCAGCTGCCTTCAAGGACGTGAACAGTTGAACACTGTGCACGAATGGCGTTGCTGCTCAACCCACACCTTCGCTCCCGACAGTCCCAATAGGTCACCCTCACCTCTTCCATCCTGTTTGAACCTCCTGCTGCGAAACGAGGGCTCCCAACAGTCCTATGACTCGTTCAAAATGCGTGCTCGGACGTCAGAGGCACCGACGGGGGAGAGGTCCCCGCCTCCTCGGACCACTCATCTCCTGTTCGAAATCAGGGCGTCCAAATGCGTACCCACGCCGCGTCCAGATCCCCAAATCGCTTGATTCGACGGGGTCCGGGCGGTGACCGGAGCCCGTTGTCTCAAAACAGGATATTGCAGGCGTGTTCGAGTGGTGGAGTGGGCTTTGTGATCGACTGGGGCTAAAGGCGATGAGGAAGCAGGAACCTGATGTTCGAAGGGACTGGGCAAGAGGATCGAGTGGGTGGCGAGGGCTTGGGTGTAGCTGACGGGAGAAGGCGCAGCGAGGGCAGGAAGGCTGGTGGTCGACTCGAGGCTCATGTGCTCGCCACCCGGTGTGGAAGAATTTGTCGTCCCCGTCTCACTGTACCAGCACTCTGTGGACAGTCGATACTTACAACAGTAATTTATCGACACCATGAGCGCCTTCACACCGTCGATAAGATGTCTCCACTTAGGGCGAAAGCTTGTACTCGACCCGGAGAGCAAGTTCCTTCCGCCCTCCTTGGGATATTCACGCCAGTCGGGGAACGAGGGGAAGTTTGAGGAGATGAAATCCTTAAAGAAGAGGCGAGGGGACGAGGGGACGAGGGGAAGCAGCCAACAAAGGGCTAGAGTGTGGAGGAGTCCTTCGGAGTGGGGTCGATGTCAGCGGGATAGGGAGGAGGGAAGAGAGGAAGAAGGGAGGTCGAGAGTTTCATGCAATGAGGGAGCTGGGGGACATGGTACTCTGGGGGGTGTGGTATGAGAGGAGGGTAGCGGGAGGCTTCACCGCGATGCATGATCCAGAAGGATGGCGGGGTGGAAGGGGGAGTGGGAATTGGATGCGGATGAGTCTCAAAGCCAGGATCGCCGGGGTAGAGCAACAGCGAGGTCAATCGAGGTGGCGGAAGGGAGAAACGAGCTGAGATATCCCCAGGTCCAATTTCTGTCCTCTTCGACTGCAGACGATGGTCGTGGTCAAGGGCAAAAATGGATTTCACATCCATGTGGAACTGGCTGGACGGCGGGTCGGCGTCGGCCATCATTCGTCGGGGGTCGATCATCGGCGATCGGATTGGGAAACGGCCCCTGAAGTCCAACGACTCATTCAGAATCTTGAAGAGTCCGTTACTTTTGGGCGAGAGTCGCTTGTCCTGCTTCCAGTCGACCACCCTGACCGCTATGAAACTCTGGACACACTATCGAAGGCCCTTCACTTTAAACACGACCTCGACAAGCCTAGCGCTCTCGAGGCGGAAGTCAGGTTCTCTCGTCCCTCCAGGCAACCGCCAAGATTGGGATATTCGGATGACCCTAGCCACCGTCCTCCTTCGTCACTACGAGTCCTCAGGCTCGGCTGAGGAGCTTCAAGAGGTTGTGTCTGTTTGCGAAGAGGCCATATCGGGGTGCCCGCCAAATCACCCGCTGCGTCTAAAACTCCTCAACCTCCGGGCCAAATTGGCGGAGGCACGGTCCTTGCCTCCACCTTAACCCTGAATCACGGCCTTCTCCCCTCTCCAATGATCTACACCACGGACTTTGCTTTCCTATCTCCCTATTCACTTACATGCACTCCCCTACTTGCCATGCTTCGCGATCTGGACCAATTATTGTGTTTCTATCTTCCTCGCTTAAATATGTATGTTGATATTCCTCTCGCCAACCTTATCTAGCTTACTGCTCGGCCTATGTATCGTTCCCCTCTGTTTCTACTTATATACATTCGCTTTTATCCTATCTTCCCTCCATTAAACCCGCCCATACCTTCCCTGTGTCGTACATATGCATGCCCCCTGGACCCCACCCGATCGTCGACGATTCGGCGACCCTTCACCACGCCTTTTTCAATAACCTGCGGGCCGCAGCCTCATAGTCCACGCAGCACGGTGGGTCGATCTTGGCGGAGTTTCCTATGTCTACGTTGCGAAGAACGAGGAGATATAGGGGCGTCCGATGAATTCTCGGGCTCGGTGGGGGGACCGAATGCGATGGGGAGGGCCGGGAATTCAATAAGGCGGTGATACAGGCAAATGTGAGGTGGAAGACGGGCGGAATGGCGAGCGAGAGTGGCGGGGACGATTATACACCGCGTCGGCGAGGGGGACATGAGGTTCTCATCGCTCTTGAAGAGGGAGGCGTCCTCGACGCGAGCATGGAAGATGAATTTGTCAGAAGATCTTGAGGGCGACAGTGGCTAAACGTTTGAGTTTCTGTGCCATCGGCTGCTGGTATCCCCTCTAACCGTACCTTCCCTTGCTTGAAGAACGCCAGCCCCATTGGCATCTGCCCGAGGGCCGAGTGGCCTTCCAACCCTGGTCATGGTCAAGTAGACCGAACCAGGGGCACGCGGGGCTGGAGAGAAGCTCCTGGCGAGCTGGGTACGTCCTGCGGGTATATTCTATTGTCTCAGAAGCAGCGAGGGGTGTGCCCGGGTTTAATGCTCCGGGGTAGGTGAATAGGTGCGGGAACCGGTGGGATCGAGACAGCCCTGCATGCAACATGACGCGACTTGAACGCGCTTGGTCGGACCACGGCTGGGGGATGTATTCGTTGAAGGATGTAGGGGAAGAGCGGGAGTGGTGGGGGGGTTGGGTGATGGGCACTTCGTGAGTGCAGGACATGCTGGGTATATTGCTGTCATTTGTGGGGTTTTGGGTTCGCCTCCCGGAATGAATGTAGTACAGGGATGGGGGAGGGAAGCACAGGCCTCCGAAATGGAAATGCCGAGCGCAAGGAGCAGGGGTCCAGAGGTGGACTCGTTGGGGGAGTGCCAGACAATGGCCGTCGAAAGTGCTGGCTTGGGGGAATTTGTCAAGCAATAATTCGTTCTTGATTCTGTTCGTTTCTCCGTCGTCTACGACCCATGAGCTAGCATCGACGAGCTGTAGCACTCTACTCAATGAGATAGGGCGAATATCTATGCGAGGTAGATGAGTTAGTTACAGATACGCGGGGGTAGGTGGGTGGGGCGGTTTTACTCACTCTTCGTACTTCTGCCCTTAGGAGTGTGTTCGGCTCGTACTTCGCAGTGTACTGAGCAGAGATAATGCGGGGTATCCTCATTACAAGGCAGACGGCGCGCTGACGACGTTCAGTCGAAAGGCTGGGAGGACGTTAGTCGTGGGGAGGAACGAGGGGCCAGGAGGGTGCTCACCGGAGTACCCACGTCCGAATACCCTACGGGTACGGTTCTTTGGAATTTCCTCCCTCCACAGTTTCGACCGCTTCCTTGTACTAGTGTATGTGGCCTTCATAGGAATGTAACGATTGGGCCTATCGAGAGACCCTCGATATGACCTAACTTGGAGTCGCTCCTCTGAAGGGAAAAGGAACGGGAGGCGTGGGTGATGATGCGACTGGGAGGATTTGGCGCAGTATAGCCATGGGTTGAGCATCGAGTTGTCTGGCGCGCAGGATACGTCGGTGCGGGTTCCATCGTGTTCATCGCCGTTTCGGTGAGAGGCTGGGCGCTTCAGGGGCACTTCCGAATTAGACATATATGCTTTGTCAGAAAATGATGGCCGTTCGAAGGCCCAGAACGGGGTGAGCCCCTGACGGCTGCAGGCTCTCCTCCCACTTCCACAACCACGAAGGAACCTCACGCGTCCACGACGAAGGATGCGCGCTGGCGCTTAAGGCGTACCCAGAGTACAGCAGGAAGCTTAGATCATGGGACGATCCATATCACCTGGGGATATTGGATATAGGAACGCCGCGCATTATTCGCGAGGTGCGAGGTGCTTGCCCCGCGCCTACGGACAAGGGGTGACTGGGGAACGGTGACGGGGATTCTCATATCTGAAGGGCACGACGCTGGAGAAGTGGCGAGGAACCGCACCACGTAGCGCGTCCGGATAGCATCCGCGATGGTGGTGGTATAGCGAGGTGCGTAAGACTATAATCGGTATGGATGCGCACGACACCATGCTAACGTTCAGTCCAGGAGACCCGCCCACACCCAATGACCGCGGTGTACCTTGGCCGCAGCTAAGCGAGCCGTCTGACCTGCGAAGATTCGAAACGCGGGGACCCTCCCTACCTGCTACACCAGGCGGGTGCCCGGAGCGGACCTCATGACGAGCTGGAAGGTGAGGCAGAGTCCATCCATCGTCGTATGTCAATGTCTTCTGCTAGGGCTGACTTTCATCCGTCCGTCCACCTTCCATTGCTCTCATCTTTGGTTGGTAGCTCCATACTCGCTAATCCCGATATAGCCAGGATCGGCATTCGTGCTGCCACGTATACCCAAGATTTCTGTCTTCATTCCGGCTGTCTAGGCCCTTTGCGACAGCCAATTATTCGGATACGAGCTTTTCCCACAGCCAATCTCTCCCTCCTCTTCACCATCCTCTCATCCTACATCGTTCAAGCCCTCTCCTCCCGCGGGTCGTCCAGTCACCATCCCCGAATTAAAGCCTAGACCGTCAACACCGTCGGGGCATATCAGGGAGCGGCCTGATGATATTTGGTTCTTCTTTCGCGGTGAGCCCATTTCACCTTGGCGATGTCGCTCTGTCCCTTCGCCTGACGCCTCAACTCTCAAGCATTTTGGAACCGTCGGACATCTTCCTGGTTCTATTGGCCTTAGGGTAAGCTGTCCAGGACATTTATCGCATTTATATCTAATGCTTTACATCCATTTAAATACGCCCATCCCGATGCGTACCTCGTCGCATTGGGTGAATGGAAAGTCTCACATATTTCACCCCCGTGTACTCAGTCAACGAGCTCCCGCTGGGAAGGGCAGTCCTGGCTCGCATTCGTTCTCACCATCCTTCGGCTAATTACCCAGCTCTGTGTCGCGATCCAGCCTTTGGATGGACAACCCGACACTGAGTGCCTTTCTCCAATATTTATCGTGGCCTACCCCATGATGCATGATGCATGAGCCGTACCTGCTATTTAAGTCCAGACATTGCATTAACTAACTCCGCTCGTGCAATTCCCCGCTTTACCATGCATTGACGAGTATCTCCACTGGGAGGTACACTTTCTTGAAGTAAAGCATGATGCGAAATGCAAGGGTCAATAAACATTATCATCGGAAGGATGAGGGAGCCAGGGGATGAGGAACAGGGGATAGATTTTATTACGTCTCCACACCGCCTCCCCTCTGGGGTGCTCTCCCTTCTCATGTCAGATCCCCCATCCCAGAAAACCGAGCTCGTTTATTTCAGCCGTTGTGCGAGCCATTCATGTTGTACCCGAATACTTTGGGTACTCGATGTGGGTTGAGGTCCAGGAGGTAGTGTTGTGGTGAAGGTAGAAACAGTTGAACCTCCTCGGTGGTCGACCATTGACAGTGCCAATAATGGCGACTGCCCGCTTTGGGAAGATTTATCCGCATACCCACCCAGGCCTCCAAGCGTTTAAGCGCCGACCACTTTCCCTCTCATTCTCATGACCCCACCGCCGCGGCGCCCACCTCAACCTAGGAAATGACTTTAAACTCCGATCCCCCGCATCTTAAGAAGAATAGGCTGCTTAGCGTGTTCAGCGGGCTGCGAAACCGATCCAAATCGCGCAAACCATCTACCAAAGCACCGACCCAGGACAACTTTGTATCCCCTCCAGCCCCGGATGAGCGCTCAGTGCCTGTCCACGACGGTCAGCTACAAGAAACGGATCGACATCATTCGCAGTCTCCATCATTTCACCCATCTCCCACTGCGCATGTGGAAGACTGTCGCTCAATCCACCACCATGGTGGTAACTGTGAGCGTGAATCCATCCTCTCTTCAACGGCACGTCATGACCACGGAACAGACTATAACTCACACAGCGTACGGGGAACTGCGAACTATATCGGGAGCGTTACGAACTCGACCTTGGGCACGAATTCGGGTGAGCTCAATAAACTTAACTCGAATGCAATGGGCATGGTCTCATCAATCTACCCTGTCGAAAGTGACAACCATCGAGCGGGCGTTCTTCGTATCAGGGAACGGTGAGCCCGCCAACATAGTCAGCTGAGGGCGCCATACTGATATAGCGCTAGAAGCCGCGTTGTTGTGGGACAGCCTCCCAAAGCAACGCGACCTCAGCGGCCAGCAAAGCGAGTACTTGGAAGGAAGCCGCGAAGAAACGGTTCAGTATGCCATGGCTTGGGGAGAAGACCCAAAGTCGGAGCTCGCCTTGTTCATTTACGGTGCTGCGGGCGTGGGGAAGTCCACATTCGCCCGCCATCTCACCCATCGCCTCCATGCCGCCGGTCGACTCGCAGCTTCGGTGTCTCTCAGCGGTATACCCACCGACGCCAGAGGCCCAGAGAGCGTCGTGAAGCTGATAGCGCGGGAGATTGGGGAAAAACATCCCGAGGCTATTCCAGCCATCCTCGCTGCCACCAGGCTTTGCAAGGGCGCACCACTGGAGGACCATTGGGAACGATTCCTAAAGGATGTCGTGTGTTCTCTAAAGCATCCATATCCGCTGACAGTCCTTTTTGACGCCATCGATGAATGGGAGTCATACAGCAGCCTTATCAGGGCACTCCCACGTCTCTCCTCCTCAGCCTCGTCGCTCAGATTCATCCTGCTGGGCCGGCTGGATCCTCGAGCACGTGGGTTCAATGATGCGCCGATACACCCTTACCCACTCCACCCCGTGTCGAAAGGTACCATGGAACGGTACTTTGGCCACCAATTCGACAGTGTATGCTGGGACAGCGGGCTGCGCCCTTCACTGACCCAGAGGACCCAGCTCGCCGAGCTTGCTAACGGGCTCTTCATCTGGGCGTCAATTGTATGCTCCCTGCTGAAGGAGAGGTTGAGCCTCTCCTCCCCAAACGAGACTCTTGAAGCTATCCTTCATTTGCGGCGGGGCCTCGGAGAAAACGACGGCTTGGCTCGATTATATCACCAGGCGCTTGTGTGGCTTTTCCCTGACAAAGACAGCCATGAACTTGTGCGGAAGTACTTGGGGACGACACTGGTCCTCCAGGAACCTCTCCCAATTGCCGATTTTTCCTTGCTCACCGACCTTCCGGCACGCGCAACGGAAGAGATTCGAGGGCGCCTCACCGCCTTTCAAATTCGACAGCCAACAGAACATGATGGACGTCGCTTGGTCCACCCCGCAGGCGACCTATTCCATCTATCATTACTGGAGTACCTCCAAAGCACCTCGACGCCCGGAGATGCTGCCTTCCACATCTCGACCTTTAGTGCACACTCTCACTTGGCCGAATTATGCCTCACAAAATTCCCCCAATTCCCTCCCGCCTCCAGAAGCATCAGCACCCTTCACCTCACATGCAGAGAGAAGTATATAGTGAAATATCTGGCCACCCACATCTACAAAGGAACACCTTCAGTAAAGCCTGGGTCAAGTACCAGCGAGTGGTCGCAAACCAGGCACCAGCACATTCTTCAACAACTTGGCATCGCGCACTTTCACCATTGGGGGAGCCTCCTCCTCGACTTGGTGAAGCCTGGCTCGGTGATTAGGGAGGGGGAGTATGCAAATTATAGTGCAGGAGGGCTGATCCTCGACATAGCAGCAGTCCTGGGGAGTGACTCGTCAGTACGGTCATTCCAAATATCTTGCTTGGAGGTGGCGGTCCGTCTACTGCCTGAGGTCGCGAAAGCCTGGCTCGACCTAGGTTGGGCTTACTGCCAATCGGCTGACTACAGCAAAGACATCGACGCAGGAGAAAGGGCTGTACTGGCCCACCAAAATGCATTATATATTGCAGAAGAATTCAGGAGTTTGGACCGAGCCTCTGCACTGTTCTCGGTAGCGACCTCACTCCACACTCGCTTTCAGCTCACCGGGAATACTCAAGACCTAGACCGTTCAATATCGCTCCACCGAGACGCCCTAGCTCTGCGTCCTCCTGGCCATGCGGATCGTGCATATTCTCTGAATAATTTGGCCATCTCCCTTGCATCCTCCTCGGAACTCGGAGACCCTATCAACGATATCGATGAAATAATTCACCTGCAGAGGGAGGTTCTTGAGCTGTGCCCACCTGGACATGCAGACCGCGTTACGGCTCTCCAAAACCTTGCAGCTTTCATTGAGTCTCGCTCCCGGAAGATGGCATCAACCGCCGACTTGGACGAGGCAGTTCGACTGAGCAGGGAAGCGCTCGAACTGCGTCCCTCCGGACATGCAGACTCTGTTGCATCACTCCGAAGCCTGACATCCTCCCTCCATTTTCGATTTGAGACCACAACGTCTGTCGCTGATATCGAGGAAAGTATCTCCCTGGGTCGGGAGGCACTGGAGAACTGCCCATTGGGGCATACACACCGTGCGACGTCTCTCAACTGCCTTGCCTGGGAGCTTACCCTCCGGTATCAAGCCCGAGGACTCATGCAGGACCTTGAAGAGTCGATTTTTCTTGGGCGAGAGTCGCTTTCCCTTCTTCCAATTGGTCACCCTGACCGCCTTGACACCTTGGACACACTGGCGAAGGCACTCCATTTCAAACCCGAGCACCTCGACGAAGCTCTCCACCTGAGTCGAGAGTCGGTTTCCCTCATCCCGCCAGGAAACCGCCAAGGTTGGGACATCCGGATGACCCTAGCGACCATCCTCCTTCGCCATCATGAATCATCGGGCTCGGTTGAAGAGCTCCAAGAAGCTACTTCCGTTTGCGAAGAGGCCTTATCAGAGTGCCCCCCAAACCATTACCTGCGTCCCAGACTCCTCGACCTCCAGGCCATTTTGGCGGAGGCAAAGTTCTGTCCTCCACCTCAACCCTGAATCCTGAATCTCCGAGCCTCACCTCCCAAATGATCTACACCATGGACTTTGCGTTGCTATCTCTGTTGTCTTACATGTACTCGTTCGCTTTCTGAGCTATGCTATTTGTTGCTATGTTTCCTTCTTCCTTGCCCGCGTACATTTCTATTCGTTTCTCGTCAACTGTGTATAGTTCGTTATTCGCATACGTACCTATTGTCCGCACTTACATCTATTCGTCTTCTTCCTCCCTCCCCTTGTAAATACATATATACGTCCACACCTGATCGTCGACGAGGGCTCGGGGGCCTATCGAAAGAAGGGCTTATTGTTGGTGGGAGGTGTTTGAGTTTTGGGGAGGGAGAATAGCTCGTTAGTCCGTTAGCTCTACGCCCACTCTATCCTATCACCCCGCGTCGCCCTATGTGTGGCCCGCAAAGCGGAGGCCCACCTCGACAAGATCTTCACCGTGCGTGGTGGGGGGGGGTTGGGCTGTTGGTACGATGTTGTTCTCTGCGCAAACGCAGGCGTGCCAGTTATACCCGTAGGAAAGGTGTTGGTTCGGTGTCATGTTATTTGGGGCCGATGGTGGTGAGGGAGGCGTACAGACGACGTCGTGGCGGTACAAGGGCAAGAGCTACCGCCGCGATGCAAAGACGAATCGGAAACGAACTCTGAATAGACGCCCAGAGTAACACCATGATATCCCTTTGAAAACCGTACTGTAGGCCATGGAAAGCGTGGCACAAACTCCCCCAACACACCCCTCATCAGACCCTCCTGCAAACCCAAATAGACGCCCAACGCCTGAGGTGTGCCCAGACAAATTTAGAGATCACCACTTCCATAATGGTTGCTCCCGACTTTACTTGCTCTGGCGACGTAGACAAACAAAATAGGGTGCCAGACCCAAGGAGCGGTGTGCAGTGCCTAGACAAACAGTTCCATGCACGGGCGCTTATTTTTGACGTCATGTGTGCCCAACCACGTATCGGTCTCGTTCCAGTATTATTGCCGTGTTTATCCTCTCATCGAATGCCTCATTCATACGTTATACCGTGCATCCCTATCTTTTCACGGGTACTAAACGTGTATGCACGTACATGCTGATATTTTCCTCATGGTCGCTCAACCGTAGCGTACTCAGTATCTTCCCCCGCCTCTAACACCCGATGGCGTTGTTCCTATGGTGACACTCCACCCATGTACGTGTGTACGCACGCCCTCATCCTCTATGAGGCTCACGTAGACGGCCTCTTCAACTTCCTCCTCCCGTACTACGCAGCTCTCCTCCCTGCGCCCAGTCCACTCGTCATCATCCAGTCCAGATGTCGTCCTCGTCGACGACTCGGATAGCTGACGTGCCAGTGTGCACCAAGGCGCGTCCAAGTCTAAGTAGGTAGGTCCCCGCAGGTCCGCCGTGGACGACGGTTGAGTTCGCGGAAGGGGAGGAAGGTCGTTGAAAACGGCGGTGCGTCTGGTCGTCCTGCAGCACGACAGCACGTTTCTTCATCACCTGCATGCCAGGGGTGGCCAGCATGGGTTGTGACGAGGTCGGGTGAATGGCTGCCTATGAAGAGAGGGGTCAATGGAGGAGGGATTCGTTTGAAGAACGCTGCGTCTTGATTGAACCGGTGGGCGCAGTTGGGAGCTTCGAGGCGAGCGTTTCGGAGATGACAAAGGCGAGATGGCGACGTGCTGGCGTCCTGTACGCGTAAGTGCGATTGGAAGCGGTGGATATTTGACTCACTCTTTGGAAGCGAGCAGGGGGACGGAAGCAAGTGCGCCCAGGCGAGGTGGTAGGGGAGTGGGGCTGTGCAAGCATGGTGGTGGAAACCAGAACGGCGACACCTGTGGAGGGGTGAGGTGGTTGGTCAAGTAACCCCGGGGAGGAATAAGGTGAGGAGGCGGCGATTGAGGAGCCCAATTGGTCTGTGAGGTGGCCGAGGGGAGGGAGCGATTGGGATGGTCACCAGGTTCCGGTCCCCATGCTTCCAATTCAGCTCCCTGCTCGTGGACGAAGTGTCGAGGATGAAGCAGGCGTAGTCGTCGCTGAGCCCGGGGAAAAGGTGACTCTGAGGGATAATTTATTTCGAAGGTAAGCCACTCAGTTGCTATCTGTGAAAGCGGACGAGGAGACGAACTGTTGTCAACCCCGGCCACGTAGCCGTCTATGAGGCGTTGAGAGGCGCGGGGGTCATTGGCCTTGTTGGGATGTGCGGTGGGTGAGAACTGCGTTCCGATTCCCGTATGACTGGTGGGGATAGGTTGACGATCTAGACGCGGCTTATCTAGGCTTTGCAGGAAGTAGCTTCATGCCTTGGTTGGGTCTCGATACGGTGGCGTTTTCGTATGCGATCCGTATGCGAAAGCGCACCCGTATCGGCCTCGAGTGTTTCCATGACCATGAGGGCACAGTTCTGGGGGCTGGTGATTGGTGCTTGAGCGGTAGACGAGGCAATAAAAAGGCGTAGGTGTACCAAAGGGCTGTCGTGCAGATAACACTGGAGGTGGGGAGCTAGCCGTGGGGTGTTGCCCTGGGGGGACTCCCGGTGAGTCGGTGTGTCGCGTCTTCTCCAGATATCATAATCGGTCGGTGGGGAAGGTTGTTGTTGTTGTTTTTGTTAAGATTCCAAGGTCAGCAGCCATCTTTGAGGCCCAGTCGCCCTACGAGATCTAGCCTTGGCAGCTTGTTCAGCCAAACCAGAAGGAACGAAGGCGAGGACAAATCAACTCACCTGGAACGTCTCCTCAAATGCATCCTCCTGGGTATAGCCTAGAGTGCTTCGCATCAGCATAGAGCGACGTCTCAGCATGTCAAGCTTGAGGCAGAAGTTGGGGGCTTCGTTTGCCAAGTTCAGGCCTCGTGAGGGCAGCTGTCGTTCAGCCATGGCGGTTTGCGTGAACAGCTCCTGTTCGGGGCCGGGCGAGAGGCTTGGGGAGTGAAGCCCTTGGGTGCCAACAGCCCACTTGTTGGAGGGGCACAACGTTCGGGTTGATGACTCCGAGTAGGTCGAGAGGCAACTGCAGGAGTGGGCGCTTGTCAGTTGTGGGAGCCTCGGCTGGCATCGGCATCTCCCAAAATGGATGAGCCCCTGACGGTGATGGTGAGGCTCTCGCTTTGACACCCATGAGCAGGACAAAGCGACCAACAACGCCAGCGGGTCGGGCCCTGGACGACCCTGAAACCGCTGTTCTCTCCTAATGAGCTCTTGTCATTCTCGGGCAACCTTTGAGGACGGAATGAAGGACTCAAGTCGGTAGTGCGGACGCGCCGTGCTGGGCTGAGCCGTCGAGGTGAGTTGAACACAACCCAGTCTCGCTGGTGCAACCCATGACCTCTCCACCCACACCCATGTAGCCCCTTCTGTCAGTGCCTCCGCACCTACGGTCCTCCGAGAGTTCGAACACCTTGGGAAATAATGCTATTCTGCCCTTCTGCCCTCCGATACACTCCTTCGTCCGCGTCTGCATGTCCGCCACTGCTTCCTGCGCTTCGCCCACTCGCCTCCCTTCTACTCGCTTTGGAAACCACCTTCGACTCCCTGGTGCCCGCTCCACCAACTCAGCCGCCGCGACCTCGGTCTTCGCCTCTTCGTCGGGTTGAAACCCCCCTACCTCGACAACGGCTTACCGCTTTTGCATAGACACCTTGAGAAGACAATAGAGTCACAGCGCGACGTGCTGGCTGCACCCCAACCCCTTAACTCGGTGGCACACCCACAGCCAGTGAATCTTTGCAGGAGCGGAACCCTCGCTTGCACCGCTTGAATCCGTGTTCGAAGCCGGCTTGCAGTACGTGTCCTTCTGCCTCTCACACCTTGCCTTCGACCTGGGCTGACTGATGAGCTTAGATTCACGCCCAGCTCCCTACTCTAGCCAAGTAGCAACCGCGCCAAGTTCTGTCCCGCCGCTTGGTCGTCGAGCAAACCTCCCCCAACCTCCGCTCTCTACCCCGCCATTCAACCACATCCAACCCCTTTGCCCGATCTTCCTCTCCCCGTCCGTCCAGAGCCCAGTTCATTAACACGAACGATCCCGATCGCACCAGCCGCCCACCGAATGCATCATGCATCGCCTAACCCCTACGTTTCGCCATTCGAGTCCGCACATGTTTCCCTCACCTCCTCCGTCCCCCTTACACCCCTTCCAACGAAGCCAAGGGCTATCTGAACCGCGTACGCCATTCAAAACGCATCCCAACCTCCCCTCAAGACCCGGGTGGTGTGCCGAAGGGGGAGAGGTCCCCATCTCCGCGCACCTTCTATCCGACCTAGAGTGTTCGGACCCTCACCTGGCAGGAAGCATCCAGCTCCCCAAGGTGCTCGGTTGGGTGGGTTTCTGGCGGGGATGAAACACGATCGACACAAGCTAGGAACGCGTCAAGCGTGTCCAAATGATGCACAGCGGTTTGGGCTTGAGACAAAGGGTCGCGACAAAGTCGGCGACCACGTTTCAAGAGCCCTACACACTCGGCTACACGCGAGACGGCCATGGGGCGGCTACAGGTGATGGAGGACGAAGGGGAACGAGGAGACAAAGGACGTTGGTCGACTCGCCACCGGAGTCTTCATCGTGTTAGGCGGCACGACCGTTCCTATCGCTGCCTATCAGCGATCCTCAGAGAGTCCGAGTCGCCCCGTTCGGTAGTACTCGAGTATCTCGACGAATAACCCCACCCCACCGATGGGTGTGCCCCCAACAATACGAAGAACCATACAAAGTGAGAGGGGCTCCTGCTGTCCCCGCTTCGGATGTCACGGTGGGAGTACTCCCGACGGCGCTGGAACAGAAGCAGGCGGGTCGAGGGGACGAACGTCTCGGAGAGTTGATTGGCAAGGGAAGCGGGCAAGGGAAGTGGGTCTGTGGTCTGGGGAATCTTTATGGGCAGGCGAGGACAGCAGCGGGATAGGGAGGAGAGGGAACCGGAAGGGTGTGGGGGGTTGTAAGGAGTGCAGGAGAGTTTCATGAGACCAGGGCGGCGGGTGGGGTGCGAGTGGAGCGTGGTGGAAGGGTGTTGGCACAATGGACAGCACAGGAGGGTGACAGGGTGGAAGGGATTGGTCTGTGAAGGGAGAGTTGAGTTGGATACGCTCAAAGCCAGGATCGTTGGGATAGAGCGGGAGGAGCAACGGCGAGGTCAATCGAGGGCGAGAACCAGGGAGGCAGGCTTCGAAATTCAGGGGTCCGACTTCCGTCGTCTTCGGGTGGCAGGCCATGGTCGTGGTCAACGGCAGAAACGCATTTGGGGTCCATGCGGGATAGGCACTTGGCAGAGGTCGGCCATCATTCGTCGGGTGGCCGACCATTGGTGATCGAATCGGGAAACGCCCCTGAACTTCCCGCATGCTCGCCACGTGTTCAACGAATGCTCATCTTTATTCACTCTGCCCTGTGTCTATGGGCGTAAACGGGATATGCATCGACGTGAAGGGTACCACAAGCACGGTCACTTCAGATGGAGAGGGTCCGTCCCCCAGAGGACGAGCCGTTAGCCTAAGGTGAGTTCCCTTCCTCACCCTCTATTCCATCCCTTCTCACTGAGTCCCGCTGTCTATAGCTAAGCATAGCTGCCCAGGAAACTATATCCGAGTCAACTCGCTATTTGGAATCCGCCTCTTCGTGGTACGATAAAACCAACGAAGACTGAAAGTCGAAAATGGGCGTGCACGGGGTTCGGAGTGAAGCACATTCCTCTGCAGCAGCCTTCACGGTCACCAGCTCCCTCCAGCTGTCGCCCTTCACTGTCTGTGAGCCTATAATCGCGGAGGCGCTTGGGGAGGCGTAGTTCTTAGACTAAGAAACGGTTCCCTGTCCTTCGTTCGACGTGAACATTCCTCCTTTTCCTCTGCTTCTCCTCCTTCTTTGTATGTACCCCGTAGCTTACTTCCCCCCCGCCCCCGCCCCTCCTATTAGGTTACCCTATGCCATTCTCATTGTATCTGCTATCCATCCCTTGGATGTTCACTGACTGTATATCACAGCATCGTACATGCCCATTAGATAACTTCCTTTACGAACTTGAATCTACCCTATTTGCGGAGTTACAAATGGCGAGGAGACCTACTCGAATATTTCCATTTCCAGCCCATCCAAACGATGAAACCATGCTTCAAGGTGAGAGTAAACAGGAACGCCGCTCACAGGGAGCGAAGCGGTCTGGGTATACTGCGCCATCCCAACCCCTTCCCAACTATCCGTGCCAACTCTCCTCTCCCTCTTCCGGGTTCCGGGGCAAGAAGTTGGATGGATGGGCGTCACTCTGGGCAACGTGCCCGGTACTTAGGTCAGTCGGGGAGAACAGGGCCAATCGAGGAGACTATGTGTGGTTGGGTTCGACCTCGGACGAACGACGAAGATTGGTGCCAGGCTCTTCCAGCTTTCGTAGTGCGTTTGGACGGGGTGCGTTTTGGGGGATTGTTGCAAGTATCCGAGATCCTGGAACGCATAACAGTCGTAGGTATGTCTTCCCATCCCTTTCTGAGCCGTATGCCACTAGTGAACGCCGGGGAAAGCGAAGATGAGGCGGTAATACTAGGAGGAGATGGCGAGTGGATGGGTTGGCCCGGGTTGACGTTGGTGGGTGGGAGTCAGATGGCGGGTATCTCCCTCCTAGTGCGAAAGGCACGGAATGAATGGGATAATTGACGAAAACCGAGAAGATGGCTGGGCTGAGCTGTTGGCCGGGTGTTGAGATTGGTGTCTGGGCGAGGTAATGAAATGATCGGCTGGGGTAATGAAGAATTGGGGGTTTCCTCCACGTTGCCGCCTTGACGGTGATACGAGGGGTGGGTTCTTCTCGACAGGAGAGATATAACTATCGTAGAGCTTCTCCCGACCCAGGCTAATGCGAGACCACACCCAGCCTCGCCTCAAGCGATCTTCTTCGTCCTGTAACCTGAGGATAGCGTCGACTTTGAACTATATCCATCTCCTCAGGAGAACGGTCCATGTGGGAGTGCTCCAGGACGTGGGGAATTCAGAAAGGCAAAGCTGGTTGCGTCCCGTTCAATAACAGTTACTGAGGGGCAGGAGGTCCAATCGGAGTGGTCGCTGTTGGAGAGGCCGATCTATGAGAAGGGGAGGGAAAGTGTCAATCACCGGGGGTGGGAAGGAGTGAGGGGATACTAACCTGGAGCAGAGAAAGAGCTTTCAGAGGGGGATGTCGTTCCTTCATGCTCTTGTCCGACCTTCAAGCCCATATGCTCCTGAAGGCGAATGGTTTCCGTGGACGACTACAGGTACGCGCGCAGCAGAGAAACAGCAGGCCGGCAGTTTTGGCGTGGGGTTGGCGCCGTTCAGCGACGTCGAGTGCTGGGCGTAGGAGATCGTTTCATCGGTGAAGTCGCGTTCATGATGGTCTTGGCGAGGGCATCGTTCGTTCGTTCGAGTTGCGGGCGAATGATTGGTGGTAATTGGCGCTGGAATAGGAAATGCCCCTCACCGAGACTCTCTTGTTGCGACCATGAAACGAAGCTGGGGAGCCTGTTCCATCTCTACGCCCCTGGAAACTATACGCTAGGACTCTCCCCACGTCAAGACGTCCTATTTACCATCCTGCCCACCGTCCGTACTCCCGATCCCTCCGTTACACTGTCGGTCTGCTGGGGACCCTGCTGATTCATTTCCTTACAGTTTGTCTCATTTGACGCCCTTCGTTCTGTCCGACGAAATGAGAACCGGACCCTCACCCCCTCCCGACACCCACAAGCGCGTGTTCGCTGCGCACAGTCAGGGACGGGGCCTGACGCGATCGAAGCTCCAAGACACCTTCTTCGAGGTCAGTTCTTGCGTTCAGGGCGGTATGGGGTAATGTGATCACCTCTACGCCGGCCTCCGGGATGCTGCGAGTTTGAGTGATTGGCGGGGTTGTGGGCCGCAATTTGGCAGTCATAGCCAGAGAGCAGCGCTTCGCTCACACTTTCTCAAAGCCTCCGAGTCGATCGGCCTCCCCGGCGTCGGTCTGTGCCGCAAAGTGCTCGCTTTCTCTATCCCACTGAGATAACTTCATCACTGCTCGACGTTCGTAGAACATTGGCGTGTCTACGGGGAGGGGGATAATTTAGCCGACACTTCGAGCCATAGGTGTTCGTGAAGGAAGAGACGTACCTGTTCGCTCCATTCCAAATGCACGATACGAGGGAGCGGCATACGCATTCCCCGTTGAGTACTGCCAGAGGATGAGGGGGCGAGGGCTAAAGCAGCGTTGACTGAACGGGTAATGCAACGGTGCTCAAGGTCGGTCTCCGGGGCTGCTCATGAGTGGCTTCGCGTCCAAAGCACGCGGTAAGCCCTATGGGAGGAGTCTTGAGGATGGTATGCAGGTGAAAGGGGGACGACAGGCCTGCTAGAGCAAGGATGGCAACGTACCTGGCGCGACGGGTCCATTCGCAGCCCCTCTCCTTGATCATCCAGCATGCAAGACTTGGAGCCTTCTGATTTAGTAGGCCGGCCGGCGCAGAGTCTCGTAGTGCGAAGGGGTGACTGGTGAGTCGGACCTCTGCACCGCTGTAGCAGTTGGGTCGTTGCATTGGCCTCAGTCTCCTGGGTCTACGCCCGACGTCCTGGAGCATGGTTATTGGTAGGTAGAGCGGCTAGGTGAAACGTAGCCACAACCTGTGAGCAAGGAGAAGGTACCTTGAGTCGCTGATCCTGTTCATCGCGGTCGTGGTATGAACGCTCTCTGGGTCAGGGGCACTTCCGTATTGAGCGCCGGTAAATGCCGACCGACTGTCTCACGAACTGATCCCAGGGGCCGGGTTCGAGTGCTTAAGCGCCGACCCTTTCGTCCTCCCCCTCGATTCCATACCGCATTGGCTGCCCTGATATCCAACTAGACGAGGAAAATGTCCGATCCGCCGAATCGTCGGAAGAAGGGGGGGCTGCTTGGCGTGTTCAGAGGTCGTCGAAAACGGTCCAAATCCCGCGAACCACCCACAACCTCGACACAGGACGGCTCCGTCCCGACAAGAACGTCAGGCGGCCATACCGATGAGCGCCGAGGTTCTTTTGAAACCGGTCCGATATATGGAGTGGGACAACACCAGGATCCCCTCTTGTCACCCCACAAATCTCCTACTATTCTTGTAGAAGACCGTTCCGTGCACAACTACGGCAGTACTTGTGAGCATGAGTTCACCTCATTGTCGACGGGGCACTCTGACCCCCCGAACAGACAGTAACTCACATAGTGTACATGGAACTGCAAACTACATTGGGAGCGTGACGAATGCAGCCTTAGGAGCAAACTCAGGTAGGTTCAAGAAATGTCCCTGGGATGCAATAGCCTCACCCTTCACCCCCACTGCAGTTACCACTATCGAGCGAGCGTTTTTCTCCAATGGAAATGGTGAGTTCGATAACGTAGCCAGCTGTGGACTCTAGACTGAGGCACCCTCATAAGCAGCCTTGCTATGGGACAGCCTCCCGAAGCAGCGCGATATCGATATGAGTGGGCAACAGAACGAGTACCTGGAGGGAAGCCGCGAAGAGACTGTTCAAGATGTCCTGGGCTGGGGGAAAGACCCCAATTTGGATCTCTCCCTCTTCATCCACGGACCTGCGGGTTTAGGAAAGTCCACGCTCGCCCGTCACCTCACTCATCGACTTCACGTAGCCGGTCTTCTCGCCGCTTCTGTGTCCCTCAACGCCTTGCCTAGTGATTCCCGCGGCCCGGAGAGTGTTGTGAAGATGATATCTCGTGAAATTGGGGAAACTTACCCCTCCGCCATTCCGTCCATCTTGGAAGCTATCAAGGCGTGCAAAGGAGCACCGTTGGTGGACCACGTCGAAAGGTACATAATTGGGCCTGTACGATCCTTACGCCTGTCTCATCCTCTTATCGTACTCTTCGATGCCATCGACGAGTGGGAATCCCATGCAGCCCTCCTCAAAGCACTCTCCTCCCTGGTCCCTGCCTCTACTTCGGTCAAATTCATTCTTCTTGGCCGGTCCGATCCTCGAGCTCGGGGTTTCAAAGACATTTCGATTCGCCCTTACCCCCTCCAACCCGTACCAACGGCCATCATGGCGCAGTACCTCGCGAAGCAATTCGACGACGTAAACTGGGGACACGGACGACGCCCAGCTCCATGGCGGATCACACAACTTGCGGAGCTTGCAAACGGACTGTTCATTTGGGCGACTGTTGTGTGCTCCCTCCTACAGAAGAGGTTGAGCCGCCTGCCCCCCGAAGACATCCTTGACTCCATTCTCGCGGCGCGTCGAAGCCTCGGAGATAGTGAGCAGCTGGCGACCCTATATCACCAGGCAATAATGTGGCTCTTTCCAGATTGCGAGGACCGAGACCTCTTCCGAGAGTACCTGAGCGCCACGCTTGCCCTTCAAGAGCCTCTTCCGATCGCCGACTTTGCGGGGCTGACCAACCTGCCCATTCGCGCGATTCAGAGTCTCCAACTCGAACTCAAGGCCTTGCAAATTCGTCAGGTCGCCGACTGCGAGGGGGATCCCACAGTTTATCCAGCTGGTACACTGTTCCACCAGTCATTTTTAGACTACCTGGAGAGTGACTCGACCCCACCCCACGCCGCCTTCCATACCCCATTGCTTGACGCGCATGCTCAATTAGCGCAATGTTGCCTCACTGTGCTGCCTCATTTCCTCCCCGGTTCTCATCCTATCGATCCCCTTCGCCTTTCTCCGAAACACACATACATTGTAAGATACCTTGCTACACACATCCACCGTGGAACCCCGTCCGTCCGGCTAGGTTCGGCTGTCGGGTGGGAAGGGACGAGGGTCTGCCAATTGCTTCAGCAAATCGGGAGCAAAACCTTGTTCCGATGGGGTTCTCTGTTCATTTGCTTGGTGAAACCAGGGTCTATGATGGAGGAAGGATGTTACGGGGACGGTGAGATGGGGAGGCTAATGCAGGACATTGCGGGCGTCCTTAGGTCACACTCCCCAGAGGTCATACCATTGCAAATACCCTGCTTGGAGGTGGCGGTCCGTCTCCAACCTTGGAGTGCGGGGATCTGGGATGCCCTGGGCTGGGCTTACTATCAATTAGCAAAATACACCAAAGACACCGATGCAGGCGACAAGGCTGTATTAGCCCATCAAAACGCATTGTATATTGTGGAAGAATCTGAGAGTTCCGACAGAGCCAGTGCATTTTACTCACTGGCAACTTCACTCTACACCCGTTTTGAGCTCCTTGGGAATACTCAAGACCTAGACCATTCGATATCACTCCACCAAGAGGCCCTAAATCTGCGCCCTCCGGGTCATGCGAATCGTGCATATTCTCTGGGTAACTTGGCCAATGCGCTTGTATCCTCCTCAGAAATCGGAGGCTCTATGAGCAATATCGACAAAATAATTCACCTGGAGAGAGAGGCTCTAGACCTGTGCCCACCTGGCCACAAAGATCGTGGCGCCTCCCTCCAAAACCTTTCAGCTTCGCTTCAGTCTCGTTCCGAGACGACAGCATCCACCACCGACTTGGACGAGGCAGTTCAACTATGCAGGGAAGTTCTAGAACTGCGCCCACCTGGACATGCAGGCCATGTCACAGCTCTCAAAAACCTGGCATACTCCCTCCATTCTCGCTTTCAGAGCATGCCATCCACCACTGACTTGGATGAGGCAGTCCGACTGCGCAGGGAAGTGCTGGAACTGTGCCCACTCGGACATGCAGACCATGTTGCAGCTCTCGAAAGCCTTGCAGTTTCCCTTCAGTCTCGCTCCGAGACAGCATCCACCGCCGACTTGGATGAGGCGGTTCGACTGTCCAGGGAAGTGCTGGAACTGCGCCCACCCGGACATGCAGACCGTGCTGCAGCTCTCCTGGGGCTTGCGGCTTCCCTCCTTTCTCGATTTGAGACCACAGCATTCATCATCGACTTGGACGAGAGCATTCGTCTACGTCGGGAGATACTGGAATACCACCAGCTGGACCATGCAGACCATGCGGGCCATCTCAACGACCTTGCCTGGGAGTTGACCCTCCGGTACGAAGCCAAAGGACTTATAGAGAACCTTGAAGAGGCGATTTCTCTTGGGCGAAGGTCGCTTTCCATCCTACCAATTGGGCACCCCGACCGTCCTTATACCCTTGATACATTAGCAAAGGCGCTCCACTTCAAACCCGAGCACCTCGACGAAGCTCTCCAGCTGAGTCGAGAGTCGGTTTCTGTCACCCCGTCAGGCAACCGCCAAGGTTGGGAGCGCCGGATGACCCATGCGACCATCCTCCTTCGCCACTACGAATCCTCGGGCTCAGTCGAAGAGCTCCGGCAAGCTATTTCTGTTTGTGAAGGGGCCTTATCAGAGTGCCCCCCAGACCACATCCTGCGTCCTAAACTCCTCGACCTCCAGGCCAAGCTGGCTGAGGCAAAGTCCCGTTCTCCATCTCAACCCTGAATATTTGGATCCTGATCCTCCGACCCTCACCTCCCCAGTGATCTACACCATGGACTCTGCTTCGCTATCTCCGGTCGCTTATATGTATTCCTCTACTTCGTTGTCCATCGCTGTGTTTCCATCCCCTCCGCCCGTATATATTCATATTCGTTTCTCGTCAGCTGTGTGTAGCTCGTTACTCAACCTACGTCCCCACTATTCGTACTTATATCTATTCGTCTCCATCCTGCCTCCCCTTGTAAATGTGTATGTATGTACATCCACACATGATCGCCGACGAGGGCCCGGCGACCTATCACGACGAGGGTTTATATGTTGGTGTGGGGAGGGATTTGAGTTTGGGGGAGGGAAGAGACCGTTCATTCGTTCGTTCGCTCTAATATACCCGTTCTGCCCTACCACCCCGCGTTGCTTTATGCGTGGCTGGCGAAGCGGAAGCCCACCTCGACGAGATCATCGCCGCGTTCTAGTCGCCCAAAGGGCACTGAGGTGAATGGCACCCAAAACCAAAGGGAGTGTATGCGGTAGTATATACGTACGTATGCCGCAGCAGCAGCAGAAGGAAGAAAACAAAGACGCCCGTATGCTCAGACCCCCGTATCTTTTCGACCCAAGAGAAAAGGATATCTCGCATCCTCCCATACCGACAACTCGTCATACCTCACATCCTTCCAAACCGAAAACCCGCCCTTTTCGCATACTCCCTCATATTTCCCGACCAGAGAAATGATAACGCATAGAAGAACACGTATCTTCGAATATATCCTCCATGAGGGTTTCTCGTCGAGAGACAGCTGCCAGAATGGGCGGCTGGCCTCGGCATCTCCCAAAACGGATGAGCCCCTGACGGTGATGGAGGCTCTCGCTTTCACCGCCATGAAGACGACGCCCACGATGCACGACGCAGGCGAACGAAGTCTCGGTAGCCGCCGGGCTCACATTGACCAACTGCGCTTTTGTCATTCTTGGGCAAAATTCGACGACCCAAGGAGGGATTCGAGTCTGCGCGCGTCATGGTGAGTTGAACATTACCCACTCGCTTTACTGCAAGCCATAGTCTCTTCCTCCCCTCTCATGCGGCCCTTTTAGCAGAATGTCTGCACCTAAGCTTTCACTGCGTGCTTTGCAACTGCTTCCACCACTCCTCCCCTTTCTCCGCAAAATCCCCCCATCTGGCCTTCTGTTGAGAGCACATTCGTACTAGCTCAATACCCGCCACCGCACTCTTCACCCTTCCGTCCGCTTCGATAACGGTTCCCTCAGCCCTTCGCGTGACTGTTATGCCAAAACCTCTGCTGCCATCTGAATCCAAGAATTGACACGCTACCGACGTCTTCCGCTCCTCACTCAACCACACGATAACATCTTGGGGAGCAGCGGAACGCCTTTCGTAGCTCGCCCGAATGCATGGGTGTCCCTTAATAGCACTTGCGGTACGTACCCTCACCTCCTGTCATATGTCCCTTCAATCCCAAACTCATTCGAAGAGGATTCAGATGCTTGATCGATAACCCACCTGCATGAAGCTCGAACCACACCAAGTTCACTCCCACCACTTTGTCAACGGCCGAACTAACACTGGGAATGCAGAGATAGGAACGCGGCCAGCCAGCCTTCCGCTGAGCAACCTTCCCAAACCCTCGCCCTCCCAACACGATCACCACTCGGTTATCCACCCACTTTCGTCCCCTCTCGCCTGGTCATCCCACCCCTTTCAAGAACGCGAGCACTTGAGCTCGACGATCCTCTCAGAATTGGGAACTTTGTCCTCCCCTCCTCGCCCACAGCATCCTGATTCCTTCGCCATCCCCGATGTTTCGCCCTCACATCGTCCTCATTCCGCCAGCGCAGGTGTACGAATCCGGAGGTCACCTGAAACGTGCGCCCCATTCAGAACGGGTGCCAAACAACCCCAGATCTCGATGAGGGAGAGGTTCCCCGTCTCTCCAAATCTCCCCATCTGAGCTCGGCATGTTCGCACACGTGCCCAGGGCGGAGCAAGTTGCCCAAGACGCTTGGTACCAACTGGAGGGTTGTTGGAACAAGCCAGGAACACCTCGGGTATGATCAAGCTAATCGAGGGTGGCCTAGGATTGACTACACCGGGGAGCGAAGGTGAAAGAGGAACCCGTTAATCGACGGGACTGCGCAAGAGTCTCGGGATGGCTGCAGCCGCGGCTAGTGGAAGAGGACGCGGCGAGGGTGTGGGGGTCGTATGCCGGCCACCCCAGTGAGAAAGCAGTTTTAATTCTTGTGGCCGTCACTCATTCACCCACGACACTTCAATCCCTTGCCTCGTCACCGCCAGCCCTTCATCCAGCCGGTGGATATCCCCAATGAGGCAGATACTTCATTCGGATCGCAGCTCTTTCCCCCCCTCGGAATGTGCGGGCACTAGCGACGACTCCGAAGCAGGAGCAGGCGGATTGAGAAGACGAAACCCCCGAGGAAGCTGACGGGCGAGGGAAGCAGTCATGGGAAGGCTAGAACGTGGAGTCTCTGGCAGTGGGGGCGATGTTAGCAGGATGGGGAGGAAGGAACGGAAGAGGAAGGGAGGTCAAGGGGCTGCAGGGAGGATGGGAGAGTTTCACGGAACCGGGAGATGGGAGAGGGGTGATGGTGGGGTGGAAGGGGGACAGTCGGTGAATGGATAGAGCAGCGGTTGGATGCGTCGAGTCAAAGCCAGGATCACCTGAATAAAGGGGGAGGAGCAATAGCGATGTCAATCGAGGTGGCGGAAGGGAGAGACAAGCTTCGACATTCGAGGCTCCGGTTTTCGTCGTCTTTGAGCAGCACAAAGTGGTCGCGGTCAAGGGCAAAATGCATTCCAGGGCCATGTGGAGCAGGCGGGGTCGGCCATCATTTCGAGTGGCCGATCATCGGGGAATCGGACTGGGGAGCGCCCCTGAAGCCCATGCATGCTCGGCGCGTCTTCGACAAATGCTCGTTCATATTCACTGTTCCCAATGCTCGCCCTAGCAGGCCTACCTATGGACGCGAGAAAGGCGTGTGTCTCCGTGAAGGATGCTGCGAGCATGGCTGCCTGGGGATGGAGAGGATTCGTCGTCGATATCCCAAGAGATGGCAAAGGTGAGTTCCCCTCGCTTCCCCCCTACATATTCCACCCCGTCTCACTCGCCATGTGGCTAGGGGCCGCAATTTCGATTAAAGGGGGATGCCTGGCTCACTCCGCTACCCTCTCCAGCGGTAGCACGGCAAAGTGACGAATAAGGACTTCATCCACGCCCTACCCATCGGGACGACGAAAATGAAGGCATGAAGGTGAGATTCATCAGGAGAAAATACTCACAAGTAACGAATACAATCAAGTATGCTGCGCCCTCCCTCACCTCCGCTCCCCAGCCATCGATGCTAATTCTGCTTTCCCTCTTCCCGGCGCCAGATTTCCCATCGTTCGGCGTTCCCTCCGAGTCGTCGACCCTTTCGCTGAAGCAAAGGTTGAACGAAACTCATCGTCCTGATTGTAAGGACGATGGGTACGAGGGTGGGATTTGGAAAATCATAGATGAGATAATGATTCCCATTAGAACGCTGGGCGATCCTCGCTCGAAGTTCTCGAAGACCCCTGTGCAAACCTACACACGGCGTATGCGGTATCCGTGTATCGATTATGTGATAGCCTAGTACGACGCGACCCTCGATATGTTCGCAGAGTCCTGACATTCTCGACAAGGAGAGGTTAGGAACATTATCGCATTCGAGAGGTCAACTTAGCCCCAAAAAGGGTCACATTTATCAACAAACCGAGAACGCGCATATCACGATAGTGCGACTACAATCCTACTGGAATGCGTCAACTGGTGAGCTAAAGAGCTCTAGGATCCATAAACATGGGATAAGGTAGAGAGGCGCGTCACCCTATGCACGACCCAAGCACGGCCAAAGAACGAATCCGTCAACGGTGGGTATTGGGCTGTACATCCCAGTCAATGAGTCCCGACGGCAACAAATCCTCGCCTGGATGTTGTATCGGAAATCGGGTTCTCTGGCTGCGACCTGAGCAGGATTGTGAGTATACACGAGGGTGTACTGTACACGGACGACTCACCAGCACTAGGGCGGGCTCTGCTTGGCCGGGTAACACCGCTCTTATGCGTTGCTCGCTGCGGAAGAACGCAAGAGCCACGCTCCATCTCTACTCTTCACCTGACAAGCAGACCGTCAGGCCTTGATTTTGTGTGCGTATGGGGTCGGGGAGCTCACCCTTCTGTTCACGGCCCGATTACCTCATCTCCTCAATAAAGGGTTTTCCCCGTTCCATGACTGCGTTCCTGCGCACAGACACACCTTCCCCAGCCCATTCGGTTCGGACTAGGCAGGCGAACGGCGCCTAACTGAGTACCTCGTCGAATCGGGAAGTGGCTGGTCGAGGGGACATCCTAACGGAGGACAGTTGGAGGCGACGGTGCCTAGTGAAGGGGTCGTGTACGACTGGCGTTCAAGCATCGTACGAACGGCCCGTTCTTCCACCTCCTGTAGCGGTTTTCGGTTGGGTGAGGCAGGGCTGGTCCTTTCAGGGGACGCGTAACGACAGGCGGCGTCCCTTGCTGGACTACCCACAGCTGGCGAATGTTGCGAATAGAGTCGATTTAAGGTCGTAATACGGGGGTATATTTAGGTGGAACCACCAATGGCGTACGATTCTGTAGTCCAGAGCTATGCAGTGACGAGAAGGGTGAGGGATGATCGATGACGTAGGGCGTCCCCAAGCACGATCGACGAAGGGGCAGCCGTTGATAGGCATGCTGGCTGCTACGGGGTCTGCCGGTTGATCAAAGTCCGACCAACAGGCAGACCTCTGCAAGGTCTGCCGGTTGGCTGTCTCTTCTCCCCAGCATTTGCCACCGCGGATGGTGAACCGTCACCGGGATTCAAGGGTTTAGGAGGGCTGTTTCGACCCCCATCTTGGTTTCTTTATCCTGTACGCCCATGAAATGCCCTAGGAGGACAATTCAGTTGAACCTGCTACCCCCGATCATGTATCGACGCGAACGGTTCTTCCTAGAATGACGGTTCTTCCGAACTGCGAACCAAGGGTGTAGTGCACGATCCAATCCCGTAGTGCATAAGTCCAGTGGAGCGGTACGCACAGGTGAGCAGCTCTATTTTGGTCCGACCCCACCATGCCGATACGGTGTTCGTCATACCCTGGGATGGACCTCCGCCGGTTCAGCTGGACACCTTTACGCCGTTTATTTGCACCCCTACCTTTCATACGCTCGTTCCCCAGCGCCCTAGGTACGACTGTGCAGTTTAGTTGAACTTGTGGTGTCCACCTTTTGGCCACAAACTGTGGTTTCGGGCGATGCTAAAGCCCAGCGTGAGGTTGAGATGTACTATTGCAGTACTCATCAAGGTTCCACCGAACCATCTGGTCTGCGAGGGGACGAGCGGTTTACATCGCTGGCGTGCAGTTTCGTTCGGGTTTCCCTGTACCCCATTTTCAGAAATCACTGAATGTGTCGCTGTTCAGGAGGACCCCCATCTCGACCTGTAGGTTTACTTGAACCCCCCACCCCCCCCCCCCCCCCCACAATCGCGGTGCATCTCAACGGGACGCACTTGATCAGCCACCTGCGTCGGGGTTCACCCAAACTCACATCCTCCTCCTCCAGGTTTACCTGGATCCTCGCAATCTTTTCAACCGTTTATCTAAACTTCGGTCTGTGCATTAGGTTCGCATCCCCGGATCGTTGCGACGACGATCTCCCGACACAACGCTCAACCCAACCTCAACTCTCCCCCTTAGAGCTCATCTGAACTGTAAGCGCTGCGGCCGTTCCTCCATTTCCAAGTTCACCCAGACCGACATCTTTCATTCATTATTCCAATGAAACCCTGGCATTCCATTTCGCCGTTAATCTGAACTGTCGTCTATCCACTGCCCCATTGCGACCGCTGATACCAGCGTCACTCATCACTTCCGGCGTTCGCCCGAAACGTACGTACTCCGTCTTCCCCCCATTCCTCAGTGCAACCAAACTCACATCCTCTTGCTGCTAGGTCACCCGAACCTTCGTGCTCTCTCCCGTCGTTCCCTTATCATGTGGTCCGTCCATCCCCTTATCCAAAGTAGGGTTTATTAAACCCTCGCCCAGAGAACTCACCTTTTCCTTGACCTCCTTTCCGGGGTCTGGCGTCCGTCTGAACCGTGCATACTCCCCCATGCTCCTACGGCTCAGTTTAAACAAACACATCTTCCCGACCTGTCCGCTTACTCAGACCTTCGCATTCGACATCGCCGTTTACCTATACCTTTGCATCACCGCGTGTCCCTCGCGACCGGATGTCATTCGAACGGCGGACCTTGTGGTCGCCTTTCAACCCAACCCCGGCCCTCCCTCCTGGCGTTCGTGCGATCCGTACGTCCTCCGTGTTTCGTCCCCTTTATCGGTTCACTTAAACTCGCTTCATCGTCCTACTGGTCCATCCTGACCCTTATCATGTATCTCGTCGTTCATCTAACCGTCCATACTTCCTCTTGGTGTCCATCAGAACCGTATGTAACATCTTTTCTCCCCCCTTAAACGAAATCACATTTGCCTCCTCGCTGCCCCACAATTCAGCCCAACCGGCCCCACACCTCTTTCGCTGTCCGTCTGAACCATACGTCCCCCGTTACATCCCTTTCTCAACTTCAACAAACTCCCTTTCTCTCCTACCCGTCCACCCATACCCTCCCCCTGGATCTCGTCGTTCGTCCAGACTGCCACCCGCCCGCTATCAAATCGACATCAGAGATCGTTCGAGCGGTGCCCACAAGTCCCACACCTCATGCCAACGTCGCTCGCCTCTCTCGGTGTATGTCCGAACCGTGAGTGTTCCCCTACGCCTTTTTTCTCGGTTTAGACAGATTCACTTCCTCCACCGTGGGGATCATTTGAACGGTGGCTACAAGTCCCACAGCTCTTCCCAACCTCGTTCACGTCTCTCAGTGTCCATACGAACTGTAGGCTTCCTCCCTACCCTCTTCTGCTCGGTTTTAACAAACTAACCTCCACGTCCGGTCCGTTTAGTCAAGCCCTCGCATTCTGTCTTGTCGTTGATCTCAACTGCCATTTGTCTGTGGCCATGAATCTACAGAGCGGTGACGCCCAAAGGTCAACTCAACCTCATTTATCCCTCTCGATGTCCGCCCGAATCGTATGCTCTCCCCTACCCGTTTCTCAGTCTAGCCAAACTAACTACCACGTCCTGTCCGTTCAGTCAAACCCTCATATTCTATGTCATCGCTAATTTAAACAGTCGTTCGTCCGCTCCTCCATCGAGGCTAGAGGTCGTTCGAACGGCGACCACGAAGCCCGCCGTTGACCCCAATCTCGCTCTTCGCTTTTGGCGTCGTCCCAAACCGTACGTACTCCCTCGTTACCCCATTTCCCGTTGCAGTCAAACTCACTAAGTACCAGTTCACCTAGACTGTCACACTTTCCGTCACCGCTGGCTGTACTCCTGACTCGGATCAACGCATCTGACGTATTACGTATGGGCGCCTAAGACAACTGAGATCATGTGGCTCTCAGGTCGCCGTTACATATACTGGAAGTCTGGGACTAATGCAGTGGTGAACAGGAAAAAGGAACTGGCTAGTCGTTCGCGCAAGCTGGATCCTCGAGTAAGTACTGGTCGAGCTCACGAAAAGTGACGATCGTCGTCGAGATCTCGATCCCATATCCGTACACTCACTCTCCCACCGTTCCTGCTCCTCAGCTCTGCCAACACGGCCAAAAACCACCATGCCTCTTCTATGTCGGGGTGCGTTGCGATTTCCGACTCGATTCTGATAGTCTCCAGTGCGGGGAGTTCGCAATCGAGAATAGCTCGCAGCGCCGCCATGATCGTGGGCGGCATCACGCTCACGGACAAACCACAGGGTGCACGGATGAGGGTTATATGTGAGAGGGAATGGTGGCTTCTGGGTAGTGGCAGCCAGCTCCGAGTTGGGTCGTCGTCGTCAACGCCCCAGCCCGTGTTAGGGACCTCGTCGAGGCCCCACACCAAGTGCTCGACGTTGGAGGCGAGGGAGAGGATGTGGCGGCTGTTTGGGTTGCGTAAGCTGGCGTAGGGGTAGGAATTGCTCGAGGTGATAAACAGTAACCGCAGGGTCTTCGAAGCCTTGCTGACGAGAGGCCGAAAGGAGGGGGCGAAGGACATGCAGTGCAGGTTGCTTAAAGCGGGGAAGGCCTTGAGGGGGAGCGAACGAGAAAGAAACGTCCCAAGGGACCTCATGTGGCGACGATTAATGTCGTGGTCGAAACCCTGGCCGAACGACAACGTGTGGAGGGCCTTCGCTTGGAAGGTATCCGGAGCCCTTGGGTTTCTGTGGTGATTGGGCCACCGAGGATTTATATCGTTGATGTGGAGCACCTCCATCTCTTGCTGACCCTCCAGAAGCTCCAATAGGCCGTCACCGGAAGGGGAGTGTTTTCCTGTCCTCAGGACCACCTTTCGTAGGTTCTTAGCAAAAGAGGACAGTGCATGAATGACGAAGTCGGCGTGTGTGTACTCGCAGGTCGGGACGTGCTGCTCGAGGGGCCACAGAAACTGGGGGATGATTGTGTAGGCGAATGAACGCAGGCCGACCATGTATTCGAGCAGTCGACGTAATTGTATGATGCTCACACCCCGATCAGTGATAACTTCAAGGCTGACGGTACTGGCGGGGAGGCTTCGGCGTAGCTGCGCTGCATCCGCCAATTTCTTCAGCGAAGATGCAGAACGTACACACAGATTCCTCCAGAGGAACCGGGAGCCCGTTCTGTTGAATCTTCGGTTGACACGCACGAGGGACTGGGCAAAAAATTGGGTTTGGGACCTGCAGGGTCGTCTATCGAGGAGGAAGGATGGCCGAACGTAGTCCTCGTCTTCGAAAACGAGTTCAACAATTGCATTGAGCAGTTCCTCAGGGAGGTCGTTGATGTGAGGCATGGGTATAAGGGCTGTTGGTTGTTGGTGACCGGTGACGAGGAGGAGGCGGATGCAAAAGTAGGTGCGCAAATTATGGACATCATCACGGGACAGTGATCCCCTTGTGGGCCACAGCAGATACCAAAAGCCCAGGACTCGAAGCACCTACTATCAAGTGTGTAGAACGATGCAAGTATGACCCACTGTAAGTGGGGAGAGTTCGATGTTAGATTGAAAGTAAGTAGGGTATACAAGATACGCACCTGTAAGTGGGGAGAGTTCGATGGGGACTCACCCACTTACAGTGTGGACTATATACTGTGGAGAACAATAGATAACCTATATGCGGAACAATAGGAAAGAACAATAGACGTTCCATAAGTAGAGAACAATAGCAGTGAATGGAGATAAGGTGGAGATAAGAGAACAATAAGTGCGAGTATAATGGGAATAATACAAAGTGGTTGTTGTTCTCTGTAGAACAATAGAAGATAAGTAAAATGTTCGAAATAGAGGTATTCTTTGTAGAGATAGAGTTGACATGAGCATTGTCTTCCAACAAAGTGCCTGTCGACACGTAACTGTTAGACGTATACATGAGGGCATAGATTAGAAATCTTCGACTAGAAATTGCCGTACAAAATATCATATAAAGGCGACGACATATTTACTTGGTACTTACTGAGCTCACGCCCTCATACCAGTGTCTTCATACCGCTTCCCCTTCTTTGTCCCCTTCTTTGTCCCCTTCTTTGTCCCCTTCTTTGTTTTCTTCTTGCCACCTTGCGCCAATGCCCTCGTCCTGTTCCAAATAGATAGAAACACCTTCGTGTACATGATGGCCCGTTCTTGGGACATGTAACTGACCGATTTCCGAATTTTGCGAAGCGCCCCATTCCCGCATTCTGCAGCACTCGAGTTGACGGCAGAGAGATGCGGATCCGTGTTTTCGTACTCTGCGAGGAATGCTGCTGGGCTGCACTTTGTGTGTCCTTCAGCATGGAAATGGTCGATTAGGAAATAGGTGTTTCCGAAGAACTGAGGTTCTCTCATCATGCAATAAGGTCCCAGAGCACACGCGAAGTCGTATATGACTCTCTCTGGGGCCAACGGCCAGCGAGTCACCAGGGCGGAGAAGATGTCGTTCCGACCCTCGCTCTCCGGGATAGTGTGGAACCCGTAGCACACACTGTGCTGGCACCAGCAGACCATGATGCCGCCGGTGAGTCTCTTCTCCTTGTACTCTGAATAGTACTTCCCACATTGATCCCCTCGTGGCGCGGACTTTGCATTCTTCTTCTCAGTGTCATCGAGCTTCGGATAGGCTGGTCGATGTCAGACAACAGGCATACTGTAGTAAGAGCCTGTCTAAGAGAAATATGTAAGCATGGCCCTCGCAGAGGTTATACGACACCCCTACCTTGCGCCAATCATCTTCTTTGGGTAAGATTGAGGGGTCAGCAAGTGGCATGGGTGGACTTGCTTTCCCAATTAATGTCACCAAAACACTGCAAGCCTTCTTTTTGGCCCAACACATCATGCTATTCAGAGCGGGGATGTTGCAGTCGTGAGAGGATACCGCTTTGTAGAAAGCCGGGATCGACACGAGCTTCGATCGATTTGCGACCGTTGGATTCGCCAGGTACTCGTTCAGCAACTTCCACGAATTAAAGTTGATCATCTGTATAACAGACTCTTCCACCGCAATCTAGTATGAAAAGGTCAGGAGGAGGGGGGAAATGGATGATGGCGAGCATACCTGTGTAAAAAGATTCTTCCAGACTGTTAGAACAGCTTTAGGATGCTTACCCTTCGCTGTGTATGCCACTTGCCCAAAATAGAGGTCAAACAGCGCAGACAGTTCACAGCAGTCGCTCCCACCCTGCTTGAGTAGCTCGAGATGAACCCACTTGATGGAGGTAAGATGCTCCCTCACGAGGAACCTTTGCCGTGTCTTCCACTCCTCGTCCGTCATGCCTCGCTTCCCTTGAGATGTCCCCTTTGGGGCAGGAGTCGCCTTCGGAGTGGGGAGACCATTTGTGTTCGATGCAGGGGGGGTAGGCTGAGGGTTCGGGACGGAGGAAAGGGTAGGCGCATTGGGAAGGGGCACAGCGACTCGGAAGGGGTCATCCCCCGGGGGATTTGTGACACCAGGTGCGAGCCCCGGTGTAAATGGTGGCCAGGGTCCTGGAATACCGAATTTGAAGTCAGGTTGGCTGATTGGCCCTCGGAGAAATGACGGCTGGCTGACTGGAGTAGTTGGGATGACTCCAGACATAGCAGTGGGCTTTTTAGAGGGTGTAGTCGGCATAGATGTGGAGGAAGATTCGCTGGACTCCATCGCATACTCCACCAGAGACCTCGTAATGGCAGGGGTAGAAAGGAGATCGTCTAGAGTTCCAGGAACCTTAGACTTGAGGGGGGACAGCGATAGCTCGTCGAGCCTTTCTTCGAGGTCTTCGATGAGAGGAGTGAAATCTGGACCGGCCATGGCTGACCGTAGGTGTCGACGAAGGAGTGCATCAGGGAGTAGCTGTTGCTGCTGGGTGTAGTCGAGACCACTGTGTTTCAAGGAGTGCTCTGTCAGCATGGTGGGGGGTTCCAAGGTATCCTTGACATGTTTGCGGCCATACCCCAGCGTGATCCCGTCGAAAATGACCGTCTTAGGGTTCGGCCCACAGGTGCTGCAGGTCATGTCGTTGGTGAAACCTTGTAGGTGTACATATGAGAACCATACAGCCCTAAAGAGGTCTGCCCCCATGAAACGACGATCTTCTCTCTGATACCGGCAGTCGACGTCTTGTACAAAAGACCAGGCTGGCTTTTCCGCGGAGGTGTATGCGCTGGTGTACTCGTCAAGCAGCTCGTGAGCGACAAGGACTCGGTTATTGTAGTTGAATATGCCATGTTTTCGCAAGTCAGGGCCAATGAACTTCCTCTTCTCCTGTGGGCAGGCGGGACAGGCTTGCAGTTCAATCTTCACTTGATACATGTTGATGATCGAGTAGAACTTGCAGTCCTTCGTCTCGATAGGTTGAGCTCGGCTGAACTGGGTTCACTTTTCGTCGGTGCAGGTTGATTCACCTTCTTCGAGCTTGAAGATGGTGTGGAGGGGGGGTGTTCGAAATTCCGGAAGGGGTTTGTACAAGACCGGATCGCTCTTCAACCGAGCCCAACGTGGTGGGCGAATGGGCAGGTAGGATATTGTCTGGCCAGGGCCGCGAGCTACAGAACAGTGACTTGTCAGAGATAGCGAGTATGGTTGAATGGTGGGTGCTTATGTACAATCTCCGCGTACGTTTGTCCCTTTCAGCACTGTGATACCCCCGTTGGCCGCCATGGCCCGAGCTACCTCCTGTCCGAACTCCTTTGGGAGTAACTCCTTCGCCTGAGTAATATGATAGCACGAGGAAACAGCCTTATCCTTAGAGCACTTCCACAGGCCACTATCGCGTTCGGATCCCTGGTGGTTGACGATGGCCCGTCCGTGGAGCTCAACGACAGAGTTTGACTGTACGGAAAAGAGGGTGTTGAGGCCTATCCCTGGCACGATCCATTGGGAAAAGATCACGGCGTTCGCATCTAGAACGAGAAAGAAGATGAGTTGGGGGACACGGAGATGGCCGGGTGGTGTCCGGCAATATATGTGAAGTTTCCAGGGCACTGCCGCATAATTTACATCCAAATCACTGGGGCCATTTTGAATATTCAAAAATTTCCAGTAAAATCGAATGGCTGTGTATTCAATCCCTGGTGGCAGCAAAATTCATTATTCCAAAAATGTCCGGCAACTCGCACCTTCCGAATACGGATGGCATTCAAATTTCTCTGGCAATTGATACTTGCCCAATATAGACCCCATTCAAATTTGCCTGGCAATCAATACATGTCTGGTACAGGTGGCATTCAAATTTTTGTGGCAAGATGAAATTTCCTTTGTTGGAAAATGCGGTCCAGTGTGTTTGCGCATCTTCAAAATTGTCCGGCAACATGTCATTTTCCTAAAAAGGAAAGGGATGCAAAAAAACACTTGGCAACATGATATTTCACAATTCCGAAGAACATTCAAAATTGTCCGGCAAGGTGAATATTCCCAATGTGGAAGGTATCACACATGCCGGGTGTAAATGAGTAGTCGCACACTATGTTTGTACACTATTTGGACTTAATGTCTATTAACTTGAGGTGGCAATGTGGACTTAAACTCACCAAGTCCCCTGCCCAGGCTGGTTGAGTCTATCAACCCTATTCCCATGGTGGATGAGGCCTGTGCCTGCCCAATTTAGTAATTGAATTAATTTGAGTCCACTTGGCAGGGTCTCCGGAATTTTTTAATGCCAAAAATGGTGTTTACAAACAGGTTTGATGCGAGAATGATCCCCCATCAAATACCAAATACACAGGGAACGGTTGCCGGCAACTTTTGAAATCAGGTGCCCTGTCTATTTGAATAGGCCTGCATTCACATCCACCACCCAATTTTGAAAATGAGAATATTCTGCCACAGGGGATTGAATGGGCGGTCGTTCAATTTTACCGGAAATTTTTGAATATTCAAAAAGGCCCCAGTGAGTTGGATGTAAATTATGTGGCAGTGCCCTGGAAACTTCACATATATTGCTGGACACTAGTGGATGGCCTCAAAGAGCGAACCTGTTTCACCCAGCGCCTTCTCTTCCAGCCCATGATGGTTGAAGTATCGAATGTGGAAGCACGTGCCGTAGGCTGCTGCCCGGCATGTACAAGCGACCGAAAGATCCCCTGTACCTAGAGTCTGGAACTTCAAATGGAAGTAGGATTTCTATAATTCCGTGGTAAGTGACACTCCAAGGTGACAGAAGCATCTCAGTCACTATGGAACGACCCCCTTTAAGGCCTATTAATTTATTGTTCCAATGGGGCCTTAAGGGGGTCGTTCCATAGTGACTGAGATGACAGAAGAGACAACTACTCACTGTGGTGTGGTTCTTCGACGCGTCCCATCCCTGAACAACAAAGATGTTGCCGCACGCAGGTAAGAACACTGCGACATTGGCGCGCACAGCCTCCACGTAAGCCTTGTACTCGATCTCATCGTCCTCCCACTCCGACTCAGTATCCGAATCGCTATCATCCTCCGAGTCGGAGGCTGAGAGTTCGGCGTCAACTCCTGCACCACTTGCAGTCCCGTGATCTGACTGATCGGTAACGTGATGAGATTCGTCATCCTGGTTCAATCCGACCAAATCCGACCATGGTCCCTCGAATCCCACCACCGTCTGCTGGTCGACGTCTGGCAACATTCCCTCAGTCGTGGATGATGTTGGTTGAGCTGAACTTTTAGAGTTCTTGCTGCGCTTCAAAGTACTATGCTGTGTTCCGCCCTGATTGTTTCTTGGCCTCTTTTCGAGCCCTGGAGCGTTGGCACCCGGACTCTCGGGGATCTTGAAGAGGCTGTTGGGTAGCTCGTGGACGCCATTGGTTAGCATCCTCTTCTTGCGCGTACCTGGGGTCGAAGACTTCTTTCTCTTGCGTCCGTCCATCGTTGTGCAGGCGATGGAATGAGGGAGGCAGGAAAGGTGGAAATACCCAAAATAGGCAAAGGGCTCGGTCTGGTGAAAGGAAATCCCACCACGAGTCCGATACGCAATGTCGATATGGGTTGGGAGCGCACCCGACGCAATGTGCTCGTTGGCCTGGTAATATTTATTCCATGGATATCAGAGCACCCTTGCGCTCCATTCTTCGGAATTCCATCTTTTTTCGCCATCTTCTTCTCAGGGATTATTCTCCCTGATTTATGGCGGACGTTCCTCTCACCCCTCGTCGAACAAGCCCCCGCAAGAGAGCTATGGCCCAACCTCATCGGTCTGAAAATTTGGTGAGCTAATCACCTCCTACCTGCGCACAAGTTCTCCTCATGATGACCATCGTACAGCCCATCCCGTTGGTGTCCCCACCTGTCATAGTGAGTTGTCTCCCACTCTTCGTGCGACTAGATCCTACCCATGTTCGTTCAGGCTCCACAGAACGCGGCCTCCCCTCCCCTCATGATGGTAAGCCTACACCGTCAATATCAAACTAAGTAGCGCCCTGACCACTCTTCAGCACGCTGGGGCTATGAATCCTCATTTCTACCACGCCCCTGCGACTGCCATGGTCCAGTCGAGTGGAGAGTCCCCCGCCCAAGCGACCGCGACAACCGCTCCCCAATTTTCAAACGGTGAGTAATGTCCTCAACAACTCGTCATCAGTGCATTAACCTCGCCCAGGGGCCTACTATGCCCCCTTCGTCTACCCTCAGCAGTCTCCTGATGGGCAAAGTGCCCATTACCCCGCCGGCTTACCATACCCCAACCGTGAGTGCCGTCGAGTTACTGAAAGGATGGTGTGCTCATTTTTCTCCCCTTCAGAGTGGGGATATACAATGCACAACCCCTATTATTATGCGCAGGGACCTGCGCCAGGTGTAGCCGCCCAGCATCCTCCCAATGTAGCCGCCCAGCATCCTCCCGAACATCCCCCAGTTGCTACGCCACAGGCCACGCGCCCTGCCCAAGCCACGCGCCCCGCCCAAGCCCCTGCCCTGAGCCCTACCCTAGAAGCTGCGTTTGGGATAGACCCAGCCATGCTCTCTGGTACGGGCGTCCAGGTCTCGTGCGACAGCAACGCAGTCGCAAGGCCCCCCATCGCGGCTGTCTCTACCAACACGCAAGAAACACCTTCTCTAGCCCCAGCTGCCGACCCCTCCGCCGAAGTCTCCACCCAGCAAAGTAGGGAGTCAGGTGAGGCTCCTCCCTCCCCTCAGGAAGACGAGGTTATGGAGGAGGCTGGGACAAAGCACACCGAGCGGTCGTCCAACAAACGTCGCCGAAGTGATTGAAACAGAGAAGACGGTGACGACAAAGAAGAAAACCCCACAGATGATGAAGACATCAACGACACCCACTCGAGGTCTCGTGGCGGGACGAAGAAGCAGAAAATGGCATCCGACGAAGAAGAAAACCCCACGGATGATGAAGATATCAACGACACCCACTCGAGGTCTTGTGGTGGGATGAAGAAGCGGAAAACAGCATCTAAGAGCAATCCCTTATATGACCATGTCAACGGAGCGGGGACCAGAGGCGAGCTCAAGGAAGCCCTGGGCAAGAACGGTATGTCCTTATTCCTTTCTCATTGCTATCATCGCGATACTGTCGGTGTTCGCCTCCCCCCTAGACAAGATCCATCGCACATGAGATCTCTCGAAGCCATACATCCTTCAAGCCGACGCCACACGCCTCTACCGCAGAACTATCCCGGATATCTTAACAAGGGTACGCTTCCAAATCTCTTCCCCGATGTATCTCACTTCTGACCTTCACCTCTAGTTGGAGAGTATCTCGGATAGGACCGGCGCCTTGGCATACTTCGCGATCCAGCACCCTGAATCTGGTGAGAACTTTTATTATTACATTTCCCAGAAGATGAGGGAATTAGCGCTGGACGACATCAAAGGGATACACAAGATGGTGAACGGGAGTCTTGCTAAGGTTATGGGCACGTACAAGGCTTCCAAGGTGAGCATTCGTCGGTAACGGAGTAGACAACATCAGTGTATGGACACCCACCATGGAGACAATGCAGCAAAAAGTGAGAAACTGGAAACGAGCAAATGCGTCCCTCAAAGGAAAAAGCTACATAACGAAACTCGAACCAGGGGGGCGAACCCAGTACCGTACTATGGTTCAGGGTATGCCTGCAACAATTGAAAAACAAGTCACTGACCTCATTGCGGAGATAGTTTGGGATGGTAAGCCCCCAACAGTAAACCGTGAAGTCATGTCCCTGCCCTACGCAAAGGGAGGAAAAGGGGTACTTGACGTACCCCTCCGAAATGATGCCATCTACCTCAAACTAGCCCAAAATTTCACGAAAGGCACTGCAAAGTGGGTAGGCCTTGCTGTAGATATTGCCTTCCATGATATCCCAAAATCAAGAAAAATAAAAGACCGAGAAGCTGCAACAAACCCCTTCCTACAGATGTGGGGTACCGCAAAGCAAGCGGCACGCAGCTCATTACCACTCTCCACCCGAAAAATGTTTGAAGTAGCCAGAAAATACAAACTCACCTTCGCCCCCCCCCATGGTGACCAAAGGGATAAAAGGAGACCTCCCGGTATGGTACCACCCCGGGCGGGTAAACGATTTCACCACCCCCGATAACGGGACGTATGCAGAATGCCTGCGCAATAACCACCTGATCTACACAGTTAGCGACCTAGAGTGGTTTGTCAACACCTTCGGCCACAAACCCATATATGCCGACAGCGACGACTCAGAGTCCGATGAATTCTGCAGCTGCGAGAAATGCGAAGACGCAATAGCTATTGGCTGCGTAAACCCCCGAAACTGCCATAAAATTGCAAGAGACTACCTAGACTCACTGCAGCCAAAGTGGCACCCTGAAACTGAAGGCGCAGATCTAGACCAAATAATCAATGACTACAAAGGGCTAAGGGAAGGCTCAAACATACCCGAGGACGTAAACCTTTTTGACCCTCAGCTAGACGAGTACCAAAAAATCGAACACGGATACCGGATCCTGGAACCAACTGGACCAAAGAAATGGAAACCCATCTCGACGGACCTAAAGAGGCCAAACTGTAACACCTCCGACTGGATAGATGTACATCTTGGAGCCTCAACCTCCCAGAACCACCGAGAGGTGCACTGCGCAACCTACGGCACCCTCATCACAACACACCCCCCAAAGACCATAAAAGGGAGAACACCGTCGGAGCTTCCAATAACGCATAATACTGCGGTAGCAATAGGGATAGTACAAATCCTGGGGAGTGTGGAAGAAGACAAAAACATCAGAATCCATCTTGCATCTAAACATATGAACGACTCACTCACAAACAAACTCTCCCACTATGAAGACATGAACTGGGTGCTACACGATGTTGATGCGGACCTAATGCGCACACTGGTGAGCTGTCTACGCCGGAGGAGTGGACTCACCACATTCAAGACATATGAAAAGAATACCCCGCACCCGAGCTACCCAGCGGCTCAAACCCTAGCAAAGGATGCCCGGCGGCTTGACCCAATGGACATGGATGCGCTTAAAACGCACAAATCGAACCTATTGGAAGGGGCAAAACTGAGCAAGCTAACACAAGCGCAGATATACCAGATCCTCCTACACGAAAAAGCGTGTCAAGCCAAACCAAGGAAAGACACAGTTACGAACCTGAACCTTGCGAGAGAGGAAGCAGAGAAAAGACTTGGCTTTAAGCCAACTGACGAGACCCTGTGGATGTCCCTAAGGTCGAAATTCATCATCCCTAAAAAGGTGAAGGCCTTTATGTGGAAACTTATGCACAATGCACTACCATGCAGGAAAGAATGGACGAACCTTCCTGAGAGAGCGCTGTGCCCCAAATGCGGATGCACGGAAACCCCAGCACACATCCTCACTGAATGCCCGGCCACGGGCCAAGAGACTATCTGGAAGCTAGTCAGTGATCTGCTCACAAAAAGAGAACTAACATGGCCATCAAAGCCAACGATGGGAGACATCCTCTCAAGCTGCCTACTGATAAGGAAATCTGCGAGCCTCAGCGAACACCAGCTGTGCACCATCGCAATCACTGAATCCGCATGGCTTATCTGGGCACTTCGGTGCAGATGGGTCATCGAAGACGAAGGAGCGGAAAACCGCACCATAAACCCTGAGGAGGCTAGGAACACCTGGCAAAAAATGATAAATTCCAAACTAACGCTCGACATCCTGGCGTCAAACGAGAAACAGTATAAAATGAAAGCTATTAAAAAACCTATAATCACCGAGACTTGGATGGACATGGTAGATAACCACGAAAAGCTCACCGAATCCTTGCTCAGACACAGGAACGCTGGGGTGTTAGTGAGTAGTGGAGTACCGGGTCGTCCCCCTGGGAGGAACCGATAGCTCTGAGTCTCACACTACCCTCATGACTGCAAGCATGCTTGGAGTCACGAGGGTGTCCGTAAAGAATGGATTAACCTCTGGTGGGGACTGGTATACAGTCCGCGTTCTGGTTGTCCAACCCCCCTTTTTTCTACCTGGTGTCGGGAGCGAGTATGTCTGTCCGTTCACCATATGGGTACTGCCAAAAAAAAAAAAAAAAAAAAAAAAAGGCTTCCAAGGTAACACTTCAAGGGGAGGTTACTGTGGCTGAGGAGAGGGCCGTGGAAGCCGAGAGCAAGGCGGATCGGGCTGAGAGAAAGGCTGCGGAAGCTGAGAAAAAGGCTGAGGAGGCCGAGCGGAGGGCAGCAGAGGCTCAAGCACAGCTGGACCTCGTCAAGGCCGCTGCAGGGGCTTCGTAAACATAGTGTACTACCTAGAGTAGCCAATCATAACCGTAACCAAATTCATCGACTCAGAAATGACCATGTATCGCCCCAATACTTTATGCATCACCCTATGGCGGGGCATGACAGGAGGAGGATACACCATCATACAGTCGGGTTCAGCGTACGGACCATGTAGCTTTCAATTAGTCATTGATTCAACCATGTTCGACTGTCTTATCATGCGTGTGTAGAACTATTCAACTGGAATAAGAACCCTTGCGAGAGGAAGTGAACGATCACTGTCGGAGGATGTGTAATCGCCACCTCTCGTACCTCTTCGAGCCAAGACACAACGTTGCGGGTGTTCTTCATAATCCTCAAGGCATTATTCTTCGCCAAAGTGTGACTGTCCCCGTTCACAATAGAGTCTGATATGCTCTCAACTTTGTCTGCTAATCGGGTGAACATTCCAATGTGCAAGTCGATTCCGTATCGTGCAGAGGTTTTGTCCTGGTGCCGGTTCTTCTCGTAGTTCTTGCACACAGTTTTGAGGAAGTCTCGAGCCGATCCATCGACCAGGTAGTGGTAGCGTCGCCCGAGCTCTGTGATCTTTATAGAGCCCTGTTCGAGTGCCAATGTTCTGGGAGATACGCTCAGTCAACTTGCAATCGCGACGGGCCACTTCCTCACCTAGGCGGCTCTACAGCAGGCTTGGTTTGGGACAACAGGGAGCAGAGCGCCCTCCGCTCCTCCTGCACTTCCGCTTTAAGGGCCCTAATGTCGAGTATTAGTACTTACTCCCAACGGTTTTGTTTCCGGTTATTACCTCGCCCTCTCAGCAGTGTAGGCCTTCCAGCGTCTCTCGTTGATTCCATCCTTCTTCCTGCAGGAGATATGAGCCCACTATGCTGCTGCTCGCATAGCTTGACTCACCTGTTGTATGAGTTGAGACTGTGTACACGATGCGCCTCTTCTTTCTCTGCGCGAGTCTTATATATACAAGGTCACAGCATGGTGGTAGTAATGTAAGCTGTGCGCGGTGCATGCACTTTCTGATCTCCTCGCCCACCGTTGTTTGATGTTTTCACAAACGGGTCGTATGTCACAGGAGGGGACTCAATCAACGTAGACCCACGTCTAACCCTTATGCTCGCAATATTTAGGGGATGCCAATTATAATAATGAGGATATAAGGCAAGTTGAGCGCTTGAGTCCTCGGCAGTGTGGTAAAGGCAATTCCACGGCAAGTTCCTCTGGCGTATTTATGCAACTTATGTCCAAATTCATGCTCTCTTGCTTGGTATTGGGGACCTTATTAATGCGAGAAGACTACTGTACATTTCAATTCATTGTATTGTTCCTGGATTGAGATGGCCTGGGCTCAGCGAAGGTTACTCGTTGATCACATCCTGCCACTTCGCACGAGGGGACTTTATCGTAAAACCTCGCCCTACGTTCGGACAGGTGGGCTAGTTCATCGTCTAGGATATACCATGCCCTATAGGCATTGTTTCCCATGTGTTCTCCCCCAAGAATTTTTTCGAGCATGATAGTAATAGCAAAGTGAGGCCCAAGCAGCTTGTTATCTGCATTAATTATTCAATCCCTAAATGCACATTTGCTTGACTTTTTCAAATCACTGTATTACGCTACGTGAAAGGTTTCATTCGAAGGGTAATCATCCTCTGATCATGAATCTGCTATTTTCCAGGGCTTCTTGGCAATGAAAGCGACGCTAAGACAGGAGAGATGTTTTCGGCGTCCCCTCGGCATGCCATCAAATGGCTCTCACGGTGTTTAGCGCCCAGTGCAAAGGGGCATCCCAGAGGCCTGTACGGCTCTTCCGATGACAAAGGTTAAGGCATTTTCTCCCTATTCTTGACCCCGATACTGGGTGAGTACATTCATGTGTCCATACTCATGTCGACACTGTCCATTGCAGACTGAGCACTTGAGGGTCAGTATGGGATCGAAAAAAAAAGGTCCATCATGTATCCTATCAGAATCGAACATGGTGCAGTCCCACAGGAGTCAACGCTACCGGTAAGCCACGATCACTACGTGAGCGAACCTCTTACTAGTGCCTTGAGCAGGGCCCGGGCATATTGGGCGATGAATATCGCAAGAGGCGCCTCGTTATCCGTCCCTCTCTTCTGACCATACCCGCAAAGAAAGCAGAAGTAGGTAGAGTCCTTCTCTTCACCTACGTTTCTGACGTTGCACTTAGTCGGCATTTTTCATCATGGTGATGTCGGCTAAGCGGATGTGCGACCTCATGTTGGGTGTGCAGGACTCCGAAGAGCCTGTGAGCAGGGTAGAAGTGACGGAAGGAAGGAGGAGGGAGAGGAAAGTACCATGCGTCAAGGATCCAGAAAAATCGGACTGGAGCGACTCACCGATCTGTGACGATAGCCCACTGCACAAACGGCTCTCCTTGATACAGCAGGAGCTCTGCCACAGGCCCACCGACAAGGAGCTTGTCGCCATGGCCAAGGGTGAGATCAGAAATGAATGGTTCACAGAGGACGGCCTGATATTCTACTATCGTGAGATGGGTGAGTAGCGAATGTCTTCCAGGGACTTGTGCTGACAATATGTCCGACAGCGACTGGCGCCCCTGGTAGGAGAGCACGGTGTCTTCTATGCGTCTTGTAGCTGCTCCACAGGGGCAAGGAGGGCTACCTCCCGGTGGTTCGAACCCCCATCTCCTCGACCCTCGGTTCATGAAGCCTGCCAATATGTCTGGCTCCTACTCCCAGTTTAATCAGCCTATTTCTGCCCCCCCAGGTCCCGTCAGCATATTCACTGCCCCAATTGGTAGTCTCGGGCAGCACCACGGGGGAGGAATTCTAGTCTCTCTACAACACACTGCAAATGCAATTAGACGACTTCACAAATGGTTCGATCAGCCTATCGAATCAGCCACTGGCTCTCCGTTCTCTACGATGACAAATGCAAGCGCCTCATCTTCTATTCCCGCACCCAAACCCCCACGCCTCAAAATCAGCCCATCCCAACGACCATGAGCATGGCGAAGCCTCTCAACTCTCGCCCCCTCGCGGTTCCTCCCCAGCCTACTCCCAACTCAACCCCCCTTCCCCAACCTACTCCCAGTTTGAAGTCGAACACTTCATCATCGAGCCTTGAAGCTCCAAAGCTCAACCGCCCCGTGGAACCCCCTGCAACCGCAGCTCCCTCCCAAGCCCAGCCCAGGACGACTATCAAGCAAGGTTCTTCAAGTGTCGGACACACAGCCCAGGCTTCTCGAAGTGGCACCATTGGATCTACTATGGGTGGTCCCACTGGGTCTGCTCTTTCTCAAAACCGGATTGAATTCAACAAGACTACAAAACCCTCGAATGCCATTCCCAAACCCCCAAGCGCCACATCCAGGGTGACTGGGAGATCTACCCAGTCTGTTCCTCCTCCCCAACAAAATGCACCTCAAACCCGGCTCGATCCTAAGGCAGGCATTCCGTCGTCGGGTACGTCGTCGTCGGATGTCAATTCTCCTCCTCTCGAGCTAAGTCGACACGATGCCCATCAAACCCAGCCCCTCGCCAATACACAGGTTTCTCTTCCTTGGTCTGGTCCATCTTCCGTGACTCAGCCCCAAGTTCATCCATGCCCTATCCCTGTGAAGCCCAAGGTCAAACGAGAGGAGGCTGCACCTGATCTCGGACAGATCCACGGCAGGGCGCCTACCTTCGGCCAACTCCCTCCCCAGACAACACATCACCCTCGGAATGGTGAGCTCTCTCTTCCTTGCCATGATCCCTTGAGCTTACTGAGTTACTCGAGATACAGCGCCAGTCGCAACCACAGCCCCTCAGCCACCTCCCAACGGAGGGCTGACTGAGCCATTCCCGCCACCCACCTTGCCTGGTGGGTCCTGACGAACTACTAGAACTGACTACATTGCTAACAGAGGCGGACATCTCATAGCCGATAGGGCTCTTGTCGCCGATGACGAATTGAACCTGGCCACCATCAAGGACAAAGCGGCACTCGAGAGCATAGGGAAAACAATCCAAGAACGACAGGCTGCGTCGGACGCGATGACGGGAACCAACGCCCATACGACGGCAGGACAAAAGCGACACCCTAAACCATCCAAAGGTGGGGCCGCTACCAATGCAACGACCTCCGGAAAGGGGAAAAAGCGAAGGCAAGAGCCGGGCACCATGTCGAGCGGCGCAGCGCAGGTACATGAATCCGCCACGGGGGAGGGGAACTCCAGGAAGAAAAGGAGGGTTCAGGCATGGGCCGAGGCTCAGGAGACGCGACAGGGCAGCAAGTCGAAGGCACCAGTGGAAGAAGGAGAGGAGTTCAGCCAGCAGGAAGTCGAAGGTGAACCAGAAGGGAATTCACAGGAGCAAGCGGTGGTGGTCGTTGAGGACGTGGAACCCAAATCAGAGAAGTCGGGAAGAGACATTGTGACTGTGTGGGGGGCGGAAATTCAATACAGGATTATGGGCGTCGGGGGAGATCCACAACCTATCTCGGTGCGAGTGATGAGATTGGTGGAAGAGGATGATGAGGATATCGAAAGGTTTTCCTGTGAGTCCAATGGATTTCTTCTTAAGGGCGCATGATTACTGACAATATTCAAGATTTAGTGTATGTGGCTTTGTTCAACCACATCGCACAGGGCCTACCAATCCATGTCCAGCTACTGGGGCGAATTAGGCGCTTCCGACACTGTTGCCCCGAGATTGCCGCGTTAAGCAGGATCTCTGTCCTCAGCGTCTTCATACACTCGACGAAGTTGACTCGCTGCCACCGGCACACAATCTCTGACCGCACGTCGTCGAGCAATGACGAGTCTGCCAGCCTGGACAACATCAGGAAATACGCCACAACTGGAGTTCCACTGAAGCCCTCTCGTGAGGTGGTGGTGCCCGACGACTTGGGCAATGACGACGGGTGGTGGGAGACGTACAAGAACGCCCACCCGTACCCGAAGCGCGCATCGGCTCAGCGCCGAATCCCAGGAGGATGCCAAAGTGGGTGGGGGGCCTTTCAGAGGAGCAATTGCTGCAATTCTTCTGGCTGCATGACGGAAGGCGTTACCTCCATTGCGGGTGCGACCCTGAGGAGGCGATGTTCGACTTTTTCGTGTGGAAGACAGCCCCTCCTCTCATTTCTCCTGTCACAGGGGTCGCGGAGTGCATCGGGAACCCCTTCGACCCCCGGACCCGTGTCCTGGTCACCGGTCTCCTCGCCTCGGTGGGCTTTGGCCCCAAGAACCTGGACTCAGCCTTCAAGTACAACAGGCAAGGAAAGCTTAACGACTTATCGAAGGCACCAATTTTTGTCCAGAATTTTTGGAAGGAGAGGGACGCACAGAGGCTCGCCTGAGTAGCAGCTTCTAGGAAGCCGAGGCCTGTGGCAAAGCCTGAGCCTAAACTGCCAAAAGAGTACCTCGAGATCGATGACCTGCATGGCCCAGTGGAAAGGGATCCGTTTGGCGAGCAGCAGGAGAACGACGTTGATCCTAAATTTGGCGCAATCAACAAGCTTCTCGAGGAGGAGGAAGGTATGAAGGATGACGAGGTCACCCCCATGGACGTTGATGACGTAGATCAGCCGATGGATATTGACAAGCTGCTTGGACACCAACCTCCCCATCATTCCGCCCCGGGGGCTAGGAATGTTCCCCCCGCCACAGTGAAGCAAGAGCCGAGGGACGCAGAAGGGCTATCTCGCGTTTCCGTCAAGCACGAGGAGTCTGGGACGCCCCTACCTACTGAGTTCGCAACCGCCGACACTTTGAAACCACTCCGGGAGGTTGAGGAGAATGGTCAGACGGTCTATCTCATCGACTCGAGTGATGGTGAGGATGGATCAGACGACAACGACAACGACTACGACAACAACAACGGCGACAACAACAACAACAACAACAACGGTCAGTTCAATGGAGGCGAATACAACGTAGGAGGGGGAGAGACCACTGATCACCAAGCTCCGGAGCGCTTCACAGAAGGGCTTAGGGCAGACGAGGAGGAGATGGGTGCCCTTGATTTGGTGGAGGATGTCGATGGATATGCGGAGGAACAAGAGGGAGAGGGAGAGGACGAGGAGCAGTTGTGGGCGGGATTCAACTACTCTAACCAGTTGACAGAGTTCGACGGCTCTAGCGACTTGACCGATATCGACAGCGAGTCGGATGAAGTCCAGGAGGCGGCGGCTCAGTGAGGTTGTTTCGGTCCTCCTCGACTTCCTTAGGTATAGGTTCGAGCGCGGGTTCATTGTTAGGGAATGTATGCTGTAGTTCTGCAGCCACAGGGCAACCGGGAGTGGTGGTCGCGAGCAAATGGGATGTATTTGTGATCGCCTATCAAACGACATTTTTCGCCCTTCCAGAACATCGGTTGCTTCTCTCCCGCTTTGTTCTACCTCCCATGTCTGCCGACCCAGTTGATTTAAATGTGGCCCTCAGTGCCATTGTTGCGAAGCTTGACGAGATGAACACCGCCAACGCTGCCATCGTCGCAAAGCTTGACGAGACGAACACCGCCAACATCGCCATCATCGCGAAGCTCGACGAGACGAATGCCGCCATCTCGAATTTGGAAGAGTGGATGGCCAGTATAGCTTACGACATGGAGAAGACACAGAAGCGCCTCGGGGGCGTCATCAAGCAATACGATGAGGAGAGGGAGCGGTGCGAGGCTCTTGAGGTTGTCAACAATACCAACGCGGAGAAGATCGCCCGCCTTCAGACAAAGTTAGTTAATTATTGGGATAGGATGGATAATCTACTATGGATGCAGAAAAATGTGAGTTTCAGTGGCTTCCTGTTCGCGCCGTTTCAGGGGTTGATGTAAAGAAACAGGGGGTTCGAGGGTTGGAGGACTACAGGGTAGTCAAGATTGAAGAAGGGGAGGTACTTCTACGAAGGGTGGACGACGAAGACGAAATGGACAAGGAGGATGACGGCAAGGATGAAAGCCAGGAGCGTGGCGATGGGAAAGGAGAGAAGGAGAAGGATGAGAAGGAGGAGGGCGAGAAGGAGGAGGAGGAGTCGCGCATGAGTGAAGAGTGATGTTTTGTAGATTTAAGCAGTTTTTTCAAGTTTCTTGGTAGAGGTGCTCAAAATAAGCGCAACAAATTGTTCAGTGGGACGTACCGACCTACTTTCTTGGGAATGAGCTTCAAGGCAGGGTTTTTGTGACAACCGAGAGCAAGGGGCAGCGACACGTCGAAATGTCGCCATCGGTCGCCAGCCATCGCAAGTCCCAGCGCTTCTTCAGACTTATCGGGTGCGGTGGGCCACAGGGCCGACGTTGTTCACGTTCGTGCTGCATCCTGTATCGATGTGTCGAAAGAATGAAAAAGACGAAGGAAGGACTAGGAGGAGTCGTGTTAGTCACCGGATTTGATGGACTATACCACATTTGTACACCGGATTCGGAGGCTTGTGTTGTCAACGACCACCAGAATATACCCGCCTTCCTCCTCCTCCTCCAACTCCTATCAAGTTATACCGTCATGGCACACATCGACGACCTCCCCGAAGAACTCCTTCATAGCATCCTCCACCACGCTTTCTCCACGGACACATCTGTTCGTTACTCTTTCCACCTCGACAACTCCCCCCACCATACGGAAGTCCGATCCCTCTCCCGCATCGTGCGAGTCAACCGCAGATTCCACAGCACCGGTTCCAGCATCCTCTGGAGGAACCTGTCCATCAGTACCTCCAAACTGGAGAAGTTGGCGGAAGCGGCGTGTTCGCGCCAAAGCTTACCAGCGGCTACTCGCAGTCTTGAAATCAATGTCAGCGCCACGTTGAACATCATACAACTCCGCCTCCTCCTCCAATACATGAGTCAACTCGAGATTTTCTCCTACGCCATCTATCCTTCCACTCGGTCCGCCGAGTATACGCACGCCGATTTCGTTATTCATGTGTTATCGGCATTCACGAGGAACTTGAAGAAGGTTATCCTGGAAACAGGCAAATACTCGCCATCGCCCGACGGCATATGGGAGCTCCTCTCGAATCAGCCGTGCCTAGAAGTCCTTCACGTCAGCGACATCTCCCCCAGGTATCCACACCACATGAGGGACCCACCTTTCAAACCCGACTTTCGCGCTGACGCCCTCCGCTCCCTGTCGTTTGGCGGCTCCGGCGACGACGTAGGTGAACCATCTCACTTGAATCGCCTGGGGTGGTTCCTGACGTCCACGCTCCCGCGGACGGCATTCCCTGCGTTGGAGAGGGTGTATTGCATGTCCTTCGGGCGCTCCCTTCGACCATTCATCGCAAACTATTGCAAGAATGTCCGGTTCATCATCCTCAGAACCGGTGATACGTACGCTTGGAAAATGCAAGGCAAACTCGAAGAGCACATCCTCTCCCTGCTCCCTAGTGTCCAGCACTTGGTGTGGAGGCTTGACAATTCACCCTCCTTCGACTGGCATCCACTCCCCGATACCCACCCCGCCATCTCTTCCATTATCATCATCCGCGGATGGGGTTCGCATCATGCAAGCTTGATCCCAGCGATGTTGAGTCGAGCACTGTCGGTGTTACGCTTCGCTTCACGTACTTACCTTTTTGCCCCTATTTTCTCTTTTTATCTTATCTCATCGCGGACTCATTTTATTTTCAAGCGATTATCTCTTTTGTGACTCGTATTGTATGACTCGTTTCGCGCAGCCTTGCACAGTATGTATGACTCGTTTTACACAGCTTTGTGCAGCTTCGTCTTACTCAGCCTGCGCAGCTTTGCTTACTCGTACGCAGCATTGCGCAGCATTCCGTAGTATACGCGGCTGTTCTCTGACTCAACTCGGACTTATATTGACTCATAGCGACTCGTACCTCTAGGTATATATACCACTTAGACATACCCATGTACCTTAGCTTGTTATACTTGTATCTTACCCGTCTTTCGCCTTCATCAACGTCTATCACTTCGTTCCCCAAACTCTCAGGGAAACCAGTAATGGTTGTCCACCTCGTCGCTCTCTGCATTCGCTGATCTAGCACCACGCCGACGAGAAGTGAGTCTCATTTAGATGATCTAATCTGACAACCCTCTATCCTAGAACAACGAGGAGAACAAGCCAGACAGATCTCTCAAGACTAAGTCCGACTACGTCGTCATAGACATTGACAACAACTATGGTCGACACCGACGACTCCCGCATCAACATAAGGACGGAGATACATACCACGCGAGTATGCGAGACCCCACTGACATTACATGCAGCAGCAGGAAGGAAGCGATTGCCGACATCGCAATTACAGGAATATATACGACGCAGATATCCAGGACTTCGCAAATGACGACTAAACTCTACATAGGAGAGATTACATCTGAAGACTCCGGTAGCCGAGGAAGACAGACGACAACGACTCAAGCTTCATCGACACAGAGACATCTGGGACGTCGACATAGAGGATGAGATAGGGATCGCCGACATCCCACTTGTCAAGACGTTGATGATTCCCGTACTAATATAGACAGACACCAACTCGACCAGGATATACAGAACATGATAGCGAACGCCGAAAGCGCACGCGTAGTAAGGAGAGAGCGATCGTCGACATCGCCCCCGACCAAGACATAACGACATCTATGACACAGACATATAAGGTCTAACAACCTTTGACGACGACGCAGTACCTAGGATAGCAATCGCCGACATTGCACCAGGAAGTAAGAAGAGAAGTGATCGACGACATCACCCCCGACCTGAGACGTGACGTACGGCCGCCAAACCGCGCACACTGGTAGAATGACTACGATCGCCGATATCGAGCATACCAGAGATTGACCAGACCGAGCTGACAGTTGGAGACACCCCAACCGAGTCGTAACAGTCGGCGGTCCTAGACTGCTCCCTCCCCGCTCTGAGGTCGATCAAGATCGAGTCACAGATCGCAAAGGAAGACGGAGTAGGCGGCGCCCAATGGCTTATTGACGTGCTGGGAAAACTGGGAGATCGGAGGAAGGGGGCTGTGAGCGTTGAAGTCTTGGGTCCGGAGTACGACCATGACCGTCGCTTCCTTGATAACAATAGTTTCCTCAGTTCGTTGTAATGTGCTAGGCTATCCTTACGAAACATCTGGCACTCCAGCGCTCCAACACGCCTGTCCGTCCTGTCACATTAGACGCCCATATGTAATCATCGGTGATAGATCGGTTGATTGGTGGAAGAATGGAACCTGCAGGAGTTCAAACGTTCACATCTCCTTACATGGCTGATCAAGTAGCGGTTGGGATGAACCCTCAAAGGTGGTGGTAGGGTTCGGTTTAACTGAGCCGTTTGGGACGGGTTACAGTTGAACTATTGGTTGTTCGGGAGGACGTTGTGAGTCGGCGCCGAGTTCGTTTGCCCTGCCCGTGAGGCACCTGGTGTTCAAATAAGCCCTCCGAGTTGGCCGGCCGGTGCAACACGAGTTCAGACAGAGCCTCAGGCCTCCGGAAGAGTTACGGTAGAACGCCCTGTAGCCAAGGGGGTTTAGCAAACCTAGCGCAGCCGACAGAATGTTGAGGAAGCGGGGTAAGGCAGATTGTCAGATTGGGTTAATGGTTCGGTGGACCTGCTGGACGACGACGCACTGTTTACATGAGCTCCGCCGTAAACGGTCGTGGGGAGTGATGAATGTTCGATTGAGCCGCGGCAGGGTAATCGAGCGTTGACACGAACCATCGCAGTGAGGAATCGGGTTCTGCTGAACGGTCTGTCCACAATCAGAGTCGATAGAGCAATCTAAATGAATCGGGAGGGTGAGTGCCGGGTTTATTCAACTTGTAGTAAAGCCCTTACCATTCAGATGAACACTCTTAAATCGGGAATGGCTTGGAAGTAGTAGTTCATGGCGACTGCTACGTTTGTCTCGAGAGTCAAGAGAGACTTGTGAGCGGCCCTGTGCAGTTCTAGTGAACCGTCGAGCCATAAACGGTATCACGTGCAATCGTGATAGTGTTCTGGGGAATTTGTCGTTTGGTTCAGCTCCAGGTCACCCCTGCGGTTCAGGCTGAACCGTGGCGCGGGTGGGGATTGATCCCTGCACGCGGCAAGATAAAGGTTCGTCTACGGGTCTGCGGTTCGGGGGACGGTTGGTATGTCACTCACCGTCCATGTCATCGATTCGCGGGCTACGTGAGGTTGGTGGTATGTGAGGATACGAGAGGCGGGGGTTGGTTGAGACTTGGGTAACCGCTTGGGCACGTCCGTGAACGGGGCTTGCCACACTGAAATTGGCTTAGAGGTAAGCGGAACTATGATCAAAGGAGGTTTGATTTAGATAGGCGCCCGATCGGAGGGAGAGAGTTGGGACATACCGAGGTGGATGCCTGGGCTGTAACAGGGAGTGGGGATCGAGGGGTTGAGCTCGACCTATGCAATCACTTGGGCGCCTTGCTGAACTGGGGCTGCCCCGCTGAAGTTGGCTTGTACGTAAGGGGAACTGTCGCAGAAAGAGCTTTAGCTGAGATAAACGGTCGACTGGATGGAACAGTTCAGTTAGACTGCGGTGCTCACCTGCTCTACAGGATGAGGTGGAGCATGGGAAGTGGGGGTTGCAGCAAACATCGCCAGTCATTTGGGCGGTCGCCTGAACTGGGGCATTCCGGCTCAAATTGGCAAGCTGGTAGGGGGAACGATGGGTGAAAGAGGTTTGATTTAGATAGGTGTCCGAACAGGGAGAGAGAGTTGGGACACACCGAGGTGCATACTTGGGCTATAACCTGGGACTGGGAATGGGGATCGAGGGGTTGAGCTTGACCTGTGCGTTCGCTTGGGCGCCTTGCTGAATTGGGGTCGCCCTACCACAGTTGGCTGGCATGTCAGGGGAACTGTGGCAGGAAGAGGCTTGGTTTAGATAGGCGCTCGACTGGAGGGGTAGGGTTCAGCTGGACTGCGGTCCTGACCCGCGCTACAATCCGAGATGGGACATGAGGAGCAGGGGTTGAGCTGGAAGGCCCCAATCAATTGGGCGGTACGGGACCGCCCAGCTGAAGTTGGCTTGTAGGTACAGGGGACTGTAGTTGGACAATGCCTGGTTCGGATAAGCGCACGCTTGGAAGGAGACGGTTCAACCATACTATGGGGGCTAACCTGGGCTGTGGTATGAGAGAGAGAACGGGAACCATTAAAAAGGCGTAGGTGGTTCTCCTAAGCACTCGTATCCTCTTCGCCGTTCACCACCATGATGCCCCATCGTGCCAGGAAGAAGACAGCCAACCTGCAGACCTTGCAGGGAACCGCCCGTTGGCCGGACTTTGATCAACCGGCTGTTCCTGTGGCAGCCAGCATGGAGTGTGACGGCTATCTGTCGACGAAGGCCGCGAAGGCGGCTGGGTCGAGTGCTTAACCGAGCGATTGGGAGGATGGAGTTCGGTCAGGGCGCTGAAGCGGTTTATTGAGTGGTGGACAACGAAGAACCGGGAGTCGCCGTCACGATTTCAGTATTGAGCGTCGGTTCGGTTGAGAAGATCGCACTCAAATGCCCCATGGCTTCGTCATCCATGTCGAGGGCAAGGATGACTCCAATGGCCTAGCGATCGCCTAGGTTATTCCGCTCCCGCGTCGCCAAGCCAGTTTAGTTTTTGTCCAACGTAGGTGGGGGTAAAGATCTATCTGCAGATGGCAACGGAGTCAGTGAAAAGCAGCAACATGAAGCCAGAAGGGGACATGAAAGACAGAGAGTATGGAGAAGGCCCGAGCACGAAGAGAAGAGGGCATGAACGAGTTGTAAATACGCACGAGTGAGGGGAACCAGCCCAATGCGAGTCTGCAACATCTTCCTTCGCCTCCCGATCTCATCAAACAGTGACCAAGACAGAATGCTTGAAGAAAATATAGAGATGTACGGTAGACGCAGCTGGTTGCTCTTGGCCCAGAAGAGATACGCGGAAGGTGTGTTCGGTGTGGGACGAGGAGCATTCGATCACTGGAGGCGGATGCTCAGTTAGACCAAGATGTGCGAAGGTAAAGGGTTTGTGTCCAGAGGGGTGAGGGTAAACGATACTCACCACTCCATGAGTAAGAGCCTTCAGAGGCAGACCTCGTACGCCCATGGTCTCTTGTCCGGCTTTCGAACTCGTATCCTCCTCAAGGCGGATGGGGTCGATAGGCTGCTGCGTGTACACACGGGAGAGAAGCGGTGGGGCGGTCGTTGAGTTGTGAGGGCGGTGTCGAGTGCTGGGTCCAGCAGATCGTTTGGCCGGTGAAGTCGGGTTCATGGTGGTCTTGACGAAGGTGCTGGTCGTGGCTGGGTGGCGGCGTCATGGGCGATCATTTATCGGCAAATGGTTGGCTATCATCGGTGCTAGAATAGGAAGTGCCCCTGACCGACGGGGCTTCCTCGCTGCGACCACCACCATGAAACGAAGGCTGCTCAACTCGTTCCACATCCACCAGCCAGGGACCTTCTCGCCAATGAGAAGACTCTAACCCAATCAAGACGCCCTCCACTCACCATGGTACCCCGACAACGCCCTCCACACTCCTTTCTTCACTCACTCGCCCTGGCACCGCCAACACGACCCTATAGACGAAGAACGCTGCTGCGAGATCGTTCCTGACCCCATACACGGTTCTTAGCTACGCACCTAACCGCAGCAGCTCACACAGGCGAGTTCTTCAATGGTAGCCATACGAGTTTGGAGAGATCATGTGTGTCTCGAAACTGGAATGCATCCTCCCCAGGTTCGTACTCTCCCATCCTGTGGTCACGCTCGCTCCATCCCCTTTCTTGATGGTGGAACCCTCCCTTACCATCTGTAAAACCCTGTCTGACCCTGTTTCAGCTTCAGGATAACCGAATCTCCATCATCAAGTGTCTCAAGTATCCTCAAAGCGAGTCTGCCTCGTCTTCGCTCACCGAACACGAGCCTGAACTTGGAACCGACGTTATTCAATGTTCAGGGTACCCCTCCATCCTTCCACATCCTTCACTTCCGCCATTGCTTGGGTAGCTCTCAGTAAGGATGGTGCATGGATTATGAGTTACAAATGGGTGCTTCCTTGGACAGTGCGTATCCTCCCTCTTTAACTTCTCTCCGTTTCCTTCTCCTTTCACTGTCCCTCCTGCTCTACTCAGCCTTCACCTTCAATTTACCATCCGAGGATCGAGCCCTCCACGTCGATGTTCACTGACCAGCTCCGCATTGTTAGATGTATATATGTCCTCACCCACGCCAAACACCACCTCGTTGTCGGTCCTTCACCCACGCGAAACAGGCTTGAGGGAACTCTGAGACAGGAGGAGACTAGGCAAGGAGCTGAGCGATGCTTGCGCTGTAAGAGATACTCCAGGCCATGCGGAGCGAGAATTCTGTGTCGAAGAGCCCGCATGACGACATACGCCTGACAATACGAGGAGACACCCAGCACCACCTAGGTCACCCAGCTGCCCGGCTTAGAGCTGGCCAGCTGGGTCGCCAGCTGGGCTGGGCTGAGTGCGGGCTCAGCTGTAGGACGCTGGCTGAGCTGTAAATCAGTGAGCTGAGCTGCTTGCTGAGCCCAGCTGAGCGATGTTCAGCTGAGCTGGAGTGGACTCAGCTTGTGCGGCTGAGCTGGGGGTGCGTGCTCAGCTGCCCTCAGCTGACCTCAGCCAACACATAGCTAGCTCAGCCCAGTGTCATCAGGCTGAGCCTCACACCCACATAACCCAGCTGAGCTGGTCTATGCGGCTGAGCTGAAGCTGGCTCAGCTCAGCTGAGGTGTGATGGTCACATGGTGACAGATGTGACCAATATGTGACACAACAAACAAAGACAAACATGACAAACAAACAAATGATGATGGCATACATACACAAATAGATATGATGTCATAGATCCAAAATGATGCTCATTTAGATAAGACTATTGATATTCGCATGTGTGATATCATGGTCAATTCTTGTCCGATAAGGGTGATTTTGGTATCGTTAGAAAGCGCTTGGCGGCCTCTATCTGGATTTGTATAGTAGGTAATCAAATGAGGTACTGACACATGTCAAATAGTGGTTTTCTCAATACTAGGATTTGCAAGGACACCATTTGGCTTAGTTTGGTGGAGAATGTGATTAGCAAAACCTTTCCAGCACAAACTGGGTGGACAGGAAGGGCCAGGACTACTGCAGTTTCAGGAGTATTTGGATAATTAGAAGACAAGTTTCAGTGGTAGAGGCAAGTGAACACATGTAATGTGGTCATCCAGCTTCCTACTACCACCCATAAATCACACAAGATCACATCCCCTGATTTTGCTTGACCGCATAGGGTGTTATGTGAGGGCCAGTACCACCATGCAACATGCAACAGTCCCTTACACGCTGGGGTTCAGATGTATTTGGGTTATTAGCGAACAGATCTTGACATTGGGGGGTGGCAGACACATGCAGTGTAATCACCCAGCCATATGCTATCACCAATAAATCACACAAGATCCCCTCATCAAATTTGCCTGACCTCATATGGTGGTGTGCATGGTAGATGCATGCTTGTTCCATGGCATGGGCTTATAAACACACACTCTCAGCTCACTTAGAAGGTATTGGGATAGTGACCTCATATGGTATGGACTGCAGCTTTGAGTACCAGACAAGCCCCATGCATTGCAACCAGCTCTGAAATAAGCTGTGCGAAAACCAATGTATCACTTGTTTGAGGCACCCGCAATAGTTCACACACATTTTGGTCTATGGAATTGGGAGAAGGTCATCCACGAATACAAATGTCAAAAGACACCTAAGCAAACAGACCACCCATTGCTATGGAATAGCCCAAACTGTCCATTTGGTACCAGTTGTAACTGAAGTGCAAAGTTGTTCAGCACAACTGCTGCAAGCTGGCAGTGTTCCTGCTACATCTTGGGCATGTGTGCTCCGTTTTCTTTCCGGTCTTTTGTATTCTGCATCATTTGAAGGCCTGGTTTTTATGTGTATGGTGGCCAACTGTCCCACGGTCTCCATCATACTGAATGGGCATGAATATAGCTGTTGCTCATCACTTTTGGCACTTTGAGCTGAATTCAGCAGGACTGGTGTGCATTTAAGATGGGGGAGATCCTGTAAGAGGTAGTACGGAACACATATAACACTTTCAAATATTTATTTGGCCATCTGGAGTGTCAGGGCAGCATGAAATGACCTTCGCACTTGCAGATCACGAGGTTTTTACAGTTTTTGGTTGTTTTATGAAGACAGGGGATAGGTAAAAGTGGTATAAGTGGTATTACGGGGACTCTGCACCACCCTCACACCGTTTATACAATAACCGGGCATCAGAGAGCAGGCATTGAGATGGAATGGCACTCGCAAGCACCCAAATCATGAGAAATCGACGAAAATGCTTATTTTTGACAGCTGTATTGAATGGGTTCTGGAAACGTTACATGCATTGAAAAGCCCCGAATAAGGGCTTTCGAACGGTACCAAAACCATCCTTATCGGCCAGGAACTGAGTGCAATCAGGCTCATTGCAATCAGCCTGTTTCTTATCTAAATGAGTGTGACATCATCCTGTGCCTGACGATCATGACCTCATTGATAGATCTTATCACCATGACATCATAATTATTTTTATTTGATATGATGTCATTATCCAATTTTGCGAGGTGTGACATGGATGTGACAAACATATACAAACATACACAAAGCGTGACAGATGCGTGACAGAGGCTCAGCCGCAGGGCTGAGCCAGCTGAGCTGAGATGGGCTGAGCCAGCCCTTTCGCAAAATATTTTACAAATGTTGGGCGTGGTTATCGTCGGCCCAGCTAAGGCTGCTCAGCTAGACTCAGCTGGACTCAGCTGGACGGGCTCAGCTGGGATGTGAGCTGAGCCCACCTTGCATAAGCTGAGCAACATCTCACCTGGCTCAGCTAGCCGCTCAGCTCACTGATTTACAGCTCAGCCGGCGTCCTACAGCTCAGCCCGCACTCAGCCCAGCCCAGCTGGCGACCCAGCTGGCCGGCTCTAAGCCGGGCAGCTGAGGCCAGCTGAGTCCGGCTTAGAGCCAGCTCAGCTGGGTGACCTAGGTGCCACTCCAGGCAAATTGCCTTGTCGATGTCGGGAATCAACCCTGTTTTCACGCAGCGCTGGCGGAGGCAGGCGGCAAGGTTTTGGAGAGAAGAGAAATGCAGAGCATGTCCCACTGGGCGGAGTCTAAGTACCTCCTGCGCCAGACAGATTGCCTCGTCGAGGTTGTGGACCGAGTCTGCCTGCTTGGAGCGAAGGTGGAGGGAAGCAGCCAGATTATTCGTAGACGCTGCACGCTTGCTATGCCTGGAGGACGTAGCGCAAGAGCATCACGATGAAGGGCTATTGACCTGTCCAGCTCTTCGATATGCCCAACGAGCTCAAATTTGGCCAGCAGTGAAGTTGTGAGGGCAAACAGAAGCTGCCCCTGGTCATGCCTACTACCTTCCCCTGCAAAGTCTAGTGCAACTTGGTGAGCGATGACGGCCTTTGAGCTAGCATCAACGGATCTGGTCTCCTTCGCCAAGCTATAATAGGCCCAGCCAAGGTCGCCCCAAATCCCGATATCCTCAGGTTGGAGTCGGACTGCCACCTCCAAGCAAGCTACCTGGAATGATCTAGGACACAGGGTGTCAGTGACATCTCGGAACAGCAATGCTCCCCCGTCGCTGGTACACTCTGCCTCCCCTACCGCTGACCCAGACAATTCGATCACAAGAAATCTCCACTGGAACAGTACTTTGATGCCGACTTGCTGAAGGAGGTTGTGTAACGGCGTGCCTTCCCACTCAACAGCCGAACCTGGCCGTACCGATGGACCTCCAAGGTGAATATGTGTGGCAAGGTATCTCACAGCATATTTTTGCTGGTGGGACAGGTCGATGGGGTCGAGGTTGTGAGAGCTGAGGAGGAAACGAGGGAGTTCTGTGAGGCAGCATATGGCTAAATGTGAATGAGAGTTGAGGAGCGGGATATGGAAGGCAGTGTGTGCCGGTGTTGATGGACTTTGCACATACTCCGTGAAAGACAGATGGAAAAGGTGACTAGCTGGGTAGACCATGAGAATCTCATCACCGTCGAGGGCTTGCCTGATTTGCAGCGCCTTGAGGTCGGCTTGAATGCTGATGATTGCGCGAATGGGGAGATTTGTCAGGCCTGCAAGATCATCCAGTGGGAGAGGTTCTTGAAGAGCAAGTGTGGCGCTCAGGTACTCCCGGAACAGGTCTTGGTCCTAGGTGTCTGGAAACAACCATATGATAGCCTGGTGGTACAGGGTTGCCAATTGCTCGTTGTCCCCTAGGCTGCGTCCTGCATCGAGAATGGAGTTAAGAATGTCGTTAGGGGAGAAGCGGCTCAACCTCTTCCGCAGGAGGGAGCATACAACCGTCGCCCAGATGAAGAGTCCGTTGACAAGCCGTGCTAGCTGTGCAATACGCCATGACGGTGGGCATTGGCCACTATCCCAGCGTACGTGTTCAAACTCCTTCCTGAGGTACCGCTCCATGACGTCGGCCGACACAGGTCGCAGCTGGTAAAGGCCAATCGAATCATCCTCAAATCCTCGAGCTCGAGGATCCGAGCGACCCAGAAGAATGAATTTGATGGACGACAACGATGATTTGAAATGGGGGAGCGTCTCGATGAAGGCGCGGTGTGATCCCCATTCATCGACAGCGTCGAAGACCACGACAAGTGGATGAGCAAGGTTCAAAGAGCATACAGGATCGCAGAGGTGCGCTTTGAAGTGACCCTTAAGCGGTGCACCTTTACATGACTTGATGGCTTCGAGAATGGCCGGGATGGCGTCGGGGTGCGTCTCCCCGATCTCTCGAGATATCAGCTTCACGACGCTCTTGGGACCACGAGAGTCGATGGGTATGCCCCCGAGAGATATGGAGGCGGCGAGACGGCCTGCTGAGTGGAGTCGGTGGGTGAGGTGACGTGCGAGTGTGGACTTGCCGAGTCCTGCCGGTCCGTAGACGAACATAGCTAGCTCCAATGCTGGGTCTTCAATCCAGTTGAATAAGTCCACCACGACATCCTCGCGGCTGCCCTCCAGGTACGAGTTGCTCTCGAGGCCGCTCACATCCCGTTGCCTTGGAAGGCCTTCCCATAAAAGGGCGTCTATCGAAGTCACGTTAGTCAGAATGTCAGAGGATTGACGACCCAACGCACCGAGTCCGGGCTGAGGATACTGAACTATCTTTCCGGCATGGCCACCCCCAATGACTGTTCAATGCATTATTCAAACGAATATGATTCGAGGACATTCGATCTCCTCACCTGAACCTCCCCCAATGTTTGAATTTGTAGCGTTCCCGACGAAGTTCACGGTACCGTGGATGATATGGGTAGTATGGTTTGTTTGGAAACGCGGTTCGGGAACCGCCTCGGGAATGAATGCGTAGAACACTTACAGGTGTCGCCATGGTGGTGGTTTGAGTGATAGGTGATAGGTGATATTACCCGGGCAAGGTCCAGTTTCTGAAACGCCGGGGGTCTGGGACGCTATTATAGTACATTGGTGTCTACAACTCCCAGCTCCTGCCCTACAACGCACCGCCAAGCAGTCGCACGTGTTTCAGGCCGTCCAGTGGTGCATTCTCAGGCAGGAGGCAAATTTCGTGTAAGGTGAAGTCAAAAAAACTCAAGAATCCAAAAAGAAAAAGTGTTGATGGCTCAAGGCAACTTGGGACCTGCATGGCGTTCAAACAGTGTGCGGCTGAGTTGCCATTGGGATATAGACTGGCTCTGTCTTATAGACCGCCAGGGACCTATAGACAAGACGAGCGACGAGCCTTATTGCTGGCTTATAGGCAATGATTTCTTGTAGTTGCTTTGCTAAGCTCGGTGCGTGCAACAGCATTGGGGGAAACGGGCGTTGTGGAAGTTGATGAACTTTCTCCCAGAATTCCCGTCGAATTGAGATGAGGTCGGCGTTGGCATTGCACTCAAGTGTTGCATGCTCGGGTGACTCCGTTTTCGCTCTGCAGAACCTGCATAGCCTGGCCGACCTGTCAACGTCGATCCTTTGACCTTCGTTATCCCTGATCCATTTCAAGCGTTCTACTGCAAGTGCGTGACACCCTGTGATCAGTCTCGTCAGAGCGACGCGATGTTTGCAGTAGGTCACAATGCTCAAGTAGTGACGAAACTTGATGGGGACCACTCTCGGCGGCGCATCCTTCTCACCCGACTCCAGCCGTCCCCTGAGTAGGTACAACGAGGGTATCCTGTCGATGTCACGCATGATGGATTGTTCCATTGAGGCACGGACCATCTTGGATATTTTTTCGATTGCATCCTTGTTGATGCTCAAGGGATCGGTCACATTGACCGGGATGGGCAGTGTCTGTAGAGAATTGAGGAGGTCTGAGAACCAGCCAGCTTTGCCTGATGCCAGAAGGTTGATGGAGTCATCCAGGGCCAGTCTCGCATATCGATGACTTGGGAGGGTCAACAGATAGCCTAGAAAGATTAGAGCCAGGAGGATGTGTCTATACCTCAGGGGAACTATTCCTGTCTCCGAGAACAGAATAGCAATGAATGAGCGTGAGTGAACACCGAGAATCCTTCGGATCAAGTTCTTTAGAAGATCCTCCAGCATACCCAAGAGCTTGGCACTAGAAGCTGTGTCCACAATCACGTCGCAGGCATGTATGAGGTGAGGGTCAACTAGACCCATATAAAGCTTTCGTGCATCCCAGGGGTCAAGTGAGCCAAGCATCTTATGAATGCCAAGTACAATGTTTCCAACCGTCGTTGCCTTCACAAACTTAAAAGTGTAGTGATTTGAAAACATGTCTTTGCCCTCCGTCATGATGTGGACGCCAACATAGACCTGCCGTTTCTTGATTTCCACAGGATCCTCCCCAAAGTGAAAGCAGGGCAGTTTCATTGGGCGGGGTCCGAAGATGAGAACAGCAGACTTCGTAGCATTCACGAACATTGCATTTCCGGCACACCACCGATGCAGAGCCATCATTTTCTTCTGGAGGCCCTCAAGCGTCGTTGACATCAGGATGATGTCATCGGCTTGCTCGAGGCTCGCAATGGGGTGACCGGAAAGGCGAATGTCATCTGCACAGGGGTCGAAGATGAGGTCGGAGAGATAAATGGTCCATAAGATTGGAGAAGAGGTGTCTCCGGCAAGAATTCCCATCGCCGCTTTGAACTGTTCTGAGGTTTCCCCAGCATGTCTGACCGTGTAGGTCATCTCCTGGTACAGTAACCGCAGCCAGTCGAATATTTTCCCTCCAGCCCCGAGGCGTCGCAGCTTAGCCCACAGACATGCGTGATTGGTGGCTGGGAAGGCATTACTGAGGTCGGCAAACGCTACGTACAGAGTCTTTCCCTCAGCACGTGCCTGCTCCACTGCAGCTCTGAGAATGAAGACATTATCATTGGTTCTATACCCCTCGCGAAAGCCATTTTGAGAGTCAGGGATGATATCATTCTTCTCGCACCAGCGGGTGAGCCGTTTGTGGATTAAGAGAGTCATGAATTTCAGTCCACAGCTCTCCAGTGCAATTGCCCTGTAACCTTCAGGATCATCTCTTGCCTTCCCTTTCTTGAGGATGGCTGAGAGCGCCGTCGTGAGCCACTCTGTTGGTACTTCAAGAGTATCCAAACACTCGTTGAATAGCTTCGCAAGGACATCATTGTCAATCTCCATCAGGGCCCCATATCCCACCCCATCGAGACCAGATGAGGAGTTTTCCGCTGACCGCTTGTGCAGGTGCGCCTTGGCTCCAGCTATTTCTTCCTCTGTGAAGGGTGAAGAAAAGACCTGGTCGGCTGTCTGATCGGTTGTATGGCGGGGAATCGAATCCGACTCCATCTGGTGACACAGTAAGACATTGGCATTGAATGAGTCGGGCAGGGGGGACTGTGGGTTCATTCGCGATCTGAAGGACATGAACAGTCGCATCACCGGAATTGTATTTAGCCTCCGTCGAGCATACATGAGTTCATGGACAATGTCCCACATGTCTTTCTCCGTCTTGGCCGAGTGCAGGCGCTTTTTATACCCCAGGCGTGATGCGTAGACCAAGGCCCTGGACCGGTGCGAGTTCTTCATTGGGGCGTCACATTCATCGGGCCCATCCGAGTCAGAGCCAGACCCGGAGTCATCTGCACAGTCGCTGTCACTCAGCACCTCCAGAGCGTCGGTATCTCTTCCCTCTGGGCGGAGTTTCTCCATCGGGATATAGGCGATTTTGAGCATTGGGACTCTGTGCGCCGGAACGAGGGTGTCAGAGGGCAGTGATGAGTTCGGTGTGGGGGCAGGCATATCGGCGTCTGCCATGGGGCAATAGGGGGGAACATCAATCTTCTACACGGATCGTAGGTGCTCGTAACTCTGGCCGATCCCTCTCTTGAACGTCGGAGTGCTCGTCCGCGCCGGTGGGCGACGGGATCTTCAATGTGGGGTCGGCCTCGTACCTTGCCCCAGTTGGCGGGGAGGGTGACGAGCTGCAAGCAGCGGTACTACTGGATGGGGAGGAGGATTCCTGCGATGATGGAGAGGGATGAGGTCTCTGTCCTTCCTGTAGATGTTCAGCTCGAGACTCTGGAGAGCACTCGTCATCCCCACTGCTCGATGCTTGTCGCGGTTCGGCATTGGCCTGCGTCGATCCTGGAGACGGGTCGCGCGATCGATGGAATTTCCGAAAACCAGTGAAGAATTGATCCCTCTTGCGACGGTGTGGTACTTCGGGGTTGGAAGACATCTCCTCGTAGCGGACGGTGAGCGGAGCAAGTGAGCATCAAGTGAGAGAATGGCGGACGGTGCAGTACTCTGGGCGCTGTCAAACATGAGGCTGAACGCACAGCAATCCCCATTTCAGTATTCGTGACCCAGCCATGACGCTTTAACGCCCTGCCTTCGGGAGGCAATGCTGTGTGATGATGTGTTTACAACCGCCGTTGGTGATAGGCGCCCGAACAAACATCTCGACCCCATGGACCACGGACAAACATTCAACCAACATTGCATTATTTGTCGTTATAGGGGGATATGGGATGAAAATTATTAGGCTCCCAGCCGGCCGGTGTCTCGGATATTGGAAGTCGAAGAACGGTGTCGTCTGGGATGGGGGAGCCTTAGTTCGGATGGAGAGTTGGTAGATCTGGACGTCGGCCTTTGGGAGAGCAGTCGTAGGGATACCGGCGTTTCTGCGCTTCTTGAGCTAGAGGGTGGAGGGTGATGGTTGGATGCTGGGAGGCTGGTATCTGGACGGTGCGTAAAGGCGGAGAACGGGGTGCTGGGCACCTAGGTCACCCAGCTGAGCTGGGTTGCCAGCTGGGCTGGGCTGAGTGCGGGCTCAGCTGTAGGTAGTGATGGTCAAGGGTTTTGAAAACCCGCCGGGTTTGCGGGAAGGGTATGCGCGGGTACGGGTACGGGTAGACGTTCGCATACCCGTGGCGTTTAAAACGAGCCCAAGAACACCCAAAACGGACAGAAACTCGGAGGGTTATGAGTGAATTACCAAATTACTCATATCTCTGTCATTTCTCATCCGTTTTGGCTGTTCTTGGGCTTGTTCGACGCGGGAAACCCGCCGGGTTGCGGGTCAGGGTTCCCACGGGTACGGGTACGGGTCCCTGCGCCGCTACCCGCGGGTTACCCGTGACCATCACTAGCTGTAGGACGCCGGCTGAGCTGTAAATCAGTGAGCTGAGCGGCTAGCTGAGCCAGGTGAGATGTTGCTCAGCTTATGCAAGGTGGGCTCAGCTCACATCCCAGCTGAGCCCGTCCAGCTGAGTCCAGCTGAGTCTAGCTGAGCAGCCTTAGCTGGGCCGACGATAACCACGCCCAACATTTGTAAAATATTTTGCGAAAGGGCTGGCTCAGCCCATCTCAGCTCAGCTGGCTCAGCCCTGCGGCTGAGCCTCTGTCACGCATCTGTCACGCTTTGTGTATGTTTGTATATGTTTGTCACATCCATGTCACACCTCGCAAAATTGGATAATGACATCATATCAAATAAAAATAATTATGATGTCATGGTGATAAGATCTATCAATGAGGTCATGATCGTCAGGCACAGGATGATGTCACACTCATTTAGATAAGAAACAGGCTGATTGCAATGAGCCTGATTGCACTCAGTTCCTGGCCGATAAGGATGGTTTTGGTACCGTTCGAAAGCCCTTATTCGGGGCTTTTCAATGCATGTAACGTTTCCAGAACCCATTCAATACAGCTGTCAAAAATAAGCATTTTCGTCGATTTCTCATGATTTGGGTGCTTGCGAGTGCCATTCCATCTCAATGCCTGCTCTCTGATGCCCGGTTATTGTATAAACGGTGTGAGGGTGGTGCAGAGTCCCCGTAATACCACTTATACCACTTTTACCTATCCCCTGTCTTCATAAAACAACCAAAAACTGTAAAAACCTCGTGATCTGCAAGTGCGAAGGTCATTTCATGCTGCCCTGACACTCCAGATGGCCAAATAAATATTTGAAAGTGTTATATGTGTTCCGTACTACCTCTTACAGGATCTCCCCCATCTTAAATGCACACCAGTCCTGCTGAATTCAGCTCAAAGTGCCAAAAGTGATGAGCAACAGCTATATTCATGCCCATTCAGTATGATGGAGACCGTGGGACAGTTGGCCACCATACACATAAAAACCAGGCCTTCAAATGATGCAGAATACAAAAGACCGGAAAGAAAACGGAGCACACATGCCCAAGATGTAGCAGGAACACTGCCAGCTTGCAGCAGTTGTGCTGAACAACTTTGCACTTCAGTTACAACTGGTACCAAATGGACAGTTTGGGCTATTCCATAGCAATGGGTGGTCTGTTTGCTTAGGTGTCTTTTGACATTTGTATTCGTGGATGACCTTCTCCCAATTCCATAGACCAAAATGTGTGTGAACTATTGCGGGTGCCTCAAACAAGTGATACATTGGTTTTCGCACAGCTTATTTCAGAGCTGGTTGCAATGCATGGGGCTTGTCTGGTACTCAAAGCTGCAGTCCATACCATATGAGGTCACTATCCCAATACCTTCTAAGTGAGCTGAGAGTGTGTGTTTATAAGCCCATGCCATGGAACAAGCATGCATCTACCATGCACACCACCATATGAGGTCAGGCAAATTTGATGAGGGGATCTTGTGTGATTTATTGGTGATAGCATATGGCTGGGTGATTACACTGCATGTGTCTGCCACCCCCCAATGTCAAGATCTGTTCGCTAATAACCCAAATACATCTGAACCCCAGCGTGTAAGGGACTGTTGCATGTTGCATGGTGGTACTGGCCCTCACATAACACCCTATGCGGTCAAGCAAAATCAGGGGATGTGATCTTGTGTGATTTATGGGTGGTAGTAGGAAGCTGGATGACCACATTACATGTGTTCACTTGCCTCTACCACTGAAACTTGTCTTCTAATTATCCAAATACTCCTGAAACTGCAGTAGTCCTGGCCCTTCCTGTCCACCCAGTTTGTGCTGGAAAGGTTTTGCTAATCACATTCTCCACCAAACTAAGCCAAATGGTGTCCTTGCAAATCCTAGTATTGAGAAAACCACTATTTGACATGTGTCAGTACCTCATTTGATTACCTACTATACAAATCCAGATAGAGGCCGCCAAGCGCTTTCTAACGATACCAAAATCACCCTTATCGGACAAGAATTGACCATGATATCACACATGCGAATATCAATAGTCTTATCTAAATGAGCATCATTTTGGATCTATGACATCATATCTATTTGTGTATGTATGCCATCATCATTTGTTTGTTTGTCATGTTTGTCTTTGTTTGTTGTGTCACATATTGGTCACATCTGTCACCATGTGACCATCACACCTCAGCTGAGCTGAGCCAGCTTCAGCTCAGCCGCATAGACCAGCTCAGCTGGGTTATGTGGGTGTGAGGCTCAGCCTGATGACACTGGGCTGAGCTAGCTATGTGTTGGCTGAGGTCAGCTGAGGGCAGCTGAGCACGCACCCCCAGCTCAGCCGCACAAGCTGAGTCCACTCCAGCTCAGCTGAACATCGCTCAGCTGGGCTCAGCAAGCAGCTCAGCTCACTGATTTACAGCTCAGCCAGCGTCCTACAGCTGAGCCTGCACTCAGCCCAGCCCAGCTGGCGACCCAGCTGGCCAGCTCTAAGCCGGGCAGCTGAGGCCAGCTGAGTCCGGCTTAGAGCCGACTCAGCTGGGTGACCTAGGTGGGAGTGGGAGGTGCTGGAGCAGCGCCCACAGGGACATCCAGACCATGCCGACGCTCTCAGGAACCTCGCAAACTCCCTCCACCTGCGCTGCGACAAGGCAGGGTCGATTCCCGACATTGACGAGGCGATTTGTCTGGAGCAGGAGGTGCTCGAGCATCGCCCACAGGGACATCCAGACCATGCCGAAGCTCTCAGCAACCTCGCCGCCTCCCTCCACCTGCGCTCCAAAACAGCAGGGTTGATTCCTGACATCAACGAGGCCCTTCGTCTGAAGCGGGAGGTGCTCGAGCATCGCCCACAGGGACATCCGGACCACGTCGATGCTCTCAGGAGCCTTGCTCTCTCCCTTTGGTCCCGCTTCGGCAAGATTATGTCTGTTGACGATCTTACTGAAACAATCCGTCTGGATAGAGAAATTCTCGAACTTCACCCACCTGGCCACAATGAGCGTGCTCAGTCCCTCGGGAATCTCGCCATGTCCCTGCGTTCCCTTGCCAAAGAAACAGGGTCCTCCACTCATGATGCAGAGGCAGCTGAACTGGAGCAAGAGGCACAGGAACTGCTCTCAGATTCCTCTGACTGAACAAACCAGATACAGGCTCCCCCATCCACCTCCTTGGTCTCGCCATCTCCCACTATCCTCGTTCGAAACGGTCACAGTCCCATCACCGCCAGCCTTGTTGAGCCTTAGCCCACAGCCTCCCCGTTTTGGCCATGCACGTCGCGCAGCGCCTCATCATCTGCGATGGCCCTCACTCCCATAGCAAATTGATGGGGCGGTGCTTTCACCCTCTCCTTTCACTTTACCATCTATCCCCGCGGAGTCCCCAAGGACTGTATTCCGTTGTATCTATCTTCTCTGTCACCGGACATCTTTCGTGTTCCCTATCCCACTTCCTGTTCATGCACCTTTTCGTCATATCTTATTCCAAGTTCAACCATGTATTCCTGTCGTTCCTTTTGGCCTCGCTCTGGCCCTCCTCCCTACGTTCCTCTTGGCTCTCTCTCCGACCTTCTCAGGTCATGTAAAGCGAGGCTATCGTCGTTCAAGAACATTACCCGCGACCTGTTTTAAATATACTCCTTTCTTTACAGAACATATACACCACCGCCATTCCCTTTAGATATACTGTACAACCCTCCCAAACGCCCCGACACCCCCATCATGCTTCCCTTATCGTTCTCTAGCTCGGCGAACCCCGCACCGCGCCGTTTCCAACAAATATATTTGCGCCCTTTTGTGCTGTGCGGGTCGGCTCGCTCATTTGAGTGGTATGATTTACGCCCATTCACATCTCAAGTTGACTTGTATTGATGTAGAGCCCGATCACAGGGAGTCAGCCCCCGGAAGCATGCACGAAGCCTGCAATGGTGTCGTAGAATGTGGTTGGGCTGGGCTGGGAGTGCTGAGCTGGATTGGGCACCGCGTTCTTCGTACTGCTCGTTCCATCACCGCCTAGAGCCCATGAGGGAGGATCGATGAGCACCAGCCGTTGCCTGGCTTAGTGAGAGAAGGGAGGGTGTCTATCTGAAGGTCAGCTATCCGAGTGCCTTGTTTGTAGCAGTGAATAAGACGCACTATTCCGGACAAAGGCACTGGGCTCAACGTGGCTCGGTTATGTGAGTAGAGCAGCCGGGGATTCGCGTCACGGTCCCTCGCAGTGGGATGCGGCTTGAAGGCTGATGATATTTGATTAGAAAAGGTTGTAAGCAGAGTAAGGGCGAACGGAGGTGAGTGGTAAAAATGGGAAGGCAGGAGAGCACTCACCAAGAGTGTGGATTCACACCAGAGTGCGCTAGTTGCCAACTCCTTCCCCAGCATTAGCTAACCGAGCCCCCTCCTGAAGGACATAGCCCTCGTGGACGCGACGCCATGACTGGATCCATAGGAAGGCCCTCAGTTCCGAAATTCGTTCGTTGGGAAGGAGGTCGGACGGGGAGCGAAGGTGATGATGGGAGTTCTTGATTGTTCGGCCTCAGCCAGCAGTGCTGGACAGAGGAATTGTCGGCGTGGTTGGGTCGTGTTCGTCGTGGTCTTGGTGAGAACTTGGGTGCTTCGGGGGCGCTTCCTAATCGGAGCCGATGCTTTGTCAGAAAATGATTGCCGTTCGAAGGCTCCAAACGGGATAAGCCCCTAACTGCTCCAGGCTCTTCTCTGACTTCCACCACCACGAAGGAACTCCACCACAAAGGCCGCGCGTCCATCGCGACAGAGGGACGACGGTGTCCCATCCCCGGCCCTTACGTCGATTATGGCCCTTCGAAACCCAGCCACTTGTCCAAATCGACACAACCCGAAGCCGGACATCGACCATAGCCTCCAAGGGACCATAGAGAGAGAGAGACGGCGGCTGGAGTGGATGGGGCGAGGCGTGGTGAAAATGGGACCCCGGAGGGAGATGGATACGAAGTGGGGTCGGATTGTACCTGGAAGGGGGAGGCTTGACGAGGAAGGAGCAAAATGATCCTCCCCACGAGTTTGTGGTCGCTTATCCTCGACTTCGGCCACAAGCAGGACGTGAACTCCGCGTCTAGCCGTGCCATCTCTACCGCCCCCTTTGACGCTATCCGGGATCTATGGCGCTCGAGCACCGTAGGACACGCAGATGGGCGACAGCTCTCAAACCTACCATTTGACCGACTATGCATATGAACAGTGTCAACGGCCCTCCTTTCCCTTCATCCGATATATGGTCCCCCAACGCGTTGCTCCTGCCCATAATAACTATTGACGCGAAGGATCCCAGCACCGCTGGGTCGCTCTCCTCTATGCAATCAGCAAAAGGCCGAGTACCTCGACGACCTCCCCTCCCCTGCGACCTCTGGAACGAGGTCGACGGGCAAAAGGCAACGGTGATCTTCTCTCGTCGTGTCACAAGGGGCTGGCTGGCTGCAAAGGAAGGGTGCGCCGCTCCACTCTCCTGACCGTGCAGTAACTGACATCGCCTTCTCTTCACAGGGAAAAGCACTTGCGCGTTGGTCATGTCATCTGTGTGTCACAGGGTTCGGGACGGTTGGAGGGTCTACATCCAGAGAGTGAATGTACGAAGAGTGTCGAGGGCGATAAACGGATGTCGAGGCGCGTTTCATGCTGCGATTAAATCCCCAGCGAACAAAGAACTCCCCGAATGTCTCCCAGCCTATTTCGTCGTTCGTTGACGCTCAAAATTACGGGCTCCCCGCAGCCAGATCCTTCCGAGAAACGATGCCCTCTGTCGTCGCTCGTCGGCTGGTGTGAGCTTCCACCAGTGACGACACGACCCTTTGGGTGAAATCTTGGTAGAACTCTTCGGTCACTCAACTCGTCGTAACTCGACATTCTGCATTCGCCTCGACCACACGTCGTCCCTCGCGCTCCCACTTTCAAAGTCTCGACACCCGTCGTGCTGCGGGAGATACAATGTTCTGGACTGGATGACACGCTCTTACGCCTTCACCACCGAGCTTCGTCCCTCTCCTGATTACCCGCAAGGTTCCCGCCTGGACCGTCTTCAATCCTCGCAGCCTCACTGAGCAAACGTCCCCTTCATTCATACCGCGGCGAGGTCAACGCCTACGGAGCACCAGAAACACCCGCCGCATCTCCTGTTTCGATCGGCGGGCGACCACCTCGCGCTCCACCTCCACTACCATGCTTTCTCTCCGTGCCAGAGAATCCACTGGTGTTCATAGAAGGCGCCGATACGGGGGTGTACAGGCTCGGCGGATTCAGCTAGAGGGAGGGAGGGGATAACGAAGGTGCCGGCGCTTAAGGTGTATCCACAGTGTAGCAGGAGGCTTCGATCAGGGGGTAGCTCATGTAGCTTTAACATAGCGGACGTCAGGGCATCTCGCATCACTCGCAAGGTGCGAAGAGTGTGCCCCTCGATTACGGACCAGGGTGACCGGGGAACTGTGACGGTGAACTTCATGAGGGAAGGGCTCATGCCACGACACTGGTGAAGTGGAGATGGGAGTACTTTACACTCCCCCATTTTGCCTTTGGGAATCCAGTGGACATCCAGTGGACATTCTGGACGTCTACTGGACATTCACTGGCCTTTCTCTGCCAAATTTGCTCAAATTGTCCAGTGGTCGTCCAGTCAATGTCCTGTATCAGCCAAAATTTCACTGGATTGTCCAGTGGATACTGGACGGTCCAGGATACGTATCCAGTGGATGTCCACCCCCTTAGATCCACTGGACATCCAGTGGAAGACCAATGATTTCCAGCCAATATCAGGTATGTGGCTGTGCAATGTGGCTGTGCAAAATATTGAAGTAGTGTCATTGTGTGTCATTAATTCTGGAAAAATCATGAAAAATATGGAAAATATTATGTTTGTATTTGTTTACTTGTATTTGTGTGTCCAGTCTGTGCAGGCCTTTTCATTTATGGTACTGGCCTGTTTCTTGGCATCCTCTGTCTACATTATAAATACTAGTATTTCCACACCTGTAATAAAGTCAGGCTACATAAAACAGAAAGACAAAAGACAATCACTACAACAATATTTCTTAAAGTTGTCCAGCTTAACAAGCTTTGGCGCTTGGAGAGCAAGAATGGTGCAGTGGAGGGTGGCAACACATTGTCAGAAATCAACAAGGAAAGCTTGATAGTATACCATTGTAGAGCTGAGTCTTGTGTGTGAAAAGTGGGGGTGGCCCAAGTTCTCAAGCCCAGGCCCTAAAGTTGGCAGGGAGGAAAAACAAGACAGATTGAAAAGTATGAAATGGGACAAAGCTAAATTAAGGAAAGGAGATGCAATGAAAGATTGCTTTTATACTCCTTGTGGTTGTGTTATCTACAATCTGAGATACTTAGCACTCCAACCACCCAGCCATGAATGCCATTGCCAGGTGATTCCATCAAAACCTCCACCCAGCAGGGTGGCATGATCTCAATGGACACATTAGAGGTGGTCCCTTAGAGTTGACCATTGTCAAATACTTTCTATTTGCAAAGTCCACTGGATGTCCAGTAGTCAAGCTGGAATCCACTGGACATTGACTGGACTGTTTGAGTGCTGAACTGGACACCACTGGATCTCACTGGATTCCACTGGACATTGACTGGACATCCACTGGATTTGCTAGATGTCCACTGGATTCTACTGGATTCTACTGGTCTACTGGACATCCTGCAGGACATATGGGGGAGTGTAAAGTACAGGGAGATGGTCCGCACCACGTAGGCGCGTGCGAATAGCATTCGCGATGGTGGTGGTATAGAGAGGTGCGTAAGACTATCGGTATGGATGCGCACGACACCGGGCTAACATTCAGTGCAGGAGACCCGCCCACGCTCAGTGATTGCTGTGTATCTTAGTCGCAGCCAAGTGAGCCGTCTGGCCTGCGAAGATTCGAAACACCAAGTCTCTCCCTATCTGTTACACCAGACAGGTGCCCAGAGCTGGCCTCAGGACTAGTTGGAACGTGAGGCAAGTGCTTTGGAGTGTCCCGCCAACTTTCTGGACCTATGGTGTGGACACGGGACACGCGATCGACTTTGTCGAGCTCACTATTCCAGGTCTACGCATACCATTTCGCTCCAAGGTTCTCCAATTATTCCCTTTTCAAATCCATCCCCTGGCTCCCCCACCCTTCCAATGATAGTATCTATTGCCCCTTGCATTTTCAATCCTTTACTTTCAAAAAGTGTGCCTCCAAACGGTAATTGGGGATACTCGCCAATGGATCTGCTTCCGTTCGCAGCCACGCATCCAAGTCGACCCGCTCACTGAAGGTCACCTACATGACATGAAATCGTCACCCGCCTTCCCGATCCACGTTAGCCAATTGACCCTCCAGCTCGTCATCGATATGATCTTCATTGAAGTCACGTTGAGAGACAGGACCGGGGTCCCCATTCTGATTCATCTCCGCGTTGAAGGGTTGGGCAGGTTTTTCCACGCCACTTGTCTCCCCAAAATCTACTCTAAATATACCTGTCTAACACGTGAAGGGCGTCAGTGCCGAGACGGATTTGAATCACGCAAGATATATGTAGAGTCGCCCTCAGCCCAGAGGATGCAAATGACTAGAAACCTACTACCGAAGTGCAGCGAGCGAAATTCCACGACACAAGCACGCGTCCTAGATGACTCGGGAGAGATATGTAGGTACCAGCTCGAAAGAGGGTGGTGGCACAAGAGCAAGCACCCAACCATCCCACGCGGCTTTGCAGAGGAAAGTAACCATGCCCCAAACGAATAAACAAATAGACGCCCAAAGAACCAAGCCAATGCCAGCGACATCTGCAGAACGTTCTCCAGGCGCCACTGGAAGACGCGAAGCGGTGATGTTTTGCCCTTCAGCCGAAAGTAAACCGCGCCTGGAGTGGCCCTCCTAGGTCTGGGACGGCCTCTCAGGTTCTACCTGTATTCTCGCATGACGTCCCTGGTACTTGGCTAACTCAATCGGCTCGACGCCCTGTCAAGGAAACACGAAGAAACGCGCATCGTGAGCCCTTGGCACCGCAAGACCATGTCCAACTCGACACATACCCCGAAATCCGTAGAAAGCCACCCACACGCGATAGCCTTTTCCCGATCGGTGAGCAGGCGCTTGAAGCGATGCGTGATTGCGACTATCGCCAGCCACCTCGCCGAGCACCGCGTTCTCCGCGAGTTCAAGGGGACACTGCACTTGGCCATGGAGAACGGGATGCTTCCCCTGACCTATTGCATCGCCCTTTGGACGCTTTCCTGCCCTATTGCGTTGCCCTTTGGACGCTTTCCCCGCCCTATTGTGTCGCCCTTTGGACACTTTCCCCGTCCTATTGCATCGCCCTTTGGATGCTTTCCCTGTCCTGTCGTGTCAATGCTTCCCCGACCTATTGCGTCGCCCTTTGGACGCTGTTCCCCGTCTTTGAAAGTTCCGAGGCCATATGCCTTGGGTACTTGTTCCCTGCTGAAAAAGTGCCAAGCCTTACCCTTCCTAAGACCATGTGATCGTGTGTCCCAGCTTCCGTATACAGTGTCGCGGTTTTGCCCCTATCAAGTCCGCCCCCCACGCTCGTTCCTTTCTGCCGTTTTTGTTCGTACCTCTATGCATTCAATGTACTACTACAGCATATAATCTCGCATCTTGGCTTCGTTCACGCACTTTACCTCCTTCTCCATGCCATCGTAAATGTACGCCGTTCCGTCTCCGTCACCTTGGACTGCAATCACTGCCCCTCTATCTTTCCAGCACAACTTCTGCATCTCCGCCTCGCGTTGACCCAGACGCCAGCAGAACAGTCTTCCTGACGGTAAAAACTTGTCTCCCCACTTGAACGTCATAGACAGTCCTTCGTCCCACTGCCGCATCCCTGGTCCACACGCTTCACACGTTACCCGGCCCTCTCCGTGCAGCTCTTCACAATCTTCTAGTATCTTATATCCCCGCTCTTCGTACTTCGCGATCGCCCCGCTATCTCGCTCCTTATCCTTCCTCTCCCACTCCTTAAGTCCGCTCCCGTGGTTCACGACACCTGGATTCAACGTGAGTGATGTCCGTTCGCACATGCCGCCGCGCTCACCTTTGTAGTTAAGGGTCCATTGCGGATAGTAGCATATCACTCCTTTCGAGGTCACCGCGTTCATTACCACCGTCGAATGGAAGCAGAAGATCGGTGCCTCGGCGCACGGAAGAGCCGACTCTATAACATTGAGCTTCGTTCCATCCTCTCCCCCCTTCTGCATCAGGACCACGTTTTTCATGACATGCTTCGCATACGGCCCCTCTTGCTCGGTCGATGCAACGAATGCCTCAAGCCCGTCGTTCTCCTCTTCCTCATTCCCCTCTTGCGTGGACGCCTCACCTTCTTCCCTCCCCGCCCCCGGTGACTGTCCCTCATCTTGCCTTCCAGGCCACGGAACCACCTCGTATCCATACCCCTTGAAGAACCTCAACACTTCAACCAGTGTCCCTTCGACGGCGTAAATATCGATGTCTCCGGGCACGATCTTCCCTGGTCCCACCATGTACACCCCACAAGATCCCGACACCACCGCCTTCAACCTCTCCATCATGTCGATTGTTTCTGCAAACGGTAGTCCATACTTCTTCAGAAGTGCTGTCAACCTTCCTTCCAATTCGGCGTGCGCCGCGTCCGCGAACTCCTCGATTGTGGACAAGATAAGGAGCTCGCGCACCGTGAAATGGCTGATTGCTTCCAGGAAGAGTTCCTCCGGGAGGCCCCCAAGCCCTTGCCCTACGTGTTGCGATGTCAGGCGACGTTAAGTAGACGGTCCTCATACGACGTATGCATTTGTTCGGCGGTCAAGGCACTCATCGTTCAAGTATGAAGGTCGGAAAGGCGATGTCAGCTTTGTGGTCGATGGTGAAGGCTCCGTCAACCCCCGCCTCCTTTTGGTCCCCGTGTCTCAGCTTACATCGTCATCGGCCCCGCCTGTCTCTCCATCCCCGGAGCATGGATGGCCCACTCGACTCCAACACCCGAACGCTTCCCCTTCACCTATCCACTGCTGCTCATCCCCTCCTTCTCTACCCTATCATCGAAATGTGTCCTCAGATGGATCAGGCCTCTTTCCCGCATACTCCCGAAGACATCTTCCTTCGAATTCTATTCTTTTCATTATATACAGGATCGGAATTCTCCCCGTACCTCCAAAGCGATGATGTTTCTGCCCAACTTGTTGACGTACGCCAACGACAAGCTTCATTCGTTCGATCTTGGTTCGCCGTCAGCAAGGCCGTCAATGTCGACGCCAACAAACTTTTCTGGCGATCTATCTTCATTCAGACTCCCGGTGAAATTTACACCATCCTTACTATTCTCGACGGATCGCCATCGCCTTATCCCTACGACATCGGCGCCCTGTGCACCTGCCTGGAAGTGCGTATTTCTGACGCCTACGCCCCCGGAGCCCTCGCTTCCCTCATTCGCAAGACGCCTAACCTCAAGGTTTTCATCCTTCGTAACACCCTCCCGGCTTCCAACCCCCCCCTTCGCATCCGTGTGTTCCCAATTATCGAAGCGCTCGCCACAACATCCCTCGCCCTGGAAAGAATTCAGTTCGAGTCCCAAGATGAAGAACCAAATGTGGCTGAAACGAAGAGGCTGCTCGGGTCACTGAAGCACCTCGTCACCTTCCATCTCGACAACGTTTCCATCAAGCCGTACCCCGATGACCTTGCCCCTCTCCACGTTCCCGCGCCATCCCTCCAAGTACTCTCGATAGGAAGCACGGCGCGTCAATACCCGTGGACGGTCCCTTTCCACCGCACCGGCGACCTCTTCCGGGTCTTCGATTCGCCCACAACCCTCCCCAACTTGGCGGTGGTGCACATCTACCAGCCGTCTGTCCGCCTTCGCGACTTTCTCAATCTTTTTGGTGGACAACTCGAGGAGCTGGGTTTCTCCTGCGCTGAACCTTGGGTGGCCGGCCCCAACAACTCTCACCTCATGGGGTTGTGCCCTTCGCTGAAGCACGTCACCTGCGTCGCGCCTGAGGGTCCCGTGTGGGCTTTCACTTTCCCATTGCCACCTCATCCCACCGTCGAATCTATCACTTGCTTCTACGTCAACGCCAGGCCCCCCTCTGTTCACGCCTCAGGTCGTGTCGTCCTGGAGATTCTGCCCTCTCTGGTCCACTACGGGGGGGTTTTGCGGAGGGTGTCCCTGGTTGAAGGTCCCTCCGACATCAAGTTTGAGGAAATATCCGCGTTTCAAATCATTCACCGTAGCCTCGTATCTGCGGGAGTTCAATTGGACGTCATTCGTTTGACGTTGTAGCGTACGTGCTTCTTACCCGTCTAAACCCCTTGACTCATCGCGACATGTGCCTACCCCTTTCTGCAGGTCGTTTGTTCTTATAATGTTTTCCCTCTTGCGTTGTATCATCCTCACTGTGCCTGCCCCTTTACACAACTTCCCTCCGTCGTATTTTCCGCCCCTTATGTGATTGTATCTAACTTACTCCGCCGCTCATCCTTGCGTCAGTCCTCTTCGTGATATTCGATGCCAGACCCCGAATGAGTTTGCCCGCCTCTTGTCATCCAAATATCTGCACTCCTCGCCGTGGCCGTCCCTTTGCACATAAGAGGGTGTGATTGAGCTCTACGCCCTCCCAAACCCTCACTTCAACATTCTGCGCCTTTCCCAAGGTGTGCCGTCTAACACTTGCTCTTTCTACCCCTCTCACCTTGCGTTCACAGTCGGCAACTGCCTCCTTTAATACCGTCGCACCAGTCCAGCCTGCCTGCCTTCTGTTATCCACTTGAGCCTTTTTCCCCTTTTCTTCTTTGTCTATATATCCGTATTTCTTCAGCTTTCTGGCCTACCTTGGTACCCAGGCCGTTCAGTCCCCCTCCTGCACCACTGTCATGGCGTCCCTAGGTGATACCGACACAGGGTTGCTTGCTGTATTCCAACGTCTGCCCGACGAACTCTGGCTTATCATACTTGCGTTGTGCGCATACGATCAAGACTTGTTCTCAAGCACCATCGAATATAGTGCCCTCTCCACGAGACGCAATCCAATGCCACCCGCCATTACGTCGTTCGCCCTCGCTTTCGTCCATCTCAACAGACGGTTCTCCAGTATGGCTGTTCAAGTATTGTGGCGATATGTCGTCGCATGCTCTCCAGCATCGCTTCTGCTGATCACCACACTCGCCCCCAACTACGGACAATATACCTGGCGTTTTGAACTGCGCCTCAAGGAGGAGTATCACCTCCCCGCCATCCTCGACATCTTGGTTCATATGCCCAACCTCCGGGTTTTCTTGAACCAAAACTACTCCAATCGCATCGCACCGGTTCGCAGGACCAATCCCGAGCACGTTATCCAGGCTATATGCGAATTTTGTCCGCTTCTACGTCGCGTACAGTTCGACGCCGAGTGGGAGTACCCGTTGCTTCAACAGGTCAGGGCTGTCCTCAACGCCAAACCCGCGCTGGAAGCCCTTCGCATCTGCGGGCTCGCTTCCGACGATTCAACCGTCGTGGAGAATTGGGAGGGTCGTGTACCCATTCGTACCCGTTCCTCTCTCCACTCCCTCTCTCTCGGCGCCTCGTATTGGATCATGCAGACGGACCACTGCGAACGTGCCCTAGCGTCTTTCTTAGGGATGCTCACGGCATCCGATGCGCTGCCTGCCCTCACCACCGTGCACCTCATGGAGAACTGCTCATCCTCTGTCCGCTTCCTCGAAACGTATGGGCGACAGCTTGTATCTTTGCTGTCCCTCCCCCCAAATCAATGGTCTCTTCGATCCTGGGATTACGACATTCCTCAATTCACGGACCTCTGCCCTCAGTTACTCCACGCCTGCTGGTTGTTTAAAGACTGGCACGGTATGGATGAGACCCAGCCCATTCCAGGACATCACCCCACCCTTCGTAATGCGGAGATCATCCTTCAGAAGATTGAAATCGCGGTACCTGATGGGTATGAGGATTGTATGCGGACGCTTCTCGGATGCATCCTTCACGGTCAGTTCCCGGCCCTGAAGACCGTCTCCTTTGTGGCCAATGGAGGGATTACGCCTTGATTACGCCCACTCCGACTGGTTCGCGCAGATGGAGGTCGCTTTTCGAAACAAGAATCCGACCGGGGTTGCATTGGTACAGGACGACGGGGTATACCTCTGCGTGCCCTGATATATCCTTTCCATATGTTCATCGGACATGTTGCCGTGTTTCCAGTATGTTGCGTTGTTCTAGACTCCCATATTCATTACCAGCCCGTGACTGTTATACAAATGCGACCCTTGTATGTGACTCGCAGCTCGGCTACGACGGCCAATGCCCTCCGAGTTCAGGACCCTATCGACTTTCCTCGATATCCAAGACGCAATGCAAGATGGGGTGTCGCCTTTCGTTTGGGAACATCCCCGAGACTGCTGCGTGTCCGCCTCCTATACCTTCTCAACTCAATTCGGTTGTATTGAATACGACCCAAAGCGTACATAATATCCTACCCTCCACGGCCTGAATTACTGCGACCCTGCTCCCCAACTGTGCTGTATGGTACATACTTCCTTTTTAAACTGCTCGACGGTATTGCTGCCTCCCGCCGCTTGCGCCGTCCTCCAGCCTCTTCTCGAACCTTGGTCTTCAAGGTTGGGCGGGAATTCTGGTTTCATTTCTTATCAGCGTATAGTTATCGAGGCGACACAGAACCCTCCTACCTCGCGAAACTCTGGGTTAAGCATGGTCAGACTCCGCAAGGTCGTGACCAACTTATAGCCGCGATCTCCACGTCCGCCTTCCCGCCCGAGTGGAAAGGCCATGAATGTGACGCTGGCCTCCACAAGGTCTCCTTCCTTGAACTCGCCTGGATCGATGTGTTCGAAGCTTGGATCACCTTAAGTACCCAGTTGGATGCAGGTCCAAGTTGACATACCTCGGGATTCCGTCCTCGCTTTCTCTTCGGGCCCTGTATTCGACGACATTGTCCGCGGTACGAATGAAGTGAATGTCTCGCGCTGCCTCCAGAACGTGATGAGGGTCGATGTCCGGAGGAAAAGGGATGTGGCGTAAACTGGGCACCAGGCGCCGCTCAGTGAAATAACGCGTGTGTGCGTCCATGGCGAAGTCGCCTTCATACAGGGCGTGTGTGAATCCCTCTAATCCGTCCTCCCCAACTGCGTCTGCGAACATGGTCCCAATTCGCTCTAGCGTCCCCTGATTCTCATTGAATCCCTGAGACGCAAGCCCGGTTAGGCGTACGTATTGACGAAGGAGACGAACATGAGGGAATTGAGTGCTGCGTCTGTAAACGTTGAGTACAATTGCTTGATCCATATTCTCCTGCCACTCACAATGGGCCATTCACCGGCGGAAGGACCTTCGAACAAATGATGCCGGCCACTCTGCATGTCACCTCCTCCATATCCGATACGTCTCCCTTCACCAAACGCAGGCACGGTGGTTCTGAGAAAAGAGCAACTCGGCAGTTCGTGACCTGGGTAGACGTGAGTTGTAGGCTGAGTTGGTGTTGTGTTACTCACATCGAGAGACCTCAGACTGGTCATTGCACTATCTTCCTGTTCCACACGTTCCATATAACCATTCAGCCATAACCCTGGTCGCAACGTACCTATTCAGAAGGTGCAACTGGGGTAAACTGCCCTACTCACCTGCGGCCGTTTGGTCGTATTGCCAGTTCATGGCGGTCGGTTTGTATTGCAGAGTGTTTCAGGCCCCAGCTCGAATTCCCCTGGTACCATGCCTGGGGTGAGACCTACACACGGCGCGGCGGGCCCAATGCGATTTGTTTGCGCATGCTTGGTGACTCGAAAACGGACACCCCAAGAGGGCTCAGACTTCGTTGTATGCTGCAATACTGGGAAGATAGACGCGGTATTCATTTGGATCAGCTCGGGGTGTCCTTGCCTTTCATACGTTCTATTATAGCGCGGTCCCTCTGACGCTGGGCCGACATATGAAATTAGGCGCCCATAAGTTATTGATGCCGTATCCGATCTCTCCTCCCATGCTCCATGCTCCCGTAATCCCAAGTTGCTATGGGGGTCGGCGCCTCCCTCTGTATTGTATTTATTTTTGGTGCAACCACACTGCCTCAAAATTATGGCGGGATCAGTGTCCGCCGGTCTCTCTCTGTACCCAGTAGTATTCGTCTCTGGGCGCATTGGACTCCATCGGAGAAACTGTTCCCCGGGCCTAGACTTGGAGCGCCCTCGATCATCTCCAACTCAGCCTGCAAAAAGGTTGGTCATGCAACCAACTGAATGCTTTCCGTTTTGGGGTCCGTTTAATTTTTATAAAAAAAATTTGGGCTTACGCTTGGGATATAAGAGGAGAGACATCACGTCCTTCCTATCCAACCTCCCATCCCAGCTGGTTTCTCGAAAGTATCGCTCGTCGTACACCATGCCTTTCAACACTCCTGCCCAACCCTCCTTAGAACGGTATGCCCTGCGCCTTTACGTACCGTTTTTGCTCTCAAACGTACCTCTCTAGTTCTTCGGTCACGCCTCCAGATGCCGACTCTGAAGGACGGCCTCGTAGCTCCTTCAGGATCACAACGGAGTCTGCTCGTTCTAAGGAGTGTCGCCGCCTGGCTCATCAAGAAAGGGTGGCTGCTCAACAGAAGTCAGTGAAATGCCTGCTATGCCCCTTCCCCCAATGTTCATTTATTATGGTTAGGCAACTTCGAGTACCAGATCCTCCCGAAAACGCCCGTACCTGGTTAGAGCTGGACTCTGACGACGCTGGTGCGGGTCCCCTCGACAAAGACGACACCTTATATCAGGGACCCTCTGTCCGGTCACGAATTGCTTCCGTGCAAGCGGCACGTGAGGCAGGTCCGATTACTCGACGTGGATCTCAGCCCACCAGGTAACGTTGATTGCCACCACAACGTCCCGTCGTCTCACTTTGTATCTAGGCGTGGTGCTCGCGACGATTCCCTGGAGGCCCCTCCTTCGGCTCAGCCCCGTCGTCATTCCATTCCCTCTGGGGAAGAAGGTGGTGACGTTCACCTTGGTCATCTGGTTGCGAAAGAGAAGTGAGCCTCCTTCATTCGTCTCCTCGCCCACGTCCTCACCGCTCCTCAGGCACTATCGCCAGTCGAAGAAAACCTTCAAGTCTGCCTCAATCGTTGTCTCTACCGACGATGAGGAGCTACCTTCCCGAGACGAGACACGCCGCTCTTCGACTACCAAGCGCCTTCGTGCTCCCACATCGGGGAACGGAGAGGAGACTACAAGGTATGCATGCGGGACTGTCCCTGTTTTGTTTCGTGGTGTCAATACTCACATTACTCTTAGAGCGAAGAAGGCTCGCACCGCTCGTTCCGAGCCCGACTGGTCTATGCTCAAGACCCCTTCCCCTGCACGCCGCGTTTCACCGTTACGTTCCCCTCCCCCTCCCCCTCCTTTGGGGTCTGACGACGAGTGAGTCTCTCCCCTATCTCTGGCTTCTGTCCCTCCGCTCACGTTAACCATTCAAGTTTGCCCTCGATGGGCGATATCGCGAGGGGCGGGCGGCGATCCAACGTACATGACCAATCTCGTGGCCCAATGATTGACGACGAGGCTGTAGAGTCTGGAGGCGAAGAAGGGGGTGTCGACGGGCATAGCGATGATATGTTCATTGGGCGTGATGGGGAGGACGACTACGACTACAACGACCCCTTCATGTGCGCGCCTCATCCCTACTCTTCTACCAACGTCTGTACTGACACCTCTTCAAGCGACGACCAGGGGTTCGACTCTCAAGACAGCGAGGCTTCGATACCCAAGACCCTTGGCAGTGATCGCCACCGATCATCAAGACTGGCGCCGAGTTTCGAGCTCAAGTCCGCCACCAAGCAGCGGAACGTTGACCTTGACTCTGAGCTTGACTTGAGCGGTGACAAAAGGCCTCTCCTGTGAGTTACTCGGCCGCGTTCTTGCACAATACACCCCTCATCCTTTAATAGCCGTCTTACCAAGGGCCAGCGCCCCCCTCAAGACGAGAGACCCAAGCCGAAACCCCGCCGCGTTCAGTCCGTTTCCGAGAAGGAGGACCGTCCCAATTCGCAAGCCGCTCCAAAAGCTCAACAGGCAGGAAAGTCTTCCGAAACCGCTGTATCTGATGCCCACCGTTCCAGTGACAAGGGTAAAGGAAAAGCAGTTCGTCGCTCCAGCTCCCCAGAACTGGTGGAAGGCGTTGGAAGTGGCGATGACCAAAACCTTTCGTGAGTGATTTCGTGCGTACAGTTTCATTGGTATTGACTGGCCTTCAGGGAGATGTCAGAGTGGGAACGGGCCCAGTTAGAGTAGGTTGCCCGCTCCATGCCTTGTTATCAGTTGCTTACGCCCATGCAGACTCGCCATTCGCAACATCAGAAAAGGCGCTGGGATAGGCTCTTTGGGAGAATCCAGTAGTCAACAGTCCTTCTTGCCCACTCCGAAGGCCACCAGCCTGTTCACTTCCGCGTCTCCTGCGTTGTCCACGCCGAATGCGACGGCGATGTTCTCCACCCCGGGGAGCAACCTGTCTACGTACGCTTCGCCGCCCCAGCCGAACCTCGCCTCGCCTCTTTCTACGCAGGCGCCGTTATCCATGCAAGAACTCGTCCGCCTTTCTCGCGCCAACGCCGCCGGGACTGCGGCTGCGTCGGCGGTGCCTGCTCCCGCTGTAGCACCTCCCCCGATTCCCCAAACTGATGTCCTCCAGCTCACCATGCTCTGCTCTTTGGGCGACATCCCCACGGTCTGCGGATGTACGCATCCTTCGTTCCAGGACCCAATCTTGGCTGAAGTATACCCAGGATTGATCAATCTCCTGTGAGCATCCATTTGACTTGTGCTAGCATTAGCTGACCGTTTCTTAGACCTGGTCACTTCGAGCCTTGGGGGCACACTCCGGGCCCTGGCTTCGTCATGTTCAGCGCGTGGGGGGATCAGTGTCCCAGCATGAACGCTCGGTACGTGCTCGTCCGCAATGGCAGGCCGCGCTTGCTAACGTAACAATAGGGTCGCCCTCGATGCTGTCAACTTTGAGGAGTCCGGCTATGTTCGTAACCCGAGTCGCTGCTCCCCTGCGAATGTCGGAGTATACCCCGTTCCTGGTCAGAAGGATCGGCTCAATTTCTACTGCGCTGGGAGTGATCCGGTCCCCCTCGTCGCTGTCACCATGGGTATGCTCGAGGACTCGCAGATCCTCACACCCAGCGCTGGTGGCCTGCGTCAGAAGTGGGTGTCGATCATCCTCCACAACCAGGAAATGCAACGTTACAGAGGATTCGTGCGCATGGTATCCGGCCAGCCTTTCCTGCGGGCCCAATACAACAAAAACGCCCTCCAGTTCTCCACCAGGCCTCTCTACAAATACAGTGAGAACCCGAACGACAAGAATAAAGGTTCGTCATCTGTTCCTGTTAGAGCATTCTGTCTAACCGCGCCTCCCTACGTTCTTAGCACAATCGGCCAAGAACCGTTCGAAGTCATTGCGTGTCCCCGCGTCGAAGATGTTCGGCTCCTCCGGTGCTTCGAATGAGTCGGGCAACCGAATCTCCGCCGAGACGTTCTCCCTTCCCGCCGAAGCGACAGGTGCGTTCCGTGTAGCCTTCGACGGAATCCAACTTACCTTTCGTTCAGTCCCTGTCTACGACGCACGCGGTGTTTCCTCGTTCGACTACAACGCCAACCTCACGCAACTGGCTCAGACCCTACCAGCTTGGACCGAGGGGGAAATCCCGTTCGCGAGCTTCGTCGTCGGCGGTCATACTATATCGGTCTACCGCTCCGGTGCTGGTCACTGGACGTTGGGATGCAACTTGCAGTGGGTCATCGTTCTGGGTACCCCCGAGCACGATTGATTACGCCCTCCGGTCTTGGGGTCAGTTATTTGGTAGCTTTTTCCCGCTGCGTGCAGCAGGGTTTTTTAATGCGTCCACTTAGCTGTAGGCCTATAGTTGTCTCAAGTAGCCTGCCCTTGTAGCCTGCCCTTGCATCGACAGATATACTCTGGCGTTCTCTTCATATCCAACACGGTCCTGTCTAGGGGTGACGCTTCAAAACTCGTTGTCGTCGTGAAGACCATTAGGTTCTACAGAGCTTGAGCCGATTGCAATTTATACCATATATTCAACAGATAACAGGGCTATCAAAATCTAATGGTCCTTCTGGCGGATGCTAACCGACTCAACTAAGGTCTGACATCTCGAGAGTCACACCATTCTTCCTCAACGATCGCCCGTAATATCGAAACCAGGTTGTGTTCCCGACGTCGGAAAGTTCATCCCCGCGCTCATGAAAGAAGACTTTCTTGAGGTGCGGGAAGTCACCCTCCCTGAGCGTTCTGAGCGCATTCTGTATGCACTCTGCATAGTCAGATGGAGCAGCTGCTTCGTGCTTGATGAGCATAACATGGACTGTTCGGATGGTGGAGTGCCGAGAGGGTAGATGTTGACTTGGGGCCAACCGTGAAGGATCGCTGACGAGCCAAACCAGCTCCCGAAGGCGCGGACAAGGGTCGAGGAAGTTAGGGCCATGGAGATCGGCCCGCGTTGCTGTGGAGTATAGGAGGAACTTCAACTGCGTCCCATACGCCTCAAGGAACATTGGTGTGGCCGGCGTCCACGCGAAGAGAATGAGCCTCGTGAGGTTTCGAAGTGCCATGGTCTGATATAACATGGCGAAAGTTGACGCGAGTCCGGGCGTTTCGGCATCTTGCTCCTCAATACCATAGTCTGGGCCTATAGAGAGGGACTTCAGGCCGCTCTCAACGCGTTCTTCACCAGGGTCCACCCTCTCGAGCGGGGTTGCACCTGGGCGAACAGTGAACAACCGTAGAGTCAGCAGCTCGGGAAATGTAGTTAGGATGCTTCGGACATCAGAAGTGTCGATCTGCTGCTCCGGCGAGTCCAGCTGAACCCGAATGAGCTTTGGCGAAGAAACAACAAGGGCGTCCACAATCCGGCGTTGAGAGAACGGGGGCGGCTGTGATAGGTGATGCGATTGGTTGCGCCATACAAAAACTTTGAGCTCCCCCATGAACGACAGTAGCTGGACCACGGGTTCTACATTGAACGAGCCCTCGAGGCGGAGCTGGAGGCGTCGGGTGTAGGATCCAAGTTTCCCTGGTCAAACAAGGAAAGCACCCATCGTGGCTTGTCGAAGTATCTCCTGAAGGCATGACGTCGACCGGATTATGAGGAAGCGCCAGAGTAGAGTGATTCCGGTGGTGTAAAACTCTTTGTTCGTAATGAGGATGGCATCCTTGAACCAAGAGTGGTTGATGGAGAAAGGGTGGTGATAACTTGAGAGGTCTTCATACTCCAGGTGCCCTGAGAATTCGTCCCCGCCATAAAGCGTCATGTGGAGAATGTCATAGATCACTTCAGGTGGAAGATGGGGGTGAGCTAACTGCTGTTGGGGCATGACGGGATATAGGGTGTTCAGGGTAAACCTGCGTGATTGCAACTCGGCGTGCGGGTCTCAGGCCTGGGGCAGTGGCCAAGTCGGGATATGACGTCGTGGTTTGATCCGTTTGAAAATTGATCCGTCAAGCGTCCCGAGAGGCGACCGTAAGTTTTCGTTCGTCGTCGCTTTCTTCACGTCCCTTACTCCCTGGCTGCTGTACGTATGAACTTGGAGGATAAAGTTTGCCTCTACCACCCCCTATCCGCGGTCCTTGCGGCATATTCTGTTCATTCCGCTTTTAACGCGGCATACTCGAACCTGCCCGCTTCACAGGCGGCATGCATTGTCAATGGCACGCAATGGCCTGGGCTGGCGTATACAAGGTTCACGGAGAAGCACAAGTCAACGCTGCGGCGGACCTATTTACGAGCGGTGGCGAGGATGTCCCAGGCGACCCTGGCGACTGATGTCGCCGCAGAGCTTGTGAAGACAACCACAGGCCTTCATCGGAACGTCAGTGGTCTATTGCCAGCTAACATGGACCAGGTCCTCCGATTGATCGGCGGGAGTGTGGCGAGGAGTAAAATCTTCATGCGTAGCGAGTTAGAAATGGTTCCTCAACGTGAGGGAATGCACCCACGTCTCCACCATGCGAAATACGAGCTTCTGGAGGTCACCCCGGCTGATTGGTTTCAACGAGATGGCCAGGATGATGAGGATGCGATAGCCTTGCGGCTGCCACTGGACATGCTTGTACCAAAACTGGACGTTTTGAACTTGAGAGATCTTTGCGAGGTCCACGACATCTTCGTGACGAAGCGGCATTATCGTGCCGAGCTGGAGGAGATGTTAATGAAACACGAATGCACAGTGGGTGTGTGCGAGGACTCTGTTGCCGTGCTGCGACCTTACGATGGTCCTCAGGTCAAGAACAAGCTCGACATTCAATCTCCGGAGTTCGCAATGAAAGAGATAAAACAGTTTGCTGTGGAACACTTGAGGCCATTCTTGACTGACGACCAGGCTGCTTCTGCATCCGTAGGGTTTCGGGTTAAACAGATCGGTTTTGACATTGACATGCAGATGGATCACGAGGACGTACTGGTTCGAGATCTTCCCCTCGACGTATTGGTGCCCCGTCTCAACAGGGCGGGGTTACACATGTTCGCCTCTCATCACAAAATACAGTTGGTCAAACAGATGAAGAAGCCACAATGTATGGACATCCTGAGAAAACACACCTGCGTTTGCTGCCGGCCCTTGTTTTACGTCTTGAAGCCCGTGGGCAAGACGGCTCGGGTTCGGAAAACCCCTTCCTGGGTCGATGAAGGAAACACACCTTTCCTGTGGGATAGCGACATAACGTTACACACGGAGCATTACCCTCCTCGCCCGACGACCATGCATGACATAGCAATGGCAATGAAAAGCTACTGTCGTGATCTGGCGCCAGGCGTGATCGAGGAGTCCGGTTGCTGCGTATGTGGCCAACTAGTCAAGAGATCAGAATTAATGCGCTACGACGGCGCGACGTACGACACGATCAAACTGGAGGACATGGGGGCGACCAGAGCAGAGAGGCGAGGCCCCCAAGATCCTGTCAGAGGTCTGGCCGGTCCTGTCCTGGATACTTCGCTCGAGACTGTGTGCATACCTTGCCACGAATCGCTGAATCGGGGGAATCGTCCGAAAATGGCGCTGGCGAATTACCTGTGGGTTGGTGACGTCCCAGATTGCTTGCAGGACCTCACCCTGGCGGAAATGGCGATGGTCACCAGAGTTCGTTATAACCGGTGTGTTGTGCGCATATCGAGCGGACATGCCAAGATGACTGCCAATGTCATCGCGTTTGAGCACCCTACCATGAAAATATACCAGCGGCTTCCGATGGGCCGATCTGAACTCGAAGATGTTCTTGCCGTACTGTACACAGGTACGGAACCGCCTGGGGACGATGACCTACGGCGGTCCCCGGTCCTGGTTCGAAGGAGGAAGGTGAAAGAGGCGTTAGAATGGCTGAGGCTGAATCATCGGGATTACACGGACCTTGAGATCGATTATCAGACGTTGGATGAGTACCCCCTGGACAACGTGCCTGTCGGGGTGTTCTACAAGAAGATCGACGCTGGCGACGGGAATGTGCCGGATGCAGCAAAGAGCGTATTCGACACTGCGGTTGAAGAAGGTACTGAGCAGGGACCGTGTCCTTTCACCGTACACGGTTTAACGGCGGAGCGCTACACATCTATGACGACAACTCAGCGCAAGTTAGCTGCTGTACAGCAGTTGAAAAATGGTGGTAAACTTTTAGCTGTGGGTCGTGACCCCTCGCCGCAAACAATCTGGTCCAATCCACGTTTGTATCCGCAGATGTTTCCGTGGCTTTTCCCCTATGGCCTTGGAGGCGTTGACGCTGTTGAGCATACCGGTAAGCTGTCCAGGGAGGCGCACCTGAAGTGGCTCATGATGTACCATGACAAGAGGTTTCAAAGGGATGCACCGCTCCTCATCGTGGCCTTTAACCATCAGCAGATCAGGCAATCGACTCATGGGAGTTTCATGATGGCGAAACGAAAGAATTTCAAAACCATGATTGACACTGTCCACCAGTTGGATCCAGGCGTGTTGCGCAACATATCTGACCGGTTGGTTAACGGTGGGAGATCGGGCCCTCAGACCCCAGAGGAGCAGAAGGCATTTCGAGTCTTCGACCAAATTGAATATGTTGGAAACCGAGTAGCAGGGTCGATGTCAAGGAGGAAGTACCTCCGGGGCGAGGTTTGGTCGATGATATACTTCATGAACACCCCGGCTTGGTTTATCACGATATCCCCAGCCGATAATAAACATCCTCTGTGTATTCATTGGGCAGGTAACGGCGAGACGTTCAAACCAGAAATTAAAGGGTACGACGAACGCAAATTGATCATTACTCGAAACCCGGTCGCCTGCGCGCGCTTCTTCCATCACTTGGTACAAATGTTTATACAGCACCTGTGCGGGTGGACAGAGGACGGTGTCAAGCGGGGAATATTTGGTACCCCTGCCGCGTTCTACGGCACCGTCGAGCAGCAGGGCCGTATGACGCTACACCTGCACTTCCTGCTATGGTTGCGAGGGCAGCTTTCCCTCAATGACATCCGAGAGCGTCTGACGCAGGACCCTGTCTTCGTCAAGGAGATAGGTGACTATGTGGAGAGTTGCATGGTGGGCGGATTTACGACCGGAACCAAAGACGAGGTGGAAGCCTGCGTTCCCAGAGAAGACGAACGGGAGAATCGCGGGATTCATACCATTATGCGACCTATGAGTGAGAATGTCCTACCAGACTATGTCAATCCTACCCTGACTCTACCTGAAGCTCCACCTGATGACTTCTGCGAAGACGTCGAGTTATGCGGGTGTGAAAACTGCGAAAAGTGTCGTGCTTGGTACAGTCGTTTCAAGCATACATTGGACGATATTCTGCTGAGATCCAATGTTCATCAATGCTTCGATCGAGCTGACAACGACAAGCCGGAAGCCGCACCTGAGAATGGTACTGGTTCGACTAATTCCACTGAAGTTGGCGAACAACCAATTCATACGAAATCTGCTACTCCAAAGAAGAAGAGGAGAGGTACAAAGGATCGGCAGGTTGGCAAGAAAAAGGGCAGACGGCACACCACAGCAAAGGGCTGCATCAACAAGCACGGTCAATGTACAGCACGCTTCCCTTGCGAGGTTTACATGAGAACGTTGGTCGATAGGAAGACTGGACACTTGAACCCCAAGCACACGGATTCCAGCGTGAACGATGTCACTCCAGCGGTATCAGTCGGAAACCTGTGCAACACTGATTCCAGATTTCTGCTGTCCGGGACGGCTGTCAAAGCAACCGTTGGGTATGTTACAGATTACATCACAAAAGGGTGGTTAAAGACCTACCAGGTGTTTTCAACAATGTATGACACATTCACCAAGAACAGCGGATTGTTGGACAACACCAAAACCGAACGCTCCGGGTCGACACGCAAGATGATACTCAAAGTCGTGAATTCCCTGAGCTCGAAGATGGAGATTGGGGCGCCGATGGCTGCCCTGTATTTGCTGGGCAACCCAGACCACTATGTCAGCCACGAATTTATCACTTTCTACTGGAAGAATTACGTCAATTACGTGCACGGGCAATGGAGAGCGTTGGACGCTATCGCAGAACCTACGCCAGGCCAGGTATTTGCCGGTGACGACCACCACGATGTCAGGGTAGCCCGATGCTCCAGACCAGTCGGCGAGATCGAGCCCGGGGTAGAAGATGACGAAAACGGGGTTGGGGAAAACGCCTTGATATCGGACTTGCGGCAGGAGCTGTTCGGGGAGAATTTGCAAGGTGGTTTCGACGCGGGTACAACTGCAACTGGCGGAGCGGTTGAGGACGAAACTGTGAGATTGACCAGGGAGGGTAGCTTCTACATGGCAAAGTCTAATACCGATGACTACAGATTCAGACCTGCGGAGTTGGAAGATGTTAGCCTTTACGAATTCGTCCAGAGTGTTGTCAAGTACCCCATTCGTAGCTCAAGAGCACCGCGACAGGACTTACGTTTCTTCCGCCTGTACGACGATCACCCACAATCCCACTCCCATGTCATGGCTTGCGACCCTGAAAGAAGGTACACGATGATTCCTAACTTCGTCGGACCGCAACTGCCCCGGCGAGATGTTGGGGATCGCGAGGAGTATTGCAGCACGATGCTTACGCTGTTCAAGCCTTGGAGGACTGGGATTGACATGCGTCCAGCCAATGAATCTTGGGAGGAAGTCTTTGATAAACACGACTTCACACCTAGAGCGCAGGAGATCATGAATAACTTCAATGTGAAGCACGAATGCTACGACGCTAGAGACGACTACTCAGCAATGTTTAAGAGCGGGGTGGACTTGGATGACACCGATCTTGAAGAAGACAGCGTCTACGGTGATGACGCGGATCCGAATGATTTCTTCGACGGTGAAGACGATGACCTGTCGGCTGGCGTTGGCCCCAAGACTCAAGGCATTCAAGACGTGAACTCGACCATGTTCGGCGCACTGCGCAAAGCTGGATGGAATGCGTGGAACGAATTAGCACATACCCAATCTTTAAAGCTGAAGTTACCTAACATCGTCTTGGACGACTCCATTCATTCCGGTGCATGGAGGAACATTGTTCGGGTTGCAAAGGATCGTGTTTGGAAACGGAAGGTTTCCGCAATGGGTGGGGGTGCACAGCAGGAACCATCTGTGAGCGGAACGGTTAAGAACGATGTGTACGTCGTGCTGTGCTCGTACCTTTCCAAAGACTTTGAACCCACGGAAAAAAGATGGGGTGAAGTTATGGCTGATATAATCAAGGACTTCACTTTGAACAAGGAACAGGAGAAGGCGTTCCGCATAGTCGCGAACCATGCCTGCGAGATTGCCCCGGAGCAGCTCTTGATGCACCTAGGGGGAATGGCAGGCACGGGCAAGTCAACTGTAATAAGAGTGTTGTCGGCGTTCTTCAACGCAAGGAAGGAACCATACCGATTTGTCCTCATGGGACCCACCGGCACCTCGGCGGCACTCATAGGCGGGTCAACGTATCACTCCTTCTTGGGACTGAACACGGGATCTAGCAGCAGAGCGTCGCTCAGTACAATGGAAGATGTCAAAGAGAGGCTCACCGGGGTCGGTTACCTGCTAATCGACGAGCAATCAATGCTGAACTGTAGACAGCTGTGTGCTATCAGCGCAAGGTGCTGCGATGCACTCGGGGTATACGAGAAGCCTTTTGGGGGTCTGAACGTAATCCTGTGTGGCGACTTTGCGCAGTTGCCACCTGCAAAAGGATATTCCTTGTACAGCAGGGAGGTATCTCTCCGCCAATCACCTAGACAATCTATCGCCGAACAGGAAAATACCATTGGGAAGCTAATATGGCTGCAATTCACTACAGTTGTCATCTTGCAGGAAAACATGAGGCAAATAGACAATCTACCTGAGGAAAAGGCCTTCCAGAAGGCGCTAATAAATCTGAGGTGGCACGCTTGCACCGATGAGGACATTGCGCTCTTCAGGAGCCGAATGGCTGCAACCTCGACGGACCTATCAGTGGACTCCGCCGGATTCAAGAACGTGTCAATTATAACCGCAAGGAATAGGGACAAGGATCACCTGAACTCTGCGAATTCATCCCGGTTCTCCAGCGAGGTTGGCGAGGGTATGCACGATTTCTATAGCACCGATACTATGCTGTCCGTGCCAGCGGCCGCGTCTCGGGACCCGGAAAAGAAGAAACGAGTATACTCCACCGCGAAGGCCATTTCCAGAAGGATGCAGGTTGGACTTTGGCAGCAGCCTCCGTGTACGAGCGACAACATCGCAGGGAAACTGAGTATATGCGTCGGAATGCCTGTTTTAATCCGTCATAACGAGGCTACGGAGCTGTGTATGACACGGGGCCAGGAAGCGCGCATCGTTGGTTGGGACTCTGTCGGTGTCCCGAAGTACCCTGGGCGATGTTCGCTCGATGTCCTCTATGTCGAGTTGGTTAACCCACCGCACGCTGTCAACCTGCCACACTTACCGAAAAATGTAGTACCCTTGACAAAGATATCGCAAGCGTTGGACGCCCGGATGATAAACGATGAGTTCGTTCACATTTCCCGCTCGCAAGTGCCGATACTGCCCAACTTTGCGATGACGGACTACTCTGCCCAGGGTAAGACTAGACCTTGGAATGTGGTGGACTTGACGGAGTGTCGAAACTTCCAAGCGGCGTACACATGCCTATCTCGGGGGACCAGGTTGTCGCAGACTTTGATCCTGCGGGAGTTCAGCAACAACAAGTTGCGTGGGGATCTAGACGGGGCGCTGCGCCAAGAGTATCGTGAGTTAGATTACCTGGCTACGATAACAGATTTGCGTTACCGTGGATTGTTAAGCGTGGTCCCGAACGAGGGCACACGGTGGACTATCATAGACGCCTATCGGGTATGGAAGCGCGGTGCTGGTGAAGTGCTACAGGACACCCCGGTCTTCTCGGGGGATGAGGGCGACTTTGTCGAAGAACGGGATGCCGTGCCGTGCGAAATCAACACTCTAAGTGCGGTAGCCAAAAGGAAAGCCAACGAGGACCGAGGTCCACCGAAAAAGAAAAGAAAAACGCAGCGGGGCCCGCAACTAAGCTCGGTTTGGGAGTCCCCCACAGGACCAATATGGGACTCAGAGGACCACAGTTGCGCTTTTGACGCATGGATTTTCTTGCTGCACACTCTTTGGGCAACTGACAAGGCCAGATGGTCGCGTCCCCTGGCAGAACCCGGACCCTACATGAAAGGAGTGGTAGAGGGTTTCGAAGCAATGCCAAGAGAAGATCCAGAGATAGAGGTGACCGGGGTCAGGGACCAGTTAAGAGACATGCTGCGAAATGCTCACCCGACAGATTATCCTTGGGGTACGGCGGGGGTAGATATCGTAACTTTATCCCGTCACCTGTTGCAGGAACCTGTGAGGAGAAAGGTGACAGCCACCTGTGAGTCGTGTGAGACGTCGCAGTGGTATAATAACCAGGATGCTCGTACGATCAGGGGTTACACGGTTATCAAGGACGAAATCTCGATACAAAGCTTCGTGGATGAGCAGTGCCAAGCTTTTCTTCCCTGTGAGGAATGCGGAGAATGTACCTACCGCGACCACGCGTTAGGGGACGTTTTGACTTTTGAGGTGATTGAAAGCCAGGGTATCCTGTTGAATAGCAGAGTGGAAATACACGATAGAGGTACATATAGACTATGTGGGGTGATCTACTTTGACGAATTAGCGCGCCATTTCGTGACAAGAGCGATTGGCCTTGACAATAAGGTGCACTCACACGATGGCGCTAACGGGGGATACAGTGTGTACAATGGACTACTGGGGCACACTCTCGACCCCGTGGAGATGGGGACGTTGGGGGCGGGGAAGGCGTCTATGGCGCTGTATGCCCTTGTGAACAGGAGACCACGAAGGGCTTAGCAGAACCCGCAACGGCTGCAACGACGGAGAGACGATACATGTGGAGGCATGGCTGGGGGCGTTGTGGAGGAGGGAGAGGGGTGATTGATGGGAAAGCTGTGGGTCCGTGCTCAGTTTGTTCACGTTAGATCGCCGGTGTATTACTGCAATTGAATTCCGCGTGTGATTGTCATTGATATCGAAGTTGAACCAGTCTTTCATCCATGCACCTTGACCTATAAGCCCTGCCTTGTTATTCTGATGTAGGGTCGACGACACTGGGCCGGGTACGCGTCTGTGCCGTGCGGCTCACCCCTGTTTCCCGATCGTGGCCCCACCTTACCCCACAGACCGCCCCAAGGTACGCCTACCTTCTGTTTGTCACGGGCAGTGGATCATTCATTTCTTCATGCCTCCTCAGCAAGACGTGCAAAGACGCCTTCGTGTGGCCGGCGAAAGGGGCGTTTCTGGAAGGCGGTCGCATACGTTGACAGGCACAGGTACGAGAGACGTTCGCATTCAAATTCAAGTTCCACCCGTCGTGCGCCCTGAGCCTTTGAGGGCTGAAGTCCAGGTTCCACCTGTCGTGCGCCCTGAGCCTTTGACGGCAGAAGTCCTGGGTCCACCAGTCGTGAGCCCTGATGTGCTTCGCGGCGACCAGCCCGTCCCTACTACGGACAACAGGCATGCATTGCTGGGGGCTTACCAGGCGGCCGTGTATGTCATTCTGCTGCACTCCAGGTGAGTCGCATGGCCAAACAATGACCTGTCAACGCTAACGTCAGGTACCTGCCCAGGATTGCGGATGGGGAGGGCCCGACAAACTCTGTGGTGTCAGATCGTCAGGCGCCGCCATTGCCAATAAGGAGTGTACCTCCGAGGCCCTGGTCAGAGCTACCTCGTGACGAACCGGTGAGTCGTCTGGAGCAGTGCGATTATCTCCCGAGTTGATGACCTATGGGTAGACACGATTCACCATGTGAGGTTCTAGGGAGTTCGACTACGACTATCTGTGGCGCCTGACTGATGATACTTTTGGAGGCCGACACCGGAATCCTACAAGCGTGCCGGAGTCGAGCATATCACTGCGTACGCGAGGTGCTACAGTTATACATCGTATTGACGGACGGGATAGACGCATTGGTGATTAACAACCTGCACCAACACGTCTAAAGGAGTTCTCAGAGGTGAAGAGATTCGAAATGATGTATACAGGACTACCGTTGTGATTACCAGCAATGCACCCATTTGCGCCTGTCTGGCACTTCGCATGGACCGTGCAGGACTAACAGGCATTACGTTCGCTGACATATACGTCGTCCTCGTCAACGGTCGGTTGTGGAGATATAGTATCATCTGGAATGGGGGTAGCAGGGTCGTTGAACGAGCCAACAGAGACAGTGGGACAGTCTTCGACAGGAGGCGCGGTGAGGGGAACACTATCAACAAGGACGGGTGGATACCTAAGCTGACCCCACCTGTTCTCTTCGCCCACCATAGGTGAGTCCAGGCAGTGATTCTCGGACAATCGTGCCTTGAACCAAGGCAAGCATTCCCCGCAGTTCCCTAGGGATGTATTAAACCCCTCTCACTCTTGCAGGCTCGAAGGTGTAGAGGCTGCAGAAAGGAAGGACTTTCTGTCGGGCTTTGGAGGCGCAGAGCCCCTAACTGCCAGGGACGCAACGAATACGGTACAAAATCCCCACGATTCTTGCCTGCGTCCAGGGATTGAAACATTGGGTTCAGACCTCGGTGCACTACCACCACTTCCTTGCTCCATCGCAATGCGCATCTGCCCAATCTGCACTACTTATATTCATCGTGGGTCAAAAGATTGTTTGGGGAAGACGTCAGCTTACATGCGGGTAGATCAACGCCACGCTCTGGTCCATTCGCCGCTTCGACGCCTACCGGATGCGTTGCTCGCCCGTATACTTCTGTTTGCGACTGGGGGTACCCAGCAGCAACAGTCCCTCAAGCTTGTTTGTAGGTACTTCACGCACCCGTTGGCGGAAAAAGTCAGGTCTTTGGCTGTGGCGGACTTGCTCAGGTTTTTCGGCCTCAAAGATCCCTTGGGCATCCTGTCACTCCTGCGTTGTGTGGGGGGACTGCTCACAGGACCTGTGCTGCTCTCCCTCATCTTCGCGGATTCTCTGCCTGCTCTCCATGATGCAGGTTACGCGGAACGACTCGAAATCCACATACCTTCGACGTACCAAGCAATGCGAGCGACACGCGGTCTCCTCGAGAAGGTCGGTTATCGCGAGGAGTCCCGGCATCATAGTACTGCCATCGATTTTGCCAAAGACGCCATGGGACATCCTCGCTTCGGCCGCACGGTGCGCGACATTTACAACTGGGAACTCGTCAAGCCCGACGGAGTTCTCGTTGAATGCACAGTTGTCATAAATGTGTCCTCTTATTCTGCCCTCCCCTCAGTCTTGGAATACCCCACGACACTCTTTATGAACTTCTTGTTCGACGGGCACCTGCATATCCTGTATCCCTCTCTCACGCTGCATCGCCGGGGCTTGCGCAATCGCCTCCCCCCTTTATCCTCAAGCCATGGTCTAGGAGATGAAGAGCCGGACTTCTTACCCGTTCTCGAGTCTGCCGGATTTATATTCCACAGTCACCTTAACGACTTCCAACCGTACCTCGATCATCGGTGCGGGCACATCCCTTCGTGCCCTGTGTTCCCCCGCCGGATGGGAGATGGTCACTCGCTCGGGCTCAAATTCCTGACACCGGCCCCACACGAAGGACCTTTGAACATGCCGTTCGTGTCATGGAGCTTACGGTGTTGCGCTACCTGTATTGGCAGGGGCGATGACAGCGAGCAGCTGCCACATGACTACCGAAACGGACAATACGTAGTCCGGGATGAAGTCTTCGGTACGTCGCCTCCATCAGTAATGGTCACATACTGAAAGGGATGCTCGGCAGAGGATTCATCTGCATGGTGGTTGACTGGGGAAGAAGATGGATTGCGGCGCCTTCGAGCACGGCCTGCTCCTAAGTACAGGGCTCTACGATACAGCGGCTCTGCAGACCTTTTGCTTCAACACCTCCGTCAGTGATGACGAGTATGGTTTTACGTATATAAGGACGGTAGATTACATCATCGGTGTTCACCTCTTCTGCTCCGAACCATCACCTTGCCGTATTGAATCCACGCCGTCTGTCGAAACCATGCCCTATAGCCCTGCAGGTTGGTCTTACACACGGAGTATAAAGCCATCAGTCATTAACCATGACCTGTGGCCACGCAGTGAGCGCCACTGCGTCTCTTTCGAGGCTCCCTCAGCAGGTCTTGGTTCGAATTGCAAGCTTCGTCCATAGTTCTCCAATGGATCTGCTTCCCCTCCGATTGGTATGCCGCGCCTTTCGTGGGGTGGTCGCACTGTGCTTGTGGCACGCAATCGAATCCTACCTTTCATGGTTTGGGTTGCACGACCCAGGGTTATTCCTTCGCCACCTTCGATGCATCAACGGCTTGATATCGGGCCCGTCTCTCCTGGCCCTCATTTTCCTGTCGCTGTGGAACACACTCATCCAGGACAAGAGGACACGGCGGCTAGAAATCCACATCCCCTGTACGACTGTCGCTTGGCACCAGCTCCAGGCCACACTACTTTCTGCGGGGTACCAGCTGGACGTCGACATACAGAAGGACACCTTAGCGGCAATCTACTCGTTCAACGTGATGGGCTACCCGACTTTCGCACGAACGCTCTGTCGGTTGGGCGAATACGTTCGAGAGTTACCTGGGCGGGCTCCTCAACGTTGCACTGTCTTCGTCAACCGCAGTGCCGAATCCGCCCTCTCAACTGTCCTAGAGCTCCCATGCACACTCTTCATGAACTATCTAGCCGATAACCACCTGACTGTGCTTTACCCAACTCTGACTCTGAAACGGTGCGGGCTGGTGAATTGTTTCCCAAACACGGATGGGTCTTTTGGGAAGTGGATGAGGGATCAACTGGCGGCCGCAGGGTTCAAATTCAGCCGTAGTGTCAACCAAATCGCAGGTTACGAGGAGCACGTATGTAACGCCAGTGGACCGTGCCCTTCCACTTGGCGATCGGAGTTCGACTCGCGATGTCTGCGTATGAGATTCCAGGAGCAGGGGGACGACCCGCCGGTACGGTACGTACGTGTAAGTTGGACACTGAAATGTATCGGTTCGTGTCAGTTCGACGTATGGCGGTATGGGTGGCGGGAGTACACTGTTCCAAGGTACCAGGTCGGGCGTACTGTTTATGGTACGTGTGTTATTAGGGATGAGAATGGGGGCTAATCGAAGTGTAGACGACTCTCTGGATGGATGGTGGCTGAAGACAGAAGCGGGAGGTTTTGGGGGCTACTCTAGTTCGACCACAGATGACAGCCAGATGGAGAACGATCTAGTGGGACGGGCTTTGCTGAGTCGCATAGGTTGAGGGGTCCTTCGAGTTGTACTCCTTTCTGTTTCCTTAATCGGGCCTGGGAAGGGGCGGGCGCTTTGCAAATTGTCCGGAGACGGAGAGTTATTAATCGTTGTTACGAATCGGTTGAATCCACCACCCTCCTCCCTTCTTTCGTTTTAGCCTCTCGGTGCAATGGTGCACTTGTCTCTCCCGAATGAAATCTATTCTCGAATCTTTCGTCTGGTCGGCAGTGACTCGAACCTTGGCCCTCTGCTGGACACATGGCCTTCTGTCTTCCCCGACGACCCACCTACACTCCCGATAGGTCGGCAGACCCTACTGCAAGGCTGCAGTGTCGTTAGTCATCTGTTCCACGAGATCTGCGAGTCCATGACATGGGAGCACCTCTTTATACGCACCTACGCCGACCTCACATATCTTGCGAACCACGGACTATCCTTAGACCCGAACAACCAACGGCCATTCTTGGAGCGGACCAAACACATCGACCTGGCCATTGACGAGCCCCACCCGCTTTACGACGGCAAGAACTCGCCTGCTCACCCACTGAACGATAATGTCGCTGTGGCCCGGTTGATTTCGACCTCGATCAACCTGGAGGTGCTGGTTTTCAACAACGGGGTGCAGCATCCTCGACCATGGTTAGCTCCTATCCCCGACCGAATCATCGAGGCCGTGGGTTATTGCCCGAAGCTGGTTCGTCTGCAGTTCCTGAACGTGCAGGAAGTTCCATCCCTCGCGCAGCTGGCGTTCATCTCTCGCCGTTGTCGGGGTCTTTCGACGTTGCAGCTGGTCAATATCTACATGACTGAAGCGGATGGGGATGAGACTGGGTCCGAAGATGAGCAAGAAGAGGGCTCGCACTCGGGCAGTGAGCAGGCGAATCTTCACGATTCTGGTGACATAGGAGAGACGAGCAGTGGTGAGGGGGACCACGAAGAAGAGCTAGGTACGAACCGTGTTGGCGATGGACTGTTAAGTTATTCCTGACGGGGCATCCAACAGACCGCGTTGCCACCGGAAACCAGACCATCAGCTTCCACTCCTTGACAATGTTGCGAGTGGGCAGGGGTGACATTAATAGCCCGGGCTATGAGGGAGTAGCCCTGTCCGAGTTCCTTACTTTAATGGTGCCCTCTCTGCATGCAATGCCTACGCTCGACAATGTCGACCTCCTTCTCGACGTCCGTGGAGACGATGATCTCCTGCGCGCCTACCGATTCCGTATTCGTTCGACCATTATGGCAACAGGCGGTGTAGCAGGGGTTCACGCTTTCGCCTTCTTGACAAGACTCCCGAATCTGCGACGACTTGTCATAATCGTCCACGAGCATTTTCAGCGGATCGCCTCACCTCTCTCCGCCGTTGAACACATAGACATCATGCAGGGCTCTGAGTTGGGAAGGCGGGAGAGTGCTAAGTGGTGGAGGGGTGTCACAAAGGCGACGAAGGGCACATTGGAGGATATATCTCGCATCTCGGTTCCCGTTCTACGAGGGGTTACGGTCTGGACATCCCCTGGTTGCGAAGAGGTGGTTTGGGATAAATATATTTTGGACTTCAGACGTATGGGAGTAGAGCTTGTCATTCGGCGACTGGACATGTATGTGGTTAGCTCTGCATCCAGACTATCTGCGCAATGATTGTATGGAAACTTGGTAATTAATGTGAGGACGTGGAAGTAGCGGTTTGGGATGAGGACAGGCAAGGGAGCATAAAAGGGGACCTCTAAAGAGTGCATCCTTAATCATGACGGGTTTCTTCAGATACTGGCGAAGGCGGACGAATGTCGGGAGTAGGTTGAGAGGGTGTGCTTGTTTTGGGTGGCTAGGGAACATTGAGGCAGGTAAGGAAACAGTTGCCGCATAGACGTACGTTGATGCTGTCGGGCGGCTTGGTGGGATCCGTTGCGATGACCGGGGAGCTGAAGAGGGTCCCGATGTCCGCTGGAAAGCGTTCCCATTCCGTAGAATGAGGCATCATCCTCACAAACTTCTGGCGTAGACCAGAACGTGGAGCGGAGTTTGGTTGTGTGGGGGGGGAAGGCGCAGGGTGCAACTTCTGCAAGTCGCACTCGGGGGAACGTGTGGGTGGGCTATCTCCTCTGGACGCGGAAGGCCATCAGAATAACGAATGAGCAGAGATGTTTGTTGGGCTCACCTGTCGGCATGTGCCATTTCAGCGCGTAGATTAAGGCGGGAGGAAAGCGCTGCGTGATGCGTTGACCTAGGGAGGTTTCAGATTACCCCGCACTGACGGTTCGTTGGAGCACGAGACAGGGAGTCGTTGAAACAAGGCAGTGGTTGACGCCCACCGTAACGCTTCGCAAAACACTCATCTTTGAGAACAGACTTTGCCTCGCAGGTGAGTGAAAGAAAGCTGCACTGGTGACGACAGAAGTGAACGAGATGCGAAGGACACGATGGACGCTGCGATGCCGGACGTGTCTAAACTGTTGGACCTCCCAACGGAGCTGGTCGAAAGAGTCCTGTTCTTCAGGCTTTACCAGGGAAACGAGTTCTTTACCGACGTAATCGAATATCCCAACCCCGAGGACGACAAGCTTCCCCTCCTGCGCCGTCACGCAAAATTCGCGAAGACGATCCTGCGGGCCAACAAGTTGCTCTATAACTTGGGGCTACCTCTCCTGTGGAAGTTCCTCCCCCTGCGCCGCACACAGGATGTTGTGGATCTTTGCTGGCTCGCCAAACGAGGAGTTTTTATGTTCCGAGGGCCCGGCCTGATGAACAACGTTGAGCGAGTGGAGTACCACATCGAAGGGCCGTACGAGCCGGGACACATTCCGTCGCTGCTTGGTTCGATGGAGAAGGTGAAGATAATAATGGTGCCTCCCCGCACGGTTCAAGACGGTGTCTTCTTGAGGCACGGAGGCTACTCCCACCACGACCTGATGTTTTCGGCGGTGAAGCCGGCTCACGTCCAGTTCGATTCTTTGGGAGAGCGTATGAGCGTCTACGACCTCCGATCCTTGCTCAACAAGGGGGCCCCGTTGAGCACGCTGTGTGTTGTGGGGGTGGAGTCGACGGGAACGAACCCGAGCTGGGAGGGTACTCGTCCTTTGGATGAACAGCCGTTCTTGGCGCGGCTGTCCATTGGAGATCCAGACCATCCGGAGGGCAGACCTGGGGAGCAGGAGACATTGCAGTCCTTCTTATTGATGCTGGCGGCAGAACCTGTGCTCCCTGCCCTTGCGACCCTCCACCTGTTCGGGGACACGGGGGGTGGTATGAATCGGTTCGCTCGCTTGTACGGAGGGCAGCTGGGGAGTATGGTAATGGTGGCACCACCTTGGGCAGCTTATCGACGTGCGGAATACAAGAGTTGGCCGGAACAATGCCCGAATCTTCGGAGACTGGTGTGGATAGAGCAGGATTGGGGGTCTGGGGTGGAAGTGATGCCGATGCCCGCAGGGCATGGAAAGCTTGAACGATTGACGCTGTCGTTCAGGCCGGGTCGCTACTTCATGGAGGCGGACATGGTGTTGCATGCTCAGAGGGTCGTGGAACGCTGCATATTGGGGGAATATCCGGAGTTGAAGGATGTCAGGGTGAATCTGAGGGGTGAAAGTGAGAGGGTTTTTGGAGAGAATGGATGGATAGTGGGTGTTCAAGAGGGTCGTAAGGCAAAGGGGTTTGATCCTGTCGAAGTACACGTAGACAACTATGCTCTAACTTTGTAAATTATGTATCATTTTTTGAGTGCTTGTAGGAATGCGGGGTGTATGCTTTGACATTGGTCGGAGGTGGAACGAAGGATAGCGATAAGCGAGGTTGGAGTATGGGAGAACTGTGAGAGGAATGATGGAGAACCCTGACCGGGGGGTAGCAGCATGGGATGATGTGATGAATGATCGGGTTGTGGCAAATGTGGCAGGAAGTGGCGGTGCCAGTAGGCTTATGGCCGAGGAATTACGCCGCGCGGAGCGTCGGTCCACAGCCCACAAGTCCAGTTATAGCCTCACAACCCTCAAGTCCCCTGATAGTTACCCTGAGCTCATCGTCGGCGGCGGCGTCGACAGGTGTCTCAGATGAGATCCAGCGTCCTCTTGTTTCATTTCACCAGAAGACAATAGCAAATCGAACTCAGGCCTCAGAAATGACATCATCGTGACGACGATCCGTTTTCCATGATCTCTACATTCAGCCCACGTTGCAAGGGAGAGGCTGAAAGGTGACTGATTTTGTCGTCGACCCAGCAATCCTGACCAGCGTTCCGTGGTCTCACTCGAAAGGGTGAGGAAGAGCACGGAAACCGGTTGTTCCTTTATAGGGACCTAGTGCCGTATACACCACCACCACCACCACTGGACGTCCGAGCGGTCAAAGCACGCAAGCCACCCAGAATCGGCACGCAGATCGATTTGAGAGCTCTCGGTGGTACATATGCTACATATTATAATTACATAGGAAAATGGGTGATGGTGATGCGTGGTCCATATCCATGTGAGTGAATTTTATATAATGTACGCAATTCGGGAAGGAGAGTCTGGCTGTGCTTTCCTCCGACATGTTGTGGCTCTTACCTCGTGTCGCACAGCACGAGGCCGTGGTGGTTTCGTTCCTTTATCCCCCTCCCCTCCCATCTAGGCAAGCTATCTCACCAAGGGATGTCGTCGCTAAGCGCACGAGTGCACGCAGCACCCTGGTCTGCTGGCGCATTTTGCAGCTTACGCCTCTCCTCTCAACATCGTTGGGGTCAGCTCTACATCACGCAAGCCATTTTACAATCAAGCAGCGGCAAAGAAACCCCCTCGTTGGGCCCCAAGGCTTCAGACCCAGGCGCCTTGCCTGCAGATTCCACCCCTGACGCCTTGGAAGCCATTGAACCTGCGGTTGGGCCTGGAGGAAATGGCCCAACATGCGCCCCACTCTCGTCCCCACCGGGCGGTGCGGAGGATCCGGCGCAGGGACCCCTTTGCCTTGGGCCTCCACTGCAGCCGGTTCCTTCGCCCCCATCGTCGACTCGCCCAAGTACGGGGTTCATAGGAGGACCAGCGTATCCTTCTCTTCAGCGCGATGGAGCTGGGTGCGGACCGCAGACAAATTCGCTTCAGGGAGTCACGATGAAAAAGAATGAACCATCTCTCCACTTCGATTCATCCACCCATCATCATGGAGATGTTTGTGGGTACCGTTCTATGTTTCATCACTCTGGCAAACTTCTGAGAGGTGATCGCTGATCAATAGATAACAACACAAATACCTTCCATGGGTCAGTGACAAACATCAAACACATAGAGAATGCGACCCTCCCGACAACCAGCCGTGAGTACGACTAACCTCCCTCCACCCGACGTTCGAACCAACACTCTGAACAGAGGACGCTCTGCTCTGGGATAGTCTAGCGAAGCAGCGAGAATTGAGCGGTCAGCAAGGGGAGTACCTAGAAGGGAGTAGGGAAGACACCGTCCAGGACGTGCTAAGCTGGGCTAAAAGCCCGACCTCGGCACTCTCATTGTTCATCTACGGACCGGCAGGACTGGGAAAGTCGACACTCGCCCGTCACCTCACCCATCGACTCAGTGCGAAGGGTTGTCTCGCCGCTTCTGTGGCTCTCAGTGCCATACCCACTGACGCCCGAGGTCCAGAGAGTGTCGTGAAATTGATATCGCGGGAAATTGGGTTAAAGCACCCACCGGTGATACCAGCCATCCTTGAGGCTGTCAGGTTGTGCAAGGGCGCGCCATTGGAGGACCATTTTGAACGGTTCCTCAAGGACGTCGTGTGTTCTCTGAAGTGTTCACATCCGTTGACGGTCCTCTTTGACGCCGTCGACGAGTGGGAGTTGTACGGTAGTCTTATCGAGGCACTCCCGCTTCTTTCTTCCTCGGCCCCATCGCTCAAATTTATCCTCTTAGGCCGGCTAGATCCTCGAGCGCTTGGATTCGACAACACCTCAATACACCTCTACCCACTCCATCCCGTGTCGAAAATTACCATGGAACGGTACTTTAGCCACCAATTTGACAGTGTACGCTGGGACAGCGGGCGACGCCCTTCACCAAGCCAGACAACACAGCTCGCGGAGCTTGCTAACGGACTCTTCATCTGGGCTTCAATTGTTTGCTCCCTCCTGAAGAAGAGGTTGAGCCTTTTCTCCCCCAACCAGACCCTCGAAGCCATCCTTCATTCGCGGCAAGGCCTAGGAGAAAACAACAACTTGGCTTGATTGTATAACCAGGCGCTCGTGTGGCTTTTCCCTGATTCGGACGCCCAAGGGCTCGCGCAGAAGTACTTGGGAGCGACACTAGTCCTCCAGGAACCCCTCCCAGTCACTGATTTCTCCTACCTCACCGACTTACCAGCACACGCAGCAGAAGAGATCCAAGGTGCCCTTACTGCTCTGCAAATACGACGACCGCTAGGCAAGGAGGGCAGTCGCCTAGTGCACCCTGCTGATTCCATCTTCCACCGATCACTACTCGAGCATCTCCAAAGTAAATCAGCGTCCTCCAACTTGGTTATCCCCTTCCATCTTTCAGTTTTCGATGCACACTCCCGCCTGGCTGAAACATGCCTCGTGAAATTCCCCCAATTGCTTCCCGCCTCCAAAAATATCACTGCCCTTCACCTTACTCCTCGACAGAAGTATGCCGCGAAATATCTGGCCACCCACGTTTACAAGGGTACGCCCTCAGTGAGGCCTGGATGGAGTGTGGAGTGGTCAAAAACAAGGCACTGCCACCTTCTTCAACAACTTGGCATCGCACAGTGGCACCACTGGGGGAGCCTCCTTCTCGACTTGGTGAAGCCTGGCTCCCTGATGAAGGAGGGAGAGTACACAGATGACGAAGCAGGGAGGCTGATGTGCGACATTGCAGCGGTTCTGGAGAGCGACTCTGCATTACGGTCGTTCTGAATACCTTGTTTGGAGGTGGCGGTTCGTCTCCAATCTGAGGGTGCGGAAGCCTGGCTTGCCCTAGGCTGGGCCTACTGGGAAGTAGCAGAACACAACAAAGAAATCGACGCAGGAGAAAGGGCTGTATTGGCCCATCAAAACGCATTAGATATTGCGGAAGAATCTGCGAGTCCCGACCGAGGCACTGCATTATTCTCACTAGCGACTTCACTCTGCAGTCGCTTTGAGCTCATCAGGAACACTCAAGACCTAGATCGTTCAATATCGCTCCACCGAGAGGCCCTAGCTCTGTGCCCTCCAGCTCATGCAAATCGTGCGGGCTCCCTGAGTAACTTGGCCATCGCGCTTGCATCCTCTTCAAAACTCATAGACAATCTCGATGAAATAATTCATCTGCAGAGAGAGGCACTAGACCTGTGCCCACCTGGCCACACAGGCCGTGCCGTCTGCCTCCGAAACCTTGCGATTTCCCTCCATTCTCGATTTCAGACAACAACATCCCTCGCCAACCTGGAAGAGGCAGTTCAACTTGGCAGGGAAGTGCTCGAACTGCGCCCACCTGGACATGTACAACGTATCACAGCTCTCCGTGACCTGGCACACTCCCTTCAATCTTGTCCCCAGACCATGGCATCCACCGCTGACTTGCATGAGGTGGTTCAGTTGCGCAGGGAAGTGCTAGAATTGTCCCCACCTGGCCACACAGGCCGTGCCACTGCTCTCCAAAACCTTGCATGCTCCCTCGATTCTCGCTTCCATGTGACAGCATTTATCGCCGACTTAGACGAAGCAGTCCAACTGCACAGGGAAGTGCTGGAATTGTGTCCACCTGGAGATGCAGACCGTAGTGGAGCTCTTCGAAACCTGGCACACTCCCTTCAGTCTCGTCCCCAGACCACAACATCCACTGCTGACTTGCATGAGGTGGTTCAGTTGCACAGGGAAGTGCTGGAATTGTGCCCACCCAGACATGCAGACCGTGCCACTGCTCTCCAATGCCTCGTGGGTTTGCTTTGCTCTCGTTCCCTGACAATAGCATCCACCACCGACTTGGACGAGGTGGTTCAGTTGTGCAGGGAAGTGTTGGAATTATGCCCGCCCAGACATGCAGACCGTGTTGCAGCTCTCCAAAGCCTTGCTGCTTCACTTCAGTCACGTTCCATGACAACGACACCCACCGCCGACTTGGACGAAGCGATTCAACTGTGCAGGCAAGCGCTAGAGCTGTGCCCACCCGGACATGCATACCATGTCACAGCCCTCCAAAACCTTGCAGCTTCCCTTCAGTCTTGTTCTGAGGCGACGGCATCCACCGCCAACTCGGACGAGGCAGTTCAAGTACTCAGGGAAGCACTCGAACTGTGCCCACCCGGGCATGCTGACCATGTCTCAGCTCTCCGATATCTTGCAGCTACCCTGACACGTCACTTTCAGATCACAGCATCCATCGTTGATATTGGGGAAAGTCTCTCCCTGGGTCAGGAGATGCTGGAATGCTGTCCACTGGGCAATACAGGCCGCGCAACGTCTCTCAACGAGCTGGCATGGGCGCTCACCTTCCAGTATGAAGCCCAAGGATTTAGGCAGGACCTGGAAAAGTCAAATTCTTTTGGGCGAGAGTCGCTTGCCCTTCTACCCATTGGGCACCCCAACCGTCCTTATACCCTGGACACATTAGCGAAGGCCTTCCATTTCAAACCCGAGCACCTTGACGAAGCTCTCCAGCTGAGCTGGGAGTCGTTTTCACTCACCCCACCAACTCACCCCGGATATCGCGAGGTCTCGATGAATCTTGCGACCATCCTCCTCCGCCACCACAAGTCCTCAGGCTCAGTCAAAGAGCTCCAAGAAGCTACCTCAGTTTTTGAAGAGGCCCTCTCGCTATGCCCGCTAAGTCACTTCCTACGCCCCAAGCTCCTGCGCCTCCAAGCTGAATTGGCAGCGGCAAAGTCCTCTTCTCCTTCTCCACCCTGAATCCTCATCCTCCATGCCTCACCTCCTATATGATATAAACCATGGCCTTTACCATACTATCTCTGTTGTCTATGTGTACTCCTTCGCTTTCTTAGCTACCCTATCTGTCGCTGTGTTTCCATCCTCTCCGCTTGCTTCCATTGATACTCATCTCTCATCAATCGCATTTAACTCATTACTCGGCCTACGCTTACCCATTGTCCGTACTTATATTCGTTCCCCTTCATCCTGCCTTACCCTGTACAAATGTATGTACATCATCTCCCTGTTATCGGTGGGTAGGACGTGTTTTCGAAGGTGTCAAAAGGAAAGGTGATCCAGAAGGGGAAGAGAAAAAGATATCAAGGGGGCGCAAGAGAGAGAGAGAAAGGTAAAGACCAAGAAAGCGTGTGTCGAAAGCGGAGGGTGAAGAATGAAAAGCTACGCATGGAAAGCAAAAGCCACAACAAGACCCACTGGAACCCATTATGAACCTCCGAGACACATCCTTCAGGTAGCGCATCTTGCCGGTGCCGGTGGTCTTGTGGCGCTTGGGCTTCTGGCCCCGCTCGTAGACCGGAGCTTGGTGGAGGGGAAGCCGCCTTGGGTGGGGCTGGGGTTTTGGGTGGAGGGAGGAGGGTGCGAGGGGAGAGGTGCAGGAGATGAGAGTTTTGCGAAGAGGGAGAAGGACGGAGGGAATCACGGAAAGGGGAAGCATGGAAAGGGAAGGGTGGAAAGAGAGAAGAAGGGATCAATCAACGGATACAAGACAAGACGAAAAGACGCACTCTTGTGCTGCTTGTGGAAAGCACGGCTGCCGCAGCACCTGCAGAGGGGGTGGCCCTTGGTGTGGAGCGGAGGGGGTGGAGCGTGAAGATGAACCCGAAGGACGAGGTACCTGGCGGAAGTGATCAGCTCAAATCATCACATCTGTTGCAAGGACGACGCACTTTTCATCTATAGGAGCATGGCAGGGTCATCTCAAACACACCGACAGAAGAAATCCTGGCAAGTGGGGGGGGGGTGGGGGTCGCGCATTCTTGAGGTCGGTCGTCAAGAGGGATGGAGGAATTGGTGGAGCATGACTTGAGGCTCACTCGGCGGGCTCCAGGCTGAGAATTCCGATTGAGTGAAACGATGAGGAACAAAAGTGCACGCAAACCAGATCACCTAGAAGGTACGGCCGTGAACACCTATCCTCGAATATATCCTCCATGAGGGTTTCTCGTCGAGAGACAGCTGCCAGAATGGGCGCCTGTCAGTTGTGGGAGCCTCAGCTGCATTGGCATCTCCCAAAATGGATGAGCCCCTGACAGCTCTCAACCTCCATGAACACCATGAACACCACACACAACGCAGGCAAACGACGTCATGAATGACTCGGTAGCTGCAGTGCTCGCATCGACCAACTGCGGCGTTATCATTCTTGGGCGACCTTCGACGACAGAAGGAGGGATTCTAGTCTGCGTGCATCATGGTGAGTTGAACGTTACCCACTCACATTACTGCAAGCCGTAGTCTCTTCCTCCGCGCTCATGTAGCCCTTTTCAGAATAATGCCTGCGCCTAGGCTTCTTCAACGGCTCGCATACCCTAGAGAGGAGGACACGGCTCTTGGCGTCGGTATATATGTCAACACCCCCTTATTCTCCATCACCTTACCTGACATCTTCCTTCCTCATATATATTTCTCCACACTCCTCATATCATTTCATTTCATCTTTTATTTTCCTTCCTGTTATAGCCCTCTAGTAGCACTACCTCGTGTAGAAATCCATGTTTCCGAGGACGGACTGGCCATCAAATTGTCCGTCCATCGCCCGCTAATCACTTCTCCATCCGTCAGACCCTCCATTGGGCCCACCCTCCAACCTCTATCGCGGCGTCCTCTGCATTAGCTACCTCCTTCCATTTCTCTGCAGAGTCCCTCCATCTGGCACACCATTGAGAGCACTTTTGACCTCTGATACCCGCCTCACCACCTCAATAGCCCCCACCGTGATCTTCATCTTTTCATCGTGTCCCCTTCGATGATGTTTTACTGCCTCAACCCTCCGTACACCTGATTACGCCAAAACCTCTGTCGACATGGTACCTACGTCTTTGCTCATTCAAACCCTCATTCCGCAGCACGAAAGCATCTATGGGGTAGCGGACCTTCCGCACTTTGCTTGAATGCATCGCTATCACCTCACCATGCGGTACATATCCTCCTCTCTCCTCGTGCACCACTTCGATCTCAAACTAGTTCCAAGTGGATTCAGATGCTTAATAGATGCCCCACCTGAACCCAGCCCAAACTCTCAATGTGAACAATGACGAGGCAGAGGCAGGAACTCGGCCACGCTACCCAACCATCCGCCGAACAACCTCCCCCAACCTCTCGCCCACCCAACGCGGTCGCCATCTGATTATCCACCCCCTTTCATCCCCTCTCGCCTGGTCACCCTACCCCGTTCAAGGACACGAACATTCGAGCTCTGCGATCCACTCAAAATGTGTTATCCTCCCCTCCACCCCCACAGCCTCCTGACTTTTTCACCATCACCTATGTTTCGCCATCGCACCTGTATCACCTGCTCCGCTAGGAATGGGTACCAGACTCCTACAGATCTCGGATACAACGAAGGGAGAGGTTCCCCGCCTCCCCACATCTTCCCACCTGAGCTTGGGATACTCGAACACGCACGCAAGGGGGATCCAGATCCCCAAGACGGTCGTTCGGAACCAAAGGTTGTTGGCACGCGCTGGGAACCCCTCAACATGATCAACCTCAGGGAAGGCGGCTTAGCATTGGGATTGCTGAACACATAGGGGGAAACCAGAGATTCGAATAACCAACGTACTCGCCTCGCTAGGACAGGACGAGGGGGCCGCTGCAGCGGGTGGAAGGAGAAGCAGCGGGGGTATGGAGGCTGGTGGTCGACTTGTGACTCGTGTGCTCCCCACCTTGGTGTGAGAGGGAGCTGTCATCCCCGTCTCTCTATACCGGCACCCCTTGGAGAGCCGACACTTCCAACAGTAATATCTCGGCGCCACACTGCCAATGGGTATTTCCTCAATTAGGCGGAGGCCTGCACCCGATCCAGAGAGCAAGTTCTTTCCGCCCTCCTTGGGATGCATGGGGCAGTCTGGAGACAAGAGGAGGTTCAAGGAGACGAAACCCTTAAATAGTTGAGGCAACGAAGGGAAGCGGTCAAGGGAGTTCCGGACCCTGGAGAATTCTCTCGGAGAGGGGGGGGAAGGGAAGGGGAAGGGAAGTCGAGGGGCTGTAGGGCGGGTAGGAGAGTTTCATGCAATGAGGGAGGTGGGGGATGTGGTACTTTGGGAGGTGTGGTATGAGAGGAGGGTTGTGGAGGGCTTTGCCACAGTGCACGATGCAGAAGGGGGGAGGGGTGCAAAGGGTCAGTCGATGAATGGAGAGGAGAGTGTGGGGGTTGGATGGGTCTCAAAGCCAGAGAGAGGAAGAACGGCAAGCTCGATCAAGGACGAGAGCTTCGATATCCGAGAATCCAGTTATCGTGGTTCGAGCAGCGACGATGGTCATGGTCAAGGGCAGAAATCCATTGTGAGGCTTGGCGGCATGTCGGCCATCAATCATCGGTGGCCGACAATTGGCGATCGGATTAGGAAGTGCCCCTGAAACCGATCACTCTTCTAGCCTCGTTATCTACTGTGTCATCTGCCCTCCCTAGAAGGGGTACGCGCAAACGTGAACAAGACATGCGTTGGGGTCGGCGACACTCAAGGCATGGGCTCCGGAAGGACGCATCATTAAGAGACGACAACAAGACTTCCCTTCAAATTCCCCTTCCCTACCGTCGTCTACATCTCACTGACTGTTCCTGGCTAGGGCCTCACAAGAGGCGATGCCAAAGCGATACCTGAGGTAAGTATGCTGCTCCCTTTACTGGGAACTGGTGATAATACGGCGAGGCGACAAAATAGGATCCTAAAATGGCCGACACATTGTGCTGAGGAATCCCCTGTTCCTCTGGTACTGCCATACCCCCTCATCCGACTTTCAATCTTGAATCTCCCTTAAAAGGAACCGCCGGAGGTCTCTGCAGGCTGCTGCGGGTACCCGTGTCGCAGAGGAACGGTGAGCCAATCATTTGGCCCTGAGAGCGGCTCTGTTTTGCGAACTCGAGCGGCCCTCCCTGGTATCCAACGGGGTGAACTGAACTGACCAGTTCACGGATGTCGCCCCGTTCGTGCCCATGTTAGGCGCCGACGGTTTCCGCATCCATGTTGTGGGGTAGTCCAGCAGTGAACCTACTCGGGCAGGCTCGCTGGCTGCTATTAGTAACCGCCTGTGTATAGAGCTGGTATAGAGTCGAACGCAAGAAGTGGTATTGGTTCCGATGCACTGCTGGCATCTACATCAGATAGCTATGATAACCGAATCTAATATCATAATTCTGGGTGAGATGGGCGCTTAGGAGCCCTAGGACAATGTTTATCCTCGACATCAAAGGACCCGCATTATCCTGCCGCCAAGAAGGGCGAGTGGGACCACCTTCATCTAATAGAACAATGGGGAGGTAAATAGGCCGAGCCCAATAAATTCCAACTGTCGCTGGTATCGATTCAGAACTCACAGCGCAACCTGGGAAGACAGAGTACCCGGATGAGGACTTTGGATGCGCACCGAAGTCACGTGTCACACACATGTCACGCATGTGACCGTGACACCCTGTTGGCGCGCCAGGCGCACCCTGCATTCTTGCGCGGAGGCGCTGGTGAAGGGTATTGTGCATCCTTGTGCGAAGCGCTGGGTACCTACTGCATATTTGTGCGGAGCGCAGTGTTTTGTACGCATTTTGGCACATAAGCGCCCATCCTCGCCCTTTGCCGGTATTATTGATGGCTTCTTTGGGGGAAGTTCGGGGTGCCAGCGCACTGCTTCATTTGTGAACCACCACCAGCTCGTTGACCCCCCGCCGGCCTGAGACCTCCTCAAGACTTATATATGGGACTGTGTCTGGGTTCAAATTTGAATCCATCATTCTATGTCAGGGGCGCTCCTATTCTACTCTACCGAATCCCATGCGACTTGTGACGATGGCTCTTCTTCTGCAGCTCGAACGGCTTGGGTGCATTCAAACGGTTGGGACTGAGATCAATGAGAGGGAATATCGAAGAGCGTGAAGACGAGGTGGATGGGGTTGAGGGTATGGAAGGTGTTTCAGGTGGCTGTAGGAGGTCGTCGTTGCCATCGAATATTCCATACAGCTCAAGATGCCGCATCATGCTGGGGCTCAGGTGATCCTTAATTTCCTCCTGTGCAATACCCAACCGCATAACTGACTTGACTAGATCCAGGAACTCGTCCTCACCACGGTGCAGCATCAACATGGCTGTCGCTCGGTCATTGGTGACCGTGCTGGTGCCCTCGATTGAGCATGGTTGCTTTGCAGGTCTGTCGTCTTCCATGCACTCGTTTTCGCAGGCTGCCAGAAGGTCAGCAAGGATTACACTGCTGTCCAGAGCAATATCCCCATCGCCATCGAAGCTGAGAAGCCCCAGTTCGCTGTCATCGCCGTATTCCAACGATCCGTCCAGTTCAACAATTGCGGCCTGTGGCTGAGCACTCGGCGGAGCCTCAAAGAGTAGAGAGGGCGATTGAGAGTCGAGCGCCAGTGTGATTTGTTGTTGGGGACTGTACGGTGCCTCGGCAATGTTCGATTGGAACGAGTGATCGGCGGCGGCCACTTCAAGATGGTTTCTGGATGGAACCTCAACGGGCGACTCGAAGGGGAGCAGGGTCAAGGGTGAATTTAAATGAAGGGTGAGTGCCACACTTTCGTTCTCTGCTGGGTGTTCAGTGGTTGATCATACGGCGTGATGTAGATGACACGGTACACGTACACTCTGCCCCACCCAAAAACTCGAAAGGGTTGTCGCCCTCAATCTCCCCAAGTTCAGCATCAGCTGACTTCATCTCATCCATCGACATGTCAAATTCAGCTGTGGCCCATTTTCGCTCCTCCTCAGCTTTCCGGCGTAGACTAGAATCGTCCCGGCCCTTCACTGTTCCAAACGCTTGATCCATAAACCTTCTCGCAGCTTCCCAGACTTTGGCGACACTGTTGTACTTCCTCGGCAGTAGTGTAGATTCATAGATGTTGCTTGTGTTGGACGAAGACTGCTGGTTCGGAGATCGCTTGGGTGCAACACGCCACATATCCGCATAGTACATGGCCCCCTCACGCGCCTCAAGCCACTTGTTGAAGAACTCGGAGAGGACACACAGCAAAAGAATATGCACATATCGATCAATTCTTGCCAGACGGCCGCAGTGCTGATATGAGGAGAAAAATCGATGCTTCAGACGACCGTTGAACGATTCGAGATGGTTGGTTGTCCGGGCAATCAGTGCTTGGTCTATCCTGAGTTTTAACGCAGCGCGAGCAGTGCCAGCTGGTGACCAAGAGACCCAGAGGTCTTCAACGCCGATATAGCCATGAAGGTAAGGCATGTCACGAGTGCACCCACAGGTTGACCTGGATCTGTGGGGCAGGTACCTGCAAAAAATTATGCCTTACCTGGATCTGTGCAGGTATTTTCCCATGGGTCACCTGTACCTGCGAGTCTGGGTTGTCACAGGTCAGGTCGCAGGTAGTGGTGCAGGTGCCAAGCATAGTATAGGGAAAATACTAGTGTACACCCCCCAAAAATGGTATCTAACATTGCACATACACCTAAACTACATCACACAACTCACTAATGCAGTCATACAGACCCAATATAACTTCCAGTCGTGACATCTGGCCCAGATGTTTGCACCATGCAAGTACCTGTGGTTTCAAGGCTGCAACCTGGATCTGTACAGGTTTGTTCCCATGGGTTACCTGGACTTGTGGGTCAGGTTTCCCACAGGTATTCCCACGGGTCTACCTGCAAGTACCCACAGGTAGCCCGGACTCGTGACATGCCTTACATGAAGGTAATCAAGAAAGGCAAGAGCTGCTTTCGATTGCTTTTTGGCGAGCGGAGTTGCACATCCTCGCCCACAAGTCTTGAAGAAGGTAACTTCCGCATTGTATAGTGCCATGGCATCCGGGTAGGCAGAGATTTGACGAATGAGCTTGAACAACAAAGTCCACAGCCTAGAACGCACAAACTTTCGATCATCGCCTTGAGGCACGGAAACAAGCGAGCGATTCATGTGATTCCTCCAGCATTGAAGAACATGGAACATGCAAAGAGTTAGCTGGATGCCGGGAAAGTTTTTGCTGAGAGCTGTGCGTTCCCGGATGTCGTTATCTGTCGTCGCCACGAAGATATTGAATGCTCCACCCTTTGAATTGAAGCCCATCGCTCTTTTCAAATGGTGAAGAGCGAGATTGATGTCCTCAGTCCGATAGCTCGCATGGATGGCCTTTGCATCCTTGTGAGCACTGAAAAGGACCTCTGCGATGGGAATACCCTTGTTGTACTCGTCCAGTGCCATTAGTATCAACATAAGAACCCGAGCCGAGCAGACACCGAATGTGAGATCCATGAGAACCTGCTTGCAATGGGCATATTTCCACACCATCGACTGCTGCAAGGGTGTTGAGAGAATAAGCATGAAGCACTGGCCAGTTTCGTCGTTAGCCGGCTGATAGAAGAGGCAGGAAGAGGTGAAGAGAGGGTCCGGAGGTTGAGCATCGCTAGAACAGAACCAACTATCAATGTTGACCTGGGCCTGGCTATGCGGCGGAATACCATCTTCACGATTCAACATCCGATAGATGGAGCTTGAGTCGTGGGTTCGCAGACGGAACCGGAAATGTTCATCACCAACACGGTCTCCCCAGCGCTCGACAGAGAACTTCCGGCTCTTCTCCCAGACAACACTCCAGGGGAGCTTGTCCCGGAAAAGCTGGGCGGCGTATGAGCGAAGGTCTGGATGGATGGGGATGGTCGGGTTCCGGAACATTTCCGTCTGCTCCAAGCACGCATCAGAGTGCGTGAGGTCACCGTAGATTTTGTCAATAGTGATAAGAACTGCCAAGTTTGGGTAGTGGCTGTGAGAAGGGGACAACAATTTCACCACATAACATACGCACCGTTGCAAGTGTTCTTGTCCTTGTGGCCGGGTGATGTCAAGTGCGTTGAAGTTAAATGGGCCCAAAAGCCGCACTGTACATTTGACCAGGCTCTTCGGCGTGAATCTGCGTCTGATGCATGGTGCCCGACGGTATTGTCCTGGCCTGATAAACACTGGTATAGACGCCGCGCCCGGATGAATGCAATAGGCTGCCCAGCCAAGGGGGAATGTGCCTTCCCTGCTTTGTTGGGCCTCGGCTTGATTGGCTTCTTGTCGGTGTAAAGAATAGACAGTTTTGAGCGCACATCACGCTCGTAGTCCAGGACATTTGGGATGTGAATGTCAAGATCACTAACAAGCTGCAGGGCAGTGTCTAGGCAGCATATATGAGGTAAGATCCCACACAATGCTGCATAGCGTACCTTGTAGTCTCTTATCTCCATCAAAGTGGTGGTAATCGACCCCGAGAACCTCCAGTTCTTCCATCATATGAGCCCGCTTCTCATCGGAAACATGCAACTTGTTGAGGATGTTCAAAGTGTTCGGTGGTGCATTGCTTGTTGGGTTAACACTTGCGGCGAATATCCCCCATTTTTCAGGGGAATATTGAGTCATCGGGTGGCGGAAGAATTCAATCAGGCAGGAGAAAGAGCAAACAGAGGTGGTGGACGCGTAATCTCGTCTATTGGCGGGGCAGACGCGTCGAACACACATGCACAGGATGCTACCATACGGATACAAATATTGCTGCCCCTCTATGCCAAATCCGGTCACACCGATACTCGAGCGTGACACCGACAATGCCTTGTCACGCTGCTTCATCTGTCACACCATGACAGAAATTGTTGGTGCGTATCCAAATTCCCCTGGATGAAGCCCAAAGAGATGCGCACAAGGTCGGGAACGGTGCGATTCCGGTACAGGAGAGAGTCAGCGCTACGAAAGATAGGAGAGCGCCCATAGACCCAGAACAGAGCATGGCGTATATCGGGAAGGGCATCCCAATGTCAAACACGCAGAAGCAGTCAATAAAAAGAGGAGGGTTGCTCCTTCTAATTGGTGCAGAGAGGATCGCGTTCGAGAGACCCCTCCTTTTCTAATGGCGCCTTGCGCGTTCAAAATCGGGATTTCCACCGATAAAGGGGTTCGCGAGGTGAGCCAGAGACTACCGCAGAGAGATTCTAGTAGAAGAATAGCCCCGTTGACCATAAGGAAAGGCTACCAGGTGAAACCAGACCGGGGGCAGAGGAAGCGAGGATGTTAGGATCGGTGGTGGTGGTCAGGGGGAAAGGGCTGGCGATGATTAGCAAGTTTGGGTAGAAGTGATAGGGAAATCGTGTCGCTCCGTGGAGTACGAAGAAATGCGGTCATGACGTGGCGCATTGCTCCACACTCTCCAAAATGGGCCCCTTCTGTTCACACCAAAGCGACTGGGCTCGCAGGCGACTGGTGGCTTTAAGCGCTCGGCGTTGGCCACCTGTCTGACCTTTTGGCTGTTCGAAGGCCCGAACAGGATAAGCCCCTGACCGCCCTAGACTCTCCTGACTTCCACCACCACGAAGGAACTTCACAGTCCACGATGAAGAGTGCACCCCTACTGCGACAGCGCGTCCCGTCCCTGGCCCTCATATTGATAAACGCCCCTCGAAACCCAACTATAAGTCCGAAGAATCGACTATTGCTCCGCACCGACACGACCCCAGGTGGAACACCGGCCATGACCTCCCAAGAGACCAAGGGGGAGAGACATGGCGACTGCGAGTGAAGAGCGGCGAGGGCTCTTCCCCTTCTCGCCTTCCCTCGCTCACTTCTTCGGCTGCCAGGCGGCTCGCCGTGGCGGTCTGCTCTATCCTCGCCAGTCCCGGCGATATATCCGGACCAATATAACGAGTTGGGCGGTGGCGGCTAGTACGTACTGAATGTAAATAGATTCTCATGAATCTAGGCTTCAGGAGATGCTTCAATGTCGTTCGCTGTCGTGTGTTAGGGAGGCGTTCATGTGGAAAGCCGAAAGACAACTTACATCCGCCGTAGACGACTCGCCGCCTTGACGTACACCTATCTGGAGATCTCTCCTACAGTAATATAGAGGAAAATAGGAGCGAGGGAGAGCATTCAATCAGAGTCCAGATGCCGAGACCTAATTGAGAACGATGGATAGTAAACTACTGGGAGACATTGGATGCAGGCGCTGCCGTTGAAGCGAGGGAGTTAAGGCGAATGAGAGGGTATAAGGGGTGTAGCTCGAGATTAACCAAATGTATTTCGACACCGGAGGATAAAGGGGAGGGGTGGGACGGCCTCGGTTGAGGAATAGCCAGGCCGAGCTGTTATAGTGTACACGAAGTGCGCATGCGTAGGCCTTCAGAAGACCTTAGACTCGTCGATTTTCAACAGCCATAGACAGAATTGGGTTTGAGGAGAACAAGCGGGAACTTGGAAGTTGGGGTGGAGCGCAGGAGATTCGTTCTCGCAAGGAAATAGGTAATAGAGGAGGCGACCTATAGAAAGATTGCAAAGGTGAGCTAGCTGAGAGTACGCCAAGGCTTGACTTGTTCCCCTCGATAGGCTATCTTTGCAGGTGGTGGGGGTTGAAAGCGAAATTCGTGCAGTTGGTGGCGAGCCTGGGAGCGTCGGCCATCAGTTGTCGGCGCGCGGCTTTTGCCGGTGCCGGTGCCTAGATCGGAAGTACCCCTAACCCAAGCTTTGAGGCGTCCTCCTCGACTCCCCATCATGACCACCATGAACAAGTTGGCTCGACGTGGAATCAATTCGATCAACGGCTGAGTGGTGCTGCCTACCTGCTACTGCTCGATTGAACACTCCCCTGTCACACTCTCATACCCGTCTACTGCAGCCTTCCTAGGTCATGAAACACCGTGCCGTTCAACCACAAAGGGTCACCCTGCAGAGACAATTTCGCCGATGGCAAGGACAAGGGAAGTTGGTGGAGGAAATTTGTCTAGCGCATTCTTGTCAAGAAGTCTAGGAAGAGATGCACCACACACTCTTAGCCGGGTAAATTGGCCTCGCTTCGTCCCCAGCTTCTTTACTTAACCAAAGTTTCCCTGCCTGCAGATACATGTCCGAGTCGTATCTCGAAGACCTCCACTTGGACAACGGAAGACGGCTCGCCAGAGCGCACCCTCCCCCTTATTTTTCCTCCTAATACACCTTCACCCGTGGGTCGCACCTGTCCTTGGTTAGTCACCCCTATGCCCACCCCCAACCCCCGCCCTTGTATCCTTATTAGTGAAAGGGTGGATGCCCTGTACCGCCTCTTGACGGTTGAGTTATCCCTGCGCACATGCAAGATGGATTAGCGGCTCGCCTCCACCACCAACGAGACGCCACTCTACGCGATTATTGACGTTCTCCACGCTGTCGCCCCTCCCTCCTCGACACCCTCAACATCACTGTTATCTCCTCAAACCTCTTGTAACTTCCCGCTTCGCTCTCAGCACCACTGCACAGCTACCCCTACCAGCATCTTCAACACCCTGATTCCCTCCTCCCCGCTTTCCACTTCACTCGCCTTCCTTCTCGACTTCCAGCCAAACGCAAAGAAGCCTTGGTAGCGCTGCGAAGCTGCTGCTCGTCCCAACGCACGCATCCTCGTTTGGTGGACTGGGAGGACGAAGGGAAGAATGGGAAGACGCGAACGAAGACGACCGAGATGAGCACGAGGCGGTGGCCAGTGCAGGCCACACCCAAGGGCCAAGTGGGACGGCTCCAAAGGGTTTAGCTTCCCCCATATCCAAGCACTTACGGTGTCATCGCTGCCTCGACCAACGTCCCTCGCCAATTCCAAGTATGAGCCCCCGCTTTGAAACCCCGAAACGCATCCATTGCATTGGATATGCTTTCTCCCCCTAAACGCATCCGTGAAGTCGGTGCCTGCGAAAGGGTGACTCGCTCTGGCGGCGTAGCCATGGCTCAACCCTCCTCGCCGATTTATCCAATGTCCCCCTTCCCTTCAACATTTGCTTGTTTACTTCTTCTCCGTACCCTTCTATCACGGCTGCTGCAGGATACCACGCTCGACGTTGCATCGGTGATAGCGGCTTTGGGTGGGATCCTGGGGATCGTTTCAGTGTTGCTTAGCAAACCACCAAAGCAGACGGCAGACGAGGTTTTGGTGTGTACCCAGATGCCCCATAGGTTACTGACATTACCACTAGTTTATAGGCTGTGACGCTGGACGTGATCACGCTACATACCAGGGCACGCGGGTGACAGTGGGTTGCTAACTCTCCTAATGTCCTTCGCAAATACAAGATTTTCTACCATTATATGTTTTCTTGCGCATCGCCGTCAGAGCATATTGTAGCCACAGGGGACCTTGCTCCAGACACGAGTGCTTAACTTGAATTCGGCTTGGGACTGTCTTGCCCAATCGGAAAGCAGTGTATGCTGTAACACATGTCACCTCATGCCAACTGTGGTTCGTTGACCTGCTGTGCACTGCGTCCTTTGTTATTACACCACCATCTTCTTCACTGAACCGCCGCCTCTTACTACCCTGCCTCGCATGGGCGATGGCAGGCATCGAACGGCGGTCCCAACGGAGGAAGACGAGGAGCACAGTGTCCCAAGTGGCACTGGTATGAGGAGGGGAAATGTTACGAGTGCGTCGAACGTGACACTTTCTGCCCTGACTCGGACTTGTGCTCACCCTTCGAACGGTTCCTACAGATAATTACTATGCTCCTGTCAATGCAGTCGGACAAGCCATCAACACTAACTTTGGAACAAACCACGGTCAGCCCCAGAATTTAATGTGTGACCAGCGACCGGACTTACCCCTTTCTTCGTGCTCCCATCCCCTCCCGATCAAAATAGGTTCCATAAACCATGACACCCATTACAACTCGCTACCAACTCATCTTGGGGATGGGAGCAATGCAATGTTTTGCCCTTTCCGTCAACCAGGCCCCATACACGGAAGCGGCAAGTCTACCTAACTTCGTACAGCAATTCTCGTCGACTGACTGCGAATGGTCTCGGCCAGATCTCGTCGCTCTCCTGAATCCCATCCTCGATGCCTCCCACACACGGAATATGAAGATTTCTCCTCCCAACTCAGCTTGCTTCCCCGGGACGAGACTCAAGGTCACCACAAAGATTCGCTCGTGGATGGACAGCAGCCTCTTTTTCGCTAACCCCCATATTATGTGGGTTTACGGGTACGTGGGCTGTGGCAAGTCGGCGATCGCACAAGAGATGGCTATGCATTTCACTGGAGAGAATCGGCTGGCGGCGGCGTTTTTTTTCTTTTGTGGCGCAGGCGATAGGGGTAGGATCACGAGGTTCGCCACCACTGTGGCTAGTCAAGTCGCCGCCTCCATCCCCGCAGCGGCGCCAATCATCGAGGCGGCCATCAAGGCGAATCCTGCCTTGCTTCGGACGGAAAGCACTTCATTGGCTGCCCAATTCGAGGACCTCGTCTTTCGCCCGATCGACGCCATCAAGTGGGACAATTTCGCCGCTTGCCTTCGCTACGGCCCTTTCTTGATTGTCCTCGATGGCGTCGACGAGTGTGAAGACCGTGATGAGGTTGGGGTCTTCATCGATCGCATGATCGAGTTCTTCGACAGGAAGCCGCGTACTCCCCTGCAATTCCTCATTACCAGTAGGGTCGATAATCACATCCACCAGCGCCTTCATTCTTCGAAGCAAGTGTGCCTGTTGGACCTCGTTGAACACACATCGAACGAGGACATCCTGTCCGCTTTAGAAGCAGCGATCGCCAAGGAGAGACGTGGTCGCCTCCTGGCCTGTGACGAGTCGTGGCCATCCCTTGAGGATAAGGTCAAGCTTGTCGAGCATATTGGAGGGTCGTACATTTTTATGACGACCATTCTCAAATCCCTTTTTGACCCAAGCGGTGCCGACGGCCTCACCCCGATGGAGCGCCTCCCTGTTGTCCTTGGCATGAGTCCTGACTTCGACGGACTGTATAAGGCGATTCTGGAGCCTTGGAAACACCTTCCCCATTTCCAAAGCATCATCAGCGTCATCGCCCTTGCACTGGAGCCCCTTTCGATTGCCCAGATCACAAACATCTTGGATATTGGGACTGCCACAGTGGTCAATGGTCTCATAAATCTCCACGCGATAATGCAGATCCCAGGGGACGACCGCACACCAGTCACTCTGTGGCACACATCTCTCCGCGACTTCCTCTGCTCCCAAGATCGTGCAGGAACCTTTCTCGCACACGATAAACCCATCGCACATGGTTGCTTGTCGCTATTGGCCGCTGCATCTGGGGGGCTTCCAGACTCCCCAGCCACTCAGTACTCAACCCGTTTTGCTAAACGGCACTGGGTCAGGTTTCTGGAGTCGATGGATGATGATACGGGCACGTTCAACCAGGAACTCGGGGACATTATGATTTCTTTACAGAAGGCCTTCAACACGTCGACCGTCACCGAGTTCCATTTCTGTGTTTTCGATAAGCTCCTTCATCATCTTGAAGGAGTTGCCAGCAGTATCTCAAGGGCTGGATGTGTCTCGTCGGGGACGTCCCCACCACCCTCGCTTACTCTAACTCAGGGTACGTCACACGATCTGAATTTCCTCTGGTGGGATTTTGTAATTGTTGGATCTAGATCACAAATGGAGAGCGCTCCGTATGGTGATCCATCCTGAGGAATGGCAGACCTTCTGTGAGTAAAACCTGCGCATAAAGTGTCAAGCACCTTACTGATCATTCCTCAGGTAGCACTCAAATGGCACTGTCACCGACGGATGTGCCAGAGGACCAACCCCATTGGGTGAGTCTCCTGCTAGAGAGGGGGTCAGATCCAGATCTCTCCGGTATGTCTTGGATAAGCAAATGGTCAAGGATTTGTGTAACCGGTTTTATCAGGACATCACCAAGAAGACTTCAAGTTGTGTCTCCATGCTGTGTGTAGCATGGGCAGGGAGGACTTACTCGAACTTCTGCTTCAGTACGGAGTAGATCCAAATAGCAAAGGTGAGTACCCCACCAAATTCAAAATGACTTTCTAGATATCGATGATACACAACACAGTTGAATCCGGGAAGACACCTCTTCGTGCGACAACGACCACGCCCAGTGCGCAAAGGTCCTCCTGGATCACAGCGCCGATACGACTGAGGGTATGTCGCGCAGCCTGTGACATTGTATGTCAGTTCGATTTTTGAATTTGGTGTCTTTTCTAGATGATGTACCCAGCCTCCGTAGGTGGGCAGATCAACTGTATCATCGCACTGTAAAGGTGGAATGCAGCGCAGAGATAGGTGTAGTAATCCGTCTGCATAGGGAAGTGCTTCAGCATTGCCCGCTGGGGCATCCAGACCGTGCCGGGTCTCTCCATAGTCTCGCCGCCTCCCTCCAAGTGCGCTCTGAGGAAACAGGCTCTATTCCTGACATCGACGAAGCGATCCGTCTAGAGCGGGAGGTGCTCGAACATCATCCACAGAGATGTCTAGCCCATGCCGAATCCCTCAGGAGCCTTGCCGGTTACCTCCACTGGCGTTCCACGAAATCCGGGTCGATTCCCGATATCAACGAGGCGATTTGTCTGAAGCGGGAGGTGCTCGAGGGTTGCCCACAGGGACACCCAAATCATCCCGTGTCTCTCCATAACCTCGCCCTCTCCATCCACTCCCGCTCCGAGAAAACGGGATCGATCCCCGACATCAACGAGGCGATTCGTCTGAAAAGGGAGGTGCTCGAGCACCGCCCACAAGGACATCCTGACCACGCTGGCGCTCTCAGGGAACTCGCTGTCTCTCTTCACTTGCGCTTCGAAAAATCAGGGTCCATTCCTGACATTGACGAGGCGATTCGTCTGAAGCGGGAGGTGCTCCAGCATTGCCCACTGGGCCACCCAGACCATGCCAATGTTCTCAGGGATCTCGCTGTCTCCCTCCACTGGCGCTCCATGAAAACAGGATCGGTTCCCAACATCGACGAGGCGATTCGTCTGAAACGGGAGGTGCTCGAGCATCGCTCACAGGGACATCCTGACCATGAAGAGTCCCTCAGGGAACTTGCAAACTCCCTCTGGTCTCGCTTCAGGAAGGTTGGGTCCATGGACGAGCTACGTGAAGCCGTTGGACTGGACCGAGAAGTGCTCGAACTTCATCCACCAGGCTACAACCAGCGCGCCAAGTCTCTCAAAAATCTTGCTGTTTCCCTACGTTCTCTCGCCAAGGCAACTGGGGACCCTTCTCACAGCAAGGAAGCGGACAACCTGGAGCGAGAGGCCAATGAACTGCGCTTAAAGTCATCTGATTGAGCATCAGAGATACTCTCCATCCACCGCCTTCGGGAGTCTCGCCGTCTCCCACCATTCTCACTCGAAGCGGTCACACTCTCGTTGATTCCGGCTTCTCCAAGCCTCCCGGGCCAAGGAGAGTTCCCCCGTCTGGTCGTGCACATCGTGCAGCGTCTCCGAATCCGCGATAGCCCCCACTCAGCGGGGCAAGTTGATGGGACGACGCTCTTCACCATCTTATTTGACTTCACTACATACCTTGGCTGGCTTTCCTTGTGGACTGCATCTTGCTTCATTCCTTTTGTCTACTATACGCTACACACCAAGTTCTTTGACACCGAACAGACTCTTTCGCGTTCCGCAATTCATCTTCCCTTTGCGCACATTTTCGGTCATACTTATTTCAAATTCAACTATGTATTCGCGTCGTTTCTTCTCAGCCACGTGTAGGTCTTACTTCTTCGAATCTTCGCTAGCTCATCGCGCACGAGGCCGTTGACCTTCTACCCCGATGCGCATTAGGTACCTCTACGACTACCTACTGTGATACCAACTAATTTAGAGGCTAGACCCACCTCATTCGACAACGTAGATATACACTCCACCTACGTCCGGTCCGACAGCCTGTTGCTGCGTTGAGCCTGGCAGCGTCGTTTCTATGCCTCAGCGGCTGCTGACCGGTTGGACTCGTGCTTCCACCCATTGGCGTCACCCGTACGCCCATTGAACTCACTTCGAGGCCAATGCAGAGCATTGGCATACCGTCCATGTAATACCTATATACACGAACTTAATCGATTTCCTCAGTATCTCTCGAAACGTGAAAACGCTACCTTGGGCTCTCCCTCTGGTTGAGATTCTTCTCTCACCACAAGGCTGTGGTGCCGTGCCTGCGACGAGCGCAACGCATTCGGGCGCCTATCTAAATGATGAGCGCCTGGGGCGCTGAGTGATGTCATGACGGCCAGACACGCCTATGCCTTGGCCACTCCCAGGCTCCAAAGACCTCCCTGGCTTTTCGATCCAGGACAGTTCGAGTATTATGGCGGTGTCTTGGTTGCACCACTTTTCAATGCGTCGATTCTCATTGACTCATCGGAGGCGCCTTCTCGAGGTGGGGCGTCCAACTGTCAGACTCCGATGTGCGTATCACAGTCAGATCCCAGACGTGATTCAGATGTTTGTGATTTCACAGAGAGTGTATATAGGCTCGCATCTGAACGTCTCGCTTAACCATGTACTCACGACCTTTCCTTCAAACAACCGCTCGCTCGACTGCTACTGTTCGCTGTACCGCATTTCAACTCAAGTCCACGCCTGCACCCTCTTCTTTCAACTTCCTTCGCGCAACCATGGCCACCGGAACAAGCAACCGAACTCTCCTCACCGCTATCAAGCAGGATCATCGGGAGGTACGTTTGAGGTCTAGCTACAGCGTACCCAGACTTTGGCTGAACGCGAGACACAGATTGAAGCCTACTGGAATATAAAAGGTCCTCTGGGAATCTTGATGCGCAGACCCGGTGGTCAAACCAGTTGACCTGGGAAATTGCTAGGCACTCAATCAGGGAGGAGATCATTGTTTATCCCCTTCTTGAGGAGGCGCTCGGTAGGCAAGGCCATGAAATGGCTGAAGAAGACCGCCGAGACCATCAGGTCCGCCATTTTTCCGAGTCTCTGCGCTTTTCCGGTACGAGTTGGTCCAACCTCTCAAACCTCAGTACGTCAAGGGCGGTCTTAAGAAGCTTGAGAGACAGAAGGTCGGCTCCGCCGAGTTCACCGCCATGCTGACGGACGTTATGGACCACCTGGCTGAGCACATTCAGACCGAGGAAACACAAGACTTCCCTCGGCTCGAGCAGGCCATCGGGCCCGAGAAATCTGTCCACACCGCGACGTCCTTTGAGCGCACCAAGATGTTTGTCCCCACCAGGTCCGTCGCACATCGCTACCAAATTTGCTTGCGGACGCTGCATGCTGACCTCGTCGCTTTATCTATAGGTCCCATCCCAGTGCCCCCTCCAAGCCACCTTTCGAAACCCTCGCTGGCCTCCTCACCGCCCCGATCGACAAGCTCAAGGATGCTTTCTCCAAGTTCCCGACAGAGTCGCAGAAGGAGGATATCAAATCTCACATTCCTCCGCAGAACTGAGTTATTCCGCGAGCGCACAACCAATTGTATTCTTCTCTGTTGTTCCTTGTAGATATGTACTGCTAGCGCTACCGGCGAGACTTTCAAGAGCTTCAGGGTTTCTTGCAATCGAATCCGAGCCATTTGTTCGATGTGGGTCGCCACCTTGGTGTCAGTGGATTGGCGCCCGATGGGTGAATGATATCTTGAAAGCTAGGCGTTCGGTTCGCGACTTACCAACCTCGCTCAGTGGCAGTCTGGACTTGAGAACCGCCGTGTTCCCCGCCTCTGTGCTTCCCTTCATCCCTTTGATACTCTTTCACGTTGATATTCGCTGTTGTTCGACAGGAAGGGTGGGTCAAAAGTGCTCAGCCTGGGAGCGAGCGATGATTTAGCGAACGGAGAGGGGCAGGCTACAAGGTAGACACCTACAGTATAGACACCTGCAGTTGCGACGATTATACATGAAGCATTCTGCGTCTCCATTTCTCGGCAGCGCGGCCGTCATTGCCAGTCGCCCGCTGGTCGCGTTGGGCTGCAGAAGGGGTGTGGCAGCACGGGCGGAGCCCTGGGTAGAGTGAGGATTGAGATAGGAGGAAACTTTGGCTGAGTGGGATAGAATTAGAGGAGGGAAGCCAGTGGAGGTACGGAAGGGGTGAAGGACGGCGTACCAGGGGCGGCTGGCGATGTTTGCTGTAAAAAGTAGACCTGGATACGACAGCCTACAAATTCATCTCTTCCTTCGTCCATTTTCCGGCGTAAAGTGGGTCGCAGCCAGGACCTAAGAGGATTTCGTGACGGTGCATGGTGCAGTCTCCACAAAGAGAGGACAACGATGCGGTTTGGAGAGCCTGCCTCGTATCAGCCTCCTGCCCTCACCGCGTCGCCTAAACGGGGGCTGCCACAATCCCGGCCATTATGAATGTTCACCCCCCGGAGCGTGCCTTGGTTACCCCCTCCGAGAAGCTGTGCTCTTCGAAGCGACGAATTCATCCTTCACGGTCGAACGGAGGAACTGTCGTCAGAGCGTCCAGGGAACAAGATAACCGTTGAGTTTCGAGGGATGCTAATCGTGTTGAGACCTGGCGAGGGACCGTCGTCGTCTCGTCATCGCGACGATTGTGCACGATATGCCATGATAACCCTTAAGGGCGCCAGGCCGTTGCCTTTGCTGGAAGTGATTCAGAATCCGATATCCACTCTCGGTGGAGTTACCGAGGTGGAAATGGCGAGTGGAGAACCCCCCGCATATATCGGGCTGGCGCCTTCGCAGAACGACTCGGAGTAGGAAGGAAATGTTGTTCTACGGGTTCCTCTGCTCCGTATGTCCCGCTACCCATCTTCAACAATTATTTTAACGTCTTGCCATCATTCCCAGTAGTTCGCCTATCGAGAGGGCATCGGTTTGAGATGACTGAATCGCATATAAGGTATATGCTTCGCCCCTTCTCTGCTCAGGCGATGGGGCTATGATCGATGCGACTGGCGTGCGCTGTGTGGATGCAGAGGCGGTGGTGCATGTTTCACAACCCAGAAGAGAGGCTCTGAGGGAGGGTGGGCCGTACATATATGGGATTCTGCGGTCGGTACGACGAACCATCTGAATCCACTCCTTGTCCCAGTCGGAGTAATTATAGCTGAAGAAGTGGCGGAGAGACTGGTATTGTCACCGTGGCTAGTAATAAGATGGCCCCAAAAGCTGATCATAATGAGGGCCTGAGATGCAAAGTGATGCCTGGGAGAGCATACCTTGAGGATGGCACGCTGAAGAAGGCAGGCGATAAACATGCGAGAGCGAGGATAGCAACATGCCTGGGTCGACTAGCCCAGTCATGGATCCCTGTACTCCATCCTCTAGCGTAAAGGGCTCGCAAGCTTCCAGAAAATGTGAGTCCTGGTTGGCAGGACAGCTATGCGCAGCAGCTCGAGGTCCAGCGGGAGGGGGTAACAGAGCATGGCAGATAGCGGTTGGGCTATCGCAGAACGGCGGTCGTATCGATTTCAGTCCTGTGGATGTACGTCTGGCGTCTCGGACAATGATGCGTAGGCATAGCAGCTAGTTGGTGGGAGGGCGCCAGTGAGCAGTCAGGGGAAAGAGTTTCAGTCGCGGGTCGTGTTCATCGCGGTCGTGGTGTAAGCCTTGTGCTGTTCAGGGGCGATTCCTTTTTGAGAATCGGCAATTGCCGACGAACGACGGGTGCCCCTGTCTCACGAATTTCGCCCTCTTGAAACCAACACCATGACGCAGAACGACATCGTTCCTTTTCTACGCACCGAGTCCTCCTGCGAAGGTGTCAGCCCAGTCCACGGGGGAGGTTCTCCACTCGCCATTGCTACCCCGAGCAAACCAATCATCACTCGTTCCTTCGTTCAACGCCATTGATAAGTAGATTTGCTTCCCGCGACGACCCGACACGCCCCTACCATGTTATATCATTATGGTGCACAACCATCACGATGACTGGACGAGTCTCTCTCCAATCCTCAACACAATTTTCACCCCTCGAAACCCAAAGTGTCATCTCGTTCCCTGGTTGCTCCACGTCAATGCGAAGGAACCTCCGCTCAACTATGAAGGACAAATTCACTGGAGAACTGCTCCAGGAGGACATTCTGAGATATGTGTCAGGGTCCTCCACCTCTCAGAGAACGCGAACTGACTCTGAATGGCGCTTACAGGGACTGCATGTCTATCAAATCCCCATCCGCCCAGATCGGAAGAAAGAAGGAGGGCGAGCAGGTTTCTCACACACTCTTAGCCACGAAGGAGGGTCGGGACAGGATTCCTGGACCTGCAGTCCTCACGACCTCGGGTCAGGTGCTCGTAGACAAGCCGACGTCCTCCTCACCAATGGAATGCAGCTCGGACTGCGGGGGGCCCCTGTAGCCGCTAGCTTCCCGGAGGAAGATAGAACGCTCTTAGCGGACCTTCGCGCTGTTCGCGGCCAACCTTTTTGAATTGAACGGACCCCTGCCTCTGTCACTCATCTGCGTCTCGAATAAAATCCTGGCATTGCCTTCGTGTGAATTACCGCCCCGACTGGAATGACGAAGCACGCCGCAATACCCTCTGCTGTAGACTGGCTCTGACTTGAAGCGACTTCGGGAACCTACCGACGACCCCGACGACCCCGCATTCTAGTCGATTCCTTCTCGGGAGATGAACCTTCCCTTGACTCCCAGAAACTCAACCGTTCCGTATGTAGGCCAATTGGGCTTAGTCCATAAACTTCTTACGCCGATCCGCTGGCGTAGCCGCCGGCGAACGAGCTTCTATCAGTGTTGAAGCTCGCGGAGCTCGTCACCAAAGCGGGGCTCAATGTTGATTGACGCCGTAAACGCAGTTCTAAGAGGTCGAATGATCGTCACAGAACAGCTGATTTGTACAAGGCTCTGAGTCTCTGACTAACGGAATGCTTGTGGGCCGCAGGTCTGCGCACACATTAGCTCCGGCGCCGAGGGAGAGGCCGTCGGGCTCGCAAGTCACCCTGTCCGCGGTTTTCCAACGCAAATACAGGTAAGCGTTAAATCCTCACTGCGACAATCCATGGTGAGTGTATTCCTAGGTTCACCATGCAGACACAATTGGAGCCAGCGTCCCCTAGCGTCGAGCTCACTATCAAAGTGCACCTTTACGCCTGTTCTTAGCACCCGGAAAGTAGCGTGGGCTAGTACGTTGAACCTACCCTATACGTCCCAGTCCAGGTCAGGGTGCTGGCGCCTAATCTCGGGATGTGAAAGAAACCGGTAGGCACATGGCCAAACTGGGCATGAAGGTACTGTGTATGCATCATTTACGTAGAACAGGCTTCGAGAAAACTCCGTACACGCGTCTCCCGGGAACGCTGTGAACTCGATTAGCGCCCTTATATTCCCCCATTCCGATGCCTCGACGGAAGCCAACCCCCTCCAGAGCACGTATTTGACTGTGAAAAGTATTCAAGAGTCCTTGGCCCACTGCTGACTGCTGACTCCAATGCGTAAGCGCTTTAATTTACGTGCCATGCTTGAGTGCTGGTGATTGACAGATATTATCCGCTTTGTAAACAGGTTTGTCCGCTGTCGTCTCAGGTGCCCTCGGTTCTGCGCTAGTGGCTTCACGCGTGCATGCCTACAACGTCACTGAATGCATTGAAAGCGTTCAAAGTGGTGCGTGGGGGACAGGAAGGATTGGTGCCACGGATAGTAGAGGAAGAATTTTGGACAATGTGGGGGAAGCGCAGGGCGTCACGTATGACTTGTGCGTCAGAGCATGCGGAGGTGCACATGCACCATTCAAATGGTCGACCTTTTCGTCCAAGTTCGCGTCTTGGCTCGTACCGTGGCTTTCATTGGTCTCACAGCTCCCCTTCGGGCCGAGGGGCAGGCTCAACAGCCTCGAATCAGTCCTCCTCACTCTTGGATCACCTACCCTCGCTGGGTACTCCCTCAGTCTCACCGTCCTGAATGGGCAGTGGATTTCCCGTCGCTTTTCAAGACACACCTACCCCAACATTCGCACCGCAGTACGCGTTTTGACAAGCCTCCAACAGTCTCCATTGCGAGTCGCTGAAAAGGATGGACTCCTGGCCTCCTTAGTGGTCCTTCCGCAAAACGACAGATGGTGGAACGAGCTTATCGAATGGTTGGAATACCCCCACACCTGGTCTATCGCAGCTTTCACTTCCACCATCTGGGTGGTGGCAGCACACCTGTTGACTGTTGTCAACTGGTTCTGCGGCGGCGTTCAACCAGAAGAATTCGGGGATCAAGCGATCGGCTCCCTTTGGGTATGGCTTTTGCCTATCGTCACTGGTTGGCTCCTGGTTTCCCCTACATGCAATGAAGACCACTTGCGTCGCGCAGTCGAACGCGTGAATCAGTTCGCTCACATCGCAACAGATTCACATATCATTCCAATTCGACACCTTCCAGAGCAGCACCACGCCATCAACCTCAACTTCGATGCTGACGACAACCTTTGGGTGGATGAACGGAATACGGCTCCTATCTACAACTACGCTCGGTTTCTTCCCTGGGTTCAAAGTGTCGAGGCAGTCTTACAATCCTTCGAGGCAGCGTCGGCCCATGTCCAGCGGCATGAACCGGTCGACCCCAGCGTGGATTGGGTGCGCACGCGACCCGAGGAGAAACCACACCCACAAAATAGGATGGGAAACAGGCTACAGGTCGAGAGGTACTGCAGTGCGGAGGATGTACTGTCACCGGAAAAGGCGGGTAGCCTTCGCAGCAGGTGGGGACCTAACATCCTCTCGAGGATACTTGTGTCCTCCTTGCTAGGCCTCCTCCTTCAATGGGGAACCACGGGAGCGGCGATCAATATCGCTCTTAACACTCCTACCACAGGTGAGTCTTGGGGTTCTGGGCGGTTACACTACACTCAAGGCTGACGTACGACAACAGGACTAAGTTGTGTGTCAAGCTCGTACATCCTCTTCGGACTACTTTCCACTTTGGCATGGATCGCTCTCCTCGCCTCGAGCCTTCTTGCACACTGTGCTGGCACCGAGCCTTGCCGCTACCCCGGTCGCCCATCATCTACAGCCGTAGCCCGATGGCTCTCAATCGCGCTACGCCGTTTCGGGAAACTCACTGCAGCGCTTAATGCATTGTGGAGCTTAACCACTTGCTTGCTACAGTTTGGTCGATTTTACAATAGATGCTACTGCAACAGTGGCGTCATTGGGCGTAGTAGCTTTGCCTACATCTCCGCCAAGCTGTCCGAATCAGAGATCAAGTTGATGGTGGGTGCTTGGATTGGCGGCGCATCTCAAGCAGTCTTGACTGTGATCATCTGCATTGCCTTTGTCGTGGCGTACAGGGACCCGCCTCTCCCAAAGGAGATGGTCCCCCTCAGCCAGGAGCTTGAGCTCTGTGAATTCCGGTGCCCAGACTGTGTACTGACTGATCCCACTCGAACGCCCACTCCCCCGAGCCCAGCAGAGCCCAATCGATACCGGGTCGCAGGGCGAGGCCAATTGTAACTCTGCCGCAGAGGTTTGAGCCTCCGAAGGTCCTACCTCCTGGCGGTCGCACCAGGACTAGATCCGTTGTCGTGGTCCATCTAACAGGCATCCCCCCCAATTTCTTGGTTGCTCTCACTCCTTCTTTTCCACCATCCCTTCTGTTTCATTACTTTATTCAAACTTTATTTTCTACACTAGGGCTGCCCACGCCGACCAAGGGCTATCACTGCGGACACTTGACCGACGCAGATGTCTACTTCCTTTATTCGTAACCCTCCTGCATAATGTATTTACATGTCGGACTTCACCCCTAATATTTGCCTAATATCCTCCTAATACATACTTGTACTGTCGCCCTCTCTCATAATACTATACTTGAACGATCCAGCGGGATGTAACTGGGTGTCAGGGCTGCCTATGCCTTACTTACCATGTTGCGCCTCCTTTCGCATCTACGTTCATATGGCGGTAATGTGCACTAGCTGGCGTGGACTTTTGGGGCAACCACTTGAGAGCCAGCTCCCGCTTCAGACCAGAGAACACGAGTAAACTGTTAGAACTCGGATGGTGCTTGTGAGCATGGGAGAGAAAGTCTCCATGCCGGACGAGCCGTAGAAAGTACGCCGACAGTGAGCCAGTGGTGCAGAGACAATACTGGCACGTTTGTCAGCTCAAGGTGTGTGTGACGAGTGGTGTCATCGCTGGTGGACTTCGAGCCTCTGAACTCGTGAATTGTCGGGGCGCGCTAATATCATTCCCTAATCCGCGCTTCTAATGGAATGTCAGCCGGAGGCGGTGGCACCAGAGGAGGAAACGCACTATACCCTAGGGTCGCCCAATAAACCACAAGTGGCGTCCCTTCCTAGCGAATACAAGCGACATGATCAACAAGGCTCCTCCTAGAGATATAGGCGGGAGGTGATCGACTCCCGAGGAACAGAGATCACAACTCATTGGGGGGAAGGTGTTTATTTTGGTTCACTGCGTATTACCTACCTATATCAATGACCTGGGCTTCAAGTGTTTCGTCCATGCGTGGCGTCACCATCCCGAGCGACAAGGCGTCTTGGGGCCGTCAAGGAAAGTAAGCTCTGTAGTTTGATAGAAGGCAAAATTGGGCGTTAAGTAATATAAAGAGCACAGGGAAGGGTCACGTAATACCACCTTGCACATCCCCAATATCACGACAACCTCCACTCCAGCACCTCCAGGGTCCTCGTCTCCCCCCTTACAGCCACATGGTCTGGGAGGGTTGCGATGTGCTTGAACCCATTCTTCAAGAAGACCTTCTGGCTCCCCATGTTACCCGAGAACACGCTTACCCGTACGATGCGCACGTTCATGCGTGGGACGGCCCATTTGGCGAGGATGGACTTGACGCAGGCGGTCATGATTCCACGGCCGTGATATGCGGGGGCGAGATAGTCTGCAAGGATATGCATCAGTCCCTCAGGTCGAACGTGTAGTGGGATAAATAGGAAGAAACGCACCCCCAAATTCCCAGATGATCTCCGGATCCCCGACCTCCCTCTCCTCATTTTTCTTCTGATTCTCTTCCTTGCGGCTCGTATCCACCACATACTCACCGCTTTCCCCAAGAACGAGCTCCCCGAGATTAACCCTATGGATATCGACTGACCCAATGAAGAGCTCCGTCCCATCCTCGTTGACCTTTCGTATACTATTCACTGGGCAAGCATCGATGGTGATGAGCGCAGGCTGGTCCCTGGCCTTTTCGAGGTCCGAAAGGGTAGCTTTCTGGGGTGGGATTACGTGGTTGCACCAATGGTCAGCGTCGGCTAGCGCACATAGCCATCGATATTAGCATAAACGTGAACAAAGGACTTGCGAAGAACACCGATGCAAGGTACACGAGCGACTCACATGGTAAGTACGGCACAGGCGGCCCAGACATCCAGTGGTATACTCTCGGATCGTTCATATATGGTATGGACGTCGTGGCGTCCTCCCATCGCATGGGGGTGATGATGATGTCATCGAAGCCCTCCACACGGAGGAAGGGCTCTCCTGTCATGGGGTTGAGCTCGAGAGGTTCGAGTTGGGGGTTCTTTGATTGGAGGGGGTCCCAATGGGAGGAAACCGTAGATGCCATGGGTGAAAGAGGAGACACAGGGTCTGCAGCCCTGAAGAAGGTGGGTGGGTTTAAGAACAAGATACTTGAGGCTGTGAGCCGGTGGTAAATATCAAATTTGAATCATATGGGGCTCTGAGAGAACGATATCGTGGTTCTGAAGATGGAGGCTTCAGGCTGAACGTAAGACTTGGGATCGATGGTGGGCCAGAGCCAGGGTGGACAACGTTAATACCGGCATGCATTACCTGCGAAGAAGCGTATGAGCTCAAGGGTACCCAATCTGAGAGGCAGATGACCAACTTACTGAGGGCAGGAAGACGAGATGGGTTGGTTAGCACTCGCACCGCCTTGGCCACCTCCCTCTGTTCCGATAATCGAAGCGGCAGGCACGTTGAGCACGCGGCGAACGAGGACCGATATAAGCAAAATTTCACCCCATGCTATATCAAGGCTCGCCTACGGCCTGAGAATGATCACAGAGGACATACCAGCAGTGAACGGTGGGTGGATTCCGCAGGTACCCGTCTTCCACATGGGCTCCCGATTTGTCGATTGGTGGGTACGGAAATAGGTTACGTTATCAGGAACTCGGGGCGCCGAGGATGGTGTGGGGACAGCGATAGGGCCTTTTCGCGAACTGGAGTGGCTTCCCCGAGCCCGGCGGGTGCACCGGAGCCGCCGTCGTAGCGATGTGGTGGGAGGGACCGTCACGCTGTCCCAACCTTCTTAATCGTCCAGTGGAGGCATGACGCTCTGCGTTGACTGTCGTTCCTTTCGATGCTCGACTTGAATAGGGGCCGAATGGTCGATGGTGGTGACGGTTTGGTGCAAAGTTCGTGAGACATGGTCTCTCGGAGTTTCGGGAGTCGGAGGGCTCTGACTGGGGAGGCCAGGACCTCGAGTGGATAATGGCTAAATTGGCATGGATGTTGTCGCAGAGAGGCGTCGCGGGATGACTTCGTGTGCTGGGGATGTATTCGTCGTCTGAAACGCGTCTCGATACCCGCCTCTCGCCCTCGATCCCCCGGTCGAGTGAATGCAGTCGCTCTCTTCCTCCCATCCTTCACTCGGCGACACATGGATGGAATGAGCAACGCGTGCCAAGTGCTTATTCCTACGTAGAGACGTCGATATCAGTTATTGCGCAGTCGTCGGGGGAGTAGAGATACTCACTGTTCCTTCGCAGCTAGCCGACCCTCGCGAGACGAACAGACCGCTGTTTCCTTGTGCTCATCGACCTCGTTCCAGAGGCCGCAGGGCTGCAGGATTTCGAGGCTCTGGGCCATTGCTGACTGAATGGAGCGCAGCGGCCAAACGATGTTGGGTCCTTCGCGTCGGTATTGATTGTGTTGTGGACGGGAGGGACGTGTTGAGGGATTATATCGGTTGAAAGGAAAGGAAGACCCGGGATACTGTTCATAAGCAGAGTCGGCCGAACAGTGTATGCGGGGCGACCGCCGTTATCCAGGTGTGCGCCTTGTTGAAAAGGGTGCTTGGCGGCGATAGATCCCAGATAGCGGTGAACAGGGCGACTACGAAGGTGAAGGTGATGGTACGGTCGGGGGTGTCTTCATGCCCTGCTCGGCGACTGAACTCGGGGAAACGCAGCCTTTGACTCGAGGGGAGAAACGTTTTGGTCCACCGTCGTCTAGCCTCCGGATTCCAGCGCGATCAGACCCCAGCACCATTCCTCGTATCCCTCTTTCTCCTTTCCCCTACAGTGAGGGAGAGAAAAGTCGACAACGCCCTTGCCACTCTTCACTCCCAGTCCCGATATCTCTCCATGGTATTTGAAGGCTGGGCTCAATGTTCTACCTAGAGTCGCGTCGATAAGGAGACCGCCGATGAAGACGAATGGACTTCGTCGTGGACGCGTGAAGTTCCTTCGTGGTGGTGGAGGTCGGAGCTAAGATCGGTCAGGGGCTCTTCCTGTTGGGCCGCAATTGGCCGCGATCAATGGTCTGACAACGCATGGCCACTGATTAGGAAGTGCCCCTGAAGCGTTCTCTCACCACAACGACGATGAGCACGACCCAACCAGCACCGAGTCACCGACGTATAATGTCCCCCAAACAACTCGATGCCCAACCCAAGGCCGTACTTCACCAATACTCGCTTTGCATCCACCCATTATCCCCCCTTCCGAGGACCAATTTCAAGTTCGGCCATGGACATTATCATCTCTCTCATTCGAGGCTCTCTCGATAGACCCAATCGTGACATTCCCATGAATTATAAACGGGCTGGTAGGAGGACTGGGTACAAGAGGTGAAGGGAGGAGATCTCAATGGGGCCATACTCGTCGGATATTTAGGTGTGGGTACTTTGGTGAGCGCCCTCCCGCCTCCTCGTTAGTCCCGACCACTAACCTCCCAGCCTTTTGACCGAATCTCGTCAGCACGCAGTCCACCTTGTAATGGGCAAACCCCAAACATCTCTACTCACCACGCTGAGAAGCACGGGCCCGGACGCATCCCTGAGGTCAGGAGTACGAACAGTGTGTAACCCTCTCTATCTATGTACCCGTATATCGGCAAGTAACTCATTTACCTCGCATGGATATCCACCCCGCCTCCCCCTGAGTAAAGCGCTACAGCTCGTCGGCACTGGCTCACGGGTTGTAGAGACGGAGAAACGAACAGCGTCAAGAATTAGCCATTGCTGGAGGACCCCACCTAAGCTAGCCCTTCCGACGGCCGTCCCACTTCGCTCTCCAACACGCCCCCCAATGAGTCCACCCCTGGACTCTGCCTCCCTTGCACTCTGTCTCCCTCTGGCCTTTATATTCTCCGTGCTCTGTACTACAATCGTCCACGCCTCTTCTCCAGTCCGGAACTTTCGATGCAAGTATGTCGCCCGTTGGTCCCGAGACGTTCGACTATACCCGCGGGACCCACCGAGCCGTCCAGGGGCTCGTCTCCCGCCCCGCATGCCTCTAGTTCGGTCCTCTTGACCTGACCGTTGTTGGACGGACTCTCGGCGCTCGGGCGGCCACAGATTGGGCTGGCGTTCTCCAAGCAAAGGAAGGTACGATTGGAGGGGCTACCGGCAACGCCCCCCACTTCAAGAACGATCAGAACCACATGTCTTCCTGGCCCGAAACGCTGTGCAATCGCCCTCGCCCTCGCTCTTCCGAATCCTCACTCCCCATTGCGCCTTCCAATCAAATCTCACCGGAGCGAGCCCCCGCTGAATCTCCAGTAGTCCTCCTCAGCGCGCTCGGCTCCCTACCAAACTCGATCGTCCGTTGCGGCGTGAATGCAGCAATCTCGACCGAGATTGACCCATCGTGCTGCGCGCCCTATCAGGCCTCAGCTGGTCGAATGCGGCCCTGTGAAGAGTCAACGGGGCCTCGTTCATGATGGGAAGGGGATCTAATATAGTACATATGTATGTACTAGGTACGGGTAGAACGAAGGCGAATAGATACGTACGGATATGGGGGACGATGCATAGGGCGAGTAAACTAGTAACGGGTTAGACTAGGTTAACGAGAAAGGAATATCCACGTATATATTTAAGCGAGGAACATGGAAACGCAACGATAGATAGCTGACCACGCGAAGTGGGGGAATACATATATGATATAAACAAATAGAGAGAGAGATAGCAGAGCGAGGTCCGTGGTGTAGTAGTTTGGGAGGGGAGAAGGTCAGGATTCAAAGTTGGGAAGGGGAAGAGGATTTTGCCTCCGCCAGTTTGGCCCGGAGGTCGAGGAATTTTGGACGAAGCAGATGATTCGGAAGGCACTTTGATAAGGCCTCTGCGCAAACTGAAGTAGCTTCTCGGAGCTCCTCAACTGAGCCCGAGGATTCATAGTGGCGAAGGAGGATGGTGGCTAAGGTCATCAGGTGCTCACAATATTCTTGGCGGCTTGGTGAGATGAGAGCAACTGACTCTCGACTCAGCTGGAGAGCTTCTTTGAGGTGCTCGGGTTCGAAGTGGAGGGCCCTCGCTAACGTATCCAAGGTATTATAGCGGTCAGGGTCGTCGACTGGAAGGAGGGCTAGCGACTCTCGCCCCAGAGAAATTGACTCTTCAAGGTCCTGTGCGAGTCCTTGGGCTTCATACCGGAAGGTCAAATTCCATGCCAGCTCGCTGAGATACGCCGCGCGGTCTGCATCATCTATTGTGGGGCTCTTCAGTGTGTCCCGGTACAGATGAATACTCTCGCTCAAGTCAACGATGGATGCCATCACCTGAAAGCGAGAATGCAGGGAAGTTGCAAGGCCCTGAAGAGCCGAAACACGGTTCGGATGTCCGGGTGGGCGCAGTTCTAGCACTTCGCGAGACAGGAAAATATCTTCATTTAAGTCTGCGATGGATCCCATCACCTGGAAGCGAGAATCCAGGGAAGTTGCAAGGTCCTGGAGTGCTGTGACGCGGTCTGCATGCCCGGTTGGGCGCAGTTCCAGCACTTCCCTGCGCAGTCGAACGGCCTCGTCCAAATAGGCAATGGAAGTTGTCTTCTGAAAGCGAGAGTAGAGGGTCCTTGCGAGATTCATGAGAGATGAAGCACGGTATGCATATCCAGGTGGGCGTAGATGTAGAACCTCTCTCTGCAGATGAATTACTTCATCAATGTTGCCGATAGAGTCTATGATCTCCAAACGGGATCTAAGGGCGAGGGCCAAATTGTTAAGAGAGATCGCACGACGCTTATGGCCCGGAGGACGCAGAGCGAGGGCATCTCGGTGGAGTGATATCGATAGGTCCAGGTCTCGAGTATTCCCGACAAGCTTGAAACGAGAGTGGAGCGAAGTCGCTAGCGAGAATAGCACATAGCTCCAATTGGGACTCCCAGATGCTTCGACAATGACCAATGCATTTTGATGGGCCAATACGGCCTTGTCTCCTGCACCGATATCTTTGCTGTGTTCCACCGCGTTCCAGTAAGCCCACCCTAGGGCCCCCCAGGCTTCCGCATCTCCAGGTTGGAGACGAACCGCCACCTCCAAACAAGGTATTCCCAACGACCTTATCGCCGAGCCACCTCCCAGAATCGCCGCTATGTCGCGCATCAGCCTCCCTGCCTCGTCGCCAGAATACTCTCCCTCCTGTATCGAGCAGCCAGGCTTCACCAAGCCAAGAAGAAGGTTCCCCCAGTGGCGCAACTGTGAAATGCTGAGTTGTTGAAGAAGGTGGTGGTGCCTTGTCCGCAACCACCGGGTACTTGACCCAGGCTTCACTGAGGGTGTACCTTTGTAAATGTGGGTGGCTAGGTATTTCACAATGTACTCCTCTCGGGGAGAAAGGGGAAGGGAGCTGATGTTTCCGGAGGCGGCAAGGAATTGGGGCAATTTCGTGAGGCATGATTCAGCCAAGTGAGAGTGTGCGCTAAAGGTTGAGATGTGGAAGGCAGCATCCGTGGATGCCGAGGTGCTTTGGAGATACTCCAGCAACGACAGATGGAACAGGTCACCTGCAGGGTGCACCAGGGAACGTCCTTCGTGGTCTGTTGGCTGTCGAATTTGAAAGGCGGTGAGGCCGAATTTAATCTCTTCTGCTGCATGTGCCGGTAGGTCAGTGAGCGAGGAGAAATCGGTGATTGGGAGAGGTTCCTGGAGGACCAGCGTTGCCCCCAAGTACTTCCGTACGAGTGCTTGGGCGTCCGGGTCAGGGAAAAGCCACACAAACGCCTGGTAATATAATCGAGCCAGGCCATCATTTTCTCCGAGGCGCTGCCGCAAATGAAGGATAGCTTCAAGGGTCTGGTCGGGGGAGGAGAAGCTCAACCTCTTCTTCAGCAATGAGCAAACAATTGACGCCCAGATAAAGAGCCCGTTAGCAAGCTCGGCGAGCTGGGCTGTTTGGCTCGGTGAAGGGCGTCGCCCGCTGTCCCAGCGTACACTGTCGAATTGGTGGCCGAAGTAACGTTCCATGACACCTTTTGACACAGGATGGAGTGTGTAGAGGCGTATTGAGGCGTCGTTGAATCCACGCTCACGAGGATCCAGCCGACCCAACAAGATAAATCTGAGCGACGACGCCGAGGAGTAAAGACGCGGGAGTGCTTTGATAAGACTGCCGTACGACTCCCATTCATCAATGGCATCGAAGAGGACCACCAACGGATGTGAACGCTTCAGAGAACACACGACGTCCTTGAGGAACCGTTCGAAATGGTCCTCCAACGGCGCGCCCTTGCACAACCTGATGGCCTCAAGGATGGCTGGCATTGCCTCTGGATGCGTCTCCCCAATCTCCCGCGCTATCAGCTTTATGACGCTCTCTGGACCTCGGGCATCAGTGGGTATGCCGCTGAGAGACACCGAAGCTGCAAGCCGACCGGTGGCATGGAGGCGGTGGGTGAGATGGCGGGCGAGTGTAGACTTCCCTGCGCCCGCAGCTCCGTAGATAAACAAGGCGAGCTCCGACTTTGGGTGTTCGCCCCAGGTTAGGGCGTACTGAACAGTTCCCTCGCGGCTCCCTTCCAAGTACTCGCTCTGCTGGCCGCTAAGATCACGTTGCTTCGGGAGGGTGTCCCAGAGCAGGGCTGCTTCTGACGGGGGCCTCAGTATGATGCCTACACAACGAGCGTCGCCGTCTAGCTCACCGTTTCCCGACGAAAACAAGGTCGAATTCGTCACGGTGCCAATGATATTTGCGACTCCTTGCACATTGTGTATACTATTGTCTGTGCAATGAGTCAGAACGGCTAGTAGCGGAGGGATTCGATTCACGCTCACAAGTATGACCGTGGTGGTGGTTCGAACGATCTTCCACATGAATATAGGGGTGTGACAGAGAGGGAATCTGGTAATGCTCCACTCCAGGTAGCTTCCCGCTCTCGGAACAACAGGGGCGCCCACCGGTATGGCCACCTGATTTTTTTATTGGTAAGGGGCCGTCCTGTGTCGAGGTCGTGGGCGGTTTGCGCGATTGGGACCGTTTTCGAAGACCGCTGAACAGCGTAAGCAGCCTGTTTTTCTTCCGATGATGTGGCGAATCAGACATTTCCTGGTCGATGGGATGTTAGGGCGCTTGGGCCATGAGGCCGAGAGGGAGGACGAGAGGGTTGGCGCTTAAGCGCTCAAATTTCACAGCCCACCAAGTTGGGTGACAGGCCGGCAATTGCCGGCGCTTTGTCCCTGGTGCCAATGGGCAGAGCACCCAAAGTCTCAACTATAAGGACCATGTCGGCTCAGACTCTCACCACCACAACCACCACAACCCCAATGAACCCAACCCGCGAGTCAGAGCCCTCTCTTCTCTTTGCTCACCGACTAGGTCTTCCCCTCGTCATGCTCCAGGATGCCGGGCGTAGACCCAGGAGATTAAGGCAACACAACGACCCAACGGCTATCAGCAATGCAGACGTCCGACTCATCGGTCACCCCTTCGCACTACAAGACTCTGCGCCCAGCCGTTCTACCAAATCCACCTCCCATTGGTCAGAAGGCTACAAATCTTGCATGTGGATGACAAAGAGAGGGATCTATATGAATGGACTCGTCGCGCCAGGTATGCTGCCATCCTCGCTCAAGCACGTCTGCCCTCCCCCTCTCACCTGCGTACCGTCCTCAAGACCCCTCCCCAAGGGCTTACCGCGTGCTTCAGACGCGAAATCACCCACTGTCAACTTTGGCGACCGATCTTGAGAAACGTTGCATTACTCCCCTCCCTCCTGGCACCACTTCAACGGGGGATGGGTGTACGACTCCTTTGTGTCGCGTATATCGGAAATGGGGCGAAACAGTACGTCTCTCCTTTCGCGACCGCCCACGCCTTGGAGCGTCGGCTCAATTATCCCCCCCCCCCTCCTCATAGACACGCCAATGCTCTACGATGGTCGAGCAGGAACGAAGTCTGCCCTGAAGGAGAGTCAAAGAGGGGACCTTCCAGGCCAGACCTACGTCGACGGAGGTCAATCAAGGGCTTATGAAGTCGCAGGCATAGCCCAACACCCTCACCATAGTCGCCAACTTCACAACTTCCCCAGTGACTCAAACTTGCAATCCCCCGAATGCTGTCGTAACGGCGATTACATCACCTCAGAGCGCATCCCACCACCGATTTAGAGCCCTCCTATCACCTGCAATGAATTCACTTCCTCTCGTCAATCCCAAGCGACTAGCCCTACCATCAGCAACATATTCATATGCGGCACATCGTACCCCCGACCGTCTCTCCTCGGTCGTGAAGCATGCACCGCATCCATTTCGCACGTCCCTCACATGGACAGCCTCATTACCGAACCAAGACAAGGGTGAACTATGCACCTTGACGCGTTCAGTAAACGACATACCGACCCCCTCAACTGTCGAGCCAACTCGGAAGGAGGGCAGGAAGTCGTTCGAGGGATCAAGTAGCGCGGCATATGCGGCAGAACGGGACGCCAGTGACAAACTCTAGGCTCATGGGACCCATAGCATTCCCTCTACTGTTCGTCTACCACGACCCCACCTGCTTTGCCGAACCACCCACATTCCTCGACCAACGTTCTCTCCCCTTCCGCAACCAGGCGCTTGTTACTCTCTCACTGCCATGAAGACGGTTCGGGCGTTCACAACACCCCGCCACGCCCGGCTGGACAACGTCGTATCCTCGCCAGGGCTCAACCCGAACAGGGCCCCTCGAAGCTCGCATGCGATCTCAGCCTCGCTCGGATTACTAATTCGACGTAAAGGTCGTAAGGTGGATACAGGTGAGCATGTCTATACTCCCTCTCGAGATATTGGCTGAACAGAATCATCTTGGCAAAGCTCTGCGCAGTGCGACTCTACCAAACCTCCAATCGCCTTCCAACCCCTTGACTGAGATTTGGGATATCCAGCCTCCAATCCCCACGGATCCCTTTACACGCACTTGCCTCTAGTTCCGTCGCATCGCCAATTTGGACCGATGAACCGATGAAGCCATCGTCGATACCCTGGACTCCTCACAACGCTGCTCTTATCATCCTCCTGGCGATGGTTTTGGGAATCGGGGATTTATACGCGCCCTCGACCCACGCCGTAGCAGGCTCCTCCTCCCAGCTCTCACCCTCGCCCCATCGGCACATGCGCCAAGGTGAGTTGGTCCTCTTTCGTGCCTCGACCTTCAATCCAACCGACTCATTCCTAGGTTCTTCATGTTAAGCCAGACATGCCTGGGCACGGTCTTAGTATTACCGGCTTCTGGCCCAATTTCCGAACGCAGGGGTCTGGGTGTCTATCGGAATCTACAGACGTCGACTTGCCGTGCCGTGGTGCGGTGATCAGGTCGGTCAGACAGTGGGCTAGGACTTCGCAATACAGTCATTCTACATCTGGGCATCCCAACTTGGCAGCGACCAGGTTCTTGGAATTCTAAGTAAAGACTCCGTAGCAAAATGGAAATTATGCTGTGACGAGTTCCTGACATCAGTCCCCTCGAGAGCCTTCGGCGACACTCCATTGGCTACTCGTCCTGCCCCAGAACCAGCGAAGATCTTGACAGAAAACTTGCTCCGAAACTACTTATTTAACCGCCGCACAATCGATGGCAGCACTTCAACCTTCCTTAACCCCCATCACCTTCGAGACAGACATCCTGAAGCCGAGTTTGTAGTGAAATAAGAATTTGGCTTCACAAATCAACCTCAGACTCACCACTACCCTTGTCATTTTCATTTCATTCACGACTACGCCCGCTTTCTTTAACAGCTTTGTGTGTGTTCACCACCCCATTACGCGCCCTCTTTCGACGACGTCTACTTACGTGATGTCTGACAATTGGCAATTCGAACTTGACGGGCAACCGCCTTGGGAATTCATTGCTCAGTCGGAGCTCGAGCAGGTGTTGTACCCCGCTACACCCGAATATTCCACCTATTCGATGCTCCAGGCGTCCCCTCAACCGCTGACCTCCACGGTTAGCACGCTTTTCCTATCAGTGAAACGCTTAGAAATATTCTTACTCCGGGTGATCATCTTTCATTATCTCTTGAAATTGCGGAACTATTTCTGCGGTTTTATTAGTCACCGTACCCTAGCTCGTTATTGGACGATCCAAGCGGTGGAGAGATCTTAGGCGCCGGCCCAGCCGAGCAAGACGAGGACGTGAGCCACCGAGTCGTGGCAGTGTCCACTTACTTCCACCCATCCAGGTTTCCGAAGAGTGACTTAGTCTTCCGTTCGTCTGACGGGATTCGTTTCTACGTTCAAAGGGAGGACATAGATAACGTCTGCGATGCCACGGTGCCGGCGTTTCTCCAGTCCGCAGGTCTCGGAATGGATGACGAAGTCGTAGAGCTTCCGGTGGGAGGCCAGATCCTAACCAATATTCTCTACGCCATCTACCGGGTGCCCAGCACACATAATCCCACCTGTGACGAGCTTATCGAAGCAGTCGATAAAATGCCTGAGTATGGGTTGGTACCGAAAGAGCTGATCGCCCCCGACCACCCACTCTACAATCTCCTGCTTGCCCATGCTCCCCTCCGCCCCCTCGACATATACGCCCTTGCAGGTCATCACGGCATCGAAGAGCTTGCCAGGCCGGCATCCTCTCACCTCCTTGGCATTTCCCTTCACCAAATTACCGACGCGTTAGGGATCCGCATGGGATCAACATACCTAAAGCGCCTCTTTTTACTTCACAGGTACCGGATGGATACCCTGAAGAGCGTACTCTTGCAACCCCCTAGGTTCCACGGGCTCACCGATCTCTGCAGCTTTGAGGATCAAAAGAGACTCACCCGGGCTTGGGCCCTGGGATCGACCTACCTGGTATGGGAGCTGTCTGCAGGTGCATGTTACCTACACTTTTATCTTCAAAAGCGATGCCTGACTAACGTTCTCCTCTCACATCATAGATATCTCGACGCAGCGCATCAAAGATGTCTTTGAGCCCATGGCCACCGAGCTGGACTGCGCGGCTTGCAAGGAGAGGCTCACGACTCGGCTTCGGGAAGCCTTGGCAGCCTGGGCCCTTGTCAGGGTTCGTACTTTCACTATTCCTCTTGAACTCATCTGACACAGCAGCCTTTTCTATTCCTAGTGCACTATCTGACACTCAAGCTGTGCAAAGCTCACTGCACCGTCAAGCCCACACTATGACCCTTTTTTTTCGAACCCCATGGCCCTTTAGCTCTTACGAGACTGATTGCCTCCAAAAAACTGTTTTATGTATGTACATATAGGTTTCTTTTGGTAATGCATGCCTGGACTTCGAGATAATGATGGTACCCACATGAACAGATTGGAACGGATTTCGGTACCCAAACGGCTCTTACTGATGACCCATCCTCCACCAGAACCTGATCCTGCTTCGTACCAGCCTCCTGTCCTCGCTGCGTGGCCTAAACGAAGGCTGCCACAATCCTGGCCACTATTCCCTGTCGTGTGCCTTGGCCATCCCCTCCGAGAAGCTGTGTTCTGCGCTGGGAGCGATCCCCCAATGGAAATGTCCTTCACGGTTGACCAGGGGACCTTTCCGATTGACTCGGGGCGTCTATGGGACGAGATAACCTTCGGGTTTTGAGGGGTACTAATCATGTTGAGGCCTGGCGAGGGACCGTCGTCATGATATCCACTCTCGATGGTGTTGTCGGGGTAGCAATTGCGAGTGGAGAACCTCCTGCATCGGGCTAACGCCTTCACAGAACGACTCGGTGTTTAGATAAGGGAAGAAGCCTTTCTACGTTCATGGTGTTGGTTCTGTCGACTGAACTTGGTAGGACGGTGTCGGCTATGTATCGTTCGTCGATCATAGCCGGTCCTCAAAAAGGAATCGCCTCTGACCCCTCACCACCCGTCGAGCAACCAGGTCCAACGCCGGTATGTCAACAGCTTCGTCGTTCGGCTCCCCAGCACCATCTCTCAGGTTACCCCCGCTCCACGTTCTTCCTTCCCTGCGCCTGCTCCCCCCGAACGTGTATCGGGCCTTTACCGGTATCAATTCCCGCGTTTAAATGCACCATTGGTCGTGTAGAACACCGAGCGTAAGACCTCGCTCAACCTCAGCACCCACCCCCAATTTCGTCACCTCGCCCCCGCCGCCTCCCAAACAATTACCTCCACCTTCCTCTCCACTGCCTCGAACTAAGGGCCAATCTGAGGAGATCAAGTGAAGGGGCCGTTCCCCGCAGTGACCTTCATAAGTATCCGCCACGCACCAGGAAGATGTGATTTCTCGTCTCCCATTCACCCCTCGTTGCAGAAATAGGCCATCCACTCCATCGGGGACGTCCCAGAATGCCGACGTCGCTATGCAGTGGCACCGAAGAACCAACGGCAATGGTTACTAGATGGTGACCGCGCACGCCCCAGTTCTGTCGCTTGAGGGCTCAAGGGAACCTTCACGCCGTGCTTGGCGGGCTAGGTGTTTGTATGCGGTGGGGCCTGGTCCCCTTATGCCGTTCCTCGCAGCTCGGATGTCGATCCAGCCCATCCTTACGGTACGAATCCGCAGGCCATCTGGTGTCATTGACTAATATTATAATTAGGGCGACGTGTGGACCCAGACAGACGAATGGGCAGGGACGAACGCGGTATCATCGGATGGGATGTCAATAACGGTGAGGCAGCCTGAGCTCTGTGAAGGGAGGAGGCGTCAATACATGCAATGGAAGGGTGTCGCATGGCGAGTTACAAAGGATGGACACTACCGGGTTCTAGGAGGCGAAGAGCGAATCTAGTAAGCCACGGGCAACCCAACACAAGGCGAATGCCGATGTGTATATACATCTTGGAATCGTACATTGGGAATGATACGCACTACAACATAGCGAGTAGGACATCGGCAGGACGATAAAAGCTGCCATAAGATCGGCACGAGGCCCCGCGGTCTGATCAATCAGACAAGATGATCCGAAGACGAAATAAGCGCCCGTGCCTGGAACCGTCCCTCCAAATTCTGCGTACCATTTCACCCATCCACCGCGCCCTGTGTACCTCGACGGCCTCATTGCCCAAGCAGCGCGACCAAGGTGGAGACCAATAACGGACTGAATAAAGCAGGGCAGATTACACAATAGTCATGTACTAATACCACCCTGCACATCTCCCATATTACGACAACCTCCACTCTAGCACCTCCAGTGTCCTCGCCTCTCCTCGTATGACAACATGATCCGGTATGGTTGCAATATGCTTGAACCCATTCTTCAAGAAAACTTTCTGGCTGCCTATGTTTCCCGAAAACGTGCTGACACGTACAATGCGCACGTTCATGCGTGGGACGGCCCATTTGGCGAGGATGGTCTTGATGCAGGCGGTCATGATTCCGCGGCCGTGATATGCGGAAGCAAGGTAGTCTGCGAGGATATGCATCAGCCCCCCAAGTAGAATGCGTAGTAAGATAAATAGAAAGAAATCCCACCCCCAAATTCCCACACAATTTCTGGATCCCCAGCCCCCCTCTCCTCGTTTCTCTTTTGATTCTCTTCCTTGCAGCTCATATCCGCTACATACTCACCGCTTTCCCCTAGAACAAGCTCGCCAAGACTAACCCTATGGATGTCCACTGACCCTATGAGGAGATCCGTCCCATCCTCGTTGACCTTTCGTATACTGTTCACCGGGCAAGCATCAATAATTTTCAGCGCAGGCTGATCCCTCCCCATCTCGAGCTCGGAGAAGGTAGCTCCCTGAGATGGGATTACGCGGTTGCACCAAATCTCTGCTTCGGCTAGTGGATATCATCACCGATATCACCATAAATGTGAATAGAGACCACTGATCAAGGCCACATGAGCGACTCACATGGTAAGTATGGTACAGGCGGCCCCGAGATCCATTGGTATACCGCCGGATCGTTCATGTAGGGAATGAACGTCGGCGCGTCCTCCCATCGCAGGGGAGTGATGATAATGTCATCGAAGCCCTCCACACAGAGGAAGGGCTCCCCTGTCGTCGGGTTGAGTTTGAGAGGCTCGAGTTGCGGGTTCTTCGATTGGAGGAAGTCCGAGTGGGAGGAGACGGTAGATGCCATAGCTGGAGGCGAAGGCGCAGGGTCTGCAGCCTTGAAGAAGGTGAGCGGGTTTAAGTGCAAGATACGTGAGGCTGTGAGCCAGTGGTAAATATCAAATTTGGCTCATATGGGGCTCTGAGAGAACAGTATCGGGGTTCTGAAGATGGAGGCTTGAGGCTGAACGTAAGACTTGGGATCGATGGTGGGCCAGAGCGAGGGCATACAACGTTGATACCGGCATGTATTGACTGCGAAGAAGCATATGAGCTCAAGGATGCCCAATCCGAGAGGCAGATGACCAACTTACTGGGGGCAGGAAAGCGAGCTGGGTTGATTACTACTCGCACCACCTTAGCGATCTCTCCCCGTTCCAGCAATGGATGCGTCCTCTGGAAGATCTGGCAGGCCGCCTTAGCTGAACGGCAGCAGGTTTGAGCACGCGGCGAACGAGGACCGATATAAGCGTTGATATTCCAAGCGAGACTATTGAGAGACGCGGCCCCGTATGTACCCCCTTGAGGATGAGTTGCAGCCTTCGTAGCCCATCCATCGGCGGACTGCCCAGAACGCGTCTAGGCGCAGGGCCCGATGATTGACGGTGGGAGCGCTAAGCCAATACGGATGCGTCGAATTTCTTCTGCCTGCCAACGTGCGGAAGGGTATCGCGGCTTCGAAAAGCGAAGGCTTCGCCTTGATTCTTGACGTTTTGCCGGCGGGTGTAGCTATAAGGCTGGAGCTTGCATTCGCTATAGCGAGGCAGATGCGACTGAGTATATCAAGGAAGTCAATAGACGTCAGGAAGTCGAGAAAAAAAGAGGGAACAGAATGTACAGGTCGAACGATGCGAAGCGGCTGGAGAAGTGTAGGGAAGAACAGAGAAATGTGGAAGCAAAGGGCAAGGTGATGGAGACACGCACCGCACAGCAGATCGATATGGCACCATGTGGCCCAGCCCTCCTGGTACACCATGCGAGGGTGCGACACGGGGTTAAAGGTACGGTAAAGAGGATAGCATGGTCGGCTCCGCGTGAGCCGTGTTCTGCCCTTTGAGCCGAGAAACAGAGAGAGTAACGCCAGAGGCTGTGAGCTCGTTCTTCAGATAAAGTGTCGCGTGTTGACCCCCGTTTCCATCCTCGGGGTCGTATCCCTTCTATCGATGCACATCGTCCCTGTCCACGTAGCCCAGGTCCAATGGGAGCGGAAGCTTTGAAGGCCGATCGGGGTGGCATAGTGAGCGGGACGGAGATATTTGACCTTCATTTAGCTGGCGGTGTTCATTGCATTGTAGTGTAGATCTTCGCGTTCCTTCTTTCCGTCGCTCCTTGTGATGCTCGAGTTGATTTGAGAGGTGAACGGCTGACGATGGTGTTGGTTAGTGAGACAGGGGCACCCCGTCAGCCATCACCCGAAAAGGAATGGCCCCTGTCTACTCTTCGCGAACCACCATGACTGCAGACCTAGCACCCTCGTAGCCCTGATTTCACCGCGACCTGCTATCGCATTGTTCTGCGTTGACGGCTGGACCTGTGATGCCCGGGCCCTGTGAGGTACGAAGGCGGGTAAATACGGGATGACACATAGATTAGCAGCGAAGAGTACAGATCTAGAAGGGTGGTACTGAACGTAGCAACCAGATAGAGAGCAGAACTATGCTATGGCAAAAACAATACGACGTACGAACCTGAAAATATGATTAGTGATTAGTGACGATGATACATAGTCTAGCAATAGGAAGTGGGTCATCGAAAGGCTAAAAGAATGTCACAAATCATAGTCCATGGTGCGCAACATTTCTGAGGTTAAAGGGTCATGGGGGAGGTGAAGACGAAGACTGGGTTTCAGGCAGCTTGGCTCGGAGGGCGAGGAGTTTGGGGCGGAGGTAGTGACTTAGCGGGCATAAAGAGAACGCCTCTTCGCAAACTGAGACAGCCTCTTGTAGCTCTTCGCCTGCGCCCGAATGTTCGTAGCGGCAATGGAGGATGGTGGCGAGGTACATCAAGAACTCCCATCGCCGAGAATTATTTGGTGGCACGAGTGCGAACGCCTCCCGACTAAGGCGAAGGGATTCTTCAAGATCCTCGGGCTGAAATCGAAGGGCCATAGCCAATGCATTGAGGGGAAAGAGACGGTTTGGATGGTCAACTGGATAGAGACCAAGCGACTCTCGGGCAAGAGAGATCGATTCTTGGAGGTCATGATCGGCACCTCGAGCTTCGTGCCGTAGTACGACGCGCCAAGCTAGGTTGCTGAGTGATATCGCCTGACCTGTATTCGTTAATCCCAGCTTCAGTGCCTCTCGAAGAAGGGAGATGCTCTCGTCGAGATCAGCAATGGACCCTGCCGCTCCAAAACGGTGAAGCACAGCCGTCGATAATCCCTCGAGGGTCCATGTGCGTAATGGGTCACCTGGTGGACGTAGTTCCAGCGCCTCCCTTAGCAAGTGAATCGCCTCCTCTAAGTGATCAAGAGATTCCGTCGCCTCAAAGAGGGAGCAGAGGGAGATGGCAAGATTGCCAAGGCAAAACGCACGGCCCGCGTGGCCCGGCAAGCAAAGCGCCAGCAGCTCCCGATGTAAGGCAACCGCCTCGGTGAGGTCTTCAATGGCCTGTGTCTTCCCAAAGCGACAGTGAAGGGTTTCTGCCAGATTCTGGAGGGTCCACATGCGTAATGGATCCCCTGGCGGGCGAAGTTCCAGCGCCTCCCTTAGCAGTCGAATCGCCTCCTCCAAGTGATCGAGAGATGCCGTCGCCCCAAAGAGAGAGCGGAGGGAGATGGCAACATTACCAAGGCGAAACGCACGGTCTGTGTGGCCTGGCGGGCAGAGGTCCAATGCCAGCTGACGCAGGACCACAGCCCCGTTGAGGTCTCCCATGGCTTGGCTCAAGAGACAACGCCAGTGATGGATTGTCGGATGAACGAAGGCCCAGCGCCTCCCTGAGCAGCTGAATCACCTCCTCCAGGTTGCCACAAGATGAAATTACCTCGAAGAGACGGCGAAGGGACTTTTCAAACTCCAGACCACAGTGTTGCCCACTACCGTCCCCTGGCGGGGGCAGTTTCAGCTCCTCATGGCGCAGGGCAACCACCTCGGTGAGAGTTCCAACGGCCTGGGTCTTCCCAAAGCGATCGTAAAGGGAGACTACCAGAATCTCGAGGGTCCACGCACGTGACGGATGACCCGGCGGACGAAGTTCCAGCGCCTCCCTTAGCAATTGAATCGCCTGCTCCAGGTCACTCAGAGACGCCGTCACCTCAAAGAGAGAGCGGAGGGAGATGGCAACATTGCCAAGACGAAACGCGCGGTCCCCATGGCCTGGTGGTGAAAGTTCCAGCGCCTCCTGACGCAGAGAAACCGCCTCAGTGAAGGCTTTGACGGCCTGGGTCTCCCCAAAGTGATCGTGAAGGGCTTCCGCAAGGCTCTCGAGGTACCGCACACGCCCTGCATGAGCAGGTGGGACAATGTCCAGCGCCTCCTTGAGAAGTTGAATCGCCTCCTCCAGGTTGCTGGAATGTAGAATCGTCTTGAAGCGACAGCGGAGGGAGAATGCGAGATTTCCAAGGCAAAGTGCATGATCCGCGTGGCCTGGAGGGCAGAGCTCCAACGCCAACCGACGCAGGGAAACCGCCTCGTCGAGGTCTCCGACGGCTTGTGTCTTCCCAAAGCGATCATGAAGGGAGCTTGCCAGACCCTCGAGGTACCACACACGCCCTGTATGAGCGGGTGGTACAAGATCTAGCGCCTCCTTGAGAAGTCGAATCGCCTCCTCCAGGTTGCTAAAATATAAAATTGTCTTGAAGCGGTGGTTGAGGAAGAAGGCGAGATTTCCAGGGCGAAGTGCACGGTCCGTGTGGCCTGGAGGACAGAGTTCCAACGCCAGCCGACGCAGGGCAACCGCCTCGTCGAGGTTTTCCATGGCCTGTGTCTTCCCAAAGCGATCCTGAAGGGAGACTGCCAGACTTTCGAGGGTCCACGTGCGTGATGGGTGACCCGGTGGACGAAGTTCCAGTGGCTCTCTGAGTAGTTGAATCGCCTCCTCCAGGTCACTCAGAGACGCCGTCGCCTCAAAGAGAGAGCGGAGGGAGATGGCAAGATTGCCAAGGCGAAACGCACGGTCCGCATGGCCTGGCGGGTAAATTTCCAGCGCCTCCCGACGCAGAGCAACTGCCTCTTTGAGGTCTTCGACGGCCTGGGTTTTCCTGAAGCGATCGCAAAGGGCACCTGTCAGCACCTCCAGTGTCCACTCGCGGCGTGGGTGACCCGGTAGGCGAAGCTCCAGCGCCTCTCTGAGCATCTGAATTCCTTTCTCCAGGTCGGCCATATTTTTCGTTTTCTCAAAGCGAGAGTGGAGGGATATGGCCAGATCGCTAAGTAAGGTATCACGTCCCGCGTCACCCGGTGCGCAGAACTCCAGCACCGCCCCCTCTAAGCAAATCATTTCGTCCAGGTCAGTGGACTCTACTTCCTGGGAGCGAGAGCGGCAGAAGGCGATGCGATCTTTGAGAGCAGCAGCACAGTCTGGAAGGGAGGGTATTAGTGAATCGCGGCAGCGTGAGGCTGCCAGGTTATTTTACCTTCAGTCGGTTTTGCACCATGCTCTAGTAGGAGCTGAACGCATTGGGGGTGCCTATGGAAAGATGCAGCGTAAAATGCTGTTTCGCCATTTCCGTCTGTCATCATATGGTGTTAGCTCGACTTGATAACTTAGAACAGTGGAGAGATCATACCTTTGGTGTCAGGATCCGCCCCATGATCAAGGAGCAGTTGAACGATATCCCCTCTACCCGCGCCGCACGCTGCGTGAATATATGGTTCCCGCGCATCTACTACCGAGCACAAACGGTCAAGATGCGGCATCACGAGAGTGATCCCTCAGCCTTACCTGTGGTGTTGGGACCTGCGCCTTTCTCTAAGAGAAACTTGACCGTATCCAGGGAGCCCCGTTTGCACGCTGCGTGCAGCGCTGTTCAAAACCATAAATAAAAAGAGACGAGGGAGCGTAGTTACCAAAGCCTGAGAAGAGACTGACCATAGGATTCACAGCGGGCATTAGTATCTGCATCGACAAGAAGAGGGATTAGATCCCATTGTCCAGCAAGGCTGGCCACCTCAAGGGCGGTCTGGCCGTCTGTGTTCGTTTAAATCACTTTTCTCTGCAGTGAACTTAAAAGTGTACAAACATACCATTAAATGGGAGGTTCACATCGGGGCGTTCATTGGCAATGAGGTCGCGCACGCCCTGCCAATGTCCGGAAAGGCTTGCAGTCTCAAGCGCCGTCTGACCGCGCACGCTTGCGAAAAGGCGGACATGTTCCCAGTCGTGCGTTGTGATCGCTACGCCGAACGGCGTCTGGCCGCCTAACGAATATCAGTTATGAGGGTGTTGAATGCGGGTAGCTGGGTATGACGCACTTGTGAATGGCTTGTGAACATCTACTTTCAATTCGCACAAAATATGTATTCCATCCCAATCTTTCGCAAGGTATGCCACTTCGAGCGCAGTGCGACCATCTGTGATAACTTGAGGTTCAGTCAGGATTAAACGCAAGCTGAACGCGCATACTGCTGAATGTGGCATCAATATTTGCTTCGGCCGCGACAAGCGCACGAACGAGCTCCCAGTTCTGCATGGAGGCTACGACTTCTAGCGCAACCTGACCAGGGTGCAATATGTTGGCAATGATGTCAGCACATTCGACGTTACCTGCCCGGATCGCGACCTCAAATGCACTTGGACCGACTATATATCAATTCAGGTCTCCTTGAACTGTACCATGGATAAGACGTTGAGGTTCTTACATGCGGTAGAACTGGGATCGGCCCCCTTCTGTACCAACAACGCAACCACAGTGTTCCCCTTGTAGCGACATGCAGCATGGAGGGCAGTTTTAATCTCGGCGTCTAGTTTGCGGAAGTGCCTGTTAGCGAACGTAGCCTCAGCATGCCAATAGAAAGGGTGGACGCACCTCTGAAGATAGAATGGACATCTGCGTTTGCCTCAATAAGGGAGTGAACGGGCCCCCACTCTCCCGCCAGGGATGTCACTTCAAGCGCAGTCCGTCCATCTGTGCCACTTGTGAGAGTTCGTCGATCAGAAATATCAGCCAGCATACCTCGAAACGGAATGTTGACGTCGATATTCAATTTGATGATGGCTCGAAGTGTGTCCCAATCCCTACCAAGCGAGACCGCCTCGAGTGCAGTCCAATGGTTCCCTGCTTGGATCGGCACCTGCATTGATCCATTTACCAATTTCCTTGGTGTCCCCGCCGTCGATGGCTTTCTTCAAGGCATTATTGAGCTTGGTCTGCATTTCCTGTCGCCTTCGGAACATAGCCTCCACGAGGTCCCGAAGCGGCATGAATAGGAGAAGCATCGCAAGGATCTGACCGAATCCCCACTGCGTTTCCTCGGCGCCTTGTAGGTCTCGATTGTGTTGCAGTGTGAGCTCGATGTCGACGACGAAAACAATGTTGATGATGAGCAGGAGAGCCAGGCCGATGTAGGCAGGAAAGACAGGCGAACGAATGGGTTTGGAGAGTCGGGTGACCATTGGCCAGCGAGTGACTTGGTGCGCAATGTCGTGGAGTGGCAGAGGTTGGTGAGTGACGTCCTCAGGGGCCTGTTGGCCAGAATCGGACACTCCCACCGGCAGAGATTCCTCCTTGACATGGTGGGCATGCAAAAAATAAGGGATCATGAACACCACTATCGGAAGGAGGAGGTTGAGCCCAGGGATGAGGAATAGGGAATAAACTGCGAGGGAGAAGACCCGGAGTACATTGGAGCGGAATGGGACGGGCAGTCCCAGAACAGTGAGTTCGGCGAAGTCGAACGCACATTCCGGATTCGTGTCAGAGGTTCCGAAAGACCGTGGAGCGATCCAAAGCCATAACCCCAAAGCCGCCATCACAGTGAGGTGAACAGAGCCTAGGACGAGGGTGACCCGCTTAAACAAGATTTTGGCCGCATTCGTGACGTCCGACAACATATTTGATCCTGCAGACATTAGGCGCGTGATGTGGCAAACATTAACGATAGCCCACCTGCGGGATGTTTGTCGACGGTTCGGGAGACGTGAAGAAGTGCAGTGAGCCCTTACGTGAAAACAAGGTCAGGCAGGGTCACCAGAAGATTGAAGAACAATAGACCCACTCTGAAACGGGCGCATAACATCCTCGAGTCTACTCATGATATGCTTCACCCACGCCGACCATCGGAGTTCCACTGAGTTGGCTCCATCCTGGGTTTTGTGCTGCACGTAGAGGAGGAAGTAGATAAAGGCATTTGTATTGTTCATCCAGCTCATGCTGAGGATGATGCTGGTGTGGTAGTTCGATAAACCGCGGGCGTTAAGAGCTTGAACCATGCAGGATAACAGAATGCCGAACGCCAGGAGGAGGTTGGTCGTTGAATGGTTCTCGACGGAGTCCAGCTCGTATTCGGTTACTTCTCCGTCCCAGATGGCCCAGACGGCAGGGAAAAAACAAAGTAGATTTTGGAGGTAGACTGCAAGTAGAACGCCGCGCCCCGATATGTCGGGGTTCGAGGGCATGGAGCAGGGGCCAGACATGGTGAGTTGCTGGTGGGGAAGAGAATGGGGGCAAGGGAAGAATGGGAGGCGGCATTCCTCGGACGACATGATATATCACTATGGAATGTTGCTCACCTAGGGGTGCGCCGGGAAGGTGGGTCCCGTCAGTACGCACTCCCCTTGAAACCATGAAGGAAGGACGACATGTTTCCCTCGAGTTCCTAATCCTCACCGGTTAAACGTCTTGGCCTGCAGCGATCAGCGAACCGAGCGAAGCCAGCTCGATAAGTATATGATTACCTGAACCTCCGTGCACCTTCACGCCCAAATCTCCACCTCCAACTTCAAGGACACCTCTCGATGCTCCCATCCTGACCGCGAGCCAGACGCATGTTGCACTACTTTGGTCCACCTCCTCTTCGTCGAGTGAACCTATCCGGCGATATGACGGCTCCGTTCCCCAGTCACCCCTAGCCGTAGTCGAGAAGCAAGTTCCCAGAACACACGATATGCCGCAAGGCGTCCTAACATCGAATAACGCAAGTCGTAAGGCGGTGCGGAGGCTGCCCAACCGATCGTACACCTTTCCCCGGACGTAGGCGGACCTCTGGACCTCCTTTTTTCGCGCCTCTCTCAACCCATATCCCCAGAAGATCCTCGACCTGAGATATGTTCCCTAGAGCTCTGGATGAGTCCCTACTGACCCGTATGCATGTAGTCGAATGCACGTTGGGAGCTGCGGTTCGCTCGTCGATTGAAACCGCAGATTAAACTGCTTTTGTCCCTCCGACCCAACCAAGCTTCGCCAGCAAGCGGGAGGTGAAACAGTGCCGAAGACGCGAATCCTTCCCCATGTCGATCTTGGCTTCTCGACCTGCTTCAGCCATGGTAGGTAAATATGAGCGTGGAAGCAGAGAACGAGGAAGGCTACCCAAGTGCATTGACGATGAATGTTCGTGGAGTGGACCTTGGGAAGGTGATGGGTGTCGAAGGCGGACAATGAACCGGACGATTGGATTGTGGTTCAAGGAGGCAACCAATTTGCTTAGGGCTCCTGCGGTCACAGCGCCGTAGTAGCTGCTCCTCTCGGCCCTCTATACCACCTCTCTCTATCAGCCCTATTCTCCCTCCCCAATCCCATAGTGCGCAATGGGGTCATAGACGCCCAACCGGAACGACATCACCCCCTCCCGTTGTTGGACCGTGCCCTGCCAGGAAAGGATTGGTTGAGGGGAGGTGTCGGTGAGTTGAGCGTGAAAGGGGCGCTGACACGAGAGTAATATAGTAAAATGGATATCAAATGAGTGGACTTGGATCGGACGGCGTATGCTGCGGGCGTCCCGCGTTTTCGCGTTCATGGCCGTTGTGGTGAGAGCCGCGTGCTCAGGGGCGCTTCCTGTCCAAGCACCAACGATAATGATGGAGCTGTGATCCCCTTAGCTCTTTCGAAGTTCACACTCGTGGCTTGACCTAGCCTGTCATTGCGCCTCGCACTCCTCACACCCTGGCCGGACCTACCTTCCTGTCTTCAAAGCTCAATATGCTCGAAGATTCTTTCTTTCAGGCTCGGACCTCACGCCGGACGGAGGTTCTCCCGCATTGTAACGTTGGGCCGATCGCTGCGTCTGTGAAATTACTTCTAAACTTGCAAGAGTGCAAGCACTGTTTCAAGGGGAGGACAGGACTCCGTATGGTCGCGAATTCGAACCGGTTCCAAACCTTTCATTGCAAGATGCAAATTTCGGAGGAACAGTCGCGAAACAGCTCGACACATGGTTGGTCGCACGCAAGCTGCTCCCTCGACTCCTCCGTAGGCCCATCTTCCCCAGAATGTGGGAAGCAAACAGTCCTGCAGAAGTGCGCGTTTGGCTCCGCCGTCGGGTCAGAAGGGAACTCTCCACACACACATATGGCACACGTAGCAGGCCCTGTTTCCTTGACTGACTTCCTCTTCGCCACCCCCCTCATGTGTCCGTTCCTGTCTTTCCTACCCGGTCTACACTGAGAAAGTATTTGAGGCACGCACAAAGGGTTGCCTCCTTCCTACACACCCTCCAAGGACGTTATTAGGAGGACGGTCGACCTCGGCTTTTCAGGATGTGGGTGGGGCTGGCAAGAACGACGCTCGAGGCGGAGGCGTTGTCCTGGCCGGGGGGGGGTAGCAAACACGCAGGCAGCGGAGGCGGGCCGCTGCGCTACCGAGATGGGTTCGAGGGTTCGAACGAGAGGGAGAAAAGGGAGGGGTCGACCCGGATGTAAAGGGGGGCGGCGCGGGTGGCCCTGAGGCAGCGAATGACGTTTGGGCTCGAATCACTGGCTCTCCTGAGTCACACGTTGTCTCTCACAAGGCCTGGCTCCTCAAAGACTGGATTGCATTCCGTTGACAGCGGGAGTACTTGGTTAACAAGGGCGTACAAGCGCTGGTTTCGGGTGAAAGGCGGTGAGATTTAGCTCACCTCGACAACAGTCCTTGACAGAGCGTGGCCAGGTCACTCGAAGCTCAGATCCTTCTCGTCGACATGAATCATCCTCGCGTGCTAGTCAAGTTTCCCTGACAGAATTGGTCCACGGGCAGCGCCAGCGTAAGTTCAGGGCCCTCCACGGCTTGGGTCAATGTCGTTGTGCGTCATGCGCGTCGCATTCGCATTCAAGGTGGTCGAAACGAAGGCCTGATTGTCAGGGGCTGTTCCTCTTTGGGATCTGATCAATGATGGCCAGACAGTGTGCCCGTGTAGGCGCCTAAACCCGCCACAAGTCCTCGAACGGGAGACATAGGTACTCAGGCGGTTATTCCACGCTCCTGCGGAGAATAACGCGACTGAATGGCGTGTTTACGCCCTGTGCCCAATAGGAACGTCCAGTGACCTTTCACTGGGACTTCTCGGATCGCTTGGATCACCACCTCGTCAAAACGAATGCCTTTCCAATTACAATATATAAAACCATCGCACAAGGAGCCGTTTTGTGCTAGGAGATCCCCAAGGCACGGGTCGCGTGAACCGCCCCCAATCTCGACACAGATGGACTCCGTACTTCGGCGAGCAACTTGAACGAGCAACCTGTGGGCTGGCACTCTCCGGCATTCGAGGGCCAAAGTCTACTGGGGTAGACCCCCGACCCCTCTCCCTCCTACATCAGATCCCTTTTCTCCGTGCTCGACGGTCCACTTCCAGCGAAATCCTTCTGATAGCTTCCCATTCCATGTCTAGTCCTCACCCCATTGCCCGTATATCGACAGTTCACCGGCACCCCTCAGACTGTCCCCGCCTACGACGGTATTTCACCAGAACTGACGCACGGCAATTGAATTGAAATTTCGCAGAACTACAAGGCCGCACGAGGGCACAGTATTAGAAATTACCGTTGATATCTGACGAGATCTGACTTGCCCAAAAAGATAGGCCTCCTCTCGTTGCCACCCCTTTCAGGTTTGTTGGTTTTACCGAAAGGCCCTCCGTAATGAGCCACTCCTGTAACTTTGTAGGTGACATCCCATTCAGTACTCCAGTAACGAGGTTGCGGTTGACAGGGAGAAGCATACTCTCCCGTGACAGACTTTCCGGAGCATGAACCCTCCAGAGTGACGGCGCTGACGAATTTCGCGCGATGCCACCGTGGATTGTTGCTTTGACTCCTCTTGGTTTCGCGCCAGACAGGAGTCGATAGCTCATTTCCGCTGACCGTGGTTGCGAGGTGGAAGCCAGAGAGTATGTCAGGCCAACCTGTCGCCGTCAGCTTTCAAGGACCGGCGATGCAATGTGTTCCGAATCGGAGGATCGAGATTAGGGTTCGGAACGGAAGGATAGCCCCACGCTGGGGTACTGGAAGTCTAGCATGCTCGATGAGGCGGTGCTCAAAGGTATTTGGTTCAGTACGCCAAGATCCTCCATGTCCCTCTCTGAGCGTTAGAATGGAGGGATAATGCAATTGGGCAACCCGGTTAGCGCGCTGCAACCCGGGTTGCCGTAACATTTGGCGTGCACAATGTTTGCGCAAGCTTGGTTGTCTTCCCGTGCCATCACCGGGATTTCGGCGATGGCGGGACTTAGGCGCGGGTGAGCGGGATGATGGCCAGCGTCCAAGGGAGAAAGGGAGACGCTAAAAGCCAGATATCGACAACTAGGGTCATAGATAATGTACATAATATAAGTCTAAATCCACTCAATTGACTTGGGGACAAGTACCACCTATAGCGAGCGAAGATATCACGCATAAGCGCCTATCCCGCTCGTCCCCGCCTTACGCAGCTGGTCTGGGCTAAGTACCGCCGTTGCGCCGATAGCTCAATGTAATAAGTATACTAACATTGATTTAAACTCAGAGGGTGCACTTTGTGGTACACAAATCAGCTATGCATGTGTCAATCTCAGCTGCAGGAACGCAAGGCGGGAAGTGGAGGTTCCGCCCCGCGCGCTCCTTCCTTCTATGGCTATGGGCGCTTTCCCACCCGGACTTCAGGTCCGTCACCATCACCGGAGATGCAACCGGGTTGCCCAATAACGAAATGCAAACCGGGTTGCCCAATTGCATTATCCAGAATGGAGGACCATGGGAAAGCACTTGCATCCCTGTGAATTAGAACAGCCCAGCCAGAGGGAGTGCTGACCGCTATCAGGCTGTATTGACACCTGCTGCTTTCCTAGGTTAGATCAGACAAACGCAAAAGAGCACAACGCTCACACCGAATGCCAGGATATGTCACACTGGCACTGATAAGACCTGACAAGCCGATTTCAATGGAGTACCTGGTCATCATCGTTTCATTGACGGATCGGGCACTTCCGTTGAGCAACCCCGGTTTTCTATTGAATGCTTCAGTGGCAGCTAGTGTGTATATGCACGTAGACAGAAGGTACGTACAAAAACGATGGATAGGAGATGGGTGATGCTAGGTCGGAGATAGCGTCACTTGACCCCGTCAGGTGCATATGCCACTACCCCGCACCTACCTGTTTCGGTTCCGAGTAGTTCTAGGATGTGATCCTGAAGGGTGCTGCGGGGAAGAAAGATATATGAAAGGCCTATGAGCCCAACGAGGTGGATGGGGAAAGATAAAGGGGGATTAGACCAGGTGTGGCGGGAGGATGATATCTGACTTGTGGGCGTACCTCTATTCATTTAATTGAGCCTTCAACGACTCCCTGTCTTCGAGCGATAACCGGAAATTAAGGCGAGAATCCGAAGCTCGCCTTGGATTCCTCTGGATCCTGAACCGCTTCGGATTTTACTCAAGATCGGCGAGAAGAAAGGGGCGAGAGCGCAACTGCATATCTCCACACTTAAAAGAAGCGGTAAAACCGGAACAGTCAAACATGGGGTACTTCGACAGATTGTTTCATGTTCGCATCTCTAGTTGCCCTGCTCGTCGTTAGCTAGCAATTGAACGGTGGATCCGCAATTTATACTTGGTAGTGTCACCCAACGGATCCACGAAGTATCATGGCGCTGCGTACCATCGCGACCACCCTCGAGGTTGTCATGCCTCGGCAGAATCTCTAGGGGCGCCAATCCGACGGCTGCACGGAAGAGGGTGGTGGCAGCCTTCTGGTGGGGTAGTTTTGCCGCTGAGCATGATACTCCCTGCTCCGATACGGCTTTGTCGGCTAGTGGGGGATGCCTAATGACGACAGTGAGAGAAACCTCGCCATAACCGGCTACCTCAGCCACTAGTCCTGCCGTCAAAGCCAACGAGAACATGTAAGCCGTACATTCCCCACCGAGGTTCTATCTTTGGCCTACCCGTGAATTCGCCAAGGGGATCGAGGGTTGCTAGCCCCGCGTGTTTCGTGGTACCTGAAAAGGAGGGAGACTCCAAGTGAATTGTCACAGGCCGATAAAGCATAGGGATGGAAACGTACCTTCTTTCCCAGGTGAAACATTCAACACCTAGCGAGCTGAGCGTTGAGCACCTTATCCTCGTGGCTCGCCTGCTGCGCCTTGACCGACGAAGGTGGACGCTTTCCCAGTCAACCGGGTCCATCGCATGGTCCCCTCCTCCAAAGGGGACCCATCCAACCGACAACTTCCCATCTACCGCAGCTTCCATGTCAGCTCAAACAAACGAATCACCAAGCAATTAAAACCTACGAGAAATACCCACTTTTTTTACCCTCGTGAACGTCGGGGGCTCGGGGCCTGAGCCTATCCACGTCTTGCATCATTTCATCATCGCTCGTCCATGAAATTAGGCGTCCCCGGCTTCTACCATATACGGCGAGAAGCTTCACGCTCGTCTACTTAGTAACCCCCCTCGCACGCAGTATACTGTCGGGACAGATTATTGGTTAGTTGTTCCCTCACCTATGTAGGGAAGGGAATTCCTTGGTGCCCGGTCGGTAGTCAACGCAACCTATATATGTAAGTAGGAGGTGCGCAGGTACTGTGGAATTTGGGGGGAGGGGGAGTGGTTCTGGCGTTTCGGACGAGTTTGGTATGGTATCCCAGAGAGGATGGGAATCCTGCGACCTACATAGGGAGGTTAGAGATGATTGGGCACCTGTGAGGTAACGACGGTCACTCACATACTCATGTCAGCACTGCGAGGACTCACCAGAGCGTCATTCGATACGCTTGGACTTCCCACCACCACAGACACCGCAGCAGCTTGAGTCTTGAGACTTGCTTGGACCCCACTTACGCTGACATACAGGGGACCCTCTGACGCCAGCTTCTCCCGAGGACGTGACTGACGCCCACACATCAAGCACACTTGGCGTGAAGTGCTGAGACCGCGAGCCCTTCACATATCCAAAACGAGGGGTCGTGGGGAGCCGCTGGATCGCGAAGACGAGACCCTACCTCCCCTGAACAACTTCCCTCGCCCACGGGAGTAAAACGAGGGACGGAAATAGAAATAGCCTATTTTCTCCAGGGTTCCTCGCATACATATCTCGCAGCGATAAGTAAGGCAGGCAGGGGTTCTCGTGTGGACGAGATGGAACGCCTATCCATAACCGTACGAGGACGCCAGGCATCCTCCCACAGAAAGACAGACGATGCGTCGATGGGCACACAGGCACCATTAACGTTTGAATTGAGTCTGAGAGAGGCAGAGGGTCATCGTTATTTTAAGAATCGCGTGGGGGGGAAGACGATAATAGAACTTACCGTCACCCACTCACCCTTATCCAGCCTCACGCAAGTGACATGCGCCGTCGACGACTTATAGACGCTCAAGCAGCGCACCCCTACCCCGTGAAGCCCCCGTTTCACTGAACTCTGATCACCCATCCGATATCATCAGCCTTTCAGCTTGGGAACCAATCGTCCGCATCAGGGTTCATGAAAACTGTTTTCGTCCTATACCTATGTGGGTCGGGCGCTCAGTCGCCCTTTCGATAAGCATTGGAACACGAAGCGAAAAACCAAGCACTCACATACGAATCCTTATTATCGCATGGCGAGGCTCCGAAGCACCACTCCCCCGGCGCCCATGGACGGTGTGACCCCCAGACTCTGGACAGTGGAAATGCGAGTGAACGGAAACCCAGGACAGGCAGCTTCGTTTAATCAGCCATCTCCTTACCCACCTGCTGCGTCAGAGTGGTGAATGGTGGCGCACCACGAGGAGTTGGGGGAACCGATATACAATCTCCATAGCCTTGTCGCCGGATTCCCGATCGCGCAACAACTTCGATGCAAGTACTTAAGTTGGTTCCTTTCGTTCTTGTGGTGGGTGGGACGGGAAGTCCAAGAGGGACCCGGAGCTCCGATGCGAAGTCGCCTGGCGGACCTGGTCTTCGGAACTTCGATGGGAGGTGGATTTAGCACAGGTGAAGGTTAGGTTGGGTAGGGCATGGGAGTTTGGGATTCTAACTGGGATACTGAGCGTTGGTATCACCACCCCTTCTGAATGGCATGGTCGGTTGAATGAAATTTGTGGTGTCATGAACACTTCGTTCGGTGATCCTACCTGGCCATTGGAAAATTGAATGCGTGGATCCGGAGTCAAATCGTATCGTTGGGGAAGACGCCTGTCGTAATAAAGAGGCATCGTTAGTGAGGTGAAAGAGGAGAGGGTTTGGAGCGATGATAACGCACTGCGATGTCGGTTCCGAATAATTTTCTGTTGAATGTCATTCCATCTGCCGACGGCCTCGTCGCCGCGAATACCTCGGCCTTGGGAAGGCTGCTAGTAGGAGCATCACAGAGCAAGTAAAAAAAGGGTGATAGACTTCTATCGATCCATACACTTTTCGAACCTGATCATGAAAGAAGGAACCAACACACCAAAAACAAAATAACCGACTCAATTGAGTGATAAGTACGTCCTCCCCCCAAACTGAAAGGGACGCCGCTGCCAAAGCAAAGAAGCAGCCCAGCCCTGCCCCCAAGTCCCAACTTCACATCGGAAACATGAAGAGGGAAGGGACCTTGGTGAGAAAGAAGGTCTGTTTGATGTTGACTATGACAGAGTGGTATGATGCCTAGAAGAAAGAAGGCAGCATCGTGGCATCGATGCGTATGCACGTCTCCCACATACGACTTACAAATTTAAAAGCGCGTTCGGAATCCAGATAAGTGCCAGTGTGGACGTGCACGGGCTGATGACATATGGAGTGGTTCGACCGACGTTCAAGTCCAATGGCGTACCCCTTCCCAATTTCGAAAGTCCGAGTCCATCGTCATTCGGGCTGTAAGCACACAGGGCCTGGGTAAGCTTTCAGCCAAACCTCAGACATGTACATAAGTTAATAAAGGCTTAGGTGCTCTCACCTTCATCCCCGCTCTATCCACCACCGCTGTAAGCTTTCCTTTCAATTATGGGAAAGTCAGGGGCTCATCTGGGTGGGTTAGCTCGAGAGCCTTCACTGACAGCAGCCCCCGTTCGGGGAAGACAGGAAAGGTCAGAGTACCACGTAGTACGCCGCTGCCAGCGTTGTACCTCCACTTCATACAAAGGTGTATGTACTTAGTGGACTTGAGAGGGACATCGTTGTCGTCTCCATGAGAACGAGTCTCACCGAACCTTGTACCACACCTTGTTGTTGTCGATAGGCGATGGGCGATAGTGAATCTGCGGGGGGTGAGAGGCCGGGGGCCAGGTCGGAAAAGAGAGGAAAACGGAAGAGAGTGATCCGGTACGTAGAGATTTGAATGGCAAGAGCCCTCGTATGGAGCTCACTACGAACTTCGAAGGGAGGGACGCGGTGGAGCAGGTTCTCCCGTCAGATTCTGACCTCCCCTCCGCCGTGTACCAAGGCTGGGTGTACCTGGGTACTTATCTCTGGTCAATATCAGGGGCAATGAGACGTGGGTGGAAGGAAGCAAGCGGTGTGCTCACTAAAAACTTCGCGGATCGCGATTTGATATGGAGGGAAGAGTCCGAAGGGAGAAGGAAGGGAGAAGCGGGGTCCATGGGTGGACGCCAGGAGCGGTGGAGGATGGGGAATCTGAGCCCCAGGGATTGTGCGTGGCGTTTTTCATACACGGAGGTTTGGAAACGGGACGCGCTTCATGCCGTACCATGGGTGAAGCCAAGGTGAGTAAGGCGTTGCGGCGAATCTCACCTCCGATAACGTGGGACGGGGTGGACCATGGTTGGGAAGCTTGGTCTAAGCGATAGCGTGGTCCATACCACGCAGAATACTGGGAAGACGAGTAATTAGTGGAAATACAACGACGACCTTCGCACGAGAGACGCACCTGTTCAAGCTACCTGACATGACCGCACGTCCGACGACAATGGGTGAACGAACAGCCAAAAACGCGGTATCAGAACGCTGGGTAAAACAGAGTGGGAGAGAGGGTTTCGATTATCCCATGATCGTCATTCGGGGTGTTGCGAAAGAAGCAGATACGTATCTTTCCATCTTCCGACCCCCGAGGTAATGGAATAGCATGGAATTCGCGGGATTTCGAGATGACAAGGGGCCAGGCGTCTAGAATTTACACGCCGCGAATATACACAGTGAGGATGGTAGCTTCGCGGGGCGTAGAGAGGCCTTGCAGCGTGTGTTTGGGTGTCGGGGTAACGGGCAGGAGAAACTGAACGCGGAAGTAAGGAAAAGGAAGTGGAAGTGGCGGTTTCAACGCATCACGGTGGTGCGATCCAAGGTTGAGATTCGAGGCTATGAATACAATAGTATGAGAATCCGAGACGATGGGCCTACTGTGGTGTTGGCTAAGCTGAGAATCCTTGGTGGAAGAGGGCGATTACGAACCTGTTATGGGTGCACCTAAGAAACCCACACATGGCCCCAGGATTTGCCGTGAGCGAGCCTCGGAGACTCCGTAGCGAGCTCGTCGTGCACTGCGATGCTCATACGGCGAACGACGCGCAATACAGTGGCAGGAAGAGGAGAACAGCGCTGAGAGTGGCCCAGGCGCTGGTGCTTACGTAAGGGAGCGATTGGGTGTTGTTTGGGTTGGGCGTCGTCGCTGTTGACAACGACCTCCACAGCTTGTCCACGGCGCCCACGACCCTCTCCCCGCGATCCTTGCCCAAATGCCAATCAAGCACCTCGAGAGTATGCCACTCCCGGCTCATCTCCAGAATTACACCCGAAAACTGACATCTGCCCCTGCGTCTCCTCTCTGCCGCCCACAGCCCATCTCGCCCAGCAAAAACACATCCAGACCCTCCAGCTTTCCGCTCTCTCAGAAACCCGGCTCGGAATCGATGCATCGCACTACCTCCAGACCCTCCTCGACACCCCGCCCTCGCGCGAGCCTCTCCTAGCCGCGACAGGGGGTCTCCCGCTGGCCCTCACCCAGCGCATCGAAGCCGACCTACGCGTCCTCGAAAGGCTCCACATCAAGCCCGTGTTTGTCTTCCCCGGGATCCAGCCCAACAAGCGGTGGAAGCCCCTTCCTCATCTGGAGAGCGCGGAGGCGTGTCGCGACAGAGGTCACGCCTGGGCCAAGTACGAAGCGGGACAGGAGGACGCGGCGACCAAGCTTTTTGAGGGCAGGAGCTGCTTTGCCCAGTGGGACCTGTGGAGGATGGTCCTCAGGATCTTTAGGCATAGGAATGTCGAGTTTATCGTCGCGCCTTACCTTGCATGGTCTCAAGTGAGTGACGGGGTAGTGTCGATGGTGCTTGAACGCTGTTGACGAAGAAACTTTTGAATTTTTGAAAACAGTTAATTTACCTTCAACGCCACAACAAATCCTATATCCATGCTATCTACGGACCTACCGACACTCTTCTCTATCCTGGCGTGGACAAAGTGATTACCCACCTCGATCTCGCCGCTTCCACGCCGACTTTCCAATACGTCTCCAAACGCAATGTTCTGCAAGAACTCGGCGTGAACGAAGATCAATTCCTGGACATCTGCATCCTCGTCGGCTTCGATCACTGCCCACCCTTCCCCCCGACCATCCACGAGCAGGCTCTCAAAGCGACCGTGGACATGGTCAAGTACTACAAGACCGGCCACGCTGCGGTCTCCGCATCATCCGAACATCTCGCGGTCAAGTCCATGGGGTATCTGGACCAGTTCGCCCGAACCCGATCCATGGTCAAGTACTCCCTCATCCTTTCTTCGGAAGGCACGGTGATGCCGCTCCCCGTGGCCCTCCCATCGCCCCCGAACCACGGCCACGGCCACCACAACCACCACCCCACCGCCGCGGACATCCCGTCCGACCTCCAAGAGATCTTCACCAACCGCCTCCCCGATGAGATATTCTTCTATCTCTCGCGTGGTCTCATAGGCCCCCAGGCTCTAGTTTGGTTGACCAGCGGACAAATCATGGAGAACCCACCATTGGACAACGGGGAAACCAACGAATACAAGCGGTTCGTGAAAGAAGTTATTACGGATGGACAGACCGGTCCCAGGGCGACGGCGCTTGCGCTGATCACCAGCGTCTCGCACAACTTCTGGGCGAACAGGAAGGTGCACGAGCTGTTCTGGTTCGACCAGCCCGGACCGGCAGGACCCAAACTCGTCGGTCACAACTCGCCGCAGACGACGCAGCTCGTGGATCGTGTTGCTGGGTGGAACGTGCCGTATCCGATTATCGAGGAAGAGCTGAGAAGGCAGAATGTAAGCACCGGTTTCTCTTGTGTTAGGGAAGATATGTCTGGGAAAGGCTAACGAGATTCCTCCTTTTGACCTTCCCAGTCGTCTACCATTGATTTCGCGTTGTCCTTGGGAGCAACTTCGTCGGATCGGTTGGCTGCGAGGACGAAGATCAAGGCCAACAACGCGGCGCCCCTCGAGAAGAAGGATGAGGTCGTGGCGAATGTGATCTGGCGATTCCTCGAATTGAGAGGGTGAGTCCCGGCCTCGTTTACGATCGTCCATTAATTCATTCATTTAACTTTCTGCTGCGCTTCATTCAGATTCCTTTTGAATACGCACACGCACTCGCCATTGGCGCGTGCGATGCACAGTGCGCTGCAGCAGGCGCGGGTGAACGATAAGTTCCAGGATCCGTTGTATATCTTCTTGGAGCTCGTCCGTGCTGGGGTGATGCACGGCCATCTGTGGTCAGGACGTGCCTTTAGTGGAGGACCGAGCTTCGGAACGGGTCGGTCACTTTCTCCTTTTCTCCAGGCGACTCATTATTGACGATGATTGCCTTCACCTCTATCTGGGACGATCCTTATTGACCGACGACCTCGCTTGCGCTTGCGCTTGTTCTCGTCGCGCCACCAGATGATGAAAAGTCATCAATGCTCCTTGTGATGCGAGTCCTCAGTATTGTGCCGCTGAATTTCAAGGTGAGTGCTTTTAGGCATATTGCTTTTTGTCCGGGTGTATTGTGTGTCTCATTATCGCTTTCCTTTGTGCGTGCCTTGGCGTTCCGTGTGACCTTAGGCTCAGGCATGGTCCGCGCCGCTGTCTCGGGAACTGCTTGTGTTCAACTCGTTCGTGAGGTCGCTATCGCGGAATCTGCGTACGCTGCTCGAGGTGACCTCCTTGAACATGCTCCTGAGGAACGATGCGCGCCGGGCTCGGGACGATTTCCTTGATATCGCGCTCTCGCTGCCCTTCCAGACGGAAGTGAACACCGGGTTCGGTGTTCTGGCAAAGGTGTACCTTGACGCTCTCACGCACATCAACAACCGCCAGCGGGTGACGGACCCCAACGCCGAGGGCGTGCAGGAGGCGAAGCAGCTTGCGCTGGAGATTTGCGAAGAGACGTTCATTGGAGTTAAGAACCCCAAGGCAGAGGTGGAGCGTGGATTCAGGTTCTGGGACGTGGTAAGTTCTGTCTTTTGTCGGGCTTTTGGGATATAAGTCTGAATTTTTTTTGTGTGTGTGTTAGGCCCTAGCTGCGATGCGTCAGCTGCAGACGGAACGGTCTGTGCTGCCTGAGGTGATTGAACAATTCGAGGCTGCTGAGGCGTGGCTTGCCCCGATGCGGCCGTGAGAGTAGGAGGGGTATTGTCTTTTTTTGTATGTTGGTAGAGGCTATGCGATATGGATTTGTTGTCTGTGGGATTGTGTGGGATTCGCAATTAGGCCTTTAATGGAATCCATATTGAAATCCATCGAGATCTGGGAGGGATGTTGCCTGGGAGGACATCTAATCCCGTTATGGAACAGACTGTGGGAAGCCCGATGGATATCTGAGATTGATGGACGGGTGTGTGCGTTCAAGCGAGGACTACAAATGGCACAACAGACCGCCCGTCCTCGATGGAATGCCCTTTCACCCAACACCCGCTGCCAGAGCCTGACGTCCCCACCCGCTGTCCCCACCCGCCATTCGCCGCCATGCCCGCCGCACTCGTCGCCTCCCCAAACGCCTCCCTCAGCGACCTCCAGATCCTCGACCTCAAGCCATTCAGCCCCCAACAGCACTTCTACGTCCGCCAGCCCCACTGTCTCCAGATCATCCAGCTTGAAGAGGCCGATGCCCTCCCGCCCCCGCCAGCCCGCAAGGCCATCTCCTCCAGCTCCTTTGCGTCCTCCTCGTACTACTCCTCTTCATACTACTCAGAGTCGGAAGCCTACTCAGAGGACGAGGAAGATGAGGATGAGGAGATGTGCTCTTCTTACTGCTCCTCCGATGAGGATGGCGAAGAGTCGGAGGACAATGTACCTGGATCCATCCAGTCGCCGGAAACCTACTCCCTGCGGATGAAGCGCATCCTGGCGTGGAGAGAACACTTTGACGCAGCCTCTGCGCTCTTGGTTCCTGGTGCGTTATCGCCATCCCAGCATCTATCGCTCGATCACCCCAACTGACTCCCCACAATTCACAGAAACCGCAGCTCCTTCGAAATCTCTCAAGCGTAAACTCGACACGATGGACGACGACTCCTCCGTTGCTGATAACGTAAGTTCGGCTCGAATTATCTCTTGGTTATACATGCTAAGCCACACCTGCAGGCCTCACACTCCTCGAAACGCTCCCGCTCTTCGCAGTACTCCGCAACCGGGTCTGTGGAATTCGATCTCAAGTTCCTTGGCATCTCGAGCCCCTGCACCTCCTTCTCTTCCCTCCCACCATCAACAACGAGTTCGCCTTCGCTGCCTTCTACGCCCGCACGGGCTATCGGCATCCACTCGTGTACGGCGTGTGATTCCGCCTTTGACACCCCCGAGAACCTCAGGGACCACGGGCTACAAGCGAGAGTGCAAGAGCTCGAGGCGTGTGCGGTGGCGGTGGAGTACGCCTTTGAGTGAAAACTCGGAAGATGCGGCACCTCCTGACCTCCTGACGCCCCCACTCCCCAAAAGCGCTTAGCTCGCTTGGAGCTTCGAAGCCTACCCTGAGCTCTTCCCTTCCCCATCCACCGGCGTATCTGCCTGGTCATGCCGTGGTGTGACTGATGTGCATGGCATCGTGTTCCGACCAACCTTAACCGTACCCACCCCCTAATCGTCCTGGCCTCGCCTTCATCAACTCTTCTTCGCATTCACCATCGCATCTGCATATCGACTCTCAGCTTTCGCCTCTTGCATTCCCAACCTCATTCAGCAGCATCATCAATCAGCATTCATAACGACCATCGACGACACCCCTTCCCTCGCCTCCTCTGCCATCGATCCACGCTGAACTTTGTGGTATCAAAATCGATATCGATCGACCGACTCCTCTTTCCAAAGCATGTGTACCATATCCTCGCATCCCATCCGCATCTTCCTCTCATCCGTCTCGTCTTGCATCTTGCCTTTCTTTTCTCTCTTACGAAAATCTTTCAAGCTTTCTTGTGTACCACCATCAACTCATCTTGACTGAACCATTTCGACGCTTTTCTCCTCCTCTTTTCTGATCCACGTACATACTCTCTCTCTTCTCGATCTCCGGTTGACAGCGTCGACCGAGATTGTGTACGTTCATCCACCCAACCCACTCTTCTCTTCCCAGTCTTATCGACTGTCGGAGGTGTCCGTTGGTTGTTGCTCGGGTCTGTGGGATTTTCCGAACTTCCTCCTTACCCTTCCCTTTCTTCCATCGCCTTCCGTCCTTCATTCATCCTTCCATCCGGAGTCTTCTCTTTTCTCTACGACCCCTCGTCGACGTCGAGATCTCCGTTAGGTTGACAATCATGCCATTGCTTCTTCTCAGGCAGCCGTAGCTATCCGCTCTTCATCTCTCCACCCATCTCGTACTTTTTGCGCATACATTGTTTCTTGACGACTTGATGTTCGCTATCTTGCTCTTTCCCTCGTATCGACCGACATGGACACCCTCGCTGCCTCTCTAGGCACTGGTCTCGTATAGCACTTTACCCGCCCCATCTTCTGGCTATAATTATCTTACTTATTCATCCTAGCTCCCGCGCTAGCTATCTCTACTACCTTACCCAACACCAACCCAATATCGAAACTTGAAAGTAAATTCTTCTTGCAACTCTCCCACTGCACAGCGTGCCCTCCGTCCTCTTCTCAAGTTCTCGGTGAGAAGTTTACATGCAAGGCTGGCTGCATTGGGGACTTAGCCTAACACTTATCACGGGCTTCGCGAGGTAAGCGGCGGCAGCGGAAATGCGACGGGGATTCCTAAATTCCCAACACCATTCGAAAAACGGTGTTCGGTCGTTCACACACACACCCAGGCAACACCGAAGGGTGAGGGACACCAACACACCGTGGCCCAGTGGGTAAGCTATACCCTCCGGAACGCCTGCCCGACATTCCGAGGGAACGTTTTCGACCGCGGGTGCTAAGTGTGTGCCACAGAGCTTTGCTATCTTTCGCCACTGCTAAGAATATCTGGGTATCACTCAGCGAAGAGGGAAGAGGGGGCTGATTGGGAGGCTGGACTTTGAGGGTTTTGGCCTGGAGTCTATGGCGAGACCATGGAAATTTGGGGTTGGCTTCGTGGGCTCGCGGTCAGGGAGGACCCGGAGGAGAGGGGTCTCGCGGTTGTCGCACACCGCCCCGCGTGTCGCCGTTAGTTTACTGACGGTACGTTCAGGGTTAGGTCAGGTTAGGTTGGCTTGGTGTTTGCAAATCGTTCATTTAGCCCTGTAGGACGTAACCGACGGCATGGGGGTGGTGAGGTAAGTAAGCGTAGGCTAGGGACATGGACATGCGTTGTCAGTGGGAGTCAGCAACCCCTGCCAACCGAACGATGTGACAAAACCGGGACCTTCCGTTTTAGGAAGGTGGCTCCCATCACCGAACCCCTCACGCATGCCGTTCTATCGATTTCACGTCGCTCTCTCATTTCTTTGCCATTTGGCGCGAAGCTTCTTCTCCTTTGAAACTAGCTTCTTCTCGAGCAGTTCCACCTGTCCCTTCAGGGTTAATATCTTGGTATCCTTGACCGCAAGTTTGATATTGGGCACTGGCGGCTCTGCGGGGTTCTCAGCTTCCCGAGGGGTGACTTTGGCTGCGTTTAGGGCGGTAATATATGCCCTCTGTTTTGCAGAACGAGCCATGGGGACCGATATTGGATGAAATATGTGTATTTCGGCTACCTATGGGCTGGCAAACACGCCTCGAATTGGTTGCGCATACGCGAGGCGAGTAATTAAGGGTAAAAACAGGGGCATCACCGGCGCCAATAGCGATTCCCAGGCGCGTTTCCCTCTACCTCGAAGGAGCCTGCCGCTCCTTCCAGTTCCGTACATAGGATATCCTCAAATTTGGATCTATCCAGCGTTTTTGAGGTCGCTGAACACGTTCTATGTCCCGGATTCTTTGTCCCTCCACTCAAAGTGCCTCAAACCTATAATTTTAGGAGGCTATCTGAGCAAGCATCCAAAGAGAAACCAAAAGCTGACATACACGGTACTCAGAGAATGTATATAAGCATTTTATCCCATACAAACTAGTAGCAGAACTGCGAGAATGGTGAGATAAAATCTGGGGACACCTTTTGGCACGGTCGTCGGAGTTTGAATTCGGCCTCGATTGCTGGGTCCCATTGTCAGTCAGGAGATAAGGGCGTGAGGAGGGAAGTCAGCAGGGGAGCAGGTGGACACGCCGCGGGAGGCGACATTGTTCGCTCGCCGCCCCCACGTACTCCACTTTGACTTTTGTCGCTTATTTATTTGGGTGGGGTATCAGTTAGGGTTGTCCACGCCTCGCACCCACGTCTGTCGGTGGAGAGGGGAAATTCCCTTGAACGGGTGTGTTCAATTGAACGCCCTGGACGTGGACAGGCGTGCCCGTCGAAAGGAGAGATAAACAATTCATTCAAATTGGGTCTATGAATGCCAATCCCTCCTTCCCGCAGTGGGTACGTACCGTTCACAGGCACAGGGTCCCAGGCTGCCTCGTCGTGTCACCAGGTTATCCCATTAAATCGAAATATATGCGGATTTTCATCGACGATCCATGAGCTGCCTATGGTCTCGATGTCGACTGTCGCCTATTGCACGTTCCACCCCCAAGCTCTGGAAGAACTTCGCATAATCGAACCGCCTCACGCAGCAGATCCCGGTACTTACATGCTATGTAATATTTCCCATGTTGATTGTGAGCCAGACGGTCGCTTGCTTCCTGTGTGAAGCGAAACCTCGGGGCAAGCGCATAGCGTCGCCCGCTTCCCTCCGTCGTGGCATACGTTTACATACGAGGATGCCCCGCAAGTCTTAATTAAATCTGCGTCGTCAAGGGCGGCTGGAGGCGCCACTTCCGCGTTCCCTGGGCGTGGGTGTGCGCGGATATATGTATAGGTGCTTGGAGCGCAGTCTGTGGGAAGAGCCTGCGGAGTCCGCTCTCCGCAGTGGGAGCGGAAGGGGCCGATCAGTGGGCTTAGCCGCGCCGCACCGTCGGGCGCCTGTTTGGGTCCCGGCAATGCTTGGTTGCTTGGACATCCAGGTGATTGTGGTTGTAAATCGATGCTATCCTCCATGAGAGAGGGCTGGTAATCGACTGTTCCGTTGTCGCTGTGTAGACCTGGGGTTTTCAAGATGGGTTACAGTCGCAATGGAAATATTGGCATTTCTTGGGAATGTAGCAGGGTCGGCGTGTCTGTGTGGGCATCCGAGGGTGGTATTTTCCATTCGAGAACACAAAGGCTGCTAGGTTGAACCGGATATTGAGGAAATCGAAGGTGGGTGAGATAAGAATTTGACATAATGTGTCTTCGTGTTACGGTATTGAGGTAAGGCACGCACACAGGAGGGTAACAAACGATTGGTACGGATTTGAAGAACAAGGCAAGGCGAGGCAAGGTGGAGGTGGCTGCAGCCACTTTCCTTGTACTTAGCGTGAGTATTGGCTCAGTATCTCACTTCCTCTCAGCTCCCGCGCAGATACGACTTCCTTTGCAATCCTCTGGATCGGTAGGCTCGACGGGCTTACGAGGGCGCTATGTTCTGCTTTTGTACGTGCTTCGGAATCGATGGTGCTTTGGAGATGAGTAGCCGATGAGAACATCCTAGAACATCCCTGTCACCAATCAACATATCTCACCAATCCTGTGCTAGTGCATCTCGAGGCTCGTATCTAACTCGGGTGCTCATCTATGTGAGTGAAGGAGTACCATTCATGTGAAAGCACTCACCGAGGAGGATACCATCGAGATGCCGACGGTTCAACGGCACGATTACTTGGACGAGGAAGATCATCAGGCCGAGTGGCACTGAGCTCCAGTCATACCCATTTATGATGCTATTGCCATCCGTCGGACATCCATTGATAGCGATCTTCTCCTCTCACAACCGAGCTCAGAGCCCATGGTGTAGGAAGATGTGCACCGCACTCCACTCTGATGCAATCCGTCCACCCCAGGAAGAAGCTTGCAGTGACAGACAGGTGATACTTAATGTCATCGGTGCTCGGAAAGCTAGAGAAGAACCTCAGAACCCAGGTGGCATCCAAGCATATGCATAGTGACAGATCTCAACGAGAGAGCAGACAGGACCAGCTACCTGGCAGCATGAAATGAGCGGAGCCTGAGAAGGCCCGAGATTCCCGTGTGAATGAGGTATCCTGGTGTCGAATAGTGGACACCCAGTTGAAGTTGGAGCGAGATATCCATCTGGTTACATTCATCCATAATCTATGGGAAAGTAGGTTAGCTTGGTTTTCAACGAGGCGATGATATGCACAAGGCGTCGCTTTGACTGTGTGAACCTGGATACAATTAGATTCGGACACGAGTTGCAGAAGCTGTTTCGGCTGTGATGCAAACGAGACGGTATGCCCATACACCCACCTACAGTACAGGGTGCTACACGAGATTCTCGCACAGTTATGTCTCATTTGGAGTCGGAGCCCACACATACCGACCCCCAAGGCGTCTCGAGATCCGGAGAGCCCGTGAGTACAGTTGTTACTTAGCGCCTTCTCTCGGGGACATACCCAGACGACATCATATCAGCTTCGAGAGATCAAGTTAATTGCAAACTCTTCCCAACCACGAATCCATGAGCATGAGGATAAAGCACAAGTCGGCTCTTGAATAGCATACACGCACCGCTCTGCGGCCCAATAGCCCGCGTTGCTTGGCCGCGCAGAGTGTCGAAGTTAGTAGGGCCGTGCAGGTTCCGCAGGTCCGACGCCGAGTGCGCACTCGACGGAGAATTGGGCTTTTCCGCACGAACCGCATGAAACACCCGTCGTTTGTCTTCCTGTGGGAGAGCGAAGTGTCCAGCGATGACGAAGACGTCAACAAAGGAAGGAGAGCGGAAAGGAACAAGGGGCCAGGGGGAGAACGCCGGTGCCTATGTCAAGGGAAAAGTTCCTCTCGCTGGCAGAGTATAATCCAGAGCTTAAAAATCCCAGAAATTCGAGTCGTTCCCATACACGCCCAGGTAGGCAGAGTTGTAGACCAGAGACGATTGTACACGAGAACCTGGGTCTGGATCATGGGATCACTACCAGCAGTTATTATGAGAAGGCTTGGGAGATTGCAAGCAGGTATGACGACCAATGGAGCCGATGGGAGGGTGAACAACGAACTTGAACGTCCCCTTGGGTTTCGGGAGGATATGCATAAGGTGAAGAGGACGTTGAGAGGCCAAACCTATGCACATCGCCACTCCCGTAAGATAGATGGCCTTGCTACATCCAGGAGTGAAAGTGCAAGAGTTTCACACAGCGTCAACTTACAGGTGGTCAGATGGGTGATATGAACAGCACCAGCCTCCTTTAATTTGGTGCATCCAGAGACGACAGGGCTGTAGCCGACGCCACCGCTGCACCTACTCGCAGGCACGTACACGCTGCCTGCTTGAGAAAGAGATAGTGAGCGGATTCGGTCCCTGGTGCCACCGACTTGCTCCCTATCAGCTCGGCGATATTAGCCAAGGATCGAGTGCTTTCCCAAGCCATTGCGTCGGCGCAGGTGCGGAATGGGCCATGAGAGACTCATCTCTCACCGAAACCTGACAGATGAATAGATGGGGGGATAAGTAAGTAAAATAGACAGATAGGCAGATGGAACAGTTACAAAAGGGTGGACGTACCCACCGTACTAAACTGCTATAGACCCCTTCAGGCTGTTTGTTCTTGAATGAGGCCAGGCTGAGTGCGGGGAAGGTGCCGTGAGTGTGATCAGCAGGACAGGCACCCTCGTTTACGGACAGACGTTCAACGCGTTTGTATGGTGGGACTCGAAGGTCCTGGGACACAGAAGTGCCATGAACGGAAGGTCTCCCGGACAGGTTCTCTTGTGGAAGCAGTTGAATCAGGCACGGCGGGATTGGCTATCCTTGGTATGACCTGCTTATGACGCTACAGCAGATGAGCCTTGCCCTTTCGGGAGTGGTTCTGAAGAAGCGCCAAAGCCTCTTGAGGACCTGTGCATGGTAACTTGAGGCCTAGAGACGAGGGAAAGAATCTGTCAGTAATCGGCTGTGGCACATGACTGGGAAGGATTCTGGCAAGCCATACGACCTGGCCACGCGCAAGGGAATCATGAGGAGACGCCCGTTCGATCCACCGGGGATGGCACTCCGAGTGCTGGTCCCACCAAAAAACTCCAGCCCCATGCCCTTGCCTTTGGTGTGAGCATAAAGAGAGGCCTTACCCATCTGGTGATGACAGCAAAGCAGATCGATGGATGGTTCATCAGCGTTTTGCAAAGCGTGGGTGCAGGCGTTGACGCCCAGGCTCGTCCCCTAGGCCCAGACGAAAGAACCGCGAGCAAACGTCTGAACTCTCTGAGAAGTTGAGTCTTGAGGAGTATGGGCTCGGCACGCCCTGCTCCGATATCGTGCGCAGTCGCACGTCCACGCCCATGAGAAAGAGTAGGGGAAATCGTAACCTGCGTGCCGGTCAGCTCCATGGAGAGTTCTGGCGGTTCCATCCATTCCACCATTGTCATTTCCAAAAACCGGAACACCCCATCCGGAATCGCTCTTCTCCATCGGTCCTGGGAGATATTCTGGTAATAGCGAGACGCCCATGCCTCGTCATCTTGGTGGACGCGTGCATTCTTGGTCCTCATATCGATAGATGTCGATGTGGGTGCCCAGCTGCGCCAGCCTGGGTGCAGACGGCTCAGAGGATGCCGCCAGGATCCATCAGCACTGACATGTCGGTGGATGGGTGCAATGGATGAGGAAGAGATCAAACGGTAAATCCAATGGAATCCAGGAGAAAATGATGGGCTTAATTGACGGAACCAGGCGGCTGTGCCCGGAGGTGTTACTTCCGTGATAACATCATTGGCGCTTGATTGTGTGCCCCCGAGGCCGCGAGCTCAAACTTGACGGTTGAGTGGGTGGTCGTGGTGGGTACCACGCCCCGGAATTTGGAGAGGATCTGAGGCATAGTGAGGCGATCGCTCGCCCGCCCACTGCTCACGATCATTTCTATGTGCTGCAAGTGTACGTTCGCATATGTAGCCATCCTTGTGATTACCCTGTCAGCCCCCCACGCTGTCTGAACTCCCTCTCCCCCACCATTTGATGAACGCCCCCGTAGGGTGTCTCCCAGGAGGGTGCGGAAAGCGACAGTTTTTTTTTTCAGAAGCGCGAAGGGCGCAGATCTGTACGTGGCCATACGTACAATCGCAGGTCTGGATTTCGGCGGGTACCACCATGCGATTCCGCAGAATTGCATAGGTTGGATTACCTCTTAGTTGCATATTGTGCGATACCTGATATAGGTGTCATGATATGTACGCGGTTGGCATTCCGTGCACACATACTCTGGATGGGCTGATCAAGCTCATTCACTTAGGTGCAAGTCGTTATCTAATGGCCTAGACTCCAGCAACTTTGCGATAATGTTCGGAACCGGATCTACACCGAGGAGTCCGCATTCGCCTTGACATTTTTCCGGTCCACTACGAGCTTTACTTACCCAACAAGCCCTATCTACAGTATTCAATGTGTCGCTGTGCTGTGTCAATGTGATTCTATCGATCGCGATCTACGGAGGGTGTCATAAGCGCCCGCGCCGCATGGTCTAAGGCCTATCCCACGCAAGGCTTCAATCTGGGCACCGCGCAACAAACCCAATCTTTTCACATAGTAGACATGAATCTATGACTTCCTTCCCGTGCACATAACTATGGAGCCTTACCCAAAACGTCCCAACCCTCTCTTGTGGACGTAGCCAATTAGGACGGGCGCCTATTGTCGCGCAATCTAACCGAAAAGGGGTTGACCACAATCTCGCAACTGCTAGGATATTACCACCTTCGATATCTCTCGCCCCAGATGCCCACTGCGCTCCCACGTCGAGTACGGAGCTCGCACAATAAGTGGAGTCTGCTCCCAGAGGTAATCAACCTCGGGAGTGCATGAGAAAGCTCGAGGAGCTTTGATATCATTAGCTGTGCTACCAGGGCTAAGAAAGGCGCTTACAGCACCCCTAGTACACCCTTAGATAACACAACGATTCACTCTTTGGGATGGATGGGCAGTGAACAGAAGCCAGTGGAACGGTATCCACCCACTTCCAATCCGATGATGTCGTGAGTGCCTCTAGTTTTGGCAGCCCTGGCGGAGCTATGCTTGGGGAGGCCATTGTTGTGCTCACTTGCTCGTGGGTGGACCTGGTTGTTATGGACAATCAATCCAAGGGAGGCTAAAGTGGTCCTTGGACGTTGAAATAAGGATGGTTGTCACAGTCCGTCCAGCTTCTCATGATGGTAGAGCGAGGGGTACGATGGTCACTTGGGCAGATCAAGGTGAGCCCACGCTCTCTGCGCAACGCCTCGGGTATCGTACATGCGAACGCTGATGAGATCTTCCTCGCGCTAGATAGGTTCGAAGGTATATTTTCAAGGGTGGTTGTTCCTCGTGCGCCCGCGAAAAGTCCGCTGGAAGAAACGCATAGCATCGCCATGGCCATGGCGGCGAACCATGAGAAAAAAGGAACGTACTCCCGACGATAGCGTAGCGCCAGTCGCAACTTAGGGCACCGCTTCGCTTCTAGACGCCTAGCTTGGGAACCCGTCGTTGTTGTACAAGTTGGATGGGACGTGCGACTGATCCTCGTACTTACCTCTGTAGCCCAAACGGAGAGTGCTCGGCGACGTACGACATCGCCAGTTGGTGAGAACCCCCATGAGAGTAGCAGAAGGCATCTCGCCAAATTAAAAGCCGCTAATTAAAACGGCACTTACCTCATGGTGGGGACTCGGTAACTTCCCGCTCAACACCAATCGCACAAACGTGGGCACACAGGGCTCCTGCAGGCCCAACGGTGGGGTATTTTGACCCCAAAGGATTGTGTATAAACGTATAAGCGCTGTGCAGGGGTACTTCCAATCTGCATACAAGTAGTGGCTGGGGGATGAGAAAGGCGATGTTTCGCCGTCAAATCTCCGAGCGCAGATTAGATACGTAGAACGCGCGACGCTGACATCGGCGAGACCGTTCTTGTGGTGTGCTGACTGACGTTAGACCTGCCTTCGAGCGAAAGAACAAGTCAACGTGCAGCTGTGGGAGAGATGGAGGAGGGTGATGGAAGCTCTGCTCACCAGTACAATGGTACGAAGCGGTCCGACGAACTCACGCAAGCCAGTACTAACAACTTCTTTGTCTGGCCCATTAGACATCTGTAAGGGCTGTGAATCTGAGTTAGGATCTGGACGTGCTTCGTTTGGCCGGACGAGGGCGATGACATGAAATCCTATGAAGCGATGGGAAGTGATTTCAACTTGAAGTGCACCGAGGTATCTCAAAGAAGCAAGGAGGTCTAAGCAAGGAAGGCCCGCGTAGACACCGCTAGTTATCACACAAGTGGGACCATCTTAGAGTAAACCGAGACTAAAACCCCTGATGCGGCCCCGCCGACCAACCCTGCAGGGCAGGGATTGGCTGCCCAGTGCATAAAACCGCGAGAATAGCTCTACCGAAGCTCCTGGAGGAGAATGAACATCAATTCAGCGTACATACCCCTTCCAATCGATACAACTGTCCATCGATAACTCTTACCTTGGGCCAAACGGTGCAGCCTCGAGTGTGCTTCGATGTATACCCAGGGAATGGGGTCCTCAGACTCCTTCGAAATCCGAACGCGCCTTCGATCCAGCATGTCACAAGCTGACGTACCATGGTAAGGGTTATTTCCCGGGGTCCATCGAGTCCGATCTCCGCAACAACCAAAGAAAGGCCCTCGTGCATCTTTCGGCGCGAAAAGCGCAGTTGGAGAAGGGCCTATCATGAGCGTTGAGACGCCACAGAAGATTGACGAAAGTAGGGTGAGGCCCCAGCCAGAAAGTCCGATACTCAGGAGCGGCAACGAGGCTAAAGCGAGGATGTCCTTCAGAAAGAGAGATTCCCCCTTCGAATCAAGGTTATGAAGTCCAAGTTAGATCATAGGCTGACTTGAGGCACGGAGCCATAGTCTGCGGAATGATTGTGAGGGTGTACATGAACGCAAATTAACCACCGGAACGCAGTTATTGCTGTTTTCAAAAATGATGTCAGTCCGGAAAAAAAAAGAAAAAGAAAGAACACAGGCAGGGCGATTGGGTCACTGGGCGGTTAGTCAACGCAGCATGGTCAAGGGTTCAATTCTCGTTCGTTACACTTTTCTCTTGCTGCCCTGGAAGGTCTCCTGTCCCTCTGGAGTGGGCCACCACAGCGATGTGAGTTCCTTGAGAGGCCGCGGCTATTTTATTCAAGCTATCTCGCATTTATACACCCTTTGTAGTAGATGAGAACGATGGGGAGGCACATCGGTGTCCCGCCTTCCCAACCCGACACCATTCGGCTTGCTCAGGATGCGAGCCGAAAGTGCCGCCGATCATAAACTCGCCTTGACACACTCTTTTCAAAGCCCTCGGGCCCCTTCTCTCTTTTTTTCTTTTTTTCCAGACTGACATCATTTATGCAAACAGCAATAAGCGCGGACAAAATCACTACAACATACCGCCTCGTGCAGTATGTGCACAATGGCAAGGGGAAGAACCGTTCACAGAGCAAGCCAATCCCTGACGTCGGGGTACAAGAAAGGCGATTTGGTGTTGGGATCGCCCAAACGATGGCTTTCGTTCTCACCGGGTTTTCTTCAATTGAAACGGTACTGAACGAAGACGTAAATGCGGGAGTCAGATGTGACCCCTTAGAAGACTCGATCGAATGCACGAGGCCCGCCCTTGGAGATTTTCGCAGTCCGGGAGTCCTAATCAAGACCCGCGAGATTTTATTCAGAATACGCAGCCCTCTGGTGATCGTTTGGGTTTTCTCCGTGGCCGGGCTCCAGACTGGCGAAGTTCCGGGAGCAAGATAAGAGTCGTACTCGACGAGAGGAGGCCGCTAAGATGGCCTTGAATCATTCCCCTAACAACCACTGGAAGAAACCAGGGTGAAAACGGTATGGGATGACGCTGACCGCGATGAGAGCGAGATATCTGCATATTTCAACCCAAGCAGTTCGTGCGAACGACTCTTCTAGACGAGAGTCGAGACCTGGAATAGCAGTCTGAGCGCCGTCGCTGCTGTCGGGCGGTTAGTGGAGGCCTTGAAGAGATTATTCGGATCGATGGATTTGTGAACTCCACTCACGAGGTCCCTTCAAGTCCTCGAGGTTTCGTGACACATATACCCGGTATGTTGCATAGATAACCGCCTGATAAATTGAGCACGGTGATAGGGCCGTGAAACGCGAGCTGGCCTCCTGTCACGGTTTTGCCGCGATCTTGACCATTCGATGTGGGTTCGTCATGCCATGCCGTTGCAACCTTGTTGCTGACCATGAGCGTTAGCTGGAATTGACGAGTGTCGTACTTCCTGGGGTGTCTTGACGAGAGAGACTGCACAGTGGCGAATGGGCTGCGTCAGGTGTCGGGAACGAGGCAAACCCGAAGCGAGCACCGGTTGTTGTGACCTGCCATTTTGGGACTGGGGAAGTGCCGTCATCATGGTCTCTCATTAAATCAGCGGAATTCCCACGCCCTGGGCGAAAAGTTCCGACTCGGATGTGTCCTGGGTGCCTTTGGCACGAACCTCCATATCGTCCTTCAACGGAGGGTAGTGTTGAAAGGGTACGTCGTCAGCTTCATACACAAAAAGAAGCTTGATTAAACAACTTTGCAGGCTCAAAAATACAGAGGTGTTTTTTTCTCAGGATCAATCAGTCTGAGGGCTCCCACTATGACTCGCCATCCCCGAACCATCCAGTTGCTCTGCGCATAGCCCTGGACTCCGGTTAGACCTGGTTCTCAGGTCGGCGAGGGCGAGAGATGCATCTACGCAACTGCGGCTCCTCGTGTGAGATATGCCCAGTGTGTCCTAAGGTTCCACGGTTTTCACGCTGTAAGGGCTGACTGACCACGGCCTGCCTCATGGTCCGAGACAGGTCACAGCAAGCATCATCATCCACCCAGCATAATGTAGTCCTCTCTGCCCGAAATAAGGTATGTGCTTTATCTTCATCTGGATAGTCCCTGGACCTCCCCATATCTGAACGATTGCCAGAATCCTAGGATTTGATGGTTGGATTCCTCTGCGTAACAGCCGCCGTCCAGAGTGTAACCCCCACAAAATGACGTTGCTTTATCGCTTGGGCTCGGTATGTTTAATCTTTCATTGTTCAATAGTGCCTATCTAATCCTGTGCAACCTCGTCCGTTGCGATCCGGCGCATACCAAAACCAGACCAAGCAGTGCGGGAAACGCGGATGGGCTGTATTCTGCGCCGCAGCGCTTAGCGCCTACCGAGTCATCCCGGTCAATCTTCACCTTCCTTTTCATGACCCCTTGTGGTGTATCCATGAATCGCAGCACCCTCATGGCATCTTGTTCGCGCTCCCGCATGTCGAGGCTAGTCACGGTGCAGAACTCCTTGGTACGTCGTGAAACCTTTCCTTCACACATTGACATCCTGCATAACAAGGCTAACACGATGACACCCAACACTCCAACCGTATCACGCCTGAACCAATGTAATTCTATCTCATTGGCATGACGTCTGTACGTACTCGGTTCGCTCTCTTGTACGGTAAAGCTGACGGTTCTCACTTGAACCCAGTCTCAGGCTGCCAGCTTGTGGTGCAAGCCTACCCTCGTTTGTCGAGCTGCCAGCTGAAGGCACCTACCATTCGCAGCTGCAGCTTGGCTTCTCCACTTCGGTCCACATGTTGGTCAGCCCTTTTCTTGCCCTCTCAGGCTTCGGTTCCGTAGACTCTACCGAAGCAACGGCGGGCTCGACTTGGCAGTACTCTCTCTTGCCAGCGGCCTCTCACGTCAATCGCTCGCTGGGCCTACCCTTTTGCTCGCCTAAAAGCGATCTCAGGAATTCATCTGGGCTTCTTCAGCTGAATATGTTCGCTTTCCTATCTCTTTCTCGGGGCTTGTCGGAAGGCCTCGCGCCGATGTCGATTTATCGACAGAAAAACGGGGCTTGTAGCCTACTGGGGCGCTGTTGATCTTCTCAAGACTAAACCATCGGGGACAGTGGTATCTTGGTTCTTCGCGGGACGGCGATCAGCCAAACCCAACCACGGCTCTCTCGATTCGTTCACATCGGTGGGCATTTCCTCGACGGCCTTGGCAAACGCGGGTTGTGCTATGATGAGATACTTTTGCTTGGACATCTAGACAGTATAGTGCTTGGCTCTTGTTACTCCGCTTCTTGGTTGAGTACTTGGAAGGTCATGGCAAGGGTGTAGACGCATGCTGGCTCTCCCAAGTATGAGGACCGCCTTCTCGAGCGACATGCGTGTGCTTCGACAATGAGGGCAATGAGAACAAATTACATGACTGGGGTCTGGGTGCCTAATTAGACACCTCGACACCGCGCAAGCGGGATCCGGTTGCGCGAACGAATGGGAGCACATGCAGCTTAGCGCAGGGGCTGCTCCACAGACCGGGCTCATTCGCATCGATCCCTATCGAGCTCTCCTCGATAACAGGCTCTCTTTCTTGTCCTATAGTATGGATACAGTACTTGCTTGACATGGATCCTCAGCCCGTCCGACGTGTGCTTCACACATCCGTCCAACGCTGTTCTCAGGGTCCTCCAGCCTTTCAAATTCGGCGCGGATAAGGTTTGGCACCGTTATCGTCGGTTTCCGCCTCACCAGGTATTCGAGTCGAGCACGGCGAGGTTAGGGCCACCCAAGGATTGCTGCGCCCAGCCCCTCCAGTGGGGTGGACTCATCCGTGCTCATGCATGTGCTCGTACAATAACGATGAGGGTGCAGTCCCGCCCCATCAAGGTGAGCAGGCTTCAAGAGAGCCGGGGAGACCAATGACTTTGGAAGGATATAATGGTAGACCGATGTTAACGAGGCAAACAGTGTTCTTGGATGAACCAGGACGGTAACTATGTGGACGCGAGGTCAATCACAGAATTCTACAACATGCCTCCGAAGGCAGTTCCACACCCCGTGACCCACCTCCTACTCTGTCCCTAGCGCGAGCCGAAAAGCAGTTTCCTCCTTGCTGTCTGCAAGCTTTCACATGAGTAGATGCAAAGGGACAAGGAGTGCTGGCGTACTTCTGATGTATGGGTCTGCGTTGTGGTTCAACAGAAGCTGTGCAACTTCTGGACTCCCCCAGTAGTACGCACGGTGAAGGGGGGTATTTCCCCAATCATCTGCAGTGTACGCTTGAGTATGAGCAAAGAAACAAGGAAGAGTGGCACACCTTGTATGTTCGGGTCTGCACCGAACTCGAGCAGGCATCTAGCGATCTCAATATTCTCGCCCAAAGATCCATCGTGAGGAGGACTCCGACCGACGCCGTCTATAGTTCCAATTTCAACCATACAATTTCCTAGAGCGAGGTTTTCACAGAAACGAGAACTCACCTTTGATATTAGGGTTCCCACCATGTTCCAACAGTAAACGAACGACCTTCTCCCCGCCATTGCGGGTGCAAGCATGAAGAGCTGACCCATGAATGCTACCTTGAAAGGGTTCATTGATATCACAACGTGCTTTAGCGAGACCTTGTACTCACCTTTCAAGTTGGGGTTTGCACCATGCGCCAGAAGTTGGCTGACCAAATTGGCATCTACCTTCGCAGCAGCCCAGGCAAGAGGGAAGGCGTAAATGCTCCAACCTCTGCCTGGGATAGGGTCAGTAAGTGTTCCAGAACTCAGAACCGGTCATCCATGACGTTGAAGGTGACCTACAATTGCCCAACCGAGCTGCAATTGGATTTTTGAGGTTTTAGAATGGTCACACTATTTGGAGTGGCGTGGAATACTGACTTGAACTAGTGACATTTGGATCAGCACCCATCTGCAGGAGGACATGGATCATCTCCTTTGCGTTGAAGTGACATGCAGCATGCAGGGCTACAGCAATGCCATCCTCGGATCCTACACCAAGGCGCAATCAAAGTCAAGCTGGATTCAAACGAGTGAATTCTTGAGACGTACCTTTGAATCGGATGTTAACATTGGCATTTGCGTTTACAAGGACTTGAACAAGTTTCCACTCCTTTGAGAGACACGCGATTTCGAGAGCAGAGCGTCCATCTGGGGTGGGTCAAGGTTGTGAAGTTAGGCTCACTATATCATGTACTTGACACGATGATTTCAGGGCGTACTATCCAATGGGCTGTTTAGATCTATGTTCGCCCCACCCAGTCCCAAGTGAACCTGCTCCTGGATGTAGCTGTTGGTGGTCATGACCTCAAACACAAACCGACCATCTGCAGGTGTCGAGTATCAGTGATGACAAGCGTATGGACGCACTCGTGTGTGCCTTCTACCTTTAAATGGAAGATTCCAGATATCAGGCCCTATGCTGAGCAGAATCTTGAGACCCTCCCACTTCTCGGCATAACTGACTACCTCCAGCGCAGTTGACCCATCTGTAGGCAATCTAAGGTAAGCCGATGTATCTTGGTAGGGGTTTTGTGATGCCAGCTCACCTTGAAATGGACGTGTAAGAACACCAGGGCCTGCGTTCGCGAGCACCTGGAGGCCGTCCCACCTCTCGGCACGGGTAACCACCTCTAACGCTGTCGTTCCGTCTGTCATGAATTTTGGGGTGGGAAGGTGGTTTTCAGCAGGAGCTACTCTATTCAGGAAATAAACCGTACCTCGAAATTGGCGTGTCAGAACCTCGGTGCCTCCACTGACGAGGATCTTCAGACCCTCCCACCTCTCGGCATGGGTCACTACCTCGAGTGCTGTTGCTCCATCTAGGGTTTAAAGAAAGCCAGGGGCGCCTCAGCAGTGCAAAGCGCATACAGAAGCATGATCTGCACCTTGAAAGGGGTGGTTTAAGTCCTCCCCGGCATCCAGTAGGATCTGGAGGCCTTCCCAGTTATCAGCGCGGGTCGCCATCTCAAGCGCTGACCAGCCGTCACCTGTGTGTTTAGGGTGAACAACCAAAATGCGCATACGGGGGTATTTGGCACGGCGTACCTTGGGTTTTCACCTTGGTACCTGAACCTGTTCCCTTCCTGGCACAGCCGAGAATCGTATCGAGGACATGGAGGTGAAAATCGGTAATTTCCGAAGGAAACACCAGTTGGAGGCGGCTCATGATTCCTTGAACTTCTTCGTTGAACAAGTTCGTGTTGCCGTCCATGGGTTCCAGAAAACGCGTCCAGTGATCTGTGAGGAAGCGTTGCGAATACTCAAATGCCGGCGATCGAGGTAAACGGTTGCCTGAGGTTGACAAGGAAAGGCATCCGAATGCCAGAGCGCGATGGCTTGCGAAGAAGGATCCCGCACGATCCCTTGAACAAAGAAAGTCGCGGAGAGATGTGTGCCAGAGCGTGACAGGAGTACGGTCGTCATCTGGGACCTGTACAATTGCATGCAAATTCGCAAGGACCTTGACGACGCCAGTAGTCCCGATTTCCAACACGTCCGCAATTTGAGCGATAGAGAGCGGCTGGCATGCCAGAGCCATCACGCTGATGACATCAAAGCTATGAGGCAGACCCTGGGCTTGCCTCAGAATGTTTCTGTAAAGGCTGTCGAAATCTGGACTCATAGCGAGGACTCGGGGAAGGCGGGCGTTGGGCGCCACCGTGTCGTCAATGCCGGGTTTGAAGAGTGATTTGAGGATCGTTGTCATAAAGATGAACGACCCTCCGATATGTGTGATGAGTTTGGCCTTGTCGTCTTGGGATAGCCAGGAGTGTTTTCCCTCTGCAATCGCGACATCTAGGGCAACCGTTATGTCGACGTCCGACGTCTGACTACCAAGGTCAAGCAGCCTAACTTGATCAGAGGAGTGGAGGCGCTCGTGGATATGGTTCTCTACTCGGCTGGTGATGAGAAACCGTAAGGGAGTGCGCGGCTTCCTGCTGAAGTACTCGATCATGTCCTCGATGAAGGTAGCAATTTCAACGCGGTCTTCACATTCGTCGAGCCCGTCCAAAACGACGAGAAAGGGGCCGTGGCGAAGGGAGGCAGCGAATCGATCCCACTTAACCTTGTTAATGGGGTCGTAGACCAGCTGCTGGAACTGGGCACCCACTGAGATACCGCTCCCAGTGAGCAGGCCTGGATTTGTGCTGAGGGCATTTGTGATGATAGGGGCGGTCGCCGGGACCCTGGTGGCTACTTGACTCGCAATGGTTCTGGCGAATCTTGCAACCTTGTTCCGATCCCCCGACCCGCGGAAGAAGAAGAAGCTCGCTGCCAGACGGTTCCGACCAGCGAAGTACTCGGCTACATTTTGAGCAATCGCGGACTTGCCGCAACCTGCGTAGCCGTAGACCCAAATGATGTGGGGGTTTCCGAGAAAGGTGCTGCTGTCTACCCAGGAACGAATCGTCTTGAGAACTGGCTTCCTCGTGCCGGCGAAGCACTTGGAGTTGGGTGGGGAGATCGTGCGATCACGAGCGTGTGACGCGCCAGGGATGGGGTCCAAGAGAGAGAGGAGACCTGTTAGTTGGCGTGAGCTGAACGGCCTAAAGTTTCACCACCCCAATAAAATAAAATAAAATAAGCCAACACCAGAGTGGGGAGGGGGAAAGGGAGGGGTGTCATCACATTATCACCTTAGACTTACTGCCATCGACACCAAAACTCGACCTATTCGCCTCTCGGGCCTCGTTGAGTGGTTCGCGATAGTGATGAACGCCTGCCGAAGAGCAGAGTAAGTTCCTGGGCTTACATGGGGGACATAGGTTGGAGAGGTCTGCACCACGTACGGATAGCGCTGGATGGACTCGCGGGGGTCTGATTATGAGCGTCAGTGGGGTCTCCCTCCACCAACCCGAGGGCCCTTTGGTTCGTAGCATCGTTCATGGAGCAACTTGAGCGGTAAAAGGAGAGTACAACTGTCAACGGCGAACGCAGTGCTCCTGTTGGGCTCATTGCCACCACGTGTGCAGACACCGCCTTCCCAATTCGACATTCAAGGGGGCCTCGTAAGAGGTATGTAATCTCAATCACGATCGGGTGCTCAGCAACAAAAAGAAGAAAAAAATAGTACTCCGGTACTGAGGGCGGACATGTTCATACTAAGCGGAGCCAAAATTTCCGTGTTGCCGTGCCGGGGCAGTGGAAGGCTCAATTGCCCGTCGTAGCCACTGCCAACCCAGGGGGCATCGCGGGAACGACTCGACTCTTTGTTGGGCTTCTATCATAGAGAACGATTATCTTCTCTCATCTAGAGTCTGGTTCACGAGACTAGTTGGGTTGGCGTGTGACCTCGTGGCGCTCATCGCGACTGTTCTGGCGTTGTTCGCTCCACGCTTCTCCGCTAGTGATTAACGTCATGCACCCAGGCAGATAGAAGAGGCCCTCAAGGGAATAACATTTCGACTATTTGCCCACCAGAACCAGATACTGACTCTTGCGAATGTCACACTTCCCTCCGCTTTCTCATTAGGACCTTCGCGCTCCCATTCGGAACGTTCCCCATACCAAACCAGAAGTTCTTCGGCCTTTCTCCGCCCTTCGTTTCCAGCTTCAAGTCGTAGTGGTGCAGGAAGTATGCCATGAGCAGCTTCATCTCCTGGCCCGCGAAGAATCTCCCCGGGCACGCATGTCTTCCATATCCGAACGTCATCGTGTACAGCGTGCTGGTAGGGAGCTGGATGACCTTTCCAGTCTCTTCCTCGAGCTTGATGAATCGGTATGGGTCGAATTTGTTAGCGGATTCACCCCACGCTGACGGATGGAAGTGAGCGTTGACCATATTTGCGGCGACCATGGTGCCTTTCGGGATAACTGTATCAGAGATGATACAGTCCTCTACGGCCAAGCGATTTCCTATAACTACGCACAGTCGGCCCCTGTTAGAGTTAGGTCAAGCAAATGCGGGCGGATGGCGTACGAATTGTCATCATGTCAAATCGCTGGCTCTCCTTCATGAAGCTATCCAAGAGCCTCATCTTGTCAATGGCGGCCTTCGTCCACCCGTCTTCCAGTATGCACCGGCCAATCTCCTCTCGCAATGGGACGATATACTGGGGTCGAGAAAGGATGGAGAAGAACGCATGGGTAAACGTCTGGCTCGTTCGATATCAGTGGAGCCGTTAATAGTGGCGATGGTAAGGGCTGACGTACCATCGAGGTTGTATGGATCGATCCAAAGTTGACCAACATGGTCCGCAAAACAACTTCCCTGTCGTCCTTGTTGCGCTGTTCCGCGATGTCGGCAAGCCAGGTCAGAAAAACGGGCTGGGGGTGAAGGTAAACACCAGTGCATAAGGTTTATTAGGTCTAATTCTAACCTGTGGCTGGTAGTCGTCGCCTTCGTTTCCCTTCAGAGCCAAATTGGCTCTTCTCTCATCGAGGAAAGGCTGCAAAAACGCGGTCATGCTCCGAATCCGACGAGGGATGGGGGAGATGATCCGATTTACGAATCTGGAGGGCGTTCAAGTGAGGAATAAAGTAGGAGTCAAGGGAACACGAATCCTTACGGACGTATTGGCTCTGGAAAGGCAGAGATGATGTAGGCCATGGCGAACACCTCCAGCGCGTAGTTAATGCAGCCAGTGATGTACTCGGCATTTCGACCTGCAAAGTTCGAGTCAGCGAAGCCGAAACGGCGACCAGAGTGTAGCCTACAAAGTGATTGTCCCACTAAGACCCGGTTACTTATCCTTGCCACCAATTTAATAATTGTTGGCAAAGCAACGAAAGGACACCATGCTGGCAAAGGAGTGAGATTCGCAGCAGGGGCATAACATGCTCGAGCACATACCTTCCTCACTCGACGGAAATTCGTCATCGAAAGCAGCCTTAATTTCGTCGTGGACCTTGGGGACCAACTCGTCCAAAAGTCGGGTCAATTGTCCCTTGATGGGCGGTATCTGGATGTTATCCCGGGCGTCGGCCGTTGCTGTCATCGTCGTATACTTGGCTTGGAGGCTCTGGAGAGAGGTTGTCAGAGTCAAGCCACGGAACGACGACGGCAGGGGTGAACGAGCCTCTTCTATTGACTTATGTACAGAGAGCCATTGCTCGGGCGCTCGGGCGAGATCTTGGTAACCTTCGGGATGGACTGGCACTACGATCCACCTCGTTAGCGTCGGTACCTTGACGAACTTTGCACCTCCTGGGATCTGCATTGGTTTCGATGAGACACCCCCCTCTTCTTAAAATAAACGCAGAGTAGGCTTACCGTCGTCCACCCCTTACGCATGAAACCCGGTGGGTCCCATGTCAGGTGAAGAGCCGACAGGTACGACAGAACCGGGTCGTTAAATCCAATACTTGGAATGTGCTCGAGCTGAGCGGCGGGGAGTTAGCGACTGAATCCATTATGAAGCTGTGACGGACCTTCTTCGTGTCTCCCAGGAGATAGATAATAGTTGAATGTATACACCATAAAACGAGGAAGGTCGCAGCCGTACTTTGGTAGGGCTCCATCATTGCATCTCGTCGATGACTTTGAGACTCTGGGCGTTCAAAGAAGGGAGCGATAGCCACCTAAGAAGGGGAAACAGAGCATTCACCCACATGCTCAAGTATGTCGTAAGGCGCCGATGTCCACTTCAGTAGTAGTCTCGGCACAATTCCGTCCACTTGTGGACGGTCTTGTCGGAAAGTAGGGGTTTTGATAGGGCAGTGTTTGGCAGAATTTGCGAGCATTACAAAATGCCATCACTCGCGCATCAAACCTCTGGGTTCGTTAGAAAGTTTGTAGTGGTTTTTGAAAAGACTACAAAACATCCCCTCCCTCCCTTGAGGGTCCCGACACATCCTCTCCCCCTAGATTTTTGATATTCGTATGTAAAACGTATAGCGCCACAGATTTTCTCCCTATAGCCAACCGAGGGAACCGGCGCAGCGAGCGCAATTGAGCAAATAGTGTCGAATTTGCACTGCCTATTCACAGGCCCTACTTACCTATAAGCCCCTCTCACGATTCGTGTGAGAGGTTGCTTATTTGAGCCTAACTTCAGTAGGCAGAATCGCGGTGAAACGTAAAGGAAGTGAGGACCCCGGTTTATCCGCTGGGGGGGCTAGGTGACAACCCGGACAAAAATCGCCGCCGTAGGCGGCGGACCCTGGGTGACAACCCGGACGAAATGGGGCCAAAACGCGAAACAACCCAGATCGAGGACCCAGACAACCGGGTACTCTCGAGGCCAACGATGGGTCAATAACCCGGACCAATGGCTGACTGGAATTTGGCTCTCCCGACGGTAAAGGTGTTGTCGTTATGATTACGGCCGTTCGAACCCTCCTGCAAGGGTATTCATTTGACTTTTTGTATCATTTTGTAACCTACTCACGAAATCTCACGAAATCTTTAATCAGTGTACAGTGTACACAGTGCCAGTTCAGGCTGAGGGTGGCCGCGATGGAGCGTGACGTGGTGTTGACTCGGGTGGAACAGTAATTCCTTTGTATACATCTTAAACCTCGTTTACATAGATCGCAACGTCTTCCAATGGCGCCCTGCGCGAATTTGGGCAAAAATAAGCGGAAAACGGCGAAATCTGAACCTAGATCTGATAACCTGGACAAAATCGGCATCCAGGCGCCAGCCTGGGTGCCAACCCGGACGAATTCGACCTTGGGCCAGTTTCGCAACCCGGACAACGGGGGTCCAAAAGCGGATCTATGTTCCCCTGCGGATAAGCCGGGGTCCTAGGAAGTGCCAGTGGGAACAGGGCGCTGACTAATCACGGTTGGCGCTGCGGCGTCACCGGGCCTGGGCGCTTAGAGTTGTTCGAATATGGGCGATCCTTTCTTCTTCGCCCAATGTGCTGCTTCAGCCGATGTTTCCTGAGATATCCAGAGGAATAAGCTGCGAGTTGCTGCGTACCGATTCAGGCAGCATTTATCTGACGCATTTGTGTGCGCAGGGATCGCAGTGACGACGTATTGGCAAGGGTAAAACGTAAGAAAGCTGCGCGCACCGGTAACCTCCGACCCGGCGCCACGCTCATTTACTTTTACACAGTGTAACCGACACGTCACGCCACTCGCTGTTGAACCGCAATCAGTCTCCGCAGAAATGAACGTCGAGAATGTTACTTCACCACCATTCCGGTTGAAAACGAGACAAACATCGCTCTTACCATCCACTCGACTCAAGTTGAAATGAGCCTCCGTGACACCAAAATTACCATCCATCTCCCTTCAGACTCTCAGCAGAGCGTGACCTTTACTTGGACGGAGAATGGTCTTACCATACTGCATGACATTCGAAGAGTGGGCGGTAATGTTGAATAGTTGCTCCAGATTTGAGCGCCCCTCACTCTTTTTCAGAGCCGCGTCACAGCCGCCCACACGAGCGAATCGTTTTACAGCACCATCTACTCCAAGTTGCCTTCGATACCTCCGCGCGGGTGCTCACAGTTGCCTACATCAAGGTCAAATCGAACCAACGCGCCCGCGATTCTTCTCTCGTCGTTCTCCAAGGGGTGGTCCAAGGGACAACTCTAGATGCTAGTGTCGAAGCGTGGGCAAGTAACGTAATGCAGGAGCTCTACGAAGGTGAGTAAATGAGGTTTTGCGACTGATTTACACATTTACTTGCTATAGACTGCGGAGTAAAGCGATACCGGCGTCTACTCGTATTCGTCAACCCGCATGGTGGCCAGGTGTGTTACTTGAACTGCAGAACTTCGCCATCTAACTTACCGTGGTCCGTGTGGCGCAAGGGAAAGGCAGTCAGGATTTTCAATACAGTGGTGGAACCGGTGCTCAGAGCTGCGGGATGCAATCTCAACGTTATCAGTGAGTACATCCGCAAGAGTGCTGAGGTGTTCCTACTACTAACCCTGGGGTCACAGAGACCGAGAGGCAAGGTCATGCCTCTGAACACGTCAGAGGGATGTCCGACCTGGCAGAGGTCGACGCCATTGCTACCGTCTCTGGAGACGGCCTCATCTATGAAGTTCTGAATGGGCTCGCACAGCATGTGGACCCTATGGCTGCACTGAATATACCGGTCGCCCCGATCCCAGCTGGGTCAGGAAACGGACTATGGCTTAACCTCAATGGAGTTGAACACGGGTTTGACTGTGTCATGGCCGCCTTAAATATCATTAAAGGTGCGCACATATTGGGTGCTTGTAATTCCGACGGACCTGACAGACGCGGGTGGTAGGCCGCCCGATGAAGACGGATCTACTCTCGTTCGTTCAAGGCGGGAAACAGACTGTATCCTTTATGACGCAGTCTCTTGGCTTAATGGCAGATCTTGACCTCGGTACTGAACATTTACGATGGATGGGGGACCAGCGATTCATGTATGGAATGTTACGAGGGCGTAAGTGCCATGTCCTTAACGTGGTTTCAGTTATCCTGGACCACCTGATGCTAATCCTGAACTCAAGTCATCCAGTTTAACTCTTGTCCCGTCCAGCTATCCATCAAAGTCGCAACTGACGACAAGCATGCCATGGTCGAGACACTGTTGTCTCGAAACAACACAGCACTTGACGCCCCAAATACTGGCCCTGAAGTGCAATCTCAGCCTCAGTTCGGCCTCACACTACCACCACTCAAGTACTCTGCAGAAGACGTCGACGGATGGGTGACCTTCAAAGAGCCTATTCTCTTCGCCTACGCTGGTAAAGGTCCGTATGTGGGCCGAGACTACATGGCGTTTCCGGTTTCGGAACCCGACGACGGCCTCATCGATATTGTGGTCATGCCCGTGACCACGCGCGCAGAAGTCTTCTCGGCAATTAACGGGGGCCCAAGCGGGGCGACCTTCTGGCATCCTTCGGTATATTTCTTCGTTCCATGCATCCCCAAAGGTCTGAAGCTGACACATTCTCTACGCAGCTCCGATACTACAAGGCAAAGGCATATCGGATGAGGCCTCTTGGTCCTGAAGGCAACCTAGCCGTTGATGGCGAACGGTTCCCTTTTGAAGAGTTTCAAGTGGAAGTGTATCCTCGCTTGGGCACATTCCTCAGCTGCTATGGCCGCTATGCAGTGGACTTCCTGGCCCGCCCTGACGCTTGATGATACGGAGTATACGAGCCTTTTCTATCAAAATTTTGCACTCGCAACAACGAGCGCCCGTACCACAGCTAGGCTCGAAAGAAGCCACTTGGTTCCAGCCTTTCCACACTGACCGGCCTCGGAGATAGCTATATTAGACATCCTGGTCTCAGCCTTTTTATGGGAGGATTATCTAGAGTTATTGAGCGGTGCGTAGTCAACGCCTGGGCGATCGGAGGCGGGGGTTAGGAAGGCGTTAGGCGCCCATCGTTGTTCCGTTGTCGTGCTTCAACGTCCGCCGATCCCGGATCTATCACAGTCGAGCGCCCATTGTCCCTTAACGGCGCTGCTAACGTACGCTATTTTTATTTCGAGGCATCTATGTCCGGGTGTTTCTTGGACGGACATAGCTAGGTGCCGTGAGAGCTCCATACCTAAGCGAGTGGCGAGATTCCTTGACTTGGTGATAGGATGGCTATAGGAAGAAAGTGGCGCGTACCGAGATCACCATTTCGTTAGCTGAAGGGTGCTAAAGCCCACTCCCCCGGACCAGATACATTGATACATGGGTGCGCTCAAACTTTCTTTTACAGGTTTTATATTTCTCGAAACCTTGGAGAAGCTTCAAGTACGACATTGCAGGCACGCAGTGCTCGTAGGACTACCCGAAGTGTCCGACTCGGAAGGTAGATTATCCTTGCTGTATATTTAAACGGCCTTTCGAGCGGAACTTCGAGTCCCTCACAGCTGGCCTGTGAACATATTCGTCTGGCACGAAGCGAACATCCCTACCATGCGCATCTCATTCCTACTTTTCATTGTCCCCCTCATTTCCCTCACGCTTGGTCTCCCCGTCCCGGGAGCCAGTGTATCTTCCCTTGGTCGATGTTCGCGCCATTGAGCCGGTCTATGTCGAGAGCAAGGAACGTCGGGACAACGACGGTTCACCCCTCAACCTCGGCTCCAGGTCAGGGAGAACTTTAACGCCGGAGCAATCCTTATCCAAGAAGGACTCGGGGGAGCACCTGGAGCCGCGTGTCATTGGAGCCGTCGTGAAAGTCGCCAAAATGGCCGTTGAGGGCATCATGGCAATTGTAAATCATGTCAAAGCAAAGATTGAGCAAGAGACAGAGGTGCGTTCCGATGCTCCACGTGATGGAGGTGTAACACTTACCTTGTCTCCCTTTAAATGCGGAACACCTGGACGCAGTGGCTCATCACAAAGGTCAAGGCAAAGCTCGGCCCTCATTGGAACGCTCTCATCATCCACCCTAAGCATACATACAAATTTGCAGGTGCCCAAGGGAAAGACTGGTACCATAAGCATCTCGACTTCAAACATTCCGTCCTCCCAAGAACTACTACCGGGTAAGTTCTGGCTCTCCTCTGCTCGGCTGAACCTTCGCAATTTCTCATTGACGCGCTTCCTAGTTATGACCTCTATTGGTTCAAAGAGGGCGAGGTCCTAAGCAAAGGCGATGGTGGATTCCTGAACGTAGGTGCCCCAACACTGCCCATATTTTTTGCGGGAAACTGAGCCCAACTCTAGTGGTGCTATATGGGTCTCCTGAAGTCAAAGCAAATCCTGGGCCCAAGGCGAACTGTCGTGAAATTTGGCCGCCGGCCCGCCCGTGATTAGTTGAGTTCAAGCAGCCTCGGCCTAAACAAACGTAGGGGTATCGATTACACAATACACAATGACTGGTGCACCGCGTGCATATTTCGTCACCCAGGGCGCACTGAAAGTTTGAGACTCCGACCCTAGACCTTAAGCGCCCGTAGCGCCGCCTTGTCCCCGCCGCCGTACTGGGGTGCAAAATGCTGCTACGGCCGCGAGCCGTGGCATGTAAATTGGATTACTATCATCTCCTATCGGACACACCCCGGGAAAGGATCCTTAGCGGCAGGGAACGTACGTCTAGCTCCTGATTAGAATGTGTGAATCAACTTAAGGCAGATTGGAGGTCCGGTGGGGTACCCATCTTGGACTCGGGTATAAATGGGCATAATGGTCAACTAGGATTCTCTGACAGTATTCAGAAATCTAGAATGCGCCCCTTCGCCGTACTTGGCACCTTACTCGTGGCCTTAGCTTCTATAACCTCAGGCAACAGGGCGGGCCACACGCCCTCGGTCTGCAGCCCGAGCCCATCCCAGAAGGACCTGCAACAGAAACAACAAACAGCCATTGAGGCGTGGGTACACATCATCTTCGATTTGAAACACCCGCAGACCGCATATGACCAATATGCGGCAGGGTAAGTACTGCCCTCCTTCCACGCACCGTTCGATTCTCCCACTGACAATGCTTTTGGACAGAAACTTTGTCCAGCACGTTCCACCTGTCTCCAGTCCCACAAGACAAGGCACCCTCGACTTCATCGTTCCGTTCTTCGCCAACACACCCATCTCTTTCTCTCATGTCCAAGCGTACACTGGGATGAACCATGGGTTTCTTTACTACAGGATGGATATCAGCGGCGGGTGGGAAGCTGGGGGGGTCACGTTCGCAGGGTCGAACGTTTTGAGGTTCAACGGGACTTGCTTCGTCGAGAGCTTCGAAGTTCTGCAACAGGTTTTCGGGAACGAGACGAATCCAATCGCATTCTTCTAAGCCAGGCGTAGTTCGCGAACTATCCCTTTAGATACCTTCTCCAATGGAAACAGATTGACCCCACCCTATCCTCGTATTTCTTCTTCCTCAGTAATTTCTTCACCCTCCCCCTCTTCCCAACCGCCCTCGTCATTTCCATCACCGTCGGAATCCTCGTCCCATTCGCCTTGATAAAGTTCCGGATCACCACTACTATCAGTGTCAGGATACTGCGCTTCGGCCTCATCCAGGGCCAGCTGACAGTTTCCCCACCAGGCGAGTGGGGACGCTTTGAAATTCGCGTACGTGGCTTGGTCCTCTCGGGAGACAGTGAATGAAAGTCCAGACTGTCTGTTCGTAACGGCCGTGAAAATATTGATGTTGGGGAAAAGGTTCATAGGCTCTGCTGCCAGCTCTGTTCGCTTCGCCTCCCCTGCACCTGCACCTTCCTTCGCATTATCGACGCCGCTGCCGGACCACTTGTCCAGGCGGGCGAACAACTCGACAGGCTCGTGCCACGCACACGGCGAACAATCCAAGGTCAGCTCTTCCACCATCTCCCTCACGGCCATCACAGTCCCATACCGGTCCTCCGCACCCAGCAATATACTTCCAAGGATCAACCTCCTCAAACCAAAGGAGGCGCCCATGCTAGCTGCGGCCTTCGTTGAATTAACGACAAGGGGCTCCAGCGCATCCTTTAAGCTAGGAAGACGGGATTCTTCACCTGCGGTCCAGTCGTCATACTCGACCCAATAGTCCGCGAGATCCAACATCTCGAGCCTCGGCAATACGATGTTTCGTAACAAGGTAGACGTGTGCTTGTTCCAATGCAGCGTCAGCTCCTTCAACGCCTCGTGCTTCAATGGGACGAGCCTGGAATACTGCTCCGGCATCGCCACGTCGTCAGAAAGACCACCCTGCCCATCGAGCATTCTGAGGACCTCGAGCCCGGGTGCTGTCAATAGCAAATGCATGCAAAGTGACAGGGATTGTGACTCGGGATGGCGCCCAGCTGACAACGCGCCCTCGAAATCGAATGTCGTGAGGTTGGCGCAAGGGTTTGGGGACGCGCCGAAGATGGAGGTGATCGACGTCTCGAACCCAATTTCGAATATCAGGATCTTGAGGTGTATGAGGTTTGGCGCCGTATATTCAAGTGGTAGCTCGAGGCACTTGGGGGTCAACGTGCTGGATGGGGCAATGATCTCGAGCGTGGTGAGGTCGGGCCAGTAGGGTTTGTGAGAGTTGGAGATGAGGCCTTCCAGCCATGGCCAATTGCACTCGGATCTGAACGAGAATGTCAGGGTCTTCCATCGAGTCCCGCCGGCAAAGTACGAGTAGAGGACGGGCGTCTTGCGGCAGGCTTTCTCGAGCGAGAGGGAGAGCTCCCGTGGAACGTTCCCCGCGCGCCCGTACCACCTCTCAAAGTGGTCGCAGAGTTTGCGTAGAATCGAGGAATTGGGGCCGTCGTTTTTGAGCTTCACAAGGATCGAGCATGACTGGGAGGTCCAGAATCGGGGGGATGACCAAAGGATATCGCGCCAATGCTTGCAGATGCACGCCAGGCTCAGGAGCGCAGAGCAATTGTCCTTCTCGTAGTCGGATTTGCTGAAGATGTGGACCAGGATCTCGTTGGGAAGTTGGTTGATGTGGGTGATGGTTGGTATTTGTGTGTGGTCGTCGTTGTTGGAGGACATTCTAGTGGGAGGGAGTGAGGGCTTGAGCAAGTGAGGTATATAGTCAAATTCATCCATGGCGGTTTAGCAGAAGCAGCGCACACCGCCGATGAGCGCATCACTGACCCCCTCTTGCCGGCGTTCACGGAGCGCGTTCAATTGGCTCTCACCACACCGGCCCCGTCCAACAGAAAGAAAGGAGTAGTGGGGGTCGGCAATCCCTGCGAGACTCGCGTGCACGGGAAAACGGGACCTTCCCAGGCCCCTATGTCATCTCTGCGCCTCCGTCCCCTCGATCGATTGAGCGTCCCGTTGGGTTGGGACACTAGGAACGGGACTAGACAATAAGTATATACGATTATATTATATGTAGCTACTATGATGTGCAATTATATTGATTTGGTGGTGAGAAACGGGGTGAAAGGCGCGCCTGGCGGGGAAATAGGGGCTCCACACCATTTTGCCTTCATCTTTTTACTGGGACGGGTTATTCGCTTAATTCCTTCGCATTTGCGTGTCTGTGACCTCCCTCTACGACAATCCCGGATTCGTTAAGCTTTCCCTTACCATTTACCACCACTTCATTGGGACATGTACCCATCCCAGAAGCAACCAGGGCGCGGCTGCCTTATCGAATCCGGGATTATTCATTTGGGAAGCAATGCCATTTATTTCGTCCATACAAAGTAGTCACGAAAAGCTCTTTCTCAAAAGTTAGAAATTGAGGACACCTTTTGGCGCGTCGCGTCGGAGTTTGAAATGGCAGGGGATTGCTGACCCCCAGGAGTAGACATCTAGTCCGGAGTCCGGACTGGGGCGCTTGCTGGGCAACCGATGTCACGTTTTAGATCATGTGAGTGACGTGACGCCTATCGAAGATAGGCAGTCCGGTCAATTTGGCGGGCTTTTGGCAGGACGTCCCTTACGCGTTTGACCTAGTCCTACCCAAATCTCCTGCACTTCAACGAATCTCGTCGTCGGGCTGGACATATAGCCTTACACATTCTGCGTGAATACACTGAGCACCGAAACCGACGAATTGCTGCCAAGACTCGAAGTATATCGACCTCCAGGGTTAGCGGTCGTGTTGCTACACGCCTGAGCACTCGACCCTCAACCCGCCCTTTCTGAACCGATTTTTTCAGCCAATCGCTCTGGAATGGGGTTTAATTGATAGCCAAGTCCTTATAACGCAGAATTGAAGGCGACCGCTTCCCCCGCATGGCGAAAAAGGGACGCACAAGTGTAAGGAACGTCCTGCCAAAAGCCAGCCAAATTGACCGGTCCCTCTAGCGAGGAACGCCGTCACGGCACTCACATGATCTCAAACGTGACGCCGGAGCTACGAGGGACCGGTATCCGGTCTAGTAGACATCGAGCGGCAGGTCAGAGGGCCGTGTAAGTGAAGAAATCAAGGTTGCTCCAGGGTCATGGTCGTCCGAAAAACGAGCTTGATGATGAGGGCGGTCCAAAGTCGAAGAGTTTGGACTGATTTCAAAATGTTCAAACTCCGTATTCCAATGAGTTTAGCGCCCAAAGACCTTCGACTCTCAGAGGCTCAACGATTCATCACACTTAGCTCGTGCATATACAAAGTAGGTGCCATGTAAAGCAGGAAATAGAAGTAAACGACATTCCGCCAGCGTCTAGAACGCCACCCTACTCACGACCTCCCAAAACGCGGCACCCTGCCTTCTCGCGACCTCAAGCTCAAGCTCCGAGGGCTGTCGGTCACCGTTAGGTCCAGCAAGTGTCCCGGCACCCCAAGCAGATCCTAGTAGCAAAGAAGTGGCCGCGTTAGATCAGCTCCCTACGCAATGGAAGAGTGTATAAGCATAGCATTGGCAACTGGTGCTACTCACCTCCATGAACCTCATCGAGATTGGATTGAAGTTCCCTGGCATGGGAATACCCGAAGGGTACAAAAATGATGCCCTGGTGGACGAGCGTCGACATGCTATTGAGAACCGTAGTCTCCTGCCCTCCACCGAGGGTACTAGTGGATACGAACGCTCCAGCGTATTTGCCCGCGAGCGACCCATCCAGCCAGATTTTGCCAGTTTTGTCCCAGAGAGCCTGTGCGGACAATCCGCCAAATGAGATCACTGAGAGTAGGCCAAATGGTGGGTGTACGTACCTTCCACTGAGCGGGGAAGTTTCCGTAACGAGTGGGGATGCCAAATAGGAAGGCATCGTATTCAATCAAGGTCCTGACGTTATCCAGGACGGGATAATCGTGTTTAGTGGGTGCACCCATCTTAGAGAGGACCTCCTGTGAGAGTGTTTCGGGGACTCTAAGTCATATCCCATTAGCTGCCCTAGCATACGCCTGCACCGGACGGACGCACTGATATATCGTAGCCTTGCCACCAGCCTTCTCAATACCGGCTTTCTCAGCCTCGGCAACTGCAGAATAGGGTCAGACCGTTGCCTCGAGCAGAGCAACTGTTATCCACATACGCTGGGCGATATGCCCGAACATGGAGTAGATGATGATCGCAACCTTTGGGGAAGACATTTCAATTTGTCACGTTGAACGAGAGTGGATGGTGGGGGGTAAACCCCCGATCCGCTGAGCGATTCCTTTATGCTCCCACTCACCTCCTGTAGACCCCTAGATTGTCTTGACTCAGATTGCAAGGCAAAACTTGAGCATTTATCAGCGCTAGTGGAGTTCACGACACATTCACCTGGGGAATGTGAAACAAGGGTAATAAGAAAGGGAGGAACAGAATAAAGTTCGCAAGGCGGAGGGGAGAAACTGACGCTGAAGTGGTCGCCTCAAGACTTTGTTCTGGGATCCTACATCAGATTTCGGTCAAGAATCTCCAATTTTCTGAAGACTTACTCAGGTGCTACTCGAACTAGTCTCCTTGTCTCGTCCTCCACCCGTGTGTCTATCCACGAACTCCACGACCTTGTCAAAGTCTCCTCCCGGCTGGCCCCACTTCTCCTCTGCGTCAGAGGCATAGTCAAACGCATGCTCTTCTCCTTCGATACTGTAAATCTCCGTCGGGACCCCATGGTCTTTTAGCAGCCCATACATATGCTCTGAATCCTGGATCGGCAAACCTGTGTCACCTGTTCCATGCAGGAAGACCACCGGTGGCCACGATTTATCGACGTTGAACTGAGGGAACAACGTTCTCATATGCTTTTCCTCGCCTTTACCTGCAAGTTCCTCGACAACATCCCTCTGCTTCTTGACATCCGCAAGAACCACATCCTCAACCACCGTTCTTCTGTTCTCACCCAATTCCAGTCGATCTCGGAGTAGCTTGCTAAAGCTCGGCTCGTGTTGCCCTGTAATGTAATCCAAGGCGACGCCATTCTGGCCGTATAGCCAGATAAGCTGCATGCGCGGATTCGCAGGATATTCGGGGCCAAAGCGGTGATCTTCTCCAGCATACTCTGGTGTCGACCTAGCGACGACAGGCGGTGGTCCAAGTGGGTACGGGTGGGCGAACTCTTTGAAGTCCTCAAGGTTCAGCCATTCAAACGAGAATTTGAACGGCTGAGTCTTCGGTGACAGATAATAGGACGACTGTCAACGGGTTAGAATTGTGTTGTCAGAAAGTGGTGAGCCATGCCGTACGAATATTTGGCCACAAAGCCCATAGATTTCCACGATCGCTGCAGGCCTTGGACTCCTACAGTGCATCGCAGCAAGGTACGTGAGGAAACCCCCAGCGCTCGACCCACCGACTGCGATGGCATTCGGATCGATATCAAGGGTCGTTCCCTCGTCGCCCGTTGGGAACGTGATAGAAAACCCGGGGGCAGTGATGAATGCCCAGAGCGCTTTCACATCCTCGAGGATATCGTACCCCGTCGAAGGTGGAACCAAGCGATAATCGGCAGAGATAAGCACATATCCTCTGCTCGTCAGACGGTCTAAACACGCCAGATGCAGAGTGTCAGATCATGGGATGTTATCAAGTCCGAAAATACAGCCAGCGGAACTCACTAAATAGCCACTCGGGGATCCACACCTCCCTTGCCCCAACAGCCAGCCCGCCGCCGTGAAAGTATACAAAGGCTGGGCGCGGCGTCGGAGTCCCACGTCCATCTTGATAGGTGCTCTTCGGTGGAGCCCAAACGTCGATATGGATGTCCAGCCCCTCTGTTGTAGTCTTGTACACGAGGGTTGTGCGCGGAAGTGTGTTCAATGGGCTCGGCGGGGCAGTCATGTTGCCTATTCGAGGAGGGAACGGACTTCAACTGAGTGGACTGTGGTGGGATGCGTGGAAGCATAAAAGGAGGGCGCTGTTGGTGGACGGCGTTCTCGGACCAATTTCGGCCAAACCCCAAATGGCCTCGCTCCTTCCTCCTTGGTTCCTATAAAACCTCCCAGTAAATTGAGATCGTATTCGGACACGCATAACCTTCCTTCAAAAGCTACTGGAACATGAGGTCCTCATAAACCGACAGTGAATGAGGTGATCGTTTCAGCCACGGAAATCTAGTCGTCCTCGTTTTCGCACTTCTCTGAGACTGCACAGGGCCAGCTTCTCCTCCTTCCACGTCCGAGCCAACCCAGCTTACCCCGACCGGGGGACCCTCCTGTCTTCTCCATTCGATGTAGTTCCCAACAGCGGAGAATAGCTCGGTGTCCGACCGATCTCCAACGGATTCTCGTTCCTCCGGTCTGGGTTCGTTGATCTCGACAAAAATAGTCTCCAAATTCGGAAGGAATGGGTACGGTAGGCCGGACGTCCATGGATGGATTTCAGAAATCGCGAATCTTGTTTGGGGCAAAGTGAGTGGATCCGTGTTCGAACCCTGCTAGGGCCAATTTCTGCTGCGAAGGAGAGAGGGCATTTATGAAGGGAATAGACGGAATTCATCCCTTCTTTGGCTACAGAAGTTATACTATACTGTCGAAACATGATGTATCTTGCTTTGGGAGGCCCAGATGAGAACTGGAGCTCAACTCGCCCCTGACCACCAACATATTTTTATGGGTTCCGGAATAAACATAGACAGCATAAATGCACACCATATATACTAGGTATTAGGTCTGATTGACCCAGACGGAATAGGTGTCCCAATGGTTCAAGTCGGCGCCGATTCCATGGACTTCGAATCCTCACCATTGTCAATACGGCCCCACTCCCTTGATACTGAGTCATCGGTATCTACTCAGCAGTAGTAATAACGCCTAAACCCACATTTTCACCGCACTTTCTGGCTAGTATTTGCCTAGAACCACCTTGGAAAGTAACCCTTCCTATGGGCGCTTAAGCAATGCCCCTGTCCACCGGTCGGCTCTCTCGACACAATCTCCACGTCGGGGGTTCGATTCCCAACCGTGACTTCCCCATTCAGTTTCGATTTTTCCTCTGTTATACATCATTTTGTCTCGGATACACCACCAATCGTCGCGGGCATCTGATGGTTAGCCAGCTTGGGATGTATGCGGGAGAGCGGACGGGATCACTTACGACCATCATTACGCTAACCTACGGCTGCTCCTGTTGGGGAGCCGAAAACTGAGCTGGGGCCGGTCACAGGCTCCCAAAGGGTTCTCCCAAGGACATTCCTTTCTGGACTGTACCAGGGATAGCCTGTGAGAACCGAGAACAAAAGTCCCTAAGTCCTTTGACCCGGCCCTAAACTTCCCACAGTCAGCTGCCACGCCTTGACGTGGAATCGAAATACCTTTCACTTTCTTGTCCATTCCCTTTCATTCTCTCAGAGAGCCCCTTCGCTCAAGTCGTCTGCTGGCAACGTTCTTTGAAGGTAAGGCCCCATCATCCGGCTTCTCTCTTTTTTGTCGACTGATACTCAGTCTTTTCCGGCAGCTGTGGGTCCAGACTAGGAAAACTGGGGGAGAGTGGGGCGAGCTGGAGGGAGTTTCCATGCCGCCAGTGAGTTACTCATTTCCCAAATGTCCTCGGTTAACCATTATTCTCTGCCAAGAACCTCCAGGTCATTGTACACCCCTCGAAGCAACACGTGATTCCCTCCCCCACCATCCTCACTAAGCCTCACTACCCATTCCACCAACACCACGTCGCCACATCGCCAACAGCGTGCCTCCGTCGTCCGAGGAGTAGAAGGATCATTTAGTACTTGGTAGACATGTATACACCACTCTAGTTAAATAATTGTGTATCCGTTTTAGTAAACCAATGAATACACATATTTCCCCCCCCTCCACCCTATACTGCCCAGCAACGATAAGCCCGATTAAATACATACGACCTGTCTAGCCATGACCAAAATCTGCCCGCCTGTTCCCGTGGTACCCTCGGCTAACCCGTGGAGAGACCGAGGGATATCTTCTGGACATCCCTGTCCTTGGTTAACCGAGGACACCGGAATTCGCTGACCCAGGGAGAGCCCAGGGCTGTCCCGGCATATCTCGGGGGATAGCGCCGGACTGACATGATGGGATCTCCTGGGTTGATGCCCACTCGATTGGTGGTGTACAGGGTAGGTCGACGGAAAACGACAAGAGGCATGTCCAGCAAAGGGGGAAATGGCCGACTAAGCGGTGAAAAAGCCGCAAGGCCGCCAATTCCGAGCGTGATGGCCAGACAGGGAATCGAACCCCAGCGCGCGCCGCGGCATCAAAGGTTGAGAATCGAAAATCCATCCACGGACGTCCGGCCTACCGTAGAATGGGATCGAAGCCCTGTTCGCATTCGCATACGTGCGCCCTTGGAGAGCGGGTAGGATTGCAGCGCATGCCCTTGCATCTAGGTTGAGTGTCTCCACGTGTCGCATATATACGAGAGGGTCGATGATGGCATTGATAGCGCTGAAGGCATTATTATTGGGAGATGGCCCCATTGTTATTCTGAGGCACTTTGTTGAGAAGAGAGCGCCGGCGGTGAGAATTCCAGCTGTCGAAAAGACATCCAGAGCCTCAGGGTCGGAGAGGCCAACGGTGATCGGAGGATAATGAGGTTGCGTCGAGGTAGCACGGGGCTCCTCAAAGTATTTGTCGAGGCAAACGCCCACGCCGATGGTACCGCTCCTGCCATTCCAGTTCAACTTTTCTTGGGGGTCGGAGACAGTTCCCACCGTGAGTTGGAGTCCAGAACGATAAGTGCGTAATGCCATTTCAACACGAGGGGCGGTGAAGGGCGGCATCCAGACTGACCCGCCGTGCAAGCTTCTCTGCGCTCGGGAAAGAGCCGACCTGACCATATTTTCTGGCACTGAAGGGTGTGGTAAATTGGCGTAGGGAGGTAGAGAAAGATCAAGCCCACACCGGGGAGGCTTCTGTAAAATGGGGAGAAGACGAAGCACAAGAGATGCGGCCTCCCATCCTGACTCCGATAGTGACACGAGGCGGAGGTCTGCGAGGTTCACGGGTGGGATGGGTTGGTTGGCTACGATGGGGTCGTATTCTGGTCCGGGTTTGATCGCACCATTCAGGCGGAGGAATTGGAGTTGAGGCGTCTGGCGGAGTACAGCGATCACATCCATGATATGGTATTTGGTAGAGCGAGAAGACATGCTGGTTATCGAAAGTTCGGTGACGTTGGAGAGATCCGTGGATGGAGAGACCTCGAGGCTGGTGTCGTAGAGGCAAAGCTTTTGTACTGGGGGGATGGGCATATATTTCCTCCCCTTAACGAGCTTGGTGCTTTTCGTTGGCAACGCTTGGATACGGAGGGTGTCAACGCAGGTCGGAGTGGCAAGTATCCGTCCGAAATCGCCTTGAGTCCAAAATTCCGCGTTTCCCACAAGGTTCCACTCCCTAACGCGATGACGCTCTTGCTTCAGCAGGGCCAAGATTTCTCGTGGCCGCCCTTGCGAAATGCGAAAGGGAGCCGAACGGTGGCCAACCGGAATAAGGTGCGGTTGGGACAAGTGCAGCAAGTCCGCCACGACGACGGGCGAATGGCCCTGGAAGTCGATGGAATGAACCCAGAGACGGCTACAGTCGCGAGCGGCCAACCGCCACTGCTTGCAGACCTGGGAAATTGCGAAAATGCTGGAACGCAAGAGGCTCTTCTCTGTTAAGTCGGGGTCGAGAGAACGAGCCTCCATGACCATGGCGAAGATGATATGAAGTATCTCATAAGGGAGACTTCCAGGGCCATTGTCGCTGCTGAAGAAGACGACTGAGCGTGTACATCATACCCTAGATAGATGACTGACCTGGGTTCATGTTGCTTCTGTTTAAGCCGTAGGCTTGAGAGAGATGGTAGAGAGAATGGCATGGAAAAGTGGGTTGGGAGGTGTCAGGGAAAATTGAAGGTGCACAGTAATGGGGAGAGGAGATGAATGTTCGGCGGTGACCTTCTATCCACTTTTCAACATGCTATAGACCGGCTTGCGGTAGATACCCTGTGAAGCAAGCCTTGAGACTGCTCCAAGGAGACACAGGCGACCCCAACTGCCGACGAGGATGGCTGTGGTTGGGAGTCAACTTGCGGAGTTCGATTTGAGCCCTATGCAAGAAACCCCGAAGCCATCAAACGCGTCGACGCGCGCCTATTTCGGGACCGCGTTTGCCCCCATTTTAATCACCGTTGTACATTTCCTTGGCCCGGGGCACGCGAGATCATAGCGGCGACTCTTCCAGAGAAAATACAGACTTATATTTCTACGAGATAGGGATGCCAATACCCTAGCTTCGCTTCCAGCCTCACATGGTAAGCACCACGCGGCCCGCAATCTTGCCCTTGCCAAGGTCTTCGTAGACACTGATTGAATGAGGTTAAGTAGTTGAGCTCGAATTTTTGAAACCATGGCTGTAGCGGAGCAACGTACCTTCCGAGCTCCTTCAAAGGCTTCCTCGTATAATGTACTTTAACCCTCCCAGAAGCCGCGATGTTGACAGCCTCGATGGCGTCCTGTCGGTTGCCAACGTACGAGCCACGGATGCAAATATTCTATACGAAGAGTCGGTTAGCCTTCAAGGGACTTATGGATGCGAAGAATGGCTAACCTTAAAGACTGTGAAAAAGATGCTCGCGTTCAACTGCGCCTTGGCCGGCATACCGACAGCCATCAGAGTTCCTCCCTCCCGAAGGTAGTCGACAGCCTGGGTATACCCACTAGGGCTAGTAGCTGTGACGACAGCCGCATTCGCACCTCTCCCTCCTGTAATACTCCTCACCTTGGACACAATATCACTCGTCTGCGTAAAGTCAATCCACGCATCTGCACCAAGCTCGTCCATGCAAAGGCGACGCTTCTCCTCCCCGCCATCAATGGCGATAACCCTCAAGCCCATGAACTTTGCGTACTGGACTGCAAGGTGGCCAAGGCCACCTCCGGCACCAGGGAGGACCACCCAGTCATTAGGGACTGTGCCAGATCTTTTGAGCGCACGGTAGACGGTGACGCCAGCACAGAGGACGGAGGCAGCGGCCTCCGAGCTGATCCCCTCGGGGATGGGAGTGACTGTGTTGACCCAGGACTGGACATACTGCTGGAAAGTACCGTCCGTAGTATAGCCGCTGAGCCTCACGTTGGTGCAATCTACCACGAGGTCATGTCAGGGGCGAGGGGTGCACGAGGAAAATCTCGCTCACTCTGTTCAAGACCTTTTCTGCACTGCTCACAATTCAAGCACGAATACGCCACCCATTTAATCCCAACCCTATCTCCAACCTTCACCGGCGAGTCCATGGTGTTCTTCCCAATTGCGACGACTTCCCCAACGCCCTCGTGTCCTCCAACCAAAGGGACGCTAGGCGGGATGGGCCAATCGCCGAGAGACGCGTGGAGATCGGTATGACAGACTCCAGTGCAGTGGAGGCGGACGAGACATTCCCCAGGTTTGAGTTGCTCGGGCTGCTTCACGGGGTGGTCGTCCTCGATTTGAACCTTCCCCCCAGTCTTGGCAATGACAGCAGCTTTCTGGACCTTGGGGATATTGAGAGACCCTCTGGGATGAAAAGGTTCAGACGACGGTCATTGAGGGTTGAATCGGAAGCCTGACGGCAATGAAACAAGCGCACCCAGAACGATGCACGTAGCGGTGATTCAACTTGCTCGGGCAGGCCAACGCCCCTCCGTACTTCACTACATTCAAGCGGAGAGGGCAAGTGCGGGGTGAGTCCTGGTAGTTAACGTTTAGCTGCAGCAGCATCGCTTACTGAAGGACCTGAAAAGCAAGAGAAGCGCAAAGACGACAGTCAGACCTGCCGAACGTCCGAAATAATACACCACTCACCTGTTCGAGCGGAAGGTCGCCAAAGCTACCCTATGTAGACCCGACATAGTGACTAGAAAAGATACTTGGATGCACAGTCGAGAAGGACCTCAAGCGAGTCAAGTGTGCGCTCAAGCACCCAGCCATCCGTCTACTTCACACTCCATGATCAGGGTGGTCTCACCACCAGCCCCACCTGCCCCACTGCACCAGCCCAGAGTCGAATCTCAAAGGAAGCGCCTATGCGACACCCTGAGGGTAGCCAGGTTCAGTCATCCCTTTTTCCCTGGACAGCTCGGCCGACTACCATAGATTACATCTGCACGAAAGCATACCTAGTTGGGAACACACATTGGCGCTTGGCGCTTCGCTCGTGTGTAGCACTCGTGCCGTGAAGGGCTGGGGGCCCAAGCCATCGTCGACGCTGGAAGAAAGGTCGAGGACAATTTGAATGCGATTACCTTCTCATTATTTGTGGAAAGTCAATTGCCGAAAAGGTACATGCTATCTCCGTCTTCGTCCTTGACTCATCGTTCTATCGTTCCATTGCCCGCTCCCTCCGACTCCAAAACGCTCGCACAAACGCTAGTTTAATCCGTCAGATTTTCGAGCGCCTCTTCTTCTCCCGAGACCGACGACATGGAGTCGTTCTCCACCTTAAAGACTGCGCACTCTTCGTCCCCAGGTCCACCTGCCTCGACAGGCAGTGGGCTCCGTAATAGTATCTCCTCCCACACGCTTCCTTCACCTCGGGCGGATACGATTCGAACTTCTAACCAGGAGGGGGCCGATTCTCATCCTCCCGCACACACTGTTGGGACACATGGAAGCGACTGCCCTCATCCCCCTGCTTCGCCATCCCGCGCCGCACACCCACCGACGCCCTCCCCCTCGAAGGGAAAGAAAAGAAAAATAGAACACCATGATTACATCTCCTCCGAGTCAAGCTCTGCATCGACGCAAGCATCAACGTCGTTTCCCACTTCTTTGGTGGTTCGGAATGCTCCCCTGGGTGTCGCTCAGACAACCTCCAATTCCGAGGTAACGAGATTTTGACCCCTACTATATGGCCTTTCGCTGAACTGTACTGGTAACAGGGACAGAACCCAGAGACAAGGTCCGCAGAAAACCGTCCCTTGGAGGTTATCACTCGGTTAGCAGCCACCTCCCTCGACATGGAGTCTACCCGCCATCGAATAGGATGCCACTTGGTCCAGTTGTTTGATATGGTAGAGGAGCTCGTAAATCTGGACAAGACGAAGCAGTACCTCACCAGCGAGTTCTGGGCAAACGGCTTGGATATGCACTCTGGGCTCCATCTGATGCAAACTCTTCGATACCAGAGGATGGCTGCCGGAAGTGCGTTTCCCCGATTGCCAGCTTCACCTTCCCTCTCGCTCTATTCAGACGAGGATCTTAGGAAGTTGGGGGATGACTTCAGCGTGAACCCGGCCAGTGTTGGACCTGTTATTGAACGACTGTGGAGTTCGTAGTAAGTCATCTCTTCATCGACACTGGCAGTTCCTTTTTGGACTTACTTTGGCAGGAATGACTTTTGTGTGCAATATTAATCAAGACTCAACGAAGCTGGTCTTCCCCACACAGAAGTTTGACAACACGCACGCAATCGCCACCAGCCTCTACACCATCGCCATCGCCTCGCCTGTTAACCGGTCAGCGCAGCCACTGACAACCGTCTGACAAGGAGTAGTAGTCTCACCAAGAAATCCATATCCAGAAATCAACGCCCAAAACCCGACATATCATCCTGTATCAGGCCCATGTCTTATCTCGAACGCAATGGAAGTGTGACTTGACTCCGGGTGAAGGCCCGGTGGAAATTCTGCTGAGCTCTTGGGCAAGGGTGGTACTAATAGTCTTGGAGAGTCTTGGGTATCCGCCGTTCAGGGACCACAAAGATCGGAAACACCAAATAAAACGTGAATTCGAAACAGGATGCATTAGTAGGTAGATATTAGAAAGCAGGGTGTGTGGGTGATACGTAGGAAAGGCAAGTAAGCTACTTTTTGTGAAAGAGAAAGAGGGATTCGCACATAATAGAAGGCGCCTATAATGGGTGGTGCCCCCCGAAAGGAATCTATGAGTATGAGTAAGAGCCAAATAAGAGCATGAAAGAACAGAACAAAACTTCGAAGTATGGGAAGCAAAAACGAGTGAACCAATGACCGATGACCAAAACAACAGCCCCAAAGAAGTGACATCGAAAGGTCTCGGCGTTCACTCGACAGACTCGTTCCAGAGCTAGCATGCAGGCGGACAGCATGACTGACCCCGAGCGAAGGGTGTCAACCAGCCATCCACCACTCGGGATCCTCAGAACCCCTCGCCGCCAAGGCGCCTCAGATACGAGATATCTGAGGACCAACTAGCTCAGCCGACAGCCAATAGCGGCTCTCTTTAAAGTCGTCGTGGAGCGCCAAGCCTCCTGGACCGAAGGTGTGTGAAAGTATAGAGGAAATGGATAAAGAAAAAAAGGAGAACGGTATGTACCGTGTATGTAGTCTACAGAGAAAGAATAACGAGCTTTGGGAGGGCGGATAGATAGATATGTAAGGAGTCGAAAAGGACCCATGTGGAAGCAAGCAGGGGAGACCGTTAAATGTTAGTTGCATGAGAGGCATAAGGGGGAGGCGTGATCGAGGTAAGGAAGATGGGGTCGAGGAAGGAGGAATGGGACGGGGGAAGGAGGAAGGGAGGACGGAGGAGATCCACAAAGCCGACTATGTATATAAAGAAGAGAAACCCGAGAGAGAAGGTGCATGCATACGATATGATACAAACGATTAGCTCTACGTCGACGATTCAAATTGACAAGCGAGACAAACGACGAAACAAAAACTCGAGGCGAAGAAGAAAAAAAGCATACATCGACCAAGGTCAATAAAAGAAACCCATGTCCATAGTCACCTCACGCGCTCGTACCTCCCAAGCCCACAACTCACGCTCGGGGCACCAACCTCGGACTCGCACGCGGATCAAACCCCATCCCTCCAATACTCTGACTCTGCTGCCCACACATACTCCCCCTCCTCCCCCTCGCCGGGCTCCCACCCACAGACGACACACTCCCACTCCTCCCCCTCGCAACAGGACTCGACGGCGTCGGCGTCCTACTCGTCGGGCTCGAAGGACCTCGACTCGAAGTCGGACTTGCACCAGGGAGCCTGGTCATAGAGCTGAACCCAGGTGATATCGCCAAGCCCAAGGGCTGCTGCGACGTCGGCTTGAACTGAGGCGCAGTGGAAGGCGCTGCGGTAGTGGGGGCAAGAGGGGGCCTCGGCGCCCTCTTGAACGTCACAGGCGCATGGAGGCCCACAAACGGACTCTCGGGCTCCTCCACAGGGAGGGCGCGCCAGCTGGGTACGGGGCTCGGGGACGTCGACGGCGGTGGAGTGGGGAGACCGTTCGGTCCCCTCGTACTACCCGACTTGGGCGAGGTCGACGGCGAGCGCGATGAAACGGCGGGGGAAATAGGGCGGGGTTGGGCGATGGGCGAGGAGGGTTGTTTGTAGGCGGGGGTAGGGGAGGAGGGCGGGAGGCTGGGTGCCTTCGTCGAGATAGGCGTGAGCGGGGTCTCTTCTTCCTCCTCATCCTCGTCCAAGTCGATCTCGATCCCGTTGATCACCATTACATTTTTCTTTTTCTTTTCCTTGGGCGGTGGTGGAGCAGGCTCGTCCTCGTCCCCACCGAGGTCGTACTCGATCCCATTAATCACCATCACATTCTTCTTCGTCGACGGCGGCTGCGGCGGGGGCGCCTGGGCCTGCTTAGGCTCAGGCCGAACAGGGGACGGGTGCCTTGAGGACGTCCTCGAGGAGGAAGGCGAGAGCGTCGTCCCCGGGGGGTACGCAGCCTGGAACGCCGGATGGCTGCGTCCAAACGTGCCAGTGGCACCCGATGGAGGGCTCTTACTCCTACTCCTTCCGCTCATCGCCGAGCCGAAGCTCCGATGCTGACGCTGTTCCTCCCAGTCCCCACCCTCGCGGTTGTAATAAGCGGAGAACCGCGATCCGCTGGTTGTGCCCGACGACGACGAGGCAGTGGAGCTCGGTGATGGTCCACCCTTCTGAACGCGCCGGGGCGGTGGGAGCTGGAAGTACGGCGGATCGGCATCGGCGGTGCTGTAAGCCTTGCTGCTCCACTTGGATGATGAAGCGGAGACCTCGTCTGCGGAAGGCGTAAGCAATTTCAGCGTCGGGGTTGTCGAATGGGGAGAAGGCGAAGATGTGGTAGTGTCCGCGGCGGGTGGTGAGTCCAGCAAGGGGAGGAATGCGAACCGCGGTTTCTGCTTCACCGACTGAACGCTTGGTGGTGGAGGGTAACTGCAATTATAATTAGCACACGAGCTCGTTCACTAAAAGCGAGCACTCACCTTGGGGCTTGGGAAGCGCCACTAGGGGGAGAACTTGGTGGGTAGAAGGTCGGATTGGGCACCGCGCTGGCCACGGCTGAGCGCGGGGGGTGGATCGGGCTCCTGGCGGGTGGGCTCGTCCCTGCGAGGCTACCAGGATCGCGGGGAGAGTCGGGGTTGAAGGAGACCCAATGCGTCTCGCCCGAGGGGTCGACAGAGGGGGAGTAAGGCGAGGTCGGTGACGTAGGGGACTGGACTGGCGTCCAATTGCTTCCCGCCGATGGGTCCGGTCTTGAATGGCCAGAAGTCCAGAAAGGGGATATGGGATTTGAGAGGTTGGTGGCATTGGGGTGCGTCGGCGAATGGTTGAGTGATGGGGGTGGAGCGACGGGGGATGTCGATGGGAGGAGGGGGAGGAGAGAAATGGGGACGGTGGTGAGGTACTGCCTCCCTGCGCGACCTGCGAGGTGGTCTGGGGGCTGGTTGGCGCGTGGCAGGGAGCGTTGGATTTCCTTCAGTTCGAGGAGATCCCTGTGAAAATTGAGGTCAGTCTTGGCACTTCCCTGGAGTAGATAGTAGGAGATAAGAAAAATTCCGACTTACTGATACGAAAGCTTCCTCGCTGGTTCTGTCGGGGTTCTATCCCACTCATCGGCGACGAAGACGGTTTCGAGACATGAGTCTACTTGGAACGCAACGCACTTGCGACGCTGGCATGCGGCGGTCGTCCCGAGGCATGAACCGGAAGTCGAAGGGGTGCACGAAGAGAGAGTGGAGAAAGAGAGGCCACCCGATGAAGATGAGGACCCGGTGAACGAGGGTGTCGATTTGAGGCAGGGACGCATGGTGACTAGATGTATGCTGGGGTGGGTCCAGGGAGGTGTCTACGGTGACGTCGAGGGGGTTGAAGATGATACGGAGGCAAGAGAGATGCTCTAGCTGTGGTGGTGGTGGAGGTCCAGGCTTGTTATGTCTAGGAGGTCCGTGTTGGCTGTGTCGATGTGTCGAGCCGTCTGGGCGTCTTCTATGCGGTGCTTGGACCGGTGTGTCTAGGGCCTGGTCGCCGGGTATATGGGCGATGAGACTGGGGAGGCGATGACGAGGAAGGGGGAAAGCGGCGACGAGGGCTGTCCACACAGGGCATGCAGACGGTGAGGAGGGAGGGCTGGGCGAGGAGGAGGGGGGTTATAAGGAGGCAGAATAGACTGGGAAATAAAAACAAGGTGTGCTTCGAGTCAACTGGCGTACACAACACTCCGCAATGAGATTCTGTCACACATGGCGCTCCGTTCCGTCCCCGTCCGGCGCGCGATGGCGTCTGCCCGTCCATCTGCCTCGCATCTCAAGTCTATCCCCACGATTCTCTTCACTCTCATCGCACAATCACATCCAGAGCTAATCCTTAGTTCTCGGAGTGGCTTTTGCCTTGCCCCCAACGAAAGAGATAGAGCCTATTTACCACAAGAAGGGCAATCGTCGGCGACGGAGGCCGTCAAGGTCCTTATCACGTGTGGCCACAATAGCACCCCTGTCTTGGCAGGCTCTCGCTTACCTGCGCTTACGACCCCCCCAGGCGTGACTTCCCAATTCAATTCGTTCATGATCCATGACAGAATTATCCGCCAATCTGGCTCATAGCCTCGCTTGTTTCTTACGTTCCAAATACGCAGTCAGGCGACCACCCAAGGTACACACTCGTACTTGGCAGGTATGCGGTGGAAATTCGAATTTCCTTTCCTCTAAACCTGGACCTCTCTCCGCCCGACGGCCCTTACACACCGTCCAGGCCGCGTCGCCGGCGGAAGGGTCGGTCCAAGAGAAGATCCCAGTCAATAAGAATAGCTCGAGGATCGGATGCATTGGACACCGAACCCCCAAGGCGTTGCAAAGGAACACGCCGGAATATTATGGTGTTGGCTGCGTAGGGGATCAATCATGCGTGTGCACCAAGCACCAGCCCCAGAAGGACCTAACCCCCGCCGGGGTATCATCCGACAACCTCCCCACCCAACCCAACAAGTCCGAGCGACCCCCCGAATCAAGTAGCAAATACCCCTCACACTGGCCTCCCAATGATTCACAAAAAACGAGGTAACGCGAACCCAGGGCCAAAATAGCAAAAGCAGTTAGGAAGCCCATGTCCCAAATATCGAAATGAAGGAAGACGTGACCCAACCCAAGGTGAGTGGGTTCCGCCTTCCTTAAGCGCTCGAGCTTCTCGGCGCTTTGGGGCCGTGGTTTCCCCGGCTGGCTCGGGGAGATCAAAGCTCAAAGCAACTGACCTCACCCCCATCAGGCCTCGAGGCAGTTTAACCTCCCACTCCCGGAAAGGGTGAGAGAGCTTATTTCAAGGTGCCCCTGGAAAGGGTGTTGCGATATGTGCACTGCACAGCACCGCCGTACCCCGCCAGTTCACCGCAAATCCACATTTCAAGTGCGCACACGACCATCATTGGTCGGTAGGCTCCGAGCCAATAGGAGTCCGCATGATTCGCGCCCGCTGGCTCTTGCTCCGACCCGACCGACAAGGGACATGGGAATGATGGTTGTGCTGTGAAAACATGCACGTTCCTCTCTCTCAGAGTCACTGGCTTTGACGGGCAGCTCGAAGCCATGAGCGTCGTCGGCCGTCAGGCTCCGTTCCGGGTATACCTCGCACGCTCGGGCGCTTATGTTGCCCTCCCCCCTTTCCCTCCCACCTCCCTTCCCAACCAGCGCTGCCGGCGCTTGCGCTCGGGCTGGGCATCATTCCCGGTAAATAAAAGTTTTATCGTTCCTCTAAACATAGGTATGAAACGGTGCGGCCTCTCCGTCCCTCGAACTCTTCACGCCTTCACGCCAAGTCCTCTTCTCTCTTCACCCATGTTTCACTTTTTAATATCGCGAGGGATTCTCAGCGGCCCTCACCCACATCACTCCTCTTCTCGTCTGCCCTTCACTCCATAATTCCTTATACCAACGCACACTCGCACACCCACGCCAAAGATGCAACAGAACACTAATATCCCAGCGTCACCGGCATTCTAAACCCCAAGGACCCTCCCGTCCTAACGTAAAGAAACCCCATATCCCAACCCGTGTTACCCCACAACGTGACCACCCAAGCCCCTCGCTTCAGACCCCTTCCCCACTTCCCCACAAACGTTTTGGCAGCGTGTTTTATGCTCTTCGGGACGCCAGATTTCGGGTGCGGGTACATACCAGACATGGACGTAGACAGATAGATGTACGGGAACTAACATGGACTTGTTGTTCAGAGACGCTCGCGTGACCATGTCGGTCAGTCGACTTTGAATAGGGACTCAATTGAATTGAATAGAATGGAATAAGGTTTGAACCTTCCCCAGAGTCTGGTGTCCTTGTCCCTTTCCCTGTCCATATCCATCCCATCGGTACCCCCTGGTACCCCACCCCGGGCCCAAATAAACGAGGTACCAAGCACAAGGGGACCCTAGGGTCTCCCCCGCGTCGCCCTGCGTCATCGCGTTGACGCTTCGACTACTTAGGTGATGTCGATGCGGACATACTATCACGAAGGTGACGTCCCCAGAGGGCAATTCGAAGCTTGTTGCCACTTCGACCAAGCGTGCGTGCTCGTATGTTACATCGACTATCAGACAAAGTGGAGAGTCGGGAGAAGGTATTCAGCGGGATTGACGACACATCCGTATCATCGGCTCATCATCTAACTGCATTTTCCAAATCGGAGAACGGGGGGTTGCACGGGCGCTTGCAGCCTCACCGCCGGCGCCGGAGAACGGTCCATCAGGGTCCATCTTCCAAATCTACTAGTAAAATAAGGATTCCAGTTAGTCAAAACAATCAAATTTCATGACGACGAAGGAAGGAAGCTGATTCAACCCAGGATACGAGTAAGTACGGCGTGCTTACCACTCATCGCTTGGAGCCACCCTGGACCGCCCCATGGTCCTCAGTACATGGTAGGTAACCATCTCATATCTCACCTATATGGTAGAGACTCGGAGTTCATTCGGCTACGAAGTCGCCTAAGCACTGATATCGACCTATCGACTCGTGGACTCTGCCTAAAAATATCACGGAGAAGGATGATATCAGCCTCGTCGAGCCTTGTCAGCAAAATGAACGCACGCACCTGGTGAGAGTGATGATCGAAGTGCGGGGAAGCGAAGTGTAGACTAGTAGCGTAGGGTAGAGTCGGCAGAAGTGGCAACGGCGATGCAAATGAAATGTGGGGTTAGCCGAGAAGGAAGTCTAATTATAGGTGGTGAGCACACGAGCTGCAGCCTGCGGGGAAGGGAGGTGACAAGAACGAAGGAATGCAGGAGGGAAGGAAGGGACAATGCGCTATATGCGCTATGGCCACTAGATAGAAGGTCAGAACGCGGGGAAAGGTGAAGCGAAGTAACTTTAGCCAGTGCGATTCTTCAACGACTGGATGACGTTGTCCTCGAGCCCGAGTTTCAGTTGGCCCGAGAGTCCAGATGGACTCCGAATAGTACTCGTAGGATTCTCCGATCTACGTGTATAGCACATTAGATTAGATTGGTTACATCGCGGGGACTACGCAAGAACCCACTGATAGCATGGGGCCGACCCCGGGACAAAGGCTAGCCCACAATCGCCTCACACTGCTTCGTAGCCCCCGGCCACGGTGTACAAACATCTGTAACCCCGTGGCGACGGGTGACTCGTTCAACCGACGCACGGTTTCTTCGAGTGTGAGTAGCCTTCCTGGCCGAGTACGAGAAGTGTGCGTTTAAACATACTTTTGGCGGTGTCCTCCACCAATCGCCGCTTATAAGTTCCCCGAGCCCCTGAGGTCGTGCGTACGTCGAAGAGGGCAGGGCTTGAGTTGAAAAGCCTTTGCGGTCCGGCAAACCGCGGATCTCCAGCAGATGTACAAACAAAGCGGTGTCGCGCGGTGCGAATATTTTACAGGGTTCATCCAGCTTATTTCAGCGCGATACTCCTCGGTTGACTGGGATCGGCGAGAGCGAGGACGAGGGCGTGGGGCGGGTGTCGTCGTCAATGTCAAGAAATAGAAGCTGGTCGCCAAGGAACTGGGAAGTGAAGCCAAGGAAGGGGTTGAAGCATGCTTTTCTACGTCGCGGTCAACATCTAGAAAGGGTGGCCACCCACTACGCTCAAGTTGCGAATCCAGGATTCAGAGCATATGGCACGCTGAAGGAGGATAAAAAGGAACGCTCGCGGAGATTCAAGGGATAAGGGGCAAATGACATGCATTTAACCGTGCCTCTGACCGGGAGAAGTGGTGCCAGCGGCAGCCAGGGGAAGAGTTCAGTATGATCTTGAAATTTGTGAGCCAAAGACAAGCCATAGACGATCGTTGAGGCTCCTGAACAAGATCGACAGCCGCCAGATAACGCTTGGATATAATCGTCGAGTATATGCTCAGGAATACGGGGGTTTGAAGGGACGGCTAGGGCAGGAGCTCAGGAAAAGGTCTTGAGACACGAGGGGGAGTCAGTTCAGCCTGCGTTCAACCCAGTTTGGTGGTTCAATTCAGTGCGGCAATTTCCGGGCGTTGAGTCTTGCCGAGCCGGCACCGCTTCCCGCCAGTGGCTTTCCGCTCGACATCCACAACAGCTCGAATCCTCAACCAAGCATGAGGCTCGAAAGCCTTTAAACCCGGTGGTAACTGCGGCTACGGCTGGAAGAAGTCAGAGGGCTTCCATAAACCGTGGCTCACGAGCGGGGTGGACGGCCAGCCGGTTCCCTGTTGGAATCACAAAATACCTCTTGCATGGTCTGCCAGCCAAGCGCCAAAACTAGCTGAGGCTCAGCTCAGCGCTAATTCTTGCGGTCGCGGTGGTTCAAACCTTCGCAAAGGGTCTTGACTTCGTCGGTGAGCCAACACTGGCCCTGCCTCGTCGCCTTGTGGGTCCAGAAAAGATTCGTCGCTCTTCCCTACGGTTCTGCTGCACCCACGTACCCTCGTGTCTGTGTGTGCGAGTGCACTCGAAATCACCTCAGCTGATCTGAATCGGGACCTACATTGAGTACAGAACTTGTTATAAACCTTGAGTTGACTCCAGTCGAATGTAGTGTTGATCACCCACATTCTACGCTGGTAAGCACCGACCCAGCTCTCTCTCTCTCTCTCTCTCTCTCTCTCTCTCCGGTCTGGGTGTAAAGCGGCGCGTTGACGTGATTTTATGCCCCTCAGGTCGTTTTTGGTTCACCGACGTTGACCGTTGGTATTCCCTACTCACTTTAAAGGCATATACACCACATGCAATTGCTAGCGTTCCTTCCAGGTTGCGTCCTGGTTATGCTCGTCCTGGGGATCGAGGCGCTTCCAGCCGGACCAAAGGGGGTGAGTCGTGATTATCCAGGACTTGTGCCCGCGGTTCTTCTCATGGACGGTTCCACAGACTCTGAACCCGAAAGCTCCGACGACCTCCCCCAAGGTCACCAATGGATCCGGAAGAATATCCTCTCGCCCAAATGCGTCGGCTCGCAGGGTCAATAAAGGGACCAGGAAGGCGCCTTCTCCCCGAAAGGTGACTGCCCCCAAGAGCAAAGTCGGAAGTGCGGTCGGCGCACCTGCTCGCAAAAGTAAAAATCAGAGCGTCAAAGTGTGCGGGGGTGACGACGTAGTGGTCACCCACCCAACTGGTAGAGAACCTACCACCCTGTACCACGGCGTGTACGACCCGAAAGAGGCGAAATCAATCATTGAGAGGGTGACCCTCTCCATGTCCGCCGAAGCGGGAGACTTTCACAAGACACAGCCAGGTATCGATTTTACGGACTAGACGAGCTTGGGGTTGGGGTTTGACCTTTTCTGCTTAGGATGCGACGGTGCATTCTACCTCACAGATAGTATCATTGCCGCAGCGCAGTTTGTCTGTCACGAAGGGCGAGGGGCGCCCGCGATTGCCACTGTTTTAAGTATGTTCGCCGTCAGCATCTATGTATTTCATACTGAACATAGGTGAACTTCACTCGTAGCGTTTCAATGGACGCCGCCTCCAAGGTGTGCAGAGTTGCATCCCCTCTGAAGACTTACTGACGTACTGGTTTGAAATAGTCTCAAGCTCCAAAGCTTCAGAACTGCCAATGGCAGAGTTATCAACAATTCCCGGAACGTACGCCCGTCAACTTGAGCATCCTGTTTGTCCAGCTAATGTGGTGATTCCTACAGTGGTACTGCCTCAACTATGATCTACTTGTAGGGTGCGTTTTTCATATCCATGATACTCTCTTGGCATGAGCTGACTCGACCATGTTTCGCCATTCGCTTCCAGGCCCATGAACGGCCCAGACGGTGAGCGTTGGCCTAATCCCTCTGTTCCCGTGACGGACTATCGGCCATGAACTAACCCCATTGTACGCAGATATAAACCTGACAAAGGACTTTTATCAATATGCAATCGTCAAGCAGAGCATCGCCGACAAGAGCTTGAAGTATCAGGAGAAGCACGTCTTTGAATGCAAGAACATCCCCAAAGGGAAGGATGCAATCGCAGCGAAGGACTACGTACGCGGCCAGGGGAGGGACAAGAATGACTTTCTTGGATATGTTAAGCAGCTCCAGTTGGGGCCCTCTGAGTCGGAAAGACGCCAGTGTTGACCAGTTGGAGAGTTGTAGAAGCGAACGCAGAAACAGAGGCCGGGTCTCTCATTCTACACGTTGATGTACCCTTACACGCCAAACCAACTCCAGATTGGACCTAGCAAAATTTCCCCCATTTGGCTCCGAAGAAAGTCGACTTGGGCAACTTCGAGGCTACTTCTCCAGCTGCATCGCCAATGCAAACCCCTTCTTCGCAAGATCCTTCGTGTTCTCATTGGCCTGCTCGTGCACTCCAATTTCTTCGAATCTCTTCTTCCAATAGCTCCACCGCTCCTTCGAAAAGCCCCCTGGGCCCTTCCAATTCCCTCCAGAACCATAGGCCTCCTCTTTCAAAGATTCCTTCTCCACCTCCTCATAGATTTTCTTTCCTGCAATCTTCAGCCACATGATCGCTCTAGGCACTTGAGCATCAAGCGACGGTCCCTGTTCCTTGTACGCCCGAGATCGAGCGTCCGGCTCCACCTCCAGGGCGTTGTGGAAGGCAACCAGTCCAAGCCACGACCAGTTGGCGACTTCACTCTGCGTGAGGCGCGCGAGAAACGCTTCGAAATTGACGCCCTGGTCTGTGTCGAGCGTCTCGCGTAAGACGGGGCCGAGGAGCGGGAGGTCTACCCACAGCTTGGCAGGGCCCCAATTCTCCATATTCAGATCGATGGGATTAGGGAGGCCGCGAAGGGTCTCCAGTAGTTCGACGAGCCTGTCCTGATGCGGCCCTTCGTGGGGTGATCCCCCTGCGAACTTGCCTACGACGCCCCAAAGCTCCCAGAGGAAGCTTTCAGGGCTTTCGTTGGCCCCAGGGCGGTTGGTTGGGAAGAGCACGTTCAGCTGTTGTGCAGCGGAGGTCCTGGATAATTCGTCATCCGTCTTGATGCTAGCCGCGATGATATCGTACAGCTTCAATTCGATAGCAAGCCACGGATTCTCTGCGAGCTCTGCTTGAGAGTAAGAAGGCGGTCCCGGGTGAAGTGGGGTGTTAGTGCTCGCCATCTCTGCTAAATGATGTGGATTGAAATTGGGTGTGCCAACCTCGACTTATATATCCTCATTGCTGTGCCAACTGTTATCGAAGTTCCCCAGCAGATGAACTGCATCATAGAATAGCTCTTTAACCGGGTATTCTGACAGGGATAGAAGGGGTTTAAAGGGGAGAAGGACTAGTACGGCACTGGTGGCGTGATAATGTGCGACTCGGACGAGGCAAAGACATGAAGGCCCACACTCTCTAACCTATTTCGCGCGCGGTTGCCCCATCCTCATCATTGCGATCGAATCCTCTGTGACACTCATCGACGGGGTGTATTCTGGGATGATCATATCTCTTCCCCTGCCACTCTTTCTCGCACTACACAGCCCTCCGCGAGCTTCTTCAAAATTTCACCGTAGCGCCCTGACATAACCTTGAAGCATGTTCTATTCCGTTCTGTCGCAATGAATGCTCTTCGCAGCTCCTCGGCCGCTGAAAATCTTCTTTTAGGTAAGATGGTTAAGCAGGTTACTTGAGCCGGCAATACGATTCATCGCGCCAGATACAGCCCTTTGGGGTGCCGGCACAGCGATGATCGATAGACTTTGCCACGACGACATTGACATCCAAGCAAACATCTTAAAGCCTGAAGCACCAGCTGATAAGTTGGGGCACTCCTCGCACAACAGGCTCTCCAACCTTATCCTAACTCCCCACTTATTCCCTTACCGAGCGCCATGGTTTGGAAACTTGCTCTCCTCTTGGTCTTCGCCGCCAATTGTCTGCGCTCCGTATTTAGCTATGATCTGAACCTCTACTACGCACGAGCGATCGATGACATAGCGACTCGAGAGCTCGAACTCGACGATCGCGGCTACCAGTTAGACGCCCGAGAGCTCGAACTTGACGATCACGACTACAAGTTAGCCTGAGATGCCCGAGAGCTACAACTCGACGATCGGGAATTCCACTTGGACATGAGGGAGTTGGCCCTGGAACTTGAAGTCCGCCGCGCACGGGGTGGCCTCTACAAAAAGGTCAGTGCCCGCATCCCATTCGCAGTCTGCTGCTTTACCGAGTTATTTGATCTTTTGTATTCCTATAGACCTTCCACTGCACGAACTCAGTCCACAACGCCTTCAGTATCCAGGGGGCTCAGGCTTCGGGGGTCGTCCACTACGCACCCCTCATCAACAACACACAATCAGGCTACCCCCACCCGTTCCAGAATTTTCAAGGTTTCCGGTGGCCCGAGAGGAAGTGCAATAACCTGCCGTCGTGGACCGGTTTGCTTGAGTTTCCCGTGTTCCAAGACAGGCACTTGTACAACTTTAATAAGAAGCCAAAAGATGACCCCGGCATGGCGAGGGTTATCTTTACCAATACTTCGAAGGATTTCTGTGGTGTGATTGCACATGTTGGCGCTCCCGGGAATCCCAATGACGGTGCTTTCAGTTTGTGCAATCCTGTGTAATTACCCAACACACACACACCCAACTGATGATAGTTATGGATCTCGTTACAGCCCTCGTCTTTTTAGTATTTTGGATCGTCACGATGGCTTATGGCGGCCACAAATACCCTTCAGGTTTCCCTCTCCAACTGAAGCACGAAATACATCTTGTTAAGAGATCACACAGCCTCACAGCCTTCCACCCAAACCATTCCACCGCCCGACATACTGGGATCCATAATGCACGAAAAATGGGTGGTCTCGTTGCGGACAGGGCGTGTCCTCAGCCATTGCTTGATATCCTCTAGCGCCACCTTCCTTCCAGTCTGCTCCACATCGCTGAAGCAAGCTTCCAGACACCTCTTCCGCTCCATACTATCGCCCATGATCTTGTCAGCACCGCCTACGTCCACAATCTTCCGCCGTTTCCATGCCCAAGCCCATTTACCAGGCGACCAAGTTTCGCTTAAGAGGTCATGGTTCGTTACAACAGCGAATCGTTTGCTCCTTCGTATCCCGCTTCGCACGTCGACATTTTCTCGAGTTTGTGGCTCCGCACTTGGGTGTTCCAATGGTAGCTTCGGAGTCTCGTTCCCGGATCCTCCTCCCTCTCCCTTGTCCTTGGTCGCCATCCCAACTGGTTCGTTAGACGCGCTGACTCCATTCAAGTCCTTCTCCAGAATGATGACCTCGTCAGGAGAGCAGAACGTAATGTAGCATGTGCCCGACTTTGTCGTCCGGAAACGGTTAATAACTTCGTCGAGACTCTGGGCGGGCCCAGGAGACAGAAGCAATGAACGGAGTAGTGACGGGGTGGATGAGCGCGAACCTAGGAGGACGGCGAGATAGTGGAAGTAATGCCTCACTGAGGATGAGCGAGATTGTAAGCGTTGGCGATAGTTCAGCGACATGGAGAGTCCTTCCCTGTTTATACTTTCAATCCGGTGTTACCGCTCGACAGGGTAAGTACGCACTCACCTGACGCCAGTCAAGACGCCGGTATACCCAGCGTATGTTACAGCTCTGGCAATCACCTTTCCCTCACGGACATACTCGACATTTATGAGAAGATCGCGTAGAACATCCATCTCCCAATCGAGATTCCGAAAATGGAGCATCGTCTGCTTCCCCTCCCCCAATCGACCCTGCCCATCGCCTCCAACTTCGGAAGGAAGTACTGCCTTGACACCTCCACTCGCACACCCACTAAACACATCTAGCAACGTGTTGTACGCAACGACCTCGCACAGCCGCAAGCCGCTATCCTTCGCGATAGCCTTTATCTCCAAGGTCTCTTCCTGCTCGTGGGCCCGCCGTAGCAACATCCTGGCTAACCCACCAACCAACCTTGGGGACTTGCTCAAGCCTATAATTGTGGAGTACAACTCGGAGAACTGGGCTAATTCTGATCGGAATGCCTCGCAAATCTTGGTGTGTCGTTGAGAAGGCGGAAGATTCAGGTCTATTTGGTACGTCGAGAATGGAGGGAGGACGGAGATGACCGGTGTATTGTCAGTGGTGCTGGCAAGGGAGGAGGAGGAGTCTAGCGAGAGTGAAGTGGAACTGGAGGCCATGGTATGGAAAATCGGTCAGGTGTGACGATGCCAAGATTTGCTCAGATTTGGAGCTGGAATCGCGGTCAGTCTGCTGGTGCGGAAACCCCGAGGGAGGCTAATGGAGGGAAAGCAACGAACAGCAGAGCAGATGCATCTTGGTGAGATACTTACGATCGTGGCACAGGGGAAACCTGGGGATGCGGACTCCGGAGGAATCATTGATGATGGTGATGGCCGTGATGGTGGAGGCACGGTGGGCACATGGCGGAGCTTAGGCGCCCGTTCCTGCCAGTTCCTGGCACGGACCACTGCTCCCGATTGCTCGTCCTGATCGCCTTAAACATCCAGTATCGGTGATGCACATATTAATTTCACTCTGTTACCAACGGGCTGCGTGATTTGACTCCCCGATTCCGCTTGGACTTTAACCCGCCGGATGTGAGCGACGTAGCATTACACACTGGCATTCGCCATGGGCTCATTTATCAAGGAAAGTAAGAAAGCGGGTCTTTCGGCTACTAAACATGCTTGAATGTTATTCAGACCGTTTGATTCGTCAAGTTGAAGAATAACCAAGACCTCGAGCTCACGATTAGATCGCTGTCGTGCAGAGCAATCTGTGACCCCTTCAATTCTAACCAATGGTTTAAGTTAGTTTGCCGCCATCTGATGCATTGTATAAGAGTGAATATACACACCTTTGTACGACTACTAGGTCCCGGCTCTTTGGTAAGGCTGGAGGGAGGTACAGGTTCAATCGGAATGGCGCGATCGGTCCCTCCTTCTCTATCCTTTCGCCAAAGAAAAGGTTCGAATGGATTGGAGACTTCGGCGATGTTCTCGTGGACAGCGTCCACTGGGATGATGAACTTCTGCATAAGCCCGTCCATCGTCATCCGCCCCTCCTCGACTTCTTTCTCGCACCACTCTTGAAATTGCACCACCTGAGCCAGATTGTTTATAAGGGCACGGCCACTGTCGTGTGGAGGCATCCATATTTCCAGCGCCTTTGGGGCCGCTTCCTGGATTCGGGAGCATACGGCAAGGGTTTCGCTAAGGGGTCGATATTGATGACACAGGCATTCAAGCTGCTTTCGGAGCAAGAGGGTGTAATTGACATCGTCCGGAGGACAAACCATGGCTGCGCTCGCGTAGTGCGTCGTGGCAAGAATGAAGACCTCCTGCGCTCTATCCCTGTACTGCTCATCTATCCACGCAGATTTTGCAAGAGAAAGGTAGGCGAATCCCAATGCGCTGCGGGCGAGGAGTGGTGAGTGAAATTTAAATGAACTGCCAGAAGGGGTAGAGCCTACCTGTGTGCATGCATCAAGGGAGAGGACCAGAAAGCAATGGTGTATCCGAGGGGATGTCCTTCGCTTGGATCTGGCACCTCATGCGCATCAACCGCTTCAGAAAGCTCTTTACCGGCCGCTACAACGTGGTCCATTGTGAATGTGTGTTCCACTTCGTCACAGTACTTGGAATCGCACATCTGATCCCGCAAACAAGCTGAGCAAACAATTAGTGTTCTGAAAGGTGTGTCACGACGTACCGCCTGCATGAGTTGCAGGCGCAATCTCATGACCCCTCGGGTAACCTCCTCCTGGAAACTCGTTCCACGCTCCGACGGAGGAGAGTTTGGCCATTGGTTCCTACCCCACCGAAGGAACTCGATCACGCGATTATAGAGGTGATAGGAGAAGAAGGTGGGGCCGTAAAGGTAAGAGCGCCAGTACGCTTGAAAGATCCAGTACCTAGAAAGTTTCGGCCAGAGTCAAGATGTGGTGGTGCGTCGAGCGCATCCATTTCCGTCCTCACCTGACTGTGATCGAAATAGCAGGGCGAACAAACTCCCAGCCCTTTTCTTCCAACATTTTCAAGATGTCCTGCTTCGTGTTCTCCACCCCACCCCCCTCCACAAAACTCCCGGAGGCGATGCTTTCCAGTTGGTCTACAAGTAAGCCAAGGTAAGGTGTGTTCCATCCACGGAAAAAGGCTGAGGTCGCATACTTACAGCGTTTAGATACGGCCCCGTAGAATTTGCGAGGGTCCAACGTGTAGAAGGCTCGCTCGTCGGCCAGGATAGTATTTGTCAAGTGTTCGAGGAACTGGGCGTGGATCAGCATGCATACCGCTTGAGGCTAATAGGGTGGCCTTACTGATCCCTCCGATGTCGTTGCGAACATGACTTGGCTCGTGGAGTCTGCGTGAACATGAGACAGACTGCTGAGGGATCTCGTGGCTTCGCTGAAGCACTACGATCCAAGTCTATATCAAAGGCACATAACTGAAGGGCCAATGAACTTACGTCTTTCGCGTAAGTAAGCGAGAAGGCCTGAGATCATCCATATTCATACCAAGTCAGATTCGTAGACCACTCAAAATTCTGCAGGTCGGACGTACGCAAGATGGCACCCCCTCCTTCCCACTGGGTCCTTTGCCGAGTTTCAGCCTCCTCTCCTCCTTCAGAGTCTCTGCTCGAGCCCATGGTGCAGCTGCAGGGTTCGCTAATGCTAAGAAGCTTGCCAGCTGCCGGGCCGGGGCAAGTTTCGCGGTCTCAGCGTTCTTAACGCTTCCCTCCTTCGCTAACTTGATGCCTTCCTCGACCTGCCTTCTCAGCGCGAGATCGGCTGGGCTAAGCGCTGGCTTTGAAAGACACTCCAGTGCCTTTTGCCAGGCGTTTGAGCACTCATCCCACGAGGCCAATGCCTGCGCAATATTTAGAACAGTAAAATGTTGGGGAAAATGTTGCCTCGTACGCACGTATAATGCTGTGCCCAACCTTCCCCACGCCTTCGCATAATTTGGATCGAGGTTAGCGGCCTGTAGACGGACGTGGAGATGTTACGAGTTAAGCGCCCATGTACACAATAATGTCATCCTCACCCACCTTCTCAGCGTCGAACACGGCGTCGATATAGCTTCCCGGTTATTAGGTACCAACCCACACCAAGTGCGAAAGTTGTGCATACCTTTTCATTGCCAGATGCACAGCAGCGCGATTCGCGTATATGAGCGGATTCGTTGGATCGTTCTTGGCCCCCTCGGTGTACTTGTCGAGCGCATCGACGTACTTGCCTCGTTGATACAGTTCATTCCCAATAGTCTTTAACCTTTCCCCTTCAGCAACGTTAAATTGTGTTGTTCTCCCGCCAGAGAACAGGGGGGACGAGGGGGAAGCGTTGCAGGACATCCCGGAGGGAAGATAAAAGATCAGCGTGGTTAACAGCTGGCTTCGTGCCGTGCCGTCCAGTTTTGGGCAAGTTCTGGGGGGCCAGATTGCCTCAAGGATTCGGTTGATATCATCTGCGAGCGTCTTCTTGATCGGCATTCCGATATCCCACGCTGCCTCCTAATTCAGCAACAAGAAGCCGCTATGTCCCCGTAGACTTCGTCGTAAGTTCAGGCGTCGACCCCGTTGAGTACTGACGCTGCCCAAGGGTACCATGCGGAAAGTACATACACGCCTGGCCCAGGTAACACACCCCTGCCTCCATTGGCGAAGAGGGTGGTGCGAAATGAGGCGCTCGAACGGACTCGTAGCCAGATAGCAGGCAGAGGACGGGGTTCGAAAGGATGCATATTATGGTCAGTATAAACATGGTCAGTTAGTCGCATTGAACGGCTGCCGCTCTAATGTCAAGCACCCAAGGCAACACTTCTTCCACCGCCTCCTGCCTCAGCATCGGCCCGTCTCTGACCATCATCTGGTGTGATACGACCACGAGGGGCCATGGTTCCTCCTCCCTCCCTAATTCCATACCTGAAAGGCTATCTTCTCGCTTCAACGAGGCGTCCGAGTCGCATCGCAACCTCAACACAAAGTTCTGGTCCACAGTCACAATATGGTCCATCACGACCGATCTGCCCATCCTCGTCGTGTTCACAGCTTCGCTGTGGAATGAGGCTAGAAGAAGATCCCCGCGGTGTTCTGCTGGTGGTGCTGCAGGCGAATCTCCCCCTTCGCTAGTCGGGAATGACGAAGAGAAGATGGGGTAGGTGACAATGTCGTACACGGGCGAAGGGTGGGCATGCGGTAAACGTGGGCTGAGGAAATTGTGGGGGCCAAGGCTGCACAGACGATCGACGATATCTTGTCGCCCTCGGTGAACATGTGTCGGCTGGGATGCCGACGTGCCTGGGGGCGTAGCCGATGACCTTGATCTTCTCTTTGCAGCGGGTCGCTCTGTGCAGAAAGTCGACGCCATCGAAGCCTCCTTGCCATCCGTATCGTCGTGTATAGAGATGGAGAATGTTGCGTCGTGGTTATAAGCGTCATGGAGCTGGGTGCGGTCGTGGTCGAAGGTGTCCATGTACCTGGAAATCATGAGGTGTAGGCTTGAGCAGATACTCGGCCACGAAAAAAGGGATGCTTACCGAAGAAGAAACTGACGAGCCAGCTCCAAAATGTCGTCCCCGTCCACTGACCCATCCTCTGCGTCATCGTCCTCCATCCTCGTCGGCGCAGACGCTGGAGCGGGGGAGATACGTGGTACAGTCTCACCATGGATTGCGGGCAAGTCAATAGATTCATGTTCCTCCGACTTGAAGTCAATTTGCACCGGCGGAGACGCCTCATGAGTACCCTGCTTGGATGGCTTATGGAGAATCTGACTAACAATATCCCTTTCCATGGACGAATTGGCCTCTGAGTACACCGGAGAGGGTGGCGGTTCCGTTGGGCCCCCCGTTGGATGTGTTGACGAAGGAGGCGCATCTGGGCTAGTATCCTCATCCACGTACTCTAATCCGCCGTCCATGTAGACGTTAGCGGCGGCGGGCACTGTGACCGGGGTTGGGGATGGTACGGGTGTCGGCTGAGCAGGTTCTGGCAGTAGCGGTATCTCTGAAGACACACATGCGGGTGTTGCCTCCTTTGCCCCTTCGTCGGGCTTGTCGTCTTTCTCCTTCCCTTGGATTCCATCCGGGTCGCTATTAGGATTCGTAGCAGTACCTCCTCTGGGTACATGTACAGGTTTGAATGTCCGTTTGGGAGGGTGTGGATTTGGGGGTACGACTTGGCTGGGCCTTACTATCTTGCGACCTCCAGGAGGCTCTGTTTCCTCCATAGGTTCAAGTTCGGGTTCAAGCGCAGGCACAACCGGCGACAGCTGTCGTACCGATGGAGGGCCTGGCGGGGTTGCAGGTGGTGGTGCGGGGGAATGATCCAGTACGACAACGACGATTGGAGCCGGCGTCGAAGTCAACCTCGAGGCAGAAATGGATGTTGAGGCCGAATTGGATCGGGCTCGCTTGGAGGAGCGCGCGGCTAGGCGTGCATTGCCGATGGAAGTTTCGTTGAGCGCTGAGACGAGGTCTCTACCTCGCTCCGGGAGGAAAGTGTCCGTCCACACAGGGTATGGGCTCGCCCATTCGAGCACCAGTCCGTCCTCTCTATCGGACCCCAATCAATACAGTGGTCAGCACCACGATTCAACCTCCCCGCAAGAATAAAACGGATTGGGACTAACTTACCTCAAAATAACCCTATTCTCGACAATCAAGCCATTACTTTTCAATTGCCTCCTCTTCTCCCTGATAAACGTCTTCCTTTCGACTATCCACCCTTGCGGGTTGTATTCCTCGTAACAGTTATCGGGGAGGATGTAGCGGGTGCATGCTTGCCGGACTAGGCGGCGCGGTTCGATGACCATCTCGCCTGGGGGAGTATAGGTCGACGATGGAGGGAGGGGTGTTGAACGGAACAACGGCGTCGGGTCGGGCTCTGACTTGATTTTATGCGGAGTAGATGGCGAGCGGCGGTTAGGAAGGGGAGGTGCTGGTGGAAGTGCTGGTGGTGGCTGAACATCCTCATGCAACACGGTAGGCAGGCCAGAAGGGGGAGGAGACGGAGATGGTTGGGTTAAATCGATAGTACATGGTGTAGTCGCAACGTTCGGCGGCTTGGGGGTAGATTGGGGGTGCAGCGGCTGAGGAGGTGATGGGAGTGGTATTTCATTCTGTGTGGACGGTGCAGCAGGAGGCGACACGACCTGTATTGGTGGCGGGAGTGTCCTTGGTGGTGGAGGTTGGACCCACTTCGTCTGGGTCGCTAGCCCGTACCTAGTCGTCGGGCTAACCGGTGCCTGGGGAGGTATCGGCGGAGGCCTTGGAGCAGCGACATTCCGGGAGGTATATTGGTGTAAGAAAGTCGCTAGGTGGGCAAACTGTGATGGTGCAACCGATGACATGTTGATTTCGAGGTTCAAGATCGCGCCGTCCGGTGACTGGCCCAGGAGAACTACTGCGGGTTGTGGATGGGCGCGTGAAGGTAGGTCCGCCTTTGGAACTGGGAAGATCCCAATCTGGTTGAGGGCGGGTAAAGAGGTAACGGGGAGTTGGATGGGCATAGGCGTGCTGGAGGCATGTGAGACCGTAGGTTGATGTACAACGGTGGGTTGAAATATAGCAGGGTGTGATATAGGTACAACAGGTGGAGGCCGTCTCGGAGCGCGTGAAGGCAATGGTGGGGCTGGAAGAGTGTTCGCTGGGGAAAATGTATAAGGTGAGCATGGGGAGGTCGGTGTTGGGGGTGTCGGTAGATGCTGGGGAGGTGGTCGTACACGTGGCGGGTCGTTTGGTTTCCGGTAAGGAAGTGGAGGTGCGTTGGGTGGATTACCATTCTGCCAATGTGGAGGAGGGTCTCGTTGTATGGTTTCTATGGAGCCATGGGTCGTCTTCTGCCTCTTGTTGTGTCGTGGAGGAAAATGAGGTTCTTCACGAGAGCGTGTTAGGCCTCGTGGAGGTACGCTTGCTGAGCTAGAAGCCATGGTTCCCGAAGTATTAAAGCTTGGATGTCGATTTTGCGATGGGCCAGCCGAATTAGACCCCGTCGCTGGTCGCGAAGGACCCAGGCTCCACTGGTTTGCTAACGCGCCTGTTCAGTGCAATCCACGCACTCTAAGGCTTCATACACACCTGTCCTCGGCCAAGATCTTCCCCTATTCCCTCCCTGGCCCCAACGCCCCTGGAATGGCTTCGCGGGTGGTGCGGTCGGTTTCAACGCAGGCGGTCCAGTTGTTCGTTTTCGAACGAGACTCTCGTTGGGCTGGGCGTCTTCGCGATCTACGTTCCCGCTGAACGTGGTACGAGTCGACCCATACGTTGTGAAAGTGCCTCGCTTCATTTGGGGTTATATAGGCCTGTCCGTGCACGCCCTGGCATCGTGGTCAGCCACTGCCCGATTAGATTACAGTTGAACCGCAGAGCACTCACGGTTTTGGGCTCCTGATAGGTCAGCGTGTTAACCTTTCGGGGTCATGGGGGCGTGTACCTCCGCTCAAGAGGCACTGTTGCCGTTGGAGAGGTAGGAGAAGGGATAACGGAACCTCGTTGTTCGGGAGGGAGTAGATATATTGTACAAATTCGGGCGCGGGCTAGGTTTCGTTCCCACATGGAGCGCGGATATTTCCCACGAGTCTTCCCCCCAATCGACGAAGGCTCAGGCGTTTGCTTGAAATCCATCCACTTCGTTTCGAATGGTGCATAAATGCCTTCTTAAAGCCCCCAAAAAGGTAGAGAAAGAGCCTGATGCTCGGGAGTGTCTCTCCTCACGCCGAGGCTTAATAAGAAAGGTAATCTTCGACATCATTTTTAATACTACTCTATGGCGCACCTCGACCTGCCCAGTCCCACTCACGCCCACGACTCACTCTTAAGTTTTAACAAACGGAAATGGTTCCGAGCCTATACAAAGCCACGGAAATGAAATCCTTCAAGTCTGAGAACGGACATGAGAGAGCTCAGCCCTGACACAACCGGGCTGCAATAGTGCTTGTCCAAGGATCAAGATCGGGGATACTGCGGGTACCATGTCGAACAGTGTAGTGAGCGTCGAGTTAATGTCTAAGGTGGAGCCTTCGCGCTCGGTGGATAAACAGCGTGTCGAATTTTAGTAGGGAAGGAGGGAAGGCATGTCGACATAAATCATGCAAACGCACGGGACGATAAACGGCGAAGGATCCCGACACGTTTGCCGTACCACATCACCTTCTGGCTGGATCGAATGTGATATAGGGCTTCATCGAATATGCGAAACTTGCTGGTTAGTACCTGGCATTGGTGAGCTCGCAAGTGCGAGGGTCGTAGTAGCAATGGATCGAGTATATCGACGACGGCCTACAAAAGTTCTGACGGAATCGAAAACCTCAGTAGTTCGCGCCTAGGAGAAAACAGCCACTTGGTAGATGGCCTCCTCAGGAGATGACAGGAGTTCACGAGCACTAGAACTTCATATCGGATGCAGCTTTGACTGCCACGCTTTAGGTTGCCGCTGGTTGCATGTTGGGACGGTGAGCGCTCCGCATTGGCCCAGAAGAAGGGTTGGCGATCTGAAAGAGTTTGCATTGAGAAATGCTGAAGTCATACTTTCTAGAGTGTTATAACTTTGCCCACATCAAGAAGAAATTGGTATATGCCATCTACCTGGCATGGGGTGCAGGCAATAATACCCTGAGCACCCTTCACTCGACATCGTTCCCTTCAACGAGCTTCTCTCCGTCTTCTGTGAACTTTACGTTCTCCTGGATACAAAGTACGCGTCAGGGGGTTCGTTGTGCACGAAAAGCGCACGTACGTGGTGGTTGGACGACTTCCCCACATATTTCGTATGGTCTGAAGGCATTATCAGCACAAAGGCAGGCCAGCCATCGAGTGGATACGTACAGCCGTATGCCACAAGTTCACCCGCAGGGTTCGTGAAGTCCACTCTCGTGTACGCGAGTTGCTTGCCAATGGCTGTCAAGACGGCCTTTGCGTGGAGCGTGTCCCCAACGCGACCAGCAGGACGAACGAAGGAGGTACCGATGTCTGTGGAGACGCCAGTCATGAAATGACCTTTCGAAGCAACAGCCAGCGATCCGAGTGTATCGGTCAATGAAAGGATGAGGCCACCATGGACGGTCTGAAGTCCAGGTTAGCGCGTTCGGCATAGGTTGAGACGGGGGACGGATTGGGGGCACGTACACCGACACGATTAGCTTTGAAAGGAGGGGTATCAGTAATGGCTGGGCTACAGTCTGCCCAGGCAGACATACTGTTATATTGTTCCACTTTCAACGAGGCTTCAACCGTTCCAGGGACAGCACGCTTCACCACCAACTAGCACCCCATTCATCAGGACTCCTTGGTACGTCAACGTCGAACGTTCGTAAAGGCGGAGTCTAGCGTACGTTAGGGAAGCATTGCGTGTCGTGGCCTGGGTGTGTTGATTAGAATTGGACTCAGGGGTATGTGGAAGGGGGGAAGCACCTTTGTTGTCGAGGAATGACTTCCAGACCTACGGAGGGTAAATTTCCAGAGAATCAGCTCAATTAAAAGGCGCTGCCGTTGTCCAAGAAGCAACCATACCCGTCGAGTGAAACGGAGGCAAGCAGCCATGGATGATGACGGTCGGAGAGAAAGGGGCGCCGCGCGGCAAGTCCCGCGGGCGCGACGGCGTTCACATCACCTGCGGTGCTGAGCACGCTAGCTTCAACATCGACCACCGTCTTGATATACCTTCCTGTGCAGTGGCTGCTCTTCAACGCCTTTGGCGCCCAGTGCTTCCAATAAGATCGACGATGGCCTCTTATCGCCGTTCACAGCACGCCGGAATTCCCGGCGCCTATTTTGTGTATCAGGTGGCCATATCCGCGTGAGATGGCTGTCAATGCGTTGAGGCAGAGGGTTTCTCGGTCCCATCTCAATATTTCTTCCCAACTGTCACCTCCCTTCGCACGTCGCGCCGCCTAGTCGCAATGGCAAATCCAAACTCGAGTTCTGAACCGGTGGGGATTGGAAGGGAATTGGGGGAGAGCCCAAGTGCGTCTGCACCTTCTACTTCGGGTTTACTCTGGGCTGATTCTTTCTTGCAGTTCTGCGTCCAGATCCTGCATTTCCCCGGCGCTCTTTCAACCAACCACAACCCCAGTCGTCTAATGATCCCCGCACAGGACCTTCTGGTCTCCTCCCTCCCACTCGAGTCGGTGAAGCACTCAACGCGTTCCTCACTTCCAGTCCAGCAGCCCCACGTCGGCGCCAGAGAGTCGACGATGGCGCTTCCCTCTACTCCGGCGCAGGTGGTGCAGACCTCGGACGGGCAAATTCCTTCGCATCGGCGATGGAGCCCTCTGGACGTTACTACCAGAACCCTTTCTATGAATTGCCGACGCACGCGTTACCGTTCCAAGACGGTTCGCCTCTGAATCGTGGAATGACGAGGGTGTCGCGAAGGGGCCCGTCGATGGCGCGTCATAACGCCCCCAACTCTCGTGCAGCCAAGGCTTATGTCGCCCACAACCCATTCAAAGCCAACACTGGGAAAGCCTACAACCAGGTTCCAGAGGACCTCACGTTCGACAACATCGCTGCAACCAGTGCCGACCCTGTGGATTCGGTATACCCCCCTGTAGAGCCGTACCTTCACCCCCCACCGGCCCCGTACACCGTGACTTCCCCCATTCAGCGACCTTATCCGCAACAGGCGGCGCTCCCTTCGCAAGGGCATGTGCAGCCGGTATACCAGCATCCGCAATCACACGGGATAACGCAGCAGCACCCTACTCCGTATGGGAGATACCAGCAAGCACAGACGCCATTGTCTGCGCATCCTTCGGTGCAACAAGAACAGATACCACCACAATCGCGTCCGATTTCGCCCCCGTCTATCCCACAACTGGCGAACTCTTTCCAAGGCCCATATAGCAGCCTACAATCCTCCGCGAACCAGGAGCAGAGTTCATCGGTTCCGCAAGGCGCGGTTCAAAACAGCGCTCCTCCTCAAACAGGCTCCATATTATACCCACCATCACGTCCACAAGCTCAGGACCCGACGCCTTCTCCACCCAGGCCGAGTGGATACACGCCCACTCCAAATGTTACTTCCCCGTCTTCGCCATCACCGGCGGCTACGAGACCAAATAGGATGAGCTTCGGCTTCTCGACCTTTCAGCCCTCAGTTGCCTACGGTCCTCCCACCTTGCCCTCGTCAAACCAATTGCCAATACCGCCTAACCCTACTCAAGCTACTCTTCAAGGTCCCCTAACACCCATCCAAGAGGGAACCGATCATTCCCAAAGCCAGAGGCCCTCAAGGACCTCATATTACCAAGACAATCGAACGTCCGTCTATGAGCCGTTCAATCCATACGATGATGCCTCACCCCTCGTTCCCCCACCATCAATGTCTTACCTCGTCAACCGACCATCGACATCAAGCGACGGGCATCCTCCAGCTTTGCACCCAACACAACCTCCCATTCTCTACGAGACTGGCAGTGGTTTTGGCACCGTTCCTGACCTAGACGACGAATCTGACATCGATACATCTGGCGACTCGACCAAGGCGAAGAGGACATGGGGGGACAAAATTCTATCTTTCCTCGCATTCGTCGTGGTTGTTATCTTCCTCCCCGTTATCATCCCTTACAAACTCATCCGGAAGTGCCTCGGTCCCCGCGATGCATATCACCAGATCCCCAGCTCGTCAAAACCCGGTAAATTAGATGTGGCTCTTCGGTACGTCGGTCACGTACCGAAATCGTTATACCAGCACTTCCTACTCCTGCGCCTCCCCAACCTCTACTTCTCTCGGGTCGCAAGGATATTCGAGGAGGCCGACCTTTCCTTGAACGAGCTGAAGACGATGGCTCTGGAGAGCGCGGAGAAGAACCTTTCGAATAAGAACGGCGGTGGGAGCCGCAATCATGTGTGGCAGTGGGAACATGGGGCGGCGAGGGGTTGTCTGCCCCCGGCATACGACAGCCTGAGGGCGACATGGGACGAATTTGTCGGAAATCTGTTGAGAGAGTGGAAGACTTTTAATCTGATTAGTGTCTTGCTTCTCAGGTATAGTATTATCTTTTCTCGCAGCAGCTGAGCGACAATGCTGACGAGTTTGGGACACCCAGTGCTATCTTGACGATCCTCCAAATCGACGCCGCGGCGGCAGACCCTTATACCCGATACTTCGCGTTATCTTCCTTGATCTGCGCATTGGTCAGCTTGCTGTATGGCTGCGTCTACATCATCAGGTTTGGGACAATGAGGAAGCCCTACAAGGCTGCCGAGTGGGCTCTGGTGCGTGCTCACCTCTTCCGGTGCTCAGAGAGTGCGATTGCTAACCTTGACGATCACGCAATCAGGAAGCGAAGAAGTCCAAGGTGTTTTACTGGAATGTGTGGGTGCTCTTAGCGATGCCCGCCGTGTATCTCGCTTGGTACGTACATCCAAACCCTACATCCAAACTGCCAAACGCTGACCGGCATCGTCAAGGTCGCTGCTCCTTTTCATCTGCTGCATCATGGCCTTCGTCTGGCGAACAGGGATTGAGCCTCCTGTGCCAGACCCTGCCGCGCCGCCAGAAACCTCAGACCCAACTCGCATGCACATATTCCTCCGCAGCATCGTCTCGTTCATCCTCGCCTTAGGGTGTATCTATGGCGCCCTAATCGCCAGCACATTCCAGCGCTACGGTACACGTATGGATAAGGCGTGGATGAAAAGGATTGATGGGTGGGTTGAGGAGAAGCGACGCGTGAAGCAGCAGATCGATTTGGAGGTCGAAAGGGAGCGCGAGATGTTGGAGAGAGAAGCGGACGACAATGAGTGGAACGAGGACCCATATGAGAACGCACAGATGCCACAACTCGGACGGCAGAACACGGGCGCAACGGGGACAACACTGATCCCGCAGCCCCCGCAGCTTCCGCCATTCATACCTAGCGAACACCAGGAGGGGGGCCAACAGCGCGGACTGGACCGAAGCCACAGCCTATCGACAGATGCCAGGGTCTACACAGGCAACGCTGAACGGCAGCCATTCTCTATTCCCTCTGCTGTCCCCATGGAGAAACTTCCCTCGTACCGCGAGTCAGACGAGGTGGTACCAAGGCGAGCAACTCACGAACGGAATATCCTGGACAGTGATGCAGAGGAGGATGAGTATGGAGATGGGGGCGGGGTTCTTGGGGCCATTACTACAAGTACTAGGAATTCCGCACCCCTCACTGCCAGGAGGGAGGGGACGCAGGATAGCCAGAGGAGCAGGAGGTCGGCAGGGGCGCGGGAAGGCAAGGAATCGCAAGGCGCAGCTATCCCGCCCGTACAAATGAACCTGGAGACCCTTCCTCACCCTCGGGCCTCGAGTGCGGGCGCAACGATCCATATCTCTGCCTCGACCAGACCCAAGGCGTCCAAACAAGCTGTCGAACGAAATACAGTCCCCCGCCCGACTTCAAATACGGAGGAGGGGGCCATACCAAAACGAATTCGGGAGGCAACGACTCACTCACTAGATGGTCAAGCACACCCTCGGGAGTCTCTTTCTGACCCCTTGCGAGGTGTGGACCAGTCTAGTGAAAACTCGGGACATCGCAAGGTAGTGAAACCGGAAACGAAGCCCACTCTCCCCTTGCCTCCTCCACCACCCCCTCCCCGACTTTCGACCATCAACTCGGGGTTCCGGCACCCAGCCCCGCCGCCACCACCTCGCCCGGCATCATTTGTTAGACCGCCGCCGCCGCCTCCGCTCCTCCCCTCAAAACAACTCGCAATCGATGTCGGGTCCCCACGCCCCCATGTTAAGACCAAACAGACGACTCTTAATATGGTGAACCTGGTGCCTCCCTCTCCAAAACGAAGTCCTTCCCCATTTTCCACAGAAGCTCTTTCCGACAGCCCGGGGCCGTTTGGTTCAGAGACTCCCTTACTTCGATCACCGGCGAGCTCATCTTCGAACGTCAACCTTTTGCGAAACGAAGGCCTTCGAAATGTGCTTGGTTCGAACGACCCAACGGCCGTGAAGCAATCGCCCAGTCCTGCGAGCCGTTCTCTGTCGCGTTCGCCTGTGAGCGCGTCCTGGGATGGTGGGTTCCGGGAAGGAGGGGCGAGTCTGAGGAGTGGTGGAGCGCTCACACCATTTGAATCGCCTAGTCCGGGTAGCAGCGGCCTTTTGCTATCGCCGGTGCCTTCTCCTAGGCCTGGCCACTCTAAGTCCATGTCAACTCAGGAGCATGTTAGGATGCCGACAGGACCAGTGGAGGGGAGCCCGAGAACGGGGAGCTTGAAACCTCTAGCATTCCAGGAGAGTGCAGGCGATGATGGGGAAGCGAGGTTGAACAAGGCGTTGGATGCGGTCTTGCAGAGGAAGAAAGGTGGAGGTAGCATTCAATCAGGTGGAGCGTGATAGAGAACGAGATGGGCGACTCCAAATCAACTCCGTATCGTTTGAGGGCCTTTTGTTGTCCCCAACGATGGATAGTTATTACATCGCAATGGAGCCCTCGAACTTGATGGTCGTACTTTGTCACTCGCACAGTACGTACTACTGGTACCGCCAGGAATGGGGGACTCTCTTACATATCGATATCTATGCTTCGAACGCGAGCGGTGCACCTATTCAGTCAAAAGCCACCCAGGTTCGATTCAGTTGGTTCTATAAGAAGCGCTAGAATCAAGGAAGGCAGGTTCCCTTGTTCTGGGACGTCTGCTTGCGGATAGCCCTGTTCCGGAGTAGCGCACCGGGCGCTGCCCCCTGGAGATTCGTCGCCACCCTCACGGGTATGGCACTCCAGGATCGAGTCGGGTAATGAGGGAGATTTGTGGTACGTAGGCCTCACTTTGCAATCGATGTGCTTATAATCTTCAGATCTTCAGATCAACCGGCGCCTATTTGAGCGCTGATTGGGACGCTCAGAGCATCTTCATGAAGAGTTCGATTCCAGGTTTGTCCCGATCATCCTCCCCTTAGATCTCCTAGGGAACCATTGGCTACTTCTCCGCTGGTTGCCGGTGCCTAAATAGCCTCCAAGCCACACCACAAAAACAGAATGCTGTCCCTTCCTTTCCTTGCGCTGCGCTCCCATCTCAACTCCTCCGATCACCTTCCCAATGGACATCTCAGAAGTGATTGTTCAGTACGGGCAGGCAAGAATTAGTGGCTATATCGGTGGTGAGAGCCCACCTCCCATGTTTAATTCACAGCTGTCGACTGAGATTCGATGCGCATACAGTTGCCAGCTATACTGCCCTCGTAAGTGTCGCCTTTCAATCGGCGAGCAATATAACTAGTACGCTAATTTGGGCTCTTGGGAGGTCTACCATTATTTTACCACCGTAGACCAAGAAGTCTCGCATATATGGCCGCAACCGAGATGGAAGTTGGGAAAGATTCTGTTCTTAACAACTCGCTACGCGGCCATGGTCGCCATGGCCCAAGATCTTGTCGGTAAGGTTGTTTGTCCTTTATCTCATCCAACGGCATTCAATAAACACTCTTCAAGCCAACCTCCCTACCCATGCGGTCATTAGCGTAATAGTGAGTACAAAGAGCCTTTTGCGATGCAAGGCTACTAGGAAGCTGATTATGGATCACAGGGCTGTGATGTCATTGCTCGCACCACCAATAGTAGGCTGTATTCTTGCCGTCTGTCCGATCATAACTCAGCCCGACCCAGTTGCCATTGTTGTGACACACTTCTCTGCAGAAGGTGAGTCCTTCGCAGGGCGCGACAGCTTGGGATATATATTCATCGACGGGATGCCTAGGAACACTTTGGGTTTGCCTCTACGCCCTCATGGAGGGTAAAAAGCGGCATTTCTACATTTTGGTCATCGTCTTTCTGGTAGCTATCCTTTCTTCTAACGGACTCTCTTCGCGCACCAATTTATATCCCGACAGGCATTCTCAATCCCAATTCAAATCTTGCAAGGCTTTGCGACGATGACCCAGGAAGGTGAGCGACTCCGAGAGCTCGGCGTTCCTTGAGCCCTCTCACTCACCGTCCAACAGCCTTCCCTCTGGACCCGCTAACCGAAGCGCTAGGCTTTCCCTGTAGTTTCTACCCACCGAACTACATGAACCTTTATTCTATTGCAACCTATCTAGCAGTTGCCCGAAATCTGGGTGGGGGTACTAATTTCCCCATTCTTCGACCCGCGCTGAACACCTGTGTGGGGATTATAGTCGCACTCATTATGGGCCTATACGCTTTCACGGTTCGATATCGCAAGCAAAAGAATGCCCTTATCAGGGTCATCAAACGCGAAGGTGGAATGTACTTCTTGTCCACATTAGGTGAGTGAACTGTCATTTAGGTGTGTCCGCAGGCCCTGACTCAATTATCAGTTCTTAAATTCTTTGAGGCTTTGAAAGCAACACCCAAGAGCCCAGTAAGTACAAATAATCCGAATACTCTTCGTATCTCTCACAAATTGTGGTACATAGATTAAGGATAAGTACACGATTATCTGGTCGTACGTCCTACGCACCTCGTTCAAAGTTGCTTATGGGCTGACGATCGATGCACTCAAGGCTAAATTGGTTCTGCGTCAACGTATTTGCGGAGCGACTCTTGCTGCTCCTGAAGAAGATCGACCATCCTGGAACACAAGCCGTCGTATCTGAACTCATGTTTGCTGGAGAAAAAACTCGATTTACCACGGAGGATTTCGAGGAAAGTCGCGACACTGTTTATGAAAGTACAGGAGAGCTGTCTACTAGTAGGGTCGAGCGGGTTGGGGAAGCCAAATTGAAGGAACCCGGACTCGCCCTTGCTTGAAATGATAGGATCGGCTGTGTAGCGTTCTCCGTGGTACCATAGGACCGTAATTCGAGCACCTGTTAAAAAAGGCTATCGAGAATGAGATATCCAATCCCAGGTTGTGGTTCCCTTGAGCCCTTGAATTTGCTTTGTTTACTCGACAGGACGGCGAACGCTTCAGATCCAACCTGACCCCACGCTCAGACTGGAACATCCGGGGGGCTGCCATATACGCGACAGGTTCTTTGAAGCGCCAGTGATAGGCGTCCAGCTACAAGCCATCATGTCGTTAGTGTGCCATCCAATGTCGGATAGACTCGATGACCCTTATATTTCAGGGCGTTCAACAGTCGGTCTAGGCGCTCTTATCGCTCTCCTGCTCATTGGGGATTCGGACGAGGCCTCGCATGAGGGCACCAAAGGAGCTTTCACCAACAACTTAGAACGACATTTCAGTGAGGGATCTAATATTGAGAGATCTACTTCGGCGAAGCCCTGATCTGCATGCATGATCAACGACCCTGTAGATCACCCCCGGGGAAACCTCTACCCCTAACGACAGTTGCTGAACATAGCATCCACACAGTCGCAGCGGGGGCTGCGGTCGCGAAAGCCAAGTGGTCCACGGATCAGGCCTCAGGGATGAGCGCTGTTGCGTTCGACTACGACAAACGCTGAAACGGATGGAAAATGTCCATCGCAGGCTACTTTGCTCCGTGATGGGCCCGGGAGTGGTATCTCAAATGAAATCACCATATCCTAACAACATTTCCGATCGTCAACTGTGTCCTGTATTGAAGATCCGGGTAGCACATTTCGAAAGTCATCCGCGCGATGAGAGTCGCCTCCACCCGCTTAAGTTCAGAATTGACACGATCGTGGCATGCGAGTGGGCTTGAACCGAAGGTCAAGAACGTATTCCACCGCCTGATGCTTGATATCGCGGGTTTTAGGGGCCCGCGCTTAGTCGAATGTTGATGCCGAAGGTCAGGTTGTGATTTGCAAAGGCTTTGGAGGTTCCGAATTATTGTTCTTCCAGCGCCGATAGAGCGCCATGCTTTGAAGTGCGATGCCTGTTCGTTATGAACTCAGCCAAGGACCAGCTGCTGACCTTGGGGCGGCCGGGTAGCTGGTTAAAAGGCCTCTAAGATGCGATAGGAGCCCCGGGATCGCCTTCTCTCTCTCAGAATCTTCCCTTACCCTCCCAGACGGTAAACCTTGCTATGGACGAAGAAGCCCTCGCTGCGCTTGCTTCCAGCTACGAGAGATCCAGGATTCGCGGCTATCTCTACCGTGAGACCACATCACCACACCACCAACACCTCGCTAATTGATATTTAATGCGTCGACAGTCGCCAGCTATACTGCGCTGGTAAGCGTCTGTCCTGCGCGATAGCAGCTCAGACGCTAAGTGACGTCGACTAGATTTATCACTACCTCACCACCATCGACCAAGAGGCAGCCCATATTTGGCCGCAACCCCGATGGAAACTTGGAAAGGTACTGTTCTTGGCCACGCGATACTCCGCTATGATCACCATGGCTCAAGACATGGTTGGTGAGGCTTCCCCTCGCCAAATAGTCGCTATATCGTATTGACACCCTCCAAGTCAACCTCCCAAGTCACGTAGTTGTTAGCCTGGCCGTAAGTCCGTCCCCGATGTTTGCGACCTTTAATGACCTCGATGCTACATATTGAACGACATAGGGGTGCCAAGCGATATCCCTCACAGTGAACCGTATGTTCATTTGTCTTTTCAAACCGTTTAAGGGACTGAATCAAGGGCATAGTCGCCATCGTCGTGACCCATACCTCTGCCGAAGGTGCGTCATCCCTGTGCTTCAGAACTTGATGTTGGCAATGGCCGCATCTCATCCAACCGCCGGATTCAGCCACACTCTGGCTTTGTCTCTACGCCCTCCTGGAAGGGAAACGAAAATACTTCTATATTCTGGTCGCAACATTCTTGGTACGCACACACGCCGCCGCATACTAGGTCGTGCATCGCGTTGACTAGAGTTCGCTTAGAGCTTCACGATACCCATGCAAGTGCTCCAAGGCTTTGCCACCCTGACACAGAAATGTGAGATTGGGTCTGGTATCACAGCATGGTGCACTTACATTCTAATTCGGTAAACAGCTGTGCCTCTGGACTCTATCTATCGGTCATTTGGCTATCCTTGCCGTTTCGCCGGCCCCAGCTACATGAACCTTTACGCTGTCGCGGCTTACCTATCGTTCACACGAACTGTCGGTGGGTGGCTTGGTTTTTGCTTCGATCGACATTACGACGCTGAAAACTTTGGACTTTAGTTGCTTCTGTTCTGGCCTTGACGACCTTCATTATCCGTTATCGCAGGCAAAAAAACTCCCTCATCAGCGTCATCAAACGTGAGGGTGGAATGTACTTCTTAACCACATTAGGTGCGTGACCTTCCGTTTTTGAACGGGCTCAACCCCTGCATTCCTGTCGCTCGGGAGTCTGAACCAATTGGCAGTCCTCAAATTCTTCGATAGCCTCAATTCTACAGCGAAAAGCCCTGTAAGCGGACTTTACGATGCTTTCGTTATACGTTTGCGTATCACTGACACACTTTCAACCTAGATTGAAGACAAATATAGCATCGTTTGGTCGTACGTACCCTGTCCACGCATTCGTACACCTCTATTGACTGACTGTGGGGTTAACTCAAGGTTGAGTTGGGTCTGCACAAACGTGTTTGCAGAGCGCCTTTTGCTCCTCATGAAGAAAATTGAGGACCCCGGAACCCAATCCATCGTCTCCGACCTTATGTTTGCAGGAGAAAAAACACAATCCACCACTTCCGAAGGTTCTGAGGAAGGTGGTGAATCTATGCATGAAGCTTCTGGGCGGATTTCCAGGGTAGGAGGGACCCTCGAAGTCAAGTCGAGAGACGGTCGTTCACCTGAAATGATGATGTCGCCTGTATAGTGTAGTATTTAATACGACGAGCAATCGGCCGTCCAACCTGACATCACACTGCGACACGAACCGCTGGTGAAACAGATACGCGGAGGCTGCAACATAGACAATTCGTCGTCAGCTTCGTGTTCCGGGGCTCCATGCCCCTTTCGTGGCGACCTGGACACGGGAGAGCCGCTCTACCAGCCTTCCAGAGCGAAGGAGACAAAGGTCGAGTAATAACGCCAGGTATCTGTCCCGATTCCAACCCTGGTTGTGGCCGTCGTCGTGGTTTGTGAGTGAGTCCAGAACGGGCTTGTCGCGTCGTCGACGCGTGTGAGTCGCGTTGTGTGGCAATCAATTTGCGACCATTCAAAACGCGGTGGCTGAAAAGATCCGAGCCCCAAGCCACTACTCTCTCTCCAACCACCACCACCTCTAGCTACCCACCCCCTTTCTTCTTACTCTCGCAGATATACCACTTCACTATGGCACCGTCAGTGTGAATTCGTCACCAACATCCCAAATACGATACTCACCTGCCATGGACAGTGAAGCCGAAAACACCACCGACATGTCTCTCGAGACGGCGGTCGAACGGGCCAAACGCGCTTTTGCACTCCAGAAATACGAGCAGGCAGTGGATCTATACACCGTCGCGCTTGAGAAGCTGTACGTGTTTCGTAGTCTCGCGTCGCGTCGCGCATCCAATTGTGTATTCATGCCTGCATCTGTGATCCTTAGGACGGCGGAAGTTAAGGATGACGCGCCCGAACTAGCCGATCTGTACTTCCTGTACGGCAAGGCTCTGTTGGAGAATGCGATCTCGCAAGCTGGCGTTCTTGGGAAGGACCAGCCTGCAGGGGCGGAGGAGGATGAAGAGGGTGAGTCTTGCCACACCTCTTCAGGCGATGAGCCACTGACCTGACGTACAATCCGGGTCTCAGCCTCGAGTTCGAAGGGCCCAAACCGACCGATCCTCTCTTTCTCTGGCGACGCCGAAGATGACCCCACGGTTGACCTCCTGAATGCTCCGCTTGACGACGACGAGGATGAGGAGGAAGGAGGGCAGGGTGGTGAAGGGGACGACGATGAACCTGAAGACGACTTCAACGCCGCTTGGGAGATTCTCGAGCTCGCGAAATCCATCTACAAAAAGCAGTTGGAGAGTGGGGACGAGGAGGAGGTGCAGCTCAAGCTCGCGGATACATTCATCGCGCTCGGGGATGTGTCATTGGAGACGGGTGAGTGCTATCGACCATACATGCATGTGTTCGTCATCTCATCGTTGGTGTCTACAGAGAAATTCGACCAAGCCATCGGCGACTACCAGTCAGGCTTGGACCTCAAAGTCAAGCTCCTACCCAAGTCTTCCCGTCAAATCGCAGAAGCCCACTACAAACTCAGCATGGTCCTTGACCTCACGTCTGGACGTCTGGCGGATGCTATTGGCCACGTTGAAGGCGCACTGACAAGCGTCGAGGCTAGGCTATTGGAACTGCGAGAGGGCTTGAACTCCGCACCCGCGACCGTTCCCCCACCAACGGAGGAGAAGGCCAACGCGAAAGGAAAGGGGAAGCAGATTGCCCGGCTTGTGAGGGATAGCGATGTGAAGGGCATGTCTAAGCCACAAATTGAGAAGGAGATCAACGAGTGTGAGGGCCTCAAGAATGACCTTCTGCTCAAGGTTAGTCCCTTCGTACCCGTTGCTAGCTTCGGGCAGACTCTGACCATCCTCTTTTCATAGATCGAGGAAATGAAGGCCACACCTGCGGAAGAGGAGCAAGGCAGCGCGCCTGACCTCGCCGCGAAGGCCTTGGACGCAGCACTGAACGGGTCTGGCTCTGCATCGGCACCTATCAACCCCGCCGTCGTTAACGACCTTACCTCCATCGTGAAGAAGAAGAAGAAGGCACCTGCTCCTGAAGCCAACGGCTCCAAGCGTAAAGCCGATGAAGACGTCGGTTCGAATGAGAAGAAGGCGCGGTTAGACGAGCAGATGGAGTTGTAACGACTTCCTGCCCACTCACTATCCCCTTCTCTTTATATTAAGTGTAGATTTCTCCTGCTATCTCTTCTTTACAAACACGAATTTGCGACGACTGAGTACTACATAAGCTTGCTGGCTGTGGGCAGTCCGAGCCTGAGTCCAGGAGGGATTCGGAGAATGCCGATGGTTTGAAGTTCCGTGCCAATTGTGAGAGCAGACTTAGGGCTGTTTGCTTTTCTTCCCCGCTCCATCCTCATACATGCACTGCTCCTCAAAACAAGCCACTGGATCAAACTGAAACCCCTCTTCCTGCCCCTCTTATTGTACCATGGCATAAATGGCTTGGTGGGGACCCGGAGAACCATACTGTTTCTGTTGGCGGATTCAGATCGGCGGAGATCCCCCAAGTTTCAAGGACTCGCGTGCAACACTTGGCGCCCAAAGAACAGGTCTTCACGAGAGCCAGGTCGGATCGGTCAGTGCTAACGCATTTCTTCCTTCACTTCCACACATACGTGGAAATGGGGCAAATCAGAGGGACGGGATAAACCTTGATATTGATCCGAAGTGCTTATTGTTCTCTGGACGATGCACATCAGGGTTTGCTACTTGCAAGACTCCGCACGGCACCACCCAAAATACCAATCCGCTTGGGGTGTGTTCGAGCGCTCTGGGTGCCCACAGCAACAAGTTCGCACTGATGCAAATTATCTCATGGTACCAAAGAATCCACAGTCTACCGTTTCAGAACTGCAAACAATAGGTATGCCTCTGCGTTTGGAAATTTGCAAAGCCTCGTTGGAGTTCGCGTATGCTTTTACTCGGCATCACCGGCCACAAATCCTCCTTATATGACTGTATCTGGGGCGTTCAAATGTACACTAGAACCTCCAATGCCTTCCTGGAGCTTCTCTCGCTCCTCACGTTCGCGACCCCAGGCTGCATACCCCGCTTCAGGCCAGCCAGGCAACGGCGCCACCCCCATTCCTCCACGCTATTCTGATTTGGGCCCACTCTCGGAATCCCCGACTACAGCTCCTAGTCTACAGGAACCTCCTCGCCCAGTGGATTACGCAGAACCTTTGTCCTCGCGGCTCTCTGTGCTGTCTCTGGGATCCCAACTCTCGTCGCCCTCATACACGACCTACGACAACAACGACCCCGAAACATTCTCGATCTGCTCGTCGACGATAACTCTTACAAACCCTCCACGCTATTCAAATTCACCTCAGGACCACCTAATCGCAACAGCCGGCACCAACTTCGGAGAGAACTCGACGTCCACCTTCGGTATTGGTGGCGGCTCGGCGTCTGAACGGTGGGCAACACTACGCCTGTACGACGCACCACACACTGTCTATCATGGTCCTAGGAGAGGAAGGCATCCCCGTTATTCAAATATGGATACAATGTTGGGTAACGTAGAGCTACGCCTCTCTGGCTCCCAGACCGTCAAGAGCATAGAGCTCAGGGTACGTCCACTCGGGGGACCCACTAGCTCCGTTTGTTGACGTTTCAAGAAGCTTAAAGGGTCCCTCCTGACTAGCGCTGTTGGCGATGGAGGATCGATCACATTCCTAGAGCAGGGATACACGCTCTGGGACCGCAAGTTTGGGGACCCGCGAGTCCTAGCCCACGATCACACACAGCCTTCCTCAAAATACGATGGGAAACTTTCAGGGAACTGGATATTCCCCTTCTCTATCCCCTTCCCGACGCACGTTGATTTAACTACGCTACAGGCGGTTTATACGAGGGACAGTGAGGGCCCTGTCCGCTTCCTTCCTGAACCCTTGCACGAAGGGCGAGCTGCTATCAATCTTGGTCGCGGTCCGACTGAGATACAACCCAGCTGGGACTCCCGACCCACGCACGCACCTACTATCACGCCCTTCGACTTGGGGACGTCCATTGTTCCCACCGAGAGAGGGACGTCGGCATCACCTCGCACTGGTGCGCTAGCGCAACCGCCCATGCCTCATTTCTCTTCCATCTCCCCACCGACCACCCCCGCTCCAAGTACTCCTTCACTTGATGCATATACGCTCCATCATTTAGAGACGAACAACCCACCGTTCGATTCCTACGTGGACGATCCGAAATCTGGTCGCTCAGCTCGTCTCCACCAGGGATCCAACATCCCTGGCCGCCAACAAACTCGAGGGGCGGTTAGCATGCAAGGCCCCAAGCCGCCCTTTTCCACGACTGTCTACCTCCTCCCCCAGTCGTTCCTTGAACGCGACGTCATAGCGAATGTCCGATACGAAATGACATTGAGTATAACTCATGGCATGTTCTCCACTAAGAGCCGGTTAGTATTCCCACTCTCATCTCGTAGCTCACTCCAACTTAATCACCATTGCATAGGGTTACCACTCCCATAATTTATGCACCGACCACCGTGCCCCCTCCCATGACACTGGTTCGACAAATAGCCTATCGACAGGAAGGCATACCTCCCAGTCCAGTTCTAGACCCCGACGGATGGAAGCAGCTCCTTCCTGTGTCCATTCATGGAACCCTCGGTGGCCAGAGAGCTCTGACTGTGGACTACACACTATCCCTTGCCATGCCCGTAAGTATTTAGACTTTATTTAAATCAAGGCATTTACCTCATTGTTGAGCTCAATAGTTATCCTATGTTCGCGGTACAGTGATACCGTGCCATTTGTCCGTCGCTTGCGAGGATTCGAACGGGTTGAACCACTTTTCCGACCCCACAGCCCCGCGCGTTCGATTGCGGCGGTCGACTCGCTTCCTCCAGAATCAAGCAGAATCTACACAAGCGGAGGTATACCCTGAATATCACGGCAATGGTCCTTGCGTAAACGCGACCCCTGGTAGGCCCAGGGTCTCTAAAACACCCCTACAGCTCACTCAGCGCAAGAAGGGAAATCGGTCTGGCGGTGGGCAACTAGGACGGGGCACTGCTGGCGTTGCGCCATTCACCATGCCAGCGGATGACGGGGGAGAAGGAGATACGCTTCCATTGTCTGATGAGGCCAACGGACAGGAGATAGGTGACGGAGCTGTCTGGTGCGCGCCGGTGACCTTCACACAGGAGCCATTGGTGAGAAGATTGTACGGCGAGATCCACCTCCCTCGGGACTTGCAGACCACCTGCACGTTCCCTCTCTTCAATATCCTGGTGAGTGAAATCTCCTAGGGTACGAAAGAGCGCTGACGCTGATGTGTGGTCCCACCGCATACACCTAGTATCATGTCGAGCTTCTCGCACCGGTGACGAGCGCTTTTATTCCTGAGGGACAGAGCAAGCCGTCGTCTCGCAAAGGCAAAGCGCCAGCGACCAGGTCTGGGAAGGGGAAAGAGGGTCACGAACGCGTATATCTCTCTCACCCTGTTGAGATTACCACGGATGGGAGGAGAGACGAGCCAACTGCAATCGCGTTCGTGAGGGCGGCCGATTAAACTGGACAGGATTTGGGATCAGAATGTAAGGTATGCGGGATCGAGCGTTGACGATATTTATTTATCTATTGTGGTTTTTTTGGTGCTCGAGTCTGTTGGGTTTCCGGCGACGTGTACAAATCCCACCAACATCGGGGTACAAAACAGAGAATGGGGTCGAGACACGTCGGAGCGCAGAGCGGTGATCGAAGGGCTTTGATTGCAGAGCCCTACACGCGTCGAGCAAGCTCTCACCGTCACACTGACCTTTTCTTCCACTCTTCCACCTTCATGGAACTACACAATGTTCCTCTAAGGGAATTACCAGGTCACGCGCAACAGCTTCGTACTCACCCGTGGGCCGTGGCACAACGACGCGGTAGAGCCATCGGGGTCGTCGAATGGCAGCTCTGTGAGAAAACAAAACGAAGCAGGGAGCGGGCGGTACAAGGGAGGCCTCATGGTTGAGACTTGGTTGTGGTTGCCTCATTGGAGCGGTAGGTACTCGAAACACGTCACGTCCTTCGGACCGAAGCCAGAGCGGATGCGACAGCTCGGGTGCGTTATCACCAAGAGTGGGCGACCTTCAAAACCCAACCAGAAGATGGCCGCTATCGCGATGAATCCATCATTCCATAACAGTAACGCCTCTCGCCCACTCCATCACCCTGACCGCTGACTGAAGGTACCACTGTCTTCTCCTTTGACCTACCTACCTTTATGTTGCGGAGTTCAGAACGCTCCCAGCCAAACGACCGTGACGCTCTGAGCTTGCGCCGACGGCTCAACGGGTCTAGCAGTTATGAGAGCTTGGCAGGTTGGCGCCAAGCCATCCCTTCCTGGGCGACTCCGTGCGTCACAGGTTCAGAGGTTGTGGACAGGCCTATTGTACTGTCGTGCCTTGCACGCCCACAACGATGATGTAAGGCGCCTCAGATCGGGTGGTTAACAATAACTCGAACTTGAACCGTACCTATTTCAAGCCTATTCGTTCTGGAATACATTTCAGATTTGGGTACACAAGCCACATGAAGACTCGCCATCCTTATACCACTGTGGGTTGGTCCTCGAGGCCAAGCAGATACCCTAATGTCTTCCTGGCGTTTCCGCCGCTCATCTACGCGGTCTCTACCTGAAGCTACATGCCCCCCTTCAGGGCAGCCGCGTGGCGACGCCAACATCAGCACTCCTCCACGCTACTCCAACTTGAGCTTGCTCGCGGAATTGCAGGCCACTTCATCCCACTCATCATTGGCCTCCCCCGTCCCGACAAACTATGCAGAACGGATGCCGTCACGATTATCCGTGATATCCCTGGGGTCCCAACATTCCGAATCGCCCTCATATCGGACCAACGACCCCGAAACACGCTCAATGTCTTATTCAGGTTCGACAGTAACCCTTTCAAACCCACCACGCTATTCTGTGCTGTCGCAGAACTCTCGAGCCGCCAGGGAGAGTGCGGGAGGAGAAGGGAGGACTGTGTCTACCTCTGAGTACGCCGTCGATATTATGGGGGGCTTGAAATCTGAACGATGGGCGACACTGCGATTGCACAATGAAATGTCTTCCGCCTCTCGTGCTACTAGGAAGAGAAGGCATCCCCGCTTTTCAAACATGGACACAATTCTGGGCAGCGTGGAGCTTCACCTCTCCAGCCCTCAAACCATCGGGAACATAGAGCTCACGGTGCGTCCACATGGTCGGTAGCACTGACCCTTCATTGATGTTTTTACTCAGTTAAAAGGCAACATCATCACCGGGGCACTGCAGGATGGAGGATCGACAAAGTTCTTGGAGCAAGGATACACTATATGGGATCGCAAATTTGGGGATCCCCGACTCCTATCCCACGACCACGCACACGTTTCTCCAAAGTACGACGGAAAGTTGTCTGGGAGCTGGACGTTCCCTTTTTCCATCCCCTTCCCCACACACGCGGACCTATCTACCTTACGTGCGGTCTATCCAAGGGAATGCGAGGGCCCAGTCCGCTTTCTCCCTGAACCATTGCATGAAGACTCACCTTTAACTCCCTTCGACCTCGGCGGTCCCGCCGGAATACAGCCTAGCTTACATTCCGCACCCGTCCACCCATCCAATATTACGCCCTTCAACGTGGAGACACCTTATATGCCCACCGAAAAAGGAATGCCGGTATTGCCTCGCACTGATACGCCAACGCCAGCGTCCAGACCTGGTTTCGCTCCCATCTTCCCACCGAACCCTATCGCCCCGGGTACTCCTTCACTAGAACCATATATGCACCGTCATTCGGAAGACAGCAACCCACCATCTCCTTCTGACCGTGCAGCGAAACTTGGTCGCTCTCCTCCTCTTCGCCGGGCATCCACTAGTAGCCATGGCCGCCGGCGACCAAGGGGGGCAACCAGTATGCAAGACCCTGAACTCCCTCCGCCCACAACTAGCCGCCCCCTTCCCCAATCGTTCTTAGAGCGAGACGTCATGGTAAATATCCAATACGAGATGACCTTGACTATAACGCATGGTAGATTCTCTACTAAAAGCCGGTAAGTATTCCGGCCCTCTTCCCATATCTCAATTGAACTCAGACACAGTTGCTTAGGGTCAGTACTCCCATCACTTATGCACCAACCACGGTGCCTCCTCCTATGACGCTCGGACGACAGAGAGCGTACCGTCAGAAGGAGATACCTCCAAGTCCAGTTTTCGATCCAGACGGCTGGGAACGGCTCCCTCCTGTGCCAATTCGGGGAACATTCAACGACCAAACAACATTAACCGTCAATTACGCCCTATCCCTCGCCACTCCCGTAAGTTCTCGTACTTTCATCATTCGAAACACATCTAAAATCCGAGCACAGTTGTCCTACGCTCGATTAATACCCTGCTACCTGACAATCTCTTGCGACAATGTCAGTGCATTGAACCTCTTTGCCGATCCCCGGACCCCGCGTGTCCGATTGCGGCGCTCAATTCGCTGCATGGACAATCAGGCGGAGCTCGTTGAGCAGACAGTAGGCCCTAGCTGGTTGGATGGCAGTGGTAGTTTAGGCGGAAACATAGCCCCCAATAAGCCCAGGCTATCCAGAACACCCGGGCCCCTACGACTTATTCAGCGGAAGAAGGACAGTCGGACCCTAGCCTCGTCTGATATCGAAGCCTTCATGCCGGTAGCGAATGACAAGGAGGCGGAGGAGCCCCTTGCGTCATCTAACCAATTTCACACACAAGAGATTGGCGATGGTGCCGTCTGGAGCACGCCAACACAATTTACACAGGAGCCGCATGTAAGGAGGTTGTACGGCGAAATACACCTTCCACAAAGGCTTCAGCCGACTTGCAAGTTCCCCTTGTTTAACATCCTTGTAAGTCTGATGCCTTAAATTATGGTAGTGCCAAGTGTTGACGCACGGCGTGGATATCTAGTACCACGTCGAGCTTCTTGCGCCCGCGACGAACGCATTTGTGCCCGACATGATACACAGCAAGCCATCCCCTCGCAAAGGTCAGCCTGAGAAAGGACGAGAAGGGCAACATGTATACCTCTCGCAACCGGTCGAGATATCTACGGACGCGAGGAAAGATGAACCCGCTCCGATCCCATTTGTGTGGGTGACTGATCCGGTTAACCCTTGAGGCAGGATTTGCGATCAGAGCGTATGTATGCAGTATTTACAGGGAATTCGCACTCTGGTACCCAGTCTTTATTCATCGAACGAATTCATTAAAATTCACTCCACTGCCCTTCCGGACGACAAGAGGCTCTACGTGCGGGGCGGGGCGGCACAACGACGGATATTTCTCTTGTATGAGGGGTTGTTTATTTGACCAACGAGGTTTGCGCCGGCTTGGAGCGCCCTACTGCCGCTGGGATTGTAGGTATCATTGATATCGTGACGGGCGCTAAATCACGTTTTCACACGCCCAACAACTTGAAGTCCCCATGCACGTTAGTCGGCATTAACACAATGCATATTTTATCTTTTACGCTTCGTGGCGATCCTATGCTGCCTTCTCGTCTTCATACGCCCTCTCCCCACCCCTTTATAGCGGCCCCGAGCTCGCCTCAATTGGCGTATACCTATGCTACCTCCACCCCGCCAAACTCACCCACAACATGTCCCTTCTCCCCCTACTTACTCTTCATCACATACTTATTCGAGGTACCCGTGGAGCCCACGCCCCTGGAGGAGGTGGTGCTTTCTCGTCGCCCTCGGTGGGTGTAGTAGGACCTGGTGGGACGAGTGCTCATTGATCCATTGCATCGCTGCTTAGAGCGAAGGTAGGACTAGGTAGGCTTAGGTAGGACCTTGACCGCGATCATCAAAGAGGCGTTCGGGATATCATCGGTCATCGATCCAGATCCAAGCTACATTCCACTCAACCCCTCGAAACGGCACAAAACTCGCCTCAATCGACACCAACTTCGGTGTACGAAACAGAGAACGTGGTCAAGGGCACATCATGATGTCGGAGCAGAGAGCGGTGATTGAGAAGCTCCAATTGATTGCAGAGCGTCGGGCAAGCTCTCAGCGTTACACGCGGACCTTTGCTTCTTACCCTCCTGATGCGCACAATGCTCCTCGAAACAGGCCGCCAATTCAAACGCTACTCCCCTCTTGCTCACCCCGTGGGGTAAACGACTTCGTAGAGCCCGGGTGAAAGGCCACTCCAAACTCGGTGGCGTCATTTCCGGGAGGGGGGAACTCTCGAAACCCATCTGGATGACGGTCTGATGAGGTTGAGGGGAGCTGCTGATAGCTTAAACAAAGCTTAAATGGACGGGCGATGATATGGCGATAAGTCGATCCAGTACTAACATAAACCGGCTGAAGGTATGTATCGCCGTCGTTCATTTCGTGTTGCGGGGTTCAGATTGGCAGAACGCCCCCAAGCCAAGGATTCACCGAGGCCGCAAGAACAGGCCTCTCGCAGTCATAAGAGCCTGTGAGTGTAGTATCTCTTGTGTGTATGATAGGACATATGGTTCATCGCTTATTTTTAGTGGACACCACGCTGTGCCGGAGCCAGATCATCAGGTCAGCGCCAAGCCATTCTTTCCTTCAGAAGAGGCCCTGGACGGCCCTGGACCTAGTAACGAGCGCTTAAGTCGCTTATTGTACTTTCACGAACCCGAAACAACCATCAAGGAGCCCTAACCTGGGGCCGTCAACAATAGTCGTGCACATTCATTCGGAGAACTGGGGGCTTTGATTCGGCTTTGATTCCCACATGCCATCCTTTTATCACCTTGCATCCTCCCGAACATATAGCAGGTACTCCCATGTCTCCCTGGCGCTTTCGCTATTCCTCTACGCAATCGCTCCCTGAAGTTACATACCCCTCTTCAGGGGGGCTGCGCGGCGACGACAACAAAATCCCCCCGCGCTACTCCAACTTGACCTCGCTCGCGGAATCGCAGGCTGCTTCTTCCGATTCATCAGGGACCTCTCCCGCCTCGGTAGACAATGCAGAGCGCGTGCCTCCACGACTGTCTGCGATGTCTCTGGGATCCCAGGTCTCATCGCCGTCGTATAGGACCAATGACCCCGAAACACTCTCGATCCATTCATCGACGACAACTCTTACAAACCCCCCGCGCTATTCCACCTTGTCGCTAGACCCTCGAGGCGGCAGAGAGGGTGCATGCGCAGGGAGGAGGGCTGTATCTACTTCTGAGTACACATTCGACATTATATCAGGCTTCAAATCTGAAAGATGGGCAACACTACGCCTGTACGACGCAAAATCTTCCAGCTACCGCGGTCCCAAGAAGGGAAGGCATCCCCGCGTTTCAAACATGGATACAATGCTGGGCAATGTGGAGCTACACCTCTCCAGCCCCCAGACCATCAAGAGCATCGAGCTCACGGTACGTCCACTTGCAAATACCTACTGGTTCCCTTCATTTGACATTGACATTCCACTCAGTTGAAAGGGTGCATAATTACCGGCGCAATTGGGGATGGGGGATCGACCACATTTTTAGAGCAAGGATACACGCTTTGGGATTGCAAGTTCGGGGACCCCCGACTCTTGACCGACGATGACCACACATATGGTTCCTCAAAGTATGACGGAAAGCTGTCGGGCAACTGGGTATTTTCTTTTTCCATCCCCTTCCCCAGACACGTCGACCTCTCCACTCTGCGAGCGGTTTACCCAGGGGAGAGCGAGGGCCCAGTTCGCTTCCGCCCTGAACTTTTGCATGAAGAGTCACCTTTAACTCCTTTCGACCTCAGCGGCCGTCCGACTGGGATGCAATCTAATTTACATTCCGCCCCCGTCCATCCACCCGACATCACGCCCTTCGATGTGAGGACGCCTTCCATGCCCACCGAGAAAGGAAGGCTGGTGCTTTCCCACACCAATTTGCCAACCCAAGCGCCTATGTCTTATTCCTCCCCCATCTCCCCACCGAGCCCCACTGGTGCCCCGGGTTTTCCTTCACTAGAACCATATACGTCCCTTCGTTCGGATTCCAGAAACCCACCGTCCCATTGCTCCGACTACGCTATGAAACCCGGTCGCTCGCCTCCCGTCCAAGGCGCAACAGCTACCCATGGCCACCAGCGACCCAGAGGTGCAACCAGGATGGGAGACCCTAAGTTTCTTACGACCACGACCGGTCACCCTCTTCCACAGTCGTTCTTGGAACGAGATGTTATGGCAAATATCCAATACGAAATGACCTTGACCATAACGCACGGCAGATTCTCCACTAAGAGCCGGTAGGTCCAACCCTCTGCTTGGATCCAACCCGAACTCAAACACAGTTATGAAGGGTCAGTACTCCCGTCGTTTACACACCAATCACGGTGCCCCCATCCATGACGCTGGGACGACAGAGAGCATACCAACAGAGGCAGATACCACCAAGTCCAGCCCTCGATCCTGGCGGTTGGAGCCAGCTCCCCCCTGTATTGATTCAGGGAACATTGAACGGCCAAAAATCCTTGATTCTCTTCTATACACTATCCCTCGCTATGCCCGTAAGTATTCAGACTTTGAATCATGGCAGTTCTCTGATCCCTCAAGCCCAATAGTTATCCTATGTTCGCGGCACAGTGATACCTTTCTACCTGTCCGTCGCTTGCGACGATGCAAACATGTTAAATCTCTTTGCCGACCCTAGAGCTCCGCGCGTTCGATTGCGGCAGTCGATCCGCTTCCTCCAGAATCAGGCAGGGTATACACAAGGGGACGTAGCCCCTGATTACCGTCAGGCAAACTTCGCAGCCCCCGGTATACTCAGGATCTCTAAAACACCCCTACAGCTCGCTCGGCGCAAGGAGGGGAGTCAATCTGGCGGTGGGCAACTGGGGCGGGGCCCGACTGGTATTGAGCCCTTCATGCTGCCTCCAGATGATGGGGATGAGATCATTGCCTCGTCTGACGAAGCCAACGCACGGGACATTGGCGACGGAGCCGTCTGGTGCACGCCAACACAGTTGACACAGGAGCCGCGGGTAAAGTGGTTGTACGGTGAAATACACCTTCCACGAGGGCTTCAGCAGACGTGCAAGTGCCCTCTGTTTAATATCCTCGTGAGTCCGATGCCTTAAATAAGGGTAATGCACAAGCGTTGACGTATGGCCGTTATGTGGATTAACTAGTACCACGTCGAGCTTCTTGCACCCGCGACTAACGCTTTTGTGCCTGACATGCAAAGCAAGCTGTCCCCTCGCAAAGATAAGTCTGGGGAAGGACGAGAAGGGCAATATGTATACCTCTCGCAACCGGTCGAGATAACTACGGACGCGAGGAAAGATGAACCCGCTCCGATCCCATTTGTGTGGGTGACTGATCCGGTGAACCCTTGAGGCGGGATTTGCGACCAAAACGTATGTACGCAGTATTTACAGGGAATTCGTGCTCTGGTACCCTGTCTTTATTGACCAAACCAATTTATTGATTTTCACCCCGTTGCTCTTCCACTATCCCGGACGACAAACGAACGGGGTTTGCGGCCACCTGGAGCGCCCTACTGTCGCTCGGGATGGAGTTGTAGGTATCATGATGTCGCGACGGGCGCTAAATCACGTTCTCACACGCAGCCTAACAAGCGCCCATACACGTTCAGTCGCCATCAACACTATACACATCCTATCATTTACATTCCCCTGGACCTTACGGTGACCCTACGCCATATTTTCGTCTTCACTCCACGCACACCCCTCTCACCCCTTCAAAACGTCCCCAACACGTCCCTTCTCCCACATACTTTTCATCACGCACTCATACGTCCTCGCACGTATCCTCCCCATACCGGTCCCCACCTCCGTACCAAACTCATACCTAAACCCATCTGCGAAGCTTGTGCTCACGTTCACGAAGGTCCCCGCAGTCCACGCCCCTGGAGAAGGTGAGTACGTTCTTGTCGTCTTGGTGGCACAAGTGCTCGCTATCGCTGCTTTGACCGCAATCACTAAAGAGAGGCGTTCGGTGTCGTAGTCGACGTCGGACGAAAGCAATATCCTGGCGGAGAAAGGGATGGTGACGGTAACGGAGGGTCCATCGAGTTTAAATCTGGGCTTCTCTTCCCGGTCCCAACACCAACAACGTAGTGCTCGGCCAACGCGAAGCCATCCCCGAACAACCTCTACCTCAAGTCCATTCGGGTCAGCACCCAAGCGGTGATAACGAGCACGGAGGTCGGTGGGCAGCACACGGATATTGGGTTTGTAAGGGAAATTGAGGTGTATTTGTGAGAGAACGAGGGAAAGAGATGAAACGAGGTAGGTAGTAGGTAGATAGGGATACAGTATTGCGGGAGAGAGAAGGAGGTTGTTTGAGTATGTAAAGTTCGGGATGGGTATATAAGAATCACTGGGGGGTTTAGTCAATATTAGGTGAACAAGTCGGAGGGGGAGAAGGCGGAGACTCACAAAAAAGGAAGAAAGACAGGGGGGTTGGCGAGCCTGGCCAGTTTGAGTTGGGAATGCATGGTTTCGAGAGCTGGCGGCGTCTATTTGAGACAGGTCTGGGATAGACTGAGGAGGTAGCTTACCAGGGATGGCCGTCAGCTCGCTGTACTGTCATGGGACTTGCTTGTGGTCGTGGCGTGGTGTTTGAGATGTTGTATATGAGTTCGTAATGAAGCCTGCCGACCCAAGTTAACAGAAAAGGAACGAGGTCTAGTCCTCACGCACCTTATGGACCACAGACCGAGCTAGAACACGGCAAGTCAGCAAATCGAAGCTGGCGAGAAGCGATGAGGCAACGCACCAATGTCCCAGTAACAACCCGCCAAGCCGAGGAGACCTCAAATCCACTTCATCGCTGAGAAAACCGAAGGTGAGAGGACACAGACACGACACTGCTCATACATCTCGTTTGGTCGCACACGAAGCAACGCTGCAAACACGCCCGAGCCGGCGTGGACTCGGAAGCCGTGCTGCTGGTGCTTATGCTCTCTACTATGGAGCCCAGCAGCGCTCCTGTTCTAACAGGGCGACTGACGACTGGTCGTGCGGCATCCGGCTCAGCGATCCATCTTGTGCAACCTCACCCTGTGGGTGCGTAAGGAAGCCTCCTGGGCGCTGCATGCAGTCGTGGGGTCGGACCACGGCCACAATGACTGTGGGATCACCCAACTGCCCCGCCTGTTCCCTACACCGGGCTAAACCTGGCTAACCCCCGCCCCAGTTGAGGCTGTTACCCGGGCCCCAGAGGGATGCCCTACGTAACGGTGTAGAAACGGATGCTCGAGAGAAGGGAGTGTGTGTGTCTGCGTCCTCACCCTTGTTCCCCTGGTGTCATGGATAGAGGTAGTCTCCTCGGCCGCTCCGCCAGGAGCCAGATGGATGAAGAGCATGGGGTGAGACTGGGTAAGGGAAGAGTCAGAGAGCGCTTAGACGATAGTGGGGAGGGCGTACCTGAATGTGTTGTTTCTACGAGCGGGCGAGCGTCACTAATGTGAGGGGATGGTGCCGTTGTGGGGACGGTTGATGTTGATGAATGAGGCAGCGCAGAGATGGCAATAGCGATCTAGAAAGGCAGAGGTGAACGACGAGTTAACATTCAAGTACACAACCAGGCATACCATGGGTAGCTCTGCGCTGCGCTTGAGGTCGATGTGGCGACTGGTGAAGGAGAGCCTACGGGCATGATGATGAGAGAGGTGTTGGTGTGCGACGTGGGCGAGCGAGGAAGATATTGATAAAGGGTCTCCGTATGGATGCGAGAGAGGGGGGAAAGCTCGAAGGGCTGAGCTGATGAGAGAAGCGAGGGGATTCCAGCGAGCCTTTTATACGCGAGCGGCCGCCAGTTCTCCTGTCCAGTGTATCAACCCCCGACTCAGCCCCCGACTCAGATCGAGTGACCAAGCGATCGAAATGGCGTAGATGGCGGGGCTGACTGAAATCTTAGGCCGCGTCGGTATGGCTCATGGAGCCTGGAAAGGAGACATGGTGCACTCTCGCGTCATTGGGTGTATTGGGAGCCTTATCCCTCCGTCTGGGTTTGAGGTTGGCGCTTTGGGTGAAGCCCCTGCTGTTTCTCAGTGAGTTACCCCTGGCGAGGAGATGCTGGTTGAGGGACACGATGGTAGTTGACGCGACACGACGCGTAGATGGTGGTTTCGGTCGACGACGCGCCGTCAGGGGCATGATCAAACTCGTGGGCGATTCGGTCCCTTTGCCGCCCAGTCATCGCACACGTTCTCTTCTTCATCTCTTCTTCATCGCCCTTAGGCCACAGAGCGGTTAGCAAGGACATGGATCGTCTCTGAAGACTGGAATGGAGGAAGAGCTCGTTCAAGTCGCCTCTGGTACGCTCGAGTCAAACGATCATGACAATACATCTCCCTAGATCGGCAATAGGGGAGGTCAGACCTCGATTTTTGACGTCGGTTCCGACCTCTCTAATGTGTCTCCAGATATCTCCCATGGCGCACGCTGACGAATTTAAGGCTTCGGGGGAGTACTTGGTGTCGGCAGTGAGTGGAATAGGGTCGAAGGGCGTTTGATATGAAGGGCGCTCGATTTCTCCAGAAAATCTACGATGAATGACCCGATGTCTCACGAAGACCACCCCCAGCCCGCCTTCACCCCCAAACGATCGGCCCAGCATTGTGCTGCTACGCGCGTACCCGCAGCAGTCCACGCAGACGATATCTTCCCGGGGAGCTACACGCGCTTGGAGGGGTCTAGAGATGGGAATGAATGCCTCTGTAGGTTGTTCCTTTCCCTCTATGAGATCGCGATTTCACCAATCTCCCGCTTACCAGGGTCCTTTAACCTCCATATAACCCCCCAACCAAACCCTTACCTTCACCTAGAAGCGTACGAGTGGTTCATTCAGATGGATAACACGGTGGTGGTAATCTTCTCGCTCCTGTCGTGTGCATATCATCGACCCGTCGTGACAAAATGATGGGCAGCATTCTCGCTCCGTATAACGCATCCCAGGCCTGGAGGATCGTCCGGGCCAAGTGTCGCGCTCCATCCCATACGTCGTAGACACCCAAGCACCAGCTTTCCACCACTCGGCCTCAACGTGACCATCTCGCCTCCGAACAGGCTTCCTCCCTTTTTGATCGCGAAGAGAACGGCTGCTGTGTCTCCACTTGAATCAACTCACCCAACGCTGGCGCCTCGGTGGTTCACCTACTCATCAAGCTCACTGGTGTGGGCAAGGTAAACTCGGGCCTTCCCCCAAGCACGTCGGGATTCTTCCTGACATTGGAGACCGTGGCACTTGGTGGCCCAACAACGAGAACTTGGAAGCGCGCTCGGTTATGGTGGCCCGAGGATGCGGTTGGGATGGACACAAGTGGAAGGTAGAGGGGATTGAGGGAGGATGAGGCTACGACACTGTGGTGGCCGGAGCCGCAAAGAAACTCCGGCCACACCCTCGAATGCAACACCATCGCCCGGCCCATATCATGAAGACGTCAGAGTACCTCGACCGCAAGTACTTCTACTCAATTTTACCCTCCCGCTACTTCTACGCTCGGCCCCAGCTACCATGGACGTACTAGTATCCAGTTTTGACGAACCACGAAGGGCAATACCGAAGAGCGAGATCTCGACCAGCGCCACTGAACCGCCCGAATCTGCTGGTCGACGCAGGAAGGACACTGGCTCTCCTGTTTAGCCTCGTCTGGCTACCCTCGTGAAGGGTGGACTGGTCATCCTTCTCTTCGCCTCGCTTCTAAAGGGGCCCTGTCATTCATATGGCGGCGAGATTAAACAGAGCACCGAACGCAGCCTTATCTCCCTCTGCTATCACCGGGCAAGCATCTCGCCCGCTCCTACCCACGTCCTCCATCCCTTCGGACAGGTACCGAGGCCTCTAGGAAGGACGCCAGGGCGGGTCATGACAAGGCGAAAGAGATCCTATTCAAGGGACGTCTAGTGGGGACGATCGAATTGTTCATGCACCACCTTATTTCTCGTGTCCTTGGATGCCAAGAGGACTTAGGATCTGTCCCAGCCCTCAGTGATTACCTCTCGACTGCGAAACAGGTAGGTAGGTGGGTGTGTCTGAGGAACGGGGTTTGTCAAAGACATGCTGATTTTGGGTGTGGGGACGAGAGTACGGTGAGCGTATTCCCCCCACAATGTCCAGCTGACAGTCCAGCTCGCCCACATAAGAGGAATGCTTGATTGGAAAGGATCCGTCGGCTGTAATTCATTTCATCTCAGCCCCCACCGCAAAGCTCTGAACGCCTTCGTCCGCGCTCCCGTCGGTTCGTTCCTTGCAACCCTTTCCCTATGTGACCCTTATCTTTATCTCACAAAGTTACCTTCCTGATGTAAGGCTATAAAATGCACGCAATTCACAGGACGCGACTCGCTTCGAAACCCACGATCAAAGCACGGGCGCTTAATCGCAATCAACCGTGGGTTCGGGCCATGCCACCCGCCGATAGGTTCTGGTACGAGCTGGCACTACTGAGGGGAGCATCTTTTCTTTGCTCCTGAGTCCAAGGTAGCTGGTCTTCCTTGAAATCTGCATTCTCTCTCGAGCCCTTTGGTGAACCTACGCCGCCGCACCCGATCGCGAGACGTGTGGCCAAACGACGACCAACCCGAATAGCCCCAGACCTTCTCGTTCCATGGAGCATACAGAAATGGACAGTCATCATTGTACATATTTTTGTATAAAGATCTTAGGACCTCGTGCGCGTGACAGCAAGTGGGGTGTGGGTTTGTGTGTGTGGGTGTACGGTGTGGGTGTGGGTGTGTAGAAGAAGTTCTTCCGGTTCGGACACATTGCGAATGGCGGACTCACCCTCAGGCCTGGTTGTTTGAAGGGGATACATTAGGTGTATCGAAAGGGGCGATAATAGCACAGGGAGGCAGTGGTACATCATCAAGAGATTGCCAAGCTCAGAACTAGGAAGGCTCTCCGGAGAATAAATCGATGTTTCTGTCTCTTTCCAACGTCGTCACCCGCCAGTGCGATACCCGATCTGCTGGGTAGAAGTCCTCCGAGTTGGGGCTTCGAAACCCAACCTCCAATGCGGTCTCAAGTATCATGGGCCAATTATTTGCGTGTTTCCGAATCGGGATTCTTGCCACAAAACATCGCTCTTGTCACAATAGCCACGGACATTTCTCTGTGAATCTATCACACGTTGTAGGCGCGAGGCCCGGAAGAAGCCTTCATGCCAGTATATCGATTCGTGCTGCTGACATTGACTTCCATCTCTTTCCCTGCCCTCTCCTTTCTCCACTATCGGTTCGCCATGTCTGGCGGCTGCTCCATACTCACCAACCCCGATATATCGGGACGAGGTGTTCTAATCGCGGTCTACATGCAGAATATTCTGTGCTTTGTCCCCGCTGTTTGGGCTGTCCAGGGCGGCGAAGTGACAGAGTACGAGCTGGACTCAGTCGAAAATCATTCCACGACCAACCTCATCCTGGCATTCGGCATCCTGTTATCCTGCATTGTCCAAGCATCAGGCAGTCGCGGCCTATCCAACTACCATGGCCTGATCATATTGAGCATGAGTTGGATGAACAATACTAACGCCTTCGTTTACTTCCTGTTGTATGTTCAAAACCGATCTCAGGAGGGACCGGATTCAGTGGAGCCGCGGTGGTCTGCGTGGACGAAGCACATCAAGAATGGGATTGAAGGCGTCCTGCGCCCGTTTGAAGGTGAGTCTATGCCATTTAATTTCCACTGCAACCTGGCCCTACCTGGCCTAACACACAACTTTTATGAGGCTCGTCCCGTGTCGCCGCCAGACCTGAAGGTCGGTTTGTTGTCGCGTGTTTTGTCGATTCTCAGCATGACGGTGACCATTTTAGGGTCGAACATTAGGGGCGACATCATGAATGCTGTCAAGATTTTGTTCAAGCGCGTCGTCTACGGTGTACCATAGTGGCATGGTCCAATTTCGATTTTTGATTTTTGATCTAGCCGTGCGGGAACGGATTTCGGCCGCGTGCCCGGCGCCGGGGGTAGGGTGCCCGACCTGTATCCCTCCTTCCCTTCATTTGTGTGAGTATATGAGGTGGCTCGAGAGTTAAATAGAGTCTCCCAAGGGTCAGGAAACGATATAAACACGATTCCCCAAAATCCGAGATTTTCGGAGTGTCACTCATCCCCTGCACTCGGTGAGGCTCTGGTCGAGCGCACGCACAGATACCATTGAGATACTGGTTCCATTAGCCCCTCAATACAATCCCATTTACTGTGGGCATTTTTGTATAAGCTTGTGAGCCCTCGGTGGCCTACCCAATAGGTTGGGAAGTTCTCTGGTAGGCTGTAGCAGGTGCTCACTGCAACTTGAAGTGCTGACACACGAAAGCGAGATCCTGAGGGAGTGAGAGGGGTGTGTGTTCACACAAAAATTGCTGTCCAGTGTGGTGGCCTTTATTCAAGGAAACCAGTTGTGTGCTCAAATGGACATACGCCGGAAACCCATCACAGAGCTGAAGGCGACGAACGCTTCGCCGTCCGATTACTGTGCGCGAAAGTAATTTGAAACCTACTTCCGATCCCAAAAAACCACCTACCAGGATGAAAGGCCATCCGTAGGAAGCATGCCTCGGGATGACCGCCCCAATTGGGCCTAAAATTGGTTCTTGGAGTCTGCTGTTTCGATACCGGGAACGCTCTAGAGTAGCCGTGCGGGGGCTCACCCAAATCTAATGTACGGTCCGGAAAAGGGTGAGTGATTCTAAAGGGAAGGGAATTGGGGAGTATCAATCTTATACTAGACATGGTAACGTTGGTGATCTTGCGCTGCCTTCCCTCTGCAGCGTGCTTGACCATTCGCAAATATGAACCTGGTGCCTATTAAATGGAGCACTTCACTTCAACTTGAATGGTCGGTTTTCATTCCTCCCCAACACACCAACAATAGTGTACTGCCATAATAGGGAATTATTCTACGCATTCCTCAAGAGTCCAGCCTCTTCTCCTCTCCGAGTAGAAAATGTCATGATACGCCTCGACGCTTGCCCGACGCAGAACCACCTGTGACCTCGGTAACAAATTACGATGCTGTCCGGTGACCTGGGCCATAGCATTTCTATCTAATTAAACTGGTATCAATTAGCCTCACACTAGGACTTAAATTCATAGCATCGGTATGCCTTTACCTCTCGAAGTTCCCCCCCCCCCCACAATTTCGCAATGAACAGTTCAGAGCCGCGGTCACCTGGTGGCATTCCGAAAATCTCGGATTTTGGGGAATCGTGTTTATATCGTTTCCTGGCCCTTGGGAGACTCTATTTAACTCTCGAGCCACCTCATATACTCACACAAATGAAGGGGAGGAGGGATACAGGTCGGGCACCCTACCCCCGGCGCCGGGCACGCGGCCGAAATCCGTTCCCGCACGGCTAGATCAAAAATCAAAAATCGAAATTGGACCATGCCACTATGGTACACCGTAGTCGTCCTTGTCCTCGGCTCTGTCCACCTCACTGTGATGGCGGCCCTGGGGCTATGGCTTTGGAGTGCCCCCCAGTCTTTCGGAACCCCCGATACGGATCCGCAGTGTGCATTCGACTTCGCTGATCTCACGATTCTGGGTCTGCAGGTCCCATTCGATTCAAAGATCCTGCGAGTCTTCTCCCTCGTTATGTATTCCATGTTCCTCATCCCTGGCCTCAACCTCCTCGTTCCGATGGTGGTGTTCCTCGGGCCTTATCTTTGGCACCACGCTCGATATCCCGAGGTGTCCCTACCGAGAGTCGCGGGGCCTCGTGCTGACCAACCGCTCGTTGTCGATGTGACACACCGCCTTCAAGCCCCGGTGCTTCACGGTGGCGCGCCTCAATCTACTCCGAGCCGATCCCTCAAGGCCGCCCTCTCTAACTTCATTCGTTCGCCTACCTTCCCTGTCTACCTGGGCCTGGGTCTGCTGTTCCTCGTCAACGTAATCTTCATTATCGACATTGAGCTCACACTCTGGCATAATCGTGGTTTGCAAGGCAGAGAGGAAACACAGTGGGGATTCGGTCAGATTCTTGCCATGCTTCTTCTGTTCATGCCTTTCCGGGACCTCGTGGAGGCCATCTTTCGAAGGCGTCAAGAAATGGAGACCAAGTTGAACAACGCCTTGAAGAAAGCCATCGACGCTGGCGACAGCAGGGAAATAATTCGGTGGATCAACGCAGGTGCCGATGCGAGCATCCGGTCAGACCGTGAGTTAAACACGCCTTCCTTTCTTTCATATGCTACGCGGGATTCGTGACGCCCACCCATACAGGCAGCCATTGGACAGCACTCGAGGCGGTCTCCCTTGTCGGAGACTGGGATACACTTCGCGACATCGTCAAGTTAAATGTAGACGTCACCATTCCATTTAGAGGTATGTTGGGCAGGTATCGTTGTTGATGAGCTTCTCATAGCCATTTCTGTTGGACGCAGATGGCCGGACCGCGCTTGAAGTAGCGTCTCTAGGAGAAGGATGGGGGGCCGTTCACTCCCTTATTGAGGCGAACGCGGATATAAACTCTGTCTTTAGAAGTACGCCCCCTTCAGGCTTCCCTACTGGCGTGCCCGGCTAAGTCGACTGACAACCCCCCCTCAAACTAGGCGGTGACACTAAAACGGCTCTGCACGCTGCGTGCCGTCTCAAGGGGAACGCTGTGATTAGGTCGTTAATACAGAGGGGGGTTGACCCGACTTCCACATCACGTACGTACCACCTTTCTGGACCCGGCGACACTCGGGAAGATCTGACCCCATAATTAAACTAGAGGGCCCAAGTGCATTCGAGGTTGCAATCCTGGCTGGGAACACAGAGGGGGCTGAAATCATTGCTCAAATTCTCAACCCAAGCCGGACTGCGCTGGAGGTGGTCACCTGTTTGCGTAAATGGGAGCTCGTTCGCGCTCTTGTGGCCGGAGGGGTTGATATCAACACTCCATTCAGTGGCAAGTATAGCCAACTCGTGACGGAAATTCGATGTTATGCTAAGATTTCGTAGATCAGCGCACTGCACTCGAAGTGGCTTATGTCTCAAACGATCTAGAGGGGGTCCGCGTCGCCTGTGATTTAAAGGCCAACGTCGAGGAGCCGTTTACAAGTACGCCACTCCCCGATATCCCTTCCTTTCAACACTAAAATAATCCATATCGCGTAGCCGGACAGGCAGCCTTAGATATGGCTATCGCAGCTGAGAACTGGGAGTGTGTCCACCTTTTGGCGAGCATGAACGGTCAGACAGCACTCGAGACTGCAACCTTGACCGGGCGTTGGGCGGGTGTACGTGAACTCACGGCTAAGGGTCAAGCTGATGTAAACGCCCCATTTCGAGGTATGTCCGTCAACTGTCCCGGACGATGCCTACGGCTTTAATGGAAACTTAAACTGCCGCAGACGGTCGGACCGCCCTCGAGGTGGCCATCCTGGCTGAGGAATGGCTGGTCGTCTCTTCTCTCATCAATGCAAATGCCAACATCCACCGTAACTTTTCTGGCAAGTCCTACATTTAACTTCGGTCCTTACACTTCCTCATTTCCCCCTTAAGATGGCTCCGGAACAGCACTGCGTGCAGCGTGTGAAAAGGGCTCTCTAGCGACAGCCAAGTTACTTTTAGAGAGAAGTGCAGACCCTAATGTCACAGGTAAGGGAGGTTAGAGCGACACTCTAGCGATGTGGCATCCCGGTGACTTTGTGCTCGTTAGGACCTCAGAAAGCAGATTCGTGCCTTCATATCGCATGCTCCGCGGGAAGAGAGGACTTGGTTGAACTCCTTCTGGAGCACGGGGCATATCTCGACATCGAGGGTAAGTCATCATGGCCAATATCGCCCTAGATTTATGGCACTAAATTATCAGCATATATTGTCAGATGGAAACGGGAAAACAGCACTCGATACTGCATGTATGCATGCACATATCCAATGTGTGAGGGTACTGCTGGAACGTGGCGCGAGACCGAACGAAGGTGGGGCAAATTTCCTATGTCAACTGTCTCCCATCAAACCCAGTCACTAGTCACTCACCACAACGCCTTTTGGGCCCTCCATTCTAGATTCTGAAAGTATGCTGAGTGATCATGCGGCCATCCTTTTCCATTACTCGGAGCAAACGGGGTCAGTCGACGCACTAGACGGAGCGATTCGTCTGATGCGGGCAGTGCTTGAGCATCACCCACCGGGGCACGCGGATTGGGCCAATTATCTTCAAATCCTCGCGGTGTCTCTCTATTCCCGGTTCAAAAAGGTCGGGTCCATGAGCGATATCGATGAATCTATCCTTCTGGAAAGAGAACTGCTTGAACTTCACCCACCAGGACATGAAGCCCATGCGATCTCGCTCAGGTTCCTCGCCATCTTCCTCCACTCGCGCTCTGGGAAGTCAGGGTCAATCCCCGACATGGACGAGGCAATTCGCCTGAATCGAGAATTGCTCGAGCTCTACCCACTGGGGCATGCAGGGCGGGCCAATTCCCTCCGACATCTTGCTGGGTCCCTCCACTCTCGCGCTGAGATATCGGGGTCCCTCACCAACCTAGACGAGGCAATTCGTCTGAAGCGTGAAGTGCTCGAGCTTCACCCACCGGGGCATGCACAGCGGGCTAGTTCTCTCCGACATCTTGCTGCGTCCCTCCACTCGCACTCTGAGATATCAGAGTCTCTCCTTAACCTAGACGAGGCAATTCGTCTGAAGCGGGAAAGCCTTGAGCATCACCCACCGGGGCACGGAGATCGGGCTGGTTCTATTCATATCCTCGCAGGATCCCTCAAATCCCGCTTTGAGAAGGCCGGGTTCATGAATGATATCGACGAAGCAATCCGCCTCTACAAGGAAGTGCTCGAATTTTGCCCACCAGGACATGAAGCCCACATTAGGTCCCTCGACTACCTCGCGGCTTCTCTGCACTCACGCTCCGAGAAATCGGAGTCGATTGCTGACATGGACGAGGCAGTCCGTCTCAAGAGAGAAGCGCTTAAACATCACCCACCGGGGCACGCAGAGCGGGCCAGCGCTCTTCAAACTCTGGCGTTATTCCTCTACTTCCGCTTCAAGAAGGTCGGGTCCATGAATGACATCGACGAAACGATCCGCCTGGGAAGGGAGGTGCTCAAACTCCACCCACCGGGATGTGAACCCCGCATCTTGTCCCTTACATTCCTCGCGGTCTCCGTGTGCTCGCGCTCCCAGAAATCGGGGCTTATCACTGATCTGGACGAGGCAGTCCGTCTGATGCGGGAAGTGCTTGAGCACCACCCGCCTGGACATGCAGAGCGGGCCAATTCTCTTCACAATCTCGGGGTGTCTCTCTACTCTCGCTTCAAGAAGGTCGAGTCCATGAAAGACATCGACGAAGCAATTCGCCTGGAGAGGGAACTACTCAAACTCCACTCACCAGGATGTAAACCCCATATTCGGTCCCTCACTTCCCTCGCCGTCGCCCTCTACTCGCGCTCCGAGAAGTCGTGGTCAATTCTCGACATAGACGAATCAATTCGTCTGACGCGGGAAGTGCTTGAGCACCGCCCGCCCGGGCATGTAGAACGGGCCAATCCCCTTCAAAACCTCGTGGCATCTCTCTCCTACCGCTTCAAGGAGGTCGGGTCCATGGATGACATCAACGAGTCGATCCACCTCAACAAGGAAGTGCTCGAACTTTATCCACCAGGGCATGAAAACCATATTGAGACACTCAGGTCCCTCGCGGTCTCCCTCAGCTCACGCTCCAAGAAGTCGGGGTCAGTTCCCGATCTGGACGAAGCGATTCGACTGAAGCGGGAATTGCTTGAGCATCATCCACCAGGGCATGCAGGGCGGGTCAGATATCTCGAAATCCTCGCAGAGTCCCTTGATTCTCGGTTCGAGAAGGTAGGGTCAATGAGTGACATTGATGAAACAATTCTTCTACAAAGAGAACTGCTCGAAATTCACCCATCAGGGCATGAAGCCCATGCCAACTCCCTCAATTCCCTCGCCGTATCCCTCCACTCGCGCTCCAACAAGTCGTGGTCAGTCCCCGACATAGACGAAGCAATTCGTCTTCAGCGCGATGTGCTCAAGTATCGCCCACCGGGACACGCAGAGCGGGCCAGTTCTCTCCGAGAGCTCGCAGCGTCCCTCCAATTCCGCTTCAAGAAGTTTGGGTCTGTGAAGGACATCAACGAAACAGCCCACCTATATAGGGAAGTGCTCGAACTCCACCCTCCAGGGCATGAAGCCCATGTCGATTCTCTCAATTCCCTCGCCGTCTCCCTTCACTTGTGCTCCAAGAAGTCGGGGTCGATTTCCGACCTGGACGAAGCAATTCGTCTAAAGCGGGGAGTGCTTGAGCATAAGCCACCGGGTCATGCAGAGCGAGCCCATGCTCTCCAAAATCTTGCAGCGTCCCTCTACTCTCGCTTCCAGACGGTCAGGTTCGCGGATGACCTCGCTGAAACAATACGCCTGGAGAAAGAGGTGCTAGAAATTCACCCCCCGGGTCACGGAGAACGGCCCACCTCACTGAAGAATCTCGCTAAGTCCCTCCGCCTTCTCTCTGGCGCAACCGGCTCAGCCATCCATAGCGAGGAGGCCGATGGTCTGGAACGAGAGGCAGGCGAAATGCTATCCAAGTCCTCCGAATGAGCGATATCGATAGCTCCTATCCACCTGGCACCTCTTCCTTCAGAATTCTCGTCGCATATCGCCATTCTTACTCAAGTTGTACTCGAAGCGGACACACCCTGAACTTTGTTCTTCTCGTTGATGGAACTGGTTTGGGCTGAGGGCCGTATACCCACCGCATCGCTCGGCGCTTTAGCAATCCACCGACTTCATGGCACATGCTCGCGTTGGCGCCTATCTTCGTTCTCCGTAGACAAGCTAATAGAATTGCCGTCTCAACTTCACTCTTCTCTCCGCCTTCCTTAAGGCTGGTCCTGCCCCCTGTCACATCCCTTATCCTCCCTGCACTTGCGAGCTATCTTATTTCCGGTTTACGGACGTATCATGACATATTATTAAATTTATTCTGTTCTTTCGGACTTTACTAGGCTTAAAAGCTTAATACATCTAAACCATGAGAGGCCACGAGAGACCATGGGCACCCAAGTGGGGGTTCTCACTCATCATAAAAAAAGTCGGTAGCATTTGTGGGTGATATGCCCAACATATGCACATAACGAAGCATTCAGGTAGAAAAAATGCGTGGTGTGCGCATAGCGTCGCATATCGGCACCACCTGTGCAGCACAAAGGGTGCATCTGTGCAGCAGTTGTGCGTCGAGGACCGGATATGCAAGCGGATATGCACCGAGATGTGGGCGGTGGGCCTTAGGATGAAATTTGAATCAACTTACCTCACAAAGCGCCGACTGACGCATCCTCCTCTAGAAATGCGTACGCACCCGCCCTCCAGATCGGTGGCGAGCGCCTAAGTCGGAGCGAACTTGCCCACGTTCGGAGAGTCCCGAAGCGTGACGTCACGCGTTCAGTCACGGCGTCACATATAGCGACGCGTCCATCGCGTTCCTTCGTCGCGTTCCTTTCTTCCCTTCCCCCATCATCTCCTCCCGCCCGCTGTCAGCGTCCTCCCCGCCGTCAATGTCCGTTGTCGTTGGCCATCCCCGTCCCTTGTGCCCTGATCGACGGCAACCGTAGTGATGTAGGCTGGACATGGGAGATCTTGGCGATGCGTTGGTGAAGTGCTCGAGGTGCATGTCGTCCAGTTCTCCTCTCTCCGCGCCAAACCTGAAGTTTCCTGGTCACCCAGATCATCTTCACCGCTCAATCACCTACCTCACACTATGACCACCGCTTTCCATGACCCCGCCTAGTGTGATTCGCCCAGATACCCCTCACACAGGAGTTCAGGACCCCTTCTCAATGTCACGCGAGCGTCCTACGCACGCGAGCCCTCGTTCTATGGCCTACATATCCCTCTCGTACTCTACATCTCTATATACTATTTCTTACAATATACTGGATTTCCTGCACGCTGTTCTGTAGAGTTTGCCCTCAAGTCGGAGACGCAAGCGTAGCCGTCGATACGCGCGCGTAAATTCCGGCTGCATTTGGGCTGCACATCTGGTCCCCGGCTGCACAAATGCGGCTGCTTGCATTTGTGCAGCTAATATTCCATCCACTCAACGAATGCAGCCCGCCCCCATATCTTCGCATATCACCCACAAATGCTATCGACTTTTTTTATGATGGCCTGGGCTTGATGCTTGATGGACAATGTACACCAGATTGAAAGTCACTTTTTCTAGCCACAGAACGTAGACACTATCGTCAGTCCCCTACTTATATACGGTACCTCTAAGTCTACCCACCTACCGACGAGCCGAGCCCACCCAGTCAATGTGACGTGCGAGTTCGCCCCTCGTCTGTACTGTAAGATCGTACTTTGAGCTTGAGCGTCAAACATCACGCATCGCCCCTCCGCTGAAGAACCTGTTCAGATTATCCTCCTAGCCAACGTCACCCGCTGTTTGACGAAGGGAACATTACACTCATCCATCCAGGTCACTGGAACGGGGTTTTTCTTACAATCTTGATGCCTGCGACGAGTTGATGAAGGGGAGGATGAGGCTCGGATGATGGTCTTGGATAGGATGCCTCGGAAACAGGGAGCAGGGCAGTGGATCCCCCATGGAGCGCAGTAAAACGAGCGTCCCTATCCTAATGGGAATGATGGAGGAAGATCGATGGACGAGGGAGTAGCCGTACATTGAGCTGTCGGTGATACTACCGGGCAAGGAAAATGCAGCGAGGTCGAACCCGCAGGCTCGGTAACCACAATGTCACTTCCTGCCACTTACGCAGCAGGGCGTCCAGTCTGGCAAGTACACTCCCAATCGAGACGTATGCTATATTCAGTCTCTCGACCGCTACTCGCAGACTCGCGGTGGGGATTCCCCAAAACTGGGGGCAAGAGCTTGTCGTCAGCATCTTGCTCACAGATGTGCCCTGCGGCTGTCTGGACCCTCGGGGGGGGGGGGGGGGGGGGAGTTGAAGTTGTAGGGGTGAGAACCGCGTTCGGGAAGGTGGTGGGATGTGCTCCTAGGTGTGAGATCATGGCCAGAAGCCTGTGCCAGTTTCGCAACCCCTCAAAGCGTGGAAGAATCTTCTTCTAGGCTCGACTCCAGCCATTAATGGGCCTTGATGTGAGGTATTGGCCACAAAATGCCCTCCTCTCACAGCACCCTGGCAGACCGGCTTTCGAGTCTAACCTTCGTTGGTCCCAACTCGAAAGCGCTTCCTTCGGGGTCTCCCCGTTCGGCGGCCGGGTTTGGGAGCGGGTAGTGTTAAACCCATTTTTTGAAAAAGAGGAAGATGCTCAAGGGCTATGCATAGCTACTAGGGGGTATACGCACCTTTTCGCCAAGGTATACATGAGAGAGAGCGAGCTGCTCATGTTTGGCTTGCTGCTGAGATCATCGACCCAGATCGTAGGGCCCCCTCTGAGACGATGGAGGTCGAGTGGGGAAAAGGCTGACTGGGAGGCTAGGTCAATAATTGACGCGACACGACGGTGGTTTGGATCGAAGGCGCATCTATGGCGTCAGGGGCATCAAGCTCGTGGGCGATTCGGCCCCTTTGCTTGGCGATCACACTCGTCATTATCTTGGGTTCTGCTCTTCTTTATCACCTTTGACCGACATGGAGGCCACAGAGCGGCTAGCAAGGACATGGATCGCCTCTGGACGGGAAGAAGAACTCGTTCAGATTGCTGCAGGTACGCTCGAGATACACGATCATTGCAATACTCCCTCTAAATCGACAACATGTCCCCAGATATCTCCAATGGCCAGACCACGCTGTTGAATCTAGTCAAGGCTTCGGGGGAGTACTTGGTGTCAGAAGAGAGCGGGCTACGGTCGAAAGGCGCGGAATTCCTCTCTAAAATCTTGGAAGTGTGCTGATTGAAACGCAGGTGTCGAACTGCTATCTCTGGTCCTCGCCAAATTGGCGCCAGACTTGCTCAACAGACCGGCGGGTGTGAATATTTGCTTGCCTTCTCAAATCGCAACACTAAAACTGCTGGAATAGTGCGGACTCTGGCCAACTTCTATTCTGATAAGCTAGACGATGCAGACACTATCATTCCTGCTCTGCAGGGACTGGTCACCCTGGCGTCCTTCCCTACTTTCGGTCCTGCAGAAGCGACAACCGTGATAGAGAGGTAGGTTCTCCCTTTAACGAGTACGCAAGTAGTTGATTGTACTCTAGCTTGCTGCGGCATGTCAAAATGAAGGCCTTGACTCAAAACCATCGGTTCAAAGTCTTCTCCATCATAGATTCGGTAATGGCCAACCAACGAGAGGGTAGGCGCCAGCTCCCACTTTTTCTTGCTTGTCTACTGACCCCTGTTGCAGTGCTCAAGGGCATGGGAAACAAATTTTTGGACGGCTACGTCTCTCTGTGTGAAGGAGAGAAGGACCCGCGTAACCTAGTCCTCGTTTTCGCCATGGACCGAGTTATCCTGATCGAATTCGACGTCTCAGAGCGTGTGCAAGTGAGCCGCCGCCACTTCGCTTTTGTCCAGGACGTCGATTCTGACGCCATTCCAGTCGCTGTACGATGTCATATTCTGCTACTTCCCCATTACCTTCCGACCTCCCCCAAACAACCCTGGAGGAATCACTGCAGATGACCTGCGGTTGACGCTCAGGTACGTCCTCGATATCTATTTTAAAAGCAGGATTCCGACCCATTTCAGATCGGTTGTCGCAGCCACGCCTCTGTTTGGGCCGCTTGCAATTCCACACTACCTCGACAACCTTGCTGCCGTCGGCCGACCTGCCAAGGCACGTCTTTCTCTCCTACCCAGAGTGAAATAGGCTGACGGGGCATCCATCCTAGAGGGACATTCTAGAAACCCTCAACGTTTGTCTCCCAATATACGGACCCAAGATAGCCCGGTCGTTTGCTCGTAAACTATGGAATTCTTTGAAGCTCGAGGTAAGCACAGTCGTCGTGAATTGCCACAGTTATCCCACATAATTCGCAGGTATTCCAACCAGTGGATGTTAACACAGAGCAACTAGCTCTGAAGGCCCTCCAAACCCTAATCAACACTATATACGCATCAGAAGAGGGCGACGAGTCTCGGACGGACATTCAAGGTCTGGCTCGCGATGCTTGTGAAGAGTGCCTAACCATTCTCCGGGAACCCGAGAAAAGTCAAGCACGACCCGCTACTCGCGTCCTCTGCTCTTTCATGACCACCACGCGTAGGTCCACCTCCACCGTTAAAGATGCCCGGCTGAAAATGATATCCCACAAGCGTCTGTGGCGAAGTTTACCGTATCTCAAGCCATCCCCCACTTGACGAAACTCTTCATCAACCCCGATGAAGTAACAGCACGGCCCGCTACCCTCGTTCTTCTGGCGCAGTTCATCGAGGCAGCTCGAGACGCCCAAGAAGGTGACACCACGGCCGACATCTTCCTCCTACCCTACAAAGACGAAGTGCTCGGAGCGCTTTCCGGCGGACTCAAGGCACACAATCTGCGTCTTCCTTCCCTTGGAGGACTGAAAGGCCTGGTTACGACAAAGCGGCTGCTCACGGACCAAGAGCTGGGTTTTATCGTGCACCACATCGACGAGATCATTCAAGACCACCCAGACCAGTTCGACGATATCAGCGACGGGGTCTTGGAACTCTTAGGATCCATCGCGGAGGTGTCCCCTCAAAAGGTGGTCGAGCAAACTCTCCCCATTCTCTTCGGCGGTCTACCGGGCGTTGCACCAGGGCGGGATGCCGCAGCGGAGCGAGCACAGGTTTGGAAGGCCCTCTCGTATCTCCAGACGCTCTGCATCGAGCCCCAACTATTCGATACCCTTGTTGTCCGCCTGACGACCAAGTTGGAGATGTTGTGCTCAAGCACTGGTAGCGTCGCCGATGGGGAGCCTAGTGCGGCGTACGCGCATGCGATTCTCAAGACACTTGCGAATACCCTCCAGGTTAAAGTTTCGAAAATGCATGCGGATGTGGCGAAGTACCTCGAGAGGCTCGTGGTTCGCCTGTTTAACCTTTTCGTGTACGCGGCGCTGGAGTCTAAGGAGACCGCGGCTATACTCCTGGAGGACCCGAGGTTGCTACAAGCTGCGGCACAGTGCATGACGCTTGTGGTCGGGTCGTTACCCCAGTCGTGAGTTTGTTTTTCCTTTGCTCGTTTATTATAAATTTTCATGTCGGTTCTCTAGACGTCAAGATCCATACGTCAAGTCACTGCTTTTGGCCCTTTTCACGGGGAATATTCAGGCGATCTCTGAAGGCCACTTCAAGATTTCCAAGGATGCGCGATTGGCCATCTTCGAGGTGGGTAGTGTGAAAATATTGACGCATGGAGGGCACGGACTGACGCCTTCATTAGCCGTCGTCCTCCCGTTCTGAAAGAGACTTGATGCTGCTGTTCTCCGCCGCGTTGACACCGCTTTACAAGGAAGTATGTAGGGGTTCGAGCTTTCTTCAGATCATATGTCTGGTTTCTGATATCTGTCCCCCTCAGACGAGCCTTGACATGGAGAACTTGGGCCAATTCCTGGAAACCATTCTTAAGTGGACACTTGGAACGGCAGATAGCGACCTCCAAAGAGACGCCGCGATTCACCTCGTTGCTGTCATCGTGAACAGGAAGGTCGATGGTGCGTACAATAAGTCTATCACTTCAGGTATAGGGGTACTGAGAGCATCTTTAGAACTGGAAGGATTCCTCGAAGGATTTTCCACTAAATTTTGGTCGAATGAGGTTTTGAACGCCGAGCTGTCGCCTGAGAGGAGACACTGGGCGATTATAACTTGGAATTGGGTTGGTATTCTCCTCGCTGCTTTGTTATACACTGCGCTGACAAGGTTTATCTAGGTTACGAAAGCCCTTCTGGTCAGGAACCACCCGCGCGCACTACAATTCTCTCAACGTCTGTTCGAAGTCTTTGGCGACGCTTCTATAAACTGGGATGCTGCCAAGAGCGTTGGCCTCATTCCCGGACATGACGATGTCCTGACAAAAGACAACCATGCGGTGACCAGGATCCTGTACGCTCAGAAGTACGTCAAAGTCATGTTGCCTCCGACGATTTCAGGGTCTCAGGACACTTCGGGTGAGTTTGCCAGCCTTGTGAACGTGAAGAAGGAAGCTGATCTCGGCCTTGGTACCGTAGAACCGACGAAGCAGGTCGCTTACCTCGTTGCACTCGCTGGTTTGATCAAGTCTGCACCCAAAGCGACTTACCTCAGCGAACTGCCTTCTGTGGGTCTCCCTCTCACCCATTCGTGACAATGAAGCTGAAATGCCCATCCACAGCTCATGCCCCTATTGATCCGTGGATTGGACTTGCCCGATCCCCAGATTCGCTCGAACGTGATTGAGACACTCCTCGCTGCGGCAGACGGTGAGACGCCCGAGAAAAGTCTCGTGGCGGAACATGCATCGACGTTGGTCAACGCGATGCTGAAGAATTGTATGGTAAAGGAGATGCCCTCCCCAGTACGTATTTCTCTCCCTCTCCTCTGCGTCGCGCTGAACCGATGGATGTGTAGACCGTCCGAACCGCCGCATTGCAATACCTTGCTGTCTTGCCCAGCATCGTTCGATACGACGTCTTACATCCGTACAAGACTCAGGTTATCAAAGAACTTGGAAAGACGCTCGACGATCCCAAGCGGGCTGTCCGAAAAGAAGCCGTTGAGGCCAGGACAAATTGGTGAGTCTGGGTCTCCAATAGAGCGCCTTGTGACCCTTCCGGGTGACTGATGCACTGTTTATTCCAGGTTCAAGTACAATGGATAGGCGGGCCTTGGTACTGAGGTAATAAAATAAGGAGAGAAAGCCGGGGTATGTGTGGGACGTAACAACAACAACAGTCTAAGTACTTTAAATGACGGTTCAGCTACAGGGGAAAGTGAGGCTCTGTTCTAATATGAGAAAGTGGTATGTGTAGGATATGGGCGTAGCAAATACACTAGATAGCATCAGAGTGAGCGGACAGATAGCGCTGTGGGTGAGAGGGGGGAAGGATACAGTGTGGGAAGCAAGAGAGGAGAGGAGGAAGGGTAACGCCATGGTTCGAAGACGGCTCAGTCTTTACTGGGCCATGATGGCCTGTGTTTTGAGAGCAGCATCTGCCAGAGCACGCTCAAACGCCTGTAGTTGTTCCGCAACAATCTTCCTTCCATCGACCCTTCGCATCGTCTGCAACCTCGTCGGCGTTGGCGGTACGGACGCCTCACCCCCATCCACCGGGTCTACGATGCCCGCTTCCCACCGCTCGATCTTCGCCATACTCTTCTCCGCGCTCTCCCATTCGGCCTTCCAAGTCCCAAGCTTGTTCTTCAGTGATCGGATTTTTCGAGCGGCGTCGGCTGTAGCGACACCGTTCACTTGTGAGTGTTCGGATAATGAAGTGAGGGATGAAATGGTGCCTGAGGTGAGGGTGCGGACGTATGTGAGTTGTGGGACGAGTCTAGCGGGGGTTGGAGGACCAGTCAGTGGAGGAGCGGAGGGGGCTGCGAATGTCGTTCGTATAGGAGTAGTGGCGGGCTCCGAGTCTTCATAGTCGCCCAGATGGTGCCCACGATCTGGGTCGAGCTCCCAGTCGTGGCTTTGGTCTTCTTCTACCAGGGTATTCAATGATCGCGGTTGGTAATGTTGCTGCGGCGGTGAAGGAGCTGTATTCGTCGCAGGAGATGGGCCGTCGGTCAAGTCTTCAATCTGTTCCAACTCATCTAGTTGTCCGAGCACGTCCGTGCCACCGACCTCCCCACTGATCTTCCTAAACTCCCTCTCGCAGTCGAACAACGCGCGCACCTGCCCCTCCCTGTCCTTCACGCTTTCATTTATCTTCCGGATAACGTCAGACGTGAGTCTCTCGAGTTTAGGTTGGTGTTGCTGTGACGACGACCCCGAGCTTCCCGCCTCGCTGTCCAGGGTGCGCAGCTGGGTAAGGAACCTGTCGGTGAACTCGAGATTTTCGGACAAGACGTCCATCGCGTCTTTCTCTGGAGTTCTTTGGCGAGGCTCTGTGCGGGAGACAGATGGGCTATCGAAAACGGGGTCGAGATCGGCATTTTCGAATGACTCGTCTGCGCCATCGGTCGCGCTTGCTCCTAATGCCGTTGCCAGATCCTCTCCCCCACCGAACGAGCCGTCAAAGCTGTCATGCGCGCCGAGTTCATCTGCAAATGACAGCCCTCCTTCTGAAGCGGAATTCGACTGGTCGTGGTCGGATGCATGGTCGGCATGGAGCGACGCATCCTCGTCGATACCCTCCGCTCCTTCATCGAACTCGATCCCGAACTCCTCTGCTAGCAACTTGCTCCCTGCACTGGGCTCTGGCATCAGGGCTACAGCGAGCTCATGTGCAAGAGAGTGGTGTCTCCCGCCCGCTGACCCTGCAGCATTGTTACTGTCGTCGTTGCCGCCGCCGAATTCATTCGCTAGAGACGAGGAGCCTGGGCCACCGCGTAGCGAGGCTGATGACTTGCGTAGGCTGATGGACTGGCGCGAGGAAGAGCCTCTAGGTGCGTGTGTTGAGAGAAATTGACCGTTCGTCGTGAAGACGTCGTCGTGCTCGGCGTAGTGGGGCATTTGGGGGGTGATTAGGGGTACGAGGCAAGAGTCAAGAGCAGACGCGATCATCAGCTTCGCCGTCGGATTATGTCAGCAGGCCAGGACCAACAGGGACCAACTGCGAGGAGCCCTCCCATACTTCAGGCAAGGTCAATGTAAATCTCAACAAAGGTATTCGAGTCCATCAACTACAATAGCGCCATCTACAATGCGTCCCAGGTTCGAGCAGAGCCGGTTAAGTAGATGACAAACAACCGAACCGCCGGTTTCGGGAGGAAAGCCCAGGGGCAAGAGCCACTACTTCGGGGTATTGCTATAAATTATCCGCAGCGAGCCAAGGAACAGGGATGTAGGTTAAGAGGTTTTAGGCTTGCGGCTAACGACAAGATACATCGGCGTAAACAGCTGGAGGGTAGAATGAATGAGCCAAAAGTCAAAGATTGTGCAAGAGGTGCGTGGTGAGCGACGAACCTTAGCTTGACCACCAGCTACGAGGGCGTCACCGGCCACTCTGAGCGACTCTCCAACCGACCACGTTCCCTTAGGGATGAACCCTACCTTCTCCATAACCCACGTCCCATTATGCGTAAAGAACTGACCCATCTTGCTGGTCCTCCACACTGTCAAGTAGTCCCAGAACGTCTGGGCTTTCCGTAAATCGCCTTCGAGGGGATAGTACCAAGGAACCTCGTCAGGCCTGTCCGCCAGATCCTCCTCGTGCTCGATGTCAAACCCGACGGTCTTGAGGGCGTTCCGGGCGGATGAGATGTGTCGCATCTCCGGGATACCGTTGCCGAGTTCGATCTGGTGGGCGAGTTCCTTGTGGCGGGGGATGGAGGGGTCCCAGTCTTCGGTCATAACCCACTCGTAGACACCGAACTGGATTCACGACATGTCAGTACCTGTCACTCGAAGAATGAGAGGCAACTGACGACTCCTCCGGGCTTCAAGATCTTGAAGATTTCGCCGTAGACGCCTTCGAAGGAAGGGGCGTGCACGGTGGCCTCAATGGCGTAGACTATATAACCTCTGGGTTAGCGATTGACCTTGGCCCGGCGAAAAACGCTACTCACCAGCATCAAACGAATTCTCGCCAAACTGCTCTGACAGCTTCATAAAGTCCCCTTTCACAAACGCAACCTGACTCTCCAACCCCATCCTCTTCGTATACTTCCTCCCCTTCTGGATCTGGAAGTCATTATTGTTGAGGCCGACGATATTGACGTCGGAGAACATGGCGATCTCGCGCGCGGGCCCTCCGACGCCGCAGCCGACGTCGAGGACGCGCATGCCTGGGCGGAGGGACATTTGGGAGGCGAGGTAGTGTTCGTGCCGGGCGAGTGAGGCGATGAAGGCTTCGCCTTTGTAGAAGCGGGAGAAGTGGAATGATTGGGCCCAGCCGTACTCGTAGAGGTCGGTGGCGCCGTCGTAGTAGCCTATATGTTAGAGAAGCGGTGGGATGAGTATGGGGAGGGTATACGTGGTATTACGATGGTACGTACCGTTGACGACGTCGGTGTACTGCTCTAGACGAGACTTGTTGTCTTGTTCCTCCTCTGTGGCCAAGTCTTCCTTCCAGAAGGCATTGTAGTTCTCGATGCGGTTTTGAACACGTCCATCGGCGAGAGCGGCATCGGACATTGTGCGAAGACGAGTAAAGGCTAGGAGGCGCTGTCAGCGGTGCGATTGAAATGAGTTTCTTTCTCGCTACTGCGCTAGAGACGACGAGCAGGAGAGACACTCACGACGAGAGAAGGTAAGTTATGTCGAAACGTTCGTCGGTGAAGTTCCCAAATAACTAAACGCCCCCCTTTTGAACCTTTCCCAAGATAACCAGAGATCAGCTCACTTCTCCATTTTTCTAAAAAGACGAACCAGAATCCATCGAAAACAAATGGATACACACCCATCATGCACCAGAGATGTTGTCACACTTTACACACGGCGATTGTAAGCGCGCTGATTAGCCAATGGGCGTTTTGAAGCTCGGAGGCCGTGGCCGGAGGTGGGTGAGTGGTTTTGGTGAGGCGTTGACCGTGTGAGTGTCAAAGCAACCACGCGCGCCTATTTTCGGGTTGGCCGGAAGAAGTTGGATGAAGGATTTTTGGGCTGCGGAGTTCTATGCTCTTGCGTTGAGATGAGTTACAAGATCCTTTCTGGGGGGAAATGCAGATCTGGTACCAAGTCTAGCATGGGGGCCACGGTGGCTTGAGCTAATTACTTCGGTCCCCATCCTCATAAAGTGTATCTGGTGACGGCAAAGTCGACAGAAAGATCAGGCGGCCAAGTCATAGGCGGAGGCATAGGCCATAGTTTTCGCAAGGTAACAGTGGGTCGGCTTGAAAGGCTCCCGAAGACGACACCCAACAAGCAATAGGATGGAGTTCGGCCGCACCGCTGTGTTTGTAGGTCCTTGAATGACATGGAGCTCGTCAGAGGAGCGGTAGATTTGTTGGATACTTCACAAATCCATCTGACCCACCAAGTCCAGGGCGGTAACCCGTGGGTGGGGTGGCGAGGGGGGTGGTTTACCCTGCTCCTCCATGTCATCATGGATCAGCGGAAATTTGGGGGCTGTCGTCCTTCCAGAGTCCCATACCGCTGCCCCAAACTGCGAGTATGACAGAGGTAGACCGGTATCAAGACCAAAGGATTCCCAGAACCCGTCCCACCCACTGGTGGTTGAAGTTCAAGTTGACTCCGATTACCACGGACGCCTTTAGAAAGCCAACGCCTTCCTGCCAAAACAAACCCAAACTCACATTTCCCTGGCACAGCATTGACATTGGCTGAATGACTTCGTGACTGATCACACTCACCAAGCACTCGCTCACTCGACCGGAATCCGGATTCTGTCAGTCGGGCAACATGGTAAAGTCACAGTACACCCTCGAACCGTTATTTGTTTCTAACGTGAGCGTGTATAATGTAGAGTGCACCAAGTCAAGGGTCTGGAGTTTGGGTGCGTTTATTCGATGCCTTCTTGAAGAGGGAAGGAAGGAAGGAATAAGCTAACACTCATGTGTACCCGACGTAGACTGAACACCGAAACCCCGAGGGAAGGACATACTGGTTCAACACCGGGACGAAGCAGAGCGTTTGGGAGAAGCCGGATGGTGCGTCTCGTCTGCCTACGTGCGTTTGGACTTGGTGCTGATGAGAGCTATGGAACTGTAGACTTGAAGACCCCGTTTGAGGTGCGTTTTTCTTTATTTCGAGTGTGCCGGGTATGTGGGGTATATGGAGTGGAGGTGCTGAAGAAACGACTGTAGCGCGCGCTGAACCAGACGAAATGGAAAGAGTATTTCTCGGGAGGGAGGAAGTATTATTATAACGTCAGTCTCTCTCCTCCCTTCCCTCACCCTGAATTCGTTCACTTACGAGTCTACTCCACGTACTCTACATCTGCATCCACACCAACGCTAAACAGGTCGACTCGAAAGAGTCCAAATGGGACATGCCCGACGAACTCCTCCTTCTCCTCGAGAAAGTTGAAAAGGACGGCGGGGCAGCCAAGACACCCGCGTACGTCCCCAATCTCCTCCATCTCCTCCCCCTTTCCCCTCCATACTTAACCTCCCCACCCACAGCGCCCCAAACACCATAACCGCACCCCCCGCCACACCTCAACTCTCCAGCTCCCCCACACACCAAAACGGCTCCACCCCCCTCCCCCTCCCCTCCACATCCTCCTCCACCCCCACCCCCCTCACCGTCGGGCCCCACACCGGCTCGCTCCCGCTCAACCCCTCCAGCGTCCTCCCCGCGCGGCCCAACCTCCCCGACGACCCCGCCATCCCACATAATGGTTTCGCCACCCTGGAGGAAGGGGAGAAGGCGTTCACGCACCTGTTGAGGAAGGCGGGGGTGGATGCGGGGTGGACGTGGGACCAGACGATGAGGGCGATTATTACGGATCCGTTGTATAAGGCGTTGAATACGTTGGCGGAGAAGAAGGGGTGTTGGGAGAAGGTGCGTTTTCTTTTCTCCTTCCTATTTTCTTCTTCTTTTGGTTTTTGGGGATCGGATGGGAAAGCTGATACCCAAACAAATAGTACGTCAACGGCCTCAAAGCCAAAGAACACGAAGAACGCGAAGCCCGCCTCGCAAAGCTCCGTCCGAGCCTGCGGAATATGCTGAAAGGCAACCCCAACGTCTTTCATTACACCACCTTCCAGACGGCGGACAAGGTCTTTGCGCAGCATCCGATTTGGCAGCAGGCAAGAATCGAGAGCGAGAGGAGGCTGATTTTTGAGGATTATGTGCAGGAGTTGAAGAATCAGGAAGTCGTGCGTGCTTTTCTCTTTTCTCTTTTCTCTACATCTATGTACATGGATACTGACGAAGTAACGAAATCGAATAGCAAGAAACAAGAGCCGCCCGCGCACGCGCCGTCTCCAAGGTGATGTCCATGTTCAAAGACCTCAACGTCGACGTCACCACGCGCTGGCGCCAGGCGCACACGCTCATCAAAGACTCGGAGGAGTTCCACCATGATTCTGACTTGCAGAACCTCCCGAGTCTGGATGTGCTGTTGGCGTTTGAGGATTATAGTCGCGTGCGGGAGAGGGAGTATGAGGAGCAGCAGAGGAGGGCGGCGGTGGAGAAGACGAGGAAGGAGAGGAAGGCTAGGGAGGGGTTTAAGGTGTGTTTCTTTTTGTTGGTTTTATATGGCTGGGGAATGAGGCTGATGGGATGGGGGGTGTAGGCACTACTCCAAGAACTGAAAAACAAAGGAATGCTCAAGGCACGTACAAAGTGGAAAGAAGTCTACCCCTCCTTCACCTCGGACGACCGATACCTCAACATGCTCGGAAACCCCGGCTCGAACCCCCTTGAGATCTTTTGGGACACGGTCGATGCGCTGGACCAGGAGCTGGATGCGAAGATCGCTGTTGTTGAGGGTGTGTTGAGGAGGTATGGTGAGAAGAGGAAGGGGGAGGATGCACAGGAGGTGGAGGGAGAGGAAGGTGGGGATGCGGAGGGGGATGGGGTGGTTGAGCCGGGGGAGACGAAGGCGTCTACGCCTGCTGAGGAGGCTGCTGGCGAGGGGAAGGGGAAGGAGGGGGGCTTTGTTGTGCGTCCTGAGACGACGTGGGACGAGTTCTTGGGTGTTGTCGAGAAGTACTCTTCTTCTGGTGATGAGGAAGGGGATAAGGATGTGAGGGCGATGGGAGAGGGGGATATGAAGGTCATCTTTGAGACGCTCAGGGAGAGTGCGGTGAAGAACCAGGCGGATGAACGGAGGAGGGCGGAGAGGAGGATGAGGCATATGCAGGACGACTTGAGGTATGCGTTTAAGAAGTTGGGGGAGCCGTTGGATATTGGGGCTTCTTATGAGCAGGTGAGTGGGGTTTGTTTATTTGTATTGAGTGTGGAGGAGAAGAGGAAGAGGAAAGAAGGCGTAGCTGATTGCTGTATACGATAGGTTGTGCCGTTGATTGAGCATTTGCCGGAGTATAAGGCGTTGGAGGATGAGGAGGGGAGGAGGGCGGCGTTTTCGAAGTATGTTAAGCGGCAGAAGGTGTGTTTTTCATTTTTCTACTATGACTATGGTATTGAATGATATACAGGAAAAGCTACGTGAGGCGGGCTCGGAAGACGGGTCTGAGGTGACGAGTCGCAAGCGCAAGGAGCCGCCGCGCGAGTACCGTGAGGATAGGGACCGCGAGAAAGATAGGGATCGAGATAGGGACAGGGACCGCGACCGCGATAACAGGGATAGGGACCGGGAGCACCGGGACCGGGACCGGTACGATGGGAAGAGTTCGAGGAGTGGACATCGGCATGGGGGGAGCAGCCGGTATGATGAGTTTGAGGCGGGGGAGCGGAGGGGGTCGAGGGGGGGTGGGGAGTATGGGGGGAAGGAGTATGAGAGGGAGAAGGATGGATATGGGGGGAGGGAGAGGAGACATCATCGGGGGGAGGAGGAGAGGAGGCGGGAGAGGGGTGGGAGGGGGGCCAGGGGGGATTATTTTAGGGAGTATGATGATCCCCCGCCGAGGGGGGAGAGTGTGAGTGTGTATGATGAGAGGGAGAGTCGGCCGGATAAGGTGAGTGGGATCTTTGTTTTTGGGGAATGGGGGCTGATGTGTTTGTAGCGTCAGAGGTTTGATGAGAAGGAGGAGGATATGGAGGTGGACAGGAAGGCTCCGGTGAGGGAGGAGACGCCGGAGGAGGGCGAGATTTGAGTGACAGTTTTTGTAGATGTTTATAGTAGTTATTATGACAATTCTATACGATACAGCCGGTAAAAGCAAGACTATGAAGGCGGGTTGATGACAATATCCCCAATCCTCAGACGCGTGAACGGGTGCTTATGCTTGATAGTCTTCTGATACCCCTTTCGCCTCTTCTTCTTGAACTTGATCTCCATCGAGCCCTTTGTATGCTCCACGACCGTCGCCTGGACACTGACGTTCTCCGGTGCGATGGTGGGGGCCCCGCGGACGGTGTAGTCGCGGGAGCCGAGCTCGTGGATGGCGTCGAGGGTGAGGACGTCGCCGACTTTGACGTCGCGGAGGTGGGGGACGGTGAGGAGGTCGCGCGGGGTGAGGATGTATTTCTTGCCGACGAAGGACGCGACGACGTATTGTGTGGGCTGCGCGCGGATGAGGGAGAGTGCGCCTGCGGTGGTTGTCGGTGCAGTGTGCAGGCTGCGTGTGGCTGCTCTCAGGGGTATGCCTGTTACAATGTGTTAGAGAGACCCTGAATAAGTGAAATGAGGGAACGTACCCCAGCGCATGGAGAGACTCATTGCGTGACGAACAGCGAAAGGGCAAATTAGCCGAGAAGGGAGAGTGAGAAAAGGGAAATTGGGGCGGAGCTTGAAAGTTCCGAGTAACGCCGACTTTGAGCTCGAAACCCGGGAAAACTTTCCCTTTCCACTACCATTCCACATCTCCCTTCTTCTCTTTCCCCCAATGCACCGAATTGCTCTCAGGAACGCGTCGCGTCAGGCCTTCAAGGTCTGTCTCTCCCCTTCTGCGTGGACTGCAGAGTGGAGGGGGTACTGACGAGCACACCCGGTTTCCTCCAGGCTAACGTTTGGGCCCGCTCCTACGCTACCGCGAAGCCTGGTGAGTTGAGCATTGCTTCTAGAGACCTTGGGACGCCTTTTCTGATAGTTTCTACCTGCTCCGCACCGCCCGTTCTCGCCCGACGCGTACCACGTCACCACCACCAGCCGCTTCCGAGGTCTCCTCCATCCTCGAGTCCCGCATCTCCGGCACCAACGTCGCTGGCAATGTCGAGGAAACCGGCCGCGTCCTCAGTACGTGTCTTCCCTCCTCGTCTCTATTCACGCCCTTATGCGAGTTTTACAGGCGTCGGTGACGGTATCGCCCGTGTTTGGGGTTTGAGGAACGTCCAAGGTCGGTCCCACGCGCGTTGACGTGTCCCACTCCCGCTCACATCCATCCTCCCTACTCCAGCCGAAGAGATGGTGGAATTCTCCTCGGGCGTTCGTGGCATGTGTCTCAACTTGGAAGCCGACAACGTTGGTGTCACCGTCTTTGGTAACGATCGTCTCATCCGGGAGGGCGACACCGTCAAGCGTACCGGCCAGATTGTCGACGTCCCTGTTGGTCCCGGCCTCCTTGGCCGTGTCGTCAACGCCCTTGGGGACCCCATCGACGGAAAGGGTCCCATTGAGGCCGCTGAGCGTCGTCGTGCCTCCGTCAAGGCCCCCGGTATTCTCCCCCGTCGCTCCGTCAACCAGCCCATGATGACCGGTCTCAAGCCCATCGACGCCATGGTCCCTATCGGTCGTGGACAGCGTGAGCTTATCATTGGTGACCGTCAGACCGGCAAGACCGCTGTCGCCATTGACACCATCCTCAACCAGAAGCGATGGAACGACGGCAATGACGAGACCAAGAAGCTCTACTGTGTCTACGTCGCTGTTGGTCAGAAGCGTTCTACTGTTGCGCAGCTTGTGCAGACGCTTGAGGAGAACGACGCGATGAAGTATACTGTCATTGTCGCTGCTACTGCCTCCGAGGCCGCCCCCCTCCAGTACCTCGCTCCCTTCTCTGGATGCGCTATGGGGGAGTGGTTCCGTGACAACGGCAAGCACGGTATGTATCCTCACCCTCACGAGGTCATCCAATTGCTCACTCTGGTGTCCAGCTTTGATTGTCTATGACGATCTTTCCAAGCAGGCCGTCGCCTACCGTCAGATGTCCCTCCTCCTCCGTCGTCCCCCCGGTCGTGAAGCCTATCCTGGTGATGTCTTCTACCTCCACTCGCGTCTCCTCGAGCGCGCCGCCAAGATGAGCGAGAAGTTTGGCGGAGGTTCCCTCACCGCCCTCCCCATCATTGAGACCCAGGGTGGTGATGTCTCCGCTTACATTCCCACCAACGTGCGTTTCACCTTAGTTTCCTTCTATTGCATGTACTAACTGGTGCTCTCGCAGGTCATCTCGATCACCGACGGCCAAATCTTCTTGGAAGCCGAGCTCTTCTTCCGCGGTGTCCGCCCCGCCATCAACGTCGGTCTCTCCGTCTCCCGTGTCGGCTCCGCCGCGCAGACCAAGATCATGAAGAAGTTTGCTGGTTCGCTCAAGCTGTACCTCGCGCAGTACCGTGAGGTTGCGGCGTTTGCGCAGTTCGGGTCTGACCTGGACGCGTCGACGAGGTTCTTGCTGTCGCGTGGGGCGCGTCTTACGGAGCTGTTGAAGCAGGGGCAGTATCAGCCGTTGGCGACGGAGGTGCAGGTTCCGATTATTTATGCGGGTGTTAATGGATTGGTGAGTCTCCTCTCTCTTCTTCCTCCTCGCCATCCTCTTTGAGAAACGTATGCTAATGGTGTGGTGATACGTATAGCTCGACAACGTCCCCGTTGAACAGATCACCAAGTGGGAGGCTGACTTCCGTGAGCACCTGAAGAGCCAGACTGAGCTCCTTGCGGAGATTGCGGAGGGGAATGTGAACCCGGCGCTTGAGGCGAAGATTAAGAAGGTCGTTGAGGATCATGTTTTGTCGTTCACTTCGTAATCGCTCTTCCTGGTTTCTTTCTTTCGTCTTGTGGTGCTGCGGCTTTCCGTGGTGTTGCAGCGAACGAAGGGGATGGTTAGCTAGCTAGTGGTAGGCGTATACCGACCCTCTTTCCTTTGCCGGGAACAAAATGAGACTTAGTACGCAGAGACGCTTGTCGTGTTTTATTCTACGCCTTTTTCAGACGTTCGTCGATTATTAGATTTTTTCCTTGACTCTTCCTCTCCCTTCCCTCTCTCCCCATCTCTCTGCCCTGAGTGTAATACGAGGTGATGAAGGGAATCCCAAGACCGCGAGGTGACGATGGAATCCGAAATGCCAAGGCTCAAGAGAGAGTGTGTGAGGTGCGCTTCCGAAGGTACCCGAGGGTAAGGATGACGACGGGGATCTAATCTTATCTTTTTGGGGGGTTGTTGGTATGGGAATTTGGAGTTCACCCTATTTTTAGCTCCACACTTTCTAGATGACGATCGCATTGGTGGTGAGTGGTTCCGCGCTTATTCCGATTTGCGTTTTCTCTTTCGACGACGACGACGGCCTTGTTTCTCTCTTAACAGCCACCACTACCACAACAACAACTACAGCATAGACTACTACCACAAGCAGATTGCCACCACGATGTCCTCCTCCACCTCCGCTGAAGAGATCGCGCGTGCGGCGAAAGCTGCGTTCGAGCAGTCGCAGCTTGTCCCTGCTGAGGAGCGTATCAAGGCTCTTGAGGCAATTAGGAGCGAGTTGGCGAAGAGGAAGGATGAGATTTTGGCTGCGAATGTTGAGGATTTGAAGGTGCGCTTTCTAGTCCTCCATCTCACCTCTCTCTCCTCCTTCCATCCTAATACCCCTTGACAAACGCGCTCCCCACAGGCCGCACAACTCGAAGTAACCGCCGGATCCATGGACGCAGCCATGCTCAGCCGGCTCGACCTCGGGCGCGGGGACAAGTGGGACTCGATGCTCCAGGGCCTCGCGGACGTCGCCGCGCTCCCCGACCCCACCGGCAAAGTGACGTACGCGCGGGAGCTGGATGAGGGCTTGGATTTGTATAGGGTTTCGTGTCCTATTGGGGTGTTGCTTGTTATTTTTGAGGCGAGGCCGGAGGTTGTGGTTAATATTGCGGGGTTGGCGGTTAAGAGTGGTGAGTGTTGGGGTGGATATGAAAAGAAGAAGGGAGAGCTGATATATGTGACCGTCCAACAGGCAACGCAGCGATCCTCAAAGGCGGCAAAGAATCCACCCAAACCACGCTCCTCCTCTCCAAAGCCATCTCCACCGGCCTCTCACACACCGCCCTGCCCCCCTCGTACATCCAGACCATCCAAACCCGCGCCGAGGTCTCCGGGCTTTTGGAGATGGATCGGTACATCGATTTGGTGATCCCGCGGGGGAGCAATGCGCTGGTGAAGAGCATACAGAATGGGACGCGGATTCCGGTGATGGGGCATGCGGATGGGGTGTGTGCGGTGTTTGTGGATGAGAGTGCGGAGGTGGGGAAGGCGGTTAGGGTTGTTGTGGATTCGAAGGTGGGTGCTTTTCTTTGAGTGGGGTTGGTTTTTGTGAAGTGTAGCTGATGACTGAGGGTGGATGTAGACTGACTACCCGTCGGCGTGTAACTCCGCCGAGACGCTCATTGTCCATGAAAAGGTGCTGAGCACCGTCTGGCCAAAGGTCGCCGAAGCCCTCCTCGCGGCCAACGTCAAGCTGCTCTGCGACGAGCCCTCGCTCTCCGCTCTCAAATCCTCCTCCGCCACGATCCCCCCCTCCGCCCAGATCTCCCCCTCCTCCTCCGCCGACTACTACACCGAACACCTCTCCCTCACCCTCGCCGTCAAGTCCCTCCCCTCCCTCTCCGCCGCCATGCGCTGGATCAACGAGCACTCCTCTCACCACACCGACAGCATCGTCACCGAGTCCGATTTGAACGCGCATACCTTCTGCCGCGGCGTGGACTCTGCGGGGACGTTTGTGAACGCGAGCACGAGGTTTGCGGATGGGTTTAGGTATGGGTTTGGGACGGAGGTGGGGATTAGTACGGGGAGGATACATGCGAGGGGGCCGGTGGGGTTGGAGGGGCTGGTTACGTATAAGTATATGATGAAGAGTATGGGGGAGGGGGGACATGTTGTGGGCGAGTTTGGGGCGGGGAAGAGGCAGTTTAGGCATACGCCGATTGAGGCGAGTTCGGTGCCGTTTTGAAGAGGTGGATGGTCCGGTGTGTAGGTGAAAAGGTGACGTTATGTCTCCATTAAATGTAAATGTAAACGTTAGGATGTATTGCTTCGATGTTGACGGAATGGGCGCGGGCGCTTATTATCTTAGGCGGTGGGATCATAATTTAGATGCACGCCGGGTCAACCCAGTACGGCCTTCCCACTCGTACGTATACGCCGCCCGCGTTCGGAATCGCTGAGGTGTTTGAGATGTGCCTTGCATTCGCGAGGCCCCGTGCCCCTTTCGTGTCCAGACGGACAGCTGGTCCGCACCACGATTAGCGCCCATAATGACATAACTGTTAACTCCATCCAGAGCAAGGGTACCGCCCCATCTCGCACGTTAGAGCCCCTTGTCATCTGGAAGAGCAGTAGAGTAGTGAAGGCCAATAAATTCGTTTAGGGAACAAGGACTGGGTACCAGGGCGCAAATTCCACGTAAATACTCGATACATATATGCTCTGGTCGCAAATCCCGCCTCAATGGCCCACGCGATCAGTCACCCACACAAATGGAATCGGAGTGGGCTCGTCTTTCCTCGTGTCCGTAGTTAGTTCAACAGGTTGCGAAAGATATACATGTTGTACCTCTCGTCCTTTCTCAGATTTCTCTTTTCGAGAGGACGACTTACTGTGTACCATGTCGGGCACAAAAGCGTTCGTCGAGGGCGCGAGAAGCTCGACGTGGTACTAGACGCCCATGCCGTGTCCATACGTTAACACTTGTGCGCTACCATAATTTAAGGGACGGGACTCACTAGGATGTTGAACAGAGGGAACTTGCAGGTCGGCTGAAGTCCTCGTGGAAGGTGTATTTCCCCGTATAACCTTCTGATCCCCGGGTCCTGTGTAAATTGTGCTGGGGTGCACCAGACGGCTCCGTCGCCAATCTCCTGTGCGTTGGCTTCGTCAGACGACGCAAGGGCCTCCTCCTCCTCCCCATCATCCGCTGGCAGCATGAAGGGCTCAATCCCAGTCGAGCCCTGCCTGACGTGCCCAGCGCCGAAACGATTGGCCCTGTTCCGCTGGGTGAGCTGCAGGGGCGTTTTAGAGACCCTGGGTCTACCAGGGGCCGCATTTAACCAAGTGCTGGCGCCGTGGTGCTCAGGGTGTACGTCCCCTTGAGTAGATTCCGCTTGATTTTGGAGGAAGTGCGTCGACCGGCGCAATCGGACACGCGAAGCTCCGGGATCGGCGAAGGCGTTCAACGCGTTTGCATCGTCGCAAGCGACGGACAGGCAGCAAGGTATCACGGTGCCGCGAACATAGGATAACTATTAGGCCGAGGGTGAGGTAGATGCGTTGATTCAAAATCACAATACTTACGGGCATAGCAAGGGATAGTGTGTAGAGGACAGCCAGGGTCTTTTGGTCATTGAATGTCCCCCGAATTGACACAGGGGGTAGATGCTTCCAACCGTCCGGATCGAGAACTGGACTTGGAGGCATCTCTCTGTGGCAGTAGGCTCTCTGCCGTCCCAGTGTCATGCCAGAAGGAGGAACCGTGATGGGTGCGTAGATGATTGGGGTACTGACCCTACATAACTGCGCTTGAGTTCGGGTCAGATCCAAGCAGTGGGTTGGAATATCTACCGGCTCTTAGTGGAGAACCTGCCGTGGGTTATGGTCAATGTCATATCGTATTGGATATTGGCCATGACGTCCCGTTCCAAGAACGACTGCGGAAGGGGGTGGCCAGTCGTGGCCGTAGGGCGCTTAGGGTCGTGCATGCCGGTTGCGCCTCTGGGTTCATTGTGGCCATGGGTAGTTGATGCGTGCTGGAGGGGAGGCCAGCGATCGGATTTCGTAACATGGTCGGAGGAAGGGGACGATGGATTGTTGGCCTCAGAATGACGGAGCGTATATGGTTCTAGTAAAGGATTCGTACCCGGGGCGGTGGCGCTCGGTGGGGAGATGGGAGAGGAATGAGGTACAGTAGACGGCTGAATTGGTAGATTGGTGTGAGGCGATACTAATCTTCCTTTCTCAGTGGGCATACTAGGTCTTCTCACGTCGAAGGGCGTGATATTGGAGGGATGGACGATTGTGGAGGTCAAGCCAGGCTGCATCCCAGTCGGATCGTCGCCGAGGTCGAAGGGCGCTAGAGGAGAGCCTTCGTGCAATGGCTCAGGGAGGAAGCGGATTGGGCCCTCGCTCTCCATCGGATAAACCGCACGTAGGGTGGACAGGTCGACGTGTGTGGGGAAGGGGATAGAAAACGGGAATATCCAATTTCCGGACAGCTTTCCGTCGTACTTTGGGGAATCCTGCGTGTAATCATCGTCGGTCAAGAGCCGGGGATCCCCGAACTTGGAATCCCAAAGCGTGTATCCATGCTCTAAAAACGTGGTCGACCCTCCCTCCCCAACTGCGCCAGTAATTATGCACCCTTTCAACTGAGTGGAATGTCATTGAGGGAAACAAGTAGATTTTTCCAAGCGGACGCACCGTGAGCTCCATGCTCTTGATGGTCTGGGAACTGGAGAGGTGTAGTTCCACATTGCCCAACATCGCATCCATGTTCGAAACACGGGGATGCCTCCCCTTCTTGGGACCACGATAGCTGGAAGATTTTGCATCGTAGAGGCGTAGCGTTGCCCATCTTTCATATTTGAAGCCTGATATAATGTCGAACGTGTACTCAGAAGTCGACACGGCCCTCCCTCCCCCGCCCCCACCCTCTCTGGCAGCTCGAGAGTTCTGCGACAAGATAGAATAGCGCGGAGGGTTGGTAAGAGTTATCGCGGATGAAGAGATCGAGAGTGATTCGGGGTCGTTGGTCCTATATGACGGCGATGAGAGCTGGGATTCTAGAGATACCACAGATAGTCGTGAAGGCACACGCTCTGCATTGCCCACCAACACAGGAGATGTCCCTGATGAGTCGGAAGGAGCAGCCTGCGATTCCGCGAGCGATGCCAAGTTGGAGTAGCGCGGGGGAAGATTGTTGTCGTCCCCGCGCGGTTGCCTTGAAGAAGGGCATGTAGCTTCAGGAAGCGACCCGGTAGAAGAGCGGCGAAAGTGCCAGGAAGGCATAGGAGAATCTACTGTAGCCGCCTGAGGGCCAATTCAAGGTGATATAAGGATGGCGTGTGGCAATCAAACCCGGGTCTAAGCTCTCCAGTTGTCCGAGTGAGGGGCATGATTATTGTTGATAGTTCCTAGATTGCAGATTGTAGCCCACTCACGAGACGCCTCCCGGGGCGCTCAAAGACAGCTGAAACAGATTAGTACTGTGAGCAGTGCTGAGCGCAGCTCCGCAAAGGTTAGACCCATTGATCGTGGTTCCAGGCCTGTGGATAACACAATAAACAATTTAAGCGCCCAACCCCTGTCATACCCATCCAGCGGCTCTTGTGGGGCTTTAAGAAGGTAGGAATGGCTTGGCACTGGCCGTCTTGCCTAATTCTGTGATGTCAAACAGAAGATGACGTTGAGGACATACAGGTTTGTATTCTTGTCCCCTGCGGCCTCAGTGAGCCGTTGGCTTGGGTGCACTCTGAACCCCTGCAACACAGTGACAAAAGGAAACGACGGTGATACCCAGTGACCCACCCGGTTCGTCAGGGTGATGGGGTGGACGATTGGCGTACCCGTTACTGAATTGACTTCTCGCCATATCATCCCCCCTCCATTAATTCATCAGCTCCCTTCAACCCCATGACGACACCGGATAGTTTCGATAGCCCGCCCAGTGGTATAGCACGGCCAAGTTTGCAGCGGCCGTTCTTCCGGGTTCTACAAAGTGGTTTGTGCCATAGGGTGATCAAGGGAGGGTCGCACTTGGCTTGCCAGCTCGCTTTGAGGAACACTGCGCGTATGAGGATGGAGTAGTGGAAGAAAAAGCGGCATAGCTCTGTTGGTGCACAACTTAAAAATTTCAACGAAATGTTACCTCGGTGAGCCGTGTATGGTAACCCCGAGGCTATTTCAGCGCCAAAACGACAGAATCTTCCATCGGGTTTCCAAGGGAGAAAACGTTATTGTGAAGTACAGAGGTCAGCAACGCATATTTCGCTCAGAAAGGGGCATTGAACAGCTGAGCACATTTTACGCATATTGCAATGCATTTTTCAGCAGGAAATATGAGGTCGTGCCAGAGGTGGAAATCACCACCACAGTATGAAGGCAAAGAGTAACTCATCTCGTGAGCTCGCTCTCGTCGGGGAGTTGGAAGTCGGCTTTGTGCTTGTGGCAGATTGGTGGCATAATAAGATGCGGGCGCTTACAAGTTCCTAGGACGTCGATCTTGATAGGTCTCTGAGGCACTGAGTGCCCTTTCTGAGAAACAGAAGCCAGTTGGTTGTAGTCAACGAGTACGCTCTACCATATTATAGAGATGAGGCTAACGAAAGACCACTAGGCACAATCACATCGCGAATCCGGCTCAATTTGTGAACCCCACAAACGGAACCGGCGTGGGCTCGTCTCGCCTCGGGTTCGTGGTAATGTCAACGGATTGCGAGATGTACGCACGTTCAGTCTCTTTTTCTGTCTCGGACGCAGTCGCCTTCGCTTTGCTGTTGACGTTGCGAGGTGACGGCTTGCTCTGTGCCATGTCAGGCACGAAAGCGTTCGTCGCAGGTGCGAGGAGTTCGACATGGTACTAGTTATGCACGGCATAGCCATACATCAGCATACCCCTACCCCCATATTTGAGGATATATACTCACAAGGATATTGAACAAAGGGAACTTGCAGGTAGGCTGCAGTTCTCGTGGAAGGCGTATTTCACCATACAACCTCCTTACCCGCGGCTCCTGTGCAAACTGTGTTGGTGTGCACCAGACAGCTGCATCACCGATGTTTTGCCCATCACCTTCGTCAGAAGACCCAAGAGTCTCTTCCTCTACCTTCCCCTGTACTGTCGGGATGAACGGCTCAATACCAGTTGAGCTCTGCCCGATTGGTTGATCACTCATTCGGTTGTCCTTCTTGCGCTGGGCGAGCATGAGGGGCGTCCTGGAGAGCCTTGGTCTACCAGGAGCTACGTTTCCACCCAGACTACAAGCTGATCCGTCCTCCCAACTAGGCCCTACCACCTGCCGAGTAAGCTCAGCCTGATTGTAGAGGAAGCGAGTTGAGCGTCGCAATCGGACACACGGGGTCCGGGGATCGGCAAAGAGGTTCAACGCGCTGACGTCGTCGCAAGAGATCGTCAGGCAGCAAGGTATCAATCGAGCGTAGGAAAACTGTGTTCGAACTTCAGATGCTTTGTTTCGGATAACGAAGGTGCAAGAACCTACCGGAGTGGCGAGAGATAAGGCGTAGTTGACGGTCAACGTCGTCTGGTCGTTGAATGTTCCCCGAATCGACACGGGAGGGAGCCGCTTCCAACCGTCCGGGTCGAGAACCGGGCTTGGAGGTATTTCTCTCTGCCGGTAGGCTCTGTGGCGTCCTGGCGTCATGGACTGAGGGGGCGCCGTGACGGGTGCATAAAGGATGGGAGTACTTGCCCTAGGGAACTGTGTTTGAGTTTAATTGAGGTACGGGAAGAGTGTTGTAATATTTACCGGCTTTTAGTTGAGAATCTGCCATGTGTTACGGTCAAGGTCATTTCGTATTGGACGTTCACCATGATGTCTCGTTCCAAGAAAGACTGGGGAAGGGGATGGCTAGTCGTGGACACAGAGAGGTCAGGGCCTTGCATACTGGTTGCCCCCCTCGGTCGGCCACGGCGGCTACCCGTGGATACCAGGCGAAGAGGAGGGCGACCAAATTTCGTCGCATGGTCAGAAGGGGATGGTGGGTTGCTGTCTTCCGAATGACGGTGGGTATATGGTTCCAGTGAAGGAATACTCGGGGCGACACGGCTTGGCGGGGAGATGGGACCGAAACTAGGTCTGGACGCTTGCGTTGGCGTATCACTGGCAGTGGGAGACGATACTGGCATTCCTTTTTCGGTGTGCATATGAGGTGTCCTCACGTCGAAAGGCGTGATATTGGATGGATGGACGAGTGTGGAGTGCGAGCTAGGCTGTACCCCAGTCGGGTCGTCGCCGAGGTCGAAGGGAGCTAAAAGAGAGCCATCGTGCAATGGCTCAGGGAGGAAGCGGACTGGGCCCTCGCCCTCCCTTGGATAAACCGCACGAAGGGTAGATAGGTCAACGTGCGTGGGGAAGGGGATGGAAAAAGGGAATATCCAGCTTCCAGACAGCTCTCCGCCGTACTTTGAAGAAACCTGTACGTGATCGTGGGCTAGGGGTCGGGGATCCCCAAATTTGCGATCCCAGATAGTGTATCCTTGCTCTAAAAATTTGGTCGACCCTCCGTCCTCGAGTGCTCCGGTGATGATACTACCTTTCAACTGAATAAACGTCAATGAAGGGAGTCTGTGTCTACCTGCATGTGGACGCACCGTGAGCTCGATGTTCCTGATAGTCTGGGGACTAGAGAGGTGCATCTCCACACTGCCCAACACTGTATCCATGTTTGAAAAGCGAGGATGCCTTTTCTTCCTAGAACCACGATGGGCGGAATATTTTTCATCGTACAGTCGCAGCGTTGCCCATCGTTCGGACTTGAATCCCCCCAAAATGTCGAAGGCATACTCAGAAGTAGACACAGGTTGCCCTCCTACGTTCGCACCATCTCTGGCAGCTCGAGAGTTCTGCGATAACACCGAGTAACGCGGGGGGTTTGTAAGGGTGACTGTTGATGAAGAGATCGAGCGTGTTTCAGGGTCGTTGGTGACATATGAGGGCGATGAGAGTTGGGATGACCACGACGCCATAGAAAATCGCGAGGACGTATGCTCTGCATTGCTTGACGAATCGGGAGAGGCCACTGATGAGTGGGAAGGAGTGGCTTGCGATTCCGCGAGCGAGGTCAGATTGGAGTAGCGCGGGGGAAGATTGGTGTTGTCGTCGCCGCGCGGTTGCCCTAAGGAGGGGGATGCAGCTTCAGGGAGAGACCGTGTGGCGGAGCGGCGAAAGCGCCAGGAGGGCATGGGAGTATCTAATGTGTCTTACCCAAGGCGATATACGTAGGGTATGTGGAAAGATAAACCGATTCTGAGCCCTCTAGAATCGATAGGCACAGTTATTGTTTCGAGCTCGACGCCTTGCATCATCAGTATGTTTATGGTTGTAGTTGTGGGCGGCTCGAACACACCTCAAACGGGGTGGTGAGGCTCGCGAAGCAGGGCCTGTGGGGCCTTGGCCATCGTTGGCGCCTATCCTTCGAGCTTTGTTCGTCGGCATTTCCTTGGTTGAACAACGCCGCAATCGTGAGGCTTTCGTGATTGGCGCTTCCTGTTCATCCAGCGTGTTAGACCTCAGTGGCGACTGTTTTGACGCCCTCGAGATCTCATGGCTCTAGATCAACAGCGGAGACTGGATTGAGGATGGAATTCACCCACCAGCAATTCGGCAATTCCCGGGGGACCCTCAAGTCGACTTCAGGTTAGCTCCAGATAAACTCGATAAACGCCCCTGTAAGTTATAAGGTCATCGAAATGCCTGGACTCAGCCATGGCTTCCCCCGACTCTCTCAGTCCGCTTCTCCGCTGCCAACTCTGCTGCGCGGAGCTCGAGCGCCCGGCGACGCTGAGTTGTGGACACTCACTCTGTGCACGACACCTCTCTGCGACCCCAGGTCCGTGTCCTCTCTCGTCTTGTAGAGCGCCCGTCGACGCTCGGCCTGTCTACGTCCCTACTGGTGTTGCATTCACTCCGCCACAGACCGCTCCACCATTGGAACTCGTAGGCAATACAGCTCGGGATGTGACCCTCAACCGGGTTATCGACCTCGTTGCCCAGTCCAGACGCCAGCTTGCGGGCCTACCGGACAGTGCCAGCAGTAATCGCGATGACGGCGGTGACGCAAACCACAGCGGAGAAGATGACCGACCCCGGCAACGTCGGCGCATGGACGAAGAAGGCGATTTCCTAGACTCTCTCAGGAGGCAGACTACGCCCAGTCGTTCAATACCACTAGACGAGCCTCTAAACTGGGAAGCCGGGCATCCGTCGGACAGGGACCTTGCCCTCAGTGCGTTCAGAAAAGAACTCCTCCAGGATCTATCCTGCCCCATCTGCTCAGATATTCTCTACGAGCCCATGACTACCCCATGCCAACACACATATTGTATACAATGCCTCCAACGCTCGCTTGACCGCCGCGACTTCTGCCCCCAATGCAGAGAAAAGCTTCCCGAATTCTCGTACTTCTACGACCCCCCAATTAACAGGACAGTACTCACGCTCATCCTCAAATCTTTTCCCGACCTGTACGAGGAACGCAAGGCATCAGTGAGGGCGGAGACGCGCGATGGCCAACTCGACACCCCCCTTATGTTCAGCAGCCTCCTCGTCCCAGGGCAGCGCTCCATCGTCAAATTCACCCCAGGGTCTCAAAAGCTCATGCTACGACGTTGCCTTGAGGGCAACAAACCATGGTTCGGGATTGTCATCCCTCCGAAACCTGGTATGCGAGATAACACTTTCAACTATGGGACCATGTTCCAGATTGAGAGTGTTGGATTTTTTCCGGATGACGGCTGCCCCATCGCCAACGGAATCGGGACGTATCGCTTCCGCATTGTTGACCAGGGGGTCCTCGATGGCTACATCGTTTCCCAGATCGTGAAGTGCGTACTTTTCTTCTGCTACTATCCCCTATGCCCATCGATCACCTTACCGCCGCTGTTAACGCACCAGGATTGAGGATCACCCCGATGCCTTGGTAGAAGCAATCTCGTTGTCCATGGATCCCTCCAGCGTACTGTCGATACCACTTACATCGCTCGCCGACATTTCCGAAGCTGGGCCGTCTGCCACACCCACCACCGCCCCTCTCTCACCGTCCAACCCCCGCGTTTTCGAGTCACACCCTCTATCAGCTCCCTCGTTCTTCCCGCCAACGCCCTCCATGCGCACGGCCACCAATCCCACCAATGCCGAGCTCATAGACATCTGTCGCAACTTCGTGAGACGTGTACAGCGCGGAACCGCACCATGGATGGACCGATGCCACACCGAAAATCATGGAGAGATGCCCATCGACGATCCTAGTTTGTTTTCCTTCTGGGTCGCTGTGGGTTTACCGCTGGACGAAGCGGAGAAAGCGCGGGTGCTTCCCATTCGGAGTCCTAGGCTCCGGCTGTTGCTCGTGGTGCATTGGATTAAATGTTACCAAGACACATGGTATGTGCTGCGTTTTATTTCTGACTTGCTGGTGCCTGGGTTACGAGCACTGACGAACTACGTCATGCCCATTTGTACCCCCTCCTCATGCGCTCTGACAGGTGGTTTGAGTATGGATGTACGGTGCTGTAATTTTTGGACACTCTCAGCCATTCAACGCGGCAGCCCTACGATTATCTGGTAGCCTCGGAGTACGGCCCGAGTACTAACAAGCATACCCTGTCCCAGACTCGGCCTCCGAATCCCTCCTGACCGAGCCGGTCGCGATCCGACGCCAAGGTAGTCTATCAATCCTTGGTTGCAACGCGTACAACAGCGAACGGTTCGCACCCAGAAAGAAGGGGGCCGGCTCTCGCGCCAACCTTCGAGATAGTCCCGCGCTCATTGAGCTTTCGATGGGGCCTAGGGGAGTGCAACATGGTTAACAGAATGCGAAGAGAACACCACTTGTCCGTGTGCGTCTCTGCCTGTCCTATTTTACTCATGGTCTTCAGCCAGTTTTGAGAGAAGTTACCCCCTCGTTGTCGTTGTTGCTCCTTCTTGCCTTGATAGTATACATCGGGACCATCGCGTCCCATTGTACCTACCATATACTCTTATTTTGATCCTTGTACCTCGAGCTCGCCAGAGGGTCCTACATACCAAGGCTTGCAGAATGACGCCAACGGGCGCTAAAAGTTGTATGTCCTTGTGTGGCTCGGATTCGAAGATTGCGATGGGGGCACGATTGTCGTTGTGAACTAACGCCATGGACTCGCCGTTCTCCAGCATCCTCAACTCGAACTACGTTCCTTCGGATGGCGAAGCGGCCACTATCAAAGACATGGTTGCCTCACGGGAGACCGTTCTAAAGAACCTAGACAAACAAATACGGGCACTTACAGCCGAACAGGTTGGGCACACGGAGTTCATCAATGACCACAACGCCTTGACGTCCCCGATGCGAAAGCTGCCCGCCGACATCCTCTCCTCCATCTTCCTTTCCTACCTCGATCAGTGCCGATGGCGCTCGAGCTATCGCAGTAGGGAGCACCCCTCGGTCCTCCTCACCCATATCTGTCAACGATGGCGCGAGATATCCCTGGATACGGCGCTTCTGTGGAATACCATTCGTGTCAAGTGTCCTAGCTCTCCGTATCACTTTTACAAGTCTTGCCCCGAAAACGTCCGGGACCGCCTGGCCCAACTTTGGGACACCCTGACGCAGAAAGAGGAAAACATCTTCACCATGTGTATGGAGCGCTCCGCCAATTGCCCCCTGATGCTCACCATGGTGGCCTCGGACGTTTTCCCCATCACGAGCCAAGCAACAGGCTCGGCCCCTCTCTACTTGCAGATCGACGAGGAGGCAAGACGCCGATTCATTGCCATCATATGCGACTCATGTCCCCGGTGGGAACATATCACCCTGGACGTCCGTATCAAAAATCCGGCGTCCCCCATTCTCGACCTCCTGAGGGTATCCGCCGAGCATGCCCCTCAGCTACAGAGCATCGCATTCGCGAGCTCGGTATCTCCTTTCGACCAGGAGGTTGGCACCGCTTGTCAAGGCTTCACGCTTCTTGGGGCTGGAGGCCTGCGCACGTTGAAGTGGGGGCACATGATGTCGATGGCAATGGCATCGTCAATACCGGTACATTGGGAGGGCTTGACCGAGATCTACTTCGGCAACACCGCGGGGGGCCAAATTGGTCACAGACAGCAGATATCCTTTCTGGATGCCATCGAAATATTGGGCAAATGTCCGAACCTGGCGCATTGCACCTTATCGCTGCGAAATAGTGCGGAAGCGGCACGCGCAGCCCCAGCGCAGGTCCTCGCTTTCAAACGCAAGATAATCCTTCCCCAACTCCATACCCTGCGCTTACGAGCCTCCACGGTACCGGCAGGGTTCGCGTCAGCCCTCACCCTCCCATCCCTTCATACCCTCTCCCTACATTCTAAAAGGTTCACGCGATGTGCACTGAACGACGGAGGGACGGTGGAGTTCGCTCGAGTGTTTGGCGATCAGCTCAAGGACGTTGCATTCAATTTTGCTTCCCTATCCCAATCTGGCCTCTTAGAGTGCCTGGGGTCTCTACCGGCGGTTACTCGACTTCGGCTCACAGAAGGGTACGACGACTTGGATGCCGGGGTCCAGACCCTGCCTGGAGGGGCCAGAGCAGTGCTCAATGCTACCACGTTGGCTGGTTTCCACCCGCGGTATAAGAACGGGTATATCGTGGGGCAATGCTATTGCCCGAAACTCGAGCGCCTTTTCTGCAACCTCGCCGGGCAGGGGGCTGTCGAAGCGTCGGGTCTGGTCGAGTTCGTGCGCTCTCGACGCGATATACCAGCCGAATCCTGGCCCGAGATTGCTCGAATCAAAGAGGTTGGGATGAACCTGGACCTCAGCGAAACCATCAACATTGAACGTGCGTTAGGAGAAGCGGGAGTCGATCTGGTGGGATGTATCCTTAAAATTCGTTATCGGGGTTTGGATGGAGATACCGGGAGGCAAATCGGATACAAGACTTACAGTCCGCGCGACCTGTATGAGGATGTATGTTGCGACGAGTTTGAGGGAGATGTTGTCGATACCACATGATGTATCCTTCCGTGACTTTCATTTGGTGGGAGTGGTGGATACAAGACCGAAATGCTGATATAGCTTGCTCGTAGAACTCGCGCTGCTGCTACAGTGGCGATATGTAGGTTGTGCACGGAACTGCCTGAGTTCCAAGAGCCAGTCGCGAGTGCTCTTTAGAAGAAACCGGGGCCGTTGAAGTATGATCGATGGGGACGCTTCACCATAATACAGGGGCGACGCGATTAAAAGATCATGGCGCAAGCTGGCCGCCAATTCGACTTGTTTTGACACCTCGCTCACTCAGTCCCTGACCATCACGGACGGAGTCGCCGTCTGCTCGTCTTGCCAAGGACCAGTGATAAGCTCGACGTATTGCGAGATATACGCATGTCCGCCCTCTCTCCCATTCTCGGACCTTGTCACTTTCGCTTTGCCTTTTCCAGGCGAGAGTTGCCGCTGTGCGTCAGGCACAAACGCCTTGGTCGCCGGCGCGAGAAGCTCGACGTGATACTTGATGCCCATTCACCGCAGGGGCGTCGTACGTCAGCATCCGTGTACTTTCATATTCCATGATGGTTTACTCACAAGGATATTGAACAAGGAGGACTTGCAGGTGGGCTGGAGCTCTCGTGGAAGGCGTATTTCGCCGTAAAGCCTCCTTACCCGCGGCTCTTGCGTAAAGCCTGCCGGTGTGGACCAGATACACCCATCGCCTATCTCCTGTTCATCGTCTCGGTCAGAAGGCTGGAGGGTCTCTTCTTCCTCCCCACCACCCACTCCCAGAGTGAAGGGCGTAATATCGGTAGCCTGCCCGGGTTGCAGGCCGCTGTTTCTTTTGAGCTGAGTGAGTCGTAGGAGTGTACTGGAGAGTCTATGTCTATTGGGAGCTATGTTTCCCAAATTCGCAGAACCGCTATCCCAGCTTGGGCCCACTCCTTGCGTAAGGCCGGCCTGATTCTGGAGGAAGCGAACTGAGCGCCGCAATCGAACACGGGGGGTCCGGGGATTGGCGAAGAGGTTCAATGCGCTGACATCGTCACAAGAGACCATCAGGTGGCAAGGTATCACTGTACCTCGAGCATAGGATAGCTGTGTTCACGCATCAGAGGTAATTTTGTGAGTGACGAAGTAGGCGAGCACGTACAGGAGTGGGGAGGGAAAGCCTGTAGTGGACGGCCAATGTCGTCTGGTCGTCAAATATCCCCCGAATCGATACAGGGGGGAGCTGCTTCCAACCGTCCAGATCGAGAACTGGATTATGTGACGCATCTCTTCGCCGGTAAGCTATCTGCTGTCCCAGTATCATGGAAGGGAGCGTCGTGGTTGGCGCGTAAATGACTGGAGTACTGACCCTAAGCGACTGTGTTTGAGTTCGGCGAGCTACAAGAAGGGGGTCGATATACTTGCCGGCTCTTGATGGGGAACCTGCCGTGCGTTATGGCTAAGGTCATTTTGTACCGGACGATTACCATGACGTCCTCTTCCAAGAACGACTGGGGAAGGGGGTAGCAAGTTGTGGACGTAGGGGGCTCAGGGTCATGCATGCCGGTTGCCCCTCTAGGTTGCCGGTGGTCGCGTGTAGGGGACGCCTGGTCGGGAGGCGAGTGATCAGATTTTGTCGCATGGTCGGAGGAAGGGGATGACGGATTGCTGGTCTCAAAAGGTCGGTGCGTTAGCGTATATGGTTCCAGCGAAGGAGTGTTTGGAGCGGCAGGGCTTGGTGGGGAGATGGGAGAGGAATGAGACGTAGACCCTTGAGGTGGCGAATTGGGGTAGTAAAGCACCAGTCCTCCTTTCTCGGCGGCCATAGAGGGTGTCCTCACGTTAAAAGGCGTAATGCTGGGTGGATGGACGGGGGCATAATGTAAGCTAGAGTGCATCCCGGTCGGGCGGCCGCTGAGGTCGAAGGGAGTCAACGGAGAGTCGTCATGCAAGGGTTCGGGGAGGAAGCGGACTGGGCCCTCACCCTCCCTCGGATAAACCGCGCGTAGGGTAGCTAGGTCGACATGTGTGGGGAAGGGGATGGAAAAGGGGAATATCCAGCCTCCAGAAAACTTTCCATCGTACTTTGAAGGTAGGTGTGCATTATCGTGGGCTAGGAGCCGGGGGTCCCCATATTTGCGATCCCAGAGAGTGTACCCTTGCTCCAAAAATTTGGTCGACTTGCCGTCCTCAAGTGACCCTGTGATAATGCTGCCTTTCAACTGTAACGTATCAATGAAGGTAGTCGGTGAACACTAGCCAAGGGGACGCACCGTGAGCTCTATGTTTCCAATGGTCCGAGGACTGGAGAGGTGGAGCTCCACATTTCCTAGCATTGCATCCATGTTTGAAAAACGGGGATGCCTTGCCTCCGTTGAGCTTCGATAGATAGGGGACTTCGTATCGCACAACCGCAGCGTCGCCCATCGCTCAGATTTGAAGCCCCCCAAAATGTCAAAGGCGTACTCAGAAGTCGACACGGCCCTCCTTCCCAAGTCCGGACCATCTCTGCCGGCCTGGGCGGTTTGCAACAAGCTAGAATAGCGCGGAGGATTCGTAAGAGTTATCGTCGAGGGTGAAACCAGCGAAGCACCCAGGCCGTTTTCGCGGGCTGTATATAATGGTGAGAGGATCTGGGGTCCCAGAGATATCGCGGATAGTTGTAGAGGCGCACGTTCTGCATAGTCCACCGAGACAGGAGGCGGCGCCGATGAATGGGACAGGGTAACCTGCGGTTCTGCAATCGAGGCCAGGTTGGAGTAGCGCGGAGGAGGGTTGGGGTCATCGTACCCTGAAAGGGGGTATGTCGTAGCATGAGGGAGCGATCGTGCAGAGGAGCGGGAACGGCAAGAGCGCCAGGAAGACATGGTAGTTGCTGCCGCATTTCGGAGGATGCTCCAAGGGGATATAAGGATGCGGCAAGGAAGCCGAGTCTGAGCCTTCCAGTTCTCTGGACATGGTTATTGTTTGCAACTCCTAGATCGAAGACTATAGTTCCCTCGGTACGTACCGCGAGGCACCTTGCATGGTCACTATGCTTGCAATTGTAGTTGCGGGCATGCAAGGCGCTCAAACACAGCTCCAACGAGTTGGCACTGTGGGCAGTGCTGTGCAGCGACTCGCGAAGATGCCCCCAGATCGTCGCTCCACGCTTGGATAGCACAACAAGCACCCAGAATATTGCAACGGGGCACTTAGGCGCCCTATCCTTGTGTACCCTCCCAGCGGCTCTTTCACGGGTTCACGAAGGAAGTGATCACTCGGCACTATGGTGGCCGTCTGACCTTCCTCTGTGATGCCTACTAAAAAGTAGAAACGGTTGGTCATGGTTCCTGTCATACACAATAGACGTCGCTGAGGACTCACATCGTTCTTATGGCTGCTAGACACTATTTTTGGAGTCCTCAGCGATTTGTTGGCTTGACGAATGGAATGACAAGTGGTTACAACTTGTACCAAGTTCAGTCGGCTCTTTAGGGCGGCGGGAGTCGACGATCAGTGGTTCTGGAGTCACTGGATTGGTTTACCATGGTCATCGCCCTTCCCACCTAATTTATCACTTCAACTCCACCAAGGCACCACAGCTAGGTTCCAAGTACCAATCTCACAAGCCCATAACGCAATCTTCCGTAGCTCTGTGGTATGCAGAGCAGATAAACTACTCGTTCCGCGGCTGAGAGTTCAACTTGTGCAAGCCGACAGCGCAGCGTGACTTAAGCTACACCGAGAATGTGCAGCACGTATGGGCGATTTGAGTCTCGAAGGGAATGAGGGTTTAAGACGGGAGGATGGGAGCAAGCCTGGAGCAAGCCATCATGGTAGCGATCAAGGGGTCTAGTCGCCGACATTCCCACGTTGCGCTCGCTGTCCGTTTTGTCTCTGCTCAGCGCGTCCGACGTCGACCGCACACTCCGCGTTGCTGAGGCACATGCTCCTGTCGAGGCTCTCTACGTCTCGATGTTGTTCTGCTGCCCTTCATAAGCTCTCCAGAGCCGTGCTCTATTCCACCAAATCTTCGACCTCCCCCGACAAACCAATACACCGAAGAGACCAAGGGCAGGAGAATCCCACCGACAGATGGAACTATAATAAGAGTCCTCTGGTCTCCACCACCTCGTTTGAGGATCTGGCTGGAATACGGACGGTCACCGCGAATGAATTGGAGAGCGAGAAGACCCCACCCATCGGGGTGAAGATGCTCGTCAGGGACTTCATTGAGGACTCCCTATACAACCCTCATTATGGGTACTTCCCCAAGCAGGCGACGATTTTCAACACGGACGCGCAACCTATCGATTTCTCGACTCTGCGCGACTCGGTCGAGTTCCAGGAGCTGGTAGCGTCGAAATATGCAGGGTATGGGTCGGATAGTTATGAGGGTCCGGGTCGGCAGCTTTGGCACACGCCAACGGAGCTGTTCAAGGTGTGTGCAAACCTACTCGTCGGAGGGAGTTTCCTAACGGGTTCTTGAAGCCTTACTACGCTCAAGCCATCGCCCAGTGTCTGGTGTCCGAATACCTCCTCAAATATTTCCCGTACGAAGACTTCATCATCTACGAAATCGGTGCTGGTAACGGTACGCTCGCCATGGACATCCTGAACTACCTGCAGGAGTACTATCCCATGGTGTACGAGCGCACGCAGTACAGGATCATCGAAATTAGTAGCAGCTTGGTCAAGCAGCAGAAGCAACGGCTCTACAACGCCCATCCCTGCGCTAAGGTCTACCACCGAAGCATCTTCCACTGGAAAAAACGAGAACCGGCACCTTGCTACTTCCTAGCGATGGAGGTGGTGGACAACTTTGCGCACGACGTCGTTCGGTATGACCTCAAAACCATGCAACCTTACCAGGGCGTCGTGGTCATAAGCAAGGATGGAGACTTCGACGTCGTGTACACCCCTGTGGCCGACCCGCTAATCTCGTCTATGCTCGGGATCCGGGAAAGGCTCGGTCACCCTCCCCCTATTAATAGGGCTTTGCGGTCGTCGTCATTCCTCCGCCAGACGTACGCGAACTTGCCCTTCGCGCCCAACCTCTCACCCGAAGAATATATCCCCACTCGAATGCTGAGTCTCCTGCGAACCCTGCGCACGAACTTCCCAAGACACCGACTCCTCCTTTCCGACTTCTCATCTCTCCCCGAGACCATCCCCGGTGTGAACGCCCCTGTCGTCCAAACACGGTTCCGCAACACGACCATCCCATGCAGCACACTGCTCGTCAAGCAAGGCTACTTTGACATTTTCTTCCCGACAAACTTCGCCCGCCTCCGGGATATGTACGAGTATCTGCTTTCCCAGCCGCATTCCGTGAAGAACCCCACGGACCCCTACCCATCCCGAACCACTCCCCTGATGTCGTCGACCAGCTCCCTCGCCCTTGGCCAGGACTTCTTCTCTTCGACATACCCGGACGATAGGCGGACGCCGCTAGATGGCATTGCGTCGTCAAGCGGGCTGCCGGTTGGTGAACGAAAATCCAACGTATTCACGCATGCCGAGTTCCTCGAGACGTACGCCGATTTGACGAAGACCCGCCTAAAGAACGGCGAAAACCCGATGCTTGATTTCTACAAGAACGTCAAGTTCCTCTTCTAGAACCAGCCAATGGAAAGCATTCCACACCGACCATATCCGCAAACCCAACCCTTAATTGCTTTCTTTACGCAAGATGTATAGGTAGTAGTGAAAAGCCTCACCTAGGGCCCTAATCTCGAGTGTTGTACCTTCGCGCTGCAGGTAGCGCTTACGGAAGTGCGGTTGGCCGAAGGTGAGGTAGATGAACTTGGCTCCAGGTTTAAGGACACGAAGCGTCTCTGATACTTCGGCATTGCAATCGTTGACGACTTGTTTAGGTGGGTCCTAGTTGCGTCAATGTGAGGTCCCGGCCGAGGAATAGAACGCATATCCGACTCACCCAAACATCTCCTTTTGTGGTCATCATGGCATCCATGGTGCCCTTGTCGATAGCAACGTCGAAGGATGCTTCGTCGAATTTGAGGTCTCTGACGTCCATTTCGTGCCCTACGTCCAATTAGCAGTCCGAAGGGAGGAGAAAGAAAGACACCACGAACATTCCATAGACGATCGTAGGTCACCGTGCCTCTCCTTCATTTGCTCTATGAGCACATCCGAATACTGACAGATTCCTGAGACTGTGTCATAGTATAACCCGAGGAACTACCCACATCCGTATTCACGATGTTATGGTAGCCATCCTCCCACATCTGCGAAGTTGAATGTGTACGAGCTTTCGCCTAGAACAAGCTGACATACATCCTCTGAGAGTCTGGAGTTTCCGCATCCAAGCATCAGAATCCTCGACATTTTGTCAGGGATGAGGTCGTGCATTATCGGCGCGAGGTCGGCGTAGGACTTGAACCAGTCGAAGTCGCCATCGGCCTCCCTTGGATAGTAGAGTCAGGGTGCGTTTCGAGTGTAGGCAAAGCTTGCCGTACTGGGAGTATCTGTAGTTCCTACCCCTCAATCAGGATCATCTATGAGGTGTAAGAGGGCTCGGCGCACCAATATTCTTTTGTTCCATACTCCTCGTTCTTCTTGGGCAGATTCTTAGCGCTCATGGTCGTGGCGCGGATGAAAAGAGCGTCGCGCTATTTTTAGACATTGGCGCCGGGACGATCAAGTTCGTGCGACAATGACACGGTACACGTGACCCCCGCGCCTGTCGTTGAACTTGGATCCGAATTTGGAAGGCCGTCGCTGAAACTCTCTCGTTGCCTCTGCTCTTGCTCTCCACCGGCATGACCATCACCCTCGACCTCGCAGAGGCGGCGACCAACTCGCATACACGGCGGGCGCTCAACGAACTCTCCGCCGCCGTTGTCAAGAAGAAGAAGATTGTAGTCGTGACTGGTGCTGGCATTTCATGTTCATGTGGAATTCCGGTACGTTCAAATTTTGTGGAGCCAGAGCTGCAACTATATGCTGACATTTACCTCGTAGGACTTCAGGTCTTCAGATGGCCTCTATAATATGGTCAAGGAACGATATCCTGACGTGGTTATGAAAGGACGCGACCTCTTCGATGCATCGCTCTTCCGGGACACCACGTCGACCTCGGTTTTCTACAGTTTCATTGCGGAGCTGAAGAAGAAGATCGACGAAGCTTCGCCCTCTCCGACGCATACGTTCATCAAGACTCTAGACTCCAAGAACAAGCTCCTCCGGTCATATACCCAGAACATAGACGGACTGGAGGAACGCGTTGGGCTGGTGGGCTCTTCTGGGGACGCCGCGAAATCCAGCGGCACGGGCAAGAACGCGGGAAAACTTCGCGTAAAGGAAGTTAGGAATGTGCAACTACACGGGGATATTCACCGTGTGCGGTGCGTTATGTGTTCAGCAGAGTTTCCATGTGCAGAAGAGCACCTCAATACATTTTTGGAGGGCATCGCGCCCGACTGCCCTGAGTGCCTCTCAAGATGTACGTGTCACTGATTTTGTTTCACTTGAGTGGCGCGGTGGCTGAACGTGGACATAGCGGAGGCGCGCGTTGCACGCTCGGCTAGAGCGATTCGAGTCGGTTCCTTGCGACCGGCTATTGTCTTATACGACGAACCTCACCCACTGGGCGAAGACATCGGCACCATCCAGATGGCCGACGTTAACAAGAAACCAGACTTGCTTATTATTATGGGCACTTCGATGAAGGTGCACGGCCTCAAGCAGCTCGTCAAGGACTTTGCCAAGACGATTCGATCGAACGCCCCGCCCACCTCTTCTACCTCTTCGCCTTCGAAGCGGCCTTGCAGAGTTCTCTTTGTGAATAAGACTGCACCTAGCTCCGAGTGGGCTGATATTATTGATTATCATATCGCTGGCGATACCGATGCTTGGGTTACGAAGGTCGTCGAGGATTGGAAAAGGATCCGGCCATCCGACTGGGAGATTCAACAAACGCTCGACGGCACCGAGTCCTTCAAGATAATCAAGACTAACGCAGTGACCACTCAGATGGTTAAGAAGAAGGGTATGGTCATTCTCCTTCCACCGGAGGTCTGACGACTGATTTATGTGTTCCAGCATCTAAGAAGAAGGACGAGAACGTCGCTCCAGAAGAACTGGATCTAGAGGCTCACGCAGCTGCCCTGAGACTGGACAGCGCGCCGTCTTCGCCTACTAAGAGGCGTCAGAAATCGTCGCATTATGACGATGTCAACTCGAGCCCTTCCAAGCGCCAGTCGATGACGTCCTTAAAGGACGTTATGCCAGCAAATGAGCGGAAGCTTCTGTTCGTCGAGTCGACCAACCAGCCTGGGTCCTCCTCACACTATCTCGATTCTTCAAAGATGGATATCAGCATCTGCGACCGCTCTATGCAGAGCGTCGAGGACGATGTGGTCCTTGCGCTGAAGAAGGCTGCGACGAAGAAAGTCCCGGCGAAGGCCCCTTCAAAGGTTCTTGGGAAGAAGACTGCGACGACGAAGGGCGCCACGGTGAAGCCTGCAGCCACCCGATCGTCAACGAAGTCGAACACCAAGCCCGCCCCTGCCCGACGGAGAACGCGCGTTTCTGCCTCTCCCTCGACATAAGTTCTGGTCCCAGACCTTCCCACTGCATCGTTGTTTATCTGGTTCGCCATTTCATTTGATTTCCCCCTGCTTATAATGTATATTATCCTTGTCCTTCGATTTGTACGTCCTCCGGATATTGACATGACAGACGTGTTCTCCTGTGCTTTTCGTCGAGTCTTGATGCTGATTCCCAAGTCCCATTGAATCGGCTAGAGAGCGTCATGAAGAGTCATGTAACAAGGCACCAGGCTCGCAGTTGCTTCGCAGTCTTCGTTGTGCAGTGCGTCAGGGGTCTCCGTCCAAGGGTCGTCGAAAAGGGCTTCCGCAATGATGCTCACGCTGACAGGTATATTCGTATGGCGGTGCCTCTCACTAGAGTAAAAATCAGGAACCCCCGTCGACCTCTTTCTTTGGACAGTTCGTTGTTATGTTTTACACCTTTCCTCGGTTGCGCAGGGCTTCGCGCTGAATTTTCGACTCCAGTCCAGCCACTGGGATCCTCCATGGTCCAAATAGCGGTGTGTGCCACTGAATATATTTCCTCCGCGTGACTAACCCAATTACAGTAAATAACTGCTGTACAGCTTTATCTCATCGGCCTCGTTCCCTCAGTTGACACTTCCCAATTCGACTCAAATCACCACGGCTCGAGGATGCTATATGAGAACACGCACCTTCCATGCACACTAGGTTGTCTCAGCCTCTCGTCCTCCCCCGACCCCGACACCCAAAGTGTAACCTGGCTCTACCCTCGGAATGTTATACTCAAGAGAACAGCCGTCCCCACACTGGCGGAAGCGTCTATCGACTGCGAGTATCGTCGCACAACGTCCACTGTCGTCCTTCTCTTCTCTGGATGTACTCGAAGAGGTTGACCTCACGGACTTCAAGATCCCCCATCTGAACTATGAGGCAGAGGAACCCCCAAAACAGACGTGCTGTATCTGTTACGAGGAGTACGGCCCATCCGACATGGCGCGTCTACCTGACTGCAATCATGCTTTCTGCCGCGAGTGCTTAACGGGACATGTGCGCGCCAAACTGAGCGACACGGTGTTTCCTATATACTGTCCGCTATGCGTTCTGGATCCGGCGTTGGAGGATCCCACCGGTGCGTCACCCCTTCGCCCCCCTCGCAGCACTTGCGTTCCGAATGTCCAGAATAACCTCGGTTACAGAAATTGATCAGCGAACTCTCAGCCATCTAACCGGCATCTTGGAGCCCGAAGAGTACGACAAGTTCGAAACTCTGCAACTGTCCATTTATGCCATGTCACTGCAGTGTCCAGAGTGAGTAGCGTTGCTGTGCTTTGCGTAGGTCTCAAGGCGGTCTCCCGGTTCTGATCCCCCGACTCTACTAGCTGCGAGGAAGGGATGATGGTCGCTCGGGATGACCTCGATAACGTGCTATTGACATGCCCTCGAGACGCGTGTGGTGCCCAGTGGTGTAGAGCGTGCAATTCGAAAGTGACCAGTTGTGTCAAGTCCCACAAATGTACACAGGACGCGAGGTTCCGCCGGCTTATGCGGAGGAAGAAGTGGAGATTTTGTCCAGGTACGCATCTTGCCGTCCTTACATGTTGCTGTGCTGAACCAATGCCACTCCTGGAACACAGGTTGCAGAACTCCTATCCAAAGAGATCAGGGATGCACGCATATGACGGTGAGTGAGATACGCGTCTTTCAGGAATGCTGTCGTGTGATCTTCTTCCCTTCATCTCCAGTGCAGTGTTCCCGGTTGCGGAACGTATGTCACCTTATCCTCCTACTCATACAGCTTCGCTCATTCGGCCACAGACACTTCTGCTATCGGTGCGGCGGACATATATGGCGGCCTGGTGACCGAAGCAACTCCTGGTCTGCAGCGAAATTCCACAATAGATGGTGCAGGATGGTCTTCCCGTTCGGGACGAGGTGCCCCATCATGTAGAGAGGGCTCATTTACCGAATCCCTGGATTTGGGTCTGGACAACAACTGGTACTGAATCACTGCTTTCGAAAAACTTTCCCCAGTTGTCCCCCCTTCTGTTTGCATTTCACCTTGCGAGGTTGTATGATAGATCAAGCTCGTGGACGCATGTATACTAGCCCTGCATTTTTACCGCAATTTTTTCCAGGTACCTCCTATTCCCACTGTGAATAACCACGCACGCGCAACCCATGCCTTTTACACACCAGTCGATATGTGTTTGTCGTGTGTACAGCTTTATGTCGCCATCAGAAGGTGTTGTTGATGTCGAGTTAGAGTGCGGGAGGGCTGTTAAGCGCCCATCACTTGTAGTTCACTTGCTTCATGCAGCATGTCATGCCGCTACCCTTGCTCACTCTCCACCACACCCCTCTAACATGCTGACCTCTCATCGTAGTCTGGGGAACCTCTCAACACCGGGGAAGAGCGTCAGGAAGCAACAGAGCGAGAGCTTTGGTGGAAACACACGTAGACGAAACCCTTCGAATGCCGCATTGGGTCCTCGGCCCGCCAGCGAGTTTGGCTGGCAGCTAGCCCTCCAAGGATCGACCGTAGATGCGAAGGGCGCCATCATAGAGGAAGAACCACTGACTGAGCTTCAAGATGGGTCCGACCCTCCAAACCACCCGCTCCAGGACGGTGCCAGCAAACCAGTTCTCAATGACCCTCCTCCCTACCAGTTCGCTCCCAACGGTCCCCTCCGCAGCACCTCAGCTGTGGCGTCGTCGTCGTCTTCCTCCAACACGAAGGACCTTGTTGAGAAATACGCCGACAAGGACATAGGGTGGCAACTGGCGCTTCAAGGCCAAGAGATCCCTCACAACCTACCTCCGGAACGAAGCCCGATTCGAGGAAACAGCAATCCCTATTCTGGGGTTGACGTCACCACTAGAGAGTCTCCGCGGCCAACCCATTCTTCGTTCAACCATTCTTCCAACGGAAACGTCGACTCATTCCAGCACCTCAACCTTGACGAAGCGGCCAAGGTGTACTCGGGATTTTCGACCAAAGAGAAGAGCGCAGAGAGCGACGGCGTCAAAGCCCCTCGTGCCACTCATGCACCTTCCTATCTCGCCAACAACCCGTTCCATGCCATGATTCAAGCCGCTGAGGGGGCCAAAGCCCCGAGGCGACCGCTCATTGATTTGGAGGAGGAGGTGGTGGTCCTTCCGAATATGTTCGAAGATTTGACTTTGAACACTCCTCAACCCGCACCCTTACCACGAAAGTCAGAAGACAGCACACGGGAGGAAGAAGTGTTGGGATGCGAATACTGCCCCAAAAGTGTGCCCTTTCGACGCATTGCACAGATCCCATTCTGCCTTCACCTTGTGTGCCATACGTGCCTTCTGAACCACGTCGAGAAGCAACTGTTCGACTCGTACTTTCCTATAAAGTGCCCCTTGTGCTTGTTGCTTGAGGAACAATCCGAAGCCAACCCCGATAGCAGGGTACCCATAGCTCAAGGAGGTGCGTGGATATTACCGCCTCATTTTTCCAGTTGGACATTTATGCAGATCTTCAACCTAATAGTTGTCACCTTGGAGATTATGCAAAACTTTCAAGCACTGGCCCCATCTACGTTCAACATCTTCCAAGAGTTCCAGATATCATCACAGTCAAGTCAAGTCTTCTGCCCAAAGTAAGAATGTCCTGCCATTACGTGGCCCTGGCTTGACCCTCCCACTACGTTCTCTTCCCAGATGTCAAGAAACTATGTTGGTTGATAGGGCTCAATATCTGCAGCAGTCGATCGTCACCTGCCCTCGGCAAACGTGCAATCATCGATGGTGTAAGTCCTGCTTCAAGGACATGACCTTCGCTGCCCCCGGCAGTGCCAATGCGAGGCACAAGTGCAAACCCGAAAAGACGGTTGGAGTTCGAGCGTGTCCTGGTAAGGCCATCTTCTTGTTCTCAAAGCCGACTCTGCGGCATGAGCTGACGAACCCTGGATTTCAGAATGTGGGTACCAAGGCCGGAGGATCGCGGGCGATAACCTTATACCCTGTCGGGGAGTCGGGTGTCGGATGTAAGCTACACCTTTGCGATAGTGCATTTTGAAGGCAGGCGTGCTGACCTCCCCGTAGACAGTTTTGCTTCAAGTGCGGCGAAACCATCGCGGATGGCTCCACCAAACCTCAAGATAACCCCCAACGAATTCAAGCCCATTACGAGAAATGTACTCGGGTGACAAAGGATGATAAATGCAACGTGCAATAGAAGTAGAAGGTTCATCACCTGTACGGGGCACGAAATCAGACTCCAGATGGCTCACGCCCAGATTGTACCCTTTTAGCATTCTGCCGATCCCATATCTCTAACCGCTTGACCTTCCCAGATAACTTCGGAATTGCCGGCGGAACGATATCCACCTATCTACGACAATATCACGAATTACCCCTGTTCATAATGCTATGTATTTTTAGTTTTCTCTACTGCTACTTCCTCTGACCCCTCCAAACGAAATATACTCTTATGTACCCAAGCGCTCAGCACTGGGTCGCTGGTCTGCGCTAGCCCCTATCGAAAGACAGTCGATCAAAACGTTTCCGACTGTGAGAAACGGACTCAAAAGGCGATCCCCCTTCTTCTCCCCATACTGTCAGATGATAAGATCTTCCTGGCCAAGATAATGGTGCAAACCAGCTGCTGTACGCCTCGACCCAACCTATCGATTGCCGATATGCGGAGGCTCTGTCAGGTGACGATTCTGACTACGCTAGAGTTATAAAATGGAGCTGCGGGGAGGTCTTCGTAGCTTGTACCTCCCCATCACCACGAGCGCTGCCTTTAGCGCTCAAGAACAACACCAACCGCCGTCGCATATCCAGACCACCCTTGACTTCTGAACAATGTCAGCGGACGGGAGCGCGATTCCCGGTGTCCCCGGGACGCAGACCAAGGTCGAAACTACCGCTAAAGTATACACAACGTTCAAGCACCCGTTAGACCCCTTGAGCTCGGAGGAGGTGAGTCCAGCCATGTTTCGTGCCTCGGCCACTACGTTGGGCTTACAGAGGGTCGTGTTACCATCCAGATCGTCGCCGTGACTTCAGAAATCCGCCAGCATATCGCGACCAACACAGAAATCAAAGCCGTCAAGTTTTTCACCTGCTCTCTCCTTCCACCGCCCAAGCGTGCTGTGCTTGCATACCTTGGAATACCTCTGGAACCAGGTGCTAAAGCTGAAGCACTGGTCCCGCTTACGAGGAGAGCCGAGGTCGACCTGGTTGACGTTGTGAACGGGTACGAAGAGTTGATCGGTAAACCTTGGCGTATCTCCTAACAGAAACGTTTTCATCTGCGCGTCGTCTTAGGGGCGCATATAATGTTATCTTGGCGCTAGAAGGGGATAAGTGGCAGGTCGAGACCTTGGACATTCTGGATAAAGCCCTCCACCCTCAAATTTCGCCCGAGGAACTGCAAGAGTGCGAGGACATTGTCCGGCGCGATCCTCAGGTGCAGGCCTTGGCAAAGGAAGTCGGTACGTGAACCCGAATATATCGAAGACGTGACCTATATCGATAGCTCCACACAGGTGTCCCCCCAGAACAAATCTTCTGCGATGGCTGGTCAATTGGCTACGATGACCGCTTCCCTCACAGCCAGCGAATTCAGCAGGCGTTCGTGTACGCTCGATTGGGGGAACACGAGAACCTTTATGCCCATCCCATGGTGAGTGCGAACTGCTGACTCCCCCGACACCATTTTGACAACTGTGCCTAGGACTTCGTGCCCGTCGTTGACTCCAACCTGGAGAGAGTCATTCATATCGGTATTTAGCCTCCTGTGACCGGCCTTGAGGCCATATCCAGCTAACCGCCGCACACCCTAGACTTCCCTGCCGGATATAAGAAGGCGGCGAACGGGTTCCAACTGAGCATGGACAACACCATCCCTCCTCCTCTGGAGGAGGACCCTCTTGCTGCATCGAAACGGGACAGGATCCCTCCCCCCTTGAAACCCTTCGACTTCCTCCCAGACCTCATGGAGAAGTCGGAAGGTGGCGGTTATAAGCAGCGGACCGACCTCAAGCCCTTACACGTTGTTCAGCCGGAGGGTGTGAGCTTCAAGGTCGACGGGCATGTCCTTGAATGGCAGAACTGGAAGATGCACATTGGTATGTACCACCACTGTATCATAGAGAAGCCGATCGTTAACTGGGTGGCTAGCCTTCAGTCAGAGAGAGGGCATTGCTCTCTCAACCGTGACCTACAACGATCATGGTGAAGTTCGTCCCCTATTCTACCGCCTCTCCCTCGCCGAGATGGTGGTGCCTTATGGCGCTCCGGAATTCCCCCAGCCGCGAAAATTTGCCTTCGATTCGTCAGTGCTCTCTATTGGCTTTAGTATGAGCCCAGGTTATTAACGTCGTCGTAGCGGCGAATACGGTATGGGTACCATGGCTAATGAGCTCTCTCTTGGATGTGATTGTCTCGGACAAATCCACTACATGGTGGGTTGCACATCTTCTTCGCATCGAATAGTTACTCATGCGATGACGTAGCCTGGATCTTATGTTACCCATAACGGAAGCGCGTTCCTTATCAAGAACGTTATCTGTATCCACGAAGAAGATGCAGGAGTTCTGTGGAAGCATAGTGATTACCGTGTCGGGGGGCGTGGGCACACTGTCAGGCGCCGTCGCTTGGTAGTAAGTATGGTCTGCACATTGGCAAATTACGGTTCGTTTCTACGTTTTATACTTCACAAATGCCCACCCTAACTCGTCAACTAGAGTACATCTGGAACTACTTCTTCTACCAAGACGGGAGTGTAGAGTTCGAAGTTCGGTTGACTGGTATCCTTCAAGTAGGTGTGGCAGGAGAGGGCGAGGAATCCGCCTACGGAACCCTCGTCGCGGAGAGAGTCATGGCCCACTACCACCAACATCTCTTCTGTCTTCGTGTTGACCCCATCATCGACGGGCTCAAGAACTCGGTCATCGAATCTGACGTGTCTGTACTTCCCGACGCACCCACTGGATCCGCCGCCAACTATGCGGGTAATGCTTTCATCGCTCGCGACATTGTTCTCGAGACCGAGACAGGCCGCCCGTATGACTTTGCTACCGAGAGGCGATGGCGAATAGTGAATTCAGGGCGAAAGCACTATAGCAGTGGGAAGCCTGCTGGGTACAGCATCGGAGTGAAGGGGGCCGCTACGCCCATGATGGTCCGCGATGACAGTTGGGCCGCGAAGCGAGCCTCGTTCTTGCCTAACACTCTTTGGGTTTGCAGGGATGTGGAGGGCAAGGATACTGGGAGCGAGAGGATCTGGCCCTCTGGTAAATATGTGCCCATAACGAGAGAGGAGCCTGTTGATTCGATTGGGAAGTGGGTGGAGGGGAAACAAAGCATCGTCGATGAGGACCTTTTGGTTTACATCAACTTTGGGGTGACGCACATACCTCGTCCCGAGGATTGGCCTGTGTAAGTCATCTATTTCAGCACCATTATCCAAGAATCCGTTAATTTGAAATTAATCCAGGATGCCTGTGGAACATGTCAATGTTACCTTCAAGCCAAACTCGTTCTTCAAGGCGAACCCGAGTATGGACGTTCCCGGGACAAAGGATGCATTGAGCGTCTCCGCATTTACCAAGGATCAGGAGGGTTCCACCCCATCACCGTGCTGCAAGGATTCTTCTACTTAAGATAGGACGATGCAATTGATCACCAATTAAAAAACCGAAATGTATATGCCCTGCCCTTTAGCAATTATTGTGAAAAGTCTCGTCTCGACAGACACGGCGGCTCTCTGAGGCTTGCGGTGAAAGAGTGAGAAAAGCGCTGGTAACGTCCCCCATGATAGTTTAGGCGCCCGACGTGGATCAGGGTGGACGGTTTATGGTTTCTGTCTCCTAGCGCGTTTGAGTCGGTGGGTGGATCCCCGTGGGATAAAAGGCCCTGGGACTTGCTCGTTCTTCCGTATGCAGGTCCTCAAACAGAAATAGGCACATATCACAAACACGAGAGGCTACGTCAAGCGAAGATCTGACTACCGTAGATTAAATGACGAGAGTCATAGTGTACTGCAGGAATAGGAAGGAACGGCAGACCGATATAACGGAGCAGCCGATGCAAGGGCTGAGAAGATCACCCTAAAAACCTCAGCAGGAGGGACCATGGGATGGGTGAGCGGCTGGGCTAAACTATGACAGGATGTTGATTGAGGTGCAGCCGACAGCGATGAGGCCAGAAACCTATGTGTGAATGGTATTGTCAGTATTCAGAACAATGGGGCGGTGATGTTGCGTACAAATTTGTTGTTGTCGCGGCAAACAGTTTGGGCCTTGCACGCGGCACCGGCGACGATGGCGCTGCAATGGATTCCGACTGTGAGCCCCTTCAGGTTCAAAACCAAGCCGAGGAGACCACTGAGAAGCGAAATTACTGGGTCGCTCGACTGCGTCGTCGGTGCCGTGGGGTGAGAGGGTAGGTGCAGCAGTTTAATAGTCAGTACGATCAAATCCTGAGGGTGCGGTGACGAGGGTGACCGCGTATTTGCAGCACTGGATGTTGCCGTAGTTGCAAGAATTAGCCCCCCTCGAGATCACGTTCTATTAGATCAATCCGAGCCAATCGGAGGAGAGGCGAAGGGTCACCTCCTGGTGACTGTCGAGCTCCCCGCTTCCAACCTCAATAGCCGTAGGGCTCGCGAGAACCGGAAGGGTTGCGAAGAGAGCCGTGAAGACAGTGACAGCGGTCCGTGAGAACTTCATCGTATCTTAGGCTGTTGAAAGACGACTTGGGAGAAAAGGTAAAACTTGTTGAGCAAGATATCCAGAAGTGAGATCTTGAGAGCTTGGGGTGAGACGATGGCATTCTCTACCGTCGTCTCCAGGAATTTATGGGAGTCACCCTCAGAGTACCAGCCACTTTATGAAGCTGGAATGGAGACGAGGTGTGTGGTGCGAGGCCTGCTTGATCCAAGCCAACAGTAGGCGTTTCAGCTGGGTCATCGGTCTAAGAAGAGTAATGCTTGCGCCTGCGAAGTAACACCTAGACATTTTGCAAATACTTACTTAGTCGGCAGCAAGCGCCCCTGCCCGGCTCTGTTTAGCGTACCCAAACCAGCTGATGGGTGCGGTCTGAGTACTGAAGCTTGAGGGCTTGTCCATGGATCGTACTTTGGACAGCCCACCGGGTCGCCACTCAGAAGGTTAGCGGGGGCATACACCAAGAATAGACCAAGCTTGTCAGCACACGTTCAAGTACGTGCTTCACTTGACGTCGAGAGTGATAGATCGGTGTTGGCCCTGGCGCCGTTGGATGATATCGTCTGGCAGGAAGGCTGAGAAATAAGCATGGCGTAATACTTGCCATGGCGTCTGCAAGCATCTACGCTCATAGCGAATCACATCTGCCTGGGTCCGGTATAGGCGCTCGTAGCCTCGTACGAACTAAGGGTAGAGTAGTGGGTCTTATAGCACGTCTGGGCGCGGGCATGTTTGTCCTTCCGGCAGGAGCAAAAGCTTCACCCCCAAGACCTTCCCAAGAGGGTTTGAGGATGAACAGGGAAGCCAAAGCAGACGGTGATGAGTGTCACAATTCGATGTTGTGGTCGTGCTGTATGTTTATTGATCCCGAACCCTAACCACACCGGGACGGTTGACAGCTGCGAGTGTCTGCGACGACCGTCCTGTACTATGATGTATCCTTTCGCACTTCTCCAAGTGCATGACGCACTCCCACTAACCCCCCTCTACCCGCAGAATCAACTCGCTAATCATTCCTCCTCTTTGCAAAATTAGGCTTGCTTAGCACCCTCAATCGCCACTGGTGTTCCGAAGTGGTTGTTGTCCATGCGAGTTACGCGTTGCTTCACGTGAAATGGGTGCTTGGGAGAGCCCTGGAGAGCCAAATGGCCTATTACTAGGGGCGAACGCGGGGAAGCGAAGGGAAGCGACCGGTCGGAGAGCAGAGACTGGGGCCGCTACGCCCCTTGAAGGTGAATAACTAACCCAAGTTTGTGTGACCTTCTAGACCCAGCTTCTAAGGGTTTCATATCCAGATAAACCGCAAACGGCCTATCCAATAGCGCTGTAAATGCGGCCGAGGGCCTTCTTTCACCCACCCTGCGATACCCCGCACGGAGGAGTCTCGGAAAAATACATCAGGAGTCAGGCTCCAAATGAGTTTGTAGAGCTGCGGCATTCAATAAAGAAAAGCTTTCTCTACCCTTCGCCCCAGATATCCTTCCTCTCTTTCATTGTCTACGATGGTCGACGAAGTGCTCTCCCGAATGGCTTCGCCTCCACCTTCTCCCCAACCCAATGACGGAATCGAGTTCCTTGATTTGGAAGGGAAATCGGCAACTGATGGCAACCTTGTCGTCGAGTTGCGCGAAAAGGTCGAATCCTCGGGGTCGCAAGCCCCCGTCCCACGCACTCGAAAACAAATCGTAGCGGGGAACATCCACTATTTTGCGCTTTGTTTCTCATTTTTCTTGCTTGGGTGGAATGACGGCTCTATTGGGCCTCTGCTTCCGCGGATCCAGCGCGTCTACGGTGTTCGTCACTCCCAATTCATGAGCACGGGATGTACCTCGACATGTACTGGGCGATATTATAGGTCAGCTATGTCGTGGTGTCTCTTTTCTTTATCCTTTCCTGCGTGGTACGCCTTTTTTCGATATCCGTTTAGGCAACGCTGACCCACCGCCCCAGGGCTATGTTTGCGGTGCCCTCATGAATGTATGGCTCACCGATAGACTCGGCTTTGGGAAGGCGAATTTTCATGGTTTCCCATTTCCGTAGCCAACCACTGACTCATTCCTCACCTAGGTTCTTGTTTTGGGTAAGCCAGATACGCTGCCAAAGCACCCTGGATACTCACCAGCCGCCTCAGGTGCTGTTCTTCAAATCATAACGTACTCTGTGCAGTCAGCTGGCCCTCCCTTCGCATGCTTTATTATCTTCAACACCGTCAATGGGATAGGCAATGCTCTACAGGTGATTTGACACGCACACCAGCATGTGTATATTTTCCTGATATCACCCCGGTTCCAGACTTCACAGGGGAATGGCTTCGTCGGCTCGCTTACCTACTCAAAGGCCACAAAAATGGGCATAATACACGCCGTTTACGGTATGCCGACCGTCATTCCTCTGATACTTGTCGGGACTGATGCGGGAACGGAATACCAGGTTTGGGAGCGTTCGCTTCTCCCTTCGTTGCAACACAGTTCTCACAGATGGAGAGGTGGTCCTTCAACTACCTTACTTCTCTCGGGCTGGCTGTGTGCAATATTTTTATCCAGGCCGTTGTCTTCCGCTTCAGGGATCATAACAGTGAGATCTGCGTTACTGTCGCCCCCCTTGACTTTTTTTCCTAATCCAGGCTTCTCCTAGCCTGCTTGCTCGAGGGAGGCGAACATGTGCACGCTGTCGCGGAGGGAAAGGAAACCGGCAAGTTCAAGCAGACCATGACGCACAAAGCTGTTCATTTTTCATTATGATCTATGTGGGTGTTGAAGTCACAATCGGAGGTGAGTCGCATCGAATTGGATGAACACGAGCGATTCTCATTGCTCTCACAGGTTGGACCGTCACATACATCATTGAAGAGCGCCATGGTGGTCCCTTGTCCGGATATATTTCGTCCGGATTTTTTGGAGGCAAGCACCCATACATACCCAGTGAGACAGTAATCACCCTAACGCTGAACTACGTCTTTAGGTCTGACACTTGGCCGAGTCGTGCTCCTACCGATCAACAAATGGCTCGGTGAGCACCGTGTATTTTACATTTACGCTCTGCTGTCACTGGGGTAGGTCGGATTTTCGCTCTTCCCCCCGAGCCACCCTGAGACTCACGCTAATTATCCGCAGGCTAGAATTCGTGATCTGGTTTGTCCCCTCCCTAATCGGAAACGCCATTACGGCGTCCATCATCGGTCTGTTGCTGGGGCCCATGTTTCCCATCGCAATGAACCGGGCAGCACGCATCCTCCCACCATGGATTCTTACTGGTGCGGTGGGATGGATCGGTGGGCTTGGTACCTGCGGTAGCGCCCTTATTCCGTTCATAACTGGTGCAATTGCCCAAAAGTATAGCATCAAGAGTTTGCACCCTGTGTACGCTCTTTTTACCCATACATTGGTGTCAAAGTGCTGATCGACATTACGTTCCGCCATCTATTTGTTTCGTATAGGTTGGTCGTGATGATGGCCCTCATGGTTGGGCTGTTCGCGCTCACCTCAAACGAGCGTTACGAGGATACACAGGAGCCTCCCGCAGGAGCGACAGACGAAACGAGCGACGAGAAGAGGTCTGCGTAACGAATTCCGCTGCTACAATTGATCCGGTCGATATTTTTCTTTCTTAAATTTGGTGGTGTAAAATTAATGGGTCGATGAGGAGGTGGTTAGCGCAGTGAAATAGAACTCGAATAGCTGTGAGGTGTGTCACGGAGAAGCTGGAGAAGCGAGATCCTGTGACTATTCGCCAGGTGCTCGACTTACCAGGAGAAGGTAGATTCCTACCCACAACGATCTTGAGGCTACCTTCAGAAGTTCCTGCTTCGAAGCGTTTCTGACGCGGCAAAATATCGGGGGAAGGTTATCAAGGACCTCCCCAATTGATCTGGCCTCGTTCCGCGGGCGCCTGTGGCCATTGCGGGGTAGAAGATTCAAAGTATTGCATTGCCACATCCTGAACCTTGTGGGGAAGAAAGAGGCATGAAGTATGGCGGTATATCCGTATTTATTTGAGAGTGTTCCAACCATCGACTGGGTTTCACCCCGCTCTCGCCTGTTTAATCAAGCCTGAAGAGTGACTGGTCTTAAATCAGGCACCGCGCCGAGCATTGGGATGGGAGAAATCAACATACTGCCTCATACTGCTCGGCTAAATAAAACCAATTGGGGCCCCATATAGACATCCACATATCACAAACCGAGCAGCTTGGTTTGGCCGAAGTTCCTGTGTTGACCCTTTCCCCTGGTGCGGCCGCGCCAATTCAATGGACCTGAAGAGCGTCAATGGCGTCTTCGAGGTGGAAGCAAAAAGGGTCGGTAAGTTCGTAAATCTAAAGTGAAGACTGCCCCGTTGTGCGGGGCACCCGTCAGGTGCCCGTGCAAGCGGAATAACCGTTAAGCGCCGGTGAGAGCCAAATTCACATGGACGATGTGTGGCTTTGGATCTCTCCGCCCGATGAAACGACCATAGGCTCTGATATATTCTACCATTTGGGCTTGGAGGAGACACAGATGATACTTAAATGTCACATCTTCAGGTAGTAGCCTGAATAACGCCCCAAAAAGCCAAAGAACTGCCATGAGGAGCTGATGCGTGGACTAAGCAGGAAGTTCTGGCGGATGTGTGAATTTCAAGTTGGGTTAGCCATCACTTGCATGTGTTCCTCTCCGACATTTCCCCGCCCCGGTTAGAGCTCGAACTGGGGTATCGTCACTGTTCCGTTCCTCGGTGGCGAGAAGGTGGGCTCCGCTAAGCCCAATCGTGTTGGCCGACCGCGTAAGTGACGGAGAATTGTCGGAGGGTCGAGAGCACGGTTTCCCCAGTGCAGGGGATTGGCGTTTTCTTTAAGAGGGAGTCATGGTCAAGATATCCGTCCCATCCCCTCTTCCACTTCCACCCCTTCACTGCGTCTTAGGCATTCAAATCGCGCAGCGCCATGACCGTCTCTAACACACTCCCCAAGGACTTCATCTGGGGTTTCGCAACTGGTGGGTCGCTTGCCCCCTGTCATTTTGGACGGTCCTGACTCCTCGTTAGCTTCCTTCCAGATTGAAGGTTCGACGAACGTCGATGGTCGAGGTCCATCTATCTGGGATGAATTCTCGAGGACACCGGGGAAGACTTTGGACGGCAAGAGTGGTGATCACTCCACCGAATCTTACAAGCTGTGGAAAGAAGACATTGCTCTGCTCTCAGCTTACGGCGTGCGCTCCTACCGGTTCTCTCTCTCCTGGTCAAGAATCATCCCCCTTGGTGGTCGCCATGACCCTGTAAATCCCAAGGGGATTGAATTCTACTCCAAGTTCATCGACGAGCTACTCGCTCATGGGATCACTCCGTTTGTGGTACCTGCATTTTTTGTGCACCTCAAATTCACTCCCCTTACATGCTATTGCCTAGACTTTGTACCACTGGGATCTGCCTCAAGGTCTTCAGGATCGCTACGACGGTTGGATGAGCAAGGACGAGATTGTCAAGGACTTCACCAACTACGCGAAAGTGAGTTTCAGCTTCCATGCTTTTCGTTCGCATACTAAACAGGACGCGTGGCTTCATAGGTCTGCTTTGAAGCCCTTGGTGACCGCGTCAAGCACTGGTGCGCCTACTTTTCCTCTCACCTTCCTCGTGGTCTGACCCTGGTATCAGGCTCACTCTCAACGAGCCTTGGTGCTCTTCCATCCTTGGCTATGGTCGTGGCGTCTTTGCGCCTGGTCGCTCCAGCGATCGCAACCGGTCTCCTGAAGGCGACTCATCGACAGAGCCTTGGATGTGAGTACCCCTCGTCTCTCTCAAGACGAAGCGCCTGCTGACCAAACCCGTGGTCACTCCTTCGTGCTACCAGTGTTGGCCACCATCTCATCCTGGCCCACGCACATGCCGTGAAACTCTACCGGGAGGAGTTCAAGCCCCTTCAAAAGGGTCAAATCGGTATCACCTTGAACGGTGATTGGGCTATTCCTTACGACAATACTCCAGAGAGTAAGCCCTTCTTCCAATTCTGCGAGCCGTACGTGTGCTCAATTTGGATTTCTAGACGTCGCGGCTGCTCAGCATGCATTGGATTTTTCCATCGGTGAGTCTCCTTGACCGGAACAGTTGCATTGTATACCGATGAACATATTTACTGACCACCGCTCGTTTGTTCTATCCCAACGCTCAGGCTGGTACGCTGTGAGTCATACTATGCCTCCTTACCCTGCCAAGAACCAATTTAACCTGGGTTTCTTACCCTCAGGATCCGGTCTACCTTGGTTTATACCCTCCCTACATGCGGGAAGTTTTGGGCGATCGCATGCCCGACTTCACGCAAGATGAATGGAGTGTAGTGAAAGGCTCCTCAGATTTCTACGGCATGAACACGTACACGACCAACCTCATTAGTATGTTGGCTCTCTCGATCCTATGCGTTCTGCACGAGCTCATATTTTGACCTACATTTACTTAGAGGCCGGTGGAAACGATGAATTCCAAGGAAATGTCGATTATACGTTCACGAGGCCCGATGGAACTGAGCTGGGGAATCAAGGTAAGGTTGTTCGACCTGTCCTCGCCTTTGCGACAACTGACCCATTTTGATTCAGCTCAGTCCGGTTGGCTTCAAGACTGTACGTGCCTGATACACCTCACCCGACCTTGAAAGGTTCGACTGATTATATATTCAATGGCCCAGATCCCGACGGCTTCCGTCAGCTCCTCAACTACGTCTGGAAGCGGTACAGGCTTCCTATCTAGTGAGTCCAGCCTGTTTATTTACTGCACCCAACTAATCCCTCCCCATTCCCCAGCGTAACGGAACACGGCTTCTCTGTCAAGAACGAGGGCGAGGGTGACGTTTCTGTCGAAGAAATTGTTCGGGATTTCGACCGTATCCACTACTACCAAGGGGCGACGAAGGCATTGTTCGACGCCGTCAACTACGACGGCGTTGACATTCGGTCATACTTCGCATGGAGTCTGTTGGATAACTTTGAATGGTATGTATCGTCCTTCGTGCGTCCAGAACGTCTTCCTCACTCGTTATATTTAGGGCGGAGGGGTACACCACTCGTTTCGGGGTCACATATGTCGACTACGAGACTCAGAAGAGGTACCCTAAGGACTCTGCAAGGTTTCTCGTCAAGGTACACCTGCTCCTGCCCAGTTGCCCAGTCCGCGGTGGCTAATCGGTTTCATAACTCATAGTGGTTCCGTGAACACGAGCACCCAGCCACCACCAAAAAGGTGTCAAAACTTGTTTCGGACAAAAGCCAGAAGGCTCCCATGTCAGCGAGCTGGAGCTTCCGGTCGACGGTTATGAAGGTCGTCGCGGCCACCATCGGTTTCACTCGATAGATAAAGACAGTCATTTTCGATCTTTTCCTGTTCCAAATACCACAGATATCCCTCCTCTCGACATTGTATAGTAGCCACGGACATGTAGAATAAACACAGAACGCTCAACCACCCGGCTTGTTTCCTTTTCGAACTCTTCCTCCACGCATCTGTGATTTGTGTGCCGACCGCTCGCCCTCTGTTCGTGACCCGCCAAGCGGATTAGCACCCTCTGTGGCGCTTTGCCCATTCCTGGTTGTGCAAGACCGCGCCAAGGTGCGACCTCAAAAAGAATTGACGAACGTCGAGTCGAAAAAAGGAATCCAGTAAGCAGCCACAAGCCTATATACATGTCGGTTAGTCTTACCGACCGAACTTTTGGAGGGGGTCACTCTTTTTCTTTCCTCCCCGCCCTCCTCTACCTCCCCGTCCTCCGCCACGGCCCCTGTGCCCCTTCCCACCTCTTGACGAGTGGTCCTTCCGGAATGGGACGAACCCTTTACTGGCCTGCGATCCAGCCGACGCTGCCGCCGACTCTTCCTGCCCCTCGACGGGCGCGATTCTCGGCATGAGGTACTTGGGTACGTGCTTCATGTGGGGCTGCACTCGTGCTGGGTGCAGAGCCTTGTCGTGTCGGAGGAATTCGAGGTCGAGCGGGTTGTCCTCGAAATGTGCCTGAGTAAGAAATGAATGAGATCGCAGTTCGTTGATTGTGTGAACTAGCTCGGCGAGTGAATGTACCTTGAGTTTGTCTGAATTGAGGATTTCAGACTTGAGTTCCTTCACCCGCGCCTCCCGAATAGCAGCACGCGTCACGCTCCGAAGTGCGTCCTGCATACGGTACCTGAACGCCTCCACTTGCTTCATGTCAAATTTATATTCCTTGAGCTTACTCCCCCTCGCCCCCTGCTCCTTCTCTATCCGCGAGAACACTTTCTCATCTCGTTCCGCGCTCGGTAGGCCCCCGACGACCTTGTCCTTACCCCACTGATCCTTGGGCACAACGAACGACAGGGACATCCCCGTCCGTCCTGCACGCGCGGTCCGCCCTACGCGATGGGTATAAGACCTTGATGTTGTGGGGAGGTCAAAGTTGAGCACACAGGCGACGTCGACAAAGTCTACACCGCGGGTGACGCCGTACTCTTTATCGTTGTTTTGCTTGCGCTTTTTGGATTTCTTGGGGGTCGGTGCGGGAGAGGCGCGCTTGCGCTTTTTGGTCTTGCTGGAGGAGGCTTCACCCTCGGAGTCGGAGGCGCCCGTGTCGGGGGCTGCATCGCGTTGCGTGGATGTGACTGAGGGGAAGGAATTAGCTGTTTCCGGGCGTGCGGAGGGACTGGCACTCACACTCTTCTTCCTCTCCGGCCTCCCCTTCCTCGTCCGAGTCATACTCCACTTGCTTCCCACTTTCATCCGTAGCGATGATATAGTCATACACGCCCTTGTTGAATTCCTGCACAGTGTGGTACCGCGAATTCAGGGGCAGCTCGGAGTTTAGAACGCAGCTCTTTATCGAGAATTGCTCGAGGAACAGCTTGAGGCGGTAACTCCTGTCGACATCGTTGACAAAGATGATGCACTTCCCTCTGATCAACTTGAGTTTGAGTATGACATAGGTCAAGAGGAACTTGTCGACTTCCGAACACCGCACGGCGTATTGCGTGAGAAGCGCAGCCTCGTCTTCGTCCTCTTCCAACTTCAGGATGACCGGATTCCGCAGCGTAAGGCCCTTGAGTAGCTCCACGTCCTCCGTCATTGTCGCACTCATGAGGAAGGATTGGTAGACCTTGGGGAGGAAGGATCCCGAGAAGAGCTGTCGGACGTCTTCGTCATGGCCGTAGGAAAGAATGAGGTCGGCTTCGTCGATAACGAGCGAGTCTACGGAGCCCAGGGACAGAGCTTTGGATTGGACGAGAGTGAGGGCGCGAGATGGCGTTGAAATGACGATGTCGGGGTGATCGGAGAGTAGTGTACGTTGGAGGTGGGACGCCGTTCCCGAGGAGATATTGCAGACCGAAACCTCATCTTCACAGTACACGAGGAGGGTCTTGAGGAAGGCCGTCACTTGCTCAGCGAGCTCCCTGGTTGGGACGAGGATAAGACCTCTTGTTGCGCGTCTCTCCGGATCTTCTGCATCAAGAGCCTAACAAAAAAAAAAGTACTCAATATCATCTCACCAACACAGGCAGAACGCACCTACACTTTTCACACCGAGGATCTTCTGGACGATGGGTAGACAGTACGCCGCCGTCTTTCCACTTCCTGTGCGGGCTCGGGCAAGGATATCTCTGCCTTCCAGTGAAAGGGGGATAGCCTTGGCTTGAACCAAGGTCGGCTTTGCAAACCCTGAATCTGCTAGTGCTCGGAGGAGGCGACTGTCGAGGATATGGGAGAAGGAGGCGAAAGATGTCTTTTGATCGACAAGGCTGGCGGTCGCCATGGCGGGTATCAGTTTACTTTGTCGTGGGGTTTAATGTCCAGAGTGCTGCCTCTGCCAGGAGAAGGGGAGGAAAGGAATATGGGGGAATGAGGTTGCCTTCGAGAGTCGAATTCAAGTTCACGAGAGAGCGGAAGAAAATCAGATTATGTAAGTAGTTAGGTTAGGGTTCGGGGTTAATACACGGGACCCTCTCCTGGTCGTACCGTCCAATATTTGCGTCTGGCAGTCACGTTCGTAGGGATCCGTCTGCTGAAGGTCAGACACGAGTTTGAATCTGTTTTGAAGCACGACTATCAAGCTCCGTTGATTGTCTGCGCATAAGTTAAGGTATAATGGGTAAATTTCGAAGTACACTTGGCGAGCTTTGCTACACGGACGAGATGGGGAAATGGCCAATAAATTAAGCATCGACACCCTCCTCCCATCCGGTACTCCTCTGAACCGCACGTTGCCATCCTTCCCACTTAGCCTTCCTCGCCTGTACGTCGAACTTGGACTCGAACACCGAGTTAGCATGGTCATTCACACCCTTAAGAGTCTCGGGCTTGGACATATCCCAACCAAAGAGCTTAATTGCCGACGCAGCGCAAATCGCCGCCCCAAGCGCCGTTGACTCGCGCATCTCGGGTCGAACGACGCTGAATCCACCAATATCAGCAAGGATCTCCATCGCAAGGTCGCCGTTCGTCATCCCACCGTCAACCTTGAGGTGCTTGAGGTCGACACCAGAGTCGAGCTTCATACTCTCTATGATGGCGCGGGTTTGGAAGGCGGAGGCTTCAAGGGTGGCGCGGGCGATGTGCGAGGGGTTGGTGTACTGCGAGACGCCAATGAGGAGGCCAGCTGCGCCGGGGTCCCAGTAGGGCGCAAGCAACCCGGCGAATGCAGTCACGAAGTAGACGCCGCCGGTGTCTTGCTCCTTGGCGGCAAGGGTGTTGACATCAGCGGCAGACTCGATGAGCCTCATGGAGTCGCGAAGCCACTTGATGGCGCTTCCAGCAACGGCGACTGGGAAGGTTGTCAGTGCCATTATCGAGGCTAAAAGGTGATGAAGACACTCACTAGATCCCTCGAGGGCATAGACGGGCTTAGCATCAGGGCCAGCCTGGTACGCGATCTAAATACAGTTAGCAAAACGCCCGAACGAAAAGTGACCAAGCCACGTACAGTGCTAAGCAGGCCGTGCCTGCTCTCGACGATTTCATTGCCAGTGTTGAAGAGCAAGAAAGCGCCAGTACCGTAAGTGCACTTGGCCTCACCCTGAGCAAGGCACTTGTTCCCGATCAAAGCACTCTGCTGGTCACCAACAAGGCCACCAACGGGGACACCAGCGAGAGGCCCGGATGAGATGTTACCGTAGACCTCGGAGGTGGAGACGATACGGGGAAGGCAGGAGGAACGCAGGTCGAAGAACTCGGTGAGGCGGGGATCCCACTGGAGAGTCTTGGTGTCGAGGAGGAGCGTGCGGGAGGCGTTGGTGACCTCGGTTATATGGACGCCCTTAGCGACGCCGCCGAGGAGGTTATAGGCGACCCATGATTCGACAGTGCCGAACAGGAGGTCATCCTCGTCGTGCGCTTTGGCGACTTCGGGGTAGTGGTCGATCATCCATCGCAGCTTGATGGCGGAGAAGTATGTGGAGAGTTGAAGACCAGTACTATAGTACAATACGTGAGCTCTCTGGATATGGATACGAAGGGTAAGTGTACGTACGTCTCACGGATTGCGTCAACACCCTCCTGACCCTTCTTCCATACTCCGGGGGCGGTCTGAACGCCGACGGTACGCAACTTCTGCTCAAAATGCGCGACGGTGTTCTTGGTCCTGGAGTCGTCCCAAACGATGGCCTTGCAGAGGGGCTTGCCAGTCGAACGGCTCCAGGCGACGGCAGTCTCTCGCTGGTTCGTGATGCCTATGAGTAAGATGGGATACGGAAAAAGGTGGAGTGACGGCACGGTTAGCTGATTGTGCCGGAGGGCGACGAGCAAAGCGACGCGGGCGACATACCGATGACCTTGATGCTGTCCTTGGTCCATCCTGCCTCCTCGAGCTTCTCGACGGCCCCTTCGACACACTGATCTGAATGCTGCTGGATCTCGTCGGCGTCGTGCTCGTGCCATCTAAAGCCGAGGACAGAGATTAGATACCGAACCGTCCCGTGACAAACGTCACTCCTTACCCAGGTTGGGGGTAGTATTGGGGAAACTCGAGCTGGTGCTGGGCGATGATGTCGGCGTACTTGTTGAAGACGATGAAGCGAACTGAGCTGCGAGGAGATGAGGTCGGGTTCCGCGATATCTCGCCAAGGAACGTACGTGGTACCACAGTCGAGAGCACCAACGAACTCGCCCTGCTTGAGGGAGGAGGAAGATGTGGAGGCCATAGCGCGGTGTGGGGTGAGTGGACTAGTGAGGAATATGGGGGACCGGGAACAAAAAAGTGGAGAAGCTCGGACTCCGAAGCTTGTTGCATTTGAGCGAGTCCATCTTGCGGCAACGGATTGGGCCAACCTCAACATCACGTCCCTCACGCGGTCCACAAACGGTTCATAAGCCTTTAGCCTCCGATTCCGGTCCGCCACTTCTCCGCAAAATGCTTGTCATTAGCTTCCGACATCATCAATATTACACTGAAAACCTCTCCCGCTCCTCCTCCGTCCACGAAAACACTGGTACGGCATGCGCTTCTGTGTTGAACACCCACTTGTCAAGAGGGAGGGGATCGTCTTCTCTGAAAAGAAGGTACAGGTACTTGAGTCTGCCACGCGGAAATGCGGGGTATCAATCAGCCTTTCCATTACAGGAAAATCACTATCACTCACGTTTCCGCCAGGAAGAAGCTGGGCATGCTGTTCCCCCTCTTTGTGGGGGATCCTCTGACATCTTTCAGCGTGACATACCCGCTGTCGGTCTTGGTCTCCCTCTCAACGGCCTCAAACACAGCCCAACCCCTGTTTCTCCAGCGTTCATCCCGCGTGGTCCGCCAGAGGATGTAGAACGACTCCACAGTCTGAAAGAAGGATCATCCCCACACCGGGTAAGCTCAATCACGCTCTCGGGCGGCTAAGTGAGGGGCCGGAACCCGCGGCACCCTGCGGCACCCCGGAAAAAGGAACTGCGTACGTACCTCTGGTCTCAGCAAATACCCTGGTTTCCTCACATGATAGTCCCTCGTATTCGGCCTGCCCGCCAATCGGTCCTCCTCAGTCCACACCACAGGCTTCCCCGCCATCCACCCCGGGATAGGTCCTCTCGATCCTGTTTTCTTCCACTTTGCCAAAGCCTCGATCCAGAGATATGATTCGCTTGGATTGCCGCCGCTTGGCTGGACCATGCGGGGGTCCCACCGATTCGTTGTTGCGCCTCGGAATCCCGTCAGCATCATCACCTCCTCCGGACCTAACCCGCTCTTCTGATCGGCATACGTCAGCCAGCATGTATGAGCAAGGCCCTCTGCCGCCCAAAGATGCAGCTGCTTGAGATCGTGTCCTTGCAACTTGCGGTAGAAATCGCTCGTTCCGCTGTATAACGGCTTGGATCCGAGATTTGCAAAGTCGATCCCGGCGCTTTGAAGGTCGTTTAGTGGCAGGGTATGGGCACCGAGGGCTAAAAGACCGGGGAGAAAGCAGGAGAGATGTTCGAATGTGTGACTGGGCGTGCCTGCGGGGTGGGCGATGCTGGTGTTGGCGGCGTCTGTAGCGTATAGTAGGCCGCGTTTCGGAGAAAGATAGAGAAGGTTCGTGAGGATGTATGTCGTGGTTCTGAGATCTGAGGGGTCAAGGTTTCAGAGGCGGATTAGAGCTTGCGATAAAGAAGGACTCACAGGCTTCAAGGTTTCCTTTGTCTATCTTGCCCGTCAGTAGGTATTGCTTGAGGAGGTATTCGTGGGTGCTATCCGCCTGAGCCCCTACGGAGATTCTATCTATCAGAAGTCAATACATTGCAGGTCCAAGCAGCGTTTTCACAAAAGGTTGGCTGACTTTTGGCCCAGCGTGGTACACCCTCTCTGAGGTCCCATTCCGTTGGCAACATCCCTCCTGTGCCAGAAAGGTTGGCCTCCTGGAAAACCCGATTGAGAGTCCTAACCTGGGTGGACGTCAGGACGCCCTACCGTAATATCCCAGATGGCTGGACTTACGCGGTCATAGTACTTCTTCTTACCAGTGACTTTCGCCAGGTAGGTATACTCGACCTGGAAACTCGCAAATTCGGCGAGGACCCCAGGAGACGGGATGTGGAGTAGACCCCTAGAAACGAACCACAGTTAGGGCACCCTTAGAAAATAAAAGGGGGTGATATTTTGAGACGAGCCTGACTGGTTCGTAGCTGAATGCCGGTAGCCCACTCGGGGTATTGAAAACCGGGTCGAGAACGTCGGCCAGTTCCTCTGCTTTCCGCAGTAGAATCTCGTCCTTTGAGAGAGCATATGCCGATAGGAGGCCTCCAAGATAGCGAATTATAGTCTCGAAATATGGGACAAAGCCTCTATTCTAAATGTTCCGCAGCATCATCAGTACGCGAGGATAATATTTAGGGCGATAAGGTGCGTACTTCATGTGTGACGCTGAAGTTCGCTGCTTTCACCACCTCTAAAGCGCGTTTATATTCTGGCTCCAGGCCCATGAGAAGAATAGTGTCCAAGGCGTCGAATGCTGTCGCGCCCCAGCCGTTGTAACTATCATATAGCTGGCGTCAGCGCAATGGACAACTCACGAGATTCAAGAAACTCTACGAACCCACTCATCCCAACGTTCGTTACGGGTCTCAACTCATCCTTCGGCTGAGCATACTTTTCGTACCCATGGTATGCGTGCTTGAACGCCTCCTTAACGCGCTCGGCTCTCCGATTCCACTCCTCTGCGGATACAGGAGGGCTGGCTGCGGAGTCTTCTGGCACTGCATCCTCGAATCTATCCCTGAAGGAGGGGTACCCATTTCTGGAGATGTGCAGCAGAACTACGCATGCGACGAGGGTCAGGGAAGCGTAGATGGCTTTGCGCAGGGGAACCCGTTGACGTAGGGAGAGGGGAAGGGAGATCATGGGCGTCTATGAGCGGCTAGTCTGGGAAAAATCCCGGCTTGGTGAGTTTGGAACTCCGATCCCGTGCTGCAACCGGCCGGGCAAGGGGGCCGTCCTCCTCCTGAAGTCTGAGCGTCTATTTGAGCAGCAGGGTAGTATACGCTAGATATATTTGGAGTGGCTAATGAGAGTCCCATGTCAGCCCTTCACGCAGATTTTGCGCTTGTAATCCCTGCTATTTTAAACGAAGCAAGCTCGGAACGAACGGCGGAGGCCGTTGGGGACTGTCAGGCCCATGTGTAAGTGGAGGACAGCCTGCGGCTCATGAGCAGGAGGGTTAGAGTAGTAGCTGGCCAATATTTGAAGCTACGTACCCGCCTTTTGAAGGTACCTCTCAACCTGAGGCTATCGTTGAAAGGCCAGAGGTAGTCGGACCCTGAACTTCGGCCCAATTGGGACGGCACCGCGTGGGGTGTGACAGCAGCCCTTGATCATCTCACTTTGGCTTGAACTTGAAATCCTCTGCAGGGGTTCAAACAAGTCCCCCTGGTGCTCCCCAGTGGCCGCAGGAGCCCAACTCCCCATTATCCCCCTTCTCAAACACCGTATACCCCAGCGCCATGTCCAGCTTCGACAAGATCGTTAAATTGGCTTGTAAGCCAAAGGCAGCTTCCCCCAAGGCCAAGGTGTGTCGGTTGTTGGCACGGGGTGGGCAGGACATCGTGGAACTGAACTGAGCTTCTTTTAATCTTGCGCTCGGATTGGGAATAGTATATCGACCCCATAATTGCGGCTACGTGGTCTGACGATGGGTCTGTGTCGGACGTGTGCAAGGCTCTCGTTCCCCGGATTCGAGAACCCAATGTCATTGTGAGTTCCAGGTCTATTTCCTGTGTACCACCCCGTTGACCCCTTTCCGAATCCTATAGATTGTATTCAAGGCCCTCATTGTTCTCCATACCATGATTCGCAACGGCTCGACGGACAACGTGCTTGGTTATCTCTCACAGACCGACATCCTGAGATTGAAAAATGTGGCAGCGGTCAATTGGGAAGGTGCGTATCGCCCGCTCGTGCCATGCAAGCTCGGCGCTAATTCGCGAACAGGGTACGCTGCTCCAGAGAACCTCCAACACTACGCCCTATATCTCGATTCTCGGATTCGCGCCTACCGCGACTTGAAGCACGACGCCATCAAAGTCCAGTCCGATACGAACCGCGACTTGCGCAGCTCAATGGCATTTGACGAAGAAGGGACGTCTGCTTCAGCAAAGGGAGGCAAGAGAGGCCGTCGAGGACGCGATGACCCATCACCTGCATCCGCTCCAACACGTAGCAAGACAATCATGGGTCGCAAGCTTCGCGTAATGACGGTGGAAAAGGGGTTGCTGAGGGAAACCAAGATCGTACACGGGATGATTGATGCGCTGGTGGAATGCCGGGTGAGTCTTGGTGAAACTGCTGCTTGCGTGGATACGATTGCTGACGTTGGCCCCAGTTCTATCTTGATGATTTGGAGGATGAGCTCAATATCCAGGCTCTCAGAATGTTGGTGAAGGACTTGTTGATCCTGTTTCAGGCTGGCAACGAAGGAGTGATCAACCTGCTAGGTCGGTATCCTTCGCTTAGAGCTATCCGACAAACTAACTCCGTAGGACAGAGCACTATTTTGAAATGTCGCATGTCGATGCCGAGGACGCTTTGAAGATCTACCGCCACTTTTGCAGTCAAACGGAGAAGGTCGTCGAGTTCCTGGGTGTCGCGAGGAAATTGCAGAATCTCTTGAATGTTCCGATACCTAACCTCAAGCATGTCAGTACTTCAGCTTGGGTTTAGGATCAGATTACTCACGCCTTTGCATCCCACAGGCCCCTGTATCTCTTGCTGGCGCGCTCCAGGAATACTTGGATGACCCCAACTTCGAAGATAATCGACTGGAGTACAGAGAAAATAAGAAAGCATCTGAGAATGCCGCTAGGCGCTCTTCAGATAAAGATTCCAAGGACAAGAAATCATGTGCGTGGAAGTCATTGGTTGTATTTGTCCTCCACTTAAGCATCCCTAGCTGTTACGTTTAAGGAGCCTGGCAGCCAAGCGGGATCGTCCTCAACGTCATCTTCCGCGAACCCCGCAGCCAACGGTCAGAATGGTCAGAAGAAGGAAGTAATCGACTTCTTCAGTGCCATCGAAGAAGAGCAGCAATCTATGTTCCAAAGCCCACCAAACAGGTACGCTCTTTGTTGCTATACTCAGAGCGTGTCTGACTCTTCGTTTTCCAGTGCTTCCCAGCCGCAGTTCTCTATCAACCCTTTCTCTCAAATGATGACTGGACAGCCATTTGGCCAAGCGCCTCAGATTGCCGTTCAGAACACAGGGTTCCTCGTGCCTCAACAGACGGCGTTCCAGGCACCCGGAGCACCAAATCCCTTCAACAACATGCTCGGTGTTCAGCAACTTGTTCAGGCTCAAGCTACTGGACATCGTCCATTCTCCGCTTACATCCCCGTCCAGGCAACAGGCATGCCTTTCCAACAGACCGGCCTACCTCAGCAAGTCCAGCAGTCGCAATCAGCAGGAGTCCTCCAGCAACCCGGGGTCTTCCAACAACCGCAGCAGACGGGCTTTCTGGTCCCTCAACAGACGAGCTTCTTGCAGCCTCAGGCGACGGGATCAAACCCTTTCCGGCAAAGCATGCTTATGCCTCAGTCGACGGGATCAGCCCTTTTCAACTCCAACCCAACCGGTGCAACTTTGGGTCAGAATCTCTTCGTTCAGTCCGGGGGTGCATCTGCACCGAACTCCGCCTCGCCATTTTCAGCTACGACGTCGTTCTCCACTTTCCAACCCCAAGCCCAGCAATCGATATCCGCCTTTGCTTCTCTGGGCGGTAACTCTGCACCCGGTAGTTCAGGAGCGAACCCACTCTTTGAAGTTCCCAATCGTCCTCGGTCCACTCCCTTAGCCTCCGTGAATAACACCCAGCCTCTCCAACAAGTGAAGACTCACCAAACAGGCACGAAGAATCCGTTCGGCCCGGTTATTACGCCTGTTCCTCCAGTACCAAAGCCACCAACTCTGTTCGAGCTGTCGATGGGTATGCAGGGCCCCAACGCCAATGGTGCAGCCAACCAGCAGCCGCAGCAACCTCAACCCACTGGCGCACCGTCTCAGGCGTCCACAAACATGGGAGGGTTCAACTTTGCGAATAGTGCGCTTAACCCTGGACCAACTGATATGTCCAGTATCGCGTCGTCATTCAATACCCTCAGTTTCGGTACGAATGGAACGACATCGTCTTCTCAGAATCCCTCCGCGAACCCTCTTCAACCCCAACACACCGTCACGCCCTCTAACGCTTCCTCGACTTCAGCTTCGTCCTTGTTCTCCAACTCACTTTCCAGCCAAGCAACAGGAGCCACGACGGTTTCTTCCAGCTCCAGCAACCTGTCCAACCCGCTGACATCCCAAGCCACCGGGTTCGCAGGCTTGAAGGCTTTCAAACCATCCTCATCATTCGGAGCCTCGTTACTTGACTCGATGCCTGCGAGTAACCCCACTACCCCTCAAGCCACCAGCCCTCCTGCGCATTCCCTCCAGCCACAACACACGATTACGCCTGGCTCCGCATTTAACGCGCCGTCTTTCACCTCGAGCTTCCTTTCCAAGACCACTACCACTACAAACCCAACAGGCACCCTGAATGCCCAACCAACTGGTTTCTCATCTGGGTCAACTAATATGCCCAGTGGACAGTTCGGCTTTGCTGGGTTGTCCTCTCAGCCTGCAGGACTACCTGGGTTCCCCTCCAACGCCTCGTCGAGCGTTTCGTCTCCCCTGTCATCCCAGCCGACAGGTGCGACACGGGCCTTCACTCCATCATCCAACTTTGGCATGTCTCTGTCCGCCCAGGCGACTGGCGCCACGGACCCGTTCACCGGTCCAACCACACCGCAGCAAACGGGGGGCACGGGCAGTACATCGACGCTTGGCGTTGGGCTAAGGCCCCAGCTTACAGGTGGGGGTGCGGCGAATCCGTTCAGAGCATCGATGGCGACTAATTCGCCCGCGTTTGGTGCGAGTGGTACGCCGCCCGTCCCCGCCGTCCCATCGATGTTCCAGACGGGGCAGCAGGGGCAGGGGCAGCAACAGCCATTTGGGGGGATGCAATTTGGCACGTCTGGCCCATTTGCGGGGATGATGGGCCAGCAGAGGCAACAACAGAGTCCACAGCAGCAGCAGCAGTCTCTATTTTGAAGTGGGGATGCGTTATTGTATGCTCTGACTCCCGTGGAGGGGGTTATTTAACGTATGTATTGTCGTTCTTTCCTTTCTTTTTTTTTTCGTCTGTCTTCAGTCTCGCTCTGTCTTCTGCCGTGGACTTGCGAACGCTCACACTCTCCTTGGTCTTTTTCTCTGTTTCGCTCGGGACCGTTTCGTAGCTGGTTCGGACGTTCTGAGGATTGTTTATCTGTACTCTGAGCCGTCAGCTCGACCCTTCGATTAATTCCACCTGCCAAGATTTTGTCGATGACACCCGACACTCGTTTTACCCCCACCAGGCTCTCTTTTATAACGTGCCCCCCGAATAGGTTGCCCAATTCTAGCCCCTAAAGTTACTCTACATTTCCTTGCCCGGTCACGATCCGTGATCATTTGAACGTCAGATGTTGTATACACTTTCGTTTATGGGCCCGCCTCTGGAGTCATGGATGAGAGTGGAGTCCGTGCTCTGCCCTCTACCGTAGCTCAGGGTTGGACGCAGGTTTGACAGGAAAGTACCTGTCTCCGTTCTACCGTTTTCTCCTAGATGAGATGCGTAACTACTCGCGTTTCACACCCAAACGTCCCTCCCCCCTCCCTCATAGTCCCTGCCAACATGGGTCGCTGGTTGGGCAGGGGGCGTAATTTCGGCTAGGCACAGCAACTCTGGCGGTGCTCTAAAATCGAGATGGAAGCTGTACGAAATGTGATCAAAAGGATGACTGTCGTGCTGTTCTCGAAAACGAAGCCGGCGTGAAGAAAATAGCGCCCAGTCATGGTACAGCCACTTCCATTCTTTTAAAATACTCTCAAGCCGTTCCAAACCCATTCCCCTCCCACAGAGTCTGCACCGACGAGGCTGATCCCTCAACGTCGGTCAAGAACCGACAACCATTAGCAGCCCAAGGTACGCGCAAATGCGACATCTAAGACGCTGAGGTTAATTGTACCATCTATAGCCCTCCTCCTCGTCACAAATTCATACAGTGGAGGGTGAGTGCTCTATCGGTGTGAATTAGGCTCGTCACTAATGCACCTCCTGGCCAAGTCAATATCGAATGACGGGTATGCGCCATTTTTTTTTTATAGCGTAATGGCACTTTCAACTGATGCTCTGACCAGACATCTCTCTACAGTGCGTCACCCTTTCTGGTGGGCGCGGCGAATCCCTGAGCCTGGCAGAACTTTGGATGTTCGGCATGCCCGGTTCGGAGGAAGGGAGATGCATTGGTCTTACTCGAACCGCTTCAAATCGGTGGGAGGTCGCAGGTGCCATCGAGGTGTAGGTTCCTTTCACCAGCTCGCATTTTTAATACGCCAGCTTAATGCCCTTTCGAAGTACATCTGGCGTGGATGGGATTGACTGCATCACCAAAGACGAGGACGGCGAAGACATTGGCTTCGTTCATCTCGACTGCGAAATGATGAGAGTCGCAGGAATACGACCAGGTCATCGTAAGTACGGAGTTTAGTGCTGCCAATGAATGTGCGTTAAAATGGTTCTTGCACCTAGGAGTCATCCAAAACCTGGAGAATTGGGAATCTCCCTGTGGGTCCCTAACGATGTCGTGGCAGGTGGCTCCAAAGAGGTCGGCAGCAGAGGGTGAAGCAGTTCTCTATTTAATCGAGGTAGTCGCTAACTGTTCGACTAGTTGTCGCGTTACACGACTGTGGGCTCGAGCTCCTGGCTATGTTTGACGCGGCTGGGGAGCTCGAAGACGCCGCTCTTTGCATCGCCGCCCTGCAGAAAGCCGTGGAGTGGATTCCCGCCGAACATCCATTCTTACCTTCCTGGCTGGATGACCTCGCCAGTGCTTTCCAGCACCGCTTCAAGAGAACGGGAGAGCTTAAAGATATCGTTGAAGCCATTTCAGCGCTAAAGAAAGGAGTGCGATTAACGCCCAAGGATCACTCCGACAAGTTGCTCGGCCGGCATCGCAACCTCGCGGCCGCGTTTACGGCAGTCTCTAAACGGACGAACAAGCTCACCGACTTGTCCGACGCCATATCAGCCATCCAGAAGGTGGTCGAGCTGTCTCCTGACGGCGAGGCAATTTTTTCAACAAATGTTCTGTGGCATCTACTTTATGAGCGGTTTGAGCGCACAGGCTCGGTCTCCGATATTGGTCAAGCCATTTCTGCACTCCGGAAAGCTGTGGATCTGACACCCCTTAATCATTTCGACCTGCCGACCAGACTTGGGAACCTCGGCGTTCTGTATTTGCGTCGATTCGAGCGAAGCGGCTCCCTTTCCGGTGTTGCCGACGCGATATCAGTCTTACACGCAGCAGTCCAGGCGACCCCCGAAGGCGATACAGACCTACCTGAGCGGCTGAACTACCTGGGGGCAGCGTATCTCCGCCGCTTTGAACATGCTGTTAGTCTCCCCGATGTTGCTGAGGCGATCTCTGCATTTCGTAGAGCTTTGGAGCACACCCAGGAAGGGAATACAGCCTTGCCTGAATTGCTTGGGAACCTGGCGAGCGCGCTAGTACTCAGATACGGCCAAGCTGAAGACCCCACCGACATATCCGAGGCAATCTCTGCACAACGGCGAGCGGTGGCGATCACGTCTCTAGACGACCCATTCCTTCCCGCTCAGCTTAACAACCTCTCTACTTCCCTCCGTCGTCGGTACGATCATACTCGGGCTGTTCCTGACGTCGACGATGCCATTTCGACGATGCGAGAAGCAATCAAACTTACTCCCGATGGGCATGTGAGCCTCCCTGTCAGGCTGAGCAACCTTGGGCGCTCCCTTGGGATTCGCTTCCGCCATACTAAGGATATATCCGACATCTCCGAAGCAGTGGCAGTGATAGGCAGAGCGGTGCGACTGACTCCAGAAGGCCACGCAAGTCTTTCTCGAAGACTCATCGACCTCGGTATTTGTTTTGACGTTTGGTCGTCTGAGACGAGCAGTCCTGAGCACTTGACCACAGCCATATCTCACTATAGGATCGCAGCAAAATCCCCCTCCAGTCCTCCTCGGGTCAGGCTCGAAGCTGCGAAAAACTGGGGTCGAGCCGTGAAGCGCCATGATCCAGACTCGACACAAGTTATCGATGCTTTCGACGTCGCCATCTCCATCATTGCCTTGATAGCGGGCCTCGAGCAGACCGTAGAGGGTCGTTACGAGCAGCTCCAGGACGTCTCTGGTATTGCACTCGAGGCGGCTGCAGCTGCATGCAAGCTCGAGCGACTGGACAAGGCTGTCGAATGGCTGGAGCAAGGCCGCTGCTTGGTCTGGAGCCAGTTGAACCTTCTCCGTATGCCCCTCGACGACCTGCGCCGTCACGACACCCAGCTCGCACAGAAGGTGACGGACATCTCAGCACAACTCGAGAGTGCGTCATCCAATCGCGGGACCTTGGATGTTACAATAGTTACAATAATACACCCATCTACGCGAAAAAAAATGGCTAAGGCACAGACATGTCGATGTCTGAGAAGGTCTCCGTGGAAGATGAAGCCCGCTCACAGCTGAACCTCGCGAGGGAGTGGGATAAAGTCCTCGTTAAAATTCGGTCTATCCCTGGTTTCGAATCCTTCCTCCGCCCAGCTCCGTGCTCGTCCTTACTCCGGCACCTCCCTCAGTGTGGGTCCATTGTCGTCACAAATCTGACTGAGGACCAGTGTGATGCTATCGCACCTTTGGCCGACCTAGAGGAGCCCCTTCACATACCACTCCCCGAGTTCTCCTTGAAGAAAGCCTATCGGTATCGCACCCAGCTCGCCGCACAGGTGAGGTGCCACGGATTCTGCATGGGGGAAGAGCAACAAGGGCTCGACGTTGACCTTCCGGAGAGGTCCCTTAACCCCTATTGTAGGAAGGAGGAGAGGGAGGGGGCGTCCGGGGCGTTCTTCGGGCGCTGTGGGTCGAGGTCGTGAACCCGATCCTCCACATTAAGGTACTCTGTAAGTTCTTCTGCCTTAACTCTGAAATTCTGGTCTTAAAGTGCGCTGGCAGAAATCGAACGAAGCGGAGGAGAATCTACCCAGAATCTGGTGGTGTCCCACAGGCCCTCTGTCCTTCCTCCCTCTCCACGTGGCAGGGATCTACGAGGGTCAGGAGGTTGAGACTGTGCTCGACTATGCAGTTTCGTCGTATACTCCTACTGTCACAGCTCTCACTGATAGGGTGAAGAACCCTCGGCTACGCGATGGGACCGCGTCCGGATTGTTCCTAACCAATCAACCGAAGGCACCAGGCACAGTTTCCATTCCCGGGACCACGGCAGAGGTGAACGCAGTATACACCATGGCAAGAGAGAAAGGTGTAAGAGCCTTGAAGATCGAAGGGGAGAATCTCACTGTCGATGAATGCATGAAGAACATGGATGAATATTCCTGTATTCACTTCGCGTGCCACGCGTCCCAGAACACAGATAACCCTCTCCATAGTCGATTCGTCTTCCACAACGGCTCGCTTGACCTCAACACGATCCTTCAACGGAAGGTCAAGAATGCCGACCTCGCTTTCTTGTCAGCATGTCAAACAAGTACGGGAGAAGAGAAGCTATCCGACGAAGCGGTCCACCTCGCGGCTGGGATGCTTGCTGCAGGGTACCGGAGTGTGGTCGCGACAATGTGGTCGATCGGGGATAAGCATGCCCCGATTGTTGCCCACGATTTTTATAAGAGCCTGTGGATGAGCAGGGGAGGGGAACAAGGCCGTGTAGGTGATGGGTCAACCCCTGCACATTCTTTGCATTCCGCGATCCAAGCATTGAGGCATCGTATCGGCGACTCTGAGGAATCGGATCTCACCTGGGTTCCCTATGTCCACTTTGGCTACTGAACTTTCCATTGTTGTAACACTTCTATGATTCGAGTGGAAATGGAGCCGTTTGGTGCACACCAGCGCAGTTTACACCGGAGCCGCGGGTATGGCGAAATACACCTTTCGCGGGGACTGCAGCCCACCTGCAGGATCCCTCTGCTTAATATCCTTGAGTACATGCCCTCAAAATCGTGAAAGCTTACAAGTGTTGACGTACGGCCATCCATGAATATCTAATCGTACCATGTCGAGCTTCTCGCGCCCGCGACGAACGCTTTTCTGCCTGGGAGCACTCATCACCCAAAGGCAAACCCCCAGCGGCTAATTCAGGGAAAGGGGGAAGAGCGAACATGTATATCTCGCAACCCGTCGAAATCACCACGGATCCGAGACGAGACGAGCCCACGGTTCCCTTATGTAAGGAGCTTTCCGTTGGGTCCTGTTCGGCAACGAACATGAGGCCAAGGTGGGGCTAGTGTTGCCGTCGAATTGAACTAGAACCGAATTTCAGTTCAATTCACTTCGGGATCACACAATTCGACGAAATTCGGGGGCGCCGAATTATCACGAATTGATGGTGTCAGCTTACCCACAGCGCCTAGTAGCCCGCCTGTAGGCCCCCTGCTGTATGCTTGTCCCTCCTCCCCCTCCAAGATAGGTTCAAACTACCTCAGTAAAAGGCTAAGGACTACAGAGCTGGAGGTATTCCTCTTTTCCTGGTGTCGCTGGTATGAGAAATGGTGGGTACCTGTTCCCTCAGCTCATTTCGGAGAGGTTGCTGGATCTGCCAGGAAATTCCGAGGTCATCCGAGGTCATCCTGAGGCTCTGGCCTTACTTTTAGTATGCAATATACCATTTCATACCATCCTGGTTGTAAATTTCGCTCTGTCTGCGTCCCGACCTTCGAAAAGGTCAGAGACAGGCGGAGAATGCTCCTCGGGCCAAGCACCAAATGCGGTCGTGATATGATGAGTGCCGTTGTGCCGACAGAATTCGGGGGAGTTCAGTTCAACGAATTGGCTGACACATCCAGTTCAATGAATTGAACTTCAATTCGACGGCAACACTAGGTGGGGCAGAGAGTCCGGGGGCAGTTACCATTTATTCTCGTTCCAGATTGTTTCCCCCTCTTTTAACCTTTAAAAGCAACATAAATAAGTTATACCTAATGCATATATACCACCCCTACTCGAAGTTTGTCCCTCACCGAGCGGGGAGCCTAATGGAATGCTCGTTTTCGCCTGGCATATAGGCGCTCATGGGGGAGCGGGAATCGACTTCGCAACGGCTGATCGTGGCTGCGCGCGGGATCTTTCACCTGAAATCGAACCTGAACATCTGGCCAACCGTAGACAGAGAGATGAAGGAGCAGGAAAGGTCGTTATGAAGCTAAGCATAAAGCAGTCCAAAGCGTGCTTGGGATTATCTATTAGGAGGTACTGTAAATGTGATTAAGTTGGTCAAGGGCCTCTGTGGCAGTCGAGGCTTTTGGATTTCCACGAAGCAGTTCCCCGAAATCACTCATCTCGAGCGACACGGGCAAGGACGGATACATCTTAATCAAAAATCCAACACCCCAAATGTCCACTTCCGCCCCATGTCCATCGTGAAATATATCCGGACAGTGGGTCTCCTTTGCAAAGTCCGGCTGGGCCACAGTGTCCCGCCCAGATGCGTCTTCCCAGTCAATGAGGAACCACTGCGACGGGTCCTCAATTCGCCTGATTATGTTTTCAGGCCTGATGTCGCGGTGGTACAATGGAATACGGTGCGCTACCTAAGTGAAGAGTGAGGCTCAGTCAAACTGTGATGCTGTTAGAATGAACATACAACCAAGGCCTCCAGAATGCATCGAAGGCATTCATACACTTCTTGACTGTTCTTCGGCTGAGTCGCAATTCCACGAGGTTTGAGGTGAACAACATCTCCACTGGCGAATGAAATGTAGTCGGTATTGGGGACGGAATTCAACTTTAATAGTTCGTAGACACGGCGAAGATGTTCAACTTTGGCTGGGTTGTAATAGGTCTTTATGACAACGAACGATGTCAATTCAATTTTGCAGGTCCTCCTAGGCGAAAATTTTGTTTAGTAATGTTGCTTTGGTTATATTGATTGGCCTTACCTTTCCAGCTGGGAAAACTCGGCTCCACTACGTTCTATGAGTTGAGACAGTGGTTCGAGCAAGGTGGAGAGGTTCATGAGGTGCAAGTAATTCCGTATCCGTTCTCTCCGCCATGTCAGGTCCACTCCCACAAGGTCATGAATGACAACATGGCTGTCGCCGTCGGGAGGGGGGGCTAATGCAACAAGCGTGACACAAGGCCCGGTGGCATAGTAGCCTGGAATTGGTGCCTGTCGATGAACAAGCGTCGAGCAAAGGCTGGTTGACGCACCGAGTAGGTAAGGAGTAGAATGGAACAACCACATAAGCTTGGCTGCCAGTTCCTCTCGCGGATCCTCGGCGTTGTCGGGTGACTTCTCTTCTCCGCGAAATGGGCATGTTTTCCGAATAAGAAATCCATAGTCAGGCCTTAGATTCCGGGTGGCAGTATGCCGGTTGCTGTTTCGAATGCTGGTACCCAAAGGGACACACTAGTGTTGCCGTCGAATTGAAGTTCAATTCATTGAACTGGATGTGTCAGCCAATTCGTTGAACTGAACTCCCCCGAATTCTGTCGGCACAACGGCACTCATCATATCACGACCGCATTTGGTGCTTGGCCCGAGGAGCATTCTCCGCCTGTCTCTGACCTTTTCGAAGGTCGGGACGCAGACAGAGCGAAATTTACAACCAGGATGGTATGAAATGGTATATTGCATACTAAAAGTAAGGCCAGAGCCTCAGGATGACCTCGGATGACCTCGGAATTTCCTGGCAGATCCAGCAACCTCTCCGAAATGAGCTGAGGGAACAGGTACCCACCATTTCTCATACCAGCGACACCAGGAAAAGAGGAATACCTCCAGCTCTGTAGTCCTTAGCCTTTTACTGAGGTAGTTTGAACCTATCTTGGAGGGGGAGGAGGGACAAGCATACAGCAGGGGGCCTACAGGCGGGCTACTAGGCGCTGTGGGTAAGCTGACACCATCAATTCGTGATAATTCGGCGCCCCCGAATTTCGTCGAATTGTGTGATCCCGAAGTGAATTGAACTGAAATTCGGTTCTAGTTCAATTCGACGGCAACACTAGGACACACCGTTCAAGGATCAAGCGGATGTTTAAATCCCAAGCGCTGTGGAAGCTGTCTTTTGTTCCTGAAGTAGGTGGCGGGCTAACGATAGCGCCCATAAGGGGCAATGGCCGTGAATCCGATGCGAAGGAAGAATCATGAGCGTCAACAAGCCGAAAGACTGAGAAGACGTCGTCCTGTGTGCAGAGGTCGTCATCGGGTACGCTCCTGACCAGTCTACTAGCGTCTATCTCGCTGATCGGAATTTTCTCCGCGTCAGGAAGGGGAGTTTGGAGGTACGACGCGAGATGATCAAGGGCGGGAATTTCAACATGCTGCCGTTTGTGACGCCACTCCATGTCCAGTTGTGATAAAGAAGGAGGACGCGGACGCTTTAACTGCGCTGGAGCTCGGGAAGGTTAACGACACTGGGGATGATCGGCCTAATACGCGACGCTCACCAGTGGGCCCGAGTACGATAACATGGACTTTATCTTCTGGCAGATCCTCGAAGATGACTGAGATCTTCGCAATCGGTGGGGAGAGCTCCTGCACGCCATTGACCTTCCTCGGATCTTGTGCTTGCTCCAGGTCGGCCATGGAAAGGGAAACCTTGAAGAGTTGTATGGCGGCGACATCGATGTCCTTAAAACGAGCAGGGTTCTTCTCTCTGACCATGTCCCTGAGGGAGGCGACAGTATCGTGCTGAGAAATCTTGACGTTGAATACTTTATCAGGGCCGTCACCAGAAACAACGCAGTAGATAGCAACAGTCGCCATAATGGAGGTTAGGTGACAAGGAGGAAGGAGGACAACATCGAGCATGTCCGCCACAGCGGAGTTTAAAACTCGGTCGCACGGGCCACGTTCCTTGGTCGCCACACGAGCCACCACTGCGACTCAGTACTTAACTTCAAGTCGTGTGTGTGTATTCTTCTAATGTTGGTACAAGGCCACAACCAGCCACCAACCCCCAAGTAGCGTTTGGGATGGAGTAGCCCCATCGAAACTCCCGCGTACTTAGAACCGTGCGTGACCAGAGGCGATTGTCCCACCGTCCTTCGATTGTGGCACAACCTCACCTCCTCGGTTCTCGTAGTCGCTGCTCTCTATAACTTCGCCTCTGTCGGGGCAGGCTCCTTCATCTTCGAGCCCCTCACCGATTTCTTGGTCGTCACTGCGCCAACCGATGCTTCTGCCAAAGCGGTCGAAGGCGGCCAAGGATTCACAAGGTCGCAGAAGGCGTAGTATCCGGCACCCTCACTGTCGAGGTCACAAGCGATGTGGCAAAGCGCGAGTCTTTGGAGAAGAGGGTGTGCAACATCTGTACGAACACGTCGAGGAAATCGTTCATCGACGCTAGGTTCGTTTCTGTTTCTTTCATACATAGAAGAGGTGTGTTTCTGACGATACTTAACAATTTATGGAAAACAGTTATACAGAAGCCAAGGAACTTGCTCGAGGAGGTGTATCGTATGTCTCTGGTCGCGGTGCCAGCGACTCGCTCTACCGGGCATACTAGGGTGCTAACCCAGCCTCTCGAGTCCCCTCGGTTTCGAAGGAGTCGCAAACGAGAACTCTTCTCGAACGTACGTTTTCCCTCCTTACCGCTCTCTCCCTTGGCCTATTATTTAGTTTGACCGCGCCTAAACTGACCTGCCTGGGAGGTTGAGCTGCACCGACGCACTGGATGCATGCAGCGGAGGGGTTATGCTGAGGCTGTTTCCGCAGCGGAACCCATGTGGTGGGGCAATACATAGCTGTTGGGAATAATTTACAGAAGAGCTCCAACGATATGCAAACGATTGAAAAGGGATATATACTCAGGTATGGTTCTTCTACTTATAACGTCCAAGACAACCGAGATCATGGTCCCGTGCGTTGAGCGCTTCTGCTGAAGCACTGCTCATTGAATAATGCACTCTCCCCGGGCCCTCCTCCTTCGAGCCCCGCGTGGAGCTACAGGACGGTCAGGATCAAACTGATTACAGTTGCGATAGTGGGCAGGGAGTAGCGTGTGCAAGGACTCGAGTGATGTCGCATCCCAGATGGAGTCGCCACAGACATAGCAAAAGTGGCTATTGAGATTATCGAAGTCAGCTCAAGATGGTCTAAAATGTTTCAAGCGACTTACGTCGAGCACCCTGGGGTCTTACACTAAGAGATGGATGGTGAGGATAGGAATGTACTGAGGTGGCACAGGCTTACGGTCATATGGTTGCACCCAGATTCCTTCAGAATTGGGGTTCGACAGCCTGCGGTGATGTTCTCGTCAGGAAAGGGGGGCGACAGGGAAGAAAAGGCAACGTGCCAGGGCAATATCTCCAGCCATTCGCTTTCATCAAGGCGTCTAATTCTTCATCCACCTTGCACGTGTGCTCGTCGCTTTGACCTTCCATTACCATCAGGCATGCACGGCAGAACCTGCTGCTACAGCCGGGAAGGTTGCATGCGAGAAAAGGCTCATTGAGGTAGTCCTCCCGGGCAACTACCAGCACTTGCTTGCATCTGATGATGCGTTAGGAACGAATAAACTACTTAAAATGAAAAGAGTTGTACCCTGGACAGTCGATCTTGACGATGACTGTAGCAAGCTGAAGGTCCTGGAACTTATCAATTTCTTTCTGGGTGAGATCGAGTTCTTCCACAACAAAATCGTCAACAACTTGAGCAATGAGATTGTCAGTGCCTGGGTCTGGTGAATGAAAACCGGACCACATACATCCACGGGCGGTGCGCTCTGGGTCTGGGAAGCAGACGGGACAGATGATGGGATACAAGTTCTCCTCAAGCTGCGAACGGACGTGTCCCGTCATGCAATCCCTGCAAAATGAATGCTCGCAATTCATCATCCGTGAACCATCGGTTCCAGCTATAGTCTCAAAGCAGATCAGACAATCAAACTGCTCAGGCTTGTAGCGTGGATTCAGCTCGATGAACCGCTTCTCTTGCTCCTTCATGTAGCCATCCGAGGGCTTGAGGACAGTCGACACGAGAGCTAGCTGCCAAGCGATGTCATTTCGGCTGGTTTTGAAAGACTTGTGGCCTTGGTCCCTCATGTGACGGTAAGTAGAGGAACTACCACCAACGTCGGACGCGTCGAAGTCGGGCTCGAACAATTCAGGACGGAGCATCAAGGGCGACCATGGACCATCTGGCTGGCTGCTCTGGGACGACTCCCCAGCTTTCCCGCTGACAACTGGCGATTTGAATCCCAAATTTGGAGGAGAAGCAGAAGACCTGGACGTCCCCATAAGGGCCATCTGCCACTCGAAGTCGCGGCGCTTTTCAGTTCCTTCACCTGGATCCTTCTGTTTCATAGCTGCCTTGGGAGAGAGGGCTGGTTTCATTGGCTGGTCACCCGTACCCGCATCCAATTCATCCAATGGGAGGTTCGACCCGTCTCTCGCGAGAGCTTCGTGCAAGGCTGTTGTCGAGTTGCGTTTGGTCGCCTCGGGCTTGGAAATGTGAGGGCTATACACCTTGGGTGCCCTGAGATTGCCGCGAGACTCCCTCCTGGAAGCGGAAAAAAGGAGGTCAAGTTGATTTGTATCGAAGAACTGTGGACCGGACTTGGTGGATGACCTGGGCTTAGCGGGCTTACGCCTGGGTGCTTTCGACGAGGACGCAGTGGGCCTTGAAGGGTTGGGGGGGTTTGATGCACGCGAATGGGCTGCCAGTGGTGGCGGCAAATTGGACTCTGGCGCAGGGAAGGGAGATGGGACTTCGACTTCCTTAGTGACTGGCTTCGGGGTCTTAGTCTTAGTCTGGGTGATATCTATCTCGCGCGAAGCCCGAGGGTGGGGGAGCACGATGGAGCCAACACTTTGCAAAGCTTGCATCCATTCGAAGTCGTTGTTCGTTGATTTGCGGTAAGAACTCGTCTCCTGGGAACTCGCCTCCCGGGTAGCCCGGGATTTTGGTGTTTCACCGTGGGGAGTGTTTGCGCTTGGAGCTGGAGGGTTAGGGACTATATGGGTAGATGGACCGTCACTTGTCGTGGAGTCTTCGAGATCGTATGGAGGGGGCGGCGATTCAGCCAGACCAAGCTGGCCATCGGGGTGTGTCTGCAAGCCTGTCTTCGAGTCTTCACCCAGAGACTGTTCGGCAAGGGCGTCCTGGGCGTCCTCAGGCGAGGCAACCTCTTGGGTCTGGGAAGGGCGCGTCAGATCCGATTGACTTTCGAGGCCACTGCGCTCTTGCTCGATGGTATTGCCGTGCGTTTCCGGGGTGTCCTCCCCGTAAGGCAAGAACTGGACTGGGCCCTCCTCTATTGCTCTGATCGGAGCGGGCCCGTCCGAGCCACGAGGAGCCAGAACGTACATTGTGTTTGCATCCCTAGCTCCGCTAGCCATCTTTGCGCCCAAGTCGATGAGCGAGTTGAGGAAATAGATGCAAAGGTGCCCGTCAGGCGAGCCTTCGCTTGCCTCACATCGAACTAGGGCAAAATGACCAAGATGGAGGCCGCGCAGCTGAATGACTATTGTCGCCGCAGTGTTGCCAAGAAGATTTGGAGTATGGACGTCAGATTTGGCGATCAGGACGGCGACGGAGGACGCTTGGGTCGAACACGTCTCCCCACATTCACTCGTTGGTCTGTCAAACATGCGGCGATATTATTACACACTCAGCAGAAGGAGAGTAATCGATACTACGTACCGAAAAGCGGATGACACCGCTTCCTCCAGAGATAATTCTGCCGTCAAAGAGGACTTGCTCGACAATTCCAACGAGTCATTAAAGAGAGGCGTATTGAGGAGATCAACGATCGGTTGTCGACATTGAGCCTTCATTGCCTCTGTCACTGTGCTCAGCGCCTGAACAGATCGACTATCAGTACACCACATAGGAATAAGCTGTCGGGCGAACCTGGTTGAGCCCCCTCCCTGCTAGATACCGATCGGGCGGTACCGCTTCATCCTTCGCAGTCTCGTCCTTGTCGAACGTGAATAATGCCAGGATACAGGCAAGCGCAATAAGGTTACACATGGCTGGTCCCGCTCCATCGTTACTACCCGACTCTTTGTGAGGGCCGCTGGCGCAGGAACTACAGGCGAACCCAGTGTTCAGAACCCTCTGAAGGTGTGTAGGAGAGGCCCCATTTGCGCTGGTCTGAATGGCTGTGTGTCCTATAGGCGCGTCGTAGTCGGTCTCTTGCGGTTGCTCGTCGAGCATCTCGTCCATATCCAGCCATGGGTTATGAGAATTGTCGAGCATTCCAACTTTCAAGGGTGGGTAGAGGGTAGAGTAGGGAGTAAAGGATGAAAATTAGGTGCTAGAGTGGCAGTGGGCGTCTAATGACACGCTGTGACCGCCGCGTGACCGAGAGAGAGTGCTGTTGGCCGCCCACAACCCGATTTGGTAACCGACGGTTAGGCGCCCGTAACTGGTCATCTGCGGACTTCTGTACATGTACAGCAACGGAAAGGCTCACGGGTTTGTTCACATACCCCTCAGCTATCTGCAGTAAAATCCTTCACATCCCCCACTGAGTAGTAGGAGCGGACAAGCCGGAACGTTTCAGGGATACATGCTGACGCGAGACTCAAATGTGTAGCTGAAACTGGCCATGTAGTACGTACTACTCATCCGCACGACCAGAGGTGTATTGGGGAGAGTCATCCAGGGGGGATGTGGTCGGTTCGAACCGGTTCGTAGGGAAGGATGCGCTACTGGTATGCGAGTGGGCCGGGTATATAGCATGCGCTACGCAGAAGCGATATGATAGAGCAGGGGTATTGAGGGAATGCATAAGTGACGTAAGGTTCATGAGATGTCCATGTTCTAGGGAGTGTCCATATTCGAGGTAAGTACGTAGCCAGGAGTGAGGAAGGAAGACTAGTTTCTCCGGACCTGCCGCGCGGCGGTAGACCCACTTTATTGGATCTTGCAGTTGTTGCCACCCTCGTCCGCGTTTCCATATCCGGGGCATGTCTGGGAGTGAAGGATGGCGAGCCTCTCTGGGTTCTGCCCTTTGGCAGTCTCAGCGATGACCCCCCCGCATTTGAAGCAGAAATGTCTGCCAGAAAGGATGTTAGGCGGCTTTACGCGCAAAGAAAGATAAGCTGATACTCACAGACCACATCTCCCCGAAGGGCATTCCGCGTGGTTCGAGCTAGACTTCCGAGTCGTAAAAGTTTGGCACCCCGGACAAAACCTACCAGCTTTCCTACTGGGCAATGCATCCCGCTTGCGATTCTTGCACACATGTTCTGTGATATTCCCTGCTGTAGCGTCCTTGGGGAAGGAGCGATGACAGTCGCGGCACCACCGATTCCGACAACCCGTGCACGACATGCTCTTGTTTTCCAGGATGTCTTCTCGAGGCGACTGGGACAAGTGGCCGCATCTACAAAAGCGATGTGAGGGAGCACCACAATAACGAAGGTGCTGTGAACGTACTTGGGACAGCTGATCGTCACTGGCAATGTCTGGAACTCTAGCTGTATGAACTTGTCTTTCTCAACGTCCGAGAACTCGAGCTGATCCAGCAACTCCATATTGACGTCTAGTGAAAACGAACGGTAAGTTGGAACGTCTCTGAGTAGATGCAGTCCGAACCCACGTACGTGTAGGGTGAATCCTATTCCGCAACATACATGCTGGACAACGGATGGGAAAGTGACAAAACCCCAATTCCTGAATAATATACCTGCGCAGACAATCCCGGCAAATCCTATGATCGCACTGCACCGTCCCGAACTCGGATATCAACTCATCCAGGACTATAGGTCCAAAGCAATAGTCGCATTCTGCTGTGATCGTATCTCGGGCATCGTTCCTACTTTCTCCCGACGCGGTCGCACCCACGGGAATGACTTCAGGTTTGTGCGAGCCCTGGAATTCTCCAAATTCCGTAGCCGCGAGGAGGTGCGAAGGGCTGGGTGCCCCAAGGCCCACCGTATTGAGTGCAGGGCTGGCCAGTGGGATGCTTGTGTTGCTGCGATTCACCGTCGTATTGAGGTTTTGGATCGGGAACGTCATCGATTTGGCTTCAAGGTTGTGCTGCCACCCAATATCTGCTCGTACTGGCTTCTGTCTCTCGATGTCCGCCTGTGACGATGACGCGAGGGGTGTCCGTGGTTGCATTGGGCTACTTCCTCCGCTCTTGAGACTAAGAGAGGTGGCAGAAGAGTTTTGGGCGAGGCTCTTCTGCGATTTGTGACCTCTCGTTTCTGAAGTAGCGTCCGCTGAAGATTTCATGGGAAGTGTCAAGCCTCCAATTTGCTCCTGCAAGACCAGCTGCCATCCAATATCTTTCTTTGAGAGATCGCCCCGGGGGCGGCGCCTGGTCGAGAGGGGCTCAGTGCTGCGCTCTTTGGGAGGCTGTTGCAGTGAAGATGGAGAACGTTCGTCGGAGCCGTCAGCCTTCGCGCCCTTCGAGCCTTGCGCTGGAGGGGAATTTGATGCAATGGCCGGACTGGGTAGCGGTGATGATAAAGGAGCATCTTGGAGTCCCATTTGCCAACCAAACTCGCTTTCGAGTCTATTATGTGACGGGCGGGTTTTGATTACTGCCCGCTTCGGTTTCTGACTTGCTGTCTCTTCGGGCTTGGGTGGAGAAGGGGGCTTGGTTTCGTCTTCAAAACCACCTGGTGAGGGGAGGGTTATGAAATGAGAATATGGCCGAAAGTCATACCACCTACCTTGAACCTTTGACTCTAGGGGAGGAGAATGTTGATTCTGCAAGACAAAGTGAACGCTGAATTCCTCCTCCTCGTCTTCCGCATCACCGTGGTCATCCCATCGGCCATGCAGGTAGTTGGCTGCGCTTTCTCTCGATTTGTGGATCGAGAATGTGGGCCCTCGGTGGCAGGAGCCTGGGCGGATGTGGCAATCGAGGATGACGTAGATATACGATGACGGCGGAGCTTGGACACGCAAGCACAGCAGGACTTCTTCTGTATAGGTCAGGATCCCCGCAACTATGGGGAGGTGGGGCGCGTTCTCCCACATAAGTCTGTCAAGGCGTATGGGAATCTATATCACTGTTTAGATTCGTGACGACGGTACTGACTGGAGGCATCGCAAGAATCCTTCATGAGTTGGTCGGAGGTGGAACAAGATCACCCGGTCGAACGCTTCTTTGAACGGCTTCTCCTCGATCAAGGTCTCCAGCGAGCTGGATGTCGAACTCGTCTCAGATTGAACTGCGGGCTTGAAGCACTCCTGAGCACATTGTAGTCGCAGCAATTAGACGGTGATACCGGTATGTACACGAGGACTGGACGAACGGACCTGAAGGGAACTAGGATCGAACAGCTCCTGCATGAACTTGGCCGCCCTCGACGCGGTGGCATCGCCATCCCGTAGCCCCTCCACCGCAGCCCTGGCCTTCTTCTGTATCTCGAACGCGACGTGGGCCGCGTTCAAGCATGTGGCGAGGCACGGGCGAACGACAGGTCGAAGGGAAATCGAGTCTTCTGGGACGTGGTTACACGGGGAGCCATGGTATAGGAAAGCCAGCGATTGCTGAGAGGCCGAAGTCAAGTGCTGTGTGAGGTCCTCGACATCCAATCCGTCCAGGTCGGCCTGGATTTCTGCGTTTGTCATGTCGCGGCTCGACTTCCGCTCGTCTGGGACTTCATCGAGCTGGACGGTGCTGGTCATGAGCGCTTGAGGGCCCTCGTGTCGAGGTGGAAGTAGACGTTAAAGTGTGAATTGGAGTGAATAGCCGCCCACTGTCCCCGCTTGCCATTTGGAAGACATTCTGAATGATGTGCGGAAACGAGTGCGAAACGAGGCGATGTTTGATGAGTCGAATTCGGCAAGGTTTGCCACCAAATCGCAATTTCGGAAGCCCATGGGCGTTGCAGGGTGCACAGCCCAGATAATTGTCAAAGGACAAAAGTTTCTGTGAGGCAGCGCCTTTGGCGGTCCCGGTCAGGGTTGTGTGCTGTGGCCGCTGTGGAGAGTCTCGATCATATCAGGAGGGCTGGGTTGGGATTCGGGATTTGCCGACCAGGCCCAAATGGCATGTAGTAGGCGCCCATAATTCACTGCACCCACGAACCCCAAACTCTAGACCCTCTTCCGAAGCGGCTCTACATGTACAATTTGGGAGCACTGCAGCTCGCATTAAGGATGCCCAGCCGTCACATCGGTGCGGGTATGTGGTTTGATTGGCATAGTTGCGCGTAGTGTACACGGTCTGGGATGCTACAAGCAATGAGCTCTAGGCAACGCGATGTATGTCAGTAAAAGAGAAGAGTCAGGTGTCGTGGTACAGGTATACTAGTACAGGTCTTTCAAAGTAATGCCCAAGAAAAAATGCTGGGGAGGGTACATGGGAACGAGAGCGCGAACGAAACATGAGAGCAAGCCAAAGCACAGAGGGGAATCGACGAGAAGTACTACGGCCGAGTGGGGGTAGATGTACACAGAGATGAATGAAGCAGAAAATGTCAGCACGGAGTGTGGAGCGTATGTGCACAGCAGGGTGGACCTGGGTTTTGTAGCGAGTCGGTGGGGGTCTACAAGCAAAACCGATTTGAAGGGCGTATGCCGAACATACACCCTTCGAGTGCCGAAAGAATGTTGGTCGCGATCCTAAAAGAAGGAGCAGAAAACACGGGTGAGCCAAGCCAGAGTCAGGTAAAGATTAACCAAGGCCCCGAAAGTGAAGAGTGGGAGCGGACGAGTAGAGAGAATGCATGGGAGAGGAGAGAAACGCAAAGAGAGGATTTGGGCCAAGAAGTCGTTCACTGGATACTGCAGCTCAACTTCCTCTCGAACTGCCGGCAGGTATTATTGCTATAATGGAGCGTCACCTCCTCACCGACGTTCCTCCCCGTCGCCGACACAACGATCAGCTTGCCGCACTTGTAACAGAAATGCCTATTGCAACAGTCAGCCTAATTTGTCAAGGCAGGATGGAGGCGACATACGTATGGCAGCCTGGTGCGACGCACGACATATGGTTGCACCCACTGTCCTTGATGACCGGCATTGTGCACCCAGGGCAATGCCGCCAGCCCTTCCTCTTCATTAATTTCTCGAACCCGTCTCCTTTGCACGAGTGCTTCACATTGAAATCTGCGCCAAATTCGCTGGGACTGGCTGGGCCCTTCTCCTTGCTCAGACTGCTAAAGGTGCCCTTCGATTTCGTGGAGCCGATCCAAGAAATCTTGGAAAGGGAGGAGGGAGTCTCGGGTGAGGATGGTGGTGGTACGATAGACTTGGAGCAGGTCTTGCACCATCTGTGTCGGCATGAGAACGAGGGACAGGTGAGGATCTTTGACTGGAGGTATTCTTTGCGCGGGAGGAGGCCGGAACGTCTGCAGCTTGGACATTCGAGCCGCACCGAATGTTGGAGTAATTGCAGCTCCTTGAACTTATCCCTGCACTCTTCGGGGAGTTGTAGTCGATTTAGTACAAACTCGGTCACGTCTAGGGGTCTCGTCAGTAAGCTCGACCTGGACCTGAGCCAGAGTTTACTCACTTCCAGGATCCGGAATCCCTCTATCCAACAGGCACACCGGACATTGAATCGGAAACCTTCCGAGGTCCAAAAAGCTCCTGACATGGCCCTTCAAACACTCCTTGCAAAATCGGTGATCGCAACCTGCAAGCTGTACACTCCCGTACAAGGGATACGTCTCCAGACACACCGCGCAATCAAACGAAACCTTGATCGGGAGGGGGAAATTAGGCGCAGGCCTGTGAGGGGGTATAAGCTTCAACTGTTCTAGGACGTTACGCCCGAACTCCGTCTCGGGGCGCCAGGAGTCTGAAGCGAGTCGTGATCTTGGAAGTATGGGTAAGGGTGGAAGCGAGTCGCCAGAGTCCATCCCAATCGTGGAGGAGGATTTCGAGGAGGAACTCGTGTCGATGCTACTTGAGCTCTCTGCACGAGGCCTTGATGGGCTGCTTGGTCCTGCTTGGGCGTTGATGCTGTCGGCCGGAGATAGGAGCTGGTTCCACAGGTTGACGTAGTCCATACTCGCGCTTAGGCTCTCCTCGTGAATGCACAGGAAGGAGTCGCGCAGCATCTGCTCGTTCTGGTAGGCCATGATACGGTGGTACGAATCTTTCGCGTCGAGAATGTGGGCGGTAAAGTACTGGTGTTGAAGGGGTTGGAAAAGGTCTGTGCCTGAGTTGTCGAGGGGGACCGAGGAATCGAGTAGACAATTGAGGAATGATGCTGTGGTGCTTTTTGAAGTGCTGAGCATGAAACCCGGGCCGTTCGGATGGTCCATCCTCGGGTGAGGGTCAAAGACGATGTACAGGTCGTCTTCTAGCAGAGTCATCCTGACGCACACGGTGCTCTGGGAGGCTTGGGTGAGAACAGTGGCGGCGATACGGCGCGAGCCGTCGCTACATAGTTGGCTGCGGCGAGGATGGCATCAGGGCGCTAAAGTCAAATAATGAGGCACATAGCCACGTACTCGAGCATCCCGAGAATGTGCTCATATGATGTGAAGCGCTCTATCCGGCCGTTTGCCGCGAATACTTGCTCAAAAAGTGGAACGTCGAGGAGGTCGGAGGGTCCCATCCTTAGGGCGCCCTTGAGATGCTTACCGATCGAGACGATCCGCTGGGTATGTGTCAGTGGCGAGCGGGCGGTGTCCAATGCTTTCAGTCACCTGTACAGTCCTTTCCGCCAGTATATCACTCAACAACCCAGCAGCCTCGTCTTCCTTTGACCTGCCTTCGCTTCGATATTCGCGCGCCCTAACCTGCTTCTCAAGGTCCAGGATGGTGCGGGCGCAGTACATGGAGATGAGGGGGCAGGCGACCACCGCCTGGGCGTTGCAATTGCAGGTTGGCCCGTCGTATGTGACAATCTCTGGCCATGGGTTGGAGAGAAGAAGCTGGCGAAGGATCTCCTTGGTGTCGACGTCGGCGCTGGGCCATATCGATTCGCGCTGCTGCTTCTTGCTCTCCACGATGGCGACGCGATCGAGGGATGGGGGCCCGGGGATGAGGCTCAGGACGCTGTCCATGGTCGTAGAGCTGAAGCAAAAGACCAAAGGAGTGCGTAACGAGACGGCAAGCCAAAGAATCCGGGGTTGATGGGAGGAGAAGGCTCTCACGAGCTAGAAAGGGCCAAGAAATCAATTAAGGACAGAAGGGAAGGAGAGCAGCACGCCGCCTCCTGCTCTGCACGACCCATTTGGTCAGACTGACATAAGTGTGATTCCATGATATTCGTCACATCCACAGTACTAGCTGTATCACCTTCCATACCCAGCCGATCGCGGCCTTCAGTCTGGAGATAAGCGAACAGCCCTTCCCCAGGATCCCCTTGCAACTCTACGGCGAGCTGCTCCCCCTTGGCCCAGGAAAGGATCCTTTCATTTCGAACCGAGGGCGTTACACCGGGTGTGACGGTAAAGTGACGACAGGGGCTGGTCCTGGAAGTGGGCCCGGCAGGGTGTCGCTATCTGGGGTACGCCGTCGATCCACAAACCCCTTTAGAAGGTGATGAATGAAGTCCCCCTGGTGAATCGCGCTTTAGAAAGGTCAGATACGTCAATAGTTGCCAAGTTACGCACTAGCGGGCGGGAGCCATAGCCAGATTCGTCAACTTCGACCCTCCAAGGACCCCAGCGCACGCGAAAAATCAAAATGTCAGGAAAGGAATGGCATTGAGCAGCGAACGATGGTGGTTGAAGTGGAAGGGACGACCAGGGCGCTAGCGTCAAGTGGTCAGTTTTCAAAAATTTGTTGAGAACATACGCTGCTTATTTGGCGGCGATCATGATGAGCAAACACGGGCAGGGCGCCTGATCGCTGCCGAGCACGATGTCTTCCACGACTCCCATAACCATTGAAACGTCCTCAAAGGCTGAATCCAACGAGAATGTCGTGTGCAAGCTGTGAGTCCTGGCCTTCGTGCTGAGCAAAGCCACGTCCTTATATGCGGTTAGATGCCATCGACAGTTTGCGAAATACACATGCCCGACCTGCAATGTCCCCTATTGCGCCTTGACCTGCTTCAGATCTGAAGTGCGGGCTCCTTCGCATACGCGACCGTCTTCAAGTGCTGAAACCTATTCCAGGCGCATAACCAATGCTCGGAGGGCTTCTACAAGAAGGAGATCGAAACGGGGATCCATGCTGAACCATCGAAGACGGCGGAGGAGAGAAGGCAGATGCTCGAATTGCTCAGGAAATTCGAAGATGAGAGTGCAGAGCACGCAGAGGCTTCGGAAGAGGACGAGGACGAATCCGATCTCGCACAACGGTTCGCATCCGTCAACCTGGGTGAGTCGCTAAATGTCGGATCCTCGCGGCGAATTCTGGACTCATATGGGACATTGAAGACGCCGTCTCTCCTGACACCATCTGGGAGATGCTAAGCCCGTCCGAACGCGAGAAGTTCTTACGCGCACTCCAAGACCCCAATTCCGAAGTCGCCAAGGAGCTCTTAGCGAGCGAAGAGCTCCGGAGAAACATACGCGAACCTTGGTGGGAGGACAAGCGTTCCCGCGATGACCATGGAGAACCAGAGGAGCCAGTCATGGAGACCATCCCAGTCGCCATGCTCAAACCCGTGCCGAATCGACCCCTTCTGGTGTACAATCTGGCGGCAATCTGGTATGTCCTCGATCTCAGTCTATTTCGTGCCTGTTGACTGATGCGGTACAGTATCACCTACACGTTTGTCGTGCGCCACTTGGGCGTTGCCTCTTTCTCCACCAAGCTGTGCGACCGCGCTGATTTGGAAATTGGCATCGAGCTTCTTTCGAGCTTGGTGCCTTTCTTGACGGACCGCAAATCCACCCTGGTGCACACGGGTCTCTCAGGAACCTTGACAGACCTATGTTCACGCTTCGACGAACAGGTTAGCGTTTCTTCTATACGTTTGAGTGAATTGAATATCAAGACTTGGCCTTTAGAACTCCCCTTCACCTGATCTTTTATCCGTACTGTTACGCGATTCGGCGTTTCTGATGTCCCCAATGGACGTCATGGAGCACCCAGAGTCCACCGAAAACGCGCTGGAGCTACATCCCCATCGACGTCTGCTCCTGGTTCTATCCGACATTGGGCAGTTGTTCAGCCTTGGCAGCGTACCGCAACAATCGAAGCACGTCACCCACAAACTTGTTTTCTACCGCGCTCATACCGCGACCATGCCTTCATCGCTCCTTCGTAGCGTGGCAGCAGAGCTGAGAGCCAAAAGTATGATATTAAACGAGGAGACCCAGGCGCTGCAACATGACGCGACTGCGAAGGTACCTCCAGTCAGAGTTAGGAAGCCAATTGTCGAGGTGTTATAACGGTTTGCAAATAGAATATCGATGACTGGGAAGGTTATTTCGGCTCACGTGATCACTCAACGCCACCGATGGGGTACCTTCGCGGTCATGATCGGGATGGTTTTCTGGTTTTGTGGGGTGAGACGCCAGCAGACGGGAAGGCTTGATAAAGGCCCACCGCCAGGCCCCGTTGCAGTCGTTCCAGCTTCTTCCCCTCTTCTTCTTCCAGGTTCTTCGGTTTTCCGTTCTCGACCATTAAAAGAAGACCGACCGACCCTTGCTGGAAATAGATATGGACGCCGTCATCGAAGAGCTGGAACACAACCACTGCGAGGGCCTCCACCATGTCGAGCACGACTACATGGGATTGCGCATCGCCGCCATCTTCATCATCGGGTTTGGCTCCATGGCCGGCGCGTTGTTCCCGGTGCTGGCGAGGAAGAGCAGCTGGCTTCACGTCCCAAAGCCCATCTTCGAGTGCGTGGCCCTGTGCCTGCCCCGCGCCCTGACGCTGACGTTTTTGGGTTCTAGCTTCGCAAAGTACTTTGGGTCCGGGGTTATCGTACGTCGCTTCCGAACATCTTCTCGTTCCTTGTTCCTAACGGTCTCTAGATCGCCACCGCCTTCATTCACCTCCTCGCTCCGGCATTAGAGGCGCTGGGATCCGAATGTCTCGCGGAAGCATGGGGAGAATATGTGAGTCTGGCGTTTGGCGTGTTCTGTCACACGTCTGATCTCGTCCGTCCCCTCTAGCCCTACGCCCTCGCACTCTGCATGCTCAGCATTTTCGCTATCTTCATCGTCGAGCTCGTCGCATTCAGGTGGGGAACCGCCAAGCTCGCTAGGCTCGGCAAGTCGCACGGTATGTAGCACTACGTCTCTTTCCAGTATTCCACCTGTCTAATTGGTGCTCCGTAGACTCCCATGGCCACGGACTTGGCGCACACGCAGCCCATGGACCCGAGACCGAGACCGCTGCGCCCACCAACAAGGAAAAGGAAGTGACGTCGGACGCCGAGTCTGCGAGCAGCCATAACCATGGTGGGATGCGAACCTGGAGTACGGATACCGCAACGCAGATTATTGGCATTGCAATCCTCGAATTTGGTGTCGTCCTCCATAGCATCCTCATCGGCCTGACGCTCGCCGTCGACGAAGAGTTCAAAATTCTCTTCATCGTCCTCGTCTTCCACCGTATGTGCGCTTTGATACAGTTTTTGTCGATGGTCGCTCACAGTCAGTGTAGAAACCTTTGAGGGCCTCGGACTTGGTTCCCGTCTTGCCTACATGGAGCTCCCTCAGAGGTACAGCTGGATCCCCCTCGTTGCCGCCATCTTCTACGGCATTACGACTCCACTTGGTATTGCTATTGGTCTCGGTGTGCGCTCGTCGTACAACCCGGAGAGCGTGACCGCGAGCATCGTCAGCGGTGTGCTCGACTCCATCAGCGCTGGTATTTTGGTTTACACTGGATTGGTTGAGGTACGCTTCGTCTAATCCAATGCCTGTAAGTCTGACTAACATCGTACCCATAGCTCCTCGCACACGAGTTCCTGTTCAACAAGGAAATGATGGCTTCATCGAACGGCAAGCTGGCCTATGCGCTTCTGTCGATGATGCTTGGCGCCGGCCTTATGTCGCTCCTGGGCAAGTGGGCATAGGTCAAAACACCTGTGTTCACCTCGCGCGTACTATCTACCTCTACCCTTACGACGCCCTTATGTTCCTACCATACCTTCCTTGATATCCCACATCCTTGAACCCGTACCACCCCAAGCCCACCATCGACATCTTGGTTCCTTGGATTTGCATTGATTTAGACCGGACTATTAACGGAAGGACTTTACGATACTTGTATAATTATTGCGACATATCTTTATATCATATTCTACCAAAATTCGCCTGGTCTCGCCGGGAACTTACGCGACTTGCGAGAACGAGGACGTCCAGGCGGGCAAGGACAGAACGAGGACGGCAAAAAGGTAACCTCTTCCCACGTGTCTATTGGTCCGGCAATGGCTTCGTCATCCGGCGATCAAAGCGCTACCGGGAGCGCTTTGGAAATTCGCCACAAAGTTTGTAGTAATCCACCTCCTCTGTCGTATTTGAGAGCATGGCTGCAGGATCCGCAGTACCAGGTTCCTCCCCCTCTTCCTCCTCGTCGTCGCAGTCGTCGCCTTCCACGCCCAACATGCCGTCCACCACCAAGCCGGCATCTGCTGTTCCCCCCGGAATGGTCTTGGGACCAGACGGGAAGCCCTGCAAGATCTGCACTGCGTTTCGCAATTGGAAGCCTGGCACTACAGAAGCGGATTCGAACAGGGGTAAGCAGCAGGGCTCGAGGACGAACCAAGACGGAGGATCGAAGCAGAAGGCGGCGAATGCTGGGTTTGGGTTGGCTGCGTTCGCGTCGTTAGCTGCTGGGGCAGGAGCCAGCGCGTCTACCGCGTCTTCGACGTCGTCAAGCACCACTATAGGGTCAGGGGAACACGCCGAAATGAGCTACCGGGGAGATGGGCCACCGCCAGACTGCCCTCCGGACGTTGAAGTCCTGGGCAGGTCAACATGGACGTTCTTGCACACGGCCGCCGCGTACTTTCCGGACAAACCTACGCCTGCCCAACGCGCCAGCATGATCTCACTCATACGCTCCTTGTCCGTGGTTTACCCGTGTACCTGGTGCGCGACCGACTTTGGCAAGGACATCGCATCGAATCCGCCTGACGTTAGCAGCGGGGAGAAGCTGAGCAAGTGGTTGTGCAACCGCCACAACGAGGTCAACAAGAAGCTTGGAAAGGAAGAGTTTGATTGTAGGAAGGTGCTCGAGCGCTGGAGGGATGGGCCGAGCGATGGGCGGTGTGATTAGAGATGCAACAGAGAGTATTGGAATTTATCATTACCCACGCGGCAGTATTAATATACCTCCTTGCCTTCTCACCACTCCCTCCTCCAACGCCGTGTCCCCTGCCCGGTTCCAAGGATGTCCTCGACGACGGGGATCCTGGGTCAGAACACGCGTCGCTCGCCCCACCTCGTCATTTCCATTCCGGGGACGCGACCGCTGACTCCGCGCGCACCACCATTCGGTAAACCGTCGGGCAAGATCCTGTTTCGATACCTGCCATGGATCATTGGCTGCACGATTCTGTTGTGGATGTTCGTCCTGCGAGGCGATGGCCAGCCGCCGCACAGACCGCCTGGCAGGGGCGGTCCTTTCCACCAGCCTCCAGGAGGTCACATCCCGCCCGCGCCGTGGAAGCCTGCCGTACCAGCAGCGGACGCCCCGGATATCACGACTGAGGACCCCCCTTCACCATGGAGAGAGCCGTGGAAGTGGGCAGCCGGAAAGAAGCAGGAGTTGGGGAAAGGAGCGAAGAAGCCGCTGGGTGTATGGGATGGGCGGGCGGAGAAAGTCAAAGAGGCATTTGTGCATGCGTTCGAGGGCTATAAGCGCCATGCAAAGGGTGCCGATGAGCTGCTACCTATCGTCGGTGGAAAGGTTAACAAGTACGTGCTTGGGCGTCTTCCGAGCTCTCTATGTGCTGATAACGATTGATTTGAAGCTTTAATGGATGGGGTGTCACTGTCTTCGACTCATTGGACACGATGTGGATCATGGGTCTTCAAAAGTTATTCAGGGAATCACTAGAGATGGTGGCGAAAGCTGACTTCAGTGTACCGCCGGTGTGTACCGTATACCCTTCATGTCCCATAGACGCTGACCGGCGTTTCCACCCCTTGCAGGGAGATTATGCCCCGTTCTTTGAAACCGTCATTCGCTACCTAGGCGGCCTCCTGTCGGCATATGCTCTATCAGGAGAGCCAGTACTGCTCACACGAGCGGACGACCTTGGACGCATGCTTCTGCCTGCATTTAACAGTTCTTCAGGTTTTCCCTTGTTCGCTGTGAACACGAAAACGTGAGTTTCTGCCTGGCCAGATTCCACCGCTTCTGATCGTTCTTATTCAGGGGTCAGACCAAGAAAGGTTGGGCTGGCGACCACCTTTGGTCGGAGGTTGCGAGTAACCAGATGGAATAGTGAGTGAAATACTCTCCGAAGGGATACCTAAGTCGCTGAAGACTGGCAGCAAGTACCTCGCGCACGTCACCGGACGAAAGGAATACTTTTCTGGCACAGAAAGTGTCATGCAAAAGATGTACAACACAACGCTGAGTAACGGGTTGTTCCCGTCTAAATGGGACTCGAATAACGGCGAACCAGCGAATCGTAAGCATTGATAATCCCAGGTGACCCGAGTTTCCCTAAAATAACACCTCGTAGAGCACTTCTCTGTCGGCGCATTCGCAGACAGCGCATACGAGTATATGCTCAAACAGTGGCTTCTCACAGCTCGCTCCGAACCTCAGGCTCTACAGCTCTGTAAGTATCCATCATCTTTGTCCTATTGGGTTACTCTGAACACCCTTTCTAATACTCCAGACCTCGATTCTGCCAATGCCATAATCGAAAACCTTCTATTCATCACACCGAAACGGCATCTCCTCTACGTGACGGACATCGGGGCAAACGGGCCTACACATGTCCTCGAACATCTTTCATGCTTCCTGCCTGGGCTCTTCGCCCTGGGCGTACAAACCCTGCCTGACGAAGATCTGCCGAGATCAACGAGAGAGCGACACCTATGGGCCGCCCAAGGGCTCGCGGAGACGTGCTGGATAACGTACGCGGATACGAAAACGGGTCTGGGCGCTGACGAGGTCTTGATGGAGGCGTGGCCGAAGCCCGAGTTTTCCAAGACGATGAAAGCGAAGAAGGAATTCTGGGGTGAAAGGCAGGAGGAGGAGGATATTGGGGGGAGGTGGGTGGACCATTTGGAGAAGTGGGAGAAGGGCGGGAGGAAAGGCGGCAGACCGCCTGGTGTTGGGACGGTTAAGAGGGAGAGTGAACCCGGGAAGAGGGAATGGACGGCTAGGAAGAGTTCGTATTTGCTGCGACCCGAGGTATGGCGCGTTAAATATCTTGCGATGATCTGCTGTTCTGATTTTTGGTCCAGACTATTGAAAGCTTCTATATTATAGGGAAGGTTACGGGCGAAGTAAAGTGGCGCGAAAGAGGGTGGGCGGTGTTTGAGGCCATCGAGCGGCACGCCCGAACGAGGTATGGATATGCAAGTGTCGGTAATGTGGACGTTGTGCCTCCACAGTGGAGAGACGAGATGCCCAGGTACGCTTCACTCCTTTGACTCTCACTTTCCTCGTTCGCGCATTTACTTACTGACCTTGCTCCATTTCAGCTACTTCCTGGCGGAGACGCTGAAGTATCTTTACTTACTATTTACCGAGGAAGACCTCATCTCCTTCGACGATTGGGTATTCAACACTGAAGCTCACCCACTTCCCATATTCAAGTGGACGCCTTGGGAGAAGGAGTTTTTTGGGGTTCATACGAACGAAACAGCTCGGATACCTGCATTAGAAAAGACTTCAACGTCGACACCGACATCACCAGTGGATTCATAGCACGTACCATGCGTCATAGTATCTCGCATATCATCTACCACCCTACAGTATACCCTCAAGTTGTATACCTACACATTTGCAATACCCTGTCTCCCAACGGGTATACTTGTATTTCTGTGATATCAAGCAAACACAATTAGGCCCTGGGCCTTGGTTTCCATTATGAAGGGCAGAACCCTATTTGAGGCCTGTAGCCGTACAAGTACATACCAATGTTCATCGGCTCGATTTTCTTTGTTACAAAGCGGAGGGGCTTTACGCTGTCACCTTCTCCACTCCAGGCGGGAAGATATACCCTCCCTGCTTTCGCACCTCATCGAAAATATCCATCTCCAGCAAGCTCTTATCATGCCCCCACAATTCACTCTCCAACTTCCCATCTCTCACACACCGCGCGACCTCATCTGCCTGGAAATGCCACCCCTTCCCAACATATTCGAAGCTCCTCGCCAACTCCCCTTGAGCCGTGGCGCCCTCGCTCTTGCCCGCTACCCCCTTGTTCAGGTACACGACCTTGAACGAACGAGGGGAGTAGATGGGTAGGTTGATGATGATCGTGCCGCGCTCGAAGCGGATAGTAACGCCGGGCTCGGAGGGGTCGAGGGTGATGTTGCAGCTCAAGATGGCCTGGGCTGACAGAGAGGAGGTTTCGGAGGGTGTGAAGCTGAGGATGAACACACTGCTGCTGTCTACTCCTGTGAGGGGCGTCTTGAGCATGTTACCGGTGATGGTTGTCGGAAGGGACTTGTTGTTTGCAGGGTTCTCGTACAGTGCGATGATAGCCTAGAAGGGAGAGGATGGTTAGCGACCCCGAGATTGGCCCTATAGAGACGGATGTACCCAAACGAGGGGATACGGGCCCAGATCGAGGAGTGCGCCTCCACCAAGCTGGGGGTCGAGGATCCTGTGTGTCTTCGGGATGTCTGTTGCAGTCGTCAGCTTAACATCGCCAAGAGCTCCCCTTGATACCCCTCAGCTCACTCTCAATATCGAAGTCCCCACTCAAATCCGCATGGAGCATCACAGGCTTGCCCAAACTGCCCTCCTCTGCGATCTTCTTCACTTCCAGGGCCAAAGGCTGGAAGCGCGTCCACATCGCCTCCATGAAGAAGACCTTGTGCTCCTTCGCGGCCGCGATGAGGGAACGCAACTCGGCAGCGTTGGTGGTTACAGGCTTCTCGCAGAGGACGTGCTTGCCTGATTTGATTGCAGAGAGAGCCGCGTCGTAGTGGTGTGTATGAGGAGTACCTGATGAGGTGGGACATTGTGAGAGTGCGTTCGGGAGTAGGGCTGGGGAAGGGTGACATACCGATGTAAACTGCGTCTACGTTCTGAAAGATGGTCAGTGAATTAGTGAGAGCGAGCCATGGGAGGCGTGCAGGCCTTACCTTGTCATCGAATACCCCTTGGTAAGAGCCGTATGCTGCAACGTCTTTGTCGCCATTCGCATACTTGTCGATAAACTCTTGAGCCTTCTCGACAGATCGCGACCCAACGGCGGTCACTTTGTGAGATACGTCTTGGACGCCACGCCTAGTACAATTGGACTGCGATCAGCTTCTGCTACAGGGAGGACCAACAACGTTTCCTACGTCTTGGGATCGACGAGTAGATCCTATGGATTCGTAATGATTAGTGCCGATCTAATCAGACCGGAACCTGAGCTGCTCACCTTGACGAAGCAACTAGCAATCCAGCCAGCGCCAATGATTCCCCAACGGAACGTTGTGGCCATAGTCGATAGCTAGTCGTGGTGTAAGGAAAGGTAGAGGCCTAAGGTCCCTTGATTTGGAGTGGGTGAGACCATCTTCATCGTCTCGAAGACGACTGCCGTCGCGGTTGCACTTTGGCATCGTCAGTTCTCGGTAAGTTGTCGCATCGTCTTCGGGGAGCAACTTCCCCAAGCCGAAGCCCCTAACCTTGAGTTCCGAGAACCATCATCATTACCTTATCGCGGCTATTGTGTGCAGATGAACGTTAGACGCCCAATCACAAACTTCCTTTCTTTCCCTAGCCCACTCCCCTGCCCCGCCATGGCGAGCTTACCATCCCTCTCTGATATCCAAAGCTATGGGAACTCGAGCCCAGAGTCGCCCCTCGCAGAAACTCTTTCGGTCCTCTTTGAACACTCGCCCATCCTCCTATCCAAATTAGAACCTCAGCTACACCTCTGCTTCAGCTCCGAACCATCCTCCGACTCCCATCGCCCCCTAGAATCATACACCCAACTCATCGACCTATCTCTTCAAGAGATATTCAAATGGGACATCCCATCGCAATCAGAGTTTATCTCGGGGCACCCACGAATCGGCGAGAACTCGGGCCTCTCGAAGCTCAGCGCCACAGAGCAAGGAGCCTTGGGGCTGAGGCCGACGCCCCCTGATGTCCTTGCACGACTCGCACATTTGAACGCCCTCTATGAGGCCCGTTATCCGGGATTGCGATACATCACTTTCGTCAATGGTCGAAGTCGACCGGTTATTGCCGAGGAGATGGAGGATGTTTTGGGGATTGAGCATTCTTTGGAGCCCAACCAGCCTGCGGTCGAGACTATTCACTCAATCGATCAGGAAAGCGAGGAGTGGCTTCGAGAGTTGAAGAGGGCTGTGAAGGACGTGGGGAAGATTGCGAAGAGTAGGCTGGGTGCATTGGGGATCGCATAATAGGGCTACGGAGCATAGGGAGTGCTGGCTAATCTACAGGCTTGGACATATCAGTCATGGAATACAGTGTGGAAGGGGTATACCCTTGTGTTTTAGCTGGATGTTGGTGTTGTTGGAGACGTAGGGGCTGTTGGCGCTGGGTTCGGCGACATAGGGGTTGTTGGCGGGGTCTTCAGCGACATTGCTTTCTCTTGATCGAGGCGCTCCCTCTCCGCTTTCCTCTACCGATCTTTTAGTGGAAAGGGGAAGGATTATACAAGGAAGACGCACCTTGAGCATGGCTTCTCTCCTCGCAGCAAAATCCGGATTTGCATTCGCCAATTCCCTCAGAGTGTCCGCTACCTCCTTGACCTGTTGCTGCGCCCTCTCTTCCTCGGCCTTCAGCTTCATTTCCTTGTCTAACCCCCGCTTTTCTTCTTGGTAGATTCTGTCGGCTTGGGCCCTCATCCTGGAGGCGTTTATCCGACGCTGAACCATCTCTTCTTGTTGGCGAGCCCATTCCTGCCTATCTGCAGTGCGTTTGGCGCTGTACTCCGAAATGAGCTTCGGATCCGTTTTGAGCGCTCGCAACGCATCGTATCTCTGCAGAACCCATTCAGCTATTCGTGTTGGCTGTTAAATTCCCTTGCGTACCCTTCGCTTCTGAGCATCGCCGAGAGTCTGGAAAGCCTCATGGACCTGTGATAGAATCAAGCGTCAGACACAGGCCCGGGGTGGGTGGGAGGCTCAACCTTTTGGAACTCTCGTTCTGCGGCCTGCTTCTCTTCCTCGCTAGCCGTGACATCGAGTTTATCGGGGTGAGTTTCCAAGACCCTTTTACGATACGCCTTCCTAACTGGGTATACTCGGTGAGCTTGGGACCACTTTTGCATCGCAACTGGAGCCTACTTTCGTCGGTTTGGGCCTCACTCTCGATGCCCAAGGTATCGTAGTATGTCAAGAACTTCCTTCGCGGCTCCATATTAGCATATGTGCTTCATTCAGTGGTATAAAAGGGGATTATTCTATTTGGAAACCCCGTATGCGCCGACCCTATTTGGAAACCCGGGTATGCGCCCGGCGTGATCTCGGACTCATGATGGCCGTTGACCGTGGGGCGCATCATCGAAGCCCGTAGGCGGCGGGGGTACTTCGTCGTTCGGGTCGGGAACTTGGAGTTGGAGGCATTCTGACATGCAAAGCAGGCGCTCAACGTCAACATATGTTCAACCGATGGCACTATACAATTTCAATGTATCAAAAAGAGTGATAAATAAAACTGAGGTGGAGTTTGAGCAGTAGAAGAATGGGAATAGGGTCGGAGGGCGGTAGTGCAAGGCAATCCTCCTAAGGGTCCTCGGCCTCCTTTCCCTTGGAGGAATGTGACCCAGATGCGCGTTTAGAAACATCCTCCAGCGTAGGCCAAAGGCCTAACCCCATCTCCCAACGTGTAAGTCTATCAGTCATGACCTTGGTATAAAGTTTCTTGTTCCGCTTCTTGAGCTTCTTCAGGGTGCAGAACCCGTTGTCGACGTAGCGGAAGAGAGCGCCGGCGGTGTACTGGGTGAAAGAGACTCGCGTCTCTCCTGTTCGAATCGGTATATTTCCGTGGGTGATTGTCGCCGAGGGAATGAGGATAATGCACCCCGGTGGGAACTGGATAATCAATTTTGGCTCCTTCAAGACGAGGTGACCCCCCTTCTTGTAGTCGTACCTTCCGAAGGCGTGGATAGCACACTGACCAAAGGCAAGGTTCCTTCCGTCGCGGTGCAAGTATGTTGCAACTTCGGGGCCAAGATTGACTGCTGCTGCACAGAAGATGGACCTCACCCAGTTGGGGATGAGATCCTTATGCCTGTCTCGGACAGGAAGGGTGTGTTCGTGGTAGTAATCATAGAGCTCCGGGAAGTAAAACTTCAAGGCAGCTAAAAGGTCAAATTTTAGCCCACGGAAGTAGGAGTAAGAAAAAAGCGGTTGGACCCACCGCTCTGGTGTAGTGCCATTCGCTCAAGAGCCGGGCTGGACCTCAAAAGGTGAACAATGTCTTGGTGCTTGTCGTTCCGTAAGTTGTAGGGTTCGGGGGGACCATGGCCTGCGCCAATGCCAAAGTTCATCGCCATAAAGTTGGGACCGCGGAGGTTCTCGTCGATTTCCTCTTGGGTGAATCCACCTGTGATACCACACTCCAGGAGGAGTGCCGCTGCAGCCTCACATGCAACTTCATACGTCGGGTCGCCAGTTGGCTTTGCGACGCCGACCGCAAACACCTGCTCGGTATCAGCGGTAGCCATGATAAGTGGCTTTCTGTGAGTAATAGCTTCAGTAATGCTCGTATGAAAATGCGTGAAAATAAGACTACACTTACGTTCCGTCCCATTCCACCAACTCGTACCCATCTGCAATGAGCTCGTCATAGTTCAAAACTGCTTCGCCCATTGCCTCTTTGAACGAGGCCTCATATCCACTAGAGTTTGCTGGGAGATTTTCGGTATCAATGCTGACTGTGGTGGTTTGCGCCTCGCCCAAGTGTTTCTTGAGAGCTTTCGGCCGTGGGTCATTCGTGTTCTGGATAAAGCTTTCGTTCTGGGCAGCTTTGCGAATCAAGTTCTTCCTGTCTTTTTTGCGCTGCTTTCGGCTCTTTTTGGGAGCCAGTGGATCTATGCTGGAAGGCGGAAGAGCCTGTGGCTGCAGTGCTGAGCCTGGGGCCAATATGAGCCTGGGCGCCTAAATACTCCATAGGCGTGGGCCATACCTTCCCCCCAAAAATCACCATAACCTTCAGCGTCTTCAATATCTTCCCTTTTTCGTTTACTGCCCGAAGAGGTCTCGACCTCCTCCACATCGTCGTACTCCTCTAAGGCGATGGCCGCTTGGAGGGCGGTGGCAAGGGAGAAGTTCGAGCACTTGACGACCGAATACGCCTCACCCGAGCACATTTGGGCCTAACGAGGACCGCAGCCACCGGGAGTCTGAGACTGAGTCGCAATTCAGAGTATATTTATGCTTACCTCGGTGCGCGTCGAGCGTTTGGCATCCATAGCTGGCGACTCGTTGGTGTAAGCACTGAATAGTCAAGAATGCGGATAGAGAGCTTTAGAAAGGAGTCACAGAGCCCAGGGTCCAGGGCTATGGGCACTCTGGGTAAAGTATTAAGCAGAAGTTTTTGTCATTAATCAAAGCTCGAAACGTTTCCTTGCGAAATGGCCTTGGCCATTTTGGGCACGCCCGCAACACGTGCCGTACCTAGTTGCCTAATCCGGACGAATATGGAAGTTGCCGAAATGTTTCGAAATGCCTCGAACTTGAACTTCCACCCTTCCCCACACCACCACCACCCCAGACTCGACCCTCCCGCGCCATCCCCTTGACGCCTCGCCTGCCCACAGTATGTGCCCCATGCAGGGGGCGCCGTGCGCGTAGATACGGCCCAGGGGGATGAGCGCAGGTGCGCGTCTCACCCCTCCTCCTCTCCTCTCCTCTCCTGAGCTCTAAGAGCTCCCAACGCGCCAGCGCCCACCCCATCGACGCGATTCTGCCACGTCACGACGTGTTACCGCCCAACGACGCGTCCCCTCTCCCGTTACCGCCCAACGGCGCGCCTCCTTTCCCGTTACCGCCCAACAACGCGCCCCCTCTCCCGTTACCGCCCAAAGACGCGTCCCCTCTCCTCGCCGTTCGCGTTGCATGGCTCGAGGGATTGGTGAGTCGCTTATAAACTTAGCGCGTAGAATCGTGCTTACCTTCCCCGCTCCCATTTGCTTCCCTGGACAGCAGGCGCACGGTACACCGGGTGCTCGGCCCCTACGTCCTCTGCCTCGGCTCTTCGCTCTTCTTGGGCGGCTTTACCTCCCTCGCCAATCCGCCCCTGCAAAAACCCCGCGCGCCTTTCACGGGGTGTAGTTGAGGTGAGTGCTGCTCGGCCATACCATCCACATCCGCCGCTGACCTTGCCGCGATTTAGACGCCCAGACCGAAGGCCCGTACTGCATGGCTCCCACGTGAGAGCGTGCACTCAAGCTCTAGATCGCCGTCGCCCCAGTAGGCGAAGTCGAAGTTCGAGGAGAGTAGGGAGCAGGAAGAAGGGCAGGGGATAGAGTTAGGGGCGGCGTGGAGGGGAGTTCTTGCCGCCGTATGGAGCGGCAAGGGCACGTTCGCTGGGTATGAGGTGAGTATGTGGTTTGGAATGCAAGTTCCTCGAGCGCTAACTCTTTCGACCACGTAGGCCTCACCTCCCGCCTCTCGAGAGCGCCCCGAATTCGCTTCCCTCCGCTTCCCCACTGCCTACTCCCAACCTCAACTCTGCTCGCCGGCTGGCATTGGGGTCCCCTGACGGCTTCGACCCCCCTCTCGCCGCCCTCCAATGCCTGCAGCAACGTTCGAGGTTTGAAAGGCCGGATGTGGGTGACATGGCAAGGCGGGGATGGCGCAGCAACGTGGAGGGTGGGGCGAAGGGCCTGTAGGGAGAGCATGCAAAGGTGGTGGCTCTAGCGTGAGGGGGTGAAGGGTGCAGCAGGAGCAGGCGGCGGGTATGGTCAGATTAGGCAGGGAGTAGGTCTGAATAGTACGAAAGGAACGATGGGCGACTCGACGCCAGCGACTAAAACGTCTCACTCGATATGTGCAATAGAAAAATCAAATATATTCCATGCTAAATAAGTACGTTGCTTGCATAGTGGGCCACACCATGCACTAGGCTCACATTGGGCACCGAGTGCGGTTGTGCCCTACCTCCCGGCACCTTCCACAGCGGCGCTGTGTATTCGCCGCATCGCTTGGGTGAGATGGGGTGGTGGAAGTCGTGGCTGCTGGCATTGAGGGAGGAAGGGCGGATGCGGGGACCCGCCTAAACGCAGAGTTCTTTGGTCCACCACCACGGGGTCTACCCTCATACCCAGAGGTTATCCGAGCAGTGCGCGGGCGCCCCTTTGGGATCGGCGCGACAGGGTCGGGAATATTCCCTTCCTGCTCGGCGTCTAAACGAGTGCGCCTTTCAAGAAACGAGATCAGGCTGTTTCAATTGGGATAACAGGTTGGAATACGTACTTGAGCGCCCGTAGGTCTTCGAGGACCTCTTCCAACTCGCCCACAGTCCGAACAGCTTCGAGCAGGGGGCGAAGGGCGGCGTTGGCTTCGTGATTCACCTCGCGCGCGCCAATAGTCTGTGTGGCTGACGGCGCGAGGTGCGGGGCAGCTGTCTCGAGGGGATTTGAAAGGAGAAGACTAGGAAGTGCGGAAGCGTTTGGCTGCGAGAGGGCGCCAGCGTGGTTGAACGCAACAGTAGGAACTGTAGATAGATCCAGCGAGGGATCCTTGAGCCATCTGAAGGGCACCATTTTAGTTCAGTGTGCATAGACTCGAAAAAGGGCCCCTCGTACCTGCGACGAATTAAACCAAGCTGAAAGTTCAAGCCTTTGAAAGTCGTCCATGCATGGAAGAAATGACGGCAAGGGAGGCCCAGGTTGAGGCCCATGGCACAGTCGCACATGTACTGGTCGTTGCCGAGGACGAGAAGGTAGTGGGGCGTGCGGGATTCCGAGGCTTTAAGCCTTGGGTACTTGTCCGGTACAAGATCAAAAGCGCCAAGAATTCATGAAGATCACGACCATGTGACAAGCACGTGACAGCCCCCCTTCTTTTCCTCATGGCGCTCCTGACGCGTTAGTCCACCACTACGGATATTCTCGCTGATTGCCACCCACGCGCATGGTCTCCTGTCTACGGAGCAATCATTCAATTCGTTTTGGATTCACCTTCTATATTTGGGTATGACCCGGGTCGTGCTCCATATGCTCTTATTAATAGTGGAGTGTCTTGTTTCTAACGTCCGACACCCTCGTCGAAATCTCTGCATCGAAATCTCTGCATCTTACCCCCATGTCTCAACCATCTATGCGTTCCCCGCCTCTTCCCGAAGATGTTGCTGATGGCTTACTCGACGCCTCTTGCTCCTGTATCGAAGATGGAGATGACCAGTACGTCGGCTACCATTTCTACTGAGTCCCCTGTGGCCCTGCTCAATCGGTTTCAGGGAGGCCCTGCGCTACACCCGCAGTGCACATCGGTTCCTGCATGCCGCCCAAGAGAGGGTGGTATCACGATTTACAACCCTTATCACATCCGAGTCGTTCTGTGATCCAAATTTCCAGCCCGACGTCTTCAACCAACAAACACGCCTCGTTATCAACTTCCCTCCGGACGTCTATCAACCCAGTCGTGGCGCCTCAATGTCCCCCACGAACGCTTTAACTCCTCGAGATATCTCTTTTTACTATGGTTTGTACGAGGAGGAATGTCGCCGCTGGGTATCGTTCGCAAATCGAAATGCAGCCCTCTCTTGGCTTGTATGTCTTCCTCCTCTTATCACAACCCCCCTGTTCTTCACTTACAGTCATTGGTCTCGACAGGACCTTCGTCTTGCGCGATCGCAAATGATAGGGTTCATTCAAGAGTTGGAAGCGGGCCAATCACTCTCACCCTCCCAAACCCAGGCGATGCGAGACTTCATTAACCTACGCACTTGTCCCCCCGTTCCTCCCATGGACTTTCTACGCCCCTGAGTGTAACGATAGTAGTTATCTGGGTATCCTATTCTCTGCATGTACAAGGTGTTGCCCTACGCCTTCCACCTGCTTTGTACTGTAATCAAATCGGGTGTGCGCCGCGTCGTGGCCTGATGTGTTTCCGTCGTTCCTCTTCCTTCCACCAGCCGCCAACTCGGCTCTCCATGGCCTCTTACTCGTCATGTGCTACTTCTTCTGAAGAGTCGGTCTCCTTCACCCGCCACACCGTGTGGCCATGACTTCCTAATTTCAGAATTGCAAAATTTATTTTCGCGTCGATCGCTGCGGAACAATCCCGCCAAGTCAGGACTTCTGCTTCGGCCCTCAATTGTTCCCTACGCTGTCATCCTTCGAACTACCACCCCTTGGAATATGGTACGGCGCTCACCGCGCATACAGGCAGCGCAGGAGCGCTTACCTGTTACACGCGCTGCGTGGACATCGGTCGACATTCAGTCCCACCTGACAGCCGCGATGGACTGGCCGACGTTGATGGCTGTCGCCCGCCTCAACCGCTGGGGCAAAGAGGCGGTGCGCCTCGAAATCCGCGCTCGCGTTACACGATTGATCAAGAAGTTCGTACCGGACGCCTTCCTCGACGAGTTCCTCAACAATCTGTCCGTAACGAAGGCCGGGATCAACGGGGGTGTCGCATTGAAGCTTCTTCTCATCAACAGCGACTGGTACAACCCCATGCAAGATATGGCGAAGCTTGAAGAACACGATCCTGTGCAGGAACTGACCCCTGACCTCAATCTCCTGGTTCCGGAATGCAACGTCGATGCGTGGGTTACGTTCCTTCGCAAGGTCGGGTACAACCACCAGTTCGATTTGGGCATAGGGACTTGCTTCGAGAAGGCCGGGGTCACGAAGTTCACTGTCTTTTGTGAGAAGGAGTCAACGGTACGCCAAACATCGATACCCACGACTACATCCCAACGACTGACGCCCGACTCACAGGTCGATGTATACGACCCCAGTGTGAGCAATGGGTCCTCGTTTCGATGCGAACAGCGCTGACTCTTAACCCAGAGACCGGCCGTGTGCATCAGCGCATGCAGCCAGTCCATAATTCGTACCGCCATGCGTTCCCCGTGGTCCATCCAGACGAACGTAATCACTGCCAACACCGTCTACTCAGCGTTCCCCCACCTCTCGTACGACATCGTGTGTCTCCGCAATACCAAGTCTCATCCGTTCTGCGGTCCTTCCATGCGCATCCCTGACTTGGCCTACTTCGAACCGTACAACGGGTACTGGGAGCGGCCATGCGGCAAGTCCTGCCCAGTGCTGAAGTCAAAGCGCCGAAAGGAATTCGGAGCCGTCGCTTCATTCCATTGGACCCTCAACGAAGGCCACAACGACGGCAGGGACTACGACATGAAGATTGCGAGATCCACCAAGCTACCGAACTCATTCGGGGTATTCTGCTACAACCAGCGTTGCAACAGGGGAGAGGAATGGCTGATCCCATGGATGGCACCTCAGGGTCGAGTACTCAATCCACCGAGAGGTCTGTGAGGGAACCTGTAGTAGGGTGTCCACGTAGAAAGCATGACGCAGTAAAATTTGTGTATTTGCCATCGCAGGAACAATGTATGTAGCAGGTTCAGGACAGGCGAACAGGTGAGGTTCGACGTCGACTAGTCGGACTAAAGATGTTCGATGAGCGACGGTCGGATACACCACGAGGAACGGCACTCACAGGAGTCTCAGCACGATGCTGAGATATGACCTCACGTCGTCGGTCGAAGAACGCTTCGACTTCTCCGGGTTTGTCTGGATTAGGCCATGGGAGGCTTGGACCGTATGAAGGGACCGGCCGTGGAACAGTGGTGCGAGATCGTAGTCCCGCACAAACGGGATCGCGGGCGATGTTGTAAATAAACTCCTCCCTCTCTCGGTGTGTGATGACGTGCCGCCGCATCCGGTCCAAGAGCAGACCCATCCTGCGGTTGTACTCAGCCCGTTCAGCAGCTGCACCCGACGAAACGTCCACTTGCAGACCCTGGTTTCCTTCATCCGCAAATTCGGGGTCGCTGACGATCTCATCTTCATCGGGTCCCGGAAAGGACGAGGTGGATGGACTTTCAGACTTGTCAACGCAAGGACACCACGAGTAAGAATAGAGCATACACGAAGGCACTTTCAACCGGAAGGTGCCCATGGTCGAATGGCGTTGTCGGCACCCCATGGGTGTGAGACGATGTACCTCTGATTTAGTGAGCAAAGGACGGGGTGAGAAGGATGAACGAGAACCCGACTGACTGCAAAAGATCTAGAACATCCGGCTGCGTTGAATTGAGCGAATCGCCAGGCTGGGACGGGTCAGCGGCCAGAAGTGATTTGTCCGGCAACGAATGCTGAGGCATTTGGCATAAAACTTTAGGTGTGGAACTGTACAAAGAAGAGAGTGACGGCTGTTGAGGTGGCGTCAGAGGGAGGAGGAAAGGAAGGGGTCAATCGTGGAGGGAGCCCCCGGAAACAGGTGAGACAGCCTGCCTGTCGTCACATCACGAGGAGCTACGAACCACCGTCGTTCCTAAACTGGCTGGTCGCGAGTTTGGTCACGGGCGGGAAGGGAAGGCCCGGGAGATGCATCTTATAGGTCGGGCTCAGCATCGTCTGAACAATCGCAGACGGTACTGAAGCCAACGGCGAGGGCCGAACAAGATTTGGACGCGTTGTTGAGAACTCTCAGGGCTCTCTCCCCAAGCAGTGTTAGGGACAAAAGGAGGTTGGAGGAGACCCGAGCGCACAACAAACAGGGGCATCAGGGCGCTTCCACGGTCACCTGGATCGTAGGCTCGCGCTCTGGTCCTTCCTTTTATCACAATCACCTATATCCCTCTCCCCACGGCGTATTCCTCCGTGTCGGTCATCCTGTGGGTATCCCTTAATGAGCGTTGCCATGGTCCCAGTCTCTTATCTCGAGGTCCCTATGCCGGTCAAATACTTCTGATCCTTGGCCCAATCATTCTCCGTGCCCAAATCCTGACGATCCTGTCGATAACGTCGGGAAACCGTTCGAAGGCGCTGTGTCGTGTGTACTTCGTTTTCGCCTCAATCTCGCTTCGTTCTTATGGCCTCAGTCTGCGTAATGCTTCAACAGGTGGGGGTACCGCTCCCTCGTACGCTTCTCCATCCGATGTGCACAGTCCGTATGTGCGTGGCGCTCTGCACGATCATCTCCCTTGGCGCTGATGGCTTTTTTGGTGTCTAGGTATCCTTTCTTACTGTTTCAACACGTCCAGCCTGGCGGCTAGCATCAGCCTCTCGGGATATAAACTCCTTATACTGGACTTGGTTTTCTTTCCAATACGTGTTTTGTGCCCTCTGCCTTCCTCTGTCATGGCCTCCCCATCCGATACCGACACAGGCTCCTTCGCCGTCTTTCCAGCCTTACCCGACGATTTGTGGCTCGACATCCTTGCGTTGTGCTGTCACGACCCTATCTCGTTCTCAAGCTCCATCGAGTATTCAGCCCTCGCCGCGAGACGAAATCCAATGCCCCCAGAAATTACCTCGTTTGCCCGCGCTTTCCTGCCTCTCAACAGAAGGTTATACGGGTTGGCCGTTCAAATTCTATGGCGTTACGTCGTCGCTTGTTCCCCATCCTCCCTTCAGCAGATCGCCATGCTCGCCGGCAACAACGGGAAATATACCTGGCGTTTCGATTTACGCTTGAAGGAGCCTTATCACCTCCCCATCATACTGGACATCTTGCGTGAGATGCCCAACCTTCGGGTCTTCATCCACCAAAACTACTCCAACCGCATCGCGCCTGTCCGGAGGACCAATCCCGAGGACGTTGTCGACGCCATATGTCAGTTCTGTCCGCTTTTGCGGCGCGTGCAGTTCGACGCCGAATGGGAGTACCCAACCCTTTATCAAGTTCAGGCCGTTCTCAAGGCCAAACCCGGGCTGGAGGCCCTTCGCGTCTGCGGGGTGGCTTCTGACGATTCAACATTGGTGGAGAATTGGGAGGGCCGTGTACCCCTTCCGGACCGTTCGTCGCTACAAAGCATCTCCCTCGGCGCCTCCTATTGGATCATGCAAACCGACCACCGCGAGCGAGCCCTCACTTCGCTTTTAGGTATGCTGACGGTATCCGACGCACTCCCGAACCTCACCACCGTACACCTCATGGAGAACTGTTCATCCACCGTCTCTTTCCTGCAGAGATATGGGCCTCAGCTTGTGTCTTTGCTGTATCTCCCCCCAAACCACTGGTCCCTACGCTCGTGGGACTTCGAAATTCCACAATACACGGATCTCTGCCCAAACCTACTCCACGCGTGCTGGTACTTCAAGGACTGGCACGGCATGGATGAGACAGACCCCATATCAGGTTCTCACCCCACCCTTCGAGATGCAGAGATTGTCGTTCAAAAAATCGAAATTGCTCTACCCGAGGGGTATGAGCCTTCGATGCGTGGTCTTCTCGAGCGCCTTGTTCGCGGACACTTCCCTCACCTGAAAACAGTATCCTTCGTTGCCAAGGGTGGTGTTACTCCGGATTACGCTCACTCAGACTGGTTCGCAAGGCTGGTGGTAGCGTTTCGAAACAAGAACTCGACCGCCGGTGGTGACTCATCCCTGGACAGCGGTGTCCGACTGTATGCCCCGTGACTCGTTCTGCCAGTTCACTTCATCAAGTATTTGCAGTGCGTTGCATCTTTATATACTCCTTTGTAAAACCCACAATGCCTATTTCGTTATTGGATTTCAACATGTTCCCTTGATTCCGTCAAGCGTGTCCCCGTGTGTCTGACGGAACCGTGTGAATTCGTTGGTTCCGGAACCGAGGTTAGAGCGTTCGTCTTCTTTCCTCTTGACTTGCTTATTCCCCTAACCTGCACTGATCCTGAAGAGGGCATTGCCAGTCTGCGATGTCGCTTTCCCCTTGACACTCGCCAACTAGCGATCAATTGCGTACCTGTGACTTCGATGCTCCTTTCTAGCCCATATCGCAAGACCATTCTTTAACTCGGGCCCGCCTTTTGCTTTCCACTCATTGTGCCGTCCGTGTCATCCGACGTTCCCCCCCATCTGGCTTCGTGCCAATGTCCTCCTCTCAGGTCCCCCCTCTGGATGTTTTCAGGGGCCTCGTTCAGGCCAATCCAACAACGGTCCCTTCACCCCCCGCAGCGCCTGGGTCATTGAACGACGCGAATGGCGCAGGCCGTGCTCCTGCCGAAATCATTGCGCAGATCATGGAGGTTTACTTGTACGACTTGGGCGACTTCCGCGCTTCTCTTCAGTGGGAAGATGTTGCTGGCAACGTTCTCGACATCGTCACCCTTCAGAAGGAATTCGTCAAACGCTTTTTTTATGTTAATCGACAGATCTACACCATCGCTTCCTGCGTGTTAAGGCGCTACGTCGTCATTACATGTCAAGCCGACGTGACCTGCGTTCTGAACCTGATACGCCGTGGTACTGGCCTATCGGGAGTCGATGTCGGCGCATGGACATGGCGTATTGAGCTCCGGATCCGCGGTTCCTACGACCCCTCGACGCTCGACGCCCTATTTGAAGCAGCGGGGAACCTCAAGGTGCTCATTGTTCGTAATGCATCGTTGGGTAGGGCGTCGCGAGATCGGTTCCGCCCCGACTCCATCGTACACTCTATCACACAGCACTGCAAACGCTTGGCCCGTGTCCAGTTCGAGTCTGTCGGAGAAGAACCGTCGGTCCGGATGCTCAAAGATATTCTCGCCAACATTCCTACCCTGCGCACACTCCATATCGATTCGGCGTTCTGCGGGGCTCCGAATGAGGACGACGACGACGATTATTCCCCTATTTCCACACCCCATCAAGAACTCACTACTCTGTCCATCGGAAGTATCCGCCGTCGTTATCACACTGTAACCGGTCTTGAAAAAGCAGGAGCATTCCTCGACACCTGCTATCCCATCAGTGTCCTTCCCAAGTTGAAGAACCTTCACCTTCAAAAGGCCGTTCCTGGTATGTTGCCTTTCCTCGAGCGATTTGGACCCCAGATTGAAGAACTCGGGATTGGGGCTGGAGAGTTGGCATTCGCGGCGGGGTATAAGTCGCTAGATTTAGAAACGTGGCAGCCGGACGTCACCTCGTACTGTCCCCACCTCGCCACACTCGTTTTGGTTGCAACCGAGTGGCCTATCCACGCGCCTGTCCGGGACTTGGCTTATCATGCAACCATTCGTCAGGTCGTCGTGGTCTTCGTCCCTCCCCAGGGAACTCTCAATGAAGGGTTCGATGTCGTACTGCGAGCAGTGCGTGCCATCGAGCAGGCACCGCTTGTATCCCTCTCATGCATCACTCTCGTCACACTCTGGCCCCTAAGCATGGTGTGTACCCTCGACCCGTGGGTAGCTGCTAGGAGGGCTGTGGCCGATAGGGGCGTATTGCTCGACCAAGACCTGCTGAGAGAAGAAGTCAACATCTAGGACGCGTTTTACGACTGTCTTGTGCACTTGTTTCTCTGTGTGCTGCCTCGTCACCTACGCTGTCCTTTCCTCGTGTATTTGTTACATATTGTATATCCATCCAATACCCATCGGCCTATGTTCGGCGATCGGTCGGCGACAAATTTGGGATTCTGGGTGTCGTGACTATTAGGTCGAGAGCGACTCTGCTTTCTCGTCTCTTCTGCCCTGCACTCCATGCCCCGCCAATCGCCTCGTCTTTTGGCAGCGAGGAGTCGACTTCCACAGACCAGGCGCGTCTGGGATATGCCCGAACTTCGGGCCATGGTCTTCTACTGGTTGGATTGGCCCTCCCTCATGGCATCGTCCCGTATCAACCGCAACTCCCGCCAGGATGCCTCATTCGAAGTCAAACGAAGGATCACGATCGCTCTGCGCCCTTTCATTTCCGACGCGCTCATGGACGCCTTTTTCAAAGAAATGATGTCGACTGGTCTCGCAATCGTGGGAAGCACGGTCCTGGATGTCGTTCGCGTCAACAACCCGATGTATACACACAGTGTGGAGACCTGGCAACATGCTGGCCATCCGAACGACACTCTTGCTCTGGACCTCAATTTGCTCGTCCCAGATGATCAGTACGGCCGCGTCTTGCAGTGGTTCTTGCGCAGAGGCTTTCGTCAACCACTGCGCTTCGAGGTCAACTATGCTTACCGTTTGGCCGGGGTTACAGAGTTCGTGGGTCTCCACTCAAACAGCCAAATCCCACCCGTGAGTTTCAATCCCTGGGTGTGATGTGCCTATGAGCTGATCTCAGCCCCTCTCAGGTCACTTCTTTCGACACCGAGGTACGTGCCCCGTTCGCGTTATCTCGCGTCTGGCTGACGATCAATAGATTAAAATAACGCTGAGTCGTTGCAAGAAATCTGTCATTCAGACAGCCTTCTCCTCGCTTTACTCAACACAAACCTCCATTATAACCGGTTCCTGGATCATCTCTCCATTCCCTTTGCTTTCGTCCCTTAATGTGTGCCTGCGTGGCTGGGGTCACCCTTTTCACGAGGGCATGGCACGCCTTCCAGCAACCTACGATTGGGAGCCCTCCAATGAGGGTTGGACAGCGCCGTGCGGAAGACGATGCCCTGCATTGAGACGCAATCAGCCCAAGCTCCTCCCTGTGGCTTCCTACCCCTGGAACTGTCAAGCCGCCGTGGGATCATTGGCCACCACTCAGACGCAGGCAAGAAGATCGCGCCTCCCCTCTCACTTTCGCCGCCGGTGCTATAATCCCTATTGTCATCAGAAGACGGATTTCCAGGTGGATCTCTGGCATCCTTGTCTGCGCCCTGTTTAGTTGCGGGCGTATGTGCCCCTGGATTGTAGTTTACCTTACGTGTGCCTATGTTACTCATCGTCGTGATCGCTCCAAATTCATTCCCAACGCCGTCAGTATCCATCCTCCACTGCGTCTATCGGATCCTTGTCGGTCCTTTCCTTCGCGACGGCCATCCATGGAATCCATGCAGCCCGTCAGCATTTGTTCAACCTGTGGGGAACCTCTCAACGGTGAGCATTCTTTGGTTCAGGAAACGCCTGCGGTGACACGGTTCCAGATGAATTGCATGCATTGCGTCATTCGTTCATGAAGTCTATCCCCCTCGAAGTTCTCTGTCGCATTGGGCTGCTATCCTGCGACTCATTGGCGACCATATCTTATCTCCGAGGGGTCTGTGCCATTTTTCGAAGAACAATCGTTCCCGCCGCAGTTCAGGAAATTGTGCACGACTTTCTCCGATTCTTTGGCGTCCCGGATCCCACACACCTCCTCGCCGTTTTCCGCTGTGTTGGGGCGATTATCTCGGGGCCGTCCCTACTACCGACTATGTTTCCTTCGATTATACCCGCATTGGAGGTTGCGAACTTTGCCAACCGCCTCGAGATCCACATCCCGTCCACCAAGCAAGCAGTAGAGCAAGTCAGCCGGGAGCTCAAAAAGGCCGGGTTTTCAACGCAGCAAGAATTGGACCACGAAGACGCCAGCTCATTCGCTCAGAATATTCTCGGCTACAGTCTTTTTGGCCGCACCGTGCCGAAGATTCTCAACTTTGAACGGTCCGTGAGCACAGACGAAGGGCAGGAATGTACGATTTTCGTCAACGAGTCGCCCTTCACGGCCCTTCCATCAGTCGTCGAGCAACCCTCAACCCTCTTCATGAACTATATATCCAATGCCGGTCTTTGGGTTATGTACCCCGCTCTCACCATCAGGCGTCGAGGTCTTCTCAACACCTTGCCCCCCGATCCACCGATGCCCGGGGACGAATTTCGAACCCAAGAGGACGACTTTCTTGTTCAAGATTGGTTCACGAAGCCCTTGTCGACTGTCGGGTTTGAGGTCAAGCAAAGTCTCTACTCTTTCCCCCGCCAACTCGACCACTCTTGCGGTTGGGATCCAAGGTGCCCGTTTACTGAGCGTCGAGCAAAAGATCCATACATGCTGCACCTTCCCTTCGCCTCTATACCACCCCCCAGTATCCCCGAGCCATATTTTGCTTGGACGCTCAAAAGCTCATGGTCTTGTGCACTGTTCCGTTCTGGACAGCGCTTCTATTCGGAATTGACCAACGAAACTTACCTCCACGGTCGTTACATCGTTGATAGAACCGTTTCAGGTGCGCTCTTTGAGTTCCTTATAATTATAGCCTCTCACTCACTTCATGGAAAGAGGACTCGCTGACATATTGGGAAATGGGAGACGACGAAGGTCTGGGATACTTTTTACGACACCAGAAACCGCGGCTTCAGCTACATGATTCCGCAGTGGCGATGGACCTACTACAACATATTTAATCGTATTTGTGTCCTAGTGTCAATGATGCAATCAGGGCTGACACAGTCAGTGTTGGTGATCTTAACCCTGCCTTCCACCGTCATTCCCGTTTGTGCTATGGAACCCAGCCTCATTTGTCCCTACTGTGTGCAATCTGAAAAACCCTGTGAGTCCATATAGCGATGGGCTGTCGCTGAGTGCGAACTGAACGGCCTAGGTCGCGATGGCTGCGAGCTCCATGCTCTCTCTCGCTCGCCAATGTCGAGACTCACCGAGAGCATCTTGCAGAGGATTATATCGCTCTCCTTCGACACCCCCACCGACCTTCTTAGGTGCCGGCTTGTGTGTCGCGTATTTATGAGGGCGTGTATCACGGGCTTGTGGATTCGGGTCGACGGGTTCCTTCGCTGGTTCGGTTTCGAGGATACGGATAGATTCTTGCGGCGACTTCGATGCATCCGGGGAATAATCTCTGGCCCGTCCTTGCTCGCAGTCTTATTCTCCACACTTTCCAACATTCTCCAGACAGATACTCGTTCACGGCGCCTAGAGATTCACATCCCATCCACGAAGCAGGCCGTAGCCGAACTTCAAGCGTCCCTCGCCCATGCAGGATACACTCTTGTGGTGCGATGTGAAACGGAAGGTGCTGCCTTGCGCCATGTGGAAGACACTCTCGGCTACCCCCATTTTGGAGTCAACCTTCTCGGCCTATTCGATTACGAAAAGAGGTTACACTGTGCGCCGTCCCAACGATGTACAGTGTTCATCAATCGCTCCCCCGATACGGCCTTTGGAACTATCGTGGAGCAACCAACAACCTTGTTCATGAACTGTCTCGACAATTCCCACCTTTCTATCCTCTACCCTTCCCTCACGCTGCACTCGAAGGGCTTGATCAACGTGCTCAAGGGGTCCGAAAAGCGGCCCACCAGGTGGTTACGAGCGCCTCTCGAAGATGCTGGGTACTCATTCATCGAGAACCTCAAAGACGATGAAGATCACCTCAACCACATTTGTGGAACCATTCCCTCCTGTCCGGCCTCTTCTAGACGCTTTATGGATGGCGGTGGAGTTTCCTTGGCGTACGCGCATATGAAGCACGAAGACCTCCCTGCAATACGTCCATACGTTTCGTGGATTCTCAAGGCCACAGGGTCTTGCCATCCTTCCTCCGAACTCCGTACACTGGCGTCCAGCTCTCAATCAAGATACGTTCTCGGTAAAACTGTTTACGGTACGTGACTACGATCCTTTATCCGCATTTCCTCGGTGTTTGAAATGAATTTAGTTGAGTCTCTGGATGCGTGGCAAGGCGGTCCTTGTTCACGAATACCAGCCCAGCCTACAGATGATAGTACGAATATCTCTCTTCAGGATGCCTTCTATGTCGACGCCCTGTTGAAACGCATGGACTAGGTTTAAATTAGCTACATACACGGTCCCGATGTCTACCCAAAAAACGTGGATTCAGTTTGTGCTTTAGAATCACAGAAGCAACTTTTTCTGCTCGTCATAACGGTCGGGTCTACTTCCCAAGACTGTGTGTTATGCCAGGGTTTGTGAAACATTGATCCAAGGTCGCGTTTTCTCGGGCGCTCGTACCTTGATACCATCGACGAATCACAACATGAGCGTAGGCACTCTGTTCATGCCGAAATGCTACCACTCTTAGCACGAGAGCAGACGTTGTCGAATAACGTTGAATCTGCTGAGCCCAGCGACCGTCTTTCGGAAGGATCAGGCGGGATGGAAGCTGCTCTCAGTTGCGCCCAACGCGAACCGGACTGTGCCCCGTACATAGGCCCTCCCGAGGGAACTGTCGCCAGGTATGAGCATCCGTGGATCCCACATGTAGGCGTGGCACCCTTGCCATCTTTTAAACTGGTATGCTAAGGATTGTCTGAATAGGGCCCCGTCGTCGAGTGGCAAGGTCGAGGTGTCCACCACCATTGGGGCATGACGTTGAATTCGTGCGATGCCAACCTCCGGAACGCAATTCTGGCCCTCCTTTACGGCGAAGGCGCTTTCCGAATCGAAGGGAGTGATTAGCATTGACAGACAAAATACAGTTGATAAATACAAGTAGTTTGAGGGAGGATTCGGTGTCCTTAAGCTTGATCCATGTCTTCCCCTCTTGTTTCACCCCGAGCATCCCCTGATGCCGTCCGACCAACGGTGAGATATTTGCGTTTCGGAGGGGTCACAGTCATCATACGCGGTTTCGCCGTCCTGACGACGCCCGCCTGTTTCATGGCCTTGGTGGTGTTCAGTCACACAAATATAGGTGGAGGAGCTATCCGCTTACCTTCGCGAACTCGTGGTTGAGGAGACTCAACGTTCGCATGCCATTCACTAGTTTGAATCGAACGTCGGGGTCGGAGTCGGTGCGATAGGGATACAGTGTGAATGTGCCACAGATTTCGACGATGTCTCCGACTGTGAAGTCTTGAGGCGGATGAGCGTTGTATCTGAGATGATAGTCAGTGGGGGTTACTGACAGTTCTAGAACTAAACTTACTGGACCGATCCCGCGTCGTCGATGGTCTTAAGGCAGTACTCGACAATGTTCTGGTCACCGTGAACAAGTTCGGTTCCCCGAGTTCGTTCCAACACTCCATTAGGGTCCACAGATGTGTCGAACGGGACATGAACCAAGCCAGGAGCATATTTCCTCTCTTCGAAGTACCTCGTATGGAAATCAACAGCGTATTGCCCGTCAAACATACCGAGTTCGGGGGCCTCGATTCGGTTAGGCCCCACAGAGGCGGAGAAGAAGTCGACGATTGAATTGAGCTTCGTTTCGTAGTCATCAAACCAGGTTGCACCGGCGCCGCAAAGCTTGACGTGTTGCCTGACTTTCCTGCGTTGAACAGGGGTCGCGTTCTCCCTGTTGGCAATGTCGTTCATTCGGCGCGTTGAAGTTTCCGAGGTGTACTCACAAAGTTCCTCGGAATGGCGGTAATGTCTTGGAGCACACCACGCCCACCACCTTCGCCACTAATTCCTGGTCGTGGTTCGTGCGGGATACTATCTTGTACGCCTTGGAGTGTTGTACTTGAGCGACCGCGAATTGACCGAGCTGTTGTCACCGTTCAGAAGAGGATCAGTGGGCTGCAGAGCATGGCATGAGAAGTCTGTATCTCACGTCTAGTTCCGCAAGGGGCATCTCTTCTCCGGTCTCCTGAGACGTTTTCGCGATGTAGGAGTTAAGGCACAGAGCTAATGAAGGGTTGGAATGCAGTGACTATGAGGGGAGGTACAAACGCACCCGCTTCATCGGTGTTGAAATTGGGCCACATGGGGGAGGAAGGAATGAATTTGCAGAGGTGCTGAAGGGGGACCCCTACACATCCCTCGCCGCTCCGGGGCGGGGCACTCACCCTCGATCGGGGTGGATTCTCAGACTTTCTACGCCATCGGCATACGACCCACTGGAGCGCCCATGTGGGCCAGTTCGGGGGTAATGTAAGTTGCGGCTCTGCTGACCTTATGCGAGAGAGATATACCAACTTGGGGACGCTATTTCAACATTCTGAATAGCAGAGCGGGTCGGGATACGGCAGGGTTGAGTCAGAGTTCTAGCGCCACAGTGCAGTCACTGGCGCCTGTGGGCGGCTGATGCCATCATGGTTGACTCTCGAATGGGAAGTCATACCATTTGCCAGTGAAGTCGTTGCTCTTCAACGACCACCAGCTCGCATCGCTGCATTCCTAATCCATGTTCTACCCTCATGTCGCTGCGGAGCATGCGCAGCCTGGAGCGACATGCTCTTCAATTGAATGCCCTGACGATCGGTCGGCAAGGAATCTGTCCATTCTACTCGCCCGCCTGGACCCATGTGCCAACTCCCGATATCCTCAATTTTCCGGATGAACATCTCGCCCACGAGGTCCCTTAAAAGCCGCTACGAGACTCTACCTCAGCCTTGTTTTCGGTATCCACCATTTCCCCTCATCCACAGCGTACGCACCCAGAACGATGTCGAACTCTTTCCGTCAGAACAATGCTGGCCCGCAGGCCCAACTTCGTACTTCGTTCGTTGCTTTTCCTAATGTTGAGTACCATCCGTCTAATACACTTCGCTAAGGTCCAATACTCCCCCGTCTTCGCCGTCCGTTACCAACGGTGGTCGCCTCAAGCCTGGTGTTTCCTTCGCTGATGCCATTCGTGGTGGGCGCAGCGGTGGGGGTCCTCGCATTCGGACGGGGGGGCGCCCTCCCAGCAAACCAGATTTCGTGAAGAAGGCGAAGCCATCGACGTGAGTGTACCTATTCAACGTCTCAATCACCGTCCTAACTTTTTTGGTCCATAGGACTACTGGCCAGAGGGCGAAGCCTGTCCCTGTCCCAGCCCAGGGCGCCCCTAGCGTAGGAGAGTGCGTTTCCTCTCCAACTCCTTTCGAGTGCTCGTTCGCTAAATCCTGTGACAGGAACAATGTGGTCGAGATACCCACATCCTCAGAGGACGAGGCAGTGTATGTAACCAGTTCGTGACGTTCTGCGCTTCTTACTGATCGTTATCCACTAGCATCCTCGCCGATCGTCCTTTGGATCCGGGAGATTCGATGTATCGTGGTCGGGCCCCTAGCAAGTCGCGCATCAGGTCGGTTCCAACGGAAGGAGACCGCAGTCCTGTCCTGACTCGCAAGTACGTTGAATGGATCTATCAGTCTGCACCCAGGCACTCACTACTGGTTAAAAGGACCATCAACAAGGCGAACTCGAGTCTCGTCGGCTCCAAGTCTGTGGCCGTGCCTGTATTGGAGTCTCCTGCTGAAATTCGGGAGGGTACCCATCGTGCGGAGTACGTTGACAGATCTTTAGGGATTATGCCCACTCTTTCTCACCAAGATCGCAGCAATCCTCGTCCCAAGCCCAAGCCGCGCCTCGCCAAGCGCGTCAAGTCAGTGCCTGTCATCCAGTCGAGCGACGACGAGATGCCAATGGGGGTCAACAGTGGCGCCGAAGAGTATGTGTCCCCAGTTCTCTACGCTTTCGCAGGTTTCACCGTTTTTAATTACGTTCTCCTCAGTCGCCTCCCAACTATGGCCGAGATTTTCGAGCAAGTGGCCGCCGAGAAGAAAGCGGCGAAGCACCCCAGCCTCTCGGTCCCCGACGACAACCCCTTCATCGACACCCAAGCGGATCAGAGTGGATCAGAGGTCTCTGACGACGAGATGTGTGACGTCGGAGCGAATGAATACGACTACGAAGACCCCTTCATGTGAGTCTTTCCTACTTTGTCTCTCGTAAACCATTCTTATGTATCTTCCTCACGGCAGCGACGACTCAAACACGTACGATGCCTTAAGTCAGGCCCGTCCCACTTCTCGTCGTGGTTCTGATGCGTCGTCTCTTGCTATGGATCTCGACGAATCGTATCCTGGAGTCCAGTAGGTTTCTACCTCGCCCCGTCTATTCACGCAGCTGACACACTATTTCAGGGAGGAGAATCCTGTTGACATGGCTATGAGAGAACGGGAGAGGCGACGCGTGGAGCACGAAAAAGAAATGGACGCGGTCCTCGATGCCGCTGGCCGTCATCGGGAATTCCTAGTCAAGGCTTTGCAGTTGCTCCAGTCAAATGAAGAACCCGACGCCGAACTCTACCAGGACGAGGACCGTCAGATCGCGTTAGTGGTTCCCGTCTTTTCATCGAACACCTCATCTCATGCGTCCTCTTCCTCAGCCTTGCTACTCGTGATAGTCTTCTCGAATTGTTGGGAGGCAAGTCTACGAAACGCCGTAGGTCTTCGGGTGGTAAGTCGCGCTTCACATTCTAGGCGATCCCCCATAGCTAATGGCTGGATATTCCACAGACGCACTACCTCTTTCTTCAAGTGAGAAGGGGAAGGCTAAAGCAGCGGTCGAACATGTTCCTGAGCCGACGGTGGACGACAGTGACGAGTACGTTTCTCTACCTTGTGGCGAACATCGTTTCTCATGGTTGTTAGTGGCCTGTCCGACTACGAGCGCCGAAATCGCAAACGGCTTCGGTAAGCTTGTTCCCGTTTGCTGGCGATGTCCCACTGACTCTCTCCAGCACGGCTATGGAGCTCAGCAGACGCCAAGGTGATCCCGTTGTCGGAGAGTCCAGCCAGAGGGCGCCTCTTCAACAAGCCCCAGGCCGTTCTAGTGGGGTGGACATCAAACCGAAAGTCGATCACCAATCTTCTCCCAAGACCCCGCCCAGTCGTCGTCGCCAAAAGCGAGGGATGGCCGATTTAATGGCGTCTGCGGGGGCTGAGCCTGTGAGCCCCCCTGTTCCGACGTCGTCTCCACCTGCCTCGAACCCCACCCCGTCCGGTCTCTTCATCGAGAGTCGTCTATTGGCTCCTCCCCCCGTGAACGAAATCCAACTCGACATGTCTGACCGTGTCATTCGGTTGACAGCTAAGCCCGACCTCTACCGTCTCGCGTGAGTCTCTATATCCAGCGGTGTCTACCCTTTACCGTCGTGATGCTGATTCCTGTCATAGTCAGAGCATTAGTTTCAAGTCTTGGAACGAGAACCTCCAAGGCCCTGGGCATGTTAGGTTGTGCGGTTGGGCCCTCCAGTGCCCCGACATGGATGCAGAGTACGCCCCAATCTTGCTTGACATCGTACCCGACTGAACGGTCCTGCAGGCTCGCCCTTACATTTGTGGTTTTTGAGCGCAGCGGCGATTTCGGGAACCTCTCACGCATGGATATATCCCAGGTCTACTGTCTTCGACTGAGTGCTAACGCGACCCGTTATCACGCCGTCACCAAAGAGGGGAAGCCGTTCACCTTTCTGACAACAGGCTGGTTGGAATCCTCCCAGATCACTGTCCCCAATCCTGTCGGGTTGAAGCAGAAGAGTGTCAAGATCATCACACATGAAGGGGAACACCAGCGAATGTCCAGTGCGGCCTGCACTGTGTTCGGTTTCGATTCGATGAAGACTCAATATGCCAAACACGCCGTACAGTTTTCTACACGCGCGGAATATAATCCGTCAAACAATAGTTCGTCTCCTCTTGTCCTTACCTTTTGCATGCTCACGATCCTTCTCAGGTAACGCTACGTCTCCAGGAGCCAAGCGCGCGCCTGCCGGTATGTTCACAGGCGCGAGCTCCGGCAGCTCCTCTCGGATTTCTACGGACAGCTTTTCCCTTGGAAATACCGCGGATGGTGCGTGTCTTCCACTGGCTCGTGGTATGAAGTTACTGACATGCTTTAGTGCCCGTTTACGATGCCCGGGACGCTGAGGCCTTTGACGTCAACACCGACCTTCCTAACCTCGAGGCCAAACTTCCGCGCTGGAGGGAGGAGATCCCCGTAGGATCCTTCGTTGTGGTCGGCTTCACCATGACCGCCTTCTTCTCGAGCTCTAGGGAGTGGACTCTGGGTCTTAACATCCAGTGGGCGATCATCGTTGGCATTCCGGGTCCCGACTCCGCGTGATGTTTTCACTCGTGGTTGGCGCCGACGCTCTATATTACCCCTCCGCTCTTTTAACGATGTTATTGTTTACCTACGATCTATATCAATTCTCTTGACTATCTCTCAAACCTACGACTTCTTCGTGTGGGCTGATATCGTCATGTTGTTCTCGTCGGGCAGTCGTGACGACGGTCTAAGTACATTGGCATGGAGAACCCCTTCACTGGTATAGGGGAGAGTTTGAACTTTGGTTGCGCAGGGCTGTCTCGAGGGTGTTCGATCAAGGGGCTCTCTCCCTCTCGTATGATTCCCTTGGCGCCAATGGGACACTCTGAATTAATTTCCTTCAATATTGAAGGCGCACCAGGGGAACTATGGCATACTGGGCGCTTCCGAGTCTGACCCTCAACGCCCACGTGGAGTTGTGATCCGGGCCTGTCCAGGGCATTTGGTGCGGCGCAGGTTTTCTTCCTACTCTCATCCTCTCCCCCATACCTTACTCTCATGAGTCCTGGGCTCCATTCGCCTGTTTCCCCAAACCCTCCCGTGGACAACACGGTGTATTCAATTCCTTCCGCAGGTATCGCGGCGTCAATTGGCTGTTCGACCTCTTCAAGGGGAGTCGCGTATGACAAAGCCTTTGGCATTCAAAACGATGTTTTAAAGCAATTGTTTGGTGGGAGAGCGTCCGGATCAAGAGGTGGGGGAGGAGGGGCACGTAACCGTACCTTCCTGTCCAGAGACCTGAACGGGTGCGTCACAGAGACTGGTGAGCTCGCCACATTCGTGCACCTCCACTACACAATGCTTGCGTACGGGCCTAAAACGATTATTCCTACGCCCCTGCCTGAAGGGCAGGTGGCATGTGGATTGGACCATACCCAGGTCATGGACAAGTGCAACATGACCGAGCTGAAGGATCTGTGCCGCCTCCATCGTATCCGTCCACCTTGGCAGCCTACCAGGGATGAACTCCTTGACTGCTTGAAAGAGCACGAATGCGACTCGCGTCATTGCGAGAAATCGTATGGAATCTTAGCTCCGGTGTTGGCTGCTCCAAAAGGCCTTCTGGATATAGCCTCTGAAAAATTTGCAGCCTCCGTAAGGAGATTCACTATCGAGGAGATGGGCGACTTGGTGCACCCTAATATACTGGACCGCGTCCAGGTGGGCTTCAAGGTCGTGTCCGTTTTCATTGATCACTCGGAGTCGGTCGACGACGAGGACCGTCCCTTGGTCCAAATTCCCTTGGATCTTCTCATAGGCCATCTGACTATCCAGGGCTTGGAGACAGTGGCCTACCATCATGGGGTTTCCCTGCCGGGACGGGGTCAAGCTAAGAAAGCGGGTCTCATAGAACTTTTCCGAGAACACCGGTGCATCGACTGCCTGCCACTCTTCTTTCGTTTAGAAGCCCTCAAAACGAGTGGTTTGAAGTCGGAAAACTCGAGGAAGTCTAGACCTCTTTGGATCGATGAGGTGGACAACAGCAACCGAGCGCCTTTCCTGTGGGATCCGTTTGTCAACGGCGACCCCGAACCATGGCCACCTCGTCCAACTACAATGCGAGACGTAGCCGCAGCGATGCACGGTTATTGTCAGGAATTAACACAAGATGCAGTGGAGGAACGGGGGTGTAAAGTTTGTGGGCAGCTGACCAGACGTGTTGACCTAGTTTCACGGGAATCCAACGGGAACACCTTGGATCTGTTGAAAGAGGATGGGATATCTGCCCTCCCGAGAGCCAACGATAGAGATCCCGTGATATTTGTCGCTGACACTGCGGTGATTATTCCCTCTCTCTCAGGTGTTTGCTCCACCTGTGACGACGCCTTGAAGAAGGGAAAGCGACCGAAGATGGCATTGGCTAACGCGCTGTGGTTGGGTGAGGTTCCTGATGTTTTGAAAGATTTGACCTTGGCCGAGCAGGCCCTCATATCAAGGGTTCGCTACAACCGGTGCGTCGTCCGCGTGTCGACGGGCCATGCAAAAATGATTGCTAATGTAATTTCATTTGAGCACCCTTCGATGAAGATTTACGACCGTTTGCCGATGCGAAAAGAGGATCTGGATGACGTGCTCGCGGTGGTGTTCACCGGCGTGGTCCAACCGAACGAGGACGAGTTGAAAAGGACGCCCGTATTGGTGCGTCGCAACCGGGTAAGAGACGCGTTGGAGTGGTTAAAATTGAACCATAAGAACTATTCTGATTTGCAAATAGACCGTCAAGCCCTAGAGAGTTACGCCCTCGAGGATGTCCCAATCGGAGTCTGGCACAAACCGATTGGGGCGGAGGATGGCAATGTGTTAGCATCGACAAAAAGCGTGTTCGACAATGACGACGAGTTGGGGACTTCTGAAGGTCCGTGTCCTTTTACAGTACATGGGCTGACGACGGAGAAGTTCTCAACCATGTCATCGACGGAGCGCAAGCTTGCCGCAGTTCAACACCTCAAGAATGGCGGTTCATTTCTCGCCATTGGGCACGCTGCTGATCCGCAGACCATCTGGGATAATCCTGACTTATATCCGCAGATGTTCCCCTGGCTCTTCCCGTACGGGTACGGTGGCGTGGGGCAGCAGACACATAAGGGCCTGATATCGAAGGAGGCGCACCTAAAGTGGCTCCTATTGTATCACGACAAACGGTTTCAGCGGGACGCAGGGTTCCTCATAGTCGCGTTCAACCACCAGCTAATTAAACAGAATTCAAAAGGATCGTTCATGATGTGCAAGAGAAACAACTTCGCAAAAGTCGCCAATTCAATTCGATCGATTCACCCGGGTATTTTCGCCTCCATCGCTCAGAGGATGCGAGCCGGGTCTCGAGTGAAACCGGACTCCGAAGATGAGAAGCGCGCCTTCCGCCTCTTGGACCAAGTCGACGTCGTCGGTGCGCAGGTCAATGGCTCCTTGGCGAGCAAAAAACACCAGCGAAACGAACTATGGTCCTTGGTCTACTTCACAAGTACGCCCAATTGGTTTATAACCCTATCACCTGCTGATAACAAACATCCACTGTGCATATTCTGGGCCTCAGAAGACTTGATCTTCAAGCCCGAGATCAAAACGGCGGGCGAACGTCTACACTTGGTAACACGTAACCCCGTTGCGTGTGCGAGGTTCTTTGACTACGTCGTCCGGTTGTTTATCGAGCATATCCTCGGTTGGACAGAGGATGGACCGACGCACGGCATTTTTGGCAAACCTGCGGCATACTACGGATCGGTGGAACAGCAGGGGCGTATGACCTTGCACCTTCACATACTTATTTGGATCACGAACGCGCTCTCGCCACAGGCAATTCGGGATAGGCTTATGAGCGGCGACAACGAGTTTCAGCGACGGCTGATCGCTTACATCGAGAGCTGCCAGATTGGGGAATTTATGACGGGGACGAAGCAGGAAGTCGCTGCCCGGGTGCCTTATGTTCCCGATCGTCAGCTTAGAGGTATCCACACCATATTGGAAGACCGGTCTGGCTTGGAGGTCTCGGAAGGGTATCTCAACCCCACTCTGAGTCTTCCCGAAGCCCCCCCCGCCGTGCTATGCAACGAAAATGGCGGATGCCGGTGCGATCACTGCAAGGAACTGGAGGCATGGTACGAGCGTTTCAAGTTCAGCGTTGACGATATCATGCTCAGATCTAACGTTCATAAATGCTTCGGAAGAAAGGACGCCGTCGACAAGGGCTCTGCTCAAACCTCAAGTACCACAGTCCCAAATAGGCACGCCACTGGCAAGGGATGCATCAACAAGGACGGTGTGTGTACTGCACGATTTCCTCGCGAAATATTTCTGAAAACATTCGTTCAACTGCACACAGGCCAACTATTTATGAAGAAGTTGGACTCCAGTATTAATACTGTCACTCCAGTTGTCACAAGGTGCTCCATGTGCAATACAGACACGACATCCTTGATGTCAGGTACTGCCGTCAAAGCTATCATCGGGTATGTGACCGACTATGTGACGAAGGGATGGCTAAAAACACATCAGATATTCTCCGCCATGTACGATGTCTTCGAGCGGGACTCTCACCTCTCCGACGAAGACCTCAAGCCAACCCAAGCCGCCAGAAAGATGGTTCTGAGGGTGGTAAACTCACTTACCGCAAAGATGGAGATTGGAGCACCGATGGCTGCACTGTATCTCTTGCAAAACCCCGATCATTACACGAGCCATGACTATGTGATTTTTTATTGGAAAAACTATGTTAACAAAGTCATGTCGGACTGGAAGCAGGCGATGGATCTGAACTCCGATTCCGTCGATCTCCTTGACGCGAATGGGAATGCGGAGTCGGAGGACATGGGGTTAACGAGAGTAGAAGGTGACGCCCCCATTGTAAACCCCGAAATCCTTGACAATGGGAATGATAACGACGCTCTACTGATTCACCGCACAGGGGGTCATTTCGTCGGCAAGTCAAACACGGACGACTATACTTACCGCCCGTCAGAATTACAGGAAGTACCTTTGTACGAGTGGATCCAATGCGCAGTTCGCGTCCATACGCGTTCAACCCGCCCTCCTCCAAAGCACCTGTCTTTCTTTCGATACATGGAGGATCACCCTATGGCAAATACTCACGTCGTGGCTTGTGATCCAGATCGTCGTCGGTATATGGTCCCAAACTTTATCGGACCCGCTCTTCCTCGAAAGGACGTGGGGAGTCGGGAAGATTACTGCTGCACGATGCTCACTCTCTTCAAGCCATGGCGGTCAGGGCTTGACCTCAAGTCCTCGGAAGACACATGGGAGCAAGCTTTCGATGCCTTCGACTTCACACAGAGACAGCAGGACCTGATCGATAATTTCAATTTGAAGTACGAGTGCTACGACGAGAGAGACGACTTTGGAGCTAATTTCAAAGCGGCGGCTCACGCCATGATGGATGAAGATGGGGTCGAAATTCCAAACGACGAGGACAAAGATGAGGGCGTTTGGGATGAGGGGCAGGACATGCATATGTCATTAGATGATGAGTTCCTCGAGGAGGAGGGTATAGAGACACCGGGAAAGGAATGTCTGGGCGACAGGTCGAAGTACGCAGAGGCATTGGCCGCGATTAAGCGCGCCGGATGGACGGCTTGGAACCAGGCCCAGAGAGTGGCTTTGAAGCTACCCCATCTCGTCATCGATAAATCGCTCGGTGTGGCTGCGTGGCGTCAGGTAATCAAGCAGCAGAAGGACTCTTTTAAGAGGAAGCGGCACAAAGCTTTGGAGGAAATGCTGACATTTGACGACGAGGGAGGCGAAGGGTTGGTGAAGAACGATGCATACGTTGTTCCAGGAGCATATCTATCCAAGAAGTTTGTCCCTGCGGAGGAAAAGTGGGGGGAGGTGATGGACGAGATCGTCAGGGACGAGAGTCTGAACGTTGAGCAAGAGAAAGCCTTTCGTATCATCGCCAATCATGCCACCTGCGTCGCGCCTGACCAGCTGCTCATGCACCTTGGAGGGATGGGCGGAACAGGCAAAACGACTGTCATCAAAGCTCTGATTCTGTTCTTTCGAAAAAGGAAAGAGGGTTACCGCTTCGTCTTGTTGGGACCCACTGGGACGTCCGCAGCATTGATAGGTGGTACCACATACCACTCATTCCTAGGTCTACGGACGGGCAGCAATTCTATGGGAGGGGAATCTCTATCGGCTATTGAGGATCTCAAGCAAAGGGTATTGGGAGTGTCCTACGTCTTCATCGACGAAATGTCCATGCTATCATGTCGCGATCTGTGTCGTATTAGCGCGAAATGCTGTGAAGCACGGGAGATGTATGAAAGGCCTTTCGGTGGGATAAATGTCATCCTAGCGGGGGATTTCGCTCAGCTGCCCCCGGCAAAAGGGACCAAATTGTATGACAACAAGGTGTCTTTGCAGCAGTCACCCGGGCAGACCACTGCACAGCAAGAGAATACCATCGGTAAGATCATATGGTTACAGTTCACAACGGTCGTTATTCTGAAGCAAAATATGAGGCAAACAGGTACGTCGAAGCTTGAAAAGGCCTTTCAAAGGGCGTTGTGCAACCTGCGTTACTATGCGTGCACAGATGAGGACATTGCAGTGCTAAGGACTAGAGTTCCAGGTCTAAATCCGTCTATATCTCTGGAAGAGTCCCGTTTTCGGTATGTGTCAATCATCACTGCGCGAAATCGAACGAAGGACCAAATCAACGAAAGTAATGTCGATAGGTTTGCACGGGAAACCGGGCAAAAGATATATGAATTCGTCAGTACAGACACTCTGACAAACTCCCCGCCCAAACGCGCCTCCACGGATTCGGAGAAGAAAAAGGTGTATTTGGACTGCAAGCTCCTTACAAGGCAAATCCAAAGCGCTTTGTGGGCTCAGCGACCTCACACTAGCGACCAGATACCTGGATCTCTGCGTCTTTGCTTGGGCATGCCTGTTCTAATTCGGCATAACGAAGTAACGGAACTTTGTATGACAAGGGGCCAAGAGGCCCGGGTGGTGGCGTGGTCGGCCTCCCCTGTGCCTCACTGGGAGACAAAAAAAACTCTGGATGTGCTGTACCTGGAATTGTCGAACCCTCCGCACAATGTTAAACTGCCCCACTTGCCAGAGAATGTGGTTCCGCTCACCAAGAACGCACAGGTTCTGGATGCGAGGCTAGCGAACGATAAATATGTCCATATCTCCCGTTCACAGGTTCCCGTCCTACCCAATTTCGCAATGACGGACTATAGTTCTCAGGGCAAGACACGCACATATAATGTCGTGGATATTTCTGAGTGCCGCAGCTTTCAAGCAATTTACACGTGTCTCTCTAGAGGAACGTCGCTCGAAGGCACACTGATACTGCGGGATTTCACCGCCAAGGAAGTGAGGGGCGTGTTACACGGTTCATTGCGACAGGAGTTCCGCGAGCTAAATTACCTGGATGTCATTACAGACCTGAGATATATGGGCGTGCTGCCAAACTCTATCATGCAATCGACTCGTTGGGAGACTATTGATCGCTATCGAAACTGGAAGTCCACTCACGAAGAGAGTGAATGGCACCCGGCGCTACAAGACACACGGGCAGAGGATTCCGCGCGAATGCCAGACATTCGGTCCGGAATCGAGACTTTGAACAGCCTCAAGAAACGGAAAAGGGATGCAGAAAACCCTATACTCGAGCGCAAGCCAAAGAAGAGGAGGACGACCACACGGCGTCCAACATATCTTTCCCCTGCGGGACCGTTGTGGGATAGCCGCGATTGGAGCTGCGGATTTGATGCTCTCACTTTCATATTGTACACACTGTGGAAGAGCGAGGTCCAAAAATGGTCCCCTCTACTCAAAAGCTATGGCGAGATCATGGACACAGTAATTGGTGGTTTCGAAGACATCGATCCATTTGAGGATGTTGTAGACGAACTCACTCGCATTAGGAACATCTGGAGAGAAGCCATGCGCTCTAAACGTCCGGGTTCTTATCCGGTTGGACAGCACGGCGTGGAGTTCTTCTCTTTGTGTCGAGACTTGATCGGGTTTGACCTTCGCTGTCCTGGCTCTTCTCGAACGTGTCCAGGGTGTGGGTATCGTGGCGGGCGTAACATCCTGGGTATGAGACCTATTGGACGGTTTGTGAGTTTGCAAGACGAGCGTTCGGTTCAAGAGTTGGTTAACGATAGGATGGTGGGGCTTACCGAATGCCGACGTTGTAAGGACGTTGGTGAAGATGTTTATGATCAGTCGGAGACAATCTGGGTGGAGGTTGCGTGGGCGGACGAGCATGTTCTGTTTAATAGTCACATTGACGTGCCAGGGTGGGGAACCTATCGTCTGGCCGGGGTTGTTTACCATGGCAGCTTCCACTTCGTCGCAAGGGTTGTGTTGGATAACGGAAAGGTTTACGCACACGACGGCGCTCAGGCGGGATACAGTACCCATGAGGGGACACAAGCGGTCACATTCCCCATGAATGACTTCAATTTTCTGGGAGAAAGAAAGGCGTCTCTGTTGTTATATGTGAAGGTGACCCAGATTCGTGAACCTGAGTCGGACTAGGTGGGTTGCGTGGTCGCACGCACGGCCAGGACAGGTCTATGTAGCTGGCCGACTGGGCGGTTTTAGTGTACTTGAGAGATGGACTCAGTTCACGCACGACTCGAAGAGGCCGAATCACGTACTTCAGACAAGGTGAGTGCCCTGGAAATTGTGCTATCTTCCACAGGATGACCGAGGGTGAAGGAAACGCAGATTGGGGAAAGGGGAGGGAGCGGCGGACATATGTATTATATTACGGGTGCGGGAATTAGGGCGGTACACAATGTTCAGTAACCATACTTGGCAAAAACTTTCTTCACCTTGCGCTTGCCCAGGTGTTCCAGTTGTCCGTACAATCCATCGAATACGTCGTCCCCTTCGTCGCCCTCTACGATTACGAGGGAAGCAGAGTTGTCGGTCGTCGGATTGGTGGGTACATAGGCCCCAAGCATCCAGTGATACTCGGGGCCCGAATGAAACGTGTCTTCTGGCTTGAACGTGATCCCTTCCACTGGGTCGGAGGAGTGGCGGAGCTGCTGTGAACAGACGTGACACGATCCGCCGACGCCATGAAGCTTCTGACAAGTGGAGTGTTGCTTATACCCGCGATCGCTGTACTTCTTCAATGTAACTTGTTCCTGTTCCATCCTCTCGAGCCAGTGAGAGCGACCAGCGGCGTAGTTGATCAAGCCTGTAAAGCCGGTCGATATCAAATTCATGTATCAAAGATCGTCGCGACGTACTTTGGCCAGAGAGTGTCCAGTCAGGATAAAAGCAGCGGACTCCTCGGCTACACACAGTGTTCATGACGATGGTCGAATGGAATAGGAAGATGGGCGCCTCAGGAACGTCGACCACAGACTCTATGACATTGATCTTCATCCCCCGTTCCTTGTGAGACATGAATCCGATCCTCTTGAGGCATCCGAGTACCTTGTAAAAGGCCCCATCTATACCAACGTCCTCGGAGAGGGGGCGATCTTCGGCATAGGTGGGGTAGTATTGCTCGTATCCCTGCGTTGAGAAGAAGCCAATGACTTCCTCGAACCGTCCGTTGGGGCAGTAGAAATCAAGGTCTACAGGCCACCAAGAGCTCGGGGCGGTAATGTACAACGCACCGGAACCCGACATGATGACCTTCATGTCTTCCATGGCCTTGAAAACCGCGTCGGCATCGAGATCCCACTCGAGGAAGAGGTCGCGAACCCTAGAGCGCAGCTCGGTGGAAACACTGTCGACGTATTTCGGGCTGGCGGCGAGTATGCTGAGTTCCCTGAGGCTGAAGTGGCGAAGGGTCACCAAGCGCATCTCGGTAGGAAGATTGCAGAAGAGGCGTCCTAGATTCATTATGCTTTTAGAGGGGTGGGCTGTGCTGAAAGAGTGAGGACGTACGAAATGCCCGCCTTTCTCGAGCCGACTCGGGCTTGCGAGCGCTATGGGCTAGCATGTTGGTCTGGAGAGGGGTGAGTGAGACGTGGGGCTAAATCTCATGTCTTAAATACGACGAGCTGGAGCGGCTTCTTGCTGAGCCGGGCAAAATTGTTCAGACCGGTCCCCCGGGAAACGAAGGCTCACTCTTTTTGCGGGGGATGGTATCCATCCTGAAGGCACTGTTGTGTGCTGAGCGAGAGTTGGCGTTTGCGTGGAATCAGGACACAACACGCATCGACCGATGTTGAGCTCAGTAAAGGCACGTGGGGCCCGGGGTGTTCATTCCCAGGACTACCACCGACGGACTGGCTTGAGTACAAATGGACGTCAACGTTGTCAACGCTCGTCCGCCCTCATAACGCAGGCTAGGGCAATATAACAACTAATCCATCCTGGAGGTCTCGAACATCCCATGGTAACGGAAGGGGTTGTGAATACCCAGATTTGATCCGGGGCGATGTTAGGCGCTCGATCAGCGCCGAAAGCAAACATCACCCACCCTTCCTCGAATGGGCCGGATACTGGTGGAGCTCCTTTTGATCACAGGGACAGGAGCTCTGTAAAGTATGGGCAAGGTGTGTCTACACGTATTGCCTGCAATGCATAGTACGAGGCGCCTGACAACGCGGGGGTGACACACAGGAAGAGGCGTTTTCGGGTGAGGGGATGGGGTGTTGCAAGTATGGATTGGTGCACTCTGTCAGAAAAGCGTAACCCGTAGACATATGTTGCTACATAGATCAATATGAGAACCGTGTAGTACCCGTGAATACGGACGGCACCTTCGAGATTGGACATCCTAGTACCAATTGAGATTAGTCTTGAGTGACACGGTCGTCGTCTCAGGCTCGTCGTCTTCCGGCAAGGTGGCATTGTGACCTGACAGGGCCATGATACTACAGCCCATTCGTCAGTATACTGGGCGGGGATGTTGCGCAGATGCAAACTCACGCTCTAACTTGATCGTCGTTGCTGTAAGTAGACACTCCCGACACCACCACCCCATGCCTTCCTATTTCTTCACACTTCTCCCTGAACCAACTTGTGTGGCCTATCATGTCGGATGATGTCGGGGGGGCGATTATATCGATCCTCCCGAGTGAGGACTGCCTCATGATTCCGGGAGAACGGAGCGCTTGCCGTATGAGTGTGAACCCACCCCACATGCCCGCTCGCAGTCGGGGGATGAACACAATGGTGACCCGTTCGATAGTATCCGTCTCGGGAAGTTGGTCGATGACGCTTGGTGACAGCCCTTGGGGAGTCAAGATCATGACTTCGCGCAAGCTTGGACAAAGGTCGATGAGGTGGCGCTCACGGAAACCCCCCCTCACCATGTCTGCATCGGCGGTAGTAAGTCCGAGCACCTGAAGTTGCGGACCGCAGCTGCTGAGAAAGAGTCTTGTGTTGTGAGGGGGCCTTTGAAGGAGTAGGGTGCGCAATTTTGGGAGGGAGAAGGGGGTCGGGAAGAGACTGAAAATCTCCCCCGGGGCTCGATATCGTGAATCTTCCGCGTCGAACGCCGGCCCTCCACCAACCGAGAGGACCCGGAGGGCAGGGTGAGGGCAGTTAATCGGCTGGAGCGCAGTGTGCGAGGGATCTTCAAACAGTAGATCGGCGTGGAGTGTCGTCAAATGTTGAAGGCCAATGATGAGCGACCGGAGAAGGGGTGGAGTGACGTACTCTCGCTGCGATTCAAATTGTAGTCGCTTGAGCTTGGGATTGCAAGTGAGGATCGTCGGTACGAAGCTGCCTTGCACCAAGGTCGATGTTGGTACTCCTGCCCTCGTCCAGTAGGTCCTAATGACAAGTATCTCCAGGTTGGGCAGCTTCTCGAGTAAGGAGACCGCGACAGAAGCATTCATGTCGTGGCCGGTTCGAATCTCCAGTCGCCTACAGAGCGAACCGTATGTACTGGGTGAACGGGGTCCAATTGGGCGCGCCGCAGTGAGGCTTAGCCGGGCCACATCCTCGTCCGATGTGACGTATAGTGAGAGGGCCAGAACCTTGGTAGCCAGCGAGGATGTCTCCTTGTTGACTGTGAGGAAGGAGTTAGCAAACTCCACTTCCCGCTCCCTTACATCGCAAGGGGCGCCAGTGAGGTCTTCCGCTTGAAGGAAGGGGGATAATTCCGTGCCGTCATAAAGACAGAAGAACATTATGTTCTCCTTGACTTCGAAGGGCACAGGGGGGAAGGGTTGGAGGACGACGGCGTAAGGACGCATGGCGACGTGGTCATTTCATGCTTGAAAGTAGGGAGAGACAACCATTATAGCGGGACTCTAGCTGTTTCAAACGCCCCACAGGCGCGTGCGCGTGACGTTGTGGCAGGGACACGGAGGGGAACGCGCCGTAGAACGTGCTCACCGGAATTCATAGAGGGCTCACTGTGGAAAATCATGTTCTCAGTCAGGTGAGGGTGAAAGCACACCGCATAAGGAACAGGGGTAGTCGGTGTGAACGAGGGGGATTAGTACTTGTGCGCAGACCGGGCCTTTCGTGGGCCTAGTTGAATTTGTCGAAGTGCGGATGAGCCGCTGTTAGGGTAAAGAAGGGTTGCAAGGGGGCCATGGTGAAGTGAGGGGCAGCGAGAAATGGAATAAAAGCCATGGGGTCAAAACAATCCAACCGGACAGGCCTGGCGCATCGGGAGGGATGAGGATGGAGCTCGAAAGTGGGTTGGAACGGGCCGCGTGAAGTCGGCGAGTGGCGGTGTGGCATGTGATGGCATCACAGATTTTACCGTTTTGGTGAGCTACGCCCGCTCACGGTTGGCCGGTGCTTGCCAGAGTTCACGCAGCAAAAGAGCCCATAGCAAGGTGGCTTAAAGCCTCGGGTATGCCGCTCGTCGGCCCACAGCCCACAAGTGAGAGATGGGTGATCCGGAGGATATGGGTCACTGTCAGGCCTCGATTAATTGCACGCTGGAGCAACCAGCGAGGTGAGATATGCGCAGCGTCGTTCTTGAAGGCATTGAGCATTTTCTGTCATGCTAGTATCAGCAACGTCAACTGCAGAAATGAATGCTCGGCACCCACCGTCTCCTCTGCATCTTCCCAAGCAAAGGTACGCTCAGTATAGAGAAGCAGAGAGCGCGCATCCTTGGGGTTGGAAGTTAGAACATAGTTTGCGCTGATGAATTAGAGACCAGCTTACCCATTTCTTCGACCCATGTGGAAGTTGAACAAGCTCTGCCTGGTAGTACATACTGTCTTGCATCTGCCGATAAACGACTTGAACGGCAAGGGGCCCAGCGTGGGTGCGGACGAGGTCGAGGACAGAGGAAAAGACACCTTCAACCTGGCGGTCGTGCTGGCGCCGTTTGGTCTATAAAGAAGCCAATAAACCATTATATTCCGAAAACTGTGGATGGGTACATTAAGTTGTCGTAGAACACACCTGTCGAACCTCAATCATGTCGTTCACCGCCTGCTCCCCACTGCGATCGTTGAGGGCCTCAACAAACTGCATGAAGTTCTTCTTCGGCCCTCCTAACCCCTTGTTCACTCTGTTCTCCGACTCCACCCTGCCGTTTGTTCTAGTGCCAGCTGTGAACATTGTCATCACCCAGGCGTACGCCCAGCGCTCCTTGCAACCATAGAGCTCAGCCAGGTACTGCTCCGCCAGCGGATACTCGTCAATGAGGGCGCTCCACTTCTGCTCGAACAGCTCGGGCGCTCCACTTCTGCTCGAACAGCTCGGGCGCTGGCGCCAGATACATGGCCCAGAACTTGGCCTTGAAAGCCTCCCATGCTGCCCCTAGAACTGGCCGGAGGTTGGTCGTGATGCTGCCTTCGAGGTGATAAAGGCAGTAGATGTGGGAAGCCGTGGGCATGGTGCGAGAGGCGGCGAGGATGATGGCGGGAGAGCGATCGGATATGAGGGCATCGGGCGCTCGACCTGCACTTTGCAGGTGGTTGCGGAAGACCCATGCGTGAGTGTCGGCATCCTCGATCTCCTGAAAGCAGTACCAAGCATTGCGAGAGTGGCCGAACCCGTCGATGATGATGCCAATGTTGAGGGGGAAGCCGTACTTGTTACGGTTGTAGGTGTTGTCATTCAGGAGGACGTCCCCGTAACGCCGTGTCAGCTCCGCCTGGACAGGGTTCTGCCACCATAGGGCCACGAGGCGCTGCTGGTCGTCAAGAAGGATGTAAAAAACCCAGTTCGGGTCAGCGTCCTTCAGGGCTTGCAGCATAGCGAGCACGGCCATAACGTCTCCACCCAACGCCTGCACAGCAGCATCTGCCTCCCGTTTAACCGAGTTGATGACGTTGGATATCTGGCGCGGTTCGAGGGGCGCCTGTGTGGGGAAGGATGCCTTGAGAGCTGCGGAGAGCTGCGAACGGGTGAAGGTGGTTGCCGTGGAATTGACAAACTTGGAGATGAGGTCCCTGTGTTCTTCCGTGACGCGAGGGGGAGCAGAGCCACCCTCTGCCAGCTCCCGGTCGTGGTTGTGCTGGAAGTCAACAAGGGTGACCTTCCATAGGTCGGTACCTCCGATGCGATTGAGGTTGACTCTGGCATAGCAGTCGCTCCTAACAGACTTGGAGGTACGCTGCTCGGCGGGGTCGATAGAGAGATCGTGGGCTTCGTTGGTATGGTAGTATTGACGGCAGCGGAGTGTAACCTTCGTCCTTTCGCCACGCGCGTTGCGTTTGGACTGAGATACGTGCCACCGGAAGCCCTCCTTCTCCTGAGTACGGAAGATGATGGACTTGGCTGCCTCAAGCCCCGAGAACACAGTGCCCTCCTGGATGGGAATGATGGGCGACAGGCTCCTTGGCTCAGCCTTAGGAGGGACAGTGTGCTGGGGACCTGGTTGGGTGGGATGTTGGGCAGGTGGAGCATGCCTCTGTGGCGAGCCCGAAGGTGAGTCCGAGTCGGTGATGATGATGTAGTTGACTGACGCCACGGGCTGGGATGAAGTGGGTGGTGGGGAAGTGGGCGGCGGAGTGCAGACATCGACAACAGTAGTAACCTTCGCTTTGTGTGACGATGGAGGAGATGCCTCGATCTTGACCTTGCGCGACGGGGGAGGAGGGGGTGTAGAGACCTTGGCCTTGACCTTGTGTGACGGCGGGGGAGGAGGGGGCGTAGAGACCTTGGCCTTGACCTTTCGTGACGGCAGGGGAGGAGGGGTGGAGACCTCAACCTTGACCCTGGCCTTGTGCGAAGGAGGGGGGGAAGGAGTGCAGACGTCAATCACAATGTCTGACTCAACCTTGACCTTGCGGCGAGGCCGGCGTTTCTTGCCCTTCTTCTTGGTGCTCGGCGAATCCGACACCTGCGTGAGGTCCGTGACATCCGGTGAGGTAAAGGCAGGCGGCGTTTGAGATTCGCGTTTGACGTTGGGCGTCGTCTTGGCGTCTGGCTCAGAGGGAGGGGGCATTGGTGTGTCGAACGTCTCCAGCTTCACATGGCGAGGGAAGGAAGGGACGCTGGACGCAACAGGCGGCTGCAGGATGACTTCAGGGTCGGCACGAGGCTTCAAGGTGTCAATGAGGTGGCCACAGTTGGCAAGGAGGGCTGAAATTGACGGTAACGTTATTCCTGCTGCCTTCTCGGAGAGAGGGGCCTGCGAGCTTCCAAGGGATGATGCCGTACGTCCTACTCCAGACACAGAGGGTATATCTGCCCCACGTAGATCCAATGGGGGGCTGTACCTCTAAAGAAATGAAAGCCACCATCAGCTATCTTCAGACAAAAGTATGGCTTTACCAAACTCACCAGTTCGGCAGAGGGCTCCAAGGCAACGAAGGTCTCAAAGGTCGAAATGGGGTGACAGTCCTATCAGATATGTTCAGCGAACCAAAAAGCAAAGGTAAAACAAGGTTAGCACATACCAATATATCGAAACAGTTGAAGTCTTCAAAGCCAAGGGGCCCGACGGTGAGCACAGTCGCAAGATAGTGGCTCTCAACCTCGGCTCTGGGAGCACTACCATACCACAGATGCTGACTCTGTAAGATGGGCAAATTGAGTAAACGAGACAACGGAAATGAAAAAAGGATGTGCACCTTAATGTTGTCAACAGCACAAAAGTGAAAGATCAGACTGTTACGCAGGGCGACGTCCCGGTGATAGGTCGAGCTGGAGTCCATCCATGGAGGTAAGGAAGGGTTGATGTCGTAGGCCATGAAGTTTAAAGCTGCGATGGCGCAGCTTCCATGGGCGGTGACTTGCATAGGAACTCGGACAGAAGTCACCCTCCCAGGTTGCGGAACGTCGAGGCCGTAAAGGAGTGTCTGAAATACGCGGTAGATGTTGGGGGAGGGCCCATGGCCAAGGGAGTCACGATGCTCCAGTTGCCCATTGGAACAATCGTACTTCACCATGCAGTAGTGGTTGCTCTCGCAGACAAGGAGGTAGATGGCAGCTGGGCGTGCAGCCTGGATGCGTTCGCGAATGGCGACGAGGTTGGGAGAGAGGACAAATTGGGGTCGGTGGGGTCCCGAGCCCAAGAGGTAGACTGTCTCGTTGTAGGCGAGGGTGGGTAAGATAAGGACATTGGCCGGGTTATCCGAATGGGCGTTTTGAAGGTAGATGAACTCAGCGAGGGCGTTGGCCAAATCCTCCTCGACCCATCCCTCGTCCAGCAAATATCCGAACTTCCACACCGGAAATGGGGCGGATACAAATCCAACGATGGGCGCGTGGATTCGGAGGTTTTTGACTCGAGGGCGCCAGAATCCAGAGACGATGGAGTTGGCTTCGACATGGTCCAAGAGTTTCGAGGAAAGCTGAACGGGGACCTGGTTGTTGTTGATTGCTATGAAGAGGCGAATCTATGAAGTGTCGTATCAGCGGCGCGAGACTCCCGTACGATCAAATCAATGACATACCTTTACGAAATGCCAGACCACAGTTCTGAGCTCTCCACCAACAACGAACTGCGCCTGTACGGAACGTGAACCTTGGTTGAACGCGGCCTCGAGCTGGCCAGTAATTGGGAGAAGGTCCGAAAGGGTCGCGATGTGCTCGCCTGGTACGACTGAGGTGCTAGCCGCATCTGCTGGAGTCAAGGTGTCAAACACCCAAGACCTGAGAGAGCCATGGGGCTCAATCACAGGGTAATCGGGCAGGAGCTTGGACGCCGCATCGAAGTCAAGCCCGTTAAAGTACTGGGCAGAGAATCGAGCGTCGGGGGGTGGGGTTGCATAGTGGTCGAAGGCAGACATAGCAGGGATCGGCAAGTGTCAGGGATTCCTGGTGTGGAAAGAGATTTCGACGGGGCTAGCTATCCACTAGCAGGCGCAGAGTTCATATAATTTTTACGATTCCCTGAGATCCGGATGGCGACACGATGGCGACCTTGGACTCAGCATGGGCATGGAGGACAGCAAGCACATGAAAATGTTCACCCTCATGGCAGAACTGGAGGATTGCTACAGATTCACTGCAAAGAAACTTACATATCTACAGGCACTCCACACTGGCCTCGTGCGAACCAGCAGGAAGCTGAGGCGAGCAGGATCTCTCTGGGTGAGATATGGCAAGATAAAGTGGATTCCGTGGGAGCCTACGTTGTGTACAGCGTGGTTCACCCTTCGGAGCATCTTGGCAGCGCCTGGTATCCCTTCTCCTCCCTGTACGTGAAGTGCACAAATATTGTATTTTCAAAGCTACCCTACTTGTCAGAATCCAGCTGTACAGCTGTTCAACTAGGCCCCAGAAAATGGTATCACAACATGGCTAACAAGCGCCCACCCGGCGCTTGATCGTGTTTGACATCTGTGGGACGGTCCGAGCTCACGCACATTTGCGCAGGTTGCGCGTGGACCGCGCCCTTCCCGCCCCACCCCGCCCGAACCTCACCAGACATCACCGGTCAGCACGCCGACCATCAAACCGAAACAACCCCCTCATCTTTTTGATCTCATCGGAGGATCCTCGCTAAACCCGGGTCTATTCACGCATACGGGGTTTCCAAATAGAATCATCCTATAAAAGGGACGCGGAGAGCATAAGAGGGGTATATGGGTAGATTGTTCAAAGTTGAACTGCGCCAAGTCGACGCGACCAATGAACGCGCTCCGGTCCAGGGTCACATGGCCGTCCGGTTTATTCTTGAGACGCCGGGGGAGTGAACCATCAGTCTCATGCATTGGGACCGTTTCGTCTTCAACGGCCACTTGGGAGAGGAGCATATCGTTTCTTCACCTTCATCTTCTACCATTCGTCGCCTGGACGACGTCAGACTCTTGCTGGAGCATTCCTCCCCTCGCACGAAGATCGAGGTCCTAGAACTCGCCATAGATTTCGTCGCTGAACGGTCGGGATGGATGCAGTAGAGCAGGAGAACAACGAGCGTCAAAAGAAATGGTGAGTTCATATCGATGTCTAGATATACTCTCTCCTAAGCCCTCGATTCTACCCCAGGCTTAAAGACAAGAAGATTGGAGAGGGTACATATGCCGTCGTCTACCAAGGTGAGCTCGTTGCTCGTGTGCGGAATGCCACAGACCTGAGGCTTGATAGGAAGGGAGGCTGGCACGAATCGGAAGATAGCTATTAAGAAGATCAAAGTCGGCCAGTTCAAAGATGGCCTTGACATGTCTGCTATCCGCGAAGTCAAGTTCCTGCGCGAACTAAAGCACAAGAACGTTATTGAGGTGTGTGGACCATCGTTACTTTGCTTGCATTGTACGACTCTAACCTGGGTTGGGTCTTAGCTTCTAGACGTCTTCTCGGCGAAAACGAACCTCAACCTTGTCCTAGAGTTCCTCGACTCTGACCTTGAGATGATCATCAAGGACCGGTCCCTAGTATTCTTGCCTTCAGATATCAAGAGTTGGGTAGCAATGACGTTCAGGGGTTTGGAGTTCTGCCATAGGAACTGGATCTTGCACCGAGTGAGCACCCCTACTGGCTTCATGTATATCTCAGCTACTGATAGAACCCTGGTCCCACAGGATTTGAAACCAAACAACTTGCTCATCGCCTCGGATGGCCACCTGAAGTTGGCTGATTTCGGTCTTGCGAGGGAGTATGCAGATCCAGGATACAAAATGACTCACGAAGTTATCACCCGGTACGATTTATTTTGCTCGTTGCCCCACCGCAAACACCAGACTAACATACCCCTTCCTCCACAGCTGGTACCGACCCCCAGAACTCCTCTACGGCGCCAAATACTACGGCTCCGCCGTCGACATCTGGTCCGTCGGCTGCATATTCGCCGAACTCATGCTCCGCATACCCTACCTCCCCGGCGAGAGCGACATCGACCAACTAAAAACCATCTTCCGCGCCCTCGGGTCGCCCACAGAGGAAGAGTGGCCTGGGCACACCAAATTGCCCAACTACGTCACCGTAGGGCAGTTCCCCAAACCCCCTCTCCGAGATCTCTTTACGGCAGCTACCGCCGATGCACTTAACCTCCTAAACAAGTGCTTGATATACGAACCCCGGAAACGTATCACGGCCAAGGAGGCGCTGCACCACCCGTACTTCTTCGCCCTACCCTACCCCACCCACCCTTTGAAGCTACCGAAGTGCTCTACGAAGCAAGATACGCCTCCTCTAGCAGATATGGATGGGAACCTTGATGGCAAGGTTGTGGATGGAAAGAAAGGGGGGAAGGGCCGGAAACGAAAACTCTCTTCGCCGTTGGAAGATGGGAAGGTGCGCTCGATTGCACGGAAGCTTGATTTTGGCCAGGTGGTTCCTGGGTCAGACGGATGATATTTTGCTTTTGGTCGTCGTGTTCGCTTCACTCTGTGTTATGTATCTATTATGTTGTACCCAGTATAATCATATCTTGCTCTTGTTTTCGGTGCATTCGGGTGGTACGGTGGGCGAGGTCATCAGAGGAGCCAATTAATCTGACTCCCAAGTACGATTCCTGACATTGACCGACAAAACAAGGGATGTACGATATCATCATGCGACAACACAAAGCAAGAAAACAACACGGGACACGATGTTCAAGTTCAACAGTAGGAACAGGGAATAAACCGATGCTGGAGAAACGGGGAGACGTAATGGGTTCAATTGAAGGATGGGGAGGGAGTATAATCGTGAATCATGAAGTTAAAAGAGCATCACACACTTCGGGGTAAGTATTCCGTCACCGAGGCGTCTCACAAACGGTACACTTCGCCGCATCCTTCGGGTTCGAGCACATGCACGTCCCACACGACCACGTATCCGCAGGAGGAGCAGGCGGTGCCATCCCCGCCGCTGACCAATCGAAGGCCTTCACAACGGGGGCTACCACAGGCGCAGCAGGGGTAGCAGCCTTCTTCGCAGCACCTGGACGCTCAGTCTCACATACACCGCACTTGTCGGTCGCAGACGCGGGGTTTGGGAGCATACATGTGGAGCACGTCCAGGTCGAGCCAGAGGACGAAGAGGGAGGTGCCATCCCTGCAGCCGCCCAATCGAAGGATTTCGTGGCAGGTGGAAGTGCAGCAGGGGCGGATCCTGGTCGTTCCGCCTCGCATATCTGGCACTTGTCCTTGGCGGAATCGGGATTCTTCAACACACACGTCGGGCATGTCCACATTGAAGAGGAGGTACCGGAAGAGGAGGTGGGAGCAAAGGCGGAGGTCGAGGCGGTGGGGACAAGGGTGAAGTCGTATTTCGGGAGGGAGCCGAGGGGCGTCAACTTCGCATCGTTCTGCGTCTTCAGGAAAGACGTGTCTGCTCGAACGGACATTGTGAATGTAAACACTGGGAGGCTAGTCACTTTGAGAGCCGCAGCCTTGGGATCGCTCTCTGGGACATCCATCTTCACGTCCTTCGGCGATGGGGAATCCGCCACCTTGATTGTGACGCGGGGAGCAGAAGGGATGCTGCTGAATAGGTTTGAGCCCGAGGGGGCGATCGACGGCAAATTGCCGAAACTTGACACGACGGTAGGCGGTGGTGGTGCACTCATCTCAGCATCCTTCACGTTGGCATTCTCTTTCTCCTTGTCGTTAGAAGTGGGAGACGACGGCGCGGAATTGCCCTCGGGTTGATAACTAAATCTAAGGTTGCTCGGACGTGATGGGGCAGTGGTTGCCTTGAGAGAATTGAATGCGGGGCGGGCGGAGGGTGCGGTGTTATTACCGAATAGCGAAGTGGGCGGCGCCTTGTCAGCGCTGCTGGTTCCGTTGGTCATCGGGACGTCCTTCGAGCCTGTCTCTTGTGCAGAGAAGGAAACGCCTTTCGCTTTCTTTGGGGATCGGTCGAATTCAGGCTGTTCAGCAGCGGTGAGGGAGAACGGCCCTTTCGATGACCGAGATGGTTCCGGTTCGGGGGGTTTCTCAAAGTTGGCTGGTGGGCGAGCCCGTTTGCTACCCTGCATAACTTGTTAACTCCTCTGTCAATATTCTACCCAACGATGGCTTACCTTGGGAACCGTAGCCTCAATGATAGCTTGGGCGGGAACATCGTTCATCTGCTCTGTCTGCTTCTTCTCCTCAGCATCCTTTCCATTCGGTTGTTCGGGGCGACTCGTGGGCTTAGTTTTCCGCGTCGAACGGCGCGGTGGTCCCACTTTAGCGATAGGGCTGGCCGTTTGGTACGGGTTGCTGAGGTCAGGTTTCTTTGGAGGGGTTGCCTCCTTAATCAATTGCGACATGAGGCTTGCAGTCTCGCTTGGCCGAGGTGCGGGAGGTGGGGATGATTGTTCAAGAGTTTCGTGGGAGTTGGTGGGGCTGAGCTGCCACGTTTGGCGCAGAGGAGAGGGTTGGGAGGGTGTAGTGGGTTTGGTGATCGAAGGAGTACGCAAGCGAGAAGGGGTGGTTGTGACAGTGAGCTTTGGAGTGGTGGGCGCCCTTCCTCGCGAAGCTTGAGGACTGGTGATGGAGTAAGGTAGTTTTGAGGCGGGGAGTGAATCAGTGGGCGGTGGGGAGCTGCTGCTATCAACCCTTCTCCTCTTCCCGTCGGACTTTGGCTTCTCGGGCGTGATCTGAGGAGTTCCGAAGGCGGGAGACGCATAACGATTGCGTCTGTTTTGCTTCGCACTGCCGGCACCGTCCCAGCGGTATGGACCGTTTGGATTGCGCTTGAGTGTTCTCCTGGGCGTTTTCGGGGTCGAAGAGGAGGGTGCTGGGGAAGCGTCGCGACTCGAAGCGACGCTTTGGAATCGGAATGGCTCGTGTCGAGCTGGATAAACATCAGTCACACGGCGAATCGGGGTAGAGAAGAAAATGGGACGCACGCGCTATCGACCGCCGCAGAAATGATATTGACCCTTCCACTTCAAGAGCACTCAGGATCCTTCCAGCACTGTTGGAGAGCGCTTGGGACACCGTACTCTCCCCAGGAATGGCCTGTTGGATGAGATTGGACACCCCCTCGGCCTCTGCTTGCTTCAGGGGTGTTCCAGCAGCCTCTGTCAGGAACTCGACGACTTTCTCCAGCGTGTCGGTCGGGTTGAGCCCAGGGGATGGTACTCGGCGCTTGGGCGAATTCGTTGGGGAGCGAGGGGGTTCGGTGGCGGCAATGGAGAGCATAGTCTCGTGCTGTCGCAGACCCGTCCCTTCCGTGTCTGTGTATTCTTCTGGTGTAGGGGACTTGACGAACTGGCCCGGGATGTTGTCAGAGCGTGCCGGGGTCTTCAAATACGACGCGCGAACCTGCCGCGGGAGAGCGAGGGATTCCTCATCGTCTTCCTGGTAGCCAAATACACGTCTGCGGATCGGCTCGAAGAGCTTGCTCAAACTCCAACCCTATGAAATGAATCTCTCCTGAGAACAAGACCCTGGAACGTGCGTTGTGTTGAGCTTACCGTAGTCGCCGTGCGAGGCCTCGTGTAGGGCGACGAGAGAACCTTGCGGGCCTGAGCACGACCGTCTGTGCGGCGAGCGGCACTCATGTTGAGTGAGGAGGAGATGAAGTGGATGACTGTGGTCGAGGACAAGAACCGACAATTGATGGTGAGCCACACAAATGACCAGCGGGTCCAGCCTGCCTCGCGGTCACGAAACTTTTCGTTTAGGGCCGGGTCCTCCCCACGTGACGCCACCCGCCGCCATCATCGCCAAGCTAGCCGCGACGAGGTCTCTTCCGCAACGACGACAATGCCCATCAAGGAGGTTCAGACTCCATACCCCCGTATCGACTCGGACCCCCATTTCACCAGGGTCGTCAGGTACTTCAGGCCAGGCGACTATGCAGCCTGGGCAGGCACGGCCGCTGCTTTCCCCGCTGCCGTCTACTTCTGGGGTATGTTGCTTCCTGGTGTGCCGACCCGGTGCTGACTCCCCCGACAGAGATGGCAGACCCCACCCGGGTTGCTCTTAGGACACCTTTGAGGCTCGGAGGTTTGCTCGGTACCATTGGTGGCTTCTTGCTGGCCTACCAGAACTCGAGCGGTATGGATTCGCCTCTCTGCCAATTAACTCGATCCTAATTCTATGACAGCCCGCTTCTGGGGATGGCGCGAGAACGAGCGGGAGGTGAAGAGAGACTTGGAAGAGTTGAGCCAGAGGGCACGGGAGGGCAAGCCTCTGTATGGAACCTCGAATCAACCGGAATGGGTTCAGCACGCTGCTGCTTCAAACTCCACTTTCTCTCAACTTAAATTCTGTGCGCACTCTCAAACTCTCCTCCATTTGAAGACCACTGACGTCGTTATCTCTTCCTCTACTCCTAGCTGCCATGCCAATGTAAGCCCTTTTCACCTCCCTCAATCGTTTCCTGTTCCTGACAGCCTTTACAGGTTCAACTTTGTAAACCACCAAGTTCATGGCAGCGATCCTGCCAAGTATGGCGTGCAGAAGGATGCTTCCGAATCTTCATAGAGATCCCAATATGCATCAAGTACAGCTTCAATACACTTCTGAGGCAACCTCCAGTCTTCACTCTCGCTCACCCAGACCCTTCAATCCCTTCCCTACTGCCTGATCCGCTGGGTATCAGCCCCCGCATTCTGCGAATCATCTGAGGATTGAGCTTTGACCAAGCAAACTCGGGCCTGAATTCATCACAACATGGTCAATTCACTCGAAGTGAATTAGAGGACGTGCACAAACTCACGGAGACGGTTTTGGAAAGAGGGGTACATTCCAGAGCCTCTTCAGGTTGGCTTCTGGTCCGAGGTCGTACAGGCGCTCGTGAGGTTCAGGGACAAACACACGGGGCCGGTCGAGCGACGCAGCAGTTTGGGTCGGTATGCAAATCAGGTCACTTCTTTTTCGACCGCTTATCCCTAGCGACTCGAATGTCGTGGACCCTCTAAATGTTGTGAAAGTCGTCATAAGAGCAAGGCCCTGGGTGTAGCGGCCAAAGTCAGGACTCAGCTGCCAACGACTTCACCATTCTCGTTCCCACTTACCACTGCGAAAAGAGCGATTGCGAGAAAGATGCTCGCGAGTGCTACGATTCTGAAATGGGGTTCTTGAACTAGCTTTCCGGGGTATGGTAGTGCTTCCTTATCCCGTTCCATCCCAATCCAGACGAATCCCAGAACTGCGCCGACGATCCAACGCCCCGGTGGGCCAGCAATGACAACCCAGGATCCGGGCCAGTCCCACCAGTACGTCTTGATCAGTGGGGTCGCCTGTGAAGTCTCCAGGGCAGAGAGGATGTGGGACCAGAGGATGTTGCGGACGGGGAAGACTACGACGGTGAATGTGATTGAGAAGAGGGTGAGGAGGAGAAGGAAGGATTTGAGTCGGGGAATCGTGATACAGTTGCCTACCTGTTGTTGTATTGGTGAGTGCCATAGGGAGGATGAGGAATAAGAGAGAGTTAGGTCGAGCTAGAGAACTAGCGAACGTGGTTTGAGGAGGCTTACCCATGGGCAATGGTGGTCGAAATCCAATCGACATACACCACACGTTGAACAATGGTGCGACCGCGGTGGTGCCCAGCTTCCATTACACGAGTCTTTGTGACAGACCCGGAACTCACCCGCCTCGTTAAAGCAGGGATAAGGCTCGATGAGCAGACTTTTATCGGGTTTCGGGTATTTCGCCGTAGAGTGTGTACCGCGACCTGAGCATAGGTAGAAGTATAAACTGACAGAGAGGGCGATGCCCACGTTGACTAGGGTGATGTAGATAGCTGTAATTTCTCTCAGAGAATGGAGGTGAGCGGAGTTAAGCTTTGGAAACCCACCGCCGTAGACCTTCCGGCCGTGGAGAACGTAGAGCCAGCCCCCTATGAAGCAAACAATGGGCATGATTTTGCGTAATGGGCGCGAATTCCGGTATGGCACTTACCCCCAATATGAAATACAGAAACGCACCACCCTAGGCTGTGGCAGGATAGAGGGTACACCCTCAGATCGCTTGCGACACAGGTATATCGAGTAGGAGGTTGTACTGACCTGGCTAAGATCAAGATGAAGGCTTGGATGACCACCTCGATGTATACCCAGAGTTTCGCCATGGAGCGCCGTATTCTTCGCGACCTGCGCGGATTCGCAGTGTATTGTGGGTATAGAGTGGGTACGAGTATGCTCGACGAGACGGTTCGTGAAAGAGAGAGCAGTGGTGAGGGTCGTGATGTTGCTGAGCGCGATGCCATCATGACGTGGGCCGGCGCTGATGACGGTCCGATTTTAGCGCCCGTCGTCGTAATGTCGGTGGTTCCGCTGCAAACGCCTATTCAACCACCCGAAGGGACCGTTTGGCTAAGCTTTGCACATTTACTAGCCTGCACATTCAAAGTCTGGAGTATCGGCTTATTTCTCCACTCCGAAAGAGGACTTGGAAACGTTCAACGATATCGTCTGTGAGTAGAGAACCCGGAGACTAAGGTTGCGTTACGTGGATTGATTGTGGGCAAGAAAAGACGAATTTATCGGCACAAAAGCTGTTCCAAACGTGCCAAGGGCCGAAATCCTAGCTTCTCAACGTTATCCAATCGTTACGAATTTGTTTTTCCCAGAATGTGTTACGACTCCAGCGCCCTTTTCCCGTGCGCTCGACGAAGCCCACAACTGAAGGCGCACCCAAATCCTGATTACCCGCATGACCCCATTGTAGACGCAGATCCCTCTTGGGCCGCTACTGGAAGCCTATTTAATGCACCTCCTATGAGCATCAGTATTCCCTACAGCTGGTCTGTAAACTCACTCGTCCGGTACGAGTTGCATTGCTCTCATCATGCGGTTCTTACCCTTGTTCTCTCTCATTTCTCTGGCAACATTCACAATAGGGCTCCCTGTCCCTGAAGCCTGCATCTCTGATTCCTTGCAGGACCGGGACTTGACCCTGATCGATGGGCGCGCAATACAATCGGTCGAGTATGACGAGCGCGCGGTTCAAGCGGATTACGGCGTCGAGGACCGAAGCCTCAGCCCTCCTCCTCTAGATCTCGACACGAGGTCGGAGGGAGATATGGTTAGGCAGGCCTCCCTGTTTAGAAAGGACGCTGGCAACCATCTTGAGCCGCGTTTGGTCGGTGCCATCGTTCAAGGCGCCCAGGCGCTTGCGGAAGCCGTCATGTCAATCGTGAAACACGTCAAGGGGTTGGTAGCCAAGGAAAAAGAGGCAAGTAGGATCATTACGCCGTAATGGCGCCCCCGTATTAACTGGGAGTGCGCTATCTAACCGTTACTGTGTGCCAGATGCGAAATACATGGACCCAATGGCTCATTGCCGAGGTCCGGAAGAAGATTGGCAAGAATTGGAACGCTCTAGTCATCCATCCCAAGCACGATTACAAGTTTTCGGGCGTGAAGGGGAAGGATTGGTACCATAAACACTTTGAATTCAAGAACTCGGTTATCAAAGGCACGACGACTGGGTATGTCAAGTTACATTCCTTCCTTTGCTGAATGTCTACTCACGGAAAGTGGTACGATGATTGATAGCTATGATCTCTACTGGTTCAAAGAGGGGGAAGTAACAAGTAAAGGAGATGGAGGTTTCCTCAACGTAGGTTCCTCGTGGTATATTCCTTGGTTGGATGGCTCATCTAGATTTCAGTGGTGCTACGAGGGAATTATCAAGTCGAAGCAACTCTTGGGTAAAAAGACGACCGTTGTCAAATTCGGCCGCCCGTCTTAATCAAGCTAAAGTTGTTTTTCCAAGGTATTACGAAGTTGGTATAGGAGATTTGAGGTCGAGGGCGAAGCATACCGCCCTCGGGATGTCTGTGCAATCGGTCAATGGTACTAGACGGACATGTATTAATAATAGGAGGGTGGAAATATCGCTGATCCGCACATATATCTAATTAAACTCATGACATGGTGACACTGCGCACTTATATTGACCGTGAAAGCGAAATCACAGGAATGCACTCCTTTCTCCGGAGAACTTGAATAAGCGCCCGTCAGATAGGGGCCAAATGAGCTATATTTAGAGTACCTTTGGGAATCAACATGGCCAAATACCGTGCGCATCTCCGGCTGTTGAGCCATCTCCTCATCCCGAACGTGATCCTCTCCCGGTTCGTGCTGCCTCTCCGGGTTTCATCGCTCCCGACACGAGGCTGCCATGTCGTCTTCTGCTACGCAGCAGCAGAGCGACCAGCTCAATGCCATATTCAATGGGCTCAAGAGCCGCAGCCCAGATACTAGGATTCAGGCCGCCGATGATCTCAAGCGTTATGTGAGTTCGCTTTCAAGGGCTGTAGATGCCTGGTACTGACCAAACTTCAGGTCCAGGTTTCAATAGCAGAAATGACGTCCGACGCGGCTGCCAAGCTCTGGGACGACAACATCAACCGACGGCTGTTCGAATTGACGCATAGCCAGAGCACTGTCGAGGCGTTTGGTGGCTTGTTGGCAATCGGTACGCATGCTCGTTCCTCGAAGCGCAGACACACCTAGAATAGTTCCTGCAGAAAAGCTCTTGGACGTAGAGCAGGAAGAAACCATCGAATCCAAGCGCAACTTGTTCCGGTTCTACAACTATGTCAAGCATTTGCTACCAAACCATGACGTGAACTTAATGATGGCGGCCTCCAAGACGCTGGGGAAGATTGCGCACATTGGAGGTGCTGCCTTTGGAGAACGTTTCATGGATTTCGAGGTCCCTGCCGCCATCGAGCTCATGCAACCGGAGAAGGGAGAACCGCCACGCTACGCTGGAGTGCTCATCCTCAAGGAGCTTGCAAGGAATAGCCCAACGTACTTCCACAACCACATCGACATCGTCTTCGAGAACATCGCCTCCCCCCTTCGAGATACCCGCTTAATCGTTCGGGAAGGCGCCGCCGAGCTCCTTGCCAACTGCCTGCAGATAGTCATTTCGAGGGAACGCCAGGCACGGAATCCGTACCTCTTCAAGATTCTCCAAGACGCACAGTCAGGGCTGAAGATGGCACAACCCGAGATTATCCACGGCTCCCTGCTTGCGTACAGGGAGCTATTGCTACATGCGGGCATGGTGCGTCAACTTTCGAGGTTTTAGCAACGACTTCCTCTGACCGGCTCCCATAGTTCATGCAAGAGAACTTCCTGGATACTGCGGAGACCATCCTTCGATTTAAGACGTTTAGAGACCAGACCGTCCGCAAGATGGTCATCACCATGATCCCCACCCTCGCTGCATACGACACACAGACCTTCACAGAACACTTTCTCCACAAAGCCATGGGCCACCTGCTCGCCCAACTCGAAAAGCCGACGGAAAGATCACTAGGTGCGTATTCGTGCCATCGCCTTTATTCATCTATTTACCTTTCGTAGCTTTCATTGCCATTGGCCATACCGCATTGTCGGTTGGGAGTGATATGAAGCCATTCCTCGACCCGATCATGGAGAACATCAAGACGGGATTGCAGTCTAGAGGTCGGAAGAATGCCCCTTCAGAAGAGCCCATATTCCAGTGCATTGGAATGCTCGCTGCCGCAGTGGGACCGAATTTGACGAAGCTTCTCCACGACCAACTCGACCTCATGATTGCGTGCGGTTTGAGCGAGCCATTGGTGCAAGCTCTCTCCAACATCGTCAAGTACATCCCTCCGCTGCTGAAGACAGTACAAGGTGCGCGGTTTAGTGCCAAATATCTTGACATTGGCTGACACTGTCCTGTACAGATCGCTTGCTGGACCTGCTGTCTGTGATTCTCAGCGGGCAGTCTTACAAACCCCTTGGTGCTCCAGCGTCTTACCACAACGAACACCCAGGCCCGTTGAACGCAACCCAGATGACGACCGACAAAAACCCTGAAGTTATCAGGCTGGCTCTGAGAACGCTCGGAACGTTCGATTTGACGGGCCACGTTCTCAACGAGTTCGTGCGGAGTGCTGCCCTTCCATACTTGGAGGACGACAACCCATCCGTCCGTGCAGCGGCAGCGGAAACCTGCTGCACCCTGTTTATCAAGGACCCCATCTGCTACCAAGCCAGCAGTCATGCCATTGAAGTCATCAGCGACGTCCTCGACAAGCTGCTTACGGTCGGTATTGCGGACCCGGACGCGACAATTCGAAATATCGTGTTGCGGGGTTTGCATGAGAGGTTTGACAAGCATCTAGCCCAGGCGGAGAACGTCAGGTCGCTCTTCATTGCCCTTAATGATGAGGCCATGGAAAACCGAGAAGCTGCTGTTGTACTCATCGGCAGGTTGGCGAAGCATAACCCGGCATACGTAATGCCTTCACTTCGTAAGGCCTTGATACAGTTGTTGACTGAACTCGAGTACTCCACGGTCATGTCAGTCAACTCGTCGTACTTCTTGAACCCTGACTGACAGGTTTTGCAGGCGTAACCGAGAGGATTGTACAAAGCTCCTTACCCTCCTCATCAGCGCGACACAACGACTGATCAAACCTTACTCCATCCCGATGCTGCGCGCCCTCATCCAGAAAGCTAACGACTCCAACCCGGCGGTCGCCGCCAACATCATGATGTGTTTGGGCGAATTGACCTGTGTCGCGGGGGAGTCTGCAATGGCCCATATCCAAGAGCTGATGAATATCGTTCTCGCCAAGCTAGCCGATCCGACCGCCGTGAAACGGGACGCTGCGCTTCACACATTGGGGCAGATATGCTCGAGCACAGGCTACGTGATCAACCCTCTCGTCGACTATCCTCAACTGCTCCCTCTTCTCGGGAAGATCATGAAGACAGAAAGTTCTGCTTCGACGCGGAGAGAGGTTGTGAAGGTGCTTGGTATTTTGGGAGCCTTGGACCCTTACAGGAGGAGGGTAAGCACGCTTGTTTTGTATAGTCAAGAGCCAGAACTAAAAACCACTAGACACGACCTGAGGAAGAGGCCGCATCGAACGCCGAGACTGCCATAGCGGCAGTCAACCAGGTGCCCGTCACTCAAGCAAGCGCGACCACCTCGTCGGACGACTACTTCCAGACCGTGGTCATCGATGCACTTCTTTCCATCCTCAAGGACCAATCTCTTAGCAGCCACCATCATACGGTCATTGAAGCAATCATGGCTATCTTCAAGACACAGGGCTTGAAATGCGTTACTTTCTTGCCTCGAGTTAGTACCAATTTACCACCCGTTCTTGGAAGATGGCTCAACTAAAATCTCTAGATCATACCTGCTTTCGCAGCAGTCACCATGAACTCGACAGCCCGCTTGCAAGAATTCCACCTTCAGCAACTTGCAATCCTCATTGGCATCATCAAGCAGCATATCCGCAACTACGTTGTCGACGTCTTTGCTCTTATCACCCACCTCTGGGATAACGCCCCGCTACAGCTCCCCATTGTCGCTCTGATTGAAGCGATGGGTAAGGCCCTCGACGCTGAATTCAAGCCATTCCTACCCACTGTCCTTCCCTTAATCTTGAAGGTGTTCGATGGCGACCTCAGCGAGAAGAGGATCAGCGTCCAGGCCAAGATATTCGATGCCTTCTTGACGTTCGGCGCGAACATTGAAGAATATCTGCACCTCGTCATTCCCATCATCGTCAAGTCCTATGAGCGTCCTGAAGGAAACCCATTGCTGAGAAAAAGAGCCATCTTGACCATTGACGGACTCTCGAAGAGGATTAACTTTTCCGATCACGCCTCCAGGATTATCCATCCCATGGTGAGGGTGTTGGAAGGAGTGAATAATGAGCTGAGGATGGCAGTGATGGATACGCTATGCTCTTTGGTCGTGCAATTGGGCTCCGACTTCGCTATTTTCGTTCCAACCATCAGCAAGGTGAGTGGGCTGGATACATTTCAGAAGATACCCTAATATGTTCTAGTCTATGCACCGCAACCGGATCTCACACCCCCGATATGAGAACCTCATCTCGAAGTTACTGAGCGGAGAACGGCTACCGCAGGAAAATAGTGTGATGGAGTTGTTGTAAGTGTGCCATGGTTGCCCAAGGATCTCGCTGTCTCTAACCGATCGATCTCTTTGCACAGTGAAAATCCCAAGACCCCCGAATACTCAGCACCCGCCGAGGCGACAAAGATGACTGTCAACCAGCAACATCTTAAGCAGGCCTGGGATGTCTCAACCGTTACCACGCGCGACGACTGGATTGAGTGGATGCACCGCTTGAGCGTCGAGTTCATGAAGGAATCGCCGTCACACGCACTGAGAGCCTGCATCAATTTGGTCGACATTCACCCTCCCCTTGCAAAGGAGCTTTTCAATGCCGCGTTCTTGTCGTGTTGGACGGAGCTTTACGATCAATACCAGGTCGGGCTTTTATTATATGAACATATGCCTTTACTGACGTAGACCAGGAGGACCTTGTACGATCCATCGAGTATGCGATCACCTCGACTCTCGCGCCTTCGGACCTCATCCACCGACTCCTCAACCTGGCAGAGTTCATGGAACACGAAGAGAAGCCTCTACCGATTGAACACCGAACACTTGGTGAATATGCCAATAAGTATATGGCGTACGCCAAGGCCCTTCACTATAAGGAACTAGAGTATTTCGCCGACCCTTCTCCTGCCGTTATCGAGTCGCTCATCTCCATTAACACCCGGCTTCAACAACATGACGCCGCGTGGGGCACCTTGCTGCATGCTGGCGAGCAGTACGATGTTACGAAGCATGAGGAGTGGTACGAACGCTTGGGAAGATGGCAAGAAGCTCTTGGGGCGTACGAGAAGAAGGCGGAGATGGACCCTGACGCACCCGACATTATGATTGGTCGCATGAAGTGCTACCATGCTCTCGGGGAGTGGGATCACCTGTTCACCCAGGTGGCGGAGAACTGGACGAACGCAACGCACGAGGAGCGCCGCGAAATTGCACCAATGGCCGCAGCCGCTGCCTGGTCACTGAATGACTGGGACTCGATGGACAACTACATCTCGACCATGAAGGGCGACTCTCCTGATCGAGCGTTCTATAGAGCCATACTTTCCGTCCACCAGAACCAGTTCCCGAAGGCACTCGTTCATATTGCCAAGGCGAGGGAATTGATCGAGCCTGAGCTTACTTCGTTCACCGGTGAGGGTTACGGCAGGTCTTACAGGTAGGGTTCAAGCTCTCCCTCAACTGTCCGTCATTGAACACTTTTCTATAGTGTTGTGGTCAGGGCACAGATGTTGTCTGAGCTTGAGGAGTTGATCGCGTACAAGCAGTACGCCGATCAGCCAGACAAGCAGGCAACCATGCGGAAGACCTGGATGAAGCGGTGGGTAGTCTGGCCTTTCGTTTGCAGTTGAAAGGGGTTGCTGACGTTTTATTCAGTCTACAAGGATGCCAACCTGATGTTGAAGTGTGGCAGAGAATTCTCCAGGTCAGAACGCTGGTGTCACAGCCCGACGAAGATCCCGTCATGTGGATCAAGTTCGCAAACTTATGCCGCAAATCGGATCGCATGGCGTTGGCAGAGAAGACCTTCTCCTCGCTGTTGAGTCCTGAAAGGGTGAATACATTTCTGTTTTCTCGGTCTCTGGTCTGAGTGTGTGTGTAGCGAGCTTATTCTCACGATCATGGATATGCCAAGGCCCCACCAAATGTTGTCTATGCCCAACTCAAATTCATGTGGGCTCGCGGCGCTCAAGAGGAGACCTTGAACCATCTCCGCGTCTTTACTGCAAAGCTTGCACAAGATATCCAGACGGAAACCGGCGATCAGCACCGACCCACGGTCTCGAAGGCGAAGATGGGAGAACTTACCAAGCTCTTGGCCCGCTGCTACTTCAAGCAGGGTGAATGGCAGGCGACATTGAAGGATCGATGGACGGCAGTGAGCATACCTGACCCCTTTGTGAGCATCCCGAAGGACTGACACCGTTGCAGAGGAATGCCCAAGATATCCTCCACTCATACTTCTTGTCCACGGTCTACGACCCCACCTGGTGCAAAGCCTGGCATACTTGGGCGCTTTGCAACTTCGAAATCATTGCTCACCTCGACCAGCCGGATAACAGGGGGGGAGCAGATGTCTCCGCCGACAATTTGGCTGGTCATGTTGTCCACGCTATCGACGGTCGGTACCGCCTTTACCTCTCGACAATATTGACGTTGACAGTCCGTAAATATCAGGCTTCTTCAAGTCGATATCGCTGCAGAACCAGGAAACCCTTCAGGATACCCTGCGCTTGCTCACACTGTGGTTCAAGTACGGTCACCACGACGATGTTAGCCATGCCATGGGAAGTGGATTCTCGACTGTGGAAGTTGACACATGGCTGGAAGTCATCCCCCAGGTATCTGTCAATACGTATGCTCTTGAAGAGGGTTTCCAACGTTATTTTCTTAGATCATCGCCCGCATTCAAACACCTCACGCCAACATCATTCGCAATATCAACAACCTTTTGACTGACGTTGGCAAACACCATCCACAAGCTCTCATCTACCCGCTTACTGTCGCTTCGAAATCATCAAGCCCCGCACGTCGTACCGCCGCTCTCAACATCATGAAACGCATGGAGGAACATAGCCCCATCATCGTCAAACAAGCTTTGCTGGTCAGCAAAGAACTCATCCGTGTGGCCATCCTCTGGCACGAAATGTGGCACGAAGGTTTGGAGGAGGCATCCCGGCTCTACTTCAACGATAAGAATCCTGACGGTATGATCATGGTATTGGAGCCCTTGCACAAGATGCTGGAGAAGGGACCTACCACTGCGCGCGAGACCTCCTTCTCACAGGTCTTCGGCCGTGAGCTTCATGAAGCGAGGGAGGCATGTCGGCGATACCAGATCTATGGTGACCCCACCGAGCTCGACAAAGCCTGGGATATATATTATGGCGTCTTTAAGAAGGTCGAGAAGCAGCTCCCTCAGCTCACGACCTTGGACCTCCAGTACGTTTCGCCAAGCCTTCTGAAAGCGCGGAACCTCGATCTCGCTGTTCCAGGTACGTGGCTCTTTAGCGCACTCCAATAAAGTCTTAAGACGATTCTTTTCTTTTTCCAGGTACCTATCAGAGTGGACGTCCTATCATTAGGATTGAGAGCTTTGCCACCAAGCTCACAGTCATCGCCTCAAAGCAGCGACCACGACGGCTTTCTCTCAAGGGCAGCGATGGCCGCGACTGTCAATATGTCCTTAAGGGCCACGAGGACTTGCGCCAGGACGAGCGGGTTATGCAACTCTTCGGTTTGGTCAACACCCTTTTGTCCGTGGACACAGCCAGCTTCAAGCGCCGCCTCCATATCCAAAGGTATCCGGTCATTCCCTTGGCTCCCAATGCGGGTTTGTTGGGATGGGTGCAAGACAGCGATACGTTGCACGTACTCATTCGCGACTACCGCGAATCTCGCAAGGTGCTCCTGAACATCGAGTACCGCTTGATGCTCCAGGTGGGTTCCTTCCGAGCTACATGTGTTCCATTCTGACCCGACTTGATAGATGGCGCCGGATTACGAAGGCCTTATGCTTCTTCAAAAGGTCGAAGTGTTTGAGTACGCACTTGAGAACACCACAGGGCAGGATCTGTATAGAGTTCTGTGGCTGAAGAGCGCAAATTCCGAGCACTGGTTAGAGCGACGGGCAACATATACCCGTTCACTGGCGGTCAACAGTATGGTCGGACATATCCTCGGTCTTGGAGATCGGCATCCATCCAATCTTCTTCTTGAGCGAAGCACCGGGAAGGTCGTCCACATCGATTTTGGTGATTGTTTTGAAGTCGCTATGCATCGAGAGAAATTCCCGGAGAAGGTCCCCTTCCGTTTGACCAGGATGCTTACGCACGCGATGGAAGTGCGTCACAATCCCACTTATCCTTGGTCTTACACCCACTGACCTCCATTAGGTGAGCGGAATCGAGGGGAGCTTCAGGAACACATGCGAGATCACGATGAAGGTACTCCGCGACAACAAGGAGTCTCTAATGGCGGTCCTTGAGGCCTTTGTGTATGATCCATTAATCAACTGGAGGTTGATGCAAACCGAAGCCGATCGCCGCCCAGAAGGTACACCTTTTTTCGATTCCAATTTCAGCTAAATAATGCCTATTGTAGATGCTGACCGCGCGCCAGAACTGGTTCGCGCAACAGCCCACCCGCAGGCCCCCCTCAGGAAATTGAAGGCGGATGAAAATGACATCTTCAACGGTAACGACAATATCTCTCTCACAAGTCAGCAGCAATTGATATCCTTCTGCAGAAGCCGAGGACCCGCATGGAATCCACGAAGTTCGCAACGAACGAGCCCTCTTTGTGTACAAGCGCGTGCAGGACAAGTTAACCGGTAAGTGGTTCAGACTTCCTGAACGCCCCTCATTGCTGACTCGGAGTAGGTCGGGACTTCCTGTCTGACCCGGACAACGAGGCCCTTCTCAGTCTCACTGTCCACGACCAGGTCGGGAGGCTGATCGACCAGGCAACCGCGCTGGAAAACTTGTGTCAGTGTTTCTCTGGGTGGTGTGCGTTCTGGTGATCAAGTTTTGGCGATGCAGTATCTTCACACACTCTCCTACGACTATCTAACCCGTTGTATTTTTGTATCTTTGGTGTCTCTCGATTCAGTCCGCTTCTTATACCACGGTTCTTTCTTCCCAAAAATTATGCACTCCTTGGCTGTAGTACTACGACTAGAAATATAGACGAGTTACATTCCCCTAGCGATGGTCCCGTGGGCGCTTGTTTGTGAGCTTGGTGGCCACATGGCCCAAGGTTGATCGTGATGGTGGCACCACGCGGAAATAATAGCGGAGTCGCCCCTTGCTTTGTACCACCACCCAGACACTCCGCCATGCCTCGCGGTATACCCAACGCGAAAAAGGATGACACTGGGTTCAAATACACCGCATTCCACGTTCCATTGATGTACGGGCGCTCCCCCTGAGGATCGGTTCACGCCATATTGACTTGGGAGGCACAGACCAAACCCAAAGCACATTAGTTCGACGTATCTCAAGTCGGAGACGCAAACTCACTGGTACAGGAAGAATCTATTGAAGGGGAAGGGTCCCGAAGTCTTAGAAGAGGGTTCAAGCGATGGTCGGTGAGTCCTACCGTCGCTTGCAGGACGCGTCGCACAATACTGACCACGGCGAAGACGCGGCTCCCAGGTCCTTGTCATCCATCCTGGATCTCGGTTTATACGGATTGGAAAAGCCTCCGATGTAGCACCATTGTCAGTGCCAAGTGTCGTTGCGCGAAAGGATACTTCTGCGGAGGCCCAGCCGACTCGGCCCAACTGCATTATACGACCGGGTGGGGCATCCGAGGAGGGATGGCCGTCCTTTGAACCCCCTCTGAATGGAGACGAGTACGACGTGGTTCCAGCGTCCAGCGATACTGTGAGCCGACGCCTATCCCAAGGCTTTCAAATTGGCTCAATACGGTTCTAGTTCGACACCAAGCTTGCGATCATCACCGTCTCGTTGAGAGACAGGATGCGGTTCTACAAGTTGCGTGTTACACCACATGCGGCTGCCATTGCCTCGACGTTCAACGAGCAGTTCAAACCAGAGATTATCACCTCCGACCCTAAGCGAATTGAGTGGTTAGACTCGACAATGCAGGACAAGGTTATTATTGGGGAAGATGTCAGTCTTCACATTTCAGTTTAATCATGTTCCGCGTTAACAATTCGTAGGCTCTTCGACTAGGTAATCCTGCTGCGTCAGGATATGCCGTTCGCCGGCCGATCTACGGTTCTGGATTCAACACCAGGGACTATAACTCTACGCAGCTCGTGCTCAGTGACATCGAGGCACTGGTTGAACACACCTTGCGCGATAAACTAGACATCACAAGGAAGGACTTCAAGGTGCGGGTTGCCAAAATACCAAGGCACGGTTCTGGTTCTGATAGGGTGCTCCATCCAGTACTATTCGGTCATCTTTGTGATTCCTGACTACTATGACCGCGCTTACGTTCGGGAGATGGTGAATTTGCTGCTTGTCACTATGGGATTCAAGCAGCTATGCGCCCAGCAAGAGTCACTCGCAGCAACCTATGGCGCTGGTATATCGAACGCATGCGTCGTAGACATTGGAGCCAAGGTCACCTCCATCGCATGCGTCGATGAAGGCCTAATCCTCCCAGATACACGGTACGAACTTCTGCCGCACGTCGAGTGGCCATCCTGACGATGGTTTCTATTCCAGGCTGTCATTAAACATGGGCGGGGAGGATATCACTGAATTCCTGTATGTTCTATTGCAACGTATCAAGTTCCCATATCGCGATTGCGACCTAAGCCATTCATACGACTGGGCTGTTATGGAAGACCTCAAATATCGACTGTGTACACTGCTCGAGGTAATGCTTGCGCTGCATCACATTGCCATTCGTACTCACGATAACCCCAGAACGATGTTGCCCTAAACTTATACGACTTTGTCGTCAGGCGGCCGACTATGCAGACAGAAAAGTACGGCCTACGAGCCTATGATGAAGTTATTCTTGCACCAATGGTAAAGGATACTACCCTCCTTTTTCCACCCTTTATTGAAAGATCACAGTGCCTTTTTGAACCACGAGTAATCGATTTTGAGAACAAGTGCCAAGGACTACTGCCAACGTCTCCCAATGTGACTGAAGAGATCCTTTCTCACCAAGCGGATAACATGGTGAGCGCATCTTGACAGTCACTAGCGTCTCCGCGCCCTAATAATAGGTCGTAGACCAAAGCGATGATTATCTCTACCCAACACTTGATGCCCCCGGCTGGTGCAGACCCTCCCCCGTCAGCCATGCCACCACCGGAGGAAATCCCAGCGCAAAGTTCGCCTGTGAAGGTAGAGGGTGACCCTCATGCAATGGCGGTAGACCAACCTGAGGGAGCCCGCCTCACCAATCCCATCGAAGTCATCGATGTAGATGAGGAGAAACCGCCCAACCTGGACTTCTCCCAGGCACCCCCACCCATAATGCCACCACCAGACCTATCCCAGCGGAAGATCGATGTCCCATTCGAAGCCAGTAAACTTCCTCTAGACGTTGCGATTTTTAATAGTGCACGCGCCGCGGGAGGAGATGACAAAATCCGCAAATATCTCCAAGCCGTCCTTGTGATTGGTGGGACAGCGAGTATTCCTGGGATGAACCACGCGCTGGAGAGTCGGTTAGTTCCATGCCTTCGTCTTGGTCGACTCGAGTCATTTACTGGCCATCCTGATTTATTCACTAAAGGTTGCAGGCAATTGCCACCCCCTTGGTGCCCAATATGGAGAAGGTTCAAATTATCCCTCCACCCAAAGGAGTCGATCCCAGCACACTCTCCTGGAAAGGCGGCGCTGTCCTTGGCAAGATGGAAGGTGTTTCCGAACTGTGGATAACACCGTCTGATTGGGTAGGCTTTTTTCTTTGTCACAAGCCTTGACCGTTACGCTGACTTCTATCACAAGGACCTTTTCGGTATGCGCGCCCTGAAAGAACGCTGCTACTATCTTTAGCGCTGGGCGATGTGTGCCACTCCTTCCGCCTCTGGCATGTATGTGACGGCCAGGAATTTTCTGTGCCGTGCCCATGGAGCTGATTTCATTCAGGCCTAACGTACATTGTGTGTGTCGTACAAGTACAGAGAAAAAATGCCACGCGTTCCGTCTGCGTAAATGAAAATAAGAACGTCGAATAATGCGGCGTGTAGGTATCACAAGTGAGGCATTAACATTTGAGGGTTGCAAAGGTGTTACAGTGTGATTTCATGCTGAAGGACAAAAGGGAGTAAGAATCTGAAATATTAAGAGTATAATGTACGAGGATGGGGCCCGTGGTGACGATGGGTAGGGTGACTCGAGCTTCGCCTGGTCGTGATGTAACCAAGAATGTCCGAAAGAAAGGCTTGAGAGAAGACAGGGGCGAATGGTGGGGTGCGTGTGCTGCAAGGCTCTCAAACTCCGAGTCGGTTCTTCAGTGCGATGAAGTCCTGTGGACGAGGCGATCTCCAAGAGTCATATAATTTACTCATTTCTTGTCTCCCTTCTCTAAGAATCAAGGCCGTCGTAAGCGGGAAAGTCCTCGAAGAGAGAAAATGTCGCATATTCTCACCTGTCCTTCTTTAGCCACTCCGTTCTTAGGAGCCCACCTTCCCGCCATCCATCGACGTCCGGTGTCTGCGGTATATCTGAGTCTTCTTCCGTTTTGGCCTGTCGAGACAGCCGGGAACAGCTCCTTCCCCGGGGCGTCTTCGATCCTGATACAAGAACGTCGTCGTTTTCTTCCCGCTTGACTAGCATCGCGGTATTCGCGGGTATGGCGGAAAGCTTTTCGGCGAGACCAGTGATTGTAGTTGTTGCCAATCTATTGGGAATAAATGGAAATGATATCCTACGGTCGGGTGGGTGGATCTCAGCGCGGCACATCGGGCAGTAAACTTGCTCATGCCAAGCGCCGCAACCGTGCATTCGAGAGCAGAACCATTTCAAGATACAAAGTCCACAGAACGTGTGGCCACAATTCGGTGCGTTAAGGGTATGTGGGGCGGAAAGAACCTCGTAGCATCTGCGGTACGGTGAACCCGTTAGGAGGCGAAGAGAGTGTGGAATCGCTTCGGAGAACACTTACAGAGGACAGAGGAAGGATTCCTCGAGCTGCGTCAACGTATCCTGCGCCTCGCGATCGGCCAACCGTGACATCATCCTCGCCGCTTCCATCTCCTTCTGTTTCAGCAGCGCAAGTGCGCTATGCAACTCAGCCGACTTGTGGTCGAACTCCTTTTCGCTGGTCAGCAACGCAGCTTCTCTGCGAACGAGTTCCTCGGCGGAAATGCGCAGCGATCTCCTGAGATGAGAGGATGGGGTTGATGGGGACAGTACATCGTCCTGTCTTGTCGTTGTCCCCCGCCATGAGCCGCTGGGTTTGTCGTACGGTTTTGACGACCCCACCGCCTTGGACCGGCCTTTCTTTCTAGAGGATGCTAGATCTTTGTCTTGTCCCTTGACGTCTATCGCTATCAGGGTGCCAAAATAGTCCAGTCCGTCAGGTCACTCTAATGCAAGTGAAACGGCGCCCTACCTTGCTTCGAGGACTTACTGAGACGCGACGAGCGCCTAGTAGAAGTGGATGGCTCTGAGACCTGAGTTGGCATAGCTTGGAATGTTCTGGGGTAATAGTGTCGGTTCCCGGCAATGGCAGCCCCGATGATAATTAATGAGAGAAGTGACGATGTTGCCGGTTGGGCGGGAAACTGCCACACTGGAAAGGGGAATTATCGCTCACGTGGTCACCACGCGGACACACGCGGCGGAACGCATATTGCAGCCGTTCCTTGTTCTCTTCTCCCGCCCTTCTTGGGCGGCTCATTCTGCGACATGGACTCTGCGGTGAATCGCTTCAAGAATAGGCGCCAGCTCAAGGCCCCTGAGTCCAACTCGCTCCAAGGAGCACATGTCTCTCCAGGGATTTTTCATTTGTTGCGAGGCGCCTATGATCGCAACTGTAAGTGATTCCTGGACCGTTTACCCAATTATATGCACGTATGTCCCCGCTTGTCCAAATCTCAAAGGCGCACGCTGAATAAAATGGCATTTTCGAACAAGGTTTGACGTACCTTGGAATCTAATCGAGCAGGAACGGTCCCGAAATCCTCGCGGCTACCTCGAACCCAGTCGACGTTTACGAGACAGTCCTACCTCATGACCTCTTTGCCGCTCCCCAGCCGTAGAGGCATTCGGACAAGATCCTGGAAACTCTATCTGCGACGTCTCTTATGTTGCATATCTTCACTATTCACCTTGCGGACTTCGCACGCTGTCCGCAGACCCTGCAGCCCATCAAATCGCGAACTTCCTAATTCATGGATTTCTGCAGAACTACAACAGTCTACTATCTTCCGGAAGGTTGGTGCTCTGCTAGTCGGCCACCTTTCTTACGTTACCCAGCTTTGCGCCCCGCCTGGAGGTCAAAGGTCGCGGTCTACGCCTTCGTCACTTTGTAGGCCTCCTGTGCCTTGGCGCTGCATCTCATCTACGGATTTCATTCCCATTAAACGCATGCCCAATTCCGCGCTCAGTCGAAAGCAGTAACTCCATCGACGTTGTCACCTCTTCTCAGTTCTCGTCACACTTTGGAGACAATCCGGTCCGCTTCCCAATACAGTGGAAGGAATCCAGCTTCGGCAAAACTGAAGGCGAAAAATGGACGGCCAAAGAACATACCGTCGCTCACGAAGACGCCAGTCTTGGAAATGAATCACAGCCAGTATCCACATGTTGTGGCCGATCCCGAATGCTTGGTGCAACTGACAACTGGATATGCCACATCGATCCTCGTACACTCCCAGAGACGAGCGGATTCTTTCCTCATCAGGTGTGTAGTATGACCAAAATGCTGGGTACTGGGCAAACCTTCTGGCTTCCATTCCTCTTCCAACCCCAAGCCGTCCTGTCACTCCCGTCGGACACGCAACGCTGGGATCAAGACGCCTCCCCTGTGTCGCTGGCTTTTCACTTGGCACCACTCTCCCAGACGACCGTCAGACTTTCAACCTCTCAATCTCTGCGAACCCTCTTCCCAAGTTCTCTTCCGACTTGCTCGCGGTGTTACGGCAGCTACCGAACGGCCTTGACCCCCTACTGTCCACAGCGCCTCATCACAGTGGCAAATTTCATATCGCGTCAAAGGATAATCGAGGGGCGCTTCTCTGATATGGATGTGAGAAGTGCTCGAGTGTACCTTCGGCGTTGGGCGCACTAAAGGCGAGTTTCGCTTTGAAGTAGCAAGCGAATTCGGTATAACGGCCGTAACCTTTCAGGGTTTCAGGCTCCCCAACCCCAATTCACAACCCAGAATGTAAGGGTGACCAAATTAAAGTTACTCGAAGGTGCGTCTCCCCTCCTCAGTTGAGCAGGCGCGCCATTTCGACTGATCATCAAGCCACAGTGGTCGGTGCCAAGGTGATATGAATTTCATGTCCTGGACGCTCCTTCAACGTCCATCTCGTTCTTGGACTTGCGGCATTGGTTGGAAGCGCCTTCTTGATATATACAAAGCGCGCTTCCCGCGATGGTTGTAGACCGCTCCAAGCCCGCCGCTTCCGAGGCCCACAGAGTCAGGCTTCTCCTACCTCGTTGCTATCGGTTCTCCGGGCGGGTGTGGTCAAAGCTGTGATCCGAATGTCCTTTTTGAGGTCTGGCCGCCATGGTCGCACGAAAACTCTCTGCATTATCCGTTCCCCGAGGTCTGCATTGGTGTCGATTCGCGGAGCCCGAGGCAATGATTGCTCCTCAAAAGATCGCTGCGGTGGAGAATTTCCATCTGCGCGCGGTGACCTCGCGCAGGCCAGCCGTCGTCTTCGACCCTGCCTATCAGACCACAGGACGGCGCTTGTCGCGCTGTACCTGAGGCGCTCAAGCAGTGCGGCCATGGAAGATGAGCCAGTCCAGCCCTTGGGATTTGGCCTGCCCGATTAGGTGAGTGATTCAATTGAGCGTTCAGCTTCCGTCCATGGTCGATCTCGGATTGAATCTTGGTCCTCCGATTCCTTGATACTTCCCACATCCCTATCACAATTACCTCATGCGTTTGTAGGACTGTCCCGTTTGGGTGCATGCGGTATGGATGGACTTGGGCATTCAAGGCAGCTCCTGTCCGCCTTTGCTCCCTCGCTGCATTGACCGCCCCCACTACTACGTGGAATGCACGATTGCCTTTCCTTGTCCGCGAGGGGAGGGCCAACCTTGAGCTTGGAGGGAGTAAACGGGGCTTTCAACGGAGGAAATGGCCTCGAGATATGATCGTGGTTGTATGCGTCTGTATGCCTTACCTGGGATGTGACGCTCGTCCTGCTTGGCCAGGGAAAGTGTTTGTCTTGCGTCCGTTTGGGTCTGTGCTGCCCTGGTTTCAGCGCTCAGTTGCTGGTTGGTCTCCACTCGGAAGTCTGAGGCAAAGGGATGTGGTAGGTCCGACCCAGTCGGGATCAACGGTTGACAAGAGTCTATTTAGGTGCCCACGAGGTTACCTCTTGACAAGGATTGTCGCTTGTCACTACGCTCTCCCTTCGTGATGTTGGATAGTGTGTACAGTGTTCTGGCAGTCGTCTTACGGAAAGGGAGACCCATGGCCAAAGGAAGGGGTGCGTGAGGCCGCACAGTACGGTGCTGGGGACGCTGGGAACGCACCGATGTCACCCCGGGCGTCTACTGCAGTCGAAAGCAGTGCGACAATTGTATGGAATCTGTCAATTGTCGCGGGCAACTCGACTTGGGATTCCCAACATAAACCCTAATCCAAACCTAGACCGTCTTGACGCTCTGGGAATTGGAAGCAAGGGGTTCGGTTGGTTCATTTTTCCAAGGACCGTCGAAGTGCAGGCCAAAGCCAAAGGGTGCGATGGCGGCTGGAAACAATGGTTGCAGAGGTTGCTTGGTACAAGCAAGAATCTCAGATCCCCGCGCTTATTGTTTATCATGTCCAGAGCGGCCTGGGAGACTCTGAACAAGACGACGCAATCGCCCGCGGATAGAGGCTGAAGGGGCAATCACGAAGAAGGGTGATCTTGGAGAGGATACAATTTGGAGGTGGCAGATGCCGTTGGAATCGTTGGTGAAGGGGAGGAAGAAGTAGTGAGGGGAGACGGGCATTGCGTGACGGAGGGGTCGCCGGATTAGAGTCTGGAATTCTAGAAAAGACCAAACGGGGAAGCGATATGATATTATCTGGGTGTTTTTCCTGATTGTTCGGCAGGAGGGAGGGAGGAAGCCAATCGCAGGCCGGAATCACGCAGAAAATGGCCAATTCGGACCAATTGCGGGTCCTTTCCCCGCATTACCGTCCATTGCAATTTACTCGTCACGTCACGCCAGATCGAGATCTCGGAAGCTTCTTCAAGTTGTTTACTGACAAGTCCCTATGGCTTTCAAAACCAGTGCCATTACGGGGCCAGCTGTCGACCATCCCTCTCTGGCACCGCGTCTGTCGAGCGTCCGCGCTAGTCCTGCGCCTCCGAAATTCCAGCCATGCTCTCGCAGGCCCACCCTATTCCACTTCAGCTGCAGATTCCACGGCATATTTCAGCCTACTCCTCGCACATCAGCCCACTCGACCGCCCGAAGCTAGCTGCTTCCCAGTCCTATTATTCCGCCGTTGTGTCCACTAGCCTGTCATCTCCTCGCTCAGATTCGCCTCGCGATAATCCCGACAGGACCCATCGGCTTCCTTCGCCAGCGTCGCCACAGGAGAATTCACCACACTTCGAAATTGTTGGTCGCTCTGCTCCTCCGTTCGACTCGAATATCTGCCAAACGGATATTTACGAGAACCCAACCCCCCCATCTTACTCTTCCCACCCCCAGTCCTACTCCGTTCCAGGCGCACACTCTAGTGGTTTCCTTATTAATAGCGCCTCCAAACCAAGAGGCTCTGACACTGTTGTCCATTATCTTTCAGACTCTCCATCTCCAATTGACGTGCAACACCCCCCATCTTTGTCTCATCCATCAAGCGCCCTTCCTTCACAGGACCGCTTCCCCCATTCTGCCCATCCGCTCTATCCCGGGCCTGATCGGACAATCACCCATTCAAACCCTAATCCAGAGGAGGCGTCTCGAGAGGATATGGATAAGTACCATACCCTCCAAACCAACGTCCTCGATCAGAGAAGGATGTCCGAGCCCGCTATCCTCAGTAGCAGTAGCGGTCTTTATCAAGGTGCTACTTCCGACCACGCCTCCGCTCGTCAGCAGCCCCCACACTACGATTACTCGAAGTCGCCGTCGTCAATGTACTTGACCCCAGCTCTCCACCGCGGAGCTAGTACCGGCTCATTGCGAGACCTTCGTCAGCAACACTATCAGTATCCCCCGCCCAACGGCGGCTGGAAGCACGATCGCCCCGGGGACCGCGAGTACGAGCAAGCCAGTCCGCTCGACGAGCCTATATCCCCTTTTCAACCCACCTTCAATGGAGGATTGGCCAGCCCCAGCGGCATGCCATATTCTCCGGTCAACGACAGTTTCTACGGACCCTCACCACCGGGAACGGGCACTTCGACTTCGTCAGGTCCGCTGAGCGCTGGTCTGCCAAGCTCTCTTCCTCACCTTACCCCATTCCGCTCTCCACAGCGCGGCCTCGGCGGTCCAAGCCACTCACCAACGGACGCAGCGGACCGCAAGAACTATTCCTTCATTGCTTTGCCTGGTAACGCAGTCAAGAAGCGCCCTCGTCGTCGATATGATGAGATTGAACGGTTGTACCAATGCTCATGGCCTGATTGCACAAAGGCCTACGGTACGCTCAACCATCTCAATGCCCACGTTACTATGCAGAAGCATGGTTCGAAGCGCAGCCCAGCTGGTTCGTCCGCATTTCATCTCAGCTGTTTCGTCGTATTAACAATCGCTGCTTAGAATTCAAGGAACTGCGTAAACAATGGCGGAAAGCCAAGAAGGAGGCGGAGGGGCATGCAGGCTTGGAACATCTTCGTCATGCGAGCTTCGGTACCTCTCACGACTACGACTACGATCCTCCCCGTTTCGCCTTCTCCAACTCCCCCCAACGCTCTCATCTCATGGACTTCCCGTCTTCCATGTCGTTAAGTCAATCGTTTAACCACGGACAATACTCCGATAGCGGTGTGGAAAATCATGATTATGGTTCATATCCAAGGGACGAACCCACCGTCTACTACCGGAGCTCACGGTCTCACTTCGACGAGGGTCTGCCACTGCCATGGCAGGGACCCACTCCTGCTCCAAGGACTGTCCCATCTGATTTATTCGCTCACCCTCCCCAGGCTACTCAGCAAGTCCCTCATCTTGTGGTCAACGACTCCGTTCACCCTTCCTCCGTTCCGATGCCCCCGTCACCGCGCCGGGTCATCAATAGACTACCCGCTGACAGTACCCTCCTCACTCCCTTACCTTCATTTCATCCCTCTTCGACCTCGCTTCCCTTGATGGAACCCATGGCGTACCCTAATGGCACCTACGACTTCGGCGACGACAACTCGAGACCGAGCACTGGGTACACGAATACCAGTGGCACCTTCGTAGGAGGCGAAGAGCATGGGCAACCATGTATATGACTTCCACCTCATCGGCTACTCACGCTTCCCTCCATCCTGGCTCCATCGTCGATATGTTTTCGTTCGCTTTCTTGAAGATATTTCCCCGCACTATTTTATCGTCATCTATTTGCGAGCTATAATTATTTTACTATGCTTTATCGTATTTGCTGCCTGGTTCTCACTCCCATGTTGTTCTTTCAACTACGTTCTATCGCTGTTTTCATTTCCAAGGTTGTCTTCCGCATCACCATCGCACTATGTATTTTACCACTTGTCCTCCTAGCCTCTGCGACGCGACATCTAGCCTTCGCCTCGTACCTACCTACGTCTCTGGACCCTGTCACCTTTCTGCACCCTCATTTCGGCGTTTACACTTATACACGCTTTGATATCACAGCATACCAAGGTTCACTTGTGCAAGACCCTACAATTCCAATATAACGGGCGTTTTATCAACGTTAATTAGTGAGATAAACACCGACGCTTCTCTACAGCATGTCGACCGACATGTGTGAAATCTGATGAAAACCTTCTCGGAGAGCAACAGCCTGAACTCGCCAAGTGCAGCGAGCGTCGGCCTCCCACAGTCCTCGCATGCACTTCAGATTCTGCAACATCAATGCATTATGGCTCCCAACCAATGAGGAGGGCGGGTGACGCAGAGACTCGCGCAGCGCCGATGGCCTACTCCGAGCCCAGGACAACCGTCTCCATACAACCGCCATATTTTTCTGCTGGATGGAGCGCGCTACCTTGAAACGTAAAACGGAATCCACGTGAGAATGTGATTTTCGCATCCGGAAACTCTTCCTATCCCAATTCGAAGCAAACAGGCCAGGAAGAAGGTTGGGACGAGCGGGCTCAGTGGGTGCTTCCTGACGGTGTCATGGATTGACACATTCCTTTTGATGGGTTCTCTCTAAATTGCGTTCTTTGGTCAGCGCTGCGCCGACATGGCTGCGTATGGACTTGCTCAAATATATGTATGTAAGGTATCGGCCTATCCAGGCCTCGTCGTCGGGCGAAGGAAGGCAAAGGTTTGTTGAACGCTGATGAGGGTGACACCTTCGCGAAGCACAGAGTTTTGGTAAGTTTTCGGCCACGACAACCTTCGAATCCTCCGAGACCCTTCGTTGAGAGTTCTGTGTGTTCAAAATGACAACGACGGTTATCGCGTCCTTGCCCATCGCACTTGAAGCCGTGAGTACGAAGGCTCCTGGAAAGGGTATGATCTTTGACTTCCCTCTCGCATATTTCCAAAGTGGACCTGTATTTTGACTGGAGAGGTATAGGATTGCTTACCGGGTTTCTTCTTATCGTGTGTCATCCTGCAAAGCTTCCCGCAATGTATCTGGTTATGGATGCTCAACGACAAGCTCGCTCCACTGCCTATTTCAGGTGATCGTACGCTTCGAGTCGGAGTGCCGCTCGATGCAAGGAGGAACGGTGCTCAGCAGCTCGTCTGAATGTCGAACGCATGTCGCTCCACAACCACGAGCAGTAATTTACGGGAGCACTCCCGACGGATCGTCGGAACACAGCTCCTCCACGAAGGCGCAAGAAATCCACACCTTCATGGGGTTAATGAAGGCAACCCTTCAGGCTTCCACCGGTCACACCCTGAATCTGAAGGCCTGGAATAAGAAGCGGCACCGGAAATGTCTCTATCGAAGGGCTCATCAGTCGTACCACTGCTCGGAGAGAGAATGGTAATTTCTGGAAGGGCTGCCGAGATTTTGCTGCAAACCGTTCGAAGAGGTGTGCGCGGTGGGTTTGTCCACACTTCCTGAGACTTCGGACGCAAGGAAGACCTCTGTATCAGTGAAGCGATTAAGCCAACTGTTATGTCTCAGGGTTGTCATTCTCGAGCAGAATGAGGAGCGCCCGAGTGGGTGTTCCGCTGACCGGCGACGGAAATCTTCGCGTTCCAGTTAACTGGCAATCGCTCATGATACGCCCATAAAACGACTACATCGAGCCAGATGTGACCAACGCCTCACGGATCTCGGGGCCGGAGATCAGGGAGACGGATATACAGCTCTCCTCTGTGTCAAGAGAATCAATATCAGATCGGTGAGGGTTTGTTACGCTCACCTGTCGACATGCGCTCGCTGCTCGATTCATCGGGGTTGAACAAGGATAATAATAATGAGTATTATAGAACACCAGTGACTGAACATCCTTACAAACTCTCTGTCGAGATGACAGATGCCCATGTCGACAAGTGTTCTGAAATCGGCAAAAGATGCGATATCCAGAGTGGGCGGGTGACGATCATGGCCTCCACGCTTCCAGAGCTCGCGCATCCGTCGAACCCTGGCCGGGCATCTTGTGAGTCAACAAAAAAGGAACTACGAAAGATTAGCGATGCCTTCCACGGGGGTAACTCCCTCGTTTAAATGAGGGGTTTGTGAGCAGTCATGGGGTGGACACGTTGTTTGATGTTTTGAGCTGAATGTAGTAGTTTGAAGAAAAATAGAGTTTATGGTTCGCGATGCCCTTTCGAACCCGGCAATTGCCGGATTTTCGTGATCCGGACGGCGTGACATGCCGGGGGCAGGGTCACGACCCACAACTGCGGGAACCGCGCTCAGTGACGACATGCAGCAACGGCGGAAAGGTCGAAATGGAGCTCTCTCTTCATACGCTCATCATCTCGAGCTCTACATTGTCGTTCTGCCAACTCTGAGCCTCATACTATCGGGTCGTTTCTGAGCACCAAGCTCCTGGATCTTCAGAATCGTTCCTAAGCGCTCAGTGTGTCGTAAGGTTCCCATATCATCTTATCAGCGAGCCCTGAGTGCTCATTATCTTCAAGAGTTGTCGATTATCACAGAACATCCTCGATACGATGACCTCGCTTTCGGAGCTCCCGGTTGAAATCCTACAAGATAACCTTCTCCCCTTCCTACCGGCGAAGGAGCTGCTGCGTCTCACGTGTACCAACAAGGTGAGGATGGGGATGGCTTGTACCGGTTGAGGCCTTCTTTCACACCTCATGCTAGGCGTTTGCCGCTTTGTGCTCTGACCAGGCCATCTGGAAACGCAAATTGGTTGCCGATTTCAACTATACAGGTGCAGGCACCGCGCGTACCAGCGGCTGGAAAGTGATCTACCGCGGACTCCACAGGCCAAAAGGTGGGAATCCTGATCCCTGAAGTGTCAGTATGTTGCTAACATTTCAGTAGTATACGTATGGGGGTACGATACTCATCTATCTGCCCCGGCTTGACCAAATTAACCCAATCTTTTGCAGGGAAAGGGCAAATGGCCGACTCGGTGTTGTCGACCTTCCGAAACGAAGCGTTCAAGGTGTCCCTTTTCCATTTCAGCTCAAGTTTCCGTCCAGCACTCGTATTGTCAGCCTTGCCGCTGGAGGCATGTGAGTGTTCTGCAACAGGCTTTTGTTCCGATAAGCGCTAGATCAGTCGCGCAGGTCATTTTATGCTTTGGACTCGGAAGGGACGATGCACGTCTGGGGTAAGTGACACATCCGGATGAGCGGATCCACTTTCCTCATCTTCGTCGCAGGCACCTTGGATGGTAGCACATATGCACTTGATAGCGATGGGTTTGCGGATGCTGGAAAAACCGCATACACCCCTCATCGACTCCTGATGCCCAGCCCCATTCGCAGTGTCAGGTAAGCTTCTTACCTCGCTTCATCATCGCATGCTGAATGTGATAGTATAGCTGTGGGAGATTGCACGCCTCTGCCTTGGACTCCCGAAACAGAATATGGAACTTTGTTAACTGGGGCCGGCCATTCAGTATTGACTCCCCGGTGCTGCATGACCTTACTGCGCCACCAATCCAAGTCGAAAGTGGATGGTCATTCTCAGCAGTGCTCCTTGCGTCAGGAGAGATATTTGTGTGGTGGCCCTTCAACGACCCCCTTGCCCGGATCATCCAAGAGTACAAAGACGCTGTGGACCCTGATCAGAGCATGAGGGCTCGCGCGAACGACAAACGCGAAATTTCATGCATCACATGGAACGTCAATTCGGTGGACCTGACTCGGTTGCCTCCTTTACCAGAACTGCCCCCTCTCGGGGATATGGGGAATGCAGAGGTCGATCAGACCCCTCGAATTGTACAGATCGCAGGATTAGACAGTCGGATTGTTGGAGTGACCGACCAGGGGCACGTTCTCGCTTTTGGTCGCCTCAGCGATGCCGGGGACATCTCCAACAGCACTTGGGAATATGTGAGTGTTGAATGCACGCTGATCGAACGGGCAAGTGATTGACTATGACACCCAAGCTCCCTAACTTCAGCGATCTTAATCTCGTTTGTCGACACAAGACCTTCGCGGATAACCTCGCAGCTCCCCCCGACGTCATGAAAATTACACATGTAAGCGCCGTGTCTTCCATTGGTCTCGAGTTCTGTTGACGGTAGCCCATTTAGGTCACAGGCAACTTCAGGCACTTTGTTGCCTATTCCACTGGATCGAGCTCCCTGGTTCTAATCGGCGAAGATACCACCACACCTGAGTCTACTCCTGATATTAAACCGGGATTGCAAAACCGTTCCGTCATCTCCGTCGCGATTGGAGATTGGCACAGCGCTGCTCTCACCGCCGATGGCAAGGTTTTGACTTGGGGGGAGTTCTCTTCCGGGGCTCTTGGGCTTGGGGACCCGGGGAAGTTGGCTCCCGGTACCCCTGGAGGATATTCCGCGAATACAAGTCGTCGACAAGTGCGGCCTGAACCTGTTGTAACCCCAACCGCGGTTAGGTTTGACCACGGGACGAAGGAAGCAAGGGACCGATTCGCGTTCGGGCTCACCGCAGCTGGGTGGCATACAGGAGCCCTCGTAATGGACTTGGATGTGAGTGTTCTTCCCCTTGGTGTTGGTTCATTAGACAAGGATCGCTTACACATGGTCACTTCATTTACTTCCCCTTCTATCGTGCCTGTGTTCCGTTCCCCCTTGACCTGCAGCCCAAAGGGGACGAGGAAGACGTGTATGAAATGGAGGAGCTAGATGAACCTATGGCTCCTCCGAGTTACCTTCCCCACCACGAACCGGGAGAAAGTCCCCCAATTCTACCTGAACGTGGCCCGGGACCCTTCCGGGTTGGAATCGCCCATGGTCGTGGGCTGATGCTTGCACGAGGTCGCGGACGTGGGGCAGGGAGAGGCCAGGCTCCCGGCAATAACGACGCGACCTGATTCAAGCGAAGCGATTCAGAGCAATGTCAAATACCAATACGCCGGGTGCGACTTGAATTGGAAATGTATGCGTTCGCCGGGCTGTATACCAAGTACTATGTACAACAATGTAATCGTATTGTGGATGTCATCACTGTTTCAGCCGACTGAATATATTCCCCAAGCGCAATCGTGGCAGGCGACTCCTTACAACCGAAGCCACTTCACCCTCTGTTGTGACATCTAGCTCCCGACGGGCCATATTCTCGTCTGTCATGCTCCTCTGGGATGGGAATGTTGGAACGCCAACTGACCTCAGCCTACTACCATCCTTCTCTCGAGTGGAAGAGGACATGATGCGACTTAGAGAACGACGCGTAAAGGAGTGTTTGCGGTGAGGGGTTTCTTGCGTCGTGCTGGACGGACTCGACGGCATCATGTTCGGGGTACTTTCCGATTCTGGGAGCCTTATGAGGGGTAGAAGGGGGTTGCACGCAGAAGACGAAAATTTGAGACTCGACGCTGCCAACTTCGGCTGCGCGGTCGGGACAGGCACACTGTCGGGGTGTCGCGTCGAGAGTGGCCCTCGAGTGAGTGGAGGGTATTTTGAACAGGCATCGATGAAGTTCCAGGAATTGCCGCTGTGCATGTCCATGGCCTTTCCACTGAGGTCGGGGACCCATGGGCTGCGAGGCAATGGGCGGTGAACCGTAATCGAATTGTGGATGTACTGTGGGGCTGTATAGTACTCGACCTCCCCTATCCCTAAGCTGGACTCGTCCTCGCTCGTCTCAGAGGGCTCAGGTGGGTACCGCCTAATCGAGGTAGGGAGAGGACCGAATCGGACCTCCTTGAATGGCTTCTTCGAGACCATGATCGAGGAGAGGGAACCGTGCGTGGATAGCTGGGGTGCAAGCATCGAATGTGGCTCGCGAACGTTCCAATGCGGGGCGGGCTGCGGTTTGCGCTTGTTCTCGTCAGCCCTAGTCCCATAAGCCGCATGTCGAGTGGGAAGGCCAGAGAGCGGGGGCAGCTTCTTTGGTACGAATATCTGGGTGCGTGGGGTTCGGTATTGCCGCGCAGCAGTCCGAGTAGGCGTGCGTTTCGCGGTGCGACTCCCGAACGCAAACTCGTCAGAATACGAGGTTGAAACGCTACTAACAGATAACTTAGACGTCGGACCCCTGCTGCGCCGGGGTACTGGGCGCGCTCTAGGATGAAACGTCGGACGGGAGGCCAGCTTAGCGACGTTAGGCTGGCGCGACATCGAAGTTATAGCCGTCGTTGGGAGGTAGAGGGTTGACAGACGAGCACCAAAGTCATTCTCCGTTGGGTAAGGCTTGTTGGCAGTGGCGTTTGTGTTGAGTGGGCGGGCAATCGGAGATGCGGCACTTGAGGTGTGGGTCTTGCCACTGGACGGGAACGAAGCAGGAATGGATGTGTCATGGTCGACGGTGGATGTGGTGATGTTGTGGGAAGTTTGATCTGGTGGTGGCGTATTGGCGCTTAGCGTTGCCATTTGGACGCGTAAGGTGTTTATCATATCCGACGTTGGAATGGACATCCGCTTCCGACGGGGCTGGGTCTGGATGCTCGGAGGATGAGTCCGGGCGTCCGATGACTGAGATGCACGGGGAGTACTTGGGGGAAGAACTGTCGCATTGGAGATGATAGGCGCAGGCCGACATTTCTCGCCGCGAGCCTTCGTTCCCACCCCCTTCGCGGTGCGGGGAGAGGCCGTTGGCAAATTGCTATTTGAACGCACCGTATTTGAGGCATTTCCGGGAGATAATTGGAAGGTAATACAAGTCCTAGCACCGCCGGAGGGCCTCGGAGAAATGACCCGGGCCCTATCCTCTTTGGGCTTCTCTGGCTCTGGGTGCGTTCGAGGAGACCTGGGGATGCGAGTGGGGAGATGGGAGGCGCCACGTTGAGGAACTCGACCCCGAATGCCCGATATCACCTTTGAGTATTCGTTTGGCGGAAACATTGACCCCTCTGGAACCCAATCTAGTTCTCGAGTGACCTTGGCACCGGCCCAGGGAATGTGTCCCGGAGGACAGGCTGCGCGGGGCAGTGTATCCTGTTTGCGTTAGGCTTGAGGCTATCACAATAATCGCACCACGACGGGATCACTCACTACCCATTTGGTAACGCATGCAGGCTCCTCTTGTATTTGTTTCAGGCGAGGAGAGGTGGGCGCTGCGATGGTAATCCGGGTTTTGGGTCTGGCTCCGTTGCTAGAGAGGCTGTCCGGAGAACCGAAATACGAAGCCGGTGACAGTGGTAGAATATTGTCTTTGAGTGGGATGATCTCGGGTTGGGTAACAGAACCAGGGGGTACATAATCAGGAAAGCTGACGGAATATAATGAAGCAGTGATTGACCCTGACGAAAGGGACGGGACAGTCGACAAAGAGCGTGAAAAACTGAGCAAGCTGAGGTTGATAGACTCTGGATAACTAGTGGAACGAGCGTGGTGACGATGGCGGTGAGACATGGTTTGGCGGGGAGGCAGGACGCGTTACCCCGCGCGCGTTTCCGGGGTATCATGATGCTGACAGTCCGCGGCTGACTCGTGGGGTAGGTCCCGTTATGGCAGGTCGTCACCCATAAATGGGCAAACGCGGCTTACAGGCACCGGGACCAGCTCGGGCCGACGCGGAGAAATGTCGCTTCTCGGCCGTACCTGCTTGGCTGATGGGTCAAGAAAACATATGGCGGAGAAACTTCTTCCCATCCTCCCAATGTCGTCCAACACCGTAGCTAGCCCTCTCTTCCTCGGGCTCGACCTATCCACCCAGCAGCTCAAAGCTGTGCTCATCAAGGAGGATGCAACTATCGTCCATGAGACCGCTGTCCACTTCGATAACGATTTGGGAGAGAAGTACAAGGTCGAGAAGGGGGTACACCATGGGCCCGGAGAAGGAGAGGTCACGTCGCCAGTCGCGATGTGGCTAGACGCCGTCGATTTGTTGTTCGAGAGGATGCGCGAGGGAGGAGTGTCGTTCCACGATATCTATGCCATCTCTGGAGCTGGGCAGGTCAGTACGAGCGGTGCAATGTGGGGGGTATTCAAGTCTAACCTAAGTTTCCACAGCAACATGGATCTGTCTATTGGTCCGATAAAGCGGAGAACCTGCTCGCGAATCTGGATGCCAGCAAGGGCTTGACCGAACAATTGTCTCCTGACGCGTTCTCGCTGGATCGATCCCCTATTTGGCAAGACCACTCTACCGAAGAGGATTGTGCTCGCCTGGAGGCGGAGATTGGGGGTGCTCAGGCTTTGGCAAACTTGAGCGGCAGTCGAGCATACGAGCGATTCACTGGAAGTCAGATTTCCAAGGTTCGCACACAAGTTCACTGACCCCTGAACGCAATATATCTGATTGGGCGCCACCAGATCCGAAGGTTGCAACCGGAAGTCTACAAAGCCACCTCAAGGATTAGCTTGGTCTCCTCTTTCATTGCTTCAGTTTTCTTGGGCAAATTCGCACCGATCGAGGTCTCCGATGCAAGTGGCATGAACCTGACAAACATCATCACCGGGGAATGGGACGACAAGCTATTGGACGTTTGCGGGGGCTCTGAGCTGAGGTCCAAACTGGGCCCTGAACCTGTTATTGGCGGTGTAAATCTGGGCAAGGTCAACAACTGGTGGGTGAAGCGATGGGGTGTGAACCCTCGTATGTCCTCATCTTCACTGAGACGGCGTCAGATTTTTGACTTTGGATTTCGCAGAATGTATCGTCGCACCTTTCACTGGCGACAATCCCGCCACCGTTATGTCACTCTCCAGCCCTGGAGACGCCGTCCTTTCACTTGGAACTTCGACCACCTTCCTCTTCTCCATCCCCGGATCAGACACCCCTCCTAAACGCTTCACATCGTCCCATCTCCTCTCCCACCCCACCTCGAACCAGGGACACCTCGCCATGTTGTGCTATAAGAACGGTGCTCTCGCCAGAGAGAATGTGCGCAACCAGTATGCCGATTCGCACTGGACCAAGTTCAACGAGGCCGTCGAGGACACGCCGGCGGGATGCTCCGGATACATGTTGCTCTATTTCCCTCTTCCAGAGATCATCCCTCCAGGCGTGCAGGGCGAGCACTCCTTCTCCTACAACCTCGATAACCCCAGTCAAGCACCTAAACGTGTGGAGGGTGTCCCTTCAGCGGTCCATTGCCGTGCGATTTTAGAGTCCCAGTTCCTGTCCATCCGATCTAGGATTGTGGCTATTCTTCCAGCCAACGCCCCTCATCTCCGTCGTCTCGTAATTTCTGGTGGCTCCTCTGCCAATCCCGTTATTCGTCAGATCGCTGCTGTAAGCTAACAGCTCGTCCTTTCAACCCATTCCGCTAATCCATTGACTTCTCGCTAGGACATCTTCGACATGAATGTGTATGTTTCGACCACAAAGGAGGCCGCGGGGATGGGAGGCGCGCTCCTCGCCAAGTATAGCTGGTGGAAGGTCGAGAATCCCAAAGGCACGTTCGAGGAGATGACTAGAGGTGAAGCAGTCGGAACCACACGCGTTGCTGAGCCTAGCAAGAAAAGAGCGTCAGTATACGACCGCCTAGTACCTGTCTACACTGCTTGCGAGGAGGCGGTTGTCAGTGCAAATTAGTAGAGGGGACAGATGGGAATTGGGCGTGAAAGGAACCAAGCTGTAATCTTATCGATAAGTGAACGCTATGTGCTGCAATATAGAATCTTACACTCGTTGCATTTCCGCTTTCACCTATGTGCCGACAGACTTGACGAAGGAGCAGAGGAAGAGGAGACAAGGCGCCATGATGCGAGTGGGGTCCGTAGCGGGCCGTTGATCAAGGGTCGGATTTTGGCACCAGAGCGCTTGCAAGTTCCCGTCACTGGCGCTCAGAGACTTTGCATTCGCGGGTTTAGGTTTCCTGTGAGTAAGCCTATCTGCCTATACATAAAGTTCTCGTCAACAGACTCGTAGACAGCGAATGATTGCTGGAAGATCCTTGTTGGCATTGTCCGCCGTCCGCTTCCATACTCTTCGATTCAGCGCCTCACCACAACACATAGCAGCTCGTGCATTCCCCAGCAAACTCAAAGAAATTGACCTGATTCATCAACGGGCAATGTCTGAATCATCGGCAGTCCAAAAACGCGTGCGTGACGACGACCCCGAGGTCAGCGCAGGACTGGAGACTCCCAGTTTGAAGAGGCAGAAGTCTACCACCGATTCCGTCGTCCCCGACGTCCAAATGTCCGACGTCGCCTCCGAACCCGCGCCTGCATCCGCTTCTGAGCAGGGCGTCGATGGCGGAGCAGCAGAAGTAGAAGCGGAAGTCCAAGCGGGAGGTGTCATCGCCGATTCCCCCTCTTCTGCCTCCAAGGCGAAGAAATCGGACTCGAATCTCCCGCGGCGTGTTAAAAAGGACAAAGAGGAAGAAGGCAAAAAGAAGCCTGGGCGGAATCGGAGGCGAGCTACGAAGGAGGAGGAGGAAGCTGCGAGGGATCGGAAGGCGAGGGCGGAGGCGGAGGGGACGGCTGTCGTCAGGCTGCCGAAAAGGCAGAGTGCTCTGCTTATTGGGTTCTGCGGGTCTGGGTATAGTGGAATGCAAATGTGCGTATCCATAGTATATTTTGGGTTTCTGGGAGTTTTGAATGCACAGGATCTCCAGCCAGCCAGATGGCGTGAAAACCATCGAAGGTGTACTATTCAAGGCACTCGTGGATGCCGGAGCTGTCTCGCAGGATAATGCAGATGATCCTGTCAAGGTCAGCGCCCCTGGACCTGTCCATTTTCCATAGCTGAATCTGCCTTCTAGGTCAGCCTCGCGAGAGCCGCTCGGACAGACGCTGGGGTTCACGCAGCTGGAAACGTCGTCTCCATAAAGATGATTGTCACAGTACCTGGAGTAAAAGATCTGGTAGGGCGTATCAACGAGTTCCTCCCACCAGAAATACGTCTCTGGGGTTTCGTATGTCCATCCATTCATTTTAATGTGGCCCATCTTGACGTATTCTATCACTCCAGTTCAGAGTCCAGAACTCCTTCAACGCCAGACTGTGTGTTAATACCAACCCTGCTTCCTAGTACCACCCCGGCTGACACTGATGTCACCGCAGAGTCTGTGACAGCCGCAAATACACGTACTACTTCCCCAGCTATCTGCTAATCCCACCCAAGCCCGATTCTGGGCTGCACAGGGTTCTCCTTCGCAAACAACAAGAAGCGGCCTCGTCTCAATCAACATCTAGCGCTGAAAACCCTTCGTCAGGTACCTCACCATCACCATTACACCCTTTCTGGCGTAGTGCCCCTTCAGGCTCGACTCCCGAGGACGATCTCATTCGAAAACGCGAATGGCGCGTGGGTGAGGAGGACTTGGAGCGCCTGCGCGAGTTCGTGAAGAAGTACGAAGGCAGCCACAACTTCCACAATTTTACTGTTGGAAGGGAGTTTGGGGAACGGAGTAATATGCGGTTTATGAAGGAGATTCGGGTGCGTAACGGTTTATATTATTTTTCCGATGTCTATATTTTGTCTTTATGCTAACCGCTGTATGCATTACAGATAGAAGAGCCTGTTGTCCACGGTAATACGGAATGGATCGCGGTGATGTGGCACGGACAGAGCTTCATGTTGCACCAAATTGTGAGTTGCTGCACTCGCATCCTCCGTCTCTTGCTAAACACTCCATTTCACAGAGAAAGATGATGGCGGCCATTGTCCTAAGCTGCAGAACCAGCACTTCCCCAGCCATCGTTGAGGAGGTCCGCTTGCAACATAATTTGTCACCATGGGTGGCTCATTGATCATATTTTCCAGCTGTACAAGTCCAACACCGTCTTCATCCCCAAAATGCCGTCGCTCGGCCTCCTGCTAGAAGAGCCTCTGTTCAACTCCTACAACGGCAGGATGGCCACAGGAAACGAGAAGTTGCAGTCCACTGATGCCGATTACCGGCCTCCCATCGATTTCGAGATTCACAGGGAGAAGATTGACGCGTTTAAAGAAGAGTTCATTTACAAGAACATGCGCGGGATTGAGGATATGAGTGGGCTGCAAGTCGTTTCCGCTTCTTCCATCCCAACCCTATCTGACTAGTGCACGTATAGCTTTGACGCCTGGGTGCGTTCCGTGGACTCATATGCCGGCAAGGACCTCCTCTGGCTCAACCAGTCGGGCAAGATCCCATCGGAGTGTGTAATTCGCAAAAGCGAGCGGAGGAATCACCCTTTCAAGGAGAAGCGCATTTTCGATACGACGTCGTTTCCTTCTGAGACCGGCCTGATCAAGAATCAGTTGCTGAAGGAAGAGTTGGTGGACGCAGAGGGAGAGGAAGGGCAGTCGGAAGAGGAGGAGGTCTTTGATAAGAAACAGTTGGCTGAAACGGAAGGTTAACCCGATTATTGCCGTTCGAATAGATATGTGAGGGTTATGTCTACATGGACACCGCGTGAGGATCATGGGCCAGCCGCAGGGAGTTATGAGACGTCAGTCCAAGATGGCCATCCAACTACGGGAAAGCTGCATCCCAAGGCGAGGTTCGTGAAAATTCCTTTGCCATTTGCATGTTGCAGCAGTTGCAGCGTGGATCAATTTTGGAACTTGCGCATGGTTTGGATTTCGTCCAACAAGGCCTGCAGCCGATCATCGTCAAGCTTGACAAGGCTGAACAACGAAAGGCAAGACAACAGGCGTCAGTTCATTTTCAGGCAGAACAGCTTTTTATCGCACCTGGGGATGATGCTTTTTCCTTCCTCTGCCGTGGCAGGACACAGGTTGGCAATCTGGGCAGTCTCGAACTGGGTGAGCGCAGGTTCCCGTCGGAGCGTCCTATCATATTGTAATTAGGTCAACTTCTGAGCCCTAAATGCACAGAACCCTTGAGCTTACTCTCGAACAGCACTAGCTGAGTCCGTGGTGTTGAACTTCGTGAATGTTTTCACGTAGTCGAGCGTCTTGTTATACACACTATCCGAAACGAGACCCGTTCAGCGATCACCATTCCTTGGGCTGAAATGTGCAGAGAAAGGCTCACACAGTATCTGGCGCATCCTTCTCCCTGTTCTCCAGCAGGTATTTGACTTCAGAAATGAGGAGACAACCAGCGTTGTTAAATTCTAGCTTGAATTGCCTCGATCAGCCTGCTGTTCAATTGTTCATATCCACACGATTCTCCTTCCTTCTCTGCACACGTCGGATGGAGGGACAGTGAGAAAACCCACCTGGACCGAGCTTTAGCGCTGAGGCATCTTCGTCTTCGGCCTGGGGACGGTGGCGGAGTCGGGTGGTCATGAAGGAACGGCTGAGAGGGGTCGCTGCATTTGGCAGGCCCGCTTGTCAGCGATTGATTGGCAATCAACCAGGGCCCTGTATGGGAAGAAGCCCCCTGTTCTCGCAGCCTCTGCCCTAAATCCCACAAAGCACTACGATTTTGAAGAAGAAATACGGTATTTTGGCGTAAATAAAATTGTGTCTTGAGGTAAGCAGCAGCACTCCCAGAGTAGCTGGTCTCCCGACAGTTATTACCGACCTCCGCCAACCGAAAGGTGCCCCGTTGCGAAGTCCTCAGGGAAGCAACAGGGAAAATCCCCGGCAGAGATGACGTGAAAATGGAAGTAAATTCCCTCTCCATGTGCCTTCAGTCTCCTAGAAGCTAAAGAGTAGGCCGCCGCCGCTGGACCCTTTTCCTGTGTGCGGAGGAACCTTGGCTTGGCGGATTCACTTGCACAACAGGACAAAGGTGCCCAAGTTGTGGAGACAAGCAGCGTGGTCCACTTGTCATAGCGAAGGAATGATGCCCCATACTTTTGGGGTGTCCATTTCCCATTCAAGGAGATACCACAGCGACCTGTGGGCATGCTCGATTTACACAGCCCGGTGGGGAAGCCCGATTTCCTTCAAGTTCTGCAAGCAGAGAAGCTGGATTATCCGAGATTCTACACTCTCCGGGTCCGAGTAATTTGCTCAGGGCAGTTTCGGTGCCGCATACCCTGCTTGGCGTCAATGCTGGCTACACGGTCTTGTGAAATGAGTTCTCGATCCCTACCTGAAAAAATGCGGCCGGGATCTTGTGGGCCCCAAAGTTCCAGCCGATATCTCCAGCGACACGGAACCACTGATTGACATTGTATTTTAGTAGGTCGTGCGTATGGCCTGGTCGCCTTCCATCACCTTCTTCGACTTGGAAGTAATATTCTACCGGGCCTCCCCCGTGGACCTCCCAGCACCAAATACAGAATTTCAGACCTCGAAAGCGAGGGTGAACACACTCCACCTCGCAAATATCCTATACGACGTTCATGTGTTGCCTTAATACCTTTAGTAGGCGACTTAGACCAGAAGGTATGCGACTACGACAACATAGAGTGGGCAAGTGACCCCCCATCCCCCAGCATACGTCGAAGCTTGGTTACACTCAGCCTTTCGTATGGTACCCTCTTCTTAGGATCCCCATGACCCCGGGGGTAGTGCTATCTAGATTCGGATTTGAAGATCGATGCTCAGGCCGAAGAATATATAAAGGCTGGCCTCTCCTGCTGGTACTATACCAATCGAAAGATGCGTTCCACAATCACCATCCTTGGAGGCCTCCTTCTCGCCCTCGCCACATCCACTGCCGCTGCCACCGCCGCGTCTTTCAACGCACCGCCAACATCCATTGCGGATGCATCCAACCCTGCTCCGCTCTCGGCCCCGACTCCTCCTCCTGAGGCACGCGCCATCGTCGGTGACGGATACGTCCGCCCCGGGTGCCCCACCCTGAGCTGCCTCCCATGCGGAAGTGGTTTCGACGTTGGCCTCGCTGCAACTGCCAAGACGGATTGCCACCGCTGTGCTTGCTTCCCCCAGGCGACGGTGACGAGCGCTATCCCATCTAGCTGCTCGGTCTCGTTCTGCTACGGGTGTGGATACAACACGGCTGTTACCCTTACGGTCCCCACAACCGCCACGAACAATTGCCCGGAGTGTGGTTGTGCTGCTACTCGTGCTTAACTGGTTGTGGCTCCAGGGAGTTGATACTGTGAGTATTGATACGCTGGATGTATGATGGTCTGGTCCCTGACCCGGTTTCGCGACAGATGAAGGATTTGGGCCCGCTCACCGCAATGTACGCGCGCGTTCAGGTGTCCTACCTGCTAAGAAAATTTGGGTTAGCTAACCTGCTCCATCTAGGGCCTGTACAGAGTAAGCACCCGAGGGCACATAATCACGCCCTAGTCTATCACGCATTTCTGTCGCGGGCTACCTTTTTTTCGTAGTACAATTTGTTGTATATCGCTACGCCCGCACCGTGTATTGAATCCGAGCATAACGCCTCATAGCGCCTGCTTTTTGAACGGTTTACCCTCTTACTTCCCTTTAGCGCGTCCCTTGATGACGGGCGCTTAATCGAAGTCAACCCCGCGCTTCGTGACGGGATAACGAGATCCGCAATTGCTAATCATGGTCCAAGCTGAGTCAAACTCCAAAGGCTTACCTATCGTTTTGATCGCTGGCTTGAGTGCCTCACCCTGTCGACAGCGCCAGCAAAATGGCCGATGCGCACCACTTGACACCCTTCAAGAAGCCTTCGGCCGGGACTCATAGCAAACGCTATATTTTATGTAGAAATATAATGCACAGCCGACGGGGGAAAACTACAGCCGCGGCATCCACCCACCTACGGTAACCGTCTAATACACATATGGGATATACTTGTAAGGAACAACCTCGCAATACCTATCCCAATCCTTCCCGTACTTCCTGCTACACCTCTCAAAGTCACGCGTGCACCTGTGGAGGAGGACAACGATGAAGAAGATGGAATAGAAATAGGGGATGATGGTGGAAGTGCCGATGCACGCGCCCCAGGTGAGGGACATGGTCCAGTCGGCGATGTAGTTGGGCTTGCGGGAGTAGGCCCAGAAGCCCGACGTGAGCAGGCGGTTGCCGTGTTCAGTCTGGATGAAAGTGGGGTTGGGGACGGTGTTCCAGGGCAATTGGGGGAAGGTCTTGCGGAAGGTCGTGATGCCCTGTGTCTGCATTTTGAAGTGGCTCTTTTGGGCCATGGCGGTGTCCCAACTGCAGAGAGTTTAAGCATCACTGAGTTCAATGAAGGGAAGAAGACGTACATGTAGTATGCAGTCAGGACAGTCGTGTAGAGGATGATATAGCCGAGGGTGGAGAACCGGTACTCGGAGGGGTCGTGAGAAGCCATGTATACAACAGAGTAGATGTAAGACTATGCTCGGGGTCAGCGAGTTCAAGGCAGGTCCAGTTGGCGACTTACGAAGGGCACGCCAGAAAGGTTCCAGAAGATAACCATGAAGCCCCACTTCTCATAGTAGATATCCCAAGTTTGGGGAATGCACTCTTCGCCCTTGGCGCTAAGGGGGTGTCAGATCAACACTCCTGAAGGGTTGGCTATTCTTACCAAGCGTTAATATACAGGCCAGTGGCCAAAATCATGAATGCCATGTTCTGAGGCGATTATGAGCCGAGCTCGACGGACATTAAACAAAGTTGCACTTACGGGAGTAACGTAACCGTAGGCCTCATACTGCTTACAAGCACCAGAGACGGACATGAAGAATACAAGGACCCAAGGAATGCGGACCTCTGCCCACATTTTGAGGCAAACGCTGCCAATGCGAGGGTTTAAGGCAGCACCCATGAAGTAGTCGTAAAAGAAGTTGCCAGACATGCGAATGGCGTTCTTGGTAAGAACAGCCCAGAAGTAGGTGATGGCAGAGACGCTAAAGCCGTAGATCATGGACACACTCATGAGGTGGCCAAAGTTGTCAATGATCTCGGTGAGACGAAAGATGTGGAAGTAGTGCAACACGAAAGCGGTGGTGAGAGTGACGTAGAGGGAGGTGAGGGCGTTGCAGTTGTATTTCAAGGTCTTGTATCCAAGCGAGGGGACCGGCAGACCTTCCTGGGGGTATCCAGGCATGACAAGACCGAGGAAGAGCTGGAAGAAAAAGTTGCCGGTATAGACCTTCCATGCGTACGCATTGGGACTTGCATCCTAGGGAGGAAAGTTAGATGGGGAAAGAAAAACTACCTCGACTGAACCGACCTTTGCTACGTGCCCCCACATCCTAGCGAGGAAGGGTTTGATATCCTCGCTTGAAGTGGGGTACACGAGCTTGCCATCATAGAACCAGAGGCAGATCCAAAGGTAGTACATGAGGATGGGGAAGCCAATCATAATGGCGCAGACGCCCAGGGGACCACCGAACTCGTAGCTGAAAATTCCAACGCGTCAGTCGCGCGACCCGGGTCCCAAACACGTCGGTCGAACTCACTCCTGGTGCTCCTCGAGCTTTTTGTCCTGCTCGCGACCATGTTCCGTGATGTATGCCTCTGGAACGGCAGGGACACCAACATTGCGCTTGCGCAGGCCGCTGTCGTCTGGTTTGCCAACGGCCATGGGGGAGAAACGGGTGGGGGCCGGGTTTATTCCAGGCTCCCACCTCTCGTCTGGGTTTTATACGTCCATGGTACGACTTCCCGCAATTCGGATTAGTTATTATGAGCGCTCACTGTCAAGTGGTGGCTGACTCATCCTAAGCGACCCGACCTTGCCGATCGTAGGCTCCATGTGGACACTCCTTGATCACCGACGGCCACCTCCTCCTCGACGCACCTGTCAGTAGTCGTCAATACAATGGCTTCTTCGGTCTTTTACAAATGGGCTTCGAGGAAGGACGACTCCCGAGTAACGTTCGACGGCACTGGCATTACGGTGTTCGACCTAAAGCGTGAAATCATTCTTGCGAACAACCTGGTAAAGGGAAACGATTTTGACGTCCACATATACGACCCAGCTTCAAAGCAAGGTCAGCCTACTTCACCGTGTCCCTCGCCGAGATCTTGCTGACAATAAGGCGCAGAATACAAGGAAGATGCACATATTATCCCTCGTTCTTCCTCTGTAATCGCCAAGCGCTTGCCTGTCTTTCGACCCGCAAAGAGCAAGATTCCTCTGTACCTAGGCAATGCACCCGGAAGCATCCCCATGTCCGACACAGTCGTCCGGGGTACATCAACATGGCATAAGGGTGCGATGTCCAAGCGTTTCGACGGTAAAGACGACCAGTCGCCAACGAAGGCGAACCCTCTGATGGTCCGTTCATTTGTTTTAGCTGTGCTTTCGGATGCTTAAATTGTTTGCAGACCACGCCGGTCAAATCGGCCATCGTAAAGGAGGATGAAGCAGCAGCCATGGCAGCCATCTTCAGCGCACAAACGGCAAACTGGGAGGAAACACAGGAAAAGATGTCACAGTGCGCCTACCCGTTCATGTCGTTCATCGTCTACTCTAATGACGCGTTTCTCCTCCATGTGACACAGTGCAACGTTTATTGCTCGTTCCGGAGCTCCCTTCAACAAGCCGAAGCAGCATGCGGCGTCGGATCGACCACTACCTCCAAGCTATGTCTGTTACCGTTGTGGGCAGAAAGGTCACTGGATCCAGGACTGCCCAACAAACAATGACCGCGATTTCGACAACCGGCCGCGAATAAAGCGAACCACTGGTATCCCTCGAAGCATGTTGAAAGCTGTTGAGAACCCTGGCACGGAAATAGGTCAGGGAGTCATGATCACACCAGATGGTGGTTACGTTGTTGCCCAACCCGACTTGTGAGTATCTACTTCCTTCTGTTTCACACTAACAACCGCTGACTGTTCGTATTATAGGACGGCATGGCAAAAGAAAGTCTCAAGACCCAAAACCTTTACCCTCGCCGATATCCGCGAAAAAGCCCCCTCAGATCTCTCCCTTGCCTGCCCCATCGACAATAAGCTCTTCCAAGATGCTGTCAAAACCCCTTGTTGTGGTACGACCTACTGCGAAGAGTGCATTCAAACACACCTCCTTGAACGCGACTTCAGCTGTCCCAACTGCTCCAAAAAGATCCCTTCTTTCGATAAACTCGCCCCCGACAACAACACCCGCACCAGAGTTTCTCAATACGTTAACAAAGCAATCGAAGATTCGCGGAAAGAAGCCGGGGAAGCCTCTGGGTCAGGACACAACGGAGACGGCGAAGACGAGCAGGACATCTACAGCGACAACCAGCCAGGGACGGGTGACATCACCGCAGACATCCAAACTGCCATCGACACCATCCCTCAACTACAAGCCTCTATCAGCCAGCTCAAGAAGATGCTGCAGAACCCCAACCTTCCGGCGGATGTGCGGCACCAGACGGAGATGCAGCACGAGGAGTTCCAAGTTCGCTTGGGCGAGTTGCAGCTTATGGTTATGACAATGACGGCTCTGCAGCAGCAACAACAACAGCAGTTGCAACAAGTGGCCCAGCAGGCTGCAGCGGCGCAACAACAGGCTATGGCCGCGGGCGCTGGGGGAGCGGGGTATGGAGGAGGGTATGGGGGGCAGAATCAAAGTTGGACCAGTCAGTATATCAGCCAACAGCCAGGGCCGGACTCTGCGTACCAGCGGTTGCCTGTCGGCAACAGGAGGAGAGGAGTGAAGAGGGAGCGGCCATCAGAGTTTGTGGAAGTGGCAGGAGATGGAGATCCAGCCAAGATGCCACGATACTGGGAGTGATTGCCAATGGGTAGCCGTCTCGTCATGACTATGACAGGGGTCTCATTGAGGCGGTAGATTGGAACCTTGGGAATGCTCTGCATCCGATGACGATGAATTGTCATCCCATTTACGATGCCCTATTGGTAGACCGTCGCGTTCAGGAAGTTACCCGAAGTGAATGGATTGGGTGGTCTAGGACGAACTAGGTGGCGCGATACTGTTCAAGGGTTAAGGTCCAAAATATGCATGCACTCTCTCGTCCGCCTACGATCCTGGGATATATACACTACTCGACCCGACATGGGGCACGACGTCCAAGTCAGGATAGGAGTAGGTGCGTCCGTTGATTTCAGCTGGTTGTAGACCCACATTCCCCTCCCGCTGAACCGATCCATCGCGAATAGGACGACACTGCGAGTGTTGTGCCGAACCGATAGGCCCAGAAACGGGTCGTCGGGAAACCCTGGCGTTGTTGCGCCATTAATCTCGAACGGTATGGCGTGCTTTTCTCCCATCTTCCCGATCCTTTCAGTAAATGAAGAGACAAAGTTATACACGGGAATGGCGCCTCCTGAGTCCTGGTCGACCGATATTTGAAGCTGATACCTTGCGACCTCCGCGCCGTCCCCGATGTCGTTGACAGTCCCAACCCAACCGCTGACCCGGTCAGTAGTCGCAAAGGGGGACGGTAAGATTTTTGCCGTCAGGATGGCGTAGCTGTCCGGGTCCAGAATTGGTTGAGGGTGGGGATAGTGGTGTAACGTGGGTGCCTCGAGGTGTACCCGTTGAAAGAGAAACCCGCCTCGTTCCATATTTTGCAGGGGAGGGACTTTCCATGAACAAATGCCGCGATTTCCAAACAGGACATAGACCCCAGAAAACGCAATGGACTATGCCACGACGAGACTTTAGCGGCGATTGGTTGCAGGGAGCGACGGATAAAGACCCACCCTTAACACCAAGCCTACCCAGGGACCGGGAAGATAACTTGAATTCTCGTATGCCCACGAAGTGGCGAGCGAGCGTACAAAGTCCCAAACAAAAATTCTTCGAAAACCAGTTGTCTGGGTCCCTGGTATCGGTGCGTGGCATTCAAAGAACAGAACATCCTCGTGAATGTATAGATTGCTCACGAACTCTCCAGTGCCTGCCTTAAGCTCAGCGACCAATCTAAATGAGCCTACCCCTGGCAGTGGGCCTACTTCGTAGACCTGCAGACTGTGCAAGCGATGAGATCTCTGACAAGGCATGTATATGCAATACAGGGAAACAAACTCACCGCGCAGGGTCGCCCACCACTAATGCCAATCGAATGAAGCGATGGTTGCAGGATACCGGGGACGAGATTATGGATAGTACACTTGGGAGTCGTAGAACGTCTAGGGCGTGCGGGTACTGGTTCGAGCTCGAACCCATCGTTGGCGCTCCCAGGTCCCACAGCGACCCAGCTTTCCCGCCAAATCCAAATAAATATCGACCTCCAGGCACCAGGTAGAACATCCGATTTGTAAGCTTCTCCTCCCCCAGTTGAGTAGACCTGATTCTGGTGATCCATGGCGTCGTAGGGTTTGTAGGGTTTATGACCCTGTTGAACCGCCTGCGCGGGCCCGTCGAGATTCGTTGTAAATCTTCGACTGACATCGACTCGATCGGGTACGTGGGCTCGAAGACGTTGTGGGCAGAGAAGACGATCTTGAGCGCTGACACCCAAACTCCTCGCTGGTAGGCGATGTCTCGAGTCGCCTTGCATGTCTAATCGAGATCAGCCGGGGAACCATGGAAGGAGAGCCAAGCTACACAGACCCGTCCAAGTCTGAGGAGATCGAGCGGCTCTAAATACTTGTAGACGACGTGGTGGAGCTCAGGGGGTAGCCCCAGTAGCGAATTTTGCGGTGCAATTGACATGGGCTCGATAATGGTGGGCGCGAGATGGAAGGAAGATCGACATGTGCAATCCACGTTTTACCCTATCCTTCCTTTTTTGCAACTCTGCGGGGGGAAAGAGGAGATGCCGGTGTCCCACGTTCTTCATTCAAATACAGTACTATTGATTTTGAGAGGTAGCCTTGGCTCTACGATAGGACTAGCATCAGCCAGCCCATTCGCGGATAGGCGCCCGTAGGCCTCTATGATCGGGCGGTAGGCGCTCGCACCGCACAGGGCAGCTGGTGAGAACCGATATTACGATGCCCCCAAAGTAACTTGGGGGAGCTCCCCACACGGGGTATTTCGCATTCTATTTTAAATTTCCCTGTATGAAATCTGGGACACCTCTATTAATGACATTTTGGCTGTGAGCGGCGATGTGACCAATTTGACATGCTGAAGTGATTCCATGGACAACCCCCTGTTTTACACGCCGCATGAAAGTGCTACCTAGCCCCCAGACTCATACCACTCACCTTCTAATAGAGCTCACTCAGCGAGAGGCATCCTGGAAATCCTAGAGGCCTTTTCAAGTCTCGACAATTAAATATTAGCCTCTGACAGCTCCCGTGCGTAGGGTGACAATCAATGAGATCACTCTTCTTGAGTTCTCCGGCTCGCTGTTCCTTTTTATGTAACTTCATCACATATAAGTAGGGCCCCTTTCATGGACCTCGGCATTCACCAGCGCACGTCGGCCGTTCGTCGCTGAGGTCCCTAGCAGAAGAGCCGACGACAGCACCGACCCCTCGCCATGTCCAAGCAACGGGAACAGCAGACAGGGGGCACCTCGAGACGTGTCGACCCCTCAGTTTCCGTCGCTGCCAAGTGGGTCTCCAGCACGCAGTTCTGTTCGGCGCCAGCTGACTCTAATATACACAGTCTGGAGTACGCTTTGAGGAGAGTATCGAAGCAAGCAGCGCAGTACGAGGGGGGAATGAAGGATCTGGAGGTGAGTAGTCGAGTCTTGGTCAAATTCCTGTGATGTCCCCCGCAACGTACTCAGCATCGCCCTAGTCAAAGTTGTCAAGAAACCTGAGCAACTTTAGGGCTATCGATAGTCTCCTGAGCGAAGCCTTCAGTGGTTTACAAGTACGTCTCCCTCTCGTTTGTCTTGGAGTCGTTGAGCCGATTCCGAACGAGCAGAGGAACACCAACCGAGCAGACCGTGCAATGAACCAGCAGGTCCCCAACATTCACAGAGACTTGCAAGAATCTAAAGAGGCCCTCGGAGACCTGGGGAAGACTCTACCAACTGTGCAAACCCAAGTGCAGGACATCCACGAGATGTACGAGTCTGGTCGTCGCAAGGTGCGGATTGTCACACCTCCCGATGCCCCTTGCCCGCTCACATCATCACAGGGACAAGTCCTCGTGAAGGACTTGGAATGGTTGAATACAGATTGGTACGAGCGGTGGAGGCTTATCATCTTCACTTCCTCTAGTCCCGTTTCCCTCAAGTGGAAGATCACCATGCGGACACTGTTTGTGGTAATATCCATTCTTTGCTGCTGGTTCTCGTGGGTCGCCCTGAAAGGCGCGTACCGAGCACACAGTCATCGACTGGTTTGGGGGGACAAGCTCATGTCATGAGATCTTTCCCTCGGTTCTCCGCCCCGAAACCCTTCCTTCGTCCCCAACAAACAACCTGCGGGTCTCGTCGCAGCGCTCAGCACTCTCTGGTCCCACATGTCCCATTCGCCCTGTACACATCACGCACCCTCGCTTTCCTGGACAAAGTTCAACTTTCAAGCAACATTAGAATACCCTCTATGTACATTAGCAGCAAAATGGATACAGTCTTCTACAGCATTGTCGGACTGACCTTCAAATACTCATTCAAGGCTTCAGGTTGGCTTTGATCGTGTTAGCTAAGCGCTGCATAGCGAGCGCCAGTTGGCTGATGGGGACGTTGACGGCTTGACCATGGACGGCTTCGACGACCTGCTCGCACCTTCTCGAAAGGTTCTCGAAAGCAACCCTTTCGCAGATGATTTTGGTGGGACATCTTCATCAGACCCTTGGGCAACACCATTCGGAGCCCCATCCCACGACGACCCCTTCTCGTCCTCGGCTTTCGGCGGGGACCACAATGATCCCTACGCCATCTCCTCCAACCCCTACGCCGACCTCACATCAACCGGGAACCACGTAGAAGTGCACGAACCCGGCCCACGAGAGGAGGTTGCCGAGCCGGAGACACCAGTCAAGATTGAGGAGCTGGAGGAGGTGGTACAGGAATCATCGGATCCGCTCGACTCTGCTGCGGTAGCTGGACAGGACGATGAGGAAGACAACCGACCGTTGGGTATACTCCGGACCCCTGGATTCAGGGAGAGCGTTGCGGCTCCTCTGAGTGCCCCATCGCCTGTGCAGTCCCTCTCGCCCACCGCTGAGGAGACCACGCCCAAGCCGACGGTGGCATCACCCTCAGAGATCCAGGCACAGCAGTCGAGCGCGATAGTGGTTTCGCCTTTGGAAGGACCGACGGATGTGCTGGAGAATTCGCTTGCGGGGCTGTCCCTTGGTGGGGATTCCCTAGGTGGCTTTGGGTGGAATACGCAAACGCACGATTCCGAGTCGTGGGGACAGACAGAGCTCCCACCACCCCCAAGTACGACGACGACGACGACGACGGTCCGAACAACGGACGACGACAGTGACGACGATAAGCCCATAAACCAGACTCTGAAACGAGCGAGTCAAGACGATACCCAACCACCGATATCCCCTTCGACAGCCAAACCTGATAACGGCCTCCAGCCCGTATTCGTGATCACTGTCGACGACCCACAGAAGGTCGGAGACCCCATCCGAGCATTCACAATGTACACTGTCCACACCAGGGTGCGTCGCGCCCTATGGCACGCTTGTCCGTTGCTAATCATCCCCCACACAGACAACCTCCCCGCTCTTCCAAAAGTCTGCCTTCTCAGTCCTCCGCCGCTACTCTGACTTTGTCTGGCTCTACGAAACGCTATGCCACAACAACCCCGGGGTGGTCGTACCTCCAGTTCCCGAGAAGAATGCGTTTGGCCGGTTCGAAGACCAGTTCCTCCGACAGCGACGCCTGGCACTGGAAAAGTGCATCACGAAGATCGCAAACCACCCCACTTTGGGCAAGGACGCCGACTTGAGATTGTTCTTGGAGAGCGATACGTTTTCCCTCGACGTAAGTCTGGTTTGCTCGTCGATGGGGTTTATGGGAGCTGACGGAGAAGTAGATGAAGCATAGGAAGTCCGCGCCTAGCCAGGATAAAGGGGGGTTGTTTGGGAGCATTGGCGCGTCGTTAGTTGCGCCTAGGTTCCACGAAACGGATGAAGTGAGTTTACCTGCATCTCTTGTGCGACCTTCGTTCCAACGCATTTCCTAGTGGTTCGATAGGCAAAAGTCCTACCTTGACAGCCTCGAGTCCCAACTCCGCGGACTCGTGCGGTCGATTGAACTCGTCGCAAAGCAACGGCAAGGTTTGCTTCCACCTAGCTCCTCAATTCACCAGATCCTGACTCTGCCTCTAGAACTTTCAGTGACAATTGGGGAATTCGCGCAGCAAGTGTCTGACCTCTCCGCGTCGGACGTTGGAAGGCAACTCTCAGTCGCTCTGGGAGAGCTTGCCGAGGTTGAGCGGAAAGCTCAAGACATGCAAAGCACCCAGTCGGAGGAGGACTGCACGACCATCATGGCCACGGTAGATGAATACGCAAGACTAATTAATTCTGTTAGGGTAAGAGGATATGTTGCCTGACCATACGGACCCGACTTAACTCGTGTACGCGCGATTAAAGGCTGCGTTCCAATCGCGTATAAGGGTGTACTACGCATGGAAGAATGCAGAAAACGACCTTCTGCGGACGAAACAGAACCACGAGAAGAATAGGGCGCAAGGTCGGATTCCAACGGAGCGTCTAGGTTTCTCGCTGAACCAGGTCGCGGAGGTGCGATTGCATTTTCCTCAAGGTTGGCCAAAATGAAATGTAACTGACTATGCATGCGGGTTTTTAGGCGGAGAGGCGAGTCCTGGAAGCCAAGCACGAGTACGATCATGTCTGCAAGCTTGTCAAGACGGAAGTCTCCCGCTTCGAGCAGGAACGCATCGACGATTTCAAGGACAGTCTGCATGCCTTCCTTGAGGGGATGATTTCGCGGCAGAAAGAGGTACGGATTCCATACTTCCCTCCTTGAAAGTCCAGATCTCATGCCCCTTGCCCTTTTCCTTGCTTGATTCAGTTGATTACGATGTGGGAGAATTACCAGCAAATACTCTTGAAACGCGTCGGCGGTGGAGGAGGGGGGAGTGGCTCCGCGGTGTCTGCCCAGGACGCTGTGTCGTAGGGCGAAAGACGTGGTGTCCAAGTGCCGAAGTGGACATTGGATATAAGTACGGTTGGTTATCGCAATATACGACCTCGCGGCCTGGTAGAGATCTGGACTGGACCCAGAGGGAGCGCGAAGCGGGGTACCACCCGAAAGTAGTGTCTAGGTCATGGGAGCCAATGAGTCGAGCCCGTGCTTGGTGGGACACTTGAGGAACTCCAAAATGGACGGGGGCGGGAAGAGGACGGGCTGAAATTGAGCTGGCTGGTCGGAAGAGCTCGCAAGCGTTTGAGAAGATTTGAGTGCGGGTCACAGGCACTTAAGAGGTATCATTGTTCCTGTTCATACATACAACAAATGTCCGATTATCATTCCAGGCTGGGAGCGAGCCCTTGGTCGATTCCTAGTCCACCTGCTTACTTCTCGTCATGGAACTTCAAAGACACCGAATTGACGCAGTGACGCTCGTCGGCTGTAAGTGGATCGAGCAGTCAGTCTTTCAGAAGACTAGGAGGCAAGCGGTGAGGATAATACGTACTCGGCGTAGGGAAGCCTTCACCCTTGAAGACGTGCCCGAGGTGTCCCCCACATGCGGTACAGGTAATCTCTATGCGCGTCATTCCGAGCGTCGTGTCTTCATGCCGGTTGACAGCACCAGGGATGGCTAGAGATGTATCTTAATTAGACGCTTATAAGGATCTTGAAGAGGGAGGTTGCGTACCGTCGAAGAACGCCGGCCATCCACAGCCGCTCTATATCAGGGCGAAGGTCGTGAGATCTCTCGTACATTGCATGAATGGGTAAAGCGTACCTTGAACTTGGTCGCACTCTTATACAAAGGCGTCCCACACCCAGCACAAGCATATACGCCCTCCTCGTAATGCTTATCATACTCCCCCGTCCCCGGCCGCTCGGTCCCCTTCCCCCTGAGAACCTGGAACTGCACAAGCACCCACTTCAGCAATCTACCTCCCGCAAACACCACACACGATAGCTAGCGTACCTGCTGAGGCGACAAAACTGCCCTCCACTCCTCCTCCGTCTTATTCACAGTGGTGCTCATATTTCTGCTCTTGCTCTTATTCCGGTTTGCGAGCTGCGATGATGTCAGTCCGAAGATGAAGGGTCTTGCGAGTGTTCGATGGGATGAGGATCTGAAGAGGCGAGATGCGGAGGCTCTGAACGACATGGAACCCTTTGGGTTGGGTCCTTTTTATATGTTACGCAGATCAGAACATAGCGGTTTGAGGTGAAGGTGACAGTGGGGAAACGACGGCGACGATGACTGAGCTAGATCATGTGATGGTATGGATTTCTGAGAGGAGGGCTGTGGGTGCTGAGACTATGCTGTTGAGGGTCACAAATCTCAAGTATTGGGACATAGTTGAAACAACTGTCAAAGGAACAGCGAAGCGATGCTCAACGCCGATACCGCAGTTTTGGTCTCGTAACGAATCCCGCTCCAAGGAGAAATGTTTACAAATTTACAACGGCGACCCTTTCCGTGAGGATTAGCGCCCATGGTTTATTGATAGCGTGTCTCATGACAATGGGGTACGGTCGATTGCAGAGTTACGGAAACTCGATTTATCGGTCATAGAGTCTACAGCAGATGCATAAGCGCCAAAAAAAAACGGAGAAGGGGCTCGAATGGTGACATACCATTGTTGGTTTTGTATTCCATGATGGTAGAAGGTGGTAGATTCAGCACTCTCCTCAGTGTATCCCTACGGTTTATACGCGTCAGGGGCCAGGTAATGGCAGAAGAGGGAAGAAACCGCACCTGATCTTATCCCTGCACGACCTATCCACCTCCACCCTGTTCCACAAACTAATAATATCCTCGCTCTGCCTCACACTAATCGTGCACCCGCAAATCTCAGGCAACTCACACTCCGCGCTCCCCTGCACATTCATCGCACCACCGTCCTCGCCCTCAGAATCAGGGGGAACGACGCTTCGGCACTCGTCAAACACATCCCCGACCACAGCCAGAACCAAATCCTCCCACAGCCGATCCGCGACACCCTTGCGCAGGCGGATGATCCACTTGCCGCCTGTGATGTTCAGAGGGTCCTCCCATACTGGTCTGCGGATGGCGGAGTGGAAGAGGAGGTAGTCGGTGGTGGGTTGGAGGGCAGATGGGGGCGCGAGGTGGGTCCATAGGGACCAAAATGATTCGACCTGGAAACCAAGGTCAGTGCGCGAGCGTCGAGAAGAACGGATGAGAGAGGACTCACGGAACTGAACGCGGAGATCTTTTTAATCCCCTCCTCGTAATCAATGACCTTGTTCCCCGGCGATCGTTGCTGGCGAAACCAAAAGACCCATCTGCGCGCGGGGATGAACAAGAAAGAATCGGGGGGGAGAGGTTGGAGAGACGCGAGTTTCAGGATGGAGTACGAACATACGTGTTTCGGAGGGGATGCACCTTGGGGGTCGAGATGGCGGTCGAGTTTTCGGACGAGTCCTTGCTCTTGGAGCGTTCGCCGTTGGTCACTGAGGTGGAGAAGTGCTTTGAGGACGCTGCCCTCGACCTCCCAGGGGGTGCAGTCTGTGTGGTCGCTGTCGTGGACGATGTCGGGGCGGTGGAGGGGGACGAGGCGGCGAGCTTTGAGGCTGAGTGGTTGTTGAAGTAGGCCATGGGGAGTAATGAGATGATGATGGGGAGACTTGAAGCGAAAACTTGAAAGATTGCGCCAACCGGGCCTTATGTAAGCCCCTCCGCCTCTTGTCTCCTCCCTCTATGAAACTCATGTTGCGGCAGGAATGGCGCCTCTGGCCCCTCTCCTCCTTCCTCGGCCTCGTCGACATCAAGACAGGCGTCGTCGTCGCTCTCATGTTCGCAGTACGTCGTCCTCCACGTCCCCGGAACCCAACCATTGAGCTCGTGCAGGTGTTGAACAAGGTTGCAGGCGTATACGGCCTCATCGCCATGCTCACGGGTTCAGGCGGCTCGTTTGCCCAGCTGAGCCTCTACATCTACTCCGTCGTCGCCCTCATTGCCCTCGTATGGGGGCTGCGCGCGGTCAAGAACGTACGTTCGTGGCCATCACAGACTCCTAAACCCCATCATATACCAATATCCCGCACAGGAGGACTCGAAGCAAACACTCTACTTTGCACACCTCTTCTTCGCCGACCATGTCTTCTCCACAGCATGGACCGTATTCTTCGGGCTCGTCTGGTGGCTCTGGACGTCCCATGAGGGCGAACGACAGGCCAACTCACCCGCGCAGCAGGACATGATCAAGCTCGCTAACATCACGCACCACTATACCCCAGAAGAGCGCAGAGAGGCTGCGCTTTCCATCTGGCACCACGAGAAGGGGAAGGCCGCAGCTATCATTATTTTATCTTGGCTGGCCAAGGTACGTCTGCCCTCCGGAATTATTGTCATGTCTAAAACCCGCCCTATCCAGATCTATTTCATCCTAATCCTCTACTCATACGCCGTCCACCTCCGAAAGGGCTCTTACCGTTCCTTACCACTCACCCGCAGTGCCCAAGGCTCCACCAACAACTCTATCCACCCTACCAACGCCTACGAAGCCCTCGCGGGCGACGGCGATGACGAGGTGGAAGACTTCTATCGCGTTCCCTTACAGCAGCCGGGGACACCGCTCGGCGGCTCCAGCCACGGACACCGTCGAGGCGGGTCTACCAATTCCTCTTTTGCCGACTTTGTCAGCGCCCCAGGGCGGACAGCGCGGAAGAAGAATCAGGGGAAGACGGTGTCCATGAACGCTAACGTTGGGGGAACGCGGGACCGGTCAGCGAGGATCGATGAGGAGGAGGATGTGTTGTTTGATGAGGACGAGGCGACGTATGCTGCGTCGACGAGCTCGAGGGGGTACTCGAAGTTTGGCACTGACAGTAGTACGGTGGGGGCAAGTGATGAGGAACGATCTGTTGGTTTTGGGAAGCGGGTCTAAATCACTGGTTCCCTTGCACGCATTATTCTTCACATCCTACTCATCAGCACTATCCATCCGCCTACATCCCCATCGCTTTCGAATCTAGACAGGACTACCTTACATCTTGGTTAATCCACCCCTTAATTTGCTGTGCTTGAACAAGAGTGGGGGTTTATTCAATTAACTCGTACTATACAGAAAGCCCCTGATACAGGCCTCCACGAGACTGGTCAGGCCGTGGGCTGCAGAAAAGATGTCAGGCAGAAGAAGAATTGGGAAGAGATTGGGAGTAAGGTACAACTTGAGTGGGGGTTCGCAGCAAAGGACTCTAGGGTGGCGCAGATCTGAGATGCTATAGGAGACACGATCCGGCAGGGCGCTCGCGAGGCCATCATTTGGACGATGCGGACTGAAACTCTAAACACGGTCCTCAGTTGCCTCAACGCGTCCTTTCTCAGACTCGACATGCTGAGGCTCTGGGGATTCGACGGTGTTGTCACCAACAGTCCAGGTGTATATCCCTGGGGTATCGCTCAAACGCGATCCTATCCTCGATAGAACGGTGAGGTGCTGGGGGAGTTCGGCGTCCTCTTGCTTCGGGACCTCTCCGCCTGGCGCCTTCTCCTGCAACTCCACGTCGAGGTCCTCTGGGGGCGTTTCCGTAGCAGTGTCGGCAGTGGAAACCGCCTGAGCCTGCCTTCCACGCTTCCAGTCTCGAAACTTGAAGAGCCCGGCTAGGATGAAGATGATACCATCCAACACCTACGCAAAAGCCAATTCAGTACCAGAGAAGTAGCTGAGGATGTGGAGGATGCCACTCACAACAACGAGAGTGTACGAGATCGCAGCGAGGACGTCAAACTCCTCCGAGAACGCCAACGAGAGATCATTCAACAACCCTCCGAGCATGTCAATGCCCAGGAACGCGAGTGAGATCCCCATCACCGCCCTGTACTTGTAGATCTCGTAGTACTGGGGTAACAAGGCTCCGGAGATGAGGACCGCGGAGAGGACGCCGAAGACTGTGGTGGCGATGTCTTTTCCGTGTTGGTTGGACATGGGTCGGACGGTGAGGACGAGGAGTAGTTCTATCCCGCCGCAGAGGACGACTGTCCCGGCTGTCATGAGGAGGGCCACTCGGAAAGAGCGTCGCCTTTCGTAGTATTGACACTAGAGGGAAATTCGTATCGGTACATGCTAGGAAGAAGACGAGGAGTCGGTGCGTACCTGGCCCCATGAGATGAGGCATAGGAGCCCGAATAGTTGGGGCTGGATGATAAGCGGGATGTTCAGATTTTGAAGTAGAGCGTAAGCGCCTAGGGGAACGGAGGATAGACCCCACAGGAGCCTAAGAAAGCAGGTCCAGTGAGAACACTACCCTCGAAAGGCGAGGAGGGGAAGGCCTACATCAGCCAATCCGACATCCCCTTGGTAGACTTTTCTCTCCAGCTCTTCCATATCTGGGGGATGATTTGGCCTGTCCAGCAGATGGTACCTAACACGATGCCGAAGGCTCAGGTCAGCCTCTCACCCTTCCTTCAGAGAATTCCCAGTACGCACCCATAGTACCAAGGACATTGGCGGCGGCATGGTTGGGGGCCATCGCCGTGAGTAACTCTTGACTTCGACGATCCTAACGTCGACAAGCGTTTACAAGTTAAAAATTGGTCTGAGCAGTGACGGTGAAGCCGTTAATCAGGGATATAAGGACGAGCGGGGAGAGTGTGCTGCTTGGACTGGAAGGACGGGGGCGCCATACAGTGAGCCTGTTCGCTCGGTGGGGTCAGGATGGGGGGAGTCAGGAAGCGAGGGGTCCGTTATCGAGCGATAGTGGGTGGGAATACCCCCGGGAGCACTTTGCTGCCCGTGATATGTGCCGGCGGCAAATGATCGTCCCATGCCTCTGCCGGGTCGTCTTAGGTCTTCTCCTCCCCTCCACATCGACGTTACCAATTTCTTTGAGTGACCAGATGACCGTGTCCCAATCCCTCAGACCTCATGGCTTATGGTAGTCCTGACGCTTCAATCGCAAATTAAGGGACGGGAATCCGGAATGAGGTCGGAAATGAAGAGTCAGGAACTGTGAAGGAGTGAGCTCTTTCGAGGTTACCCAGGAAGTCGACACCTTTCGGGCAGAAAAGCTTGAGCTTGAAGGGGTAACACACGGCAGAAGCAGTACCGCCACAATCTCGTTCTTTGTGCGGCGGTGCCTGAACATACCATACTCGTCTCAAACCAGCTCGACTTTCGACCCCAACATGTCCACCTATTTTGAAGATGCCCGCGACTTCAAGATCGATACATTCGTCTCGTCCTCGGTTGTCTATTCTGGATCCAAGAGTCCTTTAGAACGTTTGTGGCTCCTTTACAGCACCTCCAAGGCACTCCTCAAATCGATCATTCTCAGGTCTTCAAGACAACGTTGCAGTGGGGGCCATGCACAACTCCTCCGAGCGATCGAATGCGCCCAAGTGCTACTCAGGGACGAGGGTCGCCGTGCAGGAGAAGGTCATTTCCTGGATCTGTAGTGACGATGATCCCAAGATCCTGTGGTTGAAGGGCGGCCCTGGGACCGGGAAGTCCGCCATTGCAGGCTCAATCGCCGACCAATGCTGCGAAAAGGGGCTTCTTGCCGGCTGTTTCTTCTTCTCTTCCAAAAGCGCCGATAGGCGCTCGAAACGCTGTGTCGTCGCAACGCTCGTCTACCAACTTCGCTGCCATCCAGCCCTTCAGCACCACATTGAACAGCATATACTGTCGTCCATTGAACATGACCCATTCGTATTCGCGAAAGGCTTGAAGGACCAGACAGAAGAATTGATCTTGAAGCCTCTACGAAAGTTGCAGCCGACACCTTTCTTTCCCAAGGTCATCATCATAGACGGATTTGACGAGTGTGAGGCAGAGCAGTACGAGCAAACGACGAAGGAAGACGACCAGCTCGAAATCCTTCGCATGCTCCTACAGGCCGCCTCCGACCCTGACTTTCCCTTCCGCATTCTCATTTCCAGCCGATCCCAAGCCTCTTACTTCACCGAAGACGCCTGCAAGATGGCATTCACGCTCTCGCTCGACGCAAGGGACGACACGGACGCTGATATTGCCTTGTTCCTTCGAACCAGGTTCGCTGAGATCCAGCGCCGCAATAAACTCCCTGTGAATTGGGCCGATGAAGAGTGCATTCAACGCCTGGTCTTTTATGCTTCCGGACGGTTCGCATGGGCGTCTATCATGCTGCGAAATATCGACCGAGGCAGCACGCCATCGGATGGAAGCCTACGAGTCCGGGTTCCAAGGGAAGCCGAGCAACCAGCCCGGCTCGCCTTGTATATGCAGACTCGGAAACCTGGTGTGGTCGTGCCTCGCGGCAAGAAACCAGATACAACGGTTTGTCCCTGTGAATTCTGTTAATCGAATCGGCGGCTTATCGTCCGGGCCTTCTGTTTTTAGGACGACGGTGGCTCATGGGTCCACTCCGTACCCCCTGAAGTCGCATCCGGTCTTACGAAAACTGAGCGAATGCGCCAGGAAGCCATCAACGAATTCATCGTCACTGAGGGAATGTATTTGCGCGACCTGGAGTCCCTTCGTGAGGTATAGTCCTCTCCCTGCTGTAGCGGACATTCACCCCGGAAGTCTCAACGTTATTCTCTTCACTTTGTAGGTTTGGAAAGAAGCTATAGAAAACCAAGACATCGTCAAGTTCCAGAGGAACGACTCTGTCGCCGCAGCCTTTGCACATTTCAGGGACATCATCTCCCTCACGGCGCCTTTCTACAGCGCGTTGACCAAGCGGCGAGAACATCACGCAGTGGTGGAAAACGTTGGAGATGTCTTGTTGAACCATGTTGGGCAGTTGGAGCCATACATGAGTTATGCCGAGCGCTTCATTTGGGCCAAGGACGAGCTTCAGAAGGAGAGAGTAGCCAACCCTGCGTTTGCTGCACTCGCCCAGGTGTGTGGGGTCAATTTATCTGTGTATACTCTCGTGTCGTTTCTTACAACTCGTTCATATTTCCGGGAGAGCAGACCATCGAAAATTCGCCGGACTCTCGCATGTTTCCGTTGGACGCGTTTCTCTGGAGACCTCTCACTCGTTTCGCCCGCTACAGGCTTCTCCTTCAATCGGTTCTCGACTACACCTCCACAGAAAGTTCAGACCGGCCTCATCTCCTCAAGTCCATGGATATTCTTCGGGACGTCTTGGCACAATTCCACGAGCGCGTGGCTTCATCGGAGAGACGACTGAACCTCCTGCAACTTACATAGCGTTTAACGCCTGTCAATGAAGTGGTCGGTTGTTCTAATCCATCCTCTTCTGTGCTAGGATCGTCGGTTCACTGACCCCGTATATTATGTGTATTCATTAGGACCTAGTTCTATGATTTGTGTATGACTTTAGGGAATCAGGTCCATGATCTGCACCGAGGTGTAACCTCTCTGTTTGCGCACGGCTGAGCCCCGCTATGTTTTTTCTGATGCCCAAATTCGCAGACTTTAGAGTGAGCAAACAGGTGACCACACCGTGGCTGGGGCGAGTCTATCTGGTCACTGGTGGGGATATGCTGTTTCTCAGCTCATCACATCCCATTTACCCGGACCGTACCACCATGGATTCACCGTTCTCAGGCGTTCTCAATACAAACTACGTTCCATCGGACGACGAAGTGACGACGATTAAACAGATGGTTGCACCGCGGTTGGCCATTCTGAAGGACCTGGACGAGCAAATGCGGGCGCTTGCCGAGGAACGAAATCGACAAGCGAGGTTTATCGAAGACCACAACGTCTTGATAACACCGATACGAAGATTACCTATCGACATTCTTTCCTACATCTTCCTTTCCTACCTCGATCTCTGTCGTTGGCGCTCAAGCTACCGCGGCAAGCAACACCCATCGGTCCTGCTCACTCATGTGTGTCGACGATGGCGCGACGTTGGCCTGTCGAACCCTCTCCTATGGAGTACGATTCGAATCAGATTTCCCATGTCTCCGTTCTATTTGAACGACGGATGCCCCCAGAGCGTCGTGGATCACCTCGCAGAACGTTGGGACAACATGCTACACAAAGAGGAGGCCATTTTCACCATGTGCTTAAAGCGCTCGGGCATATGCCCTTTGAGCCTGGCGTTGACGGCTTCAGACCCCTCTCCGGTCAGTATAGGGTTCGCAGCCGTGCACCTACAGGTCGACGAGACTGCGAGGCGTCGACTCATTGCCGCCATCCACGACACGTCCCCTCGTTGGGAACGTATCACCCTGAGTATGCCGCACCTCAACACCATGAAATCTCCTCTCCTTGAACTTCTCAGGATCACCCCCGATCGTGCCCCCCAACTGCGAACCCTCGAAATCGCTTGTTATCTTCCTCTTTTCGACGGGACAACAGAGTCAAGTTGTCAAGACTTCAGGCTCTTCCAAGCGGAAGGCTTGCGTACCGTGAAGTGGGGTGTACCTTGGGAAGTCTTGTCTACAATTCCAGTCCGGTGGCAGGGCTTGACCGAGCTCTACATCAGCGAAGGCTCGGGGGCAAGTGGACTGTTATCATTTACAGATGCCATTGCCCTGATGGAGAAATGCCCCCACCTCATACATTGCACTTTGTCACTGCAAGATAGCGAGCAGGATGCAGGAGTCGGATTCCCACCTAACCCCGAGACCCAGCCATTCACGTTCCAACGAAAGGTGGCTCTTCCCCAGCTCCAGACTCTGGGACTACGTTCTGCCGGAGTACCGACGGGTTTTGCAGCAGCGCTTGTCCTACCAGCCATTCACAGCATTTCGCTGTGCGGGAAGAGGTATCAAAGCCAAACAGCAGACGACAGGGGCAGCGTGGAATTCATCCACATCTTTGGTGACCAACTCCAGAATGTCGCTCTCAATTTTGCGTCACTGTCCCACGAAGGCTTCGTATCGTGTCTCCAGTCTTTACCAGTGGTGACTCGGCTTCAACTCGTAGAAGGATACGGAGACGTGACCCAGGGATTCACGGGCCAGGAGGGTGTTCAGAGAGCAACGCTCGACCATGCCACACTATCAGGGTTCAACCCAAGATACGACGCGAACGGGTTCCTCGAGTCCCAATGCTATTGCCCGAGACTCGAGCAATTCTTCTGCAACCTCTCAGGACAGCAATCTATCGAAGGGGCGCTGGTGGAATTTGTGGAATTGCGCCGCAACATACCGGATAATTCTCGCCTCGAGATCGCTCGCATCAAGGACATAGGGTTATGCTTTGACTTCAGCGAAACTCTCAACGTCCACCGTGCTTTGGAGGAAACAGGAGTTGTCATGGCGGGATGTACTCTGAGGATTCGGTATCGAGGATTAGATCGCGAGGCAGAGAGGCAACTCGAACATATGGAGGATGACTCGCTTGATATATACGGGGATGTTTGTCATGATATCCAACTTCAAGACTACATCCCCGAGTGCCCCTAGTGCTACATCTCTGGGCCCCTTCGAGGAGTGAGACTATTAATGCCATGACTTTTGACTCGCCGTGACATATAATTTTAACGCTACATTTTGGATCCTATATCTGGGATCATCGAGCAATCGCGGAAATAAGCGCCCATCACTGCAATAGCCCGACCACCCACCAAAGCCGGATCGGCTGTGTGCTCCGGCAAAGAGATCTGAGTAAGGAACCCGGTAGTATGATAAAATACCTCGGGGAAGCGTACACCTACTCCTCTAAGAGGCCTTGAACTCTCGGCCAGCATCTTCGGTGTGGGTCGGGGCGATCGTGTAAACCTGGTCGCCGTGACTTTACTACTGCCTGGGGTTCGGAAGTGCTAACGTTGCTGAATGGCGTCCTTTCTCAACGGGATCGAGTGCTCCTTTTATGTCCAGACAGACACCAGGCTTGCAGACCGTACGTCCGCAGGGGATGTTCATGAAAATGTGCGTAGTGCAAAGGCTGATGGGTGTTTCAGGAATGAGCACACTAGGATTACGAACGAAAGGATTAAGAACTACAACATCTTGGGAACCACTTCAAAATCAGAGATGGAAAAAAAGGAAGTACATACACGCACGCCTAAATGAAAGCCTGCAAATAATGCCTTTCATACACGTTCTGCCCCTCGCTCAGCTCTCCAAGGTCAGGGTAGAACGGCACAAGCGCATCCGACGATCCCAGGTACAACGCATTGTACACCCTCCAATACACCTCCCTAACCTTCCTCGCGGGGTGGAACAAGCCCTGGAGAACGTAGCTCAGGAGCACGCCGGGGCCCAGAGCCACCCGCATCGCCTCAACCGCATCCATGACCGCGCCAATGACGTGAGGGGACGTCTCGAAGCAGTTGGGCCAGACGAGGTTCATAAGATGCATCATCGAGTCTTCGCAGCCCATACCAGCGACGCCGAGAGCCAGATGCTTGACGATCGTGCTGGCGGTCTGTCGATGCACCAGGTCACGGTCGGTAAGTGCGTCTTCGAGCATGGTGACGACAGAGTTGACGTAGTGGGCGGATTGCGGGCCAACATATTCGAAGACGAAGGAGAGAGCCTTCAAACAACCAGTTCGGACGTTGAGCTCGGCAGTTCGGTACTCGTTGAGGATGGCAGGGATACACGTGAAGGCTAAGAGCGAAGGAGATATGGATTGTCAGCAAAGGAATGATGTTGGTAAAATGCGGAGCACTCACGTCCACAAGTCTCAGCAACAATAGCAATGGCGACCGTACTACACACTCGACTCTGACGCTCCTGCACTCGGAGGTTGGTCAACAACACAGACAACACATCCTGAGGACCCAAACTCTTCGCAATGTAACCAAAGGAGTTCACAGCTGCACGCCGAATGCCCTTCTTGTGTGCTTTCAATAGATCCAAAAGTTCGAAGCAGATACGCATCCACTCTCGCGCGGGCACGAACTCGGCGCCGCGATCGGCGATACGACCAATCAAGTTGATGGACGCCTCTTGCACCTTCTCGTGCCTATTCCTAAGAATGGGGGTCATACGGGGCACTAGGAAAACGACGTCAGTAAGGGTGTCCACACGATTCGAAGGTCGAAACTCACGAAGATCTTTCACGGGAGGGTTCATCTGGGTCATACCAACGACATTGGCGATGGCACCTTCTGCTGCGATGATACTACCAAGGGTGTCGGGGTACTCTTCACCAAGCTGCTCGAACAGCACAAGACCGAGCTTGCTCAACAACTGATCCTCCCCACACTGCTTGATGACGACGGCAAGGCGGGTGGTGAGATCAGCGGCCTGCTGACGGACCTTGGCGCTCTTGTTGTTCAACCGCCAGAGGATGGTGGAGACAATTTGCGTGAGGTACGGCTTAACACGAACTCCGAGGGCGTTGACGACAGTACCAAAGCCATCAAGCATGACTTGGTCCTCAGTAGTTTGCTCCTGGAAGGCGTAGATGATACCGTCGATCAACCTAACCTCCAACCTCTCGTCGATGTCGGAGGCACCCAACGTCGCGATGACTTTGGTAATCGTCTCCATCACCATCTTCCTGTAAGGTTCCGCCTCGTCCTTCAGATCGTTGACGACCCTTCCAACAATCTCCGATACACCCGCCTTTTGCGCAAGTTCGACAGTGGTCTCGACGACCTGCTTGTAGTTGCGTCGGTCAAGAGCCATCCTGCGAACCCAGAACGCCTTGAAGAAGTCGGGCAGGATGTCCTGCTTGATGTACTGAGCAGTGACACCTTCGGTCGCAGCGCACTGCTTGACGACCTTTAACACAATCTTCTTCATCTCCTCGTCGGACGTCTGGAACTCTCGAATGAGAATGACGGTGACTTCCTTGGTGTAGTATGAGGCATATTCGGGGTCCATGAGGGGAATGATGAAACCGATGGCCTTGAGAAAGGCAGCGAGACCTTTGCCACGGTGAAGACGGATACCAAGCCACAGAGGCTTCAAGACATTGTCGAAAGACTCAATACCGTATGGGGCGGCAGCTTCGGCGAGGGCAGCAAGAGCAAGGGCGGTCATCGTCCGCACCTTCTGCTGCTCATCAGACAGGCCGTGGGCGACGCAGTCGACGAGGTTACGGAGGTGGGGCAAGACAGCGCATCCCATCATAATGGCGATTTGTTGCACGATACGAATACCGGTATGTCTGGCCTGCCACGACTTTTTGGATCGGCAGACAGCCTTCAAAAAGGGGAGTAGGGAAGGGATACCGAGGGCAGACGCGACAACGGAGAAGGCACGAGCCGTGGTGTTACGAACGTACTCATCCGCGTGGTCGATATCGGGTCGCATAGTTGAAATCATGTGCGCAAGGCCAGCGGCTTTGGAGAGGTTGGAGATGATTTCGCGACCCTCGACACGGGCATAGTAATCCTCGTCGATGAGCAGAGGTTCGATGACGACAAGAATTTTGTGGACGTAAGGGCGGACGAGGTCGTCAAGCTTATAGAGAATACGATCGATGACCTTGACCAACAAGTGGCGTTCCTGGTCCTCAAGGGTGCGCTCCATGAGCAGGGGGAGAATCTTGTCGAAGAGGGGTCCGGCACCAAACTCTCGAGCCTTGTCGGTGATCTGGCGCAGTGCCGTTTTACGGACGGGAGGCGTTCCATTTTTGATCTTGAGCAACAGCCTCATAATCTTCCTCTCCTTCATCTCGTCCACGGACAGGTCCGTCTCGTCTTCTTCCTTCATGATCTTGGCAAAGTATTGCGCATCCTCGGCCTTGAAAAAGGCGAGGTTGCCGACGCCGGGAATTTCGGTGGGGAGTTCGGGAGCAAGGCCCTGGGCCGCCGCAATGGCAGCCGCGTCGGAGCTCTCCTGGATTTGGAAGCCCTCAATGTGAGTGACAGCAGGCGCCATGAACTTGCGAGGGGCGAGGGGTGCGTAGCCGGGTGGGGGAGTGACAATTGCATAACCTTGCGAGGGGAGAAGGACGTCGAGTTCTTCATCAGACATGTAGCGGTTGTGCTTGTCCTCCTGCATGACACCGGGGGCATTCATGATAATGGGCTGCATGGCAATCTCCTGAAAGGCGGGTGCCTGGTCCCACCTCGAGCGCTTGGGGGTCTCAGCGACGGCACCATCAGCAGGAGCGGCATCCCACCTCGAGCGGCGTTTCTTGGGAGCCGACGCCTCCAAAGCCTCCTTCGACCACTCTCCCGAGTCCTTCCTAAGATTCGGGTCGGCATTCTCGTCGTTGGGCTCCGCGATATCCCACCTTCGTTTCCGCTTGCCGGCCTGGGACTGCGCAAGCTCCTTCGCAGCCTCCAACTCGCGTTCGACAGCATCGATGTCTGCGGCTGGGGGCGTCTTGTCGAGGTCCATCTTCATCTTCTCCTCTTCCCTGTCCTGCCTCTGTCTGTCCTCAATCGCCCGCTTCACCCTCAGCTCCTCCTGCTCCAGCCTGGTGAGGCGCATCGCCTCTTTGTAGCCCTCGGTGTCCCCGTCCTCGCCTGCCTTGAATGCATCCCCGCTCTCAACAGCTACGCGATTAAAGCGACGGTTATGGTAGTCAGATTGGCGCGCGGAGATCTGACGCTGTTTGGCTGTCTCAGCGAAGGGGTCGACATTTTCCTCCTCTGCAAGATCGGCAAACTCTTGAAGGACTTCCTTGGGGACTGTGAATGAGTCTACCAATCTGGGCGACCCTGGGGGAGACATTATACCTGCTTTTCGAAAAAGAAGAGGAGGGATGTAGAAAGGGAGGAAAAGCAGGAAATGAAAGGTATGAAGTGGTCAATGGGCAAGTTGCAGGATGAGAGACCGCCACCGATGACTGGAGGTCTGACTAAGCCATCACTCTCCCACAGTCGAGGCTGTTGACAAGCAAGCCACAACAGAGAGCCGCGCCAGTCAAATTGTGAAAAATATCAGACGGCCCTTTTCCTCCATCCACGACAACGACGATGGTGAGCATTCTCTCTTACCCCCTTCTATGATGATTTCATTGCCGCCCCAGTCGTAGCTAATGACAATAAGCGTTGACGATTGGCTTGAGCAGTTGCCAAACCGCACCACTGATCTTTCTCCTCCTTCCACTCCCATCCCACACCACTCGTATCTAACCACTCTCTACCCCCCAGGTACAAATGGACGCCATTTGAACTGTATACAAACCTCTAGCCCCAATCGTATTTTTCGTGAGTGTTCAGCATCCCTCCTCTCCTCGAATTCGCGCACGCGTTTTTATGATGCGACTATACACCATTTCCAAAGCCATTCGTGGCGTTGAGGATAAACCATACACAAATACTAAGAACAGCCATCTGAACCCACTTTCCTCCATCCCCACCTTCTCACATCGCCTTTCAGTTCGCTAATCCCTTTCAACCCCTTCAGATAACTACTTCTCCCTGTACATGTTCCCTAAATATTCAATACAATGCCAAATTTTCATCTATGCGAGACGCGTCGACTTTCTACGATTCGTCATCCTTACCGAAGAAAATGAAGGCCGGCACTCCGTCCAGAGGATACAGAAAGAAATTTCATTTCAGTCGGGAACACGCGATAGCGATAACAATATAGCTACTTATACAGTTACACGATAGGTACGGCGACAAGAGAACCTGACAACGCCTCCAGGTAAATGGAGGCAAGCGCGAGTCGAGAAGGAGCCACGAGAGGGGCATACATAGTACGTGAACAAGCGTCAAAAGTCCAGGCGCAAACGTCGAACGAGGAGGACACAAGTCTGTATCGAACAGAAAGGTCCAACAACCCCAAGAGAATGGGGAAGTTGGTACGATATATCAAGGGCAAGAGGGAATAGAAACGTAGTAGGAACCATGAAACCCAGCGTAACTCTTCGTTCCATCTACAAGACGTAAGGCATTCCATCCCAGCCGTCGCGAGGCGGCCAATCTGGGGTATGGTAGAGTCCGAACTCCAGTCAAAAGAAAGTAGGGTAAGGTGACGGTGTCAAAAGGTAAAGAAGCGCGGGGAGGGGGGTGTCGCAATCTCTGGTCACAAAGGGCAGAGACAAACAGCGAGGGAATGCAAAGAAAGCCAAAGATCACAAAAGAGACAGGGAGGTATTACCGAAACTGCGCACAGGCGCGATGGAGACAACGCGGAGAGCCTATCGATCGTCCTGATAGACTGTCGGCGAGCTCACAACAAGAGAGAGAGGAGTAGGAAGCAACATGCAAGAGGGAAGATGGAGGGACGCGAGCTGAGAGGAGAGGGACAAAAGGGAAGAGAAGTCGTGAAGGGTCATGAGGAGAGGCTACTATGAATCGGAGGATATGAACCAGAAAGATCGGCAGGAAAGATGAGGGATGAAGGGAATGAAGAGGAGGGAAAGGAGTGAGACGCGAGGACAGGGCAATACCAACAAAAAGTAGAAGAAGAGGAAGAAAAGCAATCACCAACTCGATCACCAAAACCACTTCTTCCCTGGACTCCCCCAAGGATCCGGCCCGGGACTGTCATACAGAAGCGCACTCCTCTTCCCAAAAATGCCTACCGGACTGTCCCCAGCCCCCAACATCGGGCGGCTCAGCTCCTCATCCAACAACGTCCTCGGGTCATGAGGATCGTATATATCCCGACTCCTCGGCGTCCTGAAGGGACTCATCCCCAGCCCACCACTCAACCCACTCCTAAACGGCGAATCGAACAATCCACCTCGTTTAGGGGTCACAGGTGGGCCAAGCATGGGAAAAGCAGATGACGAGGGGCCCGCAGAAGCGGGGTCTTTGGAACCTGAAGTGGACCTGCGGGGTGTCCGCAAGAGCTCGTCAAGCGCGTCTCCCTCGTACTGAATATTGGGGTAGGTGCTCAGTAATTTGTGCGCGCCAGCCTGATAGAGAACGGGAGGCGGGTCGAGGTTGCTCTTGTAGTGCGCGAGACTTGCCGACGGGCTCATTGTCAGGCCCTTGTGGCTTATCGGCGTGCGTGTCGAAGAGAGCTTGACTCGTTGAGGAGGTGTGGAGGGGAGTGTCGAAGAGGAGGGGGCGTTCGATGCGGATCGGGTGGGTGTCTTGGGGCAGTCAGGAAGCTGGGATTTAAGGATGGAAAGAGGGAGGACTTCGGAAGTGCTGGCGAGGTTGGAGCGCACGGCGAGCGTTGGTGACGTGGGGAAATCGGGGTATTCCGAGCCCTAAATATGAATTATCAATAAAAGAATGGTTTGGTACATCCAATAGATGACAGACCTTCCGGGTGCTCGCTCTACCTTTCCCTTTCTTATCGTTCGAGATGACATAGTCGTCTTCATCATCCACCATGGCGTCGAAATTGATCAATTCGATACTTGGCGCAAGGAGCCTGGCTGTATTGGGAGAGTCGCCCCAGAAATGCACGGGCCCGAGCAAGGAACTGCCAAAGACCTCGTCGTCATCCCCCGATATTGCCATTGGCCCTGCCTCGTCGCCGCCCTGGGTATCAACCCCAGCGACCATGACGTCTCCATCGTTTGCCTTCCCTTTCTCTGTCTTCCCCCTCGCGTCAACGACTTCAATGTCCATGTCACTGGTAGCAGGACCAGAAGATGGTGGGCTTGTCGAGGAGCTGCGATTAGGACTGAGTTCCGGCATGGACTCGATGGAAGAAGCAGAAGGGTGCGGTTCGTCAATGTCCTCCATCGACATATCTGATGATGGTGCTTTTGAGATGCTGGACGGCGGTGACGACGGCGGTGGTGACGAAGCTGAGGTAGCGGATGAAGTGGAGGGGGCGGCCGACACGGCGGGGGCAAGGCGAACAAGGCGAGGGGCAGTACGCAGCGCCGCGTCTGCCGGAAGAGGAGGGAAAATGATCTCTGCAGGAAGCATTTGCGGTTGAGCCTGGTTCATACAGCTTTCGTAATACGGCTGGTGTTGTGTGGGACGAGGGAAGTATGGATGCGAAGCCATAAATGCTGGCTGAGGTGGCCCCATTACCGTCACAGGGGCGGACATCTGAGCAGGGACGCCCCTGCGCGATGAAGAAGCAACATTAGAGGCAAGGTGCGCCGTATCTTTCCGCGCTTTCTTCGATCGGCGCGTGTCGTTCGAAGAACCATCGTCCGCTTCGGCTCGTTTCCGTGAGTTGGTCTTTTTGGCCTTTTCCTTTTGCTGGCTCATGATGTCTTTGCAGAGATGCTTCCTGAATCCTCCGCCCTTGAAGCATTCGATATCTTCGTCGAAGATGGCCCACAGTGTCCGACCTATCGACCGATCCCTGGGCACTTTCCGGAAGACCGCTGTTGTGCTGAGGACGTGCCGAATGCTGTTCATCCATGTCGTTTCGCCACGCTTGTAGTGAGGGTATACGATGGTAATGAAGTCGTAAATTTCTTGCAGAGTGAGCCGGTGCTCTGCAGAAGACAAGATAGCCTGGCCAACAAGGGCCGCATATGACAAGTCGGGCTTAGTAGGCGAATATGGCCCAGCCGGTAGCTTGAACGGAAGCTTATCATACTGGTCCTCGTCAGGCAGAGGCTCCATAGGCCCAGGTGACGACACCTGGTTGAGCATACGGGACACAGCAGGAGAAGACGAAGGAGGCGGGGATGATTGGGCGGGGAATGGAGAAGATGGGGGAATGGGTGACGGCATCTTCGCAATCGACTTTTGTGTAGGCGTGGGTGTATTGCCCTGTAGTGAGAGCTGGGGTTGCGGCTTCTGCGGGGTAACGGGGGGATGGTCTTGATGCACGGGAAGGTAGTGTGGGTAGGCCGCCATATATGTCGGATACGCATAGTATCCCGGCGGAGGAATACTTTGTTGAGGAAGGATACGCGTGGGAGTGGGTGTCTCAGTTTTACAAGCCGTGTCCTAATTCACCAAGTGAGTCCGCGTCCTGTAGTGCAAACGAGATAATTCACCTTTCGAGGCTGGGAACTCGCACTGTCCATTGTATGCTCTCGGTAGTACTTGCTTTTCTGGGGTGTAACTGGGACAGGCGCCGCGACAGCCTGCGCCTGTGGAAGGACTATCATCAGTGCTAGCGTTCTCGACGCGTCAAACACGTCCACGCACGTCTGTAAATGTGCTGGGGATCGTTGTACCACTCCCTTCGGCAATCTGAGGAACTTCGTCGCGTGAATGCATGAATGTGTCGAGGCTGACTGGGGGCTGAGAGGCGGTACGACTGGGGGTGGGAGACGGCGGGGGTGCAAACGACTTGGGGATACCTCCAGCGCGTTCGCGTTCCCTCTTGGTCTTGCGCTCCCTACGAGACTGGCGTTGGCGCTCGATGACGGCCTCCATGTTGTCCCTCGGCTGGAGCAGACTTGGGCCACTCTCGAAGGGCTCCGTCTTGACCGGTGTCGCGGGCGGTGAGAGGTCGCGTACCGAGTTCGAGCTCGCACGAGACAATGAGCGCGCAATGGAGATTGAGGAGCTCGACGAACGCGTTCCTGAGCGCAGGTCGGAGGAGGAGCGCGAGCGGTACCCCGCCGGGGCAAAATCGGTACCGCGCGAAGCAATCGTGTCGTTCACGTTCAAAAATTGGCGCATTTCAATGCTCCGCTTGTTGAGGTCTTCTCTGGTCATCCCCATGGACTGTAGAAGCTGGGATATTGGAGAGGCATTGGGATCTGCCATTTGGGAGGAAGGGGACGGTATCAAGAATGGAGCGATTCTGCTTGCACGGCTCTGCCTCAGAAGCTGTCCCAAAACAGGCAACACAGTGGAAGACTCTCGTCTCCCCCCAGAACAAGAGAACGGGTGTCGCAGAGAGAGGAGAGGAGGAGGAAGGAGCAGTAGAGGAGAGGGAGAATCGTCGCAGAGCCCAGCAACGTCGGCGACAACGACGGGGGTGGTGGAAAATCAGCGTGTGGCAAGCCTGACCTCGCTGCCAGCCTGCAACTCCGACATCATTTCTTCGATGACATAGTCAATCTCATAGATGTCCTCATTAACGTTCAATGAATACAACCCATAGGCTAATATATTAGACGCCCCTTGGCGAAGGTTTCAATCCAACGATTGCTTGGGACAACCCTTACTTATGAATGTATATCAGGGAGGTCAATTCATCAGGGGCGCCCTGACTCGGACCTCCTCCAGCCTCACCGTATCCATATCACAAATGCCACCGTCGAACTGCACAATCGCAACGATCAGTGGCTCAAATGAAGCTTGACAACAACGTCGAGGAGAGAACAAGGACAACCAACTCGGGTCGACCCCGGCAAAGGCTAGCGGGTGGTATACCCCTAGGCACACCTTGAGGAAGGCGCATCGGATTCGAGGTCTCTCGAGATACGCCTGTCAGCCTCAATTCAGCGCGCAAGTCAAGTTTCGGATAGAGAGGAACTATGGGCATTGGACCGATTTATCTCACCGCGAATTGCATCGCCCCCCAATCGAGGTGCCAAGAGTCCCGGGCAACAGTAGCACCAGATGGAGCTACACACAGCGAGGGTGTGCGCCAGAATAATGCTAGGAGCTGTACAACCCACCGTTGGATATCTCGGAACACTAGAGAAAATGTGATGTTAACAGACTCTAAGGGGGGCTGAAAGGATCTTGTATTCTTCCATGATTACACACTGAAAGGTACGACAAGCATAGCGCTGGCCGTCATGTTAAATTTAGCACTCCCAAATCATGGCGCGAACTCTGAGGGGGACGTCAGCACTCGTCCTACTAGCCTACGTACACTCTCCCCCCACTCACCGTCTTCGTCCAACAGCGTTCCTTCCTCAACACAAGCAGAAATATACTCGGCTATCACCAAGTGCCTCCGCTTCGGCCTATCCCAAACTCAATGAGCAGTCTGAACCCGACCCAGTGGTGCCACTTACTTGGAAGTGCGGTTCATGAGTTCTGCTCGGCGACTTTCATCCCGATTGTCGATAACGACATGCGTCAGCTTGGGAGCGGTCAGGTCATCTGTTACCTTTCCTCCGTTCTCCGTAATCAGTTTCGAGACTTCCACGAAGCTTAACAGCAACAAAATATTAGCATCTCAACACCCCCTTCTCCCGCCCGAAACACGGACCTTTTCGCAATATCCTTCTCGTGCTTGGTCTGAACAGACATCCCATGCTTGCGAGCATTGTCCGGCGAATCCAAGTAGAAGCATCTTGCGAGGAATCATCAGAAGCTTTCGGTACAATGGCGAGGCGAGGCACCCACAAATGCCTGAAGACAACGTCGGGATCGTACTCCATAGCGTCGTCCGTCTCACCCATCTTGATGTCCTCATCCTGCGCAACCGACTCCGGCATCGAAGCGAGCGTACCAGACTCCCCTTCTGCTTCGTCTTTCTGTACCGAGAACCAATCTTCTAAATCGGGTTCCTCTCCCTCCTCAGGCTCTGCATTATCAGAGTCGTTCTCCGTCTCTGAATCTTCCGGCACTTGAGTCGGTCGGGCGTCGTCTTTCTCCACCTTAAACCATTCAGCAAGCGGGCCACTCATCAGCTCGTCGTCGTCGTTCTCCTCCTGCTTGACCACCGAGGAGGTCAAAGGGCCGGGCTTGTCCTCCCCCGATTCGTCCTCCGTGACGGACTCGTCCCCCTCCTTGATATCGCTACCCACTTCCCGCACATGCTCTTCGTCAGCCTCGTACTCGTCGGTGTTCATTCGGGTTTCAGTAGCATGGAAAAAGTACCTGCATATAGACGTCAGAACGTTACCGCGAATAGACTGTGAGCACTTACTTCTTCTGGAACGGGGCCAGCTCTTCACGCGCAATGGAGTCCTGGACCCATTCCGGCTTGAGAACGTCGACTCTTCCTTTGTCGATGATCAACTTAAGGTCGTACGCTGTAACAATATTAGCGTCCAACAGAACCGACGAATAGACTCCCGGTGGAAACCCACGAGAGGGCGCGAGACGTCAAATGAACGGGGAGGAGCAATTATGGTAGAGTATGGACACTCACGCGTTACGGCACCTCCATAGACAACATACAGATTGGGTTGGTCCCTCGCAATTTGAGCACAAGTACCTCCGTTGGCGTGTATTCTGCGAGGAATCGGGGGTCAGCATTAGGCCAACACCCCGAACGCAAAGGGGTTAGGCAAGCAAGAGTTCTTACTGCTTCATCAAATCCTTCTTGTCCTGGTCACCTGTCTTCGATTTGGGGTCGGACATAACGACTTTGAACCACGTTCACCGGTTAATAACCGTCAACATTGCCATTTAGAAACAGGCTTCCATCGCCTGACTTACCAAACTTCATTCCTTCGAACAGATCGCTTGTTACGGCGACCTTTCGGAGGTTGGGTCCTTGATATTCGGGGAGCATTGTCGCCTGAGGATGAGGTCTATTTAGCCCCTGGGAAACGAAACTGAACTCCGTTGGATGGTCCTCACCTTCTTCGCTGAAGTCGCCGTCTTCCTCTTCTTCGTTGCTAGCCTATTCCCGGAATGAACTACAGTCAAGGTAGATGGGGCCCATTGACCACCCACCCTGTGTTGCTTTCCATTTTACGCTTCCTCTCTCCAGTACGGGCCTCCATGACCGCTATCACACGCGTTCCCGTTAAAATCGTCCAAAGAAAGCCCGAAAAAATGGGAATTGAATTGAATGAACTTACAAGACGCTGTTGCGCAATCGGCGATGGAAAGGTCGTCGCGAATGGACATAGCTCTCGGGAAGCGCAGTGTGCATCCCATGTGGTATTGATCTGTGGTGGGAGAGCATGTATTGGTGTTAGCGGCTCTGTTTCCCAGCAAACAGCCACAGAGCGCACCTGAGGTGGTAATCTCAGCCGCCTTGACCTTCAAAATAAAAGAGCTGAGAGGGGGGAAGGGTCAATCGGAGGAACACCCGTTAACAGGGGTGGGAAACACCAACTCTTCCGGCTCAAGATACACATCGCCCTTGTCGTCGTTGCCTTTCTTCGCGGTCAGCAGGAAACTGGGAGGGTTTTTTGGGTCCCATTCTTTCCATGGTTTGCTTCTCACCCACACGAAGTCGGCGAAGGACAAGCCCGAGCCAACTCGAGCGAAGGTGCTGTACCTAAGCAGACGTCGTGAGCCTGGTGAACCAAGGTAATGCCGCATAAGTCCACTGACTTCGGTTCTTCATCCAGATCAGCTGCCTTTCCACGGTCTTCAAAGACGGCACAGATGAGCCTGGAGATGCCTCCGCCTCGCTTTCCCGTTCCCCAGGCACCACCTGAGAAAACTGGTTTGAGGGAACAAATAGAGTCTTGAGTAATGTAGCGTCTCACCAACGACCAGAAGATCCATTGTCTCCCCCATGTTGTCCTGTAGCCAGTATTAACACAAAACACCACGGTAGGCGCACGCCAAATTAAGACGCACCATATACTCAGGCTTCACTTTGATCCAATCCGCATTCCTCCCATTCAAAACGTACTTGGAGAGGGGATGTTTGATGACTAGCCCCTCTCCTCGAGCTTCCATGACCCGCTCCATCTTATCCCTCACGTCCCTACCGGTCTTCCCTTTGAACTCCGTGACATATTCGATGCGACCCTTGGTCTCTTTGACGCAGTGCTTCATGTTGCGCTTCCGGAACGCTGTGGACTTGTCGAGGAGAGACTGGCCATTGAGGTGGAGCAAGTCGAAGATCATGACTATTGGGAGACGGTAGGCGAAAAGGGAATTGTGTTTGGGCTAAAAAGGCTCACAGCAAGGTCGAGGGTTATTCTCCTTCTTTGACTTATCTGGGAGGGGGTAGGTGAGACGCGGCAGTTCAGCTGAGTGGAAGATACATACCCATTGCTGCCGTTTTCAACGTTCCAAATGGCAGATTGCGCTCTGATATTGGGTCCCATACAAGCATCTCACCGTCCAGGATGATGCTGGAGTGGGCACTATCAGACACAAAGCAGTCGCACCGCGTCGGGTACTTACTCGTCCACCCTTGGGTCGAAAGCCGCATCGATGAAGGGGGTAAGGCTGCCCACACCGACGTGTTTCCCATAGAGATATGTATAATCCTTTCCCTTCCTAGACCAAAGCTCAGCAGAATGTGTGATACAGGAAACACGGCATACCTTGAATAGTATAGGTATTCGTTCCCTCGCTTATGGAGTTGCATCCGCTCTCCATCTAGCTTTTCTTCTATGATAAACTCGTTACCACCCATTTCTTTCACTGTATCTTCAATCTTCTGTGTGGGGCGTTTGCACAACATAGGCAAGAAAGCGTGGAAGAGTTGGATGTTCTTATCCTGGAGAGGGCTTAGGGGGTGGAACCGAGCTCGAGAAAATCTCCATACCTCTGGATTCAAGCGGAACTCGGGGTCCCACAATTCCCAAGCAACCTTCTTGAGGTCTGAGCATGTGTTGTACAGATCCTGGGCGTCGGGATGGAACATAGAGAACACGGTGGTTTCCTTGACGGATATATTCATATCTAGGGATGGCTGTCAAGAGGGCGCGACAAAATAGCCTCACCCAGAAGGCCTCACGCACCTTTGAGGATAATGCGGATGATCCACCGTTGCTCGTCCGCCGTCGAGTTGTTGTATATCTTGCGCAGGACCCGAGACTGAACCTCCCTGTATAGCGGTTACTACGAGCTCAGTCGGATCCCCAATTACTTACTGCTTGCCGCCATTGGTTGAAAGGTCATCCAGTACCTCATTCAACTCGTCGATAGTCAAAGTCCCTTCAATGACTGAGGACCGTTTGCTGACGACCTCGCAGAGGACTTGAGGGAAGTCACCCGAGCTCCTCTGGATTCTATTAGGCATCATGCGCCGTGAGAGCTACTGCTCCACGTACATCTCTTTCTGAAGGTCGCTTCCAGTTCAAAAGGCGAATCGCGTCGGGATCACGCATCCCCAGCGGTATCAGCTTAATGTAAGTCTTTGCCAAGTTCTTCTCCTTGAGGCCATAGACCGCTCTTTCCCTGTCTTTCTGCATGCAGATGAGACGCATCTACGGTCAAGATCCACTCCACTAACCTGAGGCAGCAGCAACCGCAACACAGGATAGAGATCGAATCCCTTCTCCTTGCGCCAATGCTAGCAAAGGTAGCACATTCAAAGCAATATCAACAAAGAGGGGTCGAGTACCCTTACTGTGAACCAAGCCTCAAGCAGCCGCCTGCGTCTGTCGTGCTTTCTTTCGACCGCAAGCTTCTCAAACAATCCAGCCAGCACGCTGAAAGGAGCTGTCCCCACGTTCGCTGGTGGCGGTTTATAGTCTGGTTCCTCCATGGCGTGCTCTTTGGGAGAGCCAGGGGCCGAGGTCGGCGCTGGTGTGGGTTGCATTGGTGTCGATACAAGATTACTTTCAGTGTTCGTTGGTTAATGTCGGGGATCGTTGTGGTTCAAGGCAGAGCGTGGTATGGCGCTCGTCACGCTTGGGCGCTTGTCACGGTCTAGTGACTCGAAATGTCACACGGTCGCGACCGACTCGGACGTCCCTTGTTTCCCTCGACCGACAACGCAGACTGACTGGTTCCCATCGCTAAATAAGGCCATCGACTAGGTATTATGGATGGTTCATAACGGCTGGATATCATATACATATGACCCACCGCCGGCGATCTATTGAAATGTGTTGACGCATTGAGGGCAATTGCAATACATGTTAGTGGAGACAGATGCGACCATCTAGCCAGGAGAGGAACTGATGGTGAGAAATTATTGGACAGTTACTAGCGAGCCAGCTACAAAGCCTGGACTGGGCTTTTGTCCCTTTCGACAGATCCTTCCTACATGAGCGCGTCGACGCGTAATAGGGGCTAACCGTCCCAAAGCGGCCACTGACCCCTATCGTCTTGACAACGATGCTCCATTCCCTGGCCAGGGCCCTATGTTCGCATGCCGTCTCACTATTTTGCCCCCATTACTTGTGGTGTATCTCGGAATGCTGCAATCGTCATAGATGAAGTCACTCTTATCCCCCGTGTTTTCTACTGTACCCGCTCCCTACCAAGCTCGACAAAACCTCGGGACCTGCAGGACCTGCATAGTGGATCCTTAGCGGGATATGGGGCCCCAGACAAAACGATAGAAAATGCAGGGGGGTTGTATATAGTTGCATGATCTTTCCCTTCCGCTCATACTTCCCTACAGGTTGAACTCTGAACTCTGAACTGCTTTACCTGGCCCTGGATCATGACCGAGTCTATGAACTATGTCAACCTCAACGTCGTCTGCCCGCCCGGGTCTGATTCAAAATCAGTACCTTCAGTTCAAGTGTACTCCCCAGCGTACCAACCTCAATCGAAAAGTATGGGCGTCCCGACCTTTTCCAGGCAACTTCTGATATCCCGTTCCCGTTCCCAGTGGTGAAGCACCGGCCCCAACCCCGGTCGCTCGAGTCAACGCTGGACATTAACCAGCACAAAGACACTATGTACGTGCAGGCTTCGACCTGGCAAGAGGTTCGACTCAAAGGTGTTGTGTACAGAGAACGGATCGCCAAGGTCTTCGCCTGACCGATGCTAACGTACTGGTACGGTCCCCTCGACGCACAGCCTCACGCGCACGTCTTACGCTTTGACCTCGCAAACCCTATCACTGGAGACCCCTATAATTCTTATTTTCAGCATGTAATACCTACACGATTACCCTGTCGCATTGTACAATATCTCACTCCAGGTAGCATCGTCATGCTTAGACACCGGAAAATCATCGTCGGCCCAGGCGCCCAAGTTTCTCAAGAGTCGGGTATTCACACTGTGCTTCATTCATTGTGTAAGAAAAAAGAAAACAAGGAGGGTGTACGGAGGTGCATATGCAAGCACGACGTAAGCGGCTCGATGGTTGCAAAGAAGCCCGACGAGGAATGGAAGCAAAAGACAACGGAAAGAAAGAAAGAAACAACTCTTCATCAAGAAGAAAACACTCGTGGATAGCCTCAAGCGTGCCAAATCATCAGCATCTCAGCTCAGCCAGAGATCCCACCAGTCGCACCGGTAGCCTGGATACGGGCGAGAGCATCTGCCTGGGTTGTGCAAGTGATCGAGGTTCCTGGGGAGTTGACGAGAGGAAGTGCGGCACAGACCAAGCCGCCTGCGCATCCAGTAACAACGAACTTGCCACCGACGCACTGGGCGAAGCCACCATCTACACAGGCATTCTCTCCGGCTAAAGGGTAAAAGTGGTCAGTGAATCGAGGATACGGACGATGAAGCAGAGCAAAACCCACCTTGGCACGCCGAGTCAGCGGTGAGGCCCTCGAACTTCTTGTTCAACGCCTGGGCGGTCTGTCCGTTCGCGAGCTTGAAGCCTCCAGCGCCAGTGGAAGGTACAGAGGTGGCGGTGGGGGCAGCGACTGTTGAAGCAGAGGCGGTCTCAGAGGGGAGGATGGTGGCAACAGTGGCACTGGACTCGGGCTCGGGAATATCTTGGCCGCCATTCCCGCCGTTGGTAGCACCAGATCCAGTCAGGCCACCAGCCGCACCCGTCCTCGCAATTCTGTCCTCCGCGTCAGCCGTGGTGGTGCAGGTGACTGAAGTTCCGCGAGAGTTAACGAGAGGGAGAGCCGCGCAGATGAGGCCTCCACCGCATTGGATGGTCACAAAATTGCCGTCGGCGCATTGAGCGAAGGCATTACCAACGCAGGCAATCTCACCAGCAGTGCAAGCGGAACCCTCGGCCAGGGTAGCGAACTTGGCGTTCAACTCTTGTGCTGCTTGACCGTTAGCGAGAGCGAAACCCCCGTTCCCGCCACCTGCAGAGGTCTGGGTGGGAGGGGCCTGGGCAGTAGATGTGGCAGGTGCAGCAGTGGTCGAGTCGTCAACGGTGGAAGTGGACGCTGGGGGTGCGGGTGCAGGCGCTTGGGGAGCGGAACCACCGTTGCCGGGATTTTGGACTTGGTCCACCAACTGCGAGCCGTCGGCGATAGGGCCGGAGGTGTTGGCAGGGCAGGAGCCTAAAGGATTCACAGGGGCGTCCAATCCGAAGGGGATCGTGCCCGGTTGTCCGAGAGTAGCACCACCGTTGAACTTCTCCTGGTTGGCACCAGCGAATTGGCATTGGAAAAGACCGTTGAGCTCGGCGTTCTTGGGAGCCTTTTGACAATAAGGCGTTGCGATGGAGTTGGGCTAAATGAACATGGTGAATGTTAGCCTTTGTGACCAAAAGACAAAGTGAAGAGGTCCTCACAGTATTCCTAGGCTGCTGGACGAAGATCTGGGTGAGCCTGATCATCTCAGCCTCGTTCCCAAGTTGCTTGGCCAGGTCAATCATCGCATCGCCCGAGTCTTGCTGCTCACAGGGACCGGCACCAGCCAAAAGAGTACTGAACGCTGTGACTGAAATAGGGTTGCAACGTTCTCCGCCTCCCGCAGCACGCTGTGATGAATGAGATATTAATACGGATTGGGATTCTAGAATATAATATGGACGTACGCATGCCTGCTCCCACTTCTGGGTCGCAGCAGAGATTGACTGGGCAATACGCCTTTCGAGGGGAGCAGCTTGAACTGAAGCGGCAGCCAGGCCAGCCAAAAGGATGGAAAACTTGACCATCTTGAATGAAATGAACGTGAAGTTGTTTTTTGAGGGATAGGACAGTGCTGGACTGTGTTACGAAGGCGAAGAAAAGAATAAGAGGGCGAAGTCTGAGCACCGGGCTGAAAGAGAAAAAGAGAAGGAGAATGAAGCACAGGGCAAGGTGAGGAAGAAGATAGGGAATCAGAGAAGATGGTTTATATACCTACTCGGATCGGACACAATGGGTGCCGTGCCACAATGAGCCTGGGTGGCACTTCCCGCTTCACAACCAGGATCACCGAGGTTGGATGAATGCACAATGGTCATGGCCGGACAAGACGCCTCCAATGAGGTCACCCAGGAAACCCCGATTCAAAGCGTTTTGTCGTTAATGCTTCGAAAAGGTCAACACCAATCCGATGGCCCGGCATTGGACAAACGCGTTTGCTTCGGTCTGCCAGTTGCTGGTCCATGGTGTGGCTCAAAGCAATTAGCCGAGGGGCCTGCGATCACACTGCGCGGGCTGCTTCGCGACCGAGAGGACCACGGCGAACACGAAAAGGTCCAGTTTCGTAGCAACAAACAGGTTGAGAACAGAGAACAAGGCTATAAGCAGAGGAGAGTGAGAAGAGACCGCGCCAGACCACAAGGACGGGGCGCCATATGATACACCAGGTCACGCGTTGATTGTGGTGGGGAGGGATCAGTGATGTTCTGCCAATTGACAAGTCTAATCACCTTGGCCAGGGCCAATTCTGTCGGATTTGAATTGGAAAGTGCAAGGCCAAGGGGACAACACGGACTCTCTCCCCACAATGACATACAGGCTTATACACCCGACTCGAAAAGATGGAGGTACAGGCTCAACATCTTTCCATTCTCCCCTGGGCTCGTGCTCGACGCTCTGGTCCCCGCTACTTGGCTTGGTACGTGTTCGGCGGATGCTTGAATATACAGTGCGGTCTGATGTGTACCAGCTCTTTTTATAGCCCCTGAGGCGGTTCTGAACCTCATTCCGTCTTTTCTGCACCATGAAGAACATAACGGTGGATGATACCGCTGCCAGCAACGTTACCCTCATCCCAACTGCCTGTAACGGGACTGGATGGCAATTCGAACGTGACCGCGGGTTCGAGGGGTCGGGGTACAGATGGTGTGCTTCACCTGAAGGTCCCAAGGCTAGCTTCACGTTTAGAGGTGGGTATCAAGTCCTCCTCTTCTCAACTCACTAACCTCACATCGCAACATAGGCGTCGCCATCTACTATTCATGCCCCAGCTTCACTGGTGAATCCATGCGATTTGTCTTGGATGGTGGAAGCCCAGAGAACGTCAACCTCTCGAGCTCGTTGAGTCCCGATCTTCGGCCAGATTCCTCCATCGTCTGGTGGAAGACCGGGCTTGACTTCAAGAACCATACACTGGAGATCGCGCCTGGGGAGAATTCCACAAGGGTCTACCTGGATGCGTTTGTGTACGTCCTCAGCATCCTACCATCGCTTCCCACATCTTTTAACGGCAAACCGCTTCTCGTAGCTATACGACCCTCGAGGCACAGGAAATTGCATCTCTTGTAGGCGCCAAGCCAAGCGCCTCCGCTGTCTCTGCACAAACCGCCGACCCGGAACGTGTGGCCAACCGTGCCCCCATCGCCGTCTTCTCCGTTGTCGGCTTCCTCGTCTTCGCCATCTTCCTTCTCATCTCATTCAACCTGTACCGGGTGTCCAAGGCCCGCCGCGCACAGTACAGCTGGAAAGTCCCAGTTCCCCCTCTACATCAAAGCGTAGATCTAGCCGCCAGCATGGGCGGTGTCGCGAAACAGGCAGATTCGGTTCACTTCAACGGCGGCCATGAATCCAGCCTCGGGCATACGGCATCTGCCTACCAATCTCCTCAACCATCGTACAGCACTCGGCCACTACCCGCTGCCCCAGGGCATCCGACCCGACAGTCAGAGGATGAGCCATCATTTGATAGGGAGTCCCCTTTTGTGGCGGCCACAGATCTGAAGACGAGGCGGATGGACTCTCTGCGCGAAGAAGGAACTTATCCCCCTCGCCAAAATTCGACCAGGACCGATGCATCCTATTCAAGCCCCTCGAGATTTGAGCCCAATCGCCGGCCTCGGGGTTGAACGTTGAACGTTGAGTATTTATTGCATATCTTACTTCGGCCTTTCGCATACCCTCAAACTATACCCCGCTTTGATATCCCCCTAAAATTCGCATTCTTGTTCGACCTTCCATCACACGGCCCCAGCTGGAGTGGATGTGCAGATCCATTGATTTCTTCATGAATCGGGCTGATTTCGACCCCGGTCCCCGTCGATCCTGAGTCTACTCCTTCATCATCGGAGGCGTAAACAGGCGCCTGGCCTCCACTCAACATTCGTTTAATCCTCATACAAGCACCTCGCCATGGTCGTCTTTTCTCCCTCCACCATGATCCAGGTTACTGGGTTCGCGGAATCCACATATCATACAAACCATAGTAGTTAGTGTGCCCTCTACAAATATAGTATGAATAGATCTACCTACCCTACCTATTAGAACATTAGTATCTCGTCATATGCACATGCACACGTCTAGTAGGAATGATCGTTACGGTGCCACTCCATGAGGGGAAGCCCCAAAATCACCACCCACCGCAGCCCACTACTCACGCAGTGTCAAGTCGGAACCACAAGGGGATTAGTCGCCAGATTTTCTCCCTCTCCCGCGCGGCCCAAGCCTCCAGGCTCTTCGCACATGCTTTACATTCCGAAATCTCGGCACTCTTCAACTGTCCAAGCTCCTCCGCGACGTACAACGGGTCATAACAACCTCGTTCTCGATCAAACATATAGTGCTGAGTCGCCAGCTCAACTAACTCAGTAAAGTCTTTCCTACATGCGGCTGCGGAAACGCATACCGCTCCGGAAGACGACGACCGCCGGAGTAGACTGAACTGCCCCGACATATGTGGTTGTCCGGTCTGACGAATGTGGTGACCGTTGCCCATCGCCTGAATCATGCTCGTTATCATCTGTTGCGTGTGCTCCTTGCCAACACACAGTCGGTTCGTGTCGGCGGTGGATAGGGGAGGCGTCTCGTAGGGAGGAGAACGGTAGAGCGGGTCATCTTCGTGGGGCTCGAAGATCTGCGAATAGGAATAGCGCGAAAGGTCGTAGAAGGCAGACAAGAGAAGGGAAGGAGCGTCGACTTCTCGCGCGAGGTTAATCACAGCCTACGGACAGATAAAGGTCGAGTATCAGCGATCAACGAAAGGTGGGTTTGTAGAGGGGACTGACAAAAGGATGAGGGTATCGGCGGGCAGCTGGGACGAGAAACTCGATCTCGTAACTCCGAGCAAGATCTTCCCTCAGATCCCATGCTTTCAACGTCGATGGCCAGGCGGTGCTGAGATGGGTTAATGCCATCTCCCTCAGCTCGTCGATGATGTACTTGGTAGCCAATCGCAAGATTCCCGAGACCACCCGGAAGTCATCATCGTTGTTGTCCCCAAAGGCGCTGTAAAGCCGTATCATGATCAGCCGCATGCGCTGAGGGTATCAGGCAGAAACACGTACGGGCCAATATCGTAGAGCGCGTTCAAGAGATTCGCGACATCTTCTGCCCTATCGAAGAGGGTGATAACGGGAATGAGCTGGGGGCTGTGGCGCATGATGCTCCCCTCTATCACGAGCGAATCCGACTGGCCATTGCCCCCAGAAGGCTGGGGAATTGTGAACATATCCTTGAAGAATTCGCTATGGCGTTCTAGAACGGACATGTGCACACAGAAAAGGGTGTTCTCCACACGACAGACTACGCTGCCGTCGTCAAACCATAGTCCTTTGTGCCGTTGTAACCGCACGCCGGTGTGGGTATCGAGGATGGAGGCCTTTCCGAGCTCGTCCTTATCGCCGTATTTGAGGCTCGAGAACTGGGTTTCGGGTGGGTTGAGTGTCGCCATCGACCGCGTGGACCTGGCTCTTCGTGAATGTTGGGACTGGGATACGAAAGAAGCTAAAGTGGAAGAAGAGCGTGCGGGGCGCAACCCTGTGGCGAGTTTAGTTTGTTGCCCATTCAAGATATGGATGGCACCGGCTGCATTGCCTGCACTGGCGCCGCTGCTGGTGCTGGATCTTGGGTGTCCCTCGGAGGTATCGTCCATTTCGTACATGAACGTTGTGTTCAAGGATGGATGCTGCTTTCACAGAACACGACGCGGTTAGAGCGCCAATCCCGGGCCAGTGCAGAGGACCCCCCATTATGCTGAGCTATGTTCGATCCAAAATCGCCATTTTCGGCCATTTTCGCACCTCCATTTCAGGCCGGCTTCCGTCCGCATTGGGATCGGGGGTACCATTTTTTGCCCATTTTCGTCCGCACCGCGGATGATACCTCCCAGGGCGCTTATCCGTCCGCACGGGCCCAAAAATCGCGTTCAAAGCAGATTCAGGGTATTAAAATAGGTAGATACTGTACTATATCACACAACGACCAAGTATAAAGGCTGAAACTTCGAAATAATGGTGGAGGAAGGGAGGGGTAATGAAACGAGCTGCAACCACACGGTCGCTCTAATCTCGCTTGCGGTTCACAACCCAAATGCTATCGTCCGACCATCTCCAAAAGACGAAATTTAGGCACTGGAGGGCACTGGGCGGCACTCCAGAGTGATCCCCTCAAAAATGGTGACGACGGTGAGGCCCGCCCAGGTTGCCTAGGCCCGTTCCTCGCCCTCAGATTTCGTCCGCATGGGATCGGACATCGCTACCGACTAGGGTTGTTTCGCCGCACAAAAGATCGGACCTGCGTGCCAAATTTTTCATTTTCGTCCGCACAAAAATCGGACCTGGGGGGTCCAATTGGGGCCATTTTCGTCCGCACTGGGATCGGACCTACATAGGGATAATGGGGGGTCCTCAGTGCAGATGATGGCACCCAAAAGGGGTATGTTGAGCGTTTCTCCGAGCTCAGACTGTGACCACCACCATCCTTCTTCGTCGCTGTCGACGAGCTTCGCGCCCCACGATGCGGACTATCTGCCTGGAACAACCATCTCTGCCTCTGACCTCGCTCTTCAGGGCGGCTAGCTTCCATGATTCCGAAGCTTGAGTCCATCAGGCCAGACCAGGTAAGCTCACCCTTTGGCCTCCCAGCAACGGGCCAAATCTAGAGTTAGCCTCCTCAGAAGAGCCTTGAGGAATTTCATGGTCGGCACGTATGGCGACAAATTCGATCCTCTCCCTTGCCCCAGGGCCATCGGCTAGTTTATTCTCCGGATCTGCAGGACTACATCGCGCGTCCCAAAAGAGACTTCCTCGAGCAGAATGAACTTCCCTGTGTTATATTAATATATCCAAGGTTCAGCCCGGCTTCTGAGGGGAGTCAGGAGAAGTGGCATGTCACCGTTCCTATATAGACGTGGTCAGTCTGTGCTGGCTGGAAAGACAGCCCCTCTTGCTGGCATGGTTTCCCCTAAACTCACACTCGGGCCTCGTTGCCAGGCGGCGCTCCTGTCCCTCCTCCTCATATCGTCTCTGACCCTCTTCTCTCGTTCCCCTGGAACACACCTCACGGTTTTGACATCTCCTCTATCCTCTCACCGGTTGTCACCATGGACTACGGAAGCCAAGACCTACGCTGCGAAGGCTCGCGAGTATTCATCCGTGGGGAAGGCAAAGCACTCCCCTCGCGCAGTCGTGTCTCCGGACATGGTCGTCATTTACAACCGTCGAGTGTCATCGATACTTAACCATATGGACGCTCGTACGGTCCGCAATATTTCTTCCTGGTAGGCACTCGATCAAACTCTAGGCGTTTGCCCCGCGGCAGTACTAATAGACACCTCCGGCGGCATCGCCATCGCACCACCTATAGGTTAAGCTCCCTCGATGTCAACGGCAGATGGCCAGATTCGCAGGTCGATTATACGACCGGGTGCGAAGCGCGGCGCGCCAACTGGCCTGCCCAAGAGCATTGGCAACGCGTTCGTAAGTCGCCTCCCATCTTGACGCCAGTGGTCAGTCGTTCACTCAGTTGGTTGTGCTCTTTGGTACTTGGCGGATATTAGTGGTTATGGCGGGAGCATGGCATGGTGGACTTGATAACGCTTCGCAATGGGTGAACAGCAACAACCTCCGGAATGCCACAGGCCGTGCTATGGCCTATTGGTTTAACAGGGATTTTGGGAACCAAGTCGCATGCTTGGACAGTGGCGGGACTGCTTCTTGTCCCTGCGATAACCCACAAAATCAATTATGGTGAGCTTGAATCCCAATTCTTCCGACCATACCCCATCTAATGTATTTATGTTAGGAACACGAACTGGTACTCCAATGTGCGACTGCAACGTTGCATCTCAGAGCTTTCGGGGCATTCGACTCACTGTCCGTTACCCAGATCATCCTTATCCCGTCTCTCGTGGGGCAATCATGCCTTCTTTTAAACTCCTCCCTCTCACAATTCGAAGCATCACAATGTGGGCTAATAACGACACGCTCCTACGACACGTTCGGCAGACGGCTATCCGGGGTGACTTTAACTGGGGCAAACACTTTGGATGTGGGGAAAATCAGCGTGGACGCCGGTTTGTTGACGAATAATCCTGATGTTTTGTGGGATGCCTATCGTCGAGTCCACGATGAACTGAGCATTAGGAACGAAGTGAAGGCTGATGGAATACGCGCTGACGGGTCCTTCGGTAAGTGAGATGCACCCCAGCCAAACCCATCCGCCGACCTGACCCTGGTTTAGGGCAGCACTCTGGGGTTCTCTACAACGGAAACTACGGTAAGGTCTCACCCAGCATCTCCCACTCTCATATCTGACTCGCATGCCTTGTATAATAGGCAAGGACTAGTGCGTAACTACACCGTTTGCTTCTTGACATAGTCGTGACTGACATACCCTTGTAGCACCAACGCTGCCCTTGAATTAGAGATCGCATCCGGCGGGACGCAGTATTCAGCGAACCCAACCGCAAAAGGTGCCTTGGAAGTACTGTTTGAAGGACACAAGTGGATGATCTACACCAACTCACTGACCAAGGTCAAGCACTTCGACTTCGTGAGTGTCCTGTTCGTGCAAAGCCGCCCGCAGCGAGTTAATCCTACTGTCACTTTAGTCTGCTATTGGAAGAATGATCACGTTTCCCGTCGTTGATAAGCAGTATGTCCATCGATTGCTTCGGTTGCACAGGTGCTCCTTACTGATCCTCTTTACTGGCAGAGCAAGCTCGGGCATCCAGATCGACCTTTCCACTGTTCTGGAACTCGGGACTCTATGGTCCTCCACTCCAATCACCAATTTTGCTAATCAGCTGCTGCCAGACGCAGCTAACGCCAATTCCGGAAACATTATTGGCAACCGTATGTTCTACGCAAATGACTACATGGTGAGCGCCCTGTGAAGTGCGGTAAGGCCAAAAGTTCACATTTACTCGGACAGGTCCAGCGCGGTCGTAACTATGTCTCGACTCTTAAAATGTATTCCAAACGTACGGTCAATACCGAGTGTGTTAACTCCCAGAACGTACGGGGGCTCGTGGTTCTTCATCCACAGCGCATGTCTAACCCCTTCGTTCTCAGGGGAAAGGATTTCACCTCTCCGACGGCACCCTATACACTTACCTCAGGGGTGACGAATATGAAGATATTTCCGCTGCATGGGACTGGGACCTCATCCCAGGTACCACCGTCGATTACCAACAAACGCCCCTCACATGCGACAAGGCCTCCTTCACTGGTGTCGAAACCTTCGTGGGAGGTGTGTCCGATGGAAATTCGGGCGTTGCGGCAATGCGGTACAAGAACCCTTACACAGGCGCTTTGCAATGGCAGAAAACGTGGTTCCTCCTCGAATCGGGAGTGTACCGCGTAATGGTGAACATCATCTCCCCCACAGCCAACTCTAGTGCCCTGCCCGTGTATTCCGTCCTTGACCAGAAGAAGACGCTAGGCCCGACTCTGGTGAACGGCGCGGCACTCTCCTACCCGAACTCAACGGAGTCCACCTTCACCTTGCCCGGGTCAACCTCCCTTTGGCACGCCAACGTTGGATACACCTTCGCACCCAACATGCCTGCGACGCTAAACGTGAGACGAGGTCCACGCAGGGGAGATTGGTCTACCATCGGCACCTCCACCCAGCCACCCTTCACCGTCGACTTGTGGGCGGCTTGGTTGCAGCACCGACCCACAGCCCTCAATACACCACTGGAGTACTCCATATACCCCGGGTTGCCCACCTACAACGACTTCGTATCGAAGCAGAAGGATAGCGAAACCACGATTATAACACTTGAGAATTCGCTCAACACGTCTGCGATATTTGACAGGGGAACGAACAACATCATGGGGGTATTTTGGAGTGCGGGGACCATCTCGGGAATCGAGATGCCTTCTGGGATAGCACAGTTGACGATTACGACCTATTCCGCGATGGCTTTGATTATCTCGCTGGACACTGGGGTAATCACCGTCTCAGACCCCGGCCAGACTCGAAATACCTCGAGCGTAAGGATCGCGTACGGGAGCCAAGGGAAGCTACCCACCTGGTGGACGGGGGCTGGGAGAGGTAAAACTGTGGGTGTGGTGTTTGTCAAGGGCGGGCTTGGAGGGAGCGGTGTAACGGTGCAAATATGAGAGGAAAGATTCTACTCAGGTTGGATATCTTCGACCATAGTGCCAGTGCTGTCTAATACCTCTGATAATAAATACCACAAGGTATTTTACCTGGTACGACCTAAGCACTGATACCTGACGCTTGTATCTCGGCCTCTGATACTGGTTCGGGTATAGGAGCCCCTGCGCCCTTGGCTGCATCGCCGACCTCCTTGCCAGCCTCTACAAGCAACTCCTTCAAATACTCTGCTTCCTTGACCAACTGCTTTGCAGCCTCTTCTCCCTTTTTCACCGGTTCGTTCAACAGAGAAGGCTTCGCGCTCAGTTCGCTCATGGCTTCGTTCACGACCTGACTCCAGGTCTTGCCCTCCTTTTTCAGTTCAGCGACCAACTCGTCCTTGATGCGGCGAGGGGTGCCAACTCCCTCGTATCCGAAGCTGGTGTAGAGCTGGACGAGAGAGGCGCCTGCTTTGGCAAACTCTAGAGCATCGGCGCCGGTAGAGATGCCGCCACACCCAATGAGGGGGATGGAGGCTGGGAGATGTTGGCGCAAGGTCTTCAGTGCCTTCAGTGAATAGGGCTTGACGGGTGTGCCTGACAGGCCGCCAACTTCCTGTTTGTTTGCTTCGGAAGGCGAACTATATCAGCTGAGAACCTTGACTTGACCGAAGAACATACCACTGATGAGGTGCTTCGGCCGTTGGATGGTGGTGTTGCTCACGATGACGCCGTCAATCTTGGCCCTTTGGACGACATCAGCAATGTCGATTAATTGGTCTTCGTCCAGGTCTGGTGCGAGCTTGAGCACAAGCTTTGGCTGTCTCGAGGTGATGGGTGAAGGGGGAAGTTCATCTCGTGCTTGTCTGACACCGGCCAAGAGGACCTCAAGGTGGTCCTTGTTCTGTAAACCGCTGCACTACATAAATAGCACGTCGCGTGTAGGGGCACACGGCACCTACCGAAGGCCTGGGGTATTGGGACTCGAGACGTTAATGACAAGGACATCGGAGAGGGGACCAAAGGTCTTGACACCGGAGATAAAATCTTCAATGGAATCCGCAGGTGAGTCCTTGTTCTTTCCGAGATTCACTGCGAGGATGTCTCCTGGTCGTAGGGAGGCGCGTTCGGGATTGGTGCCCCACTTGGGTAGGCGTTCGCGAAGTCGTTGGAGGACAAAGGCAGCCCCTTGGGAAGGGAAACCGTATCGGTTGATGATGGCGTTGTCCTCCTCCAGGCGAAAGACTCGAGGTTTGGGATTCCCGGCCTGTCAGGAGTTGGCCGGTTGAGTATAGGGACGTTCCGGGAGTCGACGCAACAGACCTGAGGCTTGGGAGTCACACTTCCAATCTCTACCCAGCCGAACCCAAGGTCAAAGAGTCCTACAATGAAACGGTTTGAACAGTCAGCTCGCGAAACAAAGACATTACTCACCGTCAATGGCTTCCCCGTCCTTGTCAAATCCAGCAGCCATACCAATCGGGTTGTCCACCGCCTCGCCCCAGATCTGTACACAACACTTGTCAATCGACCCCTTGCTCTCGCCCAAATGCTCCTAACCTCGCTATGGATAACCGCATCGTCCTCCCCCCCGTCCTTCGCCGCAACACCATACTTCAAGGCCTTGACGGCGATCTTGTGTCCGGTTTCCGCGTCTGTCAAAGCACGTAGGGTCGGGGTCAAGACGTAGCGATGGATGGCTGAACGAGAGTCGAAGTAGTAGATGCTGAAGAGGCCAACGCCGGCGGCGAAGGCGGCGCCATAGAGGATGTTTCGAGCAGAGGAACTGGTCGCTTGTGTTGATGCGAAACGCGCCGAGGTTGCACGGCCGAGAGGGGTGCCTGGTGGTCGCCTTACCAGCAAGCGTACCGAACTACGTTGAATGAGCGACATGTCAGCGCCGAGGGCAAGGGTGGGGTCCAATGCTTCAAAGCGTAGCGTTGCCTCGCGTCGGTGTTCAAGTTCTCGGAGTCTATTTGCTCCATATTTGCACGTATGGGGCCAAATAACACCTCGACCCTCGCTGGTCTACCGCGGATGCTTGGAGGAACTCGGGAAGTGGACCGAGGGACCTCGGAATATGCGAGTTTGTGAGGATATAACCCGATGAATGAATGCTAACTACCCAGGGATCACCCACGACCCAACAGGCACATTACCCAAGAGCGTGCAAACGGGCCCACCGCAGGGAGCGCTTTTGTGCGCCGCATTGAGGGTGGTTAGGCCAATTAAATTACCGCGGAGAATGACTCCATTACGCTCCCTCCAGTTTACTCTTGCTGTGGGCATGATTTGACCCCAACTCCTTATATTGCCACCAATCTTCCGGAATTGCGTGCAAAGGCCGTCTTCGTGACTTTGATAGGATCCAGACCCCGTTATATAGGCGCTTAACCAAAGTGACAAACAGGTGGCTAGCACCGAGACAGGTAGGTAGCGATGGAGAGCTAGCTATTAAAGCGTAGCGGCATAAATTATTCAGCGAGTGGCTGCCGTGGGACGAATGCGATGTAAGGTAGTAGGTGAAGAAGGGGTCAAGCGACGCGAAACCAAGTGAAGTAAAAGTGTAGCCGGGGCACCAGCCCTCTGCGCAACCCGTCCGTCAATTCGCTCCAGATCTATACCGCCAGGATAGCTAGAAAGACGAATCGACCAGGGTATACGTTCCTGCGGACGACGAGAACGATAGGTCGCTGTCCATTTCGAAGGAGCCACGGGACGCGTGGATTGGGAATTCGACTTTTTCAAACCCAGGGGGTAGGTACGAGATTCGGCGAGCATTTGGGGACGGCTTGCACTGACTCAGGCGTTTCCAAAAGAGAACGACAGCCCTGGAGAAAGACCTCTTCGTTTGCGATCTCTCCTGTTTCTTGAAAGAGATGCTGGGGGGTCTAGGACTACGCAGGGGTGGAGGGCGAGTGAGTTTCCGACGCGGCGTCCTGGTAGAGAGTCAGCTCCTTCCTGATCGTGAATGGCGACTCTAATGCATACTTACCGTGGAGGCTCGGGTAGGTGTTTGCTCTTCATAGGGCCCATAGGCGCCGACAGCTTGAGCAACGGTGCGTTTTTGACGAGGCGTCCATTGCGCGTGCGGTGACGAGTGAAATTCTTCTTGGGAGTCTCTGGCGCGCACAACATGGGAGTAGATCGACCAGCGAGGGGGTTAGTGGGCTGGAGCTTATGTATGGTCTCCGCTTGTATGGCTTGTCTTCCCAATTATGCCTTGAATGCCAGTGGCATGACAATCATGTTTCCCTGCTTTGTTTTATGCATGAAAGTCCCGACGCTAGAAACGGCGAATGGGAGACCATTCTTGGCTTTGGGCGTCGCATGGCTGCCATGACGCATGAGTCAAGTTGAAGTGATGGAGGCAATTAAGGCGCGTGGCAGACGCGCGCAGGCTATATCAGGCAACTGGTGATGATCGGCCAACTCCGACCAAAAAATTTGTCTTTGCCGAGGTGATAATTAGCTCTGTTCTCTACCCTTCACCTACCTCTCCTCCTCCCTTCCGCCGCCATCATGGACCCACAGGCCGTACGTCCACTCCTCGTCGTACACAGCGAGTTCGCATTTCTTATCGTTGCCTCGATCTTTCACAGCTTCAAAAACTTCACGAACTCCTCCTTCAATCAACGTCCAATGATACCAACCTGGTCAAGGCCGTACGTCGTGCCACTCCTCCAGAGATTTCGGAATATTCAATTTCAGGTTACAGGCCACTGCCCAGCTGAACCAGGAGTTCTACAAGCAGGCTCAATGTATCGCTGGTCTCGCTCAGATCATCGGCAACTCCCCTGAGCAAGCTGTTCGTACTCGATATCTCTGTCAACTTGTAGTGGTAGTCTCATCTGTCTCTTAGGTTCGACAATTGGCCGCCGTCGAACTCCGAAAACGTGTCTCTCAAAACAGCGGAAACCTCTGGACGATCCTTGACCAGAGTTCCAGGGCAGAGATCAAGACCCAGCTGCCAAATCTCATCGTCAAGGAATCAAAGTATGTGCCTTCACCGCCTCTCCCATGCACTCAAATTTACGTGTACCTGTCTAGTAAACTCGTTCGCAACTCGGCTGCTCGCGTTATCGCCGCCATCGCAGGCATCGAAATGTCAATGGGAACATGGCCCGAGCTCTTCCCCTTCCTCCAATCAACTTGTGCATCCCCCGAAGTGGTGCATCGCGAAGTCGGCTCCTTCATCCTGTTTGCCGTTCTGGAGAGTATAGTCGAAGGGTTCCAGTTGAACGACCTCTACAACATCCTCGGCCAACTCGTCAATGACCCCGCCAGCATCGAAGTTAGGATTACCGCTGTCCGGTGCGTTTGATTCGGGCTACTGCCATACTTCCTTTCTTATCTAATCGCGGGATTCTATAGCGCCCTCGGTGTCATCGCGCAGTTCATCGACTCTGATGACAAGGACAGCTTGGTGCGTTTCTAGCTGTCGCCAGTCTCCTCGGCTTCATCTCATACCGCGAACTCTAGGCCACCTTCCGCGCCATCCTTCCTTCCGTATTCAAGGTCATCCACGAATCCGTGGCCACTGGAAACGAGGCCGGTGCCAGGCATCTGTTTGATGTTTTGGAGACCCTCTTGATTCTGGTGTGTGAAGCAAGATGTTTTGACGCGTCCCAGCTGCTTATTCTCCTACTTTTCCAGGAAGTTCCTATTCTCGGAAAGAACATCCCCGACCTTGTCCAATTCCTCCTCCAATGCGGAGCTGATACCTCCTATGACCCCGAGCTGAGGGTCTTGGCCCTGAACGCCCTTAACTGGACCGTTCAATAGTATGTGCCTCCGCTCCTCGGCCTAGCTATGTATCCTCATCACTTTCAACAGCAAAAAGTCAAAGGTCCAGGGTCTTGGCCTCGCCGCCTCCATTCTCGAAGGCTTGATGCCCGTTACCACTGAAGCCGAGCCCGAAGACATTGACGACGACGCTCCTTCCCGAGTGAGTCCCCTTCTCCGGTGCCAGTGCGCGTTGAAGCCTCATTCGTTTTATAACAGTCTGCCCTCCGGATAATCGATGGCCTTGCTACGAATCTTCCTCCCGACCAAGTCTTCGTTCCTCTGCGCAACCTCATCCTCAAGTTCTTCCAATCTCCCGACCCCACTCACCGTCGCGGCGCCATGCTGGCTCTCGGCGTTTCCGTGGAGGGCTGCAGCGAGTTCATGACCCCCCTCATGGACCAAATCTGGCCGTTCATCGAAGTTGGTCTCCAGGATACCGACGGCTCCGTCAGGAAGGCCGCTTGCATTGCTGTAAGCTGCCTCTGCGAGTGGCTCGAGGAGCCTTGCACCACCAAGCACCAGGTTCTCATGCCACGCATCATGGCCCTGGTCAACGACCCCGTCACCCAAAAGTCGGCCTGCACTGCTCTCGATGCCCTCTTGGAGATTCTCCACGACCACATTGACCAGTACTTGCAGCTCATCATGGAGCAGCTCGCTGGCTTGCTGCAAACCGCCCCCATCTCCGTCAAGGCTGTTGTCACCGGTGCTATCGGCAGCGCTGCTCACGCCTCCAAGGATCGCTTCGTCCCCTACTTCCAGCAGACCATCACTGTCCTGGCTCAGTTTTTGACTCTTACTGAGGAAGGTGAGGAGACCGAGCTTCGTGGCATTACCATGGACGCCATTGGTACCTTCGCTGAGGCTGTTGGGAAGGACAACTTCAGGCCTTACTTCCCCGAAATGATGACCCAGGCCTTCAACGGTCTCGAGATGGGCCGCCCAAGGTTGAGGGAATGCAGCTTCCTCTTTTTCGGCGTAATGGCTCAGGTTTTCGGCGAGGAGTTCGCGCCTTACCTCCCTCGAGTCGTTCCCGCCCTGATCGAGAGCTGCAAGCAGCTTGAGCAGGGTGAGCAGCAGACCTCGGATCTCATTGCTAGCGCTGCCCAGGCCTTCTCGTCCGGTGCCTCCCCCTCCGACGCCATCAACGTCAGCGGCGAAGTCGACGCCAACGGTAACCCCTCCATTGAGCTGGAGGACCTTGACCTCGACAAGATGCTTGACGTCAACAGCGCCGTCGCCGTCGAGAAGGAAATCGCTGCTGACACCATCGGTACCCTCTTTGCTGCCACTAAGGCCCACTTCTTGCCCTACGTTGAGCAAACCACTTTGGAACTCATTGACCTGGTTGACCACTACTACGAGGGCATTCGCAAGTCTGCCACCGACTCCCTCCTCCAGTCCGTGCGGACCTTCCACGAGATCAATGACGAGCCTGAGTGGGTTGCTGGTCTCAACGTTGTCCACCCCCTCAAGTCCCAGGTCAGCGAACTCCTCACCCACGTCGTCACCTCTCTCCTTGAGATGTACGAGTCTGAGGACAACAAGTGAGTATCCGCCTTTTTGCAAACATTTTGGGATGAGACATTACTCAGCTCACTTCGATGCTTCGCAAATGAGACTAACCTTTTCCAACTATATCTGATTTAACTTCCTTCTACCACCTGTAACACTCCTCTGACCCCTCTTGCTTCTAGGTCCGTTGCCTCGAGTCTTTGCATGGGCCTCGCTGAGACCATCAACGCCGTTGGCCCCGCGTTCTTCCAAGGCAGTGAGTCGATTAATACACCTGTCGGTGCATTCCTTGACCCATGTTTTTCAGACCTCGAAACCATCTGCGACATCGCCATCCAGATTCTCGAACAGAAGGCTGTTTGCCAGCAGGATCCTGACCAGGACGACGAGGACGTGGCCCCCGAGTACCAAGCTGAATACGACTCCGTCTTGATCTCTTCAGCTGGAGATCTCGTTGCGTCCATCGCCAATACCTTGGGTGCTGACTTCGAGCCCGCGTTCAGGAAGTTCTTCCCCCTGATTGCCAAGTACTACGTGAGTTGCTTCACCCTTCGAGTGCTTCATATTTTCTGAGGCCGGCCGCTCTCTATAGAAGAAGAACAGGTCTCTCAGTGACCGCTCCTCGGCCATCGGATGCTTGGCTGAGATCATCTCTGGAATGAAGGGTGCTATCACCCCTCACACCTCTGACCTCGCTCAGCTCTTCTCCAAGGCTCTCGGTGACGATGAGCCTGAGGTTCTCAGCAACGCCGCCTTCGCCATTGGCCTCCTCATCGAGAACTCCGACGTCGACCTTTCCTCGCAATTCCTCCCTATCCTTAGCGCCCTCCGACCTCTCTTTGAAGTCAACGAGTCTTCATCCCCCGCAGCGCTCAACGCCAAGGACAACGCCGCCGGATCTGTTGCCCGCCTGATTGTCAAGAACAGCGCCGCCCTCCCTCTCGACCAGGTCCTCCCCATCTTTATTGGCGCTCTTCCCCTCAAAAACGATTACCTCGAGAATCGCCCTGTCTTCCGTGCCATCTTCCACATCTTCCGTGTCAACGGCGCTGCGCTCTTGCCCCACATGGATAGGCTATTGGCTGTGTTCACCCATGTCCTCGACCCCAGCGGCCCTGACCAGGTCGGGGATGAGATCAGGGCAGAACTCATCCATCTCATCCAAGCGATCAACGTTGAGGAGCCCGCCAAAATCCAGGCTGCTGGCCTCGGTGTCTTCCTCTCCGGCGCTTAAATTTACGACGTATTATGACCTGCTTTCCTCTCTCTCTCTCTCCTGCCTTGCTCTCATTCCCTTCTCACTTCATGTTTTTATGTGACTATATCCTAGTACCACGCGTATGTATATTTTTCTAGATTAGCTGTATGGATAACGGTAAATGGTATAATACCTTGGTTATACCAATTGTTGTGGCTTGTTAGATCGCGGGGTAACCGTTGGTGGACCGCCGCCTGCCATCGTCCCGCCAGCTTACCCGCAGTCAACATCTCGCTGGTCGACCCAGGTCGAAAGTCGAGTTTTCACCGCTCGCCCAACATATTCTCCTATGAACGACCTTCTTTTGTGTTTTCTGCTCTCTTCCCTCCTCGGAACTGCTCTCTCGGTGGTGCATGTCGTGGAACCCCTGGACATCCAACTCCCTCTCGTGGCTCGCGTCAACCAATCCTACTCGTGGACCTTTTCAGACCGCACCTTTAATTGGACCGACGGAGCACTCAACTACACCACCTCCGCGTTACCTCGATGGCTTTCGTTCAACCCTGATAACCGCACGTTCCACGGGACACCGACTTTGGGCGACGAAGGATATCCGTGGGTCGTGGTCACTGCACATAGCACAACCTCGAGCGCGTCTGCATCCTCTGGCCTCCACCTATGCGTTTCGAGCGACCCTGTGCCGACCGTGTCGATGCCCATCGCCGACCAATTTGCTCGTGCGCCTGGACCTGGCCTTTCCTCGGTCTTCGCACTCGGACAGCGCTCGGCGATAGCGACTAGCAACCCAGCGGTCAGGATCCCCCCTACGTGGTCGTTCAGCATCGGGTTCCAAAGGCAGACGGTTACCTGGGCGGATGGTAATGTGTTCTACGAGGCACGGTCGGCGGATGGTTCTGAACTTCCCGAGTGGATGGTCTTCAACTCGAACGCCGTCACCCTGGACGGTGTCGTACCCGCTGCACTGGGCGACGTGTCTACGGTCGTCCCGCTTGTTTTGCTTGCCTCTGACCAGGAGGGGTATACAGCGTTGAGTCTCCCGTTCGATATCGTCGTCGCGGACCACGAACTCTCCGAGTCGACTAATGCATTGCCTACAATCAACGTTACCTCCGGCAACCCTTTCACCTTCGACCTGATCTCGCCTGCGGACTTCACTGGGATACTTGTCGACGGGGACCCCATACAACCCTCAAACATCTCGGCACTGCAAATCGATACCTCTGCTTATTCCTGGCTCCGATACGATCCTGCTAGTCGAACTCTGTCTGGAACACCCGCGCAGGGCGGCGATAGGCCTGCCCTTCCAGTCAGTATCACAAGCGCCTTCAACCAAACGATCCAGAGCACGGTCACACTTCAAATTGTGCCCTCTTACTTCACCTTTTCCGAGTTCCCCGCGCTACGTCTCTCCCCTGGGGACGAGTTTAGCGTGCAACTGGACCAATACTACTCGAACTCGACTGCTGGGGGAAGAGGAGACGCAGACATTTCGGCGACATACGACCCCCTCCAATCTGCGAACTTCTTGCGATTCAATAGCGCGACGGACTCTGTGTCTGGGAGGATCGCAGATGATTTTACTGGCGACCATATTACGCTGTCTTTCACCGCGTATTCAAGAATAACGCATTCCACCTCGCACGCCAACCTCATCACCTTTCTGAGCCCGAACTCGACACAGGATGGACGGAGTGGTCCGATTGGCCGTCCGAAGGGACTCTCAGTACAATCCAAACGAAAGCTGGCCCTTGGGTTTGGTATCGCCTTGGGCGTCGTTGGAGGGCTAATCGCGATGACTGCGTTCTTTGCATGCGTAAGGCGCGTTGCACGCCTAGAGGGCAGTGTCCTAGAGGGAGAAGAGGGCAGGAGGGCGTGGTCAGAGAAGGATAGACGATATTACGGCTTTGGGACAGACCAGTCTTTGGAGAATCACTATCGTCGCTCGGTCCAAAACGATTCTGAAAAGGCGGAATACGACTACATGGACCCGCCGAGGAACGCGCGAGAGTACGGAATTAGGGACTTGGAACTCCAAAGGGTTCCGGAGCGAAGCCAGTCGATTCCTGGAAGTTATGCGACAAGCGACGTATTGAGCTCGGCTAGGATGAGCAAGAGGGAGTTCGTCGCCAGGGTCAAGCAGACCGTTAGACAGGTCAGTGACAAGTACTCGAGTGTTAGACGCGGGAACAGGTCGCGGCCATCTCCATCTCGTCCTTATATTGGGAAACCTATCTTGATTCGGCCCTCAATTGGCGTGGAACCGGACGTTCACTACCCCTTGCAAGTCTCTGTTTCGAATCCATTCGACGATAAATATAGCCAACGGGGAAGCACCTTTATGACCGGATCGCCCTCTGCTTCGACAGGCGAGCACTCAATTCCGAGGAGGCGAGCAGACTTTGCGCCTCCCAAGACCCTGGCGCAGGTTCACTTTGAGGATGGGAAACTTGTCAGACAAGTCTCGAATGTGTCGCTGAAGTCGGGAGGGCATGGGCGAGTATCTCGAACGACCAGCATGCGCAGTGTACGAAGCGGCCGAAGCACCCGTACGACGAGCCTTCTATCGCACGAATACTTCCCGGATGGCCCAGCTAGTCCCGACGAGGCGGTAGCCCAAGCAAAGCCAAGACTCGTTCCATTCACCAGCTCGACGAGAGTTCCCGTCCCCCGGTCCAGCTCCCTGGTGGTGCCGTCTGGGGATGGCGAATATGGAGGGGGTGGAAACTTGGCGAAAACCAGGATCGCCAGTCAGCGAGCGAAGATATACAAGGAGTCCAATGGAGATGGTGACCCGTTCAAGGACAGTGTGAGGAGGAGTGTGAGCGCGGACGACCTGTCGATGGGGCTGCACTACGTCCAGTCGCTAGGGAATGACCGGGGACAAGGCCAGAGTATAGCGGCACCAGCAGAAGGCTCTGGAACGAAAACGGTGAGTACAAGGCACCATCCTCGTGCCTCGTGACAATCGACTGAACGATATGAAATGCAGAACCCCCAGGAGGCAACCCGATACGTCGTTCGAACAGGGGAGAAGTTTCATATCCGAATTCAGATACCGGTGACAACACGGTCGCTGCAGGTTCAGCAGGTATCTGGACTGGCATTACCTTCATTCCTCCGGTTCGATGCGAACGGTGCGAAGGGCCTGGTAGAGTTTACGGGCACTGCGTTGTCGAGGGACTTGGGAGTATTGAATGTGGGGATATATGCGGATAAGGAATGCGTGGCGAGGGTGAGCCTCGAGGTCATCCCCCGCCGTTGATTGGATGGGGATGTGATATAATGGTGACGGTATTGGATGTTATACCCCGTCTCGGTCGAAACACATACTATCCCAATCGTGACACACAATCGTTTTTCTCATGGCATCGGATTGCAGTGGCAGAGGGTATGTCGTGCATTGGAGAGAGCGAACGGACAAAATGGCGAGTATTAGGAACTTGAAAAACGGTGAAAGCGATGTACAGTGGAGGAAAGGGTAATCTACAACCTGGTTAGCGGTATGATATCGATATCCATCGGCGTGGGGGTACCATCTATGACTTCCAGATGAGGACTGCGAGGGGTCCAACGTAGAAGTAGATGAAGTGTTTGGTTTCTGGGGGTAAACTGGTCAGTTCGATGCCAATGTCAGAGTAAACCTCGCTCGCAAAGGACCCGTCGGTGGACGCGTCTCGACGCGTTTAATGAAAGTGGATCGGGGCTGGCGGTGAAGGAGCAGTTTGCAACACTCACCATGGGTAACGTAGCTCCCAAAGTTCTTTCCAACGACGACATGCCAGGTGGGTCCATGTCTTCGGTCAAACTCCTTCTTGATTTGTGCAGCAATATCCTTCTCGATGTTGTACTTTTCAAGAGCGGCCGAGGTGATATCGACGGCCTCCTGCTGCATCTCCTCGCTCATGTCCACATTCTTGATGATCGCCTTGGGCCCGCCATCCTTGCCATTGGGCGAGTCATAGCTCTGGCTTGTAGGCTGGTCGACTTTGGAATCGGACATTGGGGACGCTGTGGGTAGATGGGACGAGATATGGAGATGGAGGTGGTTCGGGAAGAAGAGAGGGTTAGAGGCGACGACTGCGGGGGAGTTCTTATATCGGACTTGCCTTGGCCTTGTGGTGGACTGGAGGAAAGGCGCGGTGGACTCCCGAGGCACGTGGCTCGTCGACCAATTCGGAGATTTCGGTCCCCGCCCTCGTGCTCTTCGTCTCAATCCATCTCATTCCCCTGATCGCCCCACCCGGCAGTTCCTGTTTCATGCGATGAATCCCTGTCGATGGCCATCCCTGAGGCGTGCCATGTGCCGCACTGTCGAATAGCCTTTTGCCTAGTCCACGGACTGGAGCTTCCGAGCACAGACGACGAGATATCCGTCCCAGGTCCGTACTTCCCTGTCCTCGTCTCTCAAGCAGAGATAGACATCCAAAGTAATATTAACAACTTCTCGAAGGCAACAGCGTTTCACCCCATGTAGACGATATGTGGTGATGCTGCGATGCATATGGCCATTTCAATTCCAGAGCACATGCTAACGGACTTGGTCGAAGCGATACTCCATGTTGTATGGGTCTGAAGGGGATTTAGAATCTGCTTTCATGTCGTGCTTCACGGAAGAGTGGACTTCGAAGAGGAGAGAAACCATGCTTTGCGTGGTTCGAGCTGCGCTTAGCCTTGTGGCAACTCAAGGTTCTTAGGATATACATCGGACTATGCGGGAGAACCTGTTCCATCAAGCAGCTGCAGGCGCTTGGAACGCCAGAGCGCTCCAGGCCGCGATGGCTCGATGACTTGGGCGCTTAAACCAAGCTTACTTCGTTTCCTTTCTACTCGATCGTATGGATTCGCTTGCTTCGCCCACCATCGCATGCTTCTCCTCCACTCCTTCCAGCGCACTTTCAGGACCCCAAGCACTTCGTTGACCTCAGCGTGTGCAAGCCCGAAGGCCTTGAGAGATTAACCAAAACGAAGACATCTGGGATACCCTCAGTCCATCAATTGCTACAAAACACTTCGCTGTGACTACGCTGGCTCATCATCCGCAATGGTACGCTCGAAATGGGCCCACAGCTCGCTCAAGGGACGTTCGTTGCCTTGTAGCGGTGAGGAGGGTGAGAGTCAACGACAACGACGGCGCTGACCCCAGTGTCTGTGGTTTCACTGATTGCGTAGAAAGTGAGTGTGTTTCCGTCGACTGAAGAGGGGGCACCGTAGCGAGCAAAGCTTGGAGGATCTCCAGTACTTGCACTGCCATGGTTACTGTAGGTCCCGGTGAAGCCGATGTCGTGTACGAAAGGCGGGCGCCTTAATACGTTGGGTGAAGAAGGGGGGCCGTAATAGGCAGAGCTGGGAGCCTGTCGAACTGCCGGGTCCGCGCGCACTGGTACAATAGGCATCGGGACCGTAGCTCCTTCTCCAGGTATATTATCCCTAGTCTGTCCTTCACGTCTGTTCAAGCCCTATCGAGGCATGGTGAATACAAAGCTAACTCGTCCCACCACGAGACAGGGAAGACGATTACCAAGATATGCCGTTCATCGACCGGTGCGGTTGGGTTAACGTCCATCGTGAGCGCCCTCTTGTTTATTGGGAGGATAGTTGGGTCGCTGTACCTCACGCGGCGGTAGGATAGAACCATACCGAAGGTGGCTACGATCAAGGCGAGGCCGACAGCACTTCCAAGAACACTGGCAGCAACCACTGCCTGCAGGTTTTTCCTTCCAAGAAAGTCTTTAGTTCCCTCGAGTTCGGCGAGGCATGCCCGCAAATCCCTTCCCTCTAGGGCCCGGGGTCTCCAGCTGTCAGTCATCGGCGAAAGGGGTGTGGGGTTGTGAACAGGATGAAGTGAATTATGTAGCGTAGACAGTACAAGGTGGACATTTCATTCTAGTACATGAAGGGGTTCGATGGCCTGTTCGATCGGAACATCACAGCAGAAACCCGTTTAGAAGAAAAGAAGGCAGTCCAGTTGCCGTCGCCTCGACAAGCATCGGTCTTCTCAAGATATAATATGTGAATGGATGGTTGAATGCTGTGACGTAGAAATTGCAAGAAATACAGAGCTTGGAAAACTCGCCGTGTCGGGTGAGGGGTCGGATTCCGGGCAGCGCAGCAGATGGAAGCAAGCGCATAGCGGAGGTACCAAGCTTCGAACTATCTCAAAGCGAGTCGAGAAAGCATGATAGGTCCCAGGTAAGACCTGTCGTGCGGCTCGACCACTCGATGGAAGGTTAGGATAGCTATGAAGTGCTCTGAACTCCAGAGCACTTCGATGGGTAGGAGCCTAGGAAGGGTTGGTCAACGATCTTGGAAGGCTAGTACGGAACTATGACCTGATACTTTAGCGTGCTGTGTAAGTTCCAATAGGACTGTTCGGAATCATGTGAGCGCGACATTGCGACGTTGTGCGGAGGCATAGCGCGGTTTACACTGCATTGATAGGAGTGACCCCGCACTTAAGCGCCCACCTGGCTGGGTCGGGTAAAACGGGGGCTTCCTCGCGACATGAGGGATTGGTATCTCAGGATTCTGCGCTCAAGGGCGGGATAATTTAGCCTATCGTCCAGCCGATCCTTTAAATATGTGACGGAGAACTGCTGCAGTGACAAGAGGTGGTTGAGAGCCTGCGGCCTCAGGGTTTTTAAAGAGACTTACGAAGCCGACAAGGTCGGTCGGTGTAGCAAACGATCGGCGATGCACCGTACAGAATAAAATGAGGGATTTCCAAGGTTCTTTGTGAGGTTCTGTGGGCATTTCGGAGACAACTGGAGTAGAAAGCACAAGCGCGGACGGGTGGTAGATTTTTTCCCAGGAAGTTTCGCCGTACTTTCGTAATGAATGGGGATTGCAGCGCATCTATCAGACATCCAGAGAATCATCGGTGTTACACAGGTGCGCTAGTACGAAGTTCTAGATAATCCTGTTGAAAGTATGAGTAAGGGGAATACTTCAGAGGCGACAAAAGGAATTCAGTAAGGCGAAGTAGCGTCATCTGGAACAACGGAATAGAATTCCACTGCCCTACGACTGACGTGCAAATAACCAGACTCATCTATAGATAAAACTTTTGGGGAAAAAGACTCACAAAGGGCGTAGAAGTGGTGGTCGAGAGCCAAGTCGCGTCGCTCAAAATTTGAGGGGAGGAGGTGATTACGTACGTGGGAAAGAAATACCGGATCACCTCCGGATCCGTGGCCAGAGTTGTGGGTCCGAGCAATGACGCGATGGGTTCCTCCTTGCCTGGAGACATAAATTGGAATCGGAGAGAGGCTATGGACCCTTCAACTCCCACTCCAACGACACGCGTAGAGCCACCTATCTGTCCCTATCATCCTTCTCGCTCCCCCGACAGACATGGACGCACTTTCTAGCGAATGGAGACCCTCTCTCGTTTACCAGGTTGGCGACAGAGTTGCCTTCAAGCTTGGCGACTCGCTTGGGGTCGCTGCCTTCGAATGTACGCACAAACGTGAGTTCCAGCATCACTCGTCGCGTCATTGTGCCTTCGACTGAGCACCGATATATCGACTTGCAATATCTGTTGTGCGATGATACAGATACCAGCACGTTCAATAACCAGGCAAGTTTACGAGCTCCTAGAGTCTGGACGACGCGCCCTTGCAACTCGGAGTTGTGTGGAGCAATGTTGAGGGCCCCAGGCTGAATATAGCTTTCCTACAGCCAACTGCCGGAGGCAACTACTTTTGGAAGCACTACCCTCGAGGGTTTCCCCGCGTCAACATCCAGCCTGTAAAGGCTTCGTTAGTATGACAGGCGGGTGCTCGTTCCATGCGAGCATACCCAACGGAAAATACGCCGCCACACTCATACGTCGATGGCGATGTCGAAGATCGCCTTCCAATCGCACCCTCGCGAGGATACCACGTATTCACGATCAAACATGAGGGGGCACTGAACCACGGGAAGCACTCGCCCTCGTTCTCCGTGAAGAAGACGATGATGTCAATGGCGTTGGCCACTTTGAACCCTCGTTCTGAACTTCACCATGTCACCTTTCGTCAAGGTGTTTCAAGCAACCGTCATCTCCGGCGGTGTCGACCTTTGGCCGAATTTTCTCCCCTCGATCGCCACGCCGTCGCAATATCATTGGACCTACCAAGCTTGAAGGAGGGAGGATCAATATTTATGGATACCCCAGAGATTACGGACCGTTAAGGCTCCTGTCGCTTTGCATTAACTACCCTGCCCGTTGCTATTTTATCGCGCACAATACATGGTGAACGCACCTTTGTTACATCCTCTCGGGTGCCCCGATGAAATTCAGATCATTGGCGCATTGGCATTGGTGAGGTTGGTCTGATTGGGGATGCTCCCAGAAGCCCTTGACGGGAGGGAAACGAACCCCATTCCGGTATCCCTGAAGATATTTACTTCCGCATCAACAGTGTATCCTCCAACCCGCATAGGGTAGTGGATGCAGCTCATTCGCTTGTACATAACGAAGCTGTAGGGCGAGGAGGAGAGGTGCTCCGTATATTCGCCTCAGACGCGGCGTCAATTGATTGAAACCCAGCCCGACGAGCGCCTGTTGCTCCTTGCTCTTATCCTCATCAGTCATGTCGGACCAACACACAGCGTCAAGTTCGACATTAGCCTCAAACAAGCCGTCGACGCTGGTGCCCACCAACAGCGTCACTACACTCGAAGGCGTCACCGTCCGCACACGTATAGATCCAGCGCTCACCGTCGACGAGGTCGTTAGGCAACTCGTGAACAGCGCAGCCCTCAGACTCACCGGGCCCCCGTCTCAATATGCGCTGAGAGACGACACGGATGAGCTCATTACAAGCGAGAATCTGAGGAAGAAAATCAAGAACAGGGTCAATCTCAAGTGAGCAGTTCGATCTACCGAGTTGGGTTTTTGGTGACCATTGCAGACTCGTCAATTCCCCAGCTCAGGAGGCGAAAGAGATCGCCGCGAAGCTGAAGCACAGGCACCATGACAAGAGCGTGCGCCTCGCCCTTACCCTATTCTCTTTGCAAAAGTACATGAAGGTGTGTCGAAAGTAGCCAGCGGCCGTGGTCGAACGCTCATATTGCGTCGCGCGTCGTCAGGAGGCACAATTCTCGAACGAATTCCTGGAATGCAACGGGCTGGATGAGCTCCTGAGCGTCATCGATGAAGTGACGGGAAACGCTCTGGCTTACGCCCTCACCGCGATTCAGAACCTCATGGAACGGCCATATGGCTGGTCCTCCCTCTCCTCCAGCTTCATCCTGCGCGTCGTGCAGATCCTTTCTTCCTCCACATCCCCGATCAACGTCTGCCGCCCTGCTACCGCCATCCTTAAAAAACTCGTCGAGGCCGAACCGAGCACGAGTGCCGAAGTGTATCGGTATGGGTTTGGGGCCGTCTTTGAGCAAATGCGTAAGGAGCGGGGTTTCTTGGAGACGGTGGTGGGCAGGTTGGGGAGTGCGGATACGGCTATGGCGCAGTACAGGTATGTGGCCAACCATTCTGATACTCACCTACTCATTCCTTGGCAGTATGAACCTCATCAACGCGATGCTCACCCATGTTATCAACGACCCACGATGGGAAGAATTCATCCACGAACTGGAGCGGCTGAATGTGCGCAAGGCGGTCATCGTACGTCGACGCTCATCCTCCTAAGGGTTTCTCCACTAATGTACCGCAGCGCCTGATGTCCCTCGCCGAGATCGAGGAGCTGACCTCCTGTATCCTCGACTTCCAGGCCAACATCGTTAATGTCACTATCAAGAAGAAGGACACCCTTGTTGACCCCGACGCAGATGCTACGCATGCTCTGGCAATGAAGGTCGTCTGGGATGCATCGAGGCTGGAGGAAGAGTATGATGAGCACGGGCAGATCCTCAAGTGGCGTAAGCTTGGGTTTGAAACGGAAGAGGTGCAGTATGAATTCAGGGACACTGGGTTGCTTGGGTTGGAGTGTTTGGTCAGGAATGGTTTCATGTTTATTGATTTGCCGTGCTGATGCCTTTCATCCAAACATATAGAGGAGTTTCGTGGAGATGGACTCCGATTTCTCAATGGTGCGCCCTTTTCAGACAGGCAACGATGGTTGTGAAACTAATGATGGAGTAATATTGCCCAGTTGATGCTCGAGCAGCTAAGCAGGCCTGCAGAGAAGAGGTGTCCAATTGCGAAAGCATCCGGCGAGGTGGTGGAACTCCTCCTGGCTCACTGGGCTGCGTTTGCTCCTGGCTGTAAGTTCCCATTCACTTCCCCCAGGGGGGGGTCAGTATTTGACGCAGCCACCCTCCGTTATTCTCAGATTCGACGACGACAACCTTCCAGCCATTTTTCCTAGAATTCCAGAAGGTACACTCCCTTGCGACCCATTTCTTTGTACGGATGTGGGCAGAGAGTGGAGCGGCCGTAAGCGAGGATTTCGGGAGGGTGTCTGATCTTGTCCGGAGTCAGTGAGTTGGCTCGCGTAGGAATTTACTTCAATCAGAGGGGAAACTCTGACATGCACTGGCGCACAGGATCAAAGCGAGCTTGAAGAATGAACATATACGGCAGTGGCACGAAGTCGAGAAGGATTTCAATTCCGAGTACCAAAGGGTCAGGGATCGCCAGATGTTGGAGCTGGAGCTGGAAGATAAGATTCTGACAAAGGTTCCTGTTCGGTGAGTATAGGTTACCCAGCCCTTGACACGGGGTGCTCATGCCGCCTCTATTCCAGTAACCTCCGGGCGAAGCTGTATAAGGAATCATACGAGTTTGTCAAGCAGCAGCGGATACAGTGCCTCCTACAAGGCGCTTGGTTCGTGAATGCTATCCCCGTTGATGCTCCCCCGCCCAGGCACCCAGGAAGGCGGCCGCATAGGCCATGGAGGTTTATGCGACTTGTACGCCATTTTCACCTTGCGACCCAAGAAGACCCGACACTAACTCCCGCTTTTACATCAGGACAACACCCACAAGTATCTCCACTTCGTCGACAGTGCAGTCAAGTTCCCCGTACGAAACGGGTTAGAAGATCTCCCCGACCGCATCGACGTTTCGATGATAAGCGAGATCGTGACAGGAACGAGTTGCCCACCGCCCAACGTTCTCCGCGACTCCTCCGACCTGCCTGCAGCGCCGATGTCGAACGTCCCGAGTCCTCGCAGCTTCTCGTTGGTGAGTGCGCACGAAGGCAGCCTGTCGGACATGATTGCTCCTGATGAGAGTAGATGGGCGGATTGGACGGACGGATTGAATATGCTGAGAAGAGATGGGGGGCATGTGTCGAGTAAGGAGACGGCTAGCTTCGTGCACGCATTAACGGAGATTGGGCTGAAGATCAAGTTGCTTGGTATGTTCTTTTGCGTTTAGTCACTAGGTTCAACGGACTGAAGGTTGCTGCAGATTTGTCGGCTGAAATTAATGACTTACCGGATGGCCTGACTGCTGGCCCTCCGCCTTTGAACCAAGACTTCTTTTTTTCTGAGATCATCTCGGGATGATTGCACGCAAGCAGGTCTTCCCGCTTGGTACCTTGACGTACTTACCCCAGACTCCACATGGACTAATTTGCTTCCGTTGTATACCAAAGCTGTACCCTGTTATACCATGTTGTACTAGCTCTCCGATGTGCCTCTTATGGATTGGCGCATTTCTATTCTCTACTTCGATATTGAATTTGAATTTCGAACCCGCAGCGCCTAATCATCGCCTTTACTCTGGAGGGTCGTGTGCTACATCCATCGGCCGATGACACCGTTCCCGTTTTCCAAGCGTCGATAAAACTCGAGCCATCTGAAAGTTCCCTGACTCGGCAAGGCTTCACCGTATTCCCTGTAACGTATGGTGCCACCCTGATTTTTTGAGGGTCCAGAGGCAGGGTGTACGACACAGAGTCTGCCTTGAGGTGACACGGAAATGAAAGCCCCTAACCCCATGAATCAGGACGCGTTCTAAATTTGGGGGCGATGATTGGATCTGGTGCGATCTTTGGGCATTTTCTATCAGGGCGTGCTGGCTACATACAGTCACTTGGATTTGTTGACTCGTCTCGTTCTCACCTTCCATTATCATCTTCTCTCCGCACCTCCTCCTCCTCCTCTATATTGCCCCACCCATAGACGCCTTTCATACTCCAAAAGGACCAGTTCTGACATCCAATCCCCTGTACCCCGGATTATCCTAGACCAGGCACGACACAGACGACATTATGAGGATTAGCCAAAAGATCGAGCAGTCAGCGAAGGAGGGAAAGGTGTGGTGGTCGTTTGAATACTTCCCTCCACGTACGGCGCAGGTGAGCATGGGACAGCGCACTATGGTGGTTTGTGGAACGCTGAAGGTGTGCTTCAGGGTCTCCAAAATCTGCTGGATCGTATAGAGCGCATGCGCGCACTTGGGCCCGAGTTCATAGATATCACTTGGTACGTTGTCCCTTCCGCTCCTCCTGAGCACTCTCTGGAACGGGGGGACTGATTCTTGTGGGCAGGAATGCGGGAGGTAGAACCTCGGACCTGACGTCCGAGATGGTGAAGACCTGCCAGGGTCTGATTGGAATCGAAACTTGCATGCACCTAACGTGCACCAACATGCCCAGGGAAAAGGTCGATATAGCTTTGAGGGTGTGTTTCGTCCTGCCTGACCCATCAAGGGTCCATGCAGCATGTGTCGGCTAACGTCTACGTGTAAACCAGGACGCAAAGGAGGCAGGGTGTCGTAATATCCTCGCCCTTCGTGGCGACCCTCCCAGCGGCAAGGACGAGTGGGAAGCAGTTGAGGATGGATTCGTTCATGGCATCGACCTCGTCTGTCATATCCGCAAACACTATGGAGATTACTTCGACATCGCCGTCGCCGGTTTCCCCCAGCACATGGAACTCCCCGAGAAGGAGCGAGACCAGGAGATTCAGTGGCTGAAGGAAAAGATTGATGCTGGAGTCAACTTCATCTTCACCCAGATGTTCTATGACGTGGACTTGTTCATCTCTTGGGTGAAGGCAATCAGGGCGGCTGGGATTACTGTCCCCATTGTCCCTGGAATTAACCCAATCCAGACTTGGAACGGTTTCATCAAGGCCACAAGCCTTTCGCAGACCGTGATTCCCCAACACCTCATGGACGTCCTGGAGCCAGTGAAGAACGACGACGAGAAGGTCAGGGCGTTGGGTATCAAGGTCGTCGCAGATATGTGCCGTAAGATTCTGGACTCTGGCCTGGGCATCAAGGGACTGCACTTTTATACCATGAACCTGGAGAGGGGAACGAAGATGTTGCTGGAGGAGTTGAACCTCGTGCCGAGGATCGAGACGATCAAACCACTGCCCTGGAGACAGAGTCTTACCCCCAACAGGCGCTCAGAGTCCATCCGACCAATATTCTGGGCTAATAGGACCAAGTCGTACATCTCCCGCACAGAGAACTGGGACGAATACCCTAACGGTCGTTTCGGAGACTCGAGGTCTCCCGCCTACGGTGAACTTGATGGCTACGGCATCTCGATCAAGCAAACGGTACGTCCCTTATGCATAGAGGGGGTAATGAGGGTGGTTTGCTGACATGCCCTGCAGAAAGACAATGCCTTGCAACTTTGGGGCCATCCCACGTCCTTCCCCGATATCGCAGACCTTTTTGCCAAATTCTGTGCCGGTCAGCTCATAGCACTTCCCTGGTCCGACTCCGCGCCTTCACAAGAGACTACCATCATCTCGAACCAATTGGCCAAGATGAACAGGCTCGGTTTCCTTACCATCAACTCGCAGCCTGCTGTCAATGGTGTACGAAGCGATGACAAAATATTTGGATGGGGGCCATCGAATGGCTATGTTTACCAGAAGGTGGGGATTCCATTTGGTCATGACTGTCACGATAGCTCACCCGTTTTACACAGGCCTACCTGGAGTTCTTTGTCCACCCAGACCTCTTGCAGCTTCTCCTAAAGCACATTGAGCGCGACTCCAACATCACTTATTATGCGATTAATAAGCGTGGAGACCTCCAAACCAACACCCACTCCGAGGGACCGAACGCTGTAACCTGGGGTGTTTTCCCCGGCAAGGAGATCGTTCAGCCTACAATTGTCGAAGCCATCAGCTTCATGGCCTGGAAGGATGAGGCATACGAGCTTGGTTCCCAATGGGCGAAGCTGTACGAGACTGGCTCCCCATCACACAAGCTGATCGACGAGGTTATGGAGACGTACTCACTGGTCAACGTCGTTCACAACGACTTCCATCAACCTCAGGGTATCTTTGAACCCTTCTGGAAGGCTGGAGAAGAGTGGGAGGCCGCCAAAGCGGCGAAGAGGCCGAAGGTTAACGGTGAAGCCCACATTACCAACGGTTCTGCTGTCGTCAACGGCGCGCTCTAAACCTTAATCCCTTTCTGGCTTTTGGTTTCTCTCTTTACTGTTGTACTTCTATTCTATACCCCTGTTTTTGGGTATTCCCTATTTCCGTCGCGTGCTTTGTCGCTGTTGACCAAAAATCGGGTTCAACCCCCGCTTTTTTGTTGCTGTTCTGTATTCATCGCTTTTGTCATCATTCCCCTTCGCTTTCTCGCATTTGGATTCTACTGAGCTGACCTACTTCCCTCGTCCGCCTCGCCGCGTACACTTTGCATATCTAGCATTTCATTACGATAACAACCTTACCACTACTAGCATCATCTGTACAATCAGCACGCATTGCATCAACTGCACTCTACTATCATCCTATAGCTATCGACCTACAACTTGTTTCGTCACAGTTCCTGAGTGGCTTTGATGGTCAGCCCCTATCTCGACCCATTAAAAGATTCGCGCTCACGTGCGTCATTAAACGCTAAGCCGCGCTTTTCTCACGGGTCGGTTGGCTGTCTTTTGAACTCCCGCCGCTCGTTTCTTCATCCCAAGCGCCATCATGTCAAGTTCGTCGAAGCTGTTGAAGTCAGGCCTAGGAAACCTCAAGAGAGACTGGTCACAGTCGTCGGTGCAAGCACCCAGGTCGTCTCAAGAAACCCTTATTCCATGGGAGCCAACGCAGAGACCGAAGCAGGAGACGCGACCGTTGACGGGGGCGGAGAAACGGATGCGGGACATCCAGAGGGCGTTGGAGGAGGTCCAGAAAAACAAGCCGCCTGCGCCGCTGGCACCATCCAGAGTGCCTAACAAGCGGCCCAGTAACGAGGGAGTAGGGGGTAATGCCACTGGGGCCAAGAAGAGGAGAGTGTTGCCCTGGGATGATGACCCCATGTCGGCGAAGTCTGGGTTTGGAGATGATAGCATTTCGAGGACGGACAAGAGAAGGTCGCAAAGCATCAAACCCACCCCCGCTCCTGTTGCTTCCTCGTCGTCATCAGCACCGACCGCATCGAACGGGAAGAGTAATAAGGTCGCGGCGGTATTTTTGAGTCAGGAACAGACGCATATATTGAAGCTTACTCAAGAGGGTAGCAACGTCTTTTATACTGGAAGTGCTGGTGAGTTCCCTCTTCGAACTTAAACCTTGACGAAACCGTTGAGAGTTTGCCAGGTACTGGCAAATCCGTGTTGCTTCGCGAAATTATCAAGATCCTGAAGAAGAAGTACGCGAGGACGCCCGACGCAATCGCCATTACAGCATCAACGGGTATGCGATAGTGCGTTTGGCCTGATGGTACGCCGCTGACGTCCTCTTAGGTATCGCGGCTTGCAATATTGGTGGTGTCACCATCCACTCGTTCGCTGGCATTGGCCTTGGCATCGAGAGCGCTGAAGACCTTGCGACCAAGGTTCGCAAGAACAAGAAGGCTTCGACGCGATGGCTCCGCACCAAGGTCCTCATTATTGACGAAGGTAATTCGTCGCAAGGGACTCTTCAAAAGGCGCATGTAATGACATATTGTGCCCAGTTTCGATGGTGGACGGTGACCTCTTCGATAAGCTTGCCAAGATCGCTCGTATCCTGCGTAAATCGAAAGATCCATTTGGCGGAATTCAGGTGGGTCTCCTCGTCTAACGTCGTCTCGCATGTTCTTACCTCCCACCAGCTCATCGTAACTGGAGACTTCTTCCAGCTTCCACCCGTTACCAGGGGTGGCCAACCCAAGTTTGCGTTCGAGGCGGAGCTCTGGGCCGAGTCGATCAAGTATACCTTCAACCTCACCAAGGTTTTCCGACAGCGTGACCAGAGTAAGCCGGGATACATTTGATGCAAGCGGGTCCTCTGACAAGCAACTTTCAGAATTCATCGATATGTTGAACGAGATGCGATTTGGTACCCTTTCGAAGAGCTCGGTTGACGAATTTAAGAAACTATCCCGAACCATCCGATACGAAGACGGCATGGAGGCAACGGAACTGTGAGTCCCCAGACCGCTGTCAAAAGTCTCCCTTTTAACGAACTCGTCTAGTTTTCCTTTGCGCGACGAAGTCGAGCGGTCAAACACTACGCGAATGTCGCGGCTAACCACACAGGAAATGACTTTCCAAGCCGTTGACGGTGGTATCATCCCCGACGGCGACCAGAAGGAGAAGATGCTTGCCAACTTCATGGCTCCCAAGTATCTCAAGCTTCGATTAAGCGCTCAGGTCATGCTAATCAAGAATGTCGACGACACCCTCGTCAACGGCAGCATGGGTCGCGTGGTTAGGTTCGTGGACGCCCAAGAGTACGCTGGTGACCCCTCTGTGGATGCCACTGGGGTGATTGGGAACCAAAAAGCAGAAGGCAATGGGGCCGGGAAGAAGGCGGTGTCTACCGGGACCCAGAAGATGTACCCCGTCGTCGAGTTTATGCTCCCTCACGGAGGTCATAGGACTGTGATGGTGACCCCCGAGGTATTCAAAGTCGAGCTGCCGAACGGGGAATGCCAAGTCAGCCGGACGCAGGTACGCCTCATCGTCAAGGTCACCGAAATCATGTTCTAATTCCCTACTCCTTAGCTCCCGTTGATTCTTTCGTGGGCAATGAGTATTCACAAGTCGCAAGGCCAGACCTTGGAACGAGTGAGGGTCGACCTCGGCAAGGTCTTCGAAAAGGGCCAAGCATACGTTGCCCTGTCGCGAGCGACGTCCCTTGAGGGGTTGCAAGTTCTCAACTTCAACCCCGCTAAAGTTCAGGTACACTACAAGGTCGTTCAGTGGAGCAAGACTCTCACTACGGTGAAGGACTCTTCGGACGACTACGATGATGATGCGTGATGAACGAGCCATCAGGCAATACATAACGTATGGCCGTAACTTACCTTGAACGAGATTTGTGGGACCCTTGTACTTTTAGTGGTTAGTGTATAATCTCTTTGGATACGCATACACCATAGACGACATACATTATCATTCGCGGACAGTCACTGACCCTGTTCACAGCACTGTCTCCTTAGCGCACGGGCAAGGTTCGGGTTCGCTGGCAAGGCATCTGCTGTCAGACAGGAGGGAATCATCGTATGGGCGCCTATCGCGAGTGCCGTGCGAACCTATGATTACGTCAGCGGACCCATGCAGGCTTTCGGAACATCCACCCCCTCTTCTCTCAGCCACCACGTTCGTTCCCTTTGTCGTCACACTCTGAATTATCAAGATTCCCGACGATGCGGGCATACCGATACAAATCCTGGATCCGGTAACGGGACCAAACACGGGCTGGTAAAGACAGGGGTAAGTATCTAATACTAGTACAGGTAAACTGCGGCAACCTCCAGGGTTGCAGCCCTAAACTCCAAACCCAAATCACATTGAGAACGTCCTGGACAGATAAAATCAGCCCCGTGGCTTTAAGAGTGCGATAAACCTTACTCTTCATGAACTTCGATGCCTCCAACCTTCGTCCTTCGAGCGCCATCAATCTCCCCAATGGCCCTCATGACCCCATCGCCGAGACTTTGAGGCCCACAAACCCCGACTGCCAACCCTGACAGACCCGAATGGTCTCCTGAACCGGCACTCTTATTATGAGCCAGAGCAGTATCGATAGCACCACTCAGGATCCCCTTCATGTTCGGTCTACCTGGCGCCAGGGTGAGATTGGGGTGGGCGAGGGCCATGGGGTCACAAGGGACCACTTCGTAGCCCTCGAATATCGATGCCTTCTCCTTGAGGGCGCGCGTGTAGTTCACTGTGATTCTTAGCACGGTATAGTGGGTTTGTTGCACGAGAGACTGGAATAGAGGTAGGAGAGGCAGAATGCTCTCTATAGTTCTGTCAGACGTCCGCCACTGCCGAGAGCGCAAACAGGGACCCACCTGGATCTTGGACTAGCCACACGAGCTCGAGGTACCGCAATCTACTCTCACCATTTCTGTCCTTCGCTAACACCTCCTCCATCATACTCAGACCGAATGTGATACCACTGCCCCCGACCACGAGCACGAGCACGGACGCTGAAAAGCCCGTAAACACCATCCTGGACCCTCCAAAAGGGCCCTCGATCCACACTTTCACCTTCCCTTGGCCTTGCCCTTCAGCGCTCTGACCATCGAGCTCCTTCGCCAGATCGACAAGCTTCGACGTCCAGTCGCCCGCCTTCTTACACAATAGAACAAGGCCATCGTTTGCACCGCTGGCGCTGGCAATGGTGAAGGGGTGAGATTCGGTCCACCCGAAGAGCCCCATCCCGGACGAAAGCACGCGAAGGCGGACGTGTTGGCCTGCGCGCCAACCAGACTTGATGGTGGGCACTTCGATGTATGCCATGTCCATTTTTGGGAGGTTGGTGAGGGTGGCAGTTGTGATTGAAGACTTGAACGCGCGAAGGAGACGGTCGACCCCGTACAAGACAGCACAGGCGATCATGTAGGGCCGAATCGCGGGGTAGTGGAGGACACCACCTGGGATCAGTGCGATGGTACCGATGGTGTGACTCCAGAAGAAGAGCTGGTACGTCTTGCGTCGGAAGTATTCGATGGAAAAGAAAAACATGACGTCCATCGCGATGAGGAAGACGAATCCCCAGAAGAACTTTGGGACAGCCATCTTTGTTAGGAAAGTGCCATTTGCCGTCCATTTATAGACTTCAAGAACCAGCGTAGTGAGCAAGGACAAGGATGGGGAAAGCGGTGAAACTCACTGTAGTAGAGTGAATGGATGTTAGAAGCCAACACGACGACGCGCCCGACGTAACGATGGACATAGTTGAGCTATAAGATTCGGTGAGGTCAGTTCTACACTTCCATCAAACGACGGTTGCGAACTTACTGCTTCGTACCCATAGCCCAACAGGGAGCCCAAGATGCTGCCCTTTTGCCCCAGTGCGAAGACCAAGGGAAGCTGAGACACCGCAAGCCAACCAGCACGCACCCCGTCCGTGAAGGGGTTCGACATCATGAACGTTCCATACAGCATAATGTATGTATAGTTCATCAAGATAAGGAACTGTCCGAGAGTGTAGCCGGGCATAACCCGCACTCGGAGCAAGTTGACGACGCGGTGGAGGACCGAGGGGACATGGGAGATATGGCGCGGGGGAAGATTCAAAGTGACTGGCCCACTGTTTTGAGCTTGGAGGGCACCCTCCTTTATCGATGCCGACTGGAAGGTGTCTGCTGAGGACATTCTCCTGAGTTTCTTCCGCCCATTTCCATCGTAGACAACGCGATTACCCGCAGGCTCGCTGAGGGAATCCGATCGGAGGACTTGAAGGAACGGCCTGCCGTAGCGGGATCGGAGGAAGTTGATGAGGGAAGGCAGGCGGAAGAGGATGATAAGGCCAAGCAGCCCAAACACGAAAATGTTGACCTGAACAGCGATAGCCTTGGTGAGCATTTCAGCTTCGTCGTGGTCCCCGCCTCCGCCTCCGCCACCAGGACTGGTGCCGTTGGTGGCCGCTTTGGCCGTCGTGTTCTGCGTGGCATATGTCGACATTCCGAAATTTACTGAAGACGAAATTTGAAAAGGGGGCCGTCGACAGTGAAGCGCTGGAGAACGAGTTGAGAGCGAAAACAAGACTTTAGCGCTGCGGCGACCGTCAGGTATGGCGAACCTCCAGGTTTCGAGACGGGATTCTCCTTACCGCTTATAACAAACGAAGAGGCCTCAGGCCTCGATTTAAAAAAAATCCAGACCAGGGAGAGGGAAGATGAAAACGAAGATCAAGGGACGACCAGCCCGCAGAAAGGGAAGAAAGGACAAAGGTGGGAGTCAGAGGGAGACGAACAGGAAAAAGAAACTGAAGAAAGAACAGGGGACAAAAGTGCAGCTCCAAACGATACTAGATCTACATGGAATACCTATGTATTCTGTTCCAACCTACCCGCTGACTGCGCCGACAGAGCGGTACATGAGAAGCGTTGCCACAACAAGTGCTTGGCTTGCCATTTGAAGGACGCCCAGAAAAGTGGTAACAAGGTCCCTTTTGCCCTTCCATCATCCGGCCCAAGTCCATGGTAACTGGACGGTAGGAGAGAACAAAGGTAACCGTCTTGGAGTGTCTTGGAGTTGGAACGAGGAGGGGGCGTGTTCGCTTGTCCAGGAGGTCAAATGAAAATCTCGGCGGTGTTTCATCACCTTGGCTGCCCAAGACAATTGTTATCATGGGCGCTACCCTATATCTGGTTCGATGCCTTCATTGATGCCAGAGGTCTTACCATGGATCCGGGAAGTGAATATTTCGCCCCAAAAGAACGGTGACCGGGGTTGTAAGCGCTTGATTCTCCGGGACTTGCACATTTTTGCTAAATTCCACCATCGCTCCCTGATAGTCACGGAGAACTGGCTCAGATGCAACTTGATTCGCAATACCGATCGTGGCCTTCAGGTTTGGGGGACTCTGATCTGTATACGTGTTCTACCGTGCCTCGGTGACGGGCGCTTATGTACTTGGGTAAACTTGATTCTTCCGGCGCCTTGAAGCGCGTATTGCAAGTCTGCTGCCGTCCTCCACCGTGTCCAATCCCGAACTTCGGTCCTGGTGAGACAGTCACTATTTAATTGGACATTCATCGACCCGACCTAGCGACGGAAGAATCAATTGCCACATTGACCCATGAAGGGGATTATCGCCAAGGGAATAGCCATTGTTTTCTACGTCACAGCACGTCCTCAACACGAATGACGGGCGGTGAGAATAGAACCTTCCATTCCCTCGTCCCCTTTGTACCAGTTTGTACCTCAACTCCAACGCTTGGTGAGCCCCAGTTTTCGCCAATGAGGAGGGTGGATTCTCTCCCGGGTGCGGAGGCTCCGATGATCGACCTATTCGGCCTTGGTTGTGCTCCCGGATACGAGGAGATGGTATAATGAAGAGGATCGAATCCGCAGTCGTCTCTTTGGCTTGGCTCTCGAACAAGAGCCACAATGAGGTCAGGGGGTGGGAAGAAAGAAGGCGAGACTCTGGCCATCGAGATAATAGAGCATCAGTGGCGAGTCCACAACCCCCTCCTGACGCTCATCCGCTTTCCCTGGTTCCTTTCCGACCCCAGCAGTGCTGGTTCTCTACTCTCGTTTCGTCCCTTTCTCCCCTTCTTCCATTTCTTTTTCCTTTCGTCTATCCGTTCGGCACCATGCTTCGAGGACAATCTCGCGAACTCGTCAAGAGGTTGCTCGCGCTCAGTCGCGCCAAGCTTGTGGTGGGTCTACTCACCCCCTGGACCGCACCTAATAGTCAAATTCCAACATGATTCCTTCAGTTCAACAGGATCACCAAGACGCGCTATACGCGCTTTTATTTCTTCCTTTCGGCTTTCACTTGCATTATTCTCTGCGCTTTGCAAGCTGTCATTCTTTCCGACAACACTAAAGCAGTGGAAATCCTAACTGCCGTGGTCGATGAGGCCGAAACTCCTGGGCATATCACTATATTGAAGGACGGTGAGCTATATGTGTGCGACAGTATTCCAGACCGCCAGGGTTCCAACTGTATCGTGCTTTGGATGAACGGTGGCGATTCAACAAACGGGGGATCATCGCTCGTGAAGCGGGTGCGTGGACCGTTGCCAATCTAACAGACATCAAGGTAACCCATCCTTAGTTGAGGACCCGTCGGGCTCGCCGAAGGAGAGTTCGTCGACAAGCCCCACCGGGGCTGCCCCAAAGTGAGGATTCGGATGATGATGGGGGAGTTTCCGACGACGACTCGGACGACGACAATGAAGTAGACGATGATGTACTGGACTCTCAAAGGCCGCCCCCACCCAACCCCACGCCGATCCCACCCCCCACCTCCATCGTCGGGGCCACTTCCGTATCCCCCACATCCACCGTCTCTGTATTGACGGCCAGTGGAACTACATCGGTCACCTTTTCTTCAACCTCTGTCTCGGGGACGACCTCTGTCAGCTTCACCACTGTGCCATCTCAGACACCCTCTGCTTCGAAATCCCGAACTCCGAGCTCTACGAAGACTGAATCTCCCGCTTCCACCAGTACGGAGGCGCCCATTTCCGACAGCCCGAAGAACGACGGCATCTCCCTGAGCCAGAACTCGAACACACCCCATTCAATGAGCTGCGTCTACTCCATGAGCTGGTTGGAGGAAACCTTGCATGACTCTCAGAGGGAAGATGTTGCCACCCTCTTCTTTCAGTTCTGGCTCTTTGGGCTTGGGGTTGTCGCGGTATATTTATTTGGTCGTTCCGCAGTGGGCTACGCTAATTCATTCAATCCCAGATCTTGAACGAGTCGCTCCCCCACCTTGGAGCGGCTTTTGCTGGCCACATCTTAGCCGCCACTTGGTCGAGCTCCCGGATCTCAGCGACCAAGTCACTCGCCAGGATGTACAGAGCCTCCATCGTTGCAGGACCTTGCGAAGGTGCTGATATGTTAGGCGCCTGGTTCGAACTGAGGTTGGCACACACCGTGAGTTGGAGACTATACTGCCCCCCCTCTACTGGCTCAACGCTAACAGCATCTCAGGTTCCAGTAGTCGTGTTCAACATCATCGGTCTCTTTGGTCTCGGCTTTCTTTCCTATAAGCTTCTCAAAGGATACTCCGCCGCACCTTTCGACAAGATCGGTTCCCTACCGGCCTTACAACGAGTTTACAAGGTGCCTTCATGTCCTCTGGGGGCCGCGCAGCGTTTGACTGATCCCTCTCCGCCTCCTCGTAGCTTGTGCTGGTATTCTCCGTAGGTCTGCAACTCTCAGGTTTTTTTGTCGCCGTTTCCTCTGGCCTCTGGCTTTCGAAAGTTGCCCATGGGAACTTCAGAGCCTTGAGCCATCACGCAGGGCTGTACATCGCAAGCTTCGCTGTTATTCTGGCAGTATGTTCTCGGTCTGCCTTTCCACACACATCGATGAATGCTAAGCGTTCTCTCTACCTAGGCCGAGATTCCATGGCTCATCGCGGTACGTTCTTCGCGCTCTTTCTCCTCGCCATCGGGCCCTCACGAGTTCTGCAGGGCTGGGTCTGCGTTCGCAGGGAGTGCAAGATGCGATTCTGGATGTTCGCTGTCCTGTCAGCAGGCTTGCTCTCCATCTCTGGCGTCATGTTCGGTAGTGATGGTCAGTATCTGACCGTCTCTGCTCGGGGGATTCGACGACTTACATCTGATTGTCCTCAGCTTACAGGACCATCTTCAAGTCGTGGGGCTTCTTTGCTACAGTAACTGTTACCTCCTTCGTCCTTCTCGTTTTCACCGTGACCCTTGGAATCTTGTGCTACCTCAACTACGGAAAGGGCCTCCGAGAATACCGTACGTCTCCCGCCCTTGCTGCTTTGAAAGGCGCGTTTTGACTCACCTTTCCCTTTGTGCTTCCTAGTGCAAATGTCTGACGAGCCTGAAGGTGCTGATTTCGATCCCGTTGGGTTGCTCGATCATAGCGAGAAGCAACAAGAGCAGCCATTCCCTCGGACTAGCGTCTATGCCCCCGCGTTCCATGAGAAGGGAGATGCTGAGTGGTTGGCTCCCCAATCACTCCCCCGGCCTCCAAGTGCAGCTCAAGTAACCCAATCCATCTCGCGCACCTTGCCAGAGCCCCCACGGGCCGCTGCCTCCAACCCTTTCGACTCGGATATGGATTCCCTTGATGACTTCCATTTGCCGAAGAGCGTTTGGTCTGCAAACTCCTCCGATATCGATGCTCGATCCTTCCGCACAGTCACATCCTCTGGGTCTGCTGCGCCTACAGCGACACATCCGTTCCTCCTGCAACCGCCGCCTCGCAGTATCATTCCCCAACCCCATCCACGAATCCCCAGCTTCAATGGAACAGTGGCTTCATTGGTACCGTTTGAAGGAATGCCGGTCCTGCCTCTCACACCTATGTCATCCAGAAGACCGGGTTCATTGGGGTCGACCACCCGGCCTCCTTTTCCTGCGGAGTCCGTGAGGTCCAGTCACATTGCGAGGAGCGACTCCAGATCCAGAGGTTCAGCAAGCTCGTCGAGCTCTGTGAGCTCATTCGTGTCAACCCAAAGATCGCCTTTCACCCTTACCCCCGTCACTCTCTCGCACTCGTATGCGAGTCCGAGCAGGGACTCGGGCTATCCCACGTCCTCTGATCGTTCATCCTTCTATGTGCAGTCCGAGGTCGGCCTGTACGTTGTCAACGGTTCCGTGAGGCAGTCGGTGGGTTCTTCTGTAGGCGGCGACTATCAGGTTGCTGGGCCACCTGGGAGGAGGGGAACCTTTGGGGTTGAAGAGGTTCCTCGGAACGCATAGGTGTGGTCGACATTCGCGCCAGAGTTTTCACGCGGATTCTTTTTTCACCGGGCTCGTCAATGATTTCCACCTCGCTGGCCGATGTATGCACCAATTATATATATTTGTTCACTCACTCGCCATTACTAGCCCTCTCGCGATGGTCACTGGCAGGGGCCTATATAGCATGGGCATCTTGTACTTTCGATTTCCTGGCCGATGCGAAGCTACAATCCCGTTTCCACAGGACGTGCGAGCGAATCGCAATATTAACCGAAGAGGTCAACACCCTTTTTCGGTCAAGGGAATCGTCATGGTGAGAGATAGGTAATGTACAATATATATGACGAAAAAGCGAAGGAAGGTATCGAAACTGTTACGATATCAAACCATCGCAAGTTCGAGTGTAATGCAGAAAGTAGAACACACATGTTCACTCCAGTGGTACATCTGTTCCGAGGGCACGGTGATGTCGCCGCGTTGACGTGGCCTTCGTGGAGGTCTTGGCTTGTGAGGTTGTTGCGGTTGCGGTCGCGATGAACGAACTCCAAGCAGCCTGCGTCGCAGCAGGCGCGATGTACGTCGACTCGGTCTTGCCTGCTCCGAGGTATAGGTCTGGCGCGGCTTGCAGGTTCTGCCCACTTAGTTTCGAGTCCTGTCCACCTATCACTCTACCACTGACAATGGAACCCAGCGGGTCGCTGCCGAAGATGAAGTCCCTGGCGAATTTGAAGGCCTAGTTTCAAGGAGGAGAATATGAGGTCGGGCTTTGAGTTGCCAGTGATGGATCGAGCTACGTACAGCTTTGGGTGTCTGGGCCGGAATCATGTGTCCAGCCCCGTAAAAGAGGCTGTACTTCCATCCACGTTCTTGGTGGATAATGCCAGCAAAGTTCCCGGAGTCATCGTACCAAGGGGTAGAAGGCTTCTTGGTGAATCCTTGGATGCCTCCGAACGTAGTGTTCTGAATGGCAACTTTCCGAACAATCTGGAATGAGCTTGCATACGGTCGTGATGTACGAACGAAACTTACTTTCTGTGCCCAGGTGAGGGATGAGGAAGTCGTTGTTTCCAGAGAAAAGGACAACCCCGACATTTTTTGCTGTGGCATTGGTAGCAAGTTCTGTCAGGAAGTTGATAGGGCTGGGGAAATGGGGATGGTTAGGCTGCATTTGTGCTGGCTGCTACATTGGAACGGCTTACACTGGGCTAGGGTCAAACCAGATGGGACCAAAGAGCCATGGGGTCTGCATGGCCCAGTCTTTGCTGGTAGGGGCATGGAGCGCTTTCCTTGTCGCGGGGTCTGGAGATGAACGTGAGTAACGGATTGCAATTGAACAAAGGCAAGGACGAACCATTGAGGAATACGCTAGCATCTTCTTCGGGACGAGGCCATACGAGGTCAGCTGCGTTGTAAACGCTAAAGAACTCTGACTCGGCTGCGTTGACTTGTCAGCCAGATGTCGTGATGATAACTAGGAAGTAACATACTGAAAGGATACGTGAAGTTTATTGCATAGTCCGTGACCATGTCCCACAAGAAGCATCCGTACTAAAATAAGATGGGAATAAGTCAAACGCTTCATGTTAATTCCGTCGACGAGTCAACTCACCCAGGGGTCCAGGGTGCCATTCGCTCTGTCAGAAAGATCTCGCTTCCACAGCTCGCGACCCAGTTCTCGGTCTCGACGCTTAAGCGTCTTGACGTCTGACTCCGCATAGCGCTTGGCAAGTGTATGGAACAGGTTGGCCTGTCGGAACGTGTTCATTGTGAGTTGGAACGGTATGTCCCGGTCTCTGGGCTGCACAACTGGGACGTCTGGCATGACGCCTCCTTCCTGGGGATATGTCAGGTTAATGTCGTAGTTGCAGAGGTGGGATCTAAAATATATCAATGCACTGTCATATAGGGAGATTTTAGACGGCGACGCACTGCTCCTTGAAGTATTGATACACCTCCGGGTCGTAGCCGATTAGCTGCGGGAAGGTTTCAATGAAGCTCAGCTGCACCAATCAACAATTCAGCATTATTTGTGGGTAAGTTAAAAGGCGACCTACTGTTGGGACTAGATTCCAGGTAACAGGACCAGTGAGGGTGCCATCTCCGATCGCGATGCTGCCGATTTTGACCGGGGGATTTGCGATTTGGAAGTAAGCCTTCAAGATGTACGGCTGTACTCCGACTGTCAGTAACCAATGACGAAAGTGCTGTGCACAGGCATACTCACAATGTACATCCCAGCGTAACTTTCTCCCGTAATGTGCAAGGGTCTCGAAGCAAGCCCTGGGAACACTTTGACCAAGTTACCGAGGAACGCCATCTAAAGGCCGACTTTAGTCCAAATCGTCCCGCGAAAAAGGGAAGCTTGAATAGGCGCACAAAGTCTTTGCCAACTTGATCCTCGTCTGGAGCTGTGGTCGGTAGTGAGACCCTGAACCGTCGAACTGAGCAGAACACCAACCATAACCATCAGACGCCGATGTGGCGTATCCAACACCTCTGCAATTCAAAACTGAACAAAGGATCTCCTTCTGACCAGCTACCGTGGAACTTACACGGGTTGGTCAATCCAGAAGTAGTCGGCAACCTTATCCCAACCGTACTGTCGCCTGGAGGCCCGGTTATCTGAAGAGAGAGCTATGGGGCCGCTCTAAAAGAGAAGGTCATTACTTTGTTGCGAATATGGAACGGCCTCAGCAAGTGTCTCACCTCGAAGAAGAGACCGTACATGCTTGAAGATCCGGGGCTGCCAGTTCGAGTCAGGAATGTATTATCGTCCTCATGGATACAGTTTGACGTACCCGCCGTTCAGCCAAATTCCCCATGGGTCCTTGTTCGCAACTGCGCGAGCAGAGGTGAGGGATCCGTTGCTCTTCTCAAAACCCCAGAAGAACAGTGTGTTGTTTGGACTGCCTCGGTTTACTGGAAGGTTTCCTGCATAGCTGCGAGGGATGGGGAAAGTCACGTTCGGGAGGGGATCGGTGACGCGAAAATCTGGAGTTGGCGACGCGTTAGGCGCTCTGCACTCGCACAAGAGCAGGGAAGAGCTTACATGACTGCCAGTTGGGACCAAAGTCTCCCGAAGGCTTTCCAGGATAGTCTTGAGGCCACGAACTAGGGAACTCGAAGCCATCTGGAGCCTGGGACGCGACGAGGGGGAGGATGGCCAGGGCCAGTACGCTGGGGGCGAGCTTCCAGGTCACCATCGTTCAAGGAGAGAGCGGGTGGTGAGACCTGACACTCGGGTCGCGGCGCTTCGTCCTTTATATCGGCACCATTGCTCGTCCAGGAACCGGTAGATCAGCACCACTGAAGGGTGAACACTTTCCGATATGCATGGCTTCATAACAATAGAACCTGGGAAATCTTCCTGACGCTGATGGATGCCCAGGAAAGAAGCAACATGTGTATTTCCCTCTCATTTCTGACCCTACCTTGTTGGCTCTAATTGTATTCGAGCTCATGGGAACCGCCCTCGTTTCGTAAGATTCTGTTTAACTGCAGGCGGAGGTTGAGGGTGACTTGGATACAGTTTTCCAATAGCCCGAAACACCCCCACCATTTGAAGGAGCGTTCTGTCTTGTCATGAGGGGCTGTTCCATCAGAATCCGCGCTGAGATGAAGGGCACGGCTTGGAGTGACGGCATGGGGGAGACAAGGGAGGTTTCGCGAATTGCGTTGACGGCTGCGGGATGATGCGCGTGTGGGCGCATGTTGCCCCAGCCAAAAGGGGATATTTCTAAATCCGGGTCCTGTGTCACGCGAGATCAGGGATCACTGATGACGGAAATCGAGTCGATGAGGACAGGGACTCGGAGGACGTCTTCATCTCTTGTCTCCGTTCCGCACTCAAGATGGGGCGGCGAAAGCGCGTTCTAGACGACGGCGACGACTCGGACTCGTCCAACGCATCCGAAGGCCCGGACTTTGACGACTTCGACGGCAACGATCCAGACGCGAGGGCAGAACGTGCCCTATTCAAGGACCCGTACCAGAGGAAGCGGCCGAAGAAGAATGCGAAGGAAGATGCTATATACGGGGTCTTTGGAGACGACAGTGAAGATGAGGAGTATGGGAGGAAGCCAGCCGAGAGCAAGAAACGGAGTGATTGGGCCAAGGCACCAGCCTTCGTTTCCAGCGACAAGAAAGTCGACCAGACGATGGACGTCGACTTCGATGAACCGGCGGACGAAGACATGGAAGATGCAAATAGCTCTGACGAATCATCAGAAGGCGAGGACGATAACGAAGTTGCAGAGCAAGGCGATGATTCTGACGCATCTGAACCCTCCAGACCCGCCTATACAACTCCTGGAGAAGACGAACCTGCAGAGGAGGAGGCACCACCTCGTTTTGGCGGTATTGGCTCCCACAAACGGGCCGACACTGGCGGTGACACACCAAGCCACCCTGGCCTTGGGGCCACCAAAGGCGGTATCGGGTCATCGAAAGGAGGGATAGGATCGGCTCGCGGTGGACTCGGCGCGTATGCTGCCTTCATGAGCGCCTCTAACTCTGGCACCACAGCCTCTGGATTTGGACGTGGCGGGATTGGATCGAAGTCCTCCCAGCCTGAGATTAAAGAGGCCTCTCCGTCCCCAGAACCATCAGCTTCATCCCCAGGTTTCCCTTCCGCATTTGGAGGGCGGCAACAGAACCGGTTCATACGAGAAGAGACCCCCACGACCAGGCCCACCCAGTTGTCCCCCAATGAACGAGCCCATTTCAGTAAGCTCCAGGGTAGTTTCGGTGCTCGTATGCTCGAGAAGATGGGATGGCAAGCTGGGACAGGTCTTGGAACCACTGGAGAGGGAATCGTCACACCCATTGAGAGCAAGCTTCGTCCTCAAAAGATGGGTATTGCATTCAAAGGGTTTAAGGAGAAGACGGAGCAGTCGAAGAGAGAGGCAAAGAGGAGAGGAGAAGCTGTCAGCGACGAGGAGGAGGATCCGTTGACGAAGAAGATGAAGAAGAAGGCAAAGGAGGCGGAGAAGAAGCGTTCCGACGTCTGGAAGAAACCCAAGAAAGTGAAGACAAAAATCGAGCACAAATCTTACGAACAAATCCTTGCTGAGGCTGGAGAATCTGCGGCGCCTGCTGGGCTGGGCCAGATAATCGACGCAACTGGTGCAGTGGTACGTTTCTACACCATAGCTCGAAAGTTCATTGTTCTAACAACGTATTTAGCCCCGGGAGGTGACCTCCTTGGCCGAAGTGTCTCTCAATACCTGGGCACCAACCAGTGATCCCACAAGGATACCAGAAGTGCGGCATAATGTTCGTTTGATTGCGGACGCTTGCAAGAGCGATTTGGACGGTCTTGCCCGAGAAGCAAAGGCTCTGCAGGAACGGAAGAACTTCGTCATTCAAGAGGATGCTCGACTACGGAAGAAAGTGGAAGAGGAGGCTGAATGTATGTCCATTGATTACCACCCTACCGTTGAGCAGAATCTAACATCTTTCCCAGTGATTTCGCGCTTACAGCAAATCCAATTGGTTGCCAACGATATTCAGGCGATATCCAAAGAGTTGTCGTCCCTATACGAAGTCTCTTTGGAACCCCTCTCACCGCCTATTAACCGCTTGGTCACCCAGTTCCCCAATGAGTTCGACAACTACCAACTGGACGAAATTGTGGTCGCTTCGATCGCACCACCCCTCCGGAGAATGGTCGCAAACTGGAATCCTTTGGAAGATCCCTCAGCGTTCCTCCCTACGTTCAGAGAATGGCGACGAGCGCTGAAGGTCAGCACTGAAGCGCAACCAACCACTCAAGTCGACATATATGGCGCTAGGACGAACGTCTCTCCTGCCGAGTACGTGCCCCGAACTGTAGCTTGTCGCCCATACTAATATCAGACTCTCTTCCAGGGACAAGACGATGACACCTTTCGAGAGCCTGTTATGGACCGTGTGGATGCCCCGTGTGCGGTCGGCCCTGAACAACGAATGGTCAGCGGAAAACCCATCACCCGCCGTCAAGCTGTACGAATCTTGGTCCTCTTTCCTTCCCCGGTTCGTTCGGGAGAATGTCCTCGATCAACTGGTGCTTCCGAAGGTCAAGAAGGCTGTGGCCGATTGGAATCCCAAGCGATCCACTGTGTCGCTGCAGTCGATTGTGTTCCCTTGGCTGCCACACATTGGGCTGCGGTTGGATGACGTTCTAGATGACGCTCGAAGGAAGGTCAAGAGCCTACTCAAATCCTGGATTATTGGCGAAGGAAACCCTGGCGATTTGAAAGCCTGGAAAGATGTAAGTCACCACATAATCCGTTGAGTTGATCCCTTCTAATCGTTGACTCTTGTTCAGGTCTTCGGAAAGGGCGAATGGGATACCCTCATGCTGAAGTACATCGTGCCCAAAGCTGGAGAGACCCTCCGCGCCGAATTCCGCATCTATCCTCCGGCACAGAAGATGGAGCCATTCCATGCGGTGGTGGCCTGGTCTGACCTCCTCCGCTCCTCTATATTCTCACAAATCCTGGAAACGGAATTCTTTCCCAAGTGGCTCGATGTCCTCCACCTATGGCTCATCCAGCCCAACGTCAGCTTCGAAGAGGTCGCCCAATGGTACCAGTTCTGGAAGGACGCGTTCCCTGAAAGCGTGCGGAGCCTTCCCAATATCGAGCGCGGATTCCGGTACGGCCTGCAACTCATGAACGACGCTATCACATTGGGCCCCGAGGCTCCAGTCAAGCTCAAGAAACCCGATTTCCGTGTAGAGCTGGCTGCAAGGAACGCACCATCTCGTCCCCCAAGCGCGAAGGACGCCGGTTCAGCAGAGAAACGCACCGGAAGACCGTCAGCCCGTGCCACGGAAATTACCTTCAGGGCGATCGTGGAGGAGTATGCGGCCGGGCACGATTTGTTGTTTATCCCGACCGGGCGGGCGCACGAGAAGTCGAGGATGCCTTTGTTCAGGGTTAGTGGGACGGTGGATGGGAAGCATGGGTTGTTGGTATATGTTTTGGATGACGCTGTTTGGGCGCCGCCACCTGGTGGCTTGGAGAATGACGAATTCAGAGCAATCAGTTTGGAGGATATGGTTTCTAGAGCCCGATCTTAATTTAGTTTGTTGCCGAGTATATTCTGTACTGATACCTCCGATGGATAGGCTGTAGATTAAGGGCGTAAAATCTATGTGTATGGGAAGTCGATGTCGAGGAACCGGTCGAAAATGGAGATTTCCCCAGCGCAATCACCACTGGCAATCGCGTCCAAAGAGTGAGTAAGGATATTAAAAACCAATGAAGGAACATACACAACAAGTTGATGCTCTCCCTTGAGCCTGTCCCCCAGCGAGAAGCTGGCGATGTCCGAGTTGACTGTCGCGATTGGCTTGCCATTGCTTGGATCATCGGCTGCTACAAGTGGATTCCAGAGCCTCACACACCCTACGTGCGGTAGGTAAGCTAATGAAATGTCCATTGCTTAGATACTGACCGTCGCTTCCGCCGCTGACCAAACCCATCCTGGCCCCCCTCCACACCCACTCAAGCTTGGCCACTCCGCACGGCTGCAGTCCTGGGTTGATTTTCGTTGCGGTACTGTGCCGGAAGTCATACAATACCCCTCTGCCTTTCAGGAAGCGTGTATCGTAAACGTGGATGCGGTTGTCAGATCGTGCCAGGCCGATGAACACTCCATCAGGACTGAATTGAGCATCACGATGTTCTCCCTCCTCGTCTTCGTCGTCTGCATTCACCAGGTGGAAAGGTTCCAGCTCGATTTCATGGGTCGGGCTGCGTTCTTTGGTGCGGACGTCGAAAATGCGCAAGTTGGACTTCGTTGGGCTCGTGCGTGTCACGATGGCAAGCCTGTCGCCTACAGCGTCCAAAGCCATTGCGTCTCCCGCCTCTCCCATTGGAAAACGCACGACAATCTCTTCCCGTTTGACGTCGTAGATCCGATGCCAGCTCTCGGTGTACATCTTGTCTTGGACCGGTTCAGACGATGCGAAGAGGAAGTCCTCCGTGCTGCCCAGCCCCCAGCGCATCTCGCCCACGACCTGGCCGGCCTTGATGCCTTTGAGCCGACCCCAATCTTCCATCTGGTTCAAATTTATGTCATCAAGGATTGAGATAGTCCTGGCAACGGAGTCGAGCTGTTTAGAAGGATGGCGCAGAACGCGAAGATGAGAGTCGCGCTTACTCTTCGGCGACTGCTAGTGTCGAAGTCCCGGGTTTAAACAGCAACGAGTTTGGAACACTCGGAAGCTTGGTCCCTGTTGGGGTGGATAAGTATTGACAAAGACGGCTCTGCGCAGCGCAAAAGCCCGCCTACTTCTTACAACATTTTCGCTGTACCACGGGGCCACATGCTCCTGCTGCCAAAATTTGACACACCGGTCATTCCCCGAGGTGACGAATCGCGTAGGGCTGGGGAGTCACTTCGTTACCAGCGCAGGGATGAAGGGTCATACAGGACTCACTCGAGAGGACAAAACTGGACATCTGTTAGCCCATAATACTTGGTTTCGTATTGTGGATTGTCCCCTTCGAGTTCTGGACCGAAGACTACGTAGCGAATCAGCCTTGGGTGGCTTGTGCACGGTGTAGAGGTCAAGAACGCACAACGGGTTATTTTGAGATGTCCCGGGAAAATAATTGCCTTGGGCTCCCTTTGGCGGAAGAAGGTCGTCAGGGACCCTGCCCGATTGTATGGATCGAGCGATGTCTCTGATGAAATGAGCCCTCAGAGGAGCGTCAAATAAGGACGGTGCTCACCGCCCGCACTGTCCTGCATTCCGCCTGTGCACGCTCCAGCGATCGCAACATACCCGTTGGATTGCTGGACACATGTTATAGCTGTCTGGTGTTAGAATGAGGCAACGGTAACCATGAAGACACTCACATCCCGGACATTCCTTGAAAGAGTCGGTTAGCCAGAGCCTGTCAAGGTCCAGCTCCTTCTCAAGGGGAGGCCGCCTATAGTCCCAATCCCCGGGTCGAGTAGTCGGCCTCCCTCGGAATTTTGGCATCGTCCTGCGATCCACCTCCTTGGCGCTTTGATACTTCAAGGGATATCAACGGTCTATGGTGGAGAATATAGTCGAGGGAACACCTACTTGGTCCCTTGCCAAAAACTCGCCTGGGAGTGGGCCTGGGTCCAAGATGGGCTGGGGCCCCACAACGTAAGGCCGTATGAAGCGACGCTGTACCTCCTTGGTTCTCTCTGCCTCAGCTTCAGAGTCTTCACTCTCATCTTCCAGCATTGGATCGGCCCCCGGGCTCGGAGCGCGAACTGCGTTCGGGTTACTCTGAATTGGTTTCCACTGTCAACCAGCAATTGAATGATACAATGAACAGTGCGATGAATCATAAGCCTTACCACGTCCATATTGTCAAAAGGAGGTAGAATGTCTTCGTACTCCTGTACAGTCAGGTTCTCTAGCGTTTCTTTATCCTGGATACCAGTATGCTGGAGGTTGTAAAAGACTGGCGGCCCAACACGGACTGGAGGGGTCCTCTGCCCCGCGCGCGACGTCGAAGTCGATGCTACGGCGTTGACACGAGTCGGTGGAGGCCTCTTCCCGGGGCATGATGTCGATGCTGAAGCGTTGACCCGAGTTGGAGGCTTCTGCCCAGCGTATGTTTTCGATGCTAAGGCGTTGATACGAGCCGGAGGGGGCATTTTATCAGCGCGTGACGTCGATGCTGAGGAGTTGACACCGGTCGGAAGGGGTGTAACCCGACCAGGGGTCACATCCTTGGGTCGTACCTGTGTTGGAAGGGTTAGGAGGGTTGGGCATATAGCCTTACGCCACGCACTATTTGGGCCACTTCATCATCCTCGTCCGAATCGCTACTAATCACATAAACCGTCTGTATCACTCGGTTGGGCGCGGCCGGTGCGGGATGCGACGTCGAGGGCGTGGGCGGGCGAGTACCCCGAGCAGACTGCGATCGACTAGACGCACGGCTTCCCTGGCTGTCCTTAGGTCGCTTGCGATTAGAGCTGTCGGAAATAACGATAGGGGGTGGCCGGGTGTGTCCTATAATCGTGCAGTCGCGGCCGTCATCTGTGCGGGGTCTCTTCAAGGGTCGTTGAGCAATGCTTAGGTCAGAGCGTGGATTGAACGCAGCATTGCGAGGATTTGTGGGTATAGTCAGGTCAATTACATCGGGCATCTAGTCACCGGGCAACCTAGAGAGCACACAGTAGGTCCTATGATTCGCGTCGTCGTGGATGGTGAGCAAGGCGAAGAGCAGCACGCCTGGACACGGGGAATAGCGACTCAGTGTGACCCTAACCCTAGCCCTACCGCACGACAAGCAGCAACAGGCAGCGACGCAGGCAACATTTGGGTGACCCTGTACTTGCTTACTTTTACGCAGACAGTGAGGGATATTGGGTTGATACAGAAATATGAATATCCATTAGCCTGATCTGCAAATTGAATGGAGTACACCTGAACGAAAAGAGATATCGGTGAAAGGTATATAATCTCGAACAGGCACGTTACGATGCCCCTCCTGTGAGTCCAGCAGGGAAACCAGCGAAGTCAACTTGCTCCTGATGAGCTTGCCCATCTACGGCAAATCCAATACGTAGGCGTAGCCTGACGCTGCTCTGAAAGTGTAAAGGTAACTTGTCAGTTGGAAGTAGTGAGCCAACATTCAAAGACGTACCCCAACCGGCGCAACGACACGCATCTGTTGAGTCTCCGTAGCACCTGGCTCTACATTGGGGTTGGACATGGGGAGCATTTGGAGCTGTTGTGACTGTAGGCAATGTTGAGCCCAAGGGTCACACGAGTAGGAAAACGGATTTACCTTTGGAACAGCAGCCTGGAAAGTGATTCCCGTCACAGGTGACTGAGCAGTAGTTTGGAAGCGGGCAAGGATCATAACGATTCCAGGCTTGGCTGCTGATGTCTGGGGTGTAAGCGTGATTTTCAGCCCATTCTTCTCGTAGGCAGAATACGCAGTAAGCCGAGGTGCACTCGGTGTAGCAGGGGTGACGGGAATGGCGGCTGCGGCTTGGAAGGAGGGTGGAATTGCTGTTGCAGGCGTTGCGGGGTATGATGGCGGCACTGAAGGTGTTTGGGGCACGGCAGGGGTAGGAGCTGAGGTTGACGAAGACCCGAAGAGACCCAGAATGTCGTCGACGGAGGACTTTTGAGGTTGGGCGGGAGGAGGAGGTGACGTCGAGGTGCCGGATGAACCAAAGATCTCTGCGAGAAGGTCTTGGTTGGAAGCAGCGCTGGGAGCAGGTTGCGAGCTGTTGGCTACCGCCGGTGTGGACGGAACATCCTCTCCTAGGAGGTCGGCCTAGAGTTAAATGTCAGCATGTTGCCGGACACTGAGAAGAAGTAGCACTTACATCCATGGCCTTAGTCGAGCCAACCGGTTTCCTCTCACTCACAACACCCATCACCGTCGCTTTGAGCTCCGGAGCAGGCATTTGCTCAAGGACGCCCACTCTGGTTTCACCCAACGTAAACAAGCTTGCAAATTCGACGGCCCGCTGCTGCAGCTCAAGTTCGGGGCTCGTGGTATATTTTGCCAGGACCTCCGCGATGCGGTCTTGCTCTGGTTGGGATGTGGTCGACCGAGCAGAAATCTTTGTCAGCGCGGCGAGGAGGAACTGGCGGATGAGGTAGTTGGAATATGGGGAATCCATGCAGGAAAGCAAGAGGTCGATCAATTCCGAGTCTCGGAGCTACGAGAATGGTGAGCGCATGAAGCGATGGAGATTCAAGAAACAAGCTCACCGGTGTTGAGGATTGATCATCTACGATGCCACCTTCCAGCAGGATGTCACTGTACTCGCCCAGAATCCATGTGGCAGACAGGGTCAAGGATTCCTGAGAGATGTCCGACTTGAGCGCGAGGTATAGTTTGGATGCAGTGTACGCTTGGAGCTCTGGAGTATGTGCCACGAGACGAATGAACGCCGACAAAACTTCTTCCCTGACAAAGTTTCCAGCCTGGAAGACACTGGTGAATGGACGAGACGACAACCGCAACGCAGGACGGCCTTACCAGTTTCAGGACGCGGAGGACGGTGTCGATGTGCCATCGTTTGTTCGGAGCGAACCTCTCCGCAGCAAGAGCGATTTGGGTAGTTAGGCCAAGCTTGAATTCGTCGTCCGCGACCTCTAAGAACGCCAGGAGCTCGCGCACAAGAATGCGAACATTCTGCTCATTGATGAGGGCATATGATAGCTCCAGAGCACGGCGCCTAATCGAGATGTCACCGTCTCGCAAGCAATCCAAGATGGTGTTACGATGACGTTGTACAGCGTTTGTGTCCATTGTCACGACCTTGTTCAGAGTGTTCAAAGCGACGTAACTGGGGAAGGGGATCGTTTGCGTCAGTGTCGGGACTGCGGGGAACAACTGTGGATATGCCTACCGAATGTTATTATCGCGGTTACTGAGAAACTTGCCGAGGATATTGATGGCCATGACACGCAAACCAGTGTCCGCTTCGATTTCGAGCACGGTCAGGACAGTTTCGTAGAGGATCGAGTTGCCAACGTTTTTAGAGCCATCAGTGTTTGTCGCGACCTAGTCAAATGGTCAGTACCCGTCGCGAATTAAAGGTTTGGGATCGTACCTGAGCGAGAATATCGTTCATGGCTTCACTAGCCTGCTCGTCACCCTTTCCAAGAAGTCTCAATAATCTCAATATCTTCACTTGCAAAAAAGGATCTGTGATGCCGGAGACATCGTGTTCTGGACTATAGCCAGTTGTCACTAGAGACTTAAGGTTGCGGACGAGAAGCGGGACAGCCTGGAGTAGCACTATGAGAAAGGTTAGGTTCTAAACATAGAAAGACAACGCACACTGCGGAACTCGTTCAACACCGATTCATCGAAGGTGCACATCTCGGTGACAAGGGTGATCGCGGTGAGGAGAACACCATGATTTCTATCCGTGAGCAGATTCTTCGCTTTTCCAATGAAGTGGTCCGCAATGTCGGGTACTTTCTTGATGACTCTCAGAGCGCAAAGGGCAGCCTACACCGCAGTCAGTTGATCGGGGTGGGCCGTAACATGTGTCCGAACACACCTTCTTCCGGATGTAAGTATTGCTTGATCCCAATAGTTTCTCAATCTCATTCGCCAGATCGCGCGACATTTCCTCCGAAGCAATGTTTGCGAAAGTGCAAAGAGCCAGGCCGACTGCATACATATTGGAATGGTTCATGTCGCTGTACAGGGGCCAGATTACAAGGCATTCGTTTATGAACGATTGGATATGGACGTACTTCTTCAACGAATTCGTCACCAACGTGAGCACCTCCTGATTCTCGTCGAGCAAAAGCATGATCCCCAGGTACCCAAGCCGCTTGTCGGTGAAGAGGGGACTTGCCACGAGCTTCAAGCATTCAATCTGGCCAAAATGCGCAGGGGAGCCCAACATATGGATGTAGAGGAGTTTGGCGACATTGTTGTGGCGTTGAAACGAGTCTTCCTCTCTGAACGAAGCCCTTATCGCCGCAGACTCTTGTTGGATTAGGGCGCGCTCATCTGCAACGGTCTATCGAGGAAGTGGAATCAGATTTGGGCCGAGATGCGCTAGGGTGATAGAATATGGACCTTGCAGCCACGAATGCCCTTGATGAGCGCTGTGAAAGACGTGAATTTCAATCTAGGACGGTAGTATGGCCCAAGTACCTTTGAGATTGTAGAATGTCGGCATGCGTCGTCCCTCTAATCGAGCTCGAGGTTCAAGCTGTCATCGGCGCGGGCGGTCTCCTGCGCGGTCGAGATCATGCTGACCAAGCAATCAGCCATCAATTTGGCGCTGACAACAGGGACCCATTGTTTTCGACTCTTGTCCATTCTTTTCCTTCAACCACCACCTTCTGCCAACCGGTTTGGCTTCTGCGAGCAGGAAATCGCTATGAACCCTTCTATACTCACCACTATCCCCACAACTTCTACGATTCACGCCTTCTTCACGCGTCACGACAACAAGCAGCGCAATGGTTTCATTACCCGACTCGACAGGTCCCCTATTCGACAAAAGAAGTGGGTTGGGTTTACTCTGGAAAATACAAAGCCTAACCTCTCCCAGGATCACATTCTTCTCCGCTCTCGCTCTCAACCTCCTTATCATAATATGCCTCACGGTCCTCACTGTGCTCACCATTCGCAACAACCTACAATCACCCTATCCGCCTTCCATGCAAGTTGCCTTCGCACTCACCCAGAACATCCTGCTGGCATCGGCGGTTGTAGCCCTACTTCGCTCAACTATCATTCCATTTTTCTTGGGAGAATGCCGTTTGCGATACGTTCACGGCTTCCGGGAAACGGAGCTCGCAATCCGCAGGGCGCCTAGATCTCGATCTCTGGACCTTCGGAATCTCACCGTTTCAAGTGGTGACTCGAAGGGCCCCAAGTCAAATGACAACGCGATTATAGCACTCGGCTACGTGGCACAGAACTTGGTTGACATGAAGCTCGTTTACCATAGGCCCGGCGCTCTGTTCTCTAGTAACTACTGGGCCCCGGAATACTCGGCCATGCTGGACGCCTACAAGTGTCTCAGCACTGGACAATTCGCTGAGGTTGACTTGGACCTCGCCGTCTGGAAACAAGATGGTGGAAACTGGACGAAGTGTGAGCTCTGGCAGCTGCAGGAGATGACACACGAAGCAGCAGCTCCTACTGTTGAGGTGCGTTTGACCCTCCTTTTGACCCCCATCCAGAGCTGAGTTCATCCACTTTCCTATCTAGAAATAGGACTTTTATTCTCGGATTACGATCATTTATGAACCTTGACGCGCCCACTTCAAGCGCGTTGTCGGACGCTCTTTGGACTTGACTACCCCATTTACAGCACACTCGATCATTCACGACTTGCATTTCTCAATACCCATCACAACTTTCTGACTGTATTTCATGGATAATACCTTTTTCTGTATCAAATATCAATCATGAAGGCTGGGCCATCTCTTCACCGCACTGACGCGTCCTGAAACACCCCAACGTGCCCGCAGGAATACTATTTTGGACCTGATACATCGCAGTAATCGCCCCTTGGAAGGAGCCCTAGGATCCACAGGCGAGATGCCCGCGTCGAACGGATTTTATGTCATGAACCCTGCTCGTCTGAGTCGGACCCACCATCCTCTTGCTTTGCCCCAGGCCTAGCTATTACTTTTACAAAGCCAGCCAGTAGTGCAGATGCATAAGGGTTTCCATCCTCATTGTGACCTGCCTCCACGTTGCTCTGCGGTCCGGGGACAAGGAATTTGCCAACGGTGACCACCAGGTATTGTCAATGACCCAGGTGCGATACAGGGCACGGCAACTGGACGGAGTCATCGCTCCGACACCCATTGACAAGGGCTTTCCAGCGAATGTCAGAGAAATGTTTCTTCGGTCGTGCCATCGATGGATCGAGGTCAAGCCTTCCGTACTATGTGTGAGGAGGTCACTCGCGAGAACGTCGAGGAGTCCTACATCCAATAATTTTGGAATGAGTCTGAGTGTGTCTGGCGTCGGTGACTATCGCCTCGAAAAATGCGCCTGATGCCTCGGCGACGAAGGTTCCGTGAAGGGTCGAACTCGATGTCTTGGCAAGAGGGAACTCCAGAGCGAGTTCCAGCACGAAAAGGGGAAGCGAGACTTCTTGAGTGCTTGCCTAAAGGATCTGTTATAGCTGAGCTGGACGGTTACGGTGACCAAGACGCTGATCCAGAGGCAGTCGAGCTTTTGAGGGTCCTCGTCGTATATTGGACGGTGCACCACGGCCCAATCTCTGCATCGATGGGTGAATGATTCGGCCAGGCGCTTGTGATAACGGATACCCCGCTGATCAATGGCTTCGAGAAGTATTTCGCTCGTCGAAGGACGTTGCATGCAGCTCGTCAAGAGGCTAATCCTGGCGGCGACGCGGTCCATGTATTGGTCTGGAGTTTCGATGATTCCCCTCGTATTCGGCGCATCTAAATCTTGCATCCAAGCCCAAAGGGCGCAGTCGACGCTTCGTTGAAGGAACGTAGGATCTTTCTCGAGGTATTCACCGCCAACCTTGAGGAGTTGGCGAAGTCTATCAGCCGCATTGCTGGCCCCAAAATATGGAGGACGGTCGGGCAGGACCGACGCAGACTTCCGAGCGAAGAAATCCAGCCAAGTGACGAGGTCGTGAGTATGAGGCAAGATGATGGCAAATATTTGCGCTTTCTTCTCCTTGGCTCCATCCATGGCGACATGCCAGTGGCAAGACCGAATCAGCCAGATGGACCGTGCTGTGTCTTGAATAGACCTTTCCCCAGATGTTAGCCCCCACATGACTTTACGCTCCTTCTCGAAATGAAGGAGGACTATCTCGAGAGCACGTTTTGACTGGGAAGCGTTTCGAGGCCATTCGTTCATGAGTCTGTTCAGATGTGATGCTGACCCTTTCTCGGCTTCTCTGGAAGATTGAGATGGTCAAACCATTGAAAGCCGTGAAAGGGTATATGTGGCCATACCACTTCGATTTTCAAGTTTGACATTCTGCCGGAGCCTCGTCGTGGATTGAGTGTGAGTGAAGTTTGATGGCGCTAAAAACTTGGATTTCGTCCGGTATGCTTGCACTTATTTGTACACCACGACCTCCAGAGGAATCCGAGCCGTCGCCAAGCTGCGGTTGGGGCAATGGGCCCGCCGCATTTAGGTTGGAAAAAGGAAGGTAACACGTTCTCTAAGTTTCTGACCGTACGGTCGAGCTGGGGAGCATTCAGGCTGCATGGGTACAACACAATCACATCCATTCCATCGTCGATTTGAATATTGTTACAAAGGTTATTTCATCTCCTCGCCTCTCTTCCCCACCCGACAGACATTGGACATGGTAATACTGGAGTGCGCTTAGCACTTGCACGAGCCACTCTGGCAGGAGCACCTAGAAGGAGAGATGAATCAGCCAAATGTCGCTCTGGACATCGGCGGGAACGAAGGGGACGTACGAGGTGGTGCAGCAGCTGTGAAGATAAGGGTGCTATCAGTTACTGTCACTGTCATCGTCAGCGGCGGCGGGGGCGACATACGAAGAGCTGCAGCTGCAGGAGCAATCGTTGCTGTTGACGAGGGTCTGGGTGGTCTGTAGAAGATGGTCAACATGAGAGCACTGGGCGAGACGTGGGAGCACTCACAGCAATCATGGTGAATGAGTAGATGGGTTGACGCAGAAGATAAGACTTTCTGTTTCTGGATAAAGTGGGTGTAATTACAGCGCTTATATACCTCTCTGTGTCGTGTTTGGGTGTGTTTGCGGCGGCGCAAAATAGGAGGCACGGCGGGGATAGGGCTTCATTGTTCTCCTATAGCGGACCTGGATGTGACATACGGACATAGCTTGTAGTCACACTTTCGCCACCGCCGCAGGGTTGCGTGCCTGTTGAGAGGCTAGCCCTAGGAAACCTTGGCCTGGCGTCCTCTCCCGCTCACGATCAGCGCCGTGAGCGTCAATATCAATTTCAAAATCAAGAAATACGAGGAAGTGTAGTGGGTGGGAGGAGAGTTAAGAGCTGACTGAATGCCTGGGGGAAGTGGCGGAATACGTCAACGGAATGGCATCCCCGTTGACACCCTCTCTCTGGTCGAAATAGACGCACTGATTATCGATGGGCGCCGCCCAGACCATTAGTGGCGACGATGCCAACACGCCCAAATATGTGGTAAACGGGCGAACAAACCCCCTAACCCTTTTTGACTGCTCAGGCAAGGAGGCAGAGTGGGTCATAGCACGCGCATACATTGACAGGCATCTGTTCCTACTTAGCTGCACACATGGTGAGAAGAAGGTTGGAAGGGGGCGATGCGGTGGAGCGAAACAATGTTCACGTCCTGGTGGCGTTGACGTCGGGCCGACTGGAAAGTGGCGGGCCAGTGGCCTAGTTCCTTCGAACTTGCAGGCCAGATGACCATGGTCCTGCCAATTGTACACCACTGAGCCCCCTGTAGTGATCTTCGCTCTTGGCGTCGCTTCAGCGTGGGCTTGGCCGACATCATTCTCGAACGCAGGAAGGGCAGAGGGGAAGCAGATCGGATGGCCCTGATATTCATGTCGAGCGCTGACTTCTCCGCCTTTCCAGCCCAAGTACGACTCCCCAGAGACTTGTATAAATAGTCGAAAATACGTCGTCGGTGTGACTTTCTAAATTATTTTATATCAACACTATTCGAAAAGGTCCGAAGGTCCGCCTCGTTGCGTCGGGAGGACCGCACCAGTGGAATATGAACTTACGATACACGCATCAGAGAGCAACACAATAATCGGGAGGAGGGCGCGCAGCCTTCCGCCCTTCGTTGGTATGAGCGGAATCCCTCGGGGTGGGGAAAAGGGAAGGTCGCATTTAATGCAATTAATAAGCGCCCGCGCACCGGGGGATTTGATGGGATCAATGCAGACACAGTCCACCCAAAAATGTGCTCCTCTCTAGAAACCCCAGGTGAAGAGGAGACATCTGGAGGCATGAGATGGCGCATTGTGGCGGGGTAAACGGATTCGGGTTGTAGATACAAATTTCTCTGTCCAAACAGGGGTGGGATTGGGCAGCAGGAGTCATGGTCATCATGATAGGCTAGCAGTTCTAAGCAGGTTGAATTCGCGACGATTCGCATGCCGATTTTGAAGCATCCAGGCGTGGTCTCAAAATGTTGTCGTCAGCGAAGTCAGCTGAGGGCCAGCGGATTTAATAGGTGAAATGATCATCTCTCACCGTGGTTAGGACGAAAGTCATATAGACCGTCTAACGAGTCATGTCGACGTGGCGACGGAAAGAAGAGTCGGTTACTCGTGCTCACCTGAGCACTTGAGGTGGGACAGAAGGTAAATAGGTGGCAGAGTACCTGGCGCATTAGGTTATGGGGTCGATGGGTTCACCCCTTCGGCGGAAAGGCGGCCAGTAGGAGTGGTGCTGTCACTCTCCGAGAACATTTGCTTCATCGACCTTGGGTAAACTAATGTTTAAACCGAAGGTAATACATGCTTATATCAAGTTATATTGCCGAATGGTATGCTTACCCTCGAAAGAGAGACGCGGACTCTTCAGCGCCAGGACTATACTAGATACCGGGCAGAACATGTGCACACATTCCCAGTCATCGTAGTTGTCCACCGTCCGAGTCTGAACTTTGATCAGAGGGAAGGTAGACGTGCGAGCCGGAGAGGAGCGAGCCGGACATGAGATATATGTAGACGGCGGAGAAACTGAAATGTAGTGAGCAATTGGGTGGACGCCGTATTCCGTCCACAGTGTCGCCAGTCGGTTCTCGCATATTCGACGCACAACGGGATCTATCTCAAGTGCGTTTGATCCAGCGCAGGTGAGGCTGCACCGCTCTACAAGCTGCAGGTTGGGACCGTCGTGATATCGTTGAAGGCAGTACCGACTTTGATGGATCGTGTCCTCTGCGGTCGTCGCTTCGGTTATCTCATAGACAATGGGTCGTCCATCTGCCAGCCGTGATGGGTTGAATGGCTCCGGCCCTACGAACCCGCTCACCCCCAAGCGATTTCGGGGCTCAACTGGCTTCTTGTAAGACCAGAAGTCTGAAGGGCCCGTATCTTCATCTTGGTAAGAGGCGATTACCACGGCTCCGTCCATGACTGGTTTGAGTGGAGGGATCTCCCGTGTATCGACACCGGATTTGTGAAAGTAAAGCACGCAATCTTCTGTGATGGCGATCTGATTCAGAGGCATGTGAGTATGGTTCCTCTACCTTGGTGAAATAAGGGGCGAGGATGATCTAAAAGTCACTTACATCCACTATGTCAAGTTCCACCCACCACGAGCACCACCCATCTTGTACGAAGTCCCAGATGTGTCACGGCGAGTTTGGCGTTGTCGTTGGACTTGACGAATATTGCCACGCGGTTGCCGTGATACGCGTCAGTGCAAGCGACGGGCAGGGTTCCCCATTCGACATGGATTGTGAGGAAGCGCTCCATACGTATTGCAAATGTCGCAGAGTCCGATAGCCCAATGTCAAGTAGCACCAATTGCAGGGCGTGTCTATGGTAGCTAAATTTGACCTCAGCCTCACTCTGGAGCTTGAAGTATGATGGTAGTATCAGTTCGTAAAAACTCACCTCAAACTTGGGCTCGAAGGGTCGAATCTTGCCAATATACGGAGAGACATGGAATTCGCCACGTTTACGTTGCTTGGGCAATTGAGTTTACCCGTGAATTCGCGTGCCAAAACCAGATTTGGGACGCCAGTGGCAGAAGACTGAGATTGCAAGTCCCACATCACGATACGTCGGTCTTCCATCGTAATGAAGAACCTGCCGCCTGGAATGAGATGGACCTCGTTCATAGCGATAGGCTTCTCATCCTGAGGAAACGGTCGTGGCAGGGCCTCGAGAACTGGACGAGGGTGCATACGAGATGCCTCGTCGCAGGCCTTGAGGAAGCGCAGACTCGATGTCGCCGCGTTTCTTAGATCAGACGCGCTTTGGAGGTCTTTGTAAGTCGGCCAGAAGACGCCGTTCTGGAGACATTGCCTCAAAAGACATTCTCGCCAGATTCCTTCGCCGAAGTCTTCTACCAACGAGTGGAGGACTTTACAGGTCTGACACGTCGTCGTGATGTGGCAATGTCCTATTAGTTGTCGGCCACACAGCACAGGGAGATAGCTCACCTGTTGGAGGTGAACAATGTCTAGGGGATGCAGATGTGCAATGATGAGAAGCTGTAGCTCAGAGGAAAGGTTCTTCATGGAGGTGGTGGAAGAAGGGAGGAGTGAATCCCTTTGGGTAAGCGCCCACTGAGGCTCGCGAGATCCCTGATGCCATCAGCGGCATTTCTGTCTCCGCCGGTTATCGATAATGGCAGTGCCGCCTTCTCGAAAGAATAGTAGTAAGTAGAATGGTACCTCGAGACCAGGTACCTTCCTGTACTCCCTTTAGGTACCGTATCGACGGTATCGTGAGAACATCATCGCATCCTCGGACGAGCTCGATAGGAAAGGCTCGATGGACAACCCGTATCCAGTTCGATGGAATCGGGCAGAAGTACTGGAGCGTTTTCAAGGTCCCCAAACTGCATCGACTCTCCAGTTAAGCGTGCCGAGCACAGGGGAAGGCGGTATGGTCGGCACGGGACGTGAAATGTGTGACGGAAGCTGTCAATAAATAAGCGCCCAGCGGATCATTAGCCACAACGCCGAACATCCGACGACGGTTTGTCTTCTCATTCGTATCCAGTCACACCACCTCCCACTGGAGGTGTGCGGGGCGAAGAGGGTCTGTGACTATGGGTGAGATCAAACAAGGGTGGATGATGGGCGACCTTGACGCACGCTATATGGGCCGCTCTTCCGACGGCAACATGGATCTCAACTGCGTGCACTGAGAGAGATTTGACCGCGCTATAGGGTGGCGTGCATTGGGGACAGGGTCTTATCTGGAATGAGAGAGCAAGGAGTTTCAGAATGGCTTCTCCCGCCGCTATTCCTCCCAGAAGAGGAAGGTTAAAGTGGAGAGAACGGCTCAACGAGTGGCTGCAGCACCCTACTTCACGTTGTAAGGGAGCACCCTCGTGTCGATAGTCTAGACTCTTGATGTGCACCAGCAAATGAAAAAGAGTTGGCCCCCGTTCCATGCGCGGGTGGCCGACTGGCAACTCGGCGAACGACTGGACCGTCGAGATTGGCCCACATCATGCACCCCTCGAGAGATATACAAAAAGACGGCCGTAGCGGGGATTACGGTGGAGACTAGGTCGTACGAGGCAAATGAGAGAACAGAAAACGGCCGCCCCAAATTGGGTGGATCTCATTCGATGATCGGCATCAGAGAGCGCCAATTGTCCGCTGCGTTGGCACCAATTTGGATGTACCCTGGTGCAGGGCGCTACCCTGAAATGTGGGTGCCTCCAGGGTCTGCAGGGAGTGGGTCGAGTGGGTGCAACTGGGAGCAGTAGCGGTGACGAGAACAGGCAAAGAATGCGCCATGTTTCCATTTCCAAGAGTGATGGTGAATCGTACCACATTTATTTGTTCCGAATTATTATCTTGCGACCCATAACAAATTCTATATAACCGGGCAGCACTGCGCTGGGTCCATCAGCTCCCACCTTCCCTCCCAACTCCCAACACATCCCCAGCCTCGTTTTCGACTTGCCAACAATGACCATCTCCCTCTCTGCCTCCGCTGATCTCCCCCGCCCCAAGGATGTTGGTGTCCTCGGTATCGAGGTCTACTTCCCTCGTCGCGTACGTGAACTTCCCTCTCTTCTCGCGTTTTTTGCCCTCTCCTAACCTCCATGGCCCCCAGTGCGTGTCCGAGTCCGATTTGGAGGACTTCGATGGTGTCTCCAAGGGCAAATACACCATTGGTTTGGGCCAGGAGTACATGGCGTGGCCCGACGACCGCGAGGACATCAACTCTTTCGCTCTGAATGGTGCGCCAAAACGCTTCTCATTCTGCGTGGAATGATTAGCTCTGACACGAAACACAGCCGTTTCTGGATTGCTCGAAAAGTACAACGTCGACCCCAAGTCCATCGGCCGTATTGACGTCGGAACGGAGACCATCATTGACAAGTCCAAGTCCGTCAAGACCACCCTCATGGACCTCTTCGCTGAGGCCGGCAACTTCGACATTGAGGGTATTGACTCCAAGAACGCATGCTACGGTGGAACCGCTGCTCTCTTCAACGCCATCAACTGGATTGAGTCCAGCTCGTGGGATGGTCGCAATGCCATCGTCGTTGCCGGCGATATTGCTGTCTACGCCGAGGGTGCTGCTCGCCCCGCTGGTGGTGCTGGTGCCGTTGCCATCCTCCTCGGCCCTGATGCACCTGTGGTCTTCGAACGTACGCCCCGCGTTTCTCCTCATCACTGACATGTATTGAATCGAGAACAGCGGTCCACGGTTCTTACATGGCCAACACCTACGACTTCTACAAGCCCAACCTCTCCTCTGAATACCCCGAAGTGGACGGCCCCGTTTCCGTTGTCACTTACGTCGCCGCCCTTGACGCTGCCTACAACACCTACAAGGAGAAGATCGCCAGGTACAACAAGCGTGCTGGCAACTCCGCTTCCCCATTCTCCCTCGACACCATCGACTACGCCATCTTCCACAGCCCCTACGGCAAGCAGGCCGTTAAGGGACACGCCCGCATGATGTACACCGACTTTGTCGCATCTCCCCAGGACCCCAAATTCGCGAACATCCCTGATGCTGAGAACCTCGCCACCCTTCCCCATTCCAAGTCTCTCACGGACAAGTCTGTTGAGAAGACCTTCGTCGCCGCCTCCAAGGCTTCGTTTGCCAAGAAGACCGACCCCGCCATGACCTGCTCCAAGCGTCTCGGCAACATGTACACCGCTTCCCTCTACGGCTGCCTCGCCTCCCTGCTCTCAACCGTCGAGCCCACCGAGCTCCTAAACAAGCGATTCAGCTTGTTCTCGTTCGGTAGCGGTTGCGCTTCCACCTTCTGGACTGCCCGCGTCAAGGGCGACACCACCTCCATCCAGAAGAAGCTCAACCTCAAGGAGCGTCTCGCTGCGATGACCGTCGCACCACCAACGGAATTCGTTGCTGCCTTGGCTGTACGTCCTTTCCCATCTGTTCGAATGAGCATTCACACTGATTTTTGCTCTTTAGCTTCGTGAGAAGAACCACAACTCGGTCAACTATACCCCCGAGGGTTTGGTCGACAACATCTGGCCCGGCGCTTACTACCTCGAGTCTGTCGACTCAAAATACCGCAGGAAGTACGTTCGTGCACCCCTGGCCGCTTAAATTGGCTTTGGCGCGTGTTGTACTCCAAAATGCAACTGTAGAACCGTATTCACCACCTCATTTATTCCTCATATACTACTAATACCATCGGGATTTGCTTTCGATTTCTAGAGAAGATAGAATGTGTAGCTAGAAGCGTTGTATTTTATACCTATCAGAGGGAATATTGATAGGATGTAAACCAGGGCGTTTCCGTGAGGATGGGTATGATGATACTGCCCAGACTGACGATGTGGACGAGGGGGGGGATCTGGCGTGGCTGAGCGCTGGTGATCACGGCGTCAACGTTTGTCTCCCTTACCACCACCATCATGCCAGGTCCTTCCCTCGAAAGGCGAAGGATCCAAGTTGTGTCCGGCCCAATTTCTTCAGGGAAATTGGGGGACCTTGCCAGTTTACATCCCTTTGTCCAGCAGGAAAGTAAGCTAGCAAGTGGCTACTTCCAAAGGGTACCAATTTGAACTGACACACCCTCTGTGCTGGTCGTTTAGGTTGACGTCGTCTTTCCATCGAACGAGGGTCTAGAAGACGCGTTGTCTAAGCTGGAAACGCGATATGCGAAGGGAAAGATGAGGGTAGCGGATATTTTGAGTAGAGCGGGGGAAGGCAACCTTGGGTGAGTAGTGGGGTTTCCTCTTGGATGGTCCACGACGAACTCATGAGCATGTTCGCCTACCGGTGCTAAGTGACCTCCTTGCACTCACTCCAGCACCCGATACATCTTCGGACGTTTGGTGTCTCGATACCCGTGGGGTTCTCACTCTTTCGGTGTCCAAGGAGAGCTACGAGGACCTTGGTATTGCCGGACGGGCTCTGCCGTTTAAGGGTCACTCGGACCGACATGGTGCGTCCTATGACCTTACACACCCACTCGATGAACTGAGTTTGACTCCAATTCATTGGTATCTTTTGTCCCTTTGTTTTTGTGTGGGCGTCTGGATTCACCCAGATATCCAAATCGCGCTGAGACCAGACGCGGATCCAGGAGGGCCCACCGCCCCGACAAAAGCGAGTCTAGCCAAACAAAAGGCCCTTTTCGAGTCTTGGGAGGAGCGGAGGAAGGTCCGAGATGGTTTGGATGGATGGGACGTTGTTTGGTGCTCGAATTCAATCGTGAATGGAGGTGGGTCCATGCTCCCTTCAGGTTCCCTTCCCCAGCCAACAAACCTCTTTCGCCCTATTGTCCATTCTCATTTTTACGTCATATCGTCCCCTGGTCTAACCGTAATCGAACACCTTCTCAGATAGCAATCTGGAAACGGATATCCCGAATCTAAGCGCCCAGGAACGGCGAGTACGTCCAACGAAGCACCACCTCCGCGACGTCCACATCCCAGCCAAATCAGCCATATTCACCCCTCGGCCCACCGCAGAGCACGGGCGAGGGAGTAAAATATCGAAGGAGGAAGCACTGGAAGATTGGGACGAAGGGATACTCGAGGCGCTAGAGTGGCTGGGGATGGCGATTCTCGGTGCTCAGAGGCTGCAGGCGAATGATCAGGTCAACCCGTTCGTTGCTGTGTACGAGCCCCCAGCCTCGTGCGTGGGGGACGTGACGCACCTGTCCTGGAGGGGTCTGTTGGCGCCTAATTTCGTGCAGTCCATAATCGACACTGTTTGGTGAGTAGCCCAACTACTGTACGCCTTATTCCTCGAGCTGAGTTTCCATTAGCTCAACCCTCAGCGCTCGGGAAGCCCCTTTCGCTGCAGTAACGCTTCACGGCATACCGACCGCACCTGTGGGATATCTCCCAACTAAGGGGGGTTCTGTTCCAGCGAGGCTTCCAAGGCAGGACGGGGAAGACACGGTGAACCTTCTTCTTGGAAGCCCCGCTGCTTCGGAACCGGGGGAACTTAGTCGTGTGATTGTAGAGAGCATCGGGCAGTGGGACACACGTTGGGGTTGACTGCTGTAGAGTTGGGAAATGAATGAATGACGAAAAGGCGTGCATATGAATATCGAAAACGGAGCGATTGCGGCTGATGTACACATGGAGTGAAATAGACAACTTCTCAGAGCGGGTGGGTGTGAGCGGGATTCAGAGACTGGAAAAGCGATCCATCGGACGATACAACAGGAGACTGAAACTTGAGGGTATATGGTTAGTATGTGCGTAGGTAGTCCATATTTGAGAAAGACTGCAACAGCATTAAGAAAAAGAGGAAGAGTCCGTTGCAGGGCACGTAAGTATGGGCGTTGAAGGGGCTAAGCATACCATACAGACCGGTAGCAGAATAGATAGAAGAAAGGGCCGACTCGGAAATGAAGGAAGAAGTGGAATAAGTAACGTACAAAAGGTGGCCGTAAACACAACAAGCCCGCATATGAAGTCGCCTGAATCAAGGCGATTTACTGTACAGCGAAACGCAGCAGGCGGGCGTCAAACGTCCTTCAATGTCCATAGAAAGCGAGAGACGAATAGTTGGTGTACTTTTGTTGTGTATTCTGTTACCAAGGGTCGTACTGAGCGAACCACGCTCAGTTGGCGGTATTGGAAACCAGGACGGGGGCCTGGCCTGTCCCAATGCGAAGGAGCGACCTTCTGGCGAGGGGGTTGGTCAAGGGACCATCTCGAGCGCCCCTAAGCCTGGTTGGACTGGTGGGAATGGCGGGGATAGCGTGGCTCTGCCAGGAGTAGAATCTAGGTGTGACCGAAGGCGGCGGTGAAGGAGTGAACACGGTCTGAGCAGCGCCTCGTACGTTATTGCGTTGAGGGGTCATAGGGGCATCTAAAGGAAGCACAGCTTGAATTGAAGAAGGATCCTCCGGGGAAGGGCGGCGATTAGCGTCGGCGGCGACACCAATGGCAGCGGGAAGAGTCAACTGCTGGAGAGGGGGAGAGAGGGGAGGCGTGGGGGTCTGCGTCGAGATGGGTTCGGCGGGCCTCGTCTGCGAGAGGAGGGCAGCAGCAGGAATAAGCGCCGGGGGAGTGGATTCGGATCGGGGGAGATTAGCACGATAAGCCCCGGTGGTGGTAGCATCCACGATCCCCTCACGTGAGGGGTCGACAGAGGAGGTGACTGAAAGCACTGGTGCCATGGCTGTGGTGGTGAGGAGCCATTCCGAGGCTTCGGCGCCAGAGTCGCGCAGCTGCTGTCCCCACTGCCCGTCGACAACCCTTCCGACTCTGACCTCCGGATCTTGAGTGCGCGACTCCCTCGGAGCCTCCACCTCGCTCTCGCTGCTCTCCATCGCCTCAGAGAGGCTGGGTGAACTGGTGTCGCTCACGGCAGCATCTACACCGCTCATCGGGATGTGTTGCCGCTCGCCTGGCAAGAGAGCCCTTTCCTCCTGGGCGTTGGCAAAGAAGTCGTCCGAGTCGGGGTTGAAGCTGTTCGTAGCGCTCCACTTCTGGCAAAGTGGGTCGACGACATGCTCTGGCTCGGTGCGCACTGCTTGAGCGGTGGCATATTTCTTGGAGAAAAGAGGCCTGCCCATGGTGGATTTGAAGAGAAGAATAAAGATAGAGATATATAAGAGGGGATTAGAGGGAAGAAGGGTGCTTTAGACCGAAGCCAGAGCTTTTGGGTATGATTAAACAGGGGTATTAGGCGCAAGATGGGCGTCAGAAGGAGGACGCGTCTCACGCGCTGGCCCCAAATTACACTCTCACCTGACAAATCAACCACACAGCCCTGGACCGCCACATACGACGCTTGGACCACTCCTCAGCGCTTATTTCACACCCAGGTGGGGCACTTCATTTGCGGGTATGTTGTTTGTGAAGCTCTGCTTTCATCTGACAGCACGAGGCGTGATGGCGGATTCTAGTCTAGTAGGGGCTTGAACGATCACTTCTTCGCTCAACACCCCTCGCAATGAGCTCTACCGGTCAACTCAGACTTCCAGTGAAGGAGCGTACGGCTCTGAAGCCGGACCATTTCAGCCTTCTCTATGCCATCCAGAGCAGGGCAAGCTGGGTGTGGGCCCAGGAGAGGTCAGGCGGTGCACCCACAGGCGAGCAACGCGCATTCCGCAAGACTTTTACCTACCCGCGCGACAAGGGAGCGCCAACGAAGGCGAGCCTCGTCCTCGCCGCCGACGACGACTTTGCCTTCTACTTGGATGGCGTATTGGTCCAACCGGCTGAAGGCACGCACGACTGGAGAGCCTTCACCGCGTTTGAGATGCCGCTACCCGTCATCCAGAGCCGGAACGCCTCCTCCATGCTGTTGGGATTTCGGGTGATCAACCTGGGCGGAGCAGCGGGACTTCTTGTTGGGGTTCAGGTGGACTATGAATCAGGGGACCCAGATGTATTCTACACTGGGCTTGACGACAGCTGGCAAGCGCAGAGGACGTTTGCCGAGGGCTGGGAACAACCCTGGTTCGAATCGAAAAACTGGCCACGTGTCGACGTCTTCTCTAGAAGCACTCGTTCTCCCACAGAGTCCGTGTTTCAGAAGGAGGAGGTGACCGTATTCGACGCACTCCCTGCCTCCGTGGCTTCTGGAGTGTGCAGCCCCCAAAAACACACCATCGGGCTCTCCGAGGGAGGGCTCGCTGGTGTGGTAATTGGTACAGCTTTAGCCGCGCTGGTCATCGGTATAATTGGGACTTACTTCACTATGAGAAGGAAGTGCCGTACGGTGAACCCTGGAGGCCACGCATTTACACAAGCACCTACCCTCAGGCCTAACCCACTCACCCTGGCTGGAGGACCACACCTGCCCCTCGCAAACCCGGCGCAGACCCTACACACCCACCCCACGCCTTCCGCTTCCATGTCTCCCGGGCCACCTGACGCTGCCGCCCCAACAGGCGTTTGACCCACTCCTTCTGGGGAATCGACTTCCCGCTAGCTTGGTCGAGCTGTCATTTTTATGTCTATAACTCATTTGTCGCCGGTGCCAGTCTACTGAAGTCTAGACAATCATTCCATGTAACGATAGCAGGTTTATGTGCGTTTTTCTAGGCTTGCATGGCCAGGGCTACTGCCTAAAGCCATGGTACTGGGCTCAATGACGGTTGCATTGAACGCCTTTGCCACTCGGGACAGGTCACAAAACTGTGGCGTTCCTTTCTCCCGGAGCATCCTCAACCTCCAGGTACCACCGATACACAACGAGGCACTCCTGGAGCTGCAGTGGCGCTCCACAGCAACGCCTGAACTGGAAGCTATAATTGCGCCGTAATGGCGTAAATGAAGAGGGTGTGCTCCAGACCACTGGAAGTATTGCTCCCTGATCTGCGGTGACTGCACGAGGTTGCAGGAGTGTACTCAATTGGTGCCCAGGCACATAAATGCGAAAGTGTCTGTCCAGCGAAATTTCACCCTATTATCGTTCCCATTCACCGCTCACCTCCCTTCCTCTGTCGCTCTCAAAGTGGGTTTATGTTCATCTCACCTTCGATACACTGCTTAGTATTTATCATTCCTCCAGTATGAGCTCCACCGAAAAGCTCAAACTTTCGTCCATGACCACTCGGACCTTCACCCCGGTCGACCAAAGCCTTTTGGATGTCCTCCAAACCAAAGCTAACTGGGTATGGTCGATCGAGCGCGCAACATATACCCTTCCCTTGGCTCCAGACGGCGAGCAACGCGCTTTCCGAAAAATCTTCCCCTACTCGATGACGAAAGGAAAACCGACCAAGACCAAGTTTATCATCGCCGCAGACGACTACTTCGCGCTCTATGTGGATGGCGTGATGGTTCAGCCTGCAGACGGTACGCATGACTGGACCGCCCTCGTCGTGTTCGAGGTACCCCTTCCCGTTATCAAGAACCAGATGTCTGCGTCCTCGATGCTGCTAGGGTTCAGAGTCGTCAACAGGGCCGGGTGGGTCGGGCTCATCGTAGCGGTCCAGGTGGACTACGAGTCGGGTGACCATGACGTGTTCTACACTGGCCTGGACGAAAGCTGGCAGGGCGAAAGGACGTTCGACGAGGGCTGGGAGCAACCATGGTACAAATCGGATAGTTGGGCTCGCGTCAGTATTATATCCCAGCGTACGCGATCCCCAGCGGAGTCGTTGCTGAAGCAAGAAGTGGTGTCAGTGTTCGAATCACTTCCTGCTAGCGCAGCACCGGGGACCTGCAGTCTGTCTGGAAACGCGACTCACAAGTCTTCGATTGAGCTCTCCGTGGGTGCGTTCTCCGGTATACTTGTCGGCGCTGTATTGGCAGCCCTGGCAATAGGTGTGATAGGTACCCTCCTTCTGCGTAGGCGGCGTGGACGGGAAGATACCTGGTCAGATAGTAGTGGAGTCGTCGCGCAAACGCCTGCCCTCATGTCTGAACCACTGAACCTGCCTGGAGAAGCTCAGTCGCCGATAACGATCACCCATCGGTCGGAGTCTTATGCGGATTACCGCCCTACCTCTGCTATTTCGCCGCATTCCGCGCAGATCGCCTCCTCGAGTTCTGTTGTCCCTCAAGCTTCATACGCATATCCTAATGTCGAGTTGGCACCGCCAACTTATAGCGAGAGTCCTGCTGCTACTGGTACTATGACGTTTAAGTAGCGCCGCCTTCACGATATAACGGGCATTCTCTGACCAGTTTTGGAGTGGAACCAATGTAGGTTCCTTCTCTTAAACCGTACATGTACACATACACGATGTATTTATATCATCTAATTTGGAAGTGCCTTTCTAAAACGCCTGTCAGGCGCTCTATTCATTGCGTTAAGCGCCCAGGGTTCCCCGACGAAATTCGGGAGTGAGCGAGAGGAGTCTTGGAGCACGAACTCTACAGGCGGAACTCTCCCATGAAGTCATTGTTAATATCTCCCTCACCTGTGGCACGGCGTAGAAAGGTCCTTTACACCCCAACTACTACGGTCTGGACGTCTCATTTGGATCGATGCCGCGATGCCAGTACGGCAAACGCCGAACATCGTTACGCAGGAGTCGCCTCAGCGCCTCCTCGTTGCTGGCACCCTCAGCACCTAGTCCCCGCCTCAAAAATCGAGTGTCAAGATGAACACATCAGAGGGTACGACATGGGAACCCGAAGCACACTTTCTCGACGGCCGGATGCAACTTCGACATCATCGAACCTGCCGGTCGCTAGATCATTGTGGGTATGGGCAGTGGTGCTGAAACGTTGGCCCTGGATGATCATTGACGATTTTCATCGATTTCGTCGAACCCTAACTCAGTCGAATCATCGAGAGGTCTTGACCTCACCCACAATGCTTAGGGAGGGTGGGAGCCGTGGCACCCGAGATCCGACACCACAAACGAAGCCGTTTAGTCGATCTCCCAGGGCCTGGTTCTATATCATAGTACACCAGGATGCTGCCTACATATAGGATAACTCGAGAGTACCACTACCCTACGTCGTGCTTCTCGATCGTTCCACTTCTCCTCCAGGTGAGTTCTTCTGCCCTCATCTCCTCCCCGCTGTCTGGCGGTCCTCGCTAAAGCCCTTGACCTTTCCAGCATGAGTTCCGTGGGGAAACTAGCGCTCTCAGTCAAGGACCGCAGAGCTCCTATCCCATCCGACCGAACTCTCGTGGACGTCCTACAAACCAAGGCAAACTGGATCTGGTGCCCTGAGACTCCAGATACCGATGGACCCGAGCCTCCCTCTGCGCCCGACGGGGAGCAATGCATCGTCCGCCACAAGCTTTTCTACCCGGTGAACAAAGGCAGGCCGACAACAATGAGCCTTATTGTCGCTGCCGACGACTACATGGCGCTGTATGTGGATGGGGTGATGATCCAACCCGCGGACATCACACACGACTGGAAGCTCCTTTATGTGTTCCAGGTCCCTCTCCCCCTCATTCAAAACCAGACAGTGCCTTCGTTGCTATTGGGACTCCGAGTGATCAACATACTCGGATACGTTGGGGTCGTTGTAGCCGCAGAGATCGTTTATGAGGCGGGTGATCCTGATGTGTTCTACACAGGATCCAGCGACGAATGGCGAGGGCAAAGGCTTTTTGACGAAGGCTGGGAGCAACCGTGGTACAACTCGGATAGTTGGCGTCCCGCCTCCAATATTTCTCAGAACGCCCGATCCCCCTCCGACTCTCTGTCGACGCCAACAGAGGTGGCCGTATTCGACGCACTTCCAGCCAGCGTATCGACCCCAAGCACACCAGAAAGCTGTCAGAATGCGCCAACTCCAGGAGGATGGGGTCTGAGCCCGCCAGCAAGCAGTCAGAGGGCGCCAATCGAGTTCTCCATCGGCGAGTTCGCTGGCATACTCATCGGCTCGATACTCGGTGCAATCATTGTCGGTGCGGTAGGCGCCTACATTATAATGCGGAGGCAACATCCGCATCGACCGACTGAAATCGATGTGTCAGATCTGCCACCCACCCCTGTGTTGTCACCTTTCGATCAAATGGTCTCCTCACACCCTGACCGAAATTTTAGTAGTATGGCACCACCAACGTATACTAGTGACCTCGAGACCCCTATTGCCTCTGTCCCCACTGGAAAGTAAAACGGCCATCACGCTTGCCAGTCACGGTGCTCCACCAGTGGTGGAGCACTGTGACGGACACTTATTATGTAGCTGTACAAAAATCCAATTCCATGGACCCATATAGGTACAAACCAAGCGTCTGCACCGTTAAGTGGGACATCGCCTTTCGATGACGCATGGTTAGCGCTTCCCCGGTGCCAGGTTATCGAGCGATGCTTGCTCGTTCTGTTAAGCGCCCAGGACCTCTGGATGCTTGAGGCTGAACCAGAGCGCGACGACGTCCAGGGCGTTCCTCCAAGCTCCCTCCCCAGGTGGGCATGTCCATGGAGTATCGTTTGAAAGGAAACTGGACCTCTACGGTCAATTTTTGACTTTGCCGTTCTGCTGGTACCATGGCCTGCTCCGGCCTGTAGCACTGAGCCCGGCGGATTTCACGCGCTAAACTCCCTTTCGCATTCTTTTGCCCCTACCTGTGAGCGCCTATCTCCTTCTCTATCTGTCGCCGTCACGACGAGATATTCTTCGCTACCCACCCTGCCAAACCCCTGTGTACTCCATCCATGTCCTCCGAGCCAACCATAGCGCCACACCCCAGCGTACCCGAGGTGCACTTTATGAATGAGCTACATGATCAAAACTCCTACATCATCGAAACCATCGATCGCTAGAACCCGACGCAGAGTGAACGAAGCAATTCAGTCCCTTGCACGAGGTGTGATATTACACAGCTTGTGGAGTCCGGTGCTATCTACATATAGGATAGCCCGCGAGTATCACACCCCCAGCGTTGTGCACATCGGTTACCCCAAGGCCCTACCCAGGGGGCCACCGCCAACGCGTACGCTGAAATCACCCTACCCCGCAGGGTGTAGATTTTGATGCCAACAATTGGCCTCGGCATTGGCGGCTGGGCGGCGGAGTTGATCACAGCCCCTAACGAATGACCCACTGTATCGTCTTTACCCTTCGTATAATTCCATATCTTCTTCTTGATATGACCCGGGAAAGCGCAAGCAAAAGAATCTGTGACTATTACGACTGTCGATTTCACTATATATAGTGACGCATTAAGTCAACCAAAGCACGAAGAAGCACACTGCCTCATTGCCCACTGCCCTCTCTGGGGACCCCCGAACCATTTGGAGGTACAAAGACATCATGCACCTTCTCCACCTGCCTACCACTACGAGATGAGCCTATCCCACCCAACCTGTTTGTTGCTATGCACATCTCAAAAGCGGAGGAGGGCGCGAGAAGCGTTAAACCCGTGGTTACGGAGGCTTGGCGGAGGCCTTCCGAAGCCTATTTAATAAAGTTGCATCTGGTACAACTGATATTAGGCCTATGGGCAAAGATGAGGCAGATAGGCATGAGGGGGGAAGACGGTACAAAGAGGTGGGTCGCAAACAGCAAAGGAGCCCTCATGTAGACTAAGATCACAAAATACATATTCCGCCGCCCAGCCGCCAATGCCGAGGCCAATTGTTGGCATCAAAATCTACACCCTGCGGGGTGGGGTGATTTCAGCGTACGCGTTGGCGGTGGCCCCTTGGCCCTACCCCAGGGTGAGTTCATCTTTGCCTCCTCTCCTTCCCTCCGCCTGACCAGTCAAGCCACCTTTCCCAGCATGAGCTCCGCGGGTAAACTAGAACTCTTGGTGAAGGAACGCAGGGCTCCTACCCCGTCCGACCAAACTCTCCTGGATGTCCTGCACACCCAGGCGAACTGGATATGGTGCCCTGGCACTCCAGGTACCAATGGAACCGAACCTCCCATTATACCTGAGGGGGAGCAATGCACCATTCGCAACAGGTTTTTCTACAAGGTGAACAAAGGCAGGCCGACAATGATGAGCCTAATCGTCGCTGCGGACGATTACTTGGCGTTGTATGTTGATGGGGTGATGATCCAGCAACCGGATATTGAGCACGACTGGCGCCTCCTGTATGCTTTCGAGGTGCCGCTCCCCGTCATTCAAAACCAAACAGCGTCCTCGTTGCTATTGGGACTCCGAGGGATCAACAAAACAGGATATGCGGGGCTCCTCGTAGCCGCGCGGGTTGTTTATGAGGCGGGGGATCCTGATGTGTTCTGCACTGGACCGGGCGAGTGGCGGGGGCAAAGGCTTTTCGACGAAGGCTGGGAGCAACCTTGGTACAACTCGGATTGGCGCCCTGTCTCCAACATCTCTCAGAGCACCCGACCCCCCTCTGACTCGGGGTCAATGCCAACAGAGGTGGCAGTATTCGAAGCACTCCCCGCTGGCGCGGCACCCGGAGAAAGTAGTCAGAGGGCGCCAATCGAATTATCCGTCGGGGAGTTCGCTGGCATACTCATCGGCACAATAATCGGCGCAATCGTCGCCGGTGCGATAGGTGCCTACCTCGTCCTGCGGAGGCGGAACGCGCATCGACTGACTGAAATTTCCCTGTCAGATCTACCACCCACCCCCGCGAGGGTGTCACCTTTCGATCAAATGGTCCCCTCAAATGCTGACCAGAACTTTAGCGTGGCACCACCAACGTATACTAGTGACCTCGAGACTCCTACTATTGCCTATGTCCCCAGTCGAAAGTAAAGCAGTTATCGCCCTGGATGGAGCACCGTCACGGACACTTTTTATGTAGCTGTACAAAACTCCAATTCCCTGGACCCATATAGGTACACACTGAGCATCTGCATCGTTAAGTAGGTCATCGCCTTTCGATAACGCATGTTTAGCGCTTCTCGGGCGCTAGGTTATTGAGCGATGCTACGCTCGTTCCGTTAAGCGCCCAGGGTTTCTGGATACTTGAGGCTGAACCAGAGCGTGACGGCGTCCAGGGCCCTCCTCCAAGCTTCCTCATTTGGTGGAAATGTTCATGGTGTATCGCCTGAAGGAAAACCGGACCTTTACGGCCAATTTTTGACCTCGCCGTTCTGCTGATACCCTCTGATACCATGGTGTGCTCAGGCATGACGAGCGCTCGGGGGTTGCCGTGGTGACATCACGGAATCCGCCGGGCTCAGTGCCACGCATTCTTGGCACCCTCAGGTCAACATCCATGCGCCAAGGGGGAGAACTCAGAGGAGATGGCTCGAGCACCCAAGGCACACTTTATCGATGGGCCGCATGAAACGCCTGACTCCTACATCGAAACCATCGATCGCTGTGTACTAAACCCCGACACAGTAAATGAAGCAATTCAGTCCCTAGCATGAGGGCTGTGTACCATCCTGTATCACACCTCATGGTACACAGCTTGCACAATCTAGTGCTACCTACATATAGGATGGCGCCTGAGTATCACACCCCCAGTGTTGTGCACATCGATCACCCCAACGCACTACCCCACGGTGAGTTCATCTTTGCCGCCTCCCCTTCCCTCCGCCTGACCGGCCAAGCCGCTTAGCCACCTTTCCCAGCATGAGCTCCGTGGGTAAACTAGCACTCTCCGTCAAGAACCGCAGGGCTCTTACCCCGTCCGACCAAGCCCTACTAGTGGACGTCCTACAAACCAAGGCAAACTGGATATGGTGCCCGGACACTATAGATCCTGGTGGACCCAACCCCCCTTCTGCACCTGACGGGGAACAATGCATTATCCGCAACAAGTTCTTCTATCCTACCAATAAGGGCAGACCGACGACGACGACCCTCATTATCACTGCGGACGATTACTTGGCGTTGTATGTTGACGGGGTGATGATCCAACCTGCGGATGTCACACACGACTGGAAGCTCATGTATGCTTTCGAGGTGCCGCTCCCCGTCATTCAAAACCAAACAGCGTCCTCGTTGCTATTGGGACTCCGGGGGATCAACAAATCCGGATATGTGGGGCTCCTCGTAGCCGCGCGGGTTGTTTATGAGACGGGGGATCCTGATGTGTTCTACACAGGACTAAGCAATGAGTGGCGAGGGCAAAGACTTTTCGATGAAGGCTGGGAGCAACCTTGGTACAACTCGGATAGCTGGCGTCCTGCCTCCAACATATCTCAAAGCGCCCGATCCCCCTCTGACTCGGACCAGTCGATGCCAACAGAGGTGGCAGTCTTCGGGGCACTCTCCGCCAGCGCGGCTCCAGAAGGATCGGGCTCGAGTCAGTCAGCAAGCGGTCGGGTGGCGCCCATCGAGCTCTCCGTCGGCGAGTTCGCTGGCATACTCATCGGCACCATACTCGGTGCAATCATCGCTGGTGCGATTGGCGCCTACCTCGTCCTGCGGAGACGGAACACGCATCGATCGATTGAGACGTGGTCGGACCATGGCGGCGTTGCCGCGCGGGACCATGTGCTCATGTCTGAACCGCTGCGATTGTCTGGAGAACCGCGGTCGTCATTGTCACATCCCAATCCTCCTACGTCGTATGAAGGCTCGTACCAGCCCCCCGCAACGGAATTATCACCATTTACTCACCAGAACACCGACTTGCCACCACCAATGTATAGCAATTCAGAGACTCCCGTTCCCACTGCTTCTACTAGGCGAAAGTAATTCTACCATCGCGCCGGCACGATACAGAACTACGGATGGTCTTTGAGTCGCGCCACCCATGTAATTGAACCCTGTCGCACACGTTCTAGAATGAGTAGACTCCCTCCAGGCATTTATGTTGACCAGCCTTACCTGAAAGGATTGGGAGCGGAGTTTCAGAGTCTAGAGGTATGGCAGTGACGACCTTTGTTTTTCCGGATCCTAAATCACCACCGTGTCCTCCCGTGTCTCGATTCCAGCGACAGGATGTTCTAGACGATGTCAAGCATCAGGGGCGCTTGATAGTGAGGCCTAACAGGTTGAATGAAGGGGGCCAGTTGCTTGCGCGAGGCCCATAACGTCCCAGTTTAGGCCACCTACATAAGGAACAGAGCACCGGCGCAACAGAGGACCCAGGTAGACGCCTGTCTTCTTTTCCCCCTCGCCTCGCCCGCAATTCACCAGGTGCGCTTATTCCCAGCCCTTGGACAGCACCCCTTCTGACTTGGCCAATCAGCCTTCTTCTTCAACATGAGCTCATCAGGGAAACTTGCACTCTCGATTAAGGAGCGGCGAGCCTTTACTCCGTTCGACCAGACCCTTTTGGACATCCTATACACCAAGGCGAACTGGGTGTGGACCTCCGTTAGCTCAGGTTCCCCACCAGGTCCACGTCCTTCTGAAGCAGTCGGGGAGCGAAGCGCCTTCCGCACCATGTTTCCATATCCTGCCGACAAAGGTCGACCGACGAAGGCGAAACTCATGATCGCCGCAGACGACTACATGGCCCTGTATGTTGATGGGGTGATGGTCCAGTCGGCGGACATTGACCATGACTGGACTGATCCGTATTCATTCCAGGTGCCCCTCCCAGTAGTCCAGAATCATACGGCGTCCTCCCTACTCCTAGGGGTTAGGGTGATCAACAGGAGTGGGTCCGAAGTAGGGTTGATCGTGGCAGCCCAGGTCGACTACGAGTCAGGCGATCCAGATGTTTTCTACACTGGCCTTGACGACAGTTGGCGGGGGCAGAAGGTCTATGATGAAGGTTGGGAACAACCTTGGTTCAACTCGGACAGCTGGGATCGCGTCACCATCATACCCCAGAATGTTCGATCTCCTTCCCAGTCCCTGCGGAGTCCAACGGATGTGGCCATATTCGATTCACTTCCAGCCGACGCGACCCCAGGGACATGTAGTAGTACGCTGGGGAGTTGCAACAGGGACTCAATCGGCCTCTCTCCGGGTGCGTTCGCTGGGGTACTCATCGGCTCGGTACTTGCAGCACTAGTGGTCGGCGCTCTGGGGTGCTACATAGTTCTCCGTCGGTGGTATGGAGGGGCCGAGGATCTTTCGCGTTCGTTGGAGGCCGATGGTGATGGTGCCATCGTACCGACACCTCCCCCAATGCTCGAGGGACCGAACCTACCACAAGAACCGCAACCCTCACCCCCATCCCGCCCAGACTCATATGAAGAGTACCGCCCTATGCCTACAATATCCTCGCAACAAACTCCAAACCCTTCAATTAATGATATGTTCCCTTCATTGGATATTAGACCTGCTGCTGATTTAGCCCCACCAATGTACAGCGAGAGTTCCGTCACAACGGGTGAGAGGTCTAATGTAAAATCGACCCACAGTAGCACCGCGTAATAATAATACCAATGCCACTTAGAGTACGCACCGTGATACATTCGCAACAGTCAGTACTACTGGACTTTAGCTAGAAACCTAAACCCAATGTGTCTTGGCCATGGAGATATCCCACTCGGGTGCAGTTCGGCGGGCGCTTATTGTGCGGACCGCCTCCGACATGCTCGAAAGCCAGTTTTGTCATTATCAATAGCCCATATATCATCACCTGAGGGGCTCCTGGGATGGCTTTCCCTAAGAACTTCAAGCACTATATTCCAAACCACCCAAGTTGTCAACAATTATGGCACCTACTTCCATCATGTGTGTTTGAATTGCCAGTCGTGACGTGAGTGGGAATGGCCTTTATGTGCTCACCGCACCGCCTGTTGACCGCCTTGGCATGTTACAACAAGCATCTTGAGGATGGCGAACCCGGTCATCTGAACCGAAATTCTCCTTGAAACGCCCACTCACAGGCCTTCTAATGGATGGGGGGACTTGGCATTCATTGCTCAAAGAAGCAAACCGATTCCTTCGGGGTTTCGTGGCACTCAGCGGCTCGGGTATGTGTCACTGTCGAGTTATATACTGCTTCCACATCACTGCCATTATGGTCCGTTTGATAAGAAGCATGAGCGCTCAAAGTAAACACCGCCTTGAGTTCCTTGTTATTCTCTCTCTGGAACGCCACGGCTCCCTCGATTCGGAAGGATCCAAACAAACCTGCCCTGGACTGATCTACTCTGCCTACATCGCTGGGAGCCTTGGAGGCTAGTGTGGTGATCCACAGTCTGATGAACGCTTTGCTCAATGTGTTCTTGCCGGTCTGGTCGTCAGAGGCTGCCAACACCGAGGGCGCCGATTACATGAGTTTCGGTGGCTCAGGGTCGATCCTCTCGCCGGTTGATCTGCACTTTGGCTGATATATACTATTTTTAGTAGTGCATATCACTCAAATGAGACTGTGTCTTATTGCACTTCCAATTGACCTCGGCGATGTTTTTCACCCGACCTTCGCCAACTTCATCTTGAAAGTGCCAGTAGCTGTTACTCCGTCAAGGACACCCAAGGGGCTGAAACGCACAACCCACCGTCTATCACCTTTTGCCATCTCCTATGTTTGGTTCAACGTCACTTCCTGGAGAACCTGTGGGGCTTGCTCCCAAACGGTGTGCGGGCTATACGCGCGCTTATCGAAGGCATCGTGGGAAAGCACACGAAGCATGGGCGCTTTTTCCATGTCCAATCGGTGATGCGAGGGGCACATACGAAGATTTAGTGTTTTCGAGGTGTTCACAACCCATATGAGTAGCCACATTCTGAGCGTCTTCAGATGATGAGGTGCTATGACATTTCAGGATTAGGTGTGCTTCGGAGACGCATCCATCTGACAGATGATCAATCTCAAAAATCGTTCCCATCCCGTAAAACTTATGGCAGTTCTCGAGCCCGAAGTATAAGGTTACATACAGATGTACACTATTTCTACATCGTAAATATACATAGCGAAACAAAGTGATAATTTAACGGCACTGAGCAGAAGGTCGAGGCAGGCAAAATGAGTTGGAGCATAGATCGATCGGCCAGGACCTACTTCAGAGACCATACATCACGATCCCCCCAGATCCTCGAAGACCACCACTGGAAGCACTGGGGATTTCCGACTCGCATCATCCACCTCCGTTCATCTTCCGATGTGACCTCCTTGACACCTCTCTCTGTGTTATCAACCATAAAGAGGGAAATCAGGACATCCCGGGGGAGATCTTTGATGGTCTGTGGAAGAGGTGCCTTGAGGACGTCATTCATGTCGAAGGCCTCTAGCGCCGCCTGAGGGAAAGCGGGTACGATCTCGGCCGAGAAGTACCGCAATGAGGGGAAGAGCTGCGCTGGAAAGTGAGGCGCCACACTATCAAAGATAGTGAGGTGCGTCAGCTGGAGGAAGAGGTGGGGCCCGTCGACGGGTGGTTCGAGAGTGAAGCATGCCCATAGATTCCAGTTCTCGAATAGCGTCAACTCCTTCAATTCATCATGTTTGAAGAAGATGTCGCGTGTGAACCGAAAACATAGGAACATGACTGGGAAAGAACATGCAAGTGAAACGAGTCTTGTGCACGCGTTGATGATGAACAGCTGCTCGAAAGCGCTGGCTTTGAACTGCCGCCAGGTTTGGGATGTTGGCTCTGAGTAGCCCTGTTTTGGTTTTTGCCTGGAGCGAGCTCCTCGTATCCAGAGGTGCCTGACTCGGGTGGCTAGCTCTGGACGTCTGACCAGGACTTTGTGGAAGGCGATGATCGTGTTTGCGGATTCTAGGCGGATTGGAAGGTATGGTAGGGCCTCTCGCTCTATTATCTTCCTCATATCCTTAGAGACCAGAGAGAACCTGCAGTATGCCTCCTGCGAGGTGCTCGCAGCAAGTACGGCAATTTGGAGGAGGATCTCCATGGGCATCCCCTTGGTGCGCAATTGGAGATCGGTTCCATCTGCGGCGCTACCGTGATAAAGGCTGTCGCTACGCAGAGTCAGCAGGTGAAGGGGCATATCTGGAGAGAACAGACCGTTTATCTTGCCACTGCTTTTTCAGGTTCATCGCACTCAGGTCCTGGGCCCATTTTTTGAAAGAGTCCTTGACGCTTTGCATTCGAGGCATTGCGAGGAAGGAAATCGGGGAGGTTCTGGGGAAGGTTGCGCTTCGGCGGGCTATTTAGCCGATTTCGTGGATCAAGGGAACAGGGAAGAGGAACGTGGTATGGGAACAAGAAGGATGCCATGTCTAACGCGTGTTATACTCCTGGCCCGGCGAACAATATGATTGCCGCTGGACGCGCTCGACACGTGCGCACAGCTAATCGAGCGCTTCCGTCGCCGCACCAGGCTCTGCCTCATCCCACTCCGACTCCGGCTATGGCTGCAACACCGTCTGAACCGGCGATTCCATCGCACGCAACCCCAGCTGTTTCATCCTCTCCGTCCTCGTCGTCCCAGACGCCCTCGGAGACATCAGTGCCGGCACAGACAGCAGACTCGAAGGCGGCTGTGGCACCAGACTTCCCATCGTCCTCGAATCCATGGGATGAAGCCGCGCTTCCAAAGGAAAAGGAGGAAGGGAGACCGGTAACACTACTGGTGTCGACGCCATTGGAACAATCTATATTCTCAGACCCCAAGCCTGCGTCTCCACCACGACCAGTCTCCAAGGACATTCTCAGCGAATTCGATCCTCTTGCCAACCAGGAAGAACAGGCGGCCAAGGATGCATGGGAGTCATCGGAGTCGCACCCACCCCCACCTCGAACACCCTCACCACCGCCTCGAACGCCTTCGGTGCCACCACCCAGTGTCCCAGATAAGGACGATGCGCAGACGTCAACGCCCAAACCAGCGCTTAATGTCGAGTCGCCGACTGCCACCTCTCCTTTCCCATCTCTTGCCTCACTCGCTCGGACATTTGCCCTTCCTTTGACTCCTCTAGCTGGTCGATCGCGGCCACAGTCCATCGACGTTGCGCGGCCGGTACCATCTCCATCAACATTATCGTCATTCGCAAACCAACAAGAAGCACCCCCGCGTCAACCTACTCCGGCGTCGAGATCAGAGACTCCCAATGCCGCCAAGGCTGGAGAAGCGCAATTCGACTTTCAGAGGTTCTTGGACCAGATGAAGACAAGGTCGGCGGAGCCCGTCTCGAAGTATCTTAGATCGTATGTTCGTTCAATTGTTGCTCGACTGCCGACTGACGACTGTCATTGCGCAGCTTCTTGAGCAACTTCGCTAAGAGGACGTTCACCGTCAACGATCAAGTCAAGATCATCAACGATTTCCTTTCTGTGAGTCTCTCAGTATTTCCAAGCTATCGTTCTCATTGAAAAGTCCTAGTTCATCGCTGAGCAGATGCGCAACTGCGACGTATGGAGGAACGCGACAGATGAAGAGTTCGACAACGCGATGGAAGGGATGGAGAAGCTGGTTATGAATCGGTTATATGATTTGTGAGTACCTGATTCATCTTCTACTGACATCTAACTAATGGTGTGGTCTGATATCAGTACCTTTACGCCACAGCTCCAGCACGCCCAACCTCCGCGACCAATCACTACTGATGATCTTGAGAAAGATCGAGTCTTATCCCAGCGCATAGCTCTGTTTGGGTGGATAGAGGAACAGCATCTGGACATCCCTGAAGGAGAGGGAAGCAAAGGTTTCCTTATGTTCGCGCAGCAGGGTGGGCCACCTCGTTCCCTTCTATCTTTGTCGCCTGACAGTAGGACTAGAACTTCTGAAGATCAACCACTATAAGGCCCCTAGAGACAAGCTTATCTGCATATTGAACTCCTGCAAAGTCATCTTCGGTCAGTCCCATAGAATTGTATTGAGGTTACGTTCCCTAAAGTCCTGCCTTACCCACAGGCCTGATCCGACACTTGAAGAAAGAGGAAGGGGCGGACTCTTTTTTGCCCATTCTAATCTTCGTCGTTCTGAAGGCCAACCCGGAACACCTACTGTCGAATGTGGAGTAAGTGCTCTGTAAAGTCGCGTTGTCGAATTACGTATTGAGCGGGAACTCAGGTTTATCAACCGGTTCCGTAACCCAGAGAAGTTGCAGAGCGAGGCGGGCTACTATCTCTCCAGCTTGGTACGCCTCCTCGGAAAATCAGCGAAAATGTGATGCTAATGTACCATTAGATGGGTGCCGTATCGTTCATCGAAACGATGGACCACACTTCCCTATCGAACATCGACCAGGCCGAGTTCGAGAAGTGAGTGACTGGCCTATTGTCACGATATTCCTTTCTAATGTTAATATGCAGGAACGTCGAACTGGCTATCCAAGCCCTCCCTCCCTCAGAACCAACTTCTCCCGTCACTCCCTTCGCCGAGTCTAAAATCAGACCCCACCTAGCCCAATCTCACGTTGGCGAAGAGTCCGCTCAGCCCCTCTCCATGTCCACACCCTCCCAAAGTATCTCTGATGATGCCAAACGGCTCCTCCAGAAGACAGGCGACACGATTTCGAAGCCATTGACCGCCATCGGCCGTATATTCTCAGAGGCCATCGACGGCGCAGAGAATAAACTCGCGTACCTCCCTGGCCCATTCGCGCCGTTTGAACTGGGCAGGGAGCAACGGCAGCAGCAAGCTCAAGGGGGGTCAAGCGGGATAGCTGGTTTACCTCACCCACCGTACAGCGCAGGGTACCCGGGCTCAGCAAGCTCAAGCCAAGGCCAATGGCAGCAGCTTCCACTGACGTCCGCGCCTCCAGGTAGCGCGCGTTCCGCAGAGTGGGCGGTTCAGCAACAGGAGGCCATGTTGAGCCACTATAACCAGCTTTCCACGACGCCACAGTCTGCTGGGGCATACCCTCAGACACCGTATGGGGGCCAGGAGGGTGGTTTCGGGGTCCCCGTCATTCAGACGCCGTATAAACCTAGACAACCTCGGAAACAGCCGTACTCGCCATCAGGCCCGTGGTCCAGTCCAGCGTCACCGAATTCACCTGGATTCGGTGGTGGCGAGGATACACCTTCGAGGCCGGGTCCACAAACGCATTTGCCCTTGGCTATGGGCCCCTCTCAACCGCATTTGGCTCAGCCTCGAATTCAGGCTTTGACGAACGCGGAGGCAGTGGGCCACATATCTCGCACCCCGACGCCGGCTCTGGATCTGGCCGCGGTTCAGCAACAAATCGATGTGGCGAGTGAGGAAGAGGCGAAGGAGAATAGGCAGCAGTTGGCGCAAATTTTCCCGAATATCGACTCGGAGGTTGTGGACTGGGTCTTAGAGGCGAATGGCGGTGATCTGGGGAAGAGTATAGAGGCCTTATTGGAGATGAGCAGCGGGGAGTGAGGCCTTGAGGTTCCGGATCTGGCGGGTTCGCCTGATGCTATGTCGTATTTGCTTTGGACACAAATTTGAACAGTAACTATGGAATCACTATCTACCTGGCCCAGCGTGTATCTATACAGCAATTACATGGAGTGTTGTGTCCAACATTTTCACCCCAAAATTCCGGTGGTATCCCCCAGCAAGATATTGTCGATGAGTCGCGTCTTGTCTACATAGAACGCACCGCTCAGAACCACAGTCCTGCCTTCGGTCTTGCGCGCTTGTGCGCCCAGAACGTCGAAAGTTTTCGTATCATTCATCTCAATGTAGTCGAGCTTGATCCCCGCCGCAAGGCCTTCCTTGTGTGCCTTGCGGATGGCCGCATCCATGACGGTGATTGCTCGGACGAGAGTCTCGTGCTTGGTCGCGCCCCCATTCCATGCAACCTCCGCGGCTAAGAGTGCCTGGCGAAGTGTTGGAGCGACCTTGCGGCCGGCAGGGGTGAGGTAGATGTTTCGAGAGGACAGGGCGAGGCCATCTGTAGGATCACGACCTGTGGGTACAATGTGGAGGTTCTGTGGAGTTGGATAGGACATGAGGAGGTCCGTCACAAGTCGTTTGAGAATGAGAGCCTGCTGGATATCCTTTTGACCGAAATACGCGTTTGTGGGCTGAGAAGCGGGGTTAGTACTTGGGGCGGCTTGGAGTGAAAAAGAAGAAGACGAACCTGAATGACGTTGAAGAGTTTGGTTACGACCGTGGCTACTCCCCTAAAGAAGGTTGGGCGCGTTTGGCCTTCCATTTGGTGGCTAAACCCCTTCACCTCGACGAACGCGCCCTTCTGTTCTGAAACTTCCAGGACAATGCCGGACGGGTACATCTCGTTCGCGGTGGGGGCGAATACAGCAGCAGGATATCTTGTTTCGCATGATCCGGCGCCTTTCGTCGACGACTGGGCCTCAGTGTTTTCCAGGATCTTGATATCCTGGGGAAGGGTGCGGGGGTATGACGCGAGATCTTCGTGTGGTGCGAATTGCGCTGGGTTAACGAAAATGGAGACCACTGTGAGGTCATTCTCGGATAGTGATTTCTTCACTGTCGTCGTTGCGTAGTGAGATTAGCACTGGCTCGGCACGACCGGAGCTACGCACACACCAAGAGAAAGATGCCCATCGTGCAACGCGCCCATCGTTGGGACGAAGCCCACCGTTTGGTCATTCTTGAACGCCTTTTCTCTCCACTCCCGGTATGCAGAGATTGTCGTAAAGATGGGGATCCTAGATGCGGGCAATTCGGACCCGTTCGTAGTCATCGTTCGTGGTTGGACTAGGGGTCGATAACTGGGAATGAATTGGGTCAGTTTCCGTCTGGAAGCGGCGAAGAGCGAGGTCATGGACATTATGTATAAGGATATGGGACGAGAACGATGTGGGAGAGAGCTAAATACCCTCTAGAAGCATGAGGACCGAGTTAAAGTTGAGTACTCCGCGTTCGAACACTGGCAAGCTTACTTGACTCCTCAGATAAGATTAGATTAGATCAATGTACATTCACACGGTCCAACATTCCGAAATTAGCGCCCGCTGGCACACTTGCCCTCCTTCCGTCGTTCGGTCACTCGGCCTCGGATTTGCCCAGTCTTCTCAGAAGCTTTAGCGCCTAAACACTTGAAGACCGCCTCTTTCAGCCGCACTGCATATGCCCTCGGCCGAGATTAAGAATCTTCGCTCAACCTTGGCTACCTCCGTCCTACCCAAGTGTCCATTGAACTCTAGGACTTGATCCTCCAAACCATTTAGCTCAGGGCCCTGCCAGCATTTATCAATCTTAGCCCGACATCCGACTTCCTCCACCAGCGAGCAGCGAGGCCGAGCGAAAGGGTCGACGGTCCTCAGACACCATGGGGGGAAATGGACCATTTCATGAATATCCATCTCCACTGGGGCTTATGCACATGCCTAACGAGCGTGAAATATCTTACTCACTACGCAACGCCCGACCAGACTCGGCAAAGTCACCGCCTTCTTCGCCCAAAGGACCTCGATTTCCGGGATACATCTCGCTTAGGCGCCTTCTAACCAAACTGGGAATCAAGGAAGCGGGAACTGTGACATCCTCGAGTCCCAACCGCTGGTGGCCAGCCGATGTACGGCACCGAGCCCGACGAAGCGCGACCCTGCAGAAAGTGCAGTCAACGGACGACACCGAGCCGATGCCACTGCCAGCACTCTTGTTGGAGATTGTTTCACCCTCACTAGAGCACACCACCATGTTCGCTCGTGCTCTAGCCTTCAGTACTGCTGCCTCCCTCTTCGTCTTCGCGTCTGCCTCCCCAAGTCCTGGAGGGTCCTCCACGCAACAGTGCGATGCAGGCGAAATCTACTGCTGCAATTCTGCGCACGAGATCAAGATGGCCGATGAGAAGTTCCTCGCCGCTCTGCAGCTCGTTGGCATTGATGTCAGCGACCTGACTGGTACGATCGGCGTCAAGTGCTCCCCTTTGCATGTTCTCGCAGTCGGCGGGAATCACTGGTAAGTTCTGCTTTCTCCTTGCCTAAACCATTGGTTCTGACAGCAGAGAAGCACGTCTCAACAGGTCTGCTGCCAGAAGAACTTTAACAGTAAGAGCCCTCTGCCTCAAATTCCTTGCCTTCCTTCGATCTTGGCTGCTAACGTATTTCCAGATGGCATCATAGTCGCGGACTGCTCGCCCATTGACCTTGCTATTTAAGACCAGAGTTTCAGCTCACAACGATTACCCCTGCCCTCGATAGTGATTGAGGTACTTTTCCGCCATCCCGCACTCATTGAGGGAGTTTGTTCTGTTACAGTACCAAATACAATCGTGTCCGTTTACACTCGTCACTGGCAGCAATCCTCCCTACGCCTCGGTGTCTGCCTGGTCTTCCGACGGTCTGATCTCTGCCTCATCGTTCCCGGCGGATGCGAAAATTAGCTCGGAAACCACTGTCCGGATGTCTGGAGATTCGCTACGCCTCAAATCTAGAAGTAGGCGAGTCGCGACCATCGGTGCTAGGATGTTTTGGAACCTTCGAAAGGATGCTGAACATGTAAAGCCCATCATAGCGATGGGAGAATGAGTGCGTACCCATTGAGAAGATTCCTCACTAGGACCTGTGGGAAATGGAATGTTTGCGTATAGGGACATGCAGAGCATACATTGGACTCACTGGGAAACCGGGGGTGTAAGTGATGCACGTATACAATGCGAGGGCTACGGATAGAGCTTCAGCACTGAGCACCAGCGTACGATGAGTTTGGGAGGATCCATACAGAGGGTGCCGATGTAGAACACAGCTCCATCCCGGCGGATGGTATCAATCAATCGCCACCCCTTTGGAAGTCCTGTCTCCCCCACTAGACCATGGTACCGTCGGTACCTTGTGTACATGACGTACCCGCCGAACAGGAACATACCTATATAACGCCATGCGTCAGAACACACCTCTACCACTCGAACATCCCAGCAAAAATGCACAAAGCTCTCGGGCGAACAGCCAATAGTTCCCTATCACTCGTAGGAGCATGGTCTTAGCATGTATGTCATACGGATAGACGCTAGGATATTTGGACGGTGTTACTAGGGTAACGGTCGTCAGAACAGGGGAAGCGAAGGACCAGTTCACGCTTACGATAGGACACCGCTATGTGATAGCTCATCAACACGCAAGATACGCCAAACATGATCTACACGCAAGTGGTGCGTCAGGAGAGGACTATGGAAAGGGCTGGACGCGCAGAATTGACGTACCACGTAAACAACGGCCAACATCACCCCAACTTTCTTTTTGGCTCCCAGGAGAGCATAGATACAGAGGAAAATGGTGGCTAGGGAGTATGGTACCTCAATGGATGGAAGGTCAATGGACTTAATCTTGAAACCCTACCTGTTGGGATATATACCTCCAGAAGAGCCTGAACTGGGTGACGGCGGAGCAAACATTTCGACGTTCAGCAGTGACAAAGTGAAAATTGGCATGTATGCGCGGTACCATTGGAAAGTTGAACCAGCACCAGGTATTCCTGGTTGGGGTGTTCGTCAGTGGGCGGCAACAATCTGAGAGTAGATATGGTACCCCTATCGACGCAGAAATCGCAACATTTGATATGGACACTTCAAGTTGATGTCCGCGGTTTCGGAACGTGAGGTCGGACCAAATTGAGGGACTAGAAGGAGTCACTCACTGTAACAGTCGAACGGAATGAGAGCGAGATTGAAGTATCGTGTAAGAATGAACATGGCCTTTCCCGTGCTCCAGCCCACTGGCCAGATGTATCGGACCTGAAGGTGTCTTGGTCAGCTTGCTCCTGCCGTTCGTGGGTGTGCCGACCGACTTCATCCTCCAAAGTGTCGAAATAGTCCAGAATCTAAAGGGCCTGTGTCAGTCGAGCGCTTATGGAGGACGCGGAGACGGACGAAGAGTGTACGGCTAGCAACTGACGAGGTACATCGGTTTGAGAGTTCGTCAGTCACAGCTGCCAGCCAGGTCTGGAATGAAATTTCACAATGTGTATACTAGAAAAGGCGTTAAATGCAATCCAGAAGATTCAGAACGCTGGTGCTCACTCCGCCATAAACCCAACTTTTCACGAGGTCTATGTCTTGCGAGGTTTCAGACATCGGTAGACCGCTGGAATACTAGTAGGCTGTATCGCTATGGTTTGTGTCGTATGCTTGCGGGAGCCGTTCAGGAGGACTTGCAGGGGTGGGATTAAATGATGAGAAAGTTCAATACCTAGGAGACTCTGATATCTTGTCCTTCGAAGCCCCACGTATCAGCTTTTTGAGATCGAAAACAATAGATGCCATGTCTGGAGAAGAATCAGATACGTATTCTGTGAAGGAAAAAAAAAAACTATATCCAGGGTTGTGTGATTATCAATGCGCTCTCCACAGATGCGGGACACGAGTAAACCACATTTGCGACGAGCGGTGCGTGGAGGGAGTGCGCACGCATAGTTAAGCGCCCGTGAGCACGCCACGTGCTGATCCTCCTCGTGCACCTGGTACTGATAGCACCTTGCAACCTTGAACCTCGGCGCGGCAAACGCAATGGCCGCACACGCCACTACCATTAGCACTGCCTCACGTTTGTGGAGAGACTCGTGAACTACTCTTTGGATCCAAGTGCGAAAACGGCAATATTGCTGTCTCTTCTACACTCAATCGTCCGAATAGCACCCGCTTTCCTGTGCCAAGCGCTATTGATCGTGGCTCAATGAAGTGTGGCAGGAAGAATACAATCCTACCTTGCACAGCAAGCTTCGGGACATGAAAAGTGGTGCAGTTGGATGACCAATGTCACAATCGGACTGTGACATCTACTTAGGGCCGTGAACAGCTTTTGAACCTTGACATAACATTGACACGCCCTGCGGGAATGCATACGGGACTCTTCTTCTCCTTCCACAACCCGACCGTAACCTAAACGATGGCTGGCCCATACGCTTTCCGTACCCAACAGGGGAAAGTGATATACGAATACCTTCACGACGCTGCTAGCAGAATGAAGAGGGGTGATGTTGTCATAGTGTAAGGCCACTTTCTCGCTGTCGAGCTCGCCTCTAACCCAACAGGTCCTAGAATCCTTGGACCTTCATCCTACGATATGACGAAAGTGAGTTCGTTTCATGCTTTAATGTTGCGTCGTTGCAGACGAGCGGCTTCGTTTAGTTCACCCAGCACCTCCTTCCTCGAGATACCCCAATCCCAAACCCCTGTGGCCGCGACCTCAGCCATAATGGCCTAACTTGCACCAGCTATATACAACCCTTTCCCTCATGGCGGGACCAACAATTTAAAAAGCTCGACGCGAAACGCCTCATAATCGTTAAGACACCAGGAATCGACATAGCAGGGCTGTCCGCACCCGAATTTCTCGAAGAATTTATTCAAGCAGCGATGTCCGCGTAAGTTTGGATGCTAGAAACTGTCGACCAGGTCAAGGTGCTGAGGATCCCTCGTACAGCCGCCTCGAAGGATCAACTTTCCGAACATGTTTAGTTATTATGGTTCCCCTCGAATGCCGCTCGATACAAGATCGACTTCAAGTTGATATCGAGCATGACGCCAATTGCCGCCCTGGTCGGACACCCCTTTCCCGAGCAATAAGTGGTGCTCCAACCTGTGCACTGGTCACCACAGGTTGGGAGGTTGTCGCTGACGACGTGGGGCGCTTACGAGAGCGAATCCTGTCCAACATATTGTGGGGGGACGAGCTCGAAGGCGCATTGGCGTTCCGGTTATTGAACGACAACCCCCAAGAGTCCGCGTGGGTATGCTTGGACGCTGTCATTGGCAAGCTAGCCGAGCAACCTCCTCGCCGTCCTACCCTGCCTGGTGAGTTTTCCCTTTTTCGACATACGTCCTTGCGCGAATAGTGACCAAGACGCTAGCTATCAGCTTCGTTACCCGTTGGCTGTCGGGTATAGCCAAGGAATCCCAAGCAGAGGGGACCGCCCCGTTTGTCCCCCCACCTCCGCAAGCGATCAAGCGTCCGTTTCTCCGAGCGCGGACGCTCAGCTCGCGGTATTCTTCGAAACCCCCGAGCCTTTATTTAACGCCTCCCACAAGTCCAGTCGAAGAGGCAATCCCCATTATCCAGCCTCGACCGCGTCGGGTATCTGGCTTAAGAGCTGCCCTTCACACTAACAGGCTGAGTGGCAGAATATCACTTGTGGAAGTGGCCACCGATGGCGGGTCGTCTTGGGTCGAGGGCGACAGGGTATCGAGCGAGGGAATGAGCTTCGAGGTCAAGGCTAGACGATCCTGGTTCGAGAATTTCGAATGCACTGGCTTGGGCAGTAGCTCTTGGGACGAATTTGATGGAGATATCCATCGTCGAAGTTTAGGCAGCGGCTCGTGGGATGAGGTTGAAGGGGACATTGAGGAAGTAGGGAATGAGGAGAGTGAAGAGGAACAAGGGGAGGAACAAGAGGAAGATCCCCACTCTGGAGCCAACGGCTGCGGTTCGATTAACGGAGATGCAATTAGACTGAGCGAAGAGGAGGTGCTGTCAGAGGTTATTACAGAGTATTCCGGGGAAACGGAGTGGGGAGAACGCGGAGGTGGTAACATTGGAGGATACCCAGGTGTCTACCAGGTCGGTCCCGAGCCCACGTCCCATAATTTGGGACCGCAAATAGTCGTCGAACACGAAGTCACGACCACTGTCACCCCAGCATTGGCCTGCGATACCCCACATACACAGGCAGAGCCCACCATAGACTCGACGCCATCGGGCCTACCAACACCGCTATTATCGACTACGCCGTCGTCGGTGACCATTTCCTTACCCCCAGAATTATTCAGGATGAGCCATAACGGGTCATTATCCTCGATGGCCAGCTTTTCGTCGGTCGAGGAGGCTGAGAGTAACGTCGCCTCTAGTTCGAATACGGGCAACGGGGGAGGGCCAAACTACCTTGGAGGGGCGAGTCACTTCGGGATTAAGACGTTTAGCGTCGTTAATGTAAATGTAACAGTAAATGTTTAGGCATAACACTTTGATACGAACTCACCAGGAATTGGAGCCGTCATCGCTGGAGAGGGAGAGAGAAGGCCTCTCGTCGGACCGATTTGCGCCCTGCACCTCGCATCGCTCGGGGTCATGGGGTCGATATCGTGCTGATTCCGCGTACATTCCTCACCATTCCTCCGATGCAGGAACAACGTCAGTGATCGCTTCGCGCGACCTCCACTTCTTCAATATGTACATACGGACCTAGGAGTCCCACCCACGATCCGGTCGACACGAACGTCGTAGAGAAACACCCGAGACAGACGAAAGGACATAACCCAGCTCTGATCATTGTGGTGGTGGCGGGTCGCAAGTTGAGATGATGAACGACGTTCAGATGCCTTTTGTTCGTCTTCTACTCCTTGAGAGGACGAAAAGGAGTAACTGCGTCCGTGGTCGATTCGCAGCTTCCAAGTGCTCAGCTGAGCGGGTGCACAGAGATACGACCAGATGACAGAGAGAAGCAGGTCCGCCCACAGTATGTGTCCGGGTGCAAAGGCCCACAAAATAGCCCGAAAATCGAAGCGATGGACGATGAGAAGAACATGCGATCGCCCTCACCGAAGAAATAGAGCTGACAGATGCCAACAGCACTCGTCTTCTGACCTTTGGTTGCGTAGGTGGCGTTCCCATGTTCCTCGGTCGCTGGGACCTAGCAGCCCGCTAGCGGGCGCGCGAGAAACGTTTCTCGGTGCCAAGGTCCAAGATCCCGCCGCACAAGTCTGTTCTAGCGCACCACCAAGCCTAAGAGGGGCATCCAGCGGAGCGTAGCCTGAGCCTAACAGAGTCCCAAGATCCTTTGTCGTGTGCCCCGTTCCCCATCGCGCTCCAACCATCGAAAGTCGAGCAGAGCAAGGTCCGGTCCAGGGACGGGGTAAAGTCGGTGATGATCACACTGCATACATGATCGTCCCTTTAGCATGCAGGAGGCGGGGGCTCGGAGCTCGGGCTCTCGGGGACAGAAGTGGGGTCGGGTGAGGTGGGGTCCGAGATCCGTCCAAGCCAAATGTCGACCCCCCGGACCCACCCCCACACACCACGGGAGAAGTCTTCGCGACCAACATGTGTATGTATGTAGGCGCGTGGTACTTACGTGACGTGACCAGTGGGGTGTGGGGGTGGGGCGTGGCATAAGACTAGTCGAGCTCGAGCGCTTGAAAGGCATTGGCTCGGTCTAACCAGAACAACGCAAGAGACGCCCAGTCCTGCCTGCCTTGAACGGAGAAACATCCCGACGGGGTTTCGGAGGAGGCGAGGAACGGACTCGGGCGGAAGGGAGACAAAAAGGGGACGAACAAGGACGGATCCAGCTCCAGCTAGGACCTGCCTGCATGCAAGAGCGGAAGCACATTGCGTCGTTGGCATGAAGGGGAAGGAGATGCCAGAGTCGCCCGGATTCGGAGCAAATTTTGATCCCGGACCCAGTGGACGGTTTAGGCAGGTAGGTAGGTTGCCACGTGAGTTAAGTTGTGCTGCGCTCGTGCCGAGGCTCGAGCCTCGCGAGGTGACTTTCTGTGAGATGGAAAGTGGAGGAAGATGCTATGTGGGTTGGTAGTGGTGCTCCAAGGAGCTGACAGGGGTCAGCGTGGATTTGGACCTACGTTTCCAGCACATTTTACCCTCATTCAGGCCTTCCAAGAGATTCCGAGCGCGTTCTCCATTCCCCACGGCGTTCCCCACGACGATCTCCCGCCTCCTCGATCTCTACAGAAACGCATTACCCACGTGCGCAGTCGCTCCAAAGAAATCTATAATTGGACCTACCACCGAGGGAGCGATTATTAGTATTACTTAAGGCGACCCACGGGCGCTTAATCCCCATTCATTCATTTGGGGTTGACTAGTGACAGTGACTTCTGGCTTGGAGACTCGGAAGAAGCTTCATACATACCTCAAATTCATAACTGTAAACTTACTTAATGGCAGGGTGCAGGGTGCAGGGTGCGGTGGGTGGGGGTTTGTACAGATGTAGATCCGGGGAGTGGGATATGTGCGTGTTATGAAGTGCCACTACGTACTCCGTCGTGTTCCCCACCTCATTGATAAGATGTGGTATTACTTACTGTAAGTGATCTCGAGTAAGTACATCTGCAATGGTGTGCAGCATGCTATACTTAGCCTGTCACTGTCTACTTGGGACTAATCGGTGAAGTGGGGTTGCCGAGTAAGCGGGGAGGGCTGGGCTAGGCCTTTTGAGAAAAATGTAGCCTTTCTGAGGATTCTTTCGTCGAGTCGCGCTCTGACCACGAGTGGATGGGGTGTGGGCGCGAGTAGGCGCTGTCCCCGAGCCATTAGGTGCATTTTAATCTGTGTCTCCATCTACGTCCTCAGCGCTGACAAGGGTATGCACTTTCGACTCGACGCGATCCGAACGTTCTCCTCCTTTTTAATGCCCCTACGATATCTCCTATTATCCTTTTCTCCCCCCACACTCAACAAGCCGTGCGCTCGCTCCTCCGATGTTCCATCTCAATCATCGTATGTGGTAGGAGTATGCAGATCTATGGAAATGTCGCACCATGGGCCCAGGCACGTTCCTTCGTCGAGGTGTACGCGAGCCCGATAAGCCTTCCAGAGGTCTTACGAGGACGTCCGTACCTTCTAACTGCACACGCCTTACTGGTCAGCTCCCCGTCCTCCCCAGCCCTCCTGCACATACCCTTATCTTTTGAGGACGATGAGATACGATACGATAATAAATATGGACATCATCGATCCGATGCCGAGCGAGACGAGACGAGGCGGGAACAGTCCTCAGGCTATTGCACGCGCGCAAAAAACGATGGATGGAAGGAAGTGCAGTGAGGTGCAGTGCGCATCACGGTCCGATTGCGCGAAAGCAGGCGAAAGCTGCGCTCGGGGTGAAACGGCAGTACTTGGTGGTGGTGGTGGTGGTGTTGGGCATAGGGCATACATACCATATCGCCTTGCGATAAGCAAGCACTAGAAGCTTGCGAGGGGCATCCGACGCAGCGCTTAATAAAAAAGCGCATACGGCCGAAACGCGCGATGAAGAGGCCAAGGGGTATGCAAAGTGAAAGTGTGAAGTGCTAGTTCATATTAAGCTCATGTCGATCACCCACGCCCAGTAAGTACCATGCCTGCATGCATGCACAACATCCAGAACTGGAACTGGAAACTGGGAGGACGAACTGGATGGATGGCCTTTACTCCGCCGATAAGGCGCCAACGCGTGTGTGCCCCTGTCACATTGAAAGGCCCATCATCATCACCTGAAGTGCTACCGGGAGTGGGGGTCGGAAAATGGGGTCGAGGGCGCAAGGTTCATGGGTGACCGGCGAACTCTACCTGAGGGCGTGGCCCTGGTGAAACGAGTGCAAGGCGATCGTAGAGAAGGGTTTGCTTGAAACTCTATAAGACGCGGTGGAGCTCCACAGCAGTTATTATTGCAAGTGGTATGACCATTCCTCGATGTATACACCTCGTTGTACGCTATCTCTTCTGACCCGCGAATTTGGCTCGCACCCGCCTATTTACGACAAGCCGGAAAGGGAAGGAGGCAGAAACCACAGCAGGCAGTTAAGCTCCAGGGTGCCCGTCTTGCCGCGAAGTGTTTAGAGCTTGTTTGACAGTTCCGTCGAGGAGGGATCGGTTTGGGGGTGGGTGATATGGCAGAAGGGTAGGTACTTCCCCCGGTTGGTGCTGCTGTGAAGTGTGTAGTAAGTTGGGCCAGAATTAAGTTCATTTGAAGTCGGTAGGAGTCTATTGTGTGATTTGATGAAGGGGGAGGCATAGGCGCCGATGTCACCGAAGTTGACTCGAAGAAGGACGCGGGCTTTGACGAATTCATTTGGATTTGAGGGTACTGCGGAATTTGGAAGGTGAGATTGACAGAGGGAGGAGCGAGGTATTTCCCGGTGAGCTGGAATATGGGGTTGGCCCATGGCGAGGCCAAGAGTATGGATCGTGCACGGGGATTTGGAGAGGAAACTACGGGCTACGGCGATCTGGAGCCACAGCAGTAGAAACACAGGGGGTGGAAACTCCGAGGTCAAGAGAAGAAAGCAGGATCCGAGAGATAAGTGTGTTGTTAGCGCCAACAGGGAGATAACGAAGGCGAGTACGCTGTCGTCATCGGACCAGAGGGGGGTAGCAAGGCCAGAACGAACAATGGACGAAAACGACAGGAGGGAACCAGAGGGGCGGACGGCGGCTGACATGGGCGTGAGTGGCGTGTGGTCTTGGGAATTGGCGGAGAGAGAGTGAGGTGGTCCGAAGGCTATGGCGAGGTGTCAGAGAGGCAGCTGCGACGGACGGTTCTTGGGAAACAAGCGCCTGTGTGGTAGCTCCGGAGAGACAGGTGTGTGTTTCGAGTGCGGGGACAGGTGATAAGGCAGCTGTCAGGCGGCGCTGTGCTGAGAAAGGCAGTCGGGGCTCGGAGCAGTGGGCCGCCGTCGTCGCTGGTGGGTGGGCGCGGGACGAACCGGAAAGAGTGGACAAGGATGAGGCGGCGGCATGTGCGCGGTCGGCAGAGAGGATTTGGCAGGGGCGGGCCATGTGAAAGCAGCGATCGGGCGGAGCATTCAACCACGTTGCCCTCCGATCACTCCCTTTTCGGCGTCACGCGTCACCTGTCACACGCTCTTGTTTATCGTCCATGCCCGTCCTCGTCCTCATTTGCAAAAATATTCATTAATTAATACCCTTTCCTCCTCCCCCCCATGCCCGCCACAACCGCAAACCCCAACTACCTCCCCGTCCTCCTCGTCTCCGTCTCCACAAATGCCGCCCCAGACGACAACTTCGTCACCCCACGGCCCAGGGGCCAGGTCGACTATCTCTCGCACGAATGGCAGGAGGAGGATGTCTGGCGCTCGTGGAGGAACATGACCCGCCAGAAGAACGAGATTGCAAACGGCGCCCGTCTCGAGAACGCTTCCTGGAGGACCTGGTGGAAGCAGCGCAACAAGCTGCCAACGGTGTCGCCGGAGACTCTCAACTGGTGCGTGTTCCACTCCTCCGTTTGCTTGGACTCTGCCTGACCCCCTTTCCAGGCTCAAGGACTCCGACGTAACCTGGCTATACGGGCCACTCCATACAGCCCAGGACGAGAAACTGCAGAGACCGCCAGGGATCGCCCCCTCGACACCAGGCACCGCAGAGGTTTCGCCCCGGACGACCAAGCCCATCCTCAAATACCGAAGCATCACCGAACTCCTCACCTCCGACCTCCCAACATCCCCCGTATTCAGCCCCCCAGACTCGGAAGACGAACCCTCTCGCTCCCCCTCGCCCCCCCTCCTCGGGCCAGGAACATCCGCTCCGTCTCCTGGTGCCGTTTTCAAGCGGCCCAAACTTCAGCACACCAAAAGCGATACCCATATCACCCGCTGGGGACCAAACCGCGCCTATCGCAAAGACTCCCCGCCGCGGATAGAGCCCCCAGGTCATGCTGCACACGACGGTTACTTTCCCAAGGTCTCAGCAGAAGGCCTCGTCCGGTCGTCGCTATCCCAGGACTCCAACTCGAGCGCAGGGAACAGCACAGAACGCAACGGCAAGAAGAAGCACATCAGTTTCAACACCTTCGTAGAGCAGGTTATCGCCATCGACAAGCCTAAGCGATCAGCCTCCTTTTACGGCGCAGGGGAGAGATGGGATCCCGCGAGGAGAGTGTATGATGATGATGACGGGTCGGTTTCACGTTCCCCCTTGTCCCCCCTTTCCGCTTATAATGGTTTTTACTCCCAAAGGTACGAAGAAGACCAGGAAGACTCTGCCGAGGAGGATTCCCCTCCCCACAGTGCCTGGAATCGCCAACATTTGCACGACAGATACCAATACCCCGACGACCTCGACGAAGAGGGGGTAGATGGGATCATCGAAATGCGTTCATCATTCCGACACGCTACGATTAAGAAGGCACTCCGCTCACAGTCCAAGGCCTCGAATACGTCAAATACTTCCTCCTCTTCCTCCGTCTCCACGGCCTCCTCTACTACTACCAGCTCCACCAACAACTCCTCAGCTTCCCCCACGCGGGACTCCGTCTCCCTCTCATCCGTCTCAACAGCAAGAAGGAAGCCTCTCTCCAGACGCACCAGCAGCAGCACGTACCGGGGACACCTCGTGCGTGGTGGGCCCCCGGAACATATGCACGTCACGATCGCTCCAATCGCTCCGACAGTCCTCAAGACGGAAGTGTGGGAAGAGGGCTTTGGGGACGATGGTGTGGGCAGCGACGACGGTTTCGGATGGCGCGAGCGGTTATGGAACCAAGGGGCGGATAGCAAGGGGAAGGGGAGAGCAATGAGAGGGAGGGGGAAGCCAGATGAGGATGGGTCGGATGCGAGCGGCACCCCAGTTGAACTTGTATATGTACCTCCGTTCAGCGGCCGGTATGCATACGGTTTTGCCGGGTACGAGGATGATGACGACGAGGACGACGAGGGTGAAGACTTTGGACCCTCCCAGGGGTTCGACGACGAATACTTGGAGGTCGACTTTGCTATGCACTCGCCGACCGATGGTGCGTCCTCAGCTGTCTACCTCCATCGTGAAACAGCGGCAGGGTGCGTGGGGTTCGAAGACTACGAGGCCACCGAACGTCATCCGCCTGTCAACCATCGGTACGTCGCCGGCCCAGGGCTGTATTCTCCCGGCATACCCATCCCTATACCCGACGACTCTGAGCGCGAGCATGTCGACTACTTTGATCCCACCCCCCAACCCCACGAGGCTGCCGCCGCCGCCTCGCATATACCCAAACTCGTGGTCGACCACGGGGCACGGATACCCTCGGTGCTGGAGGAGGACGAGAACGACTTTTTCGACGCCGATGCCGACTATGGTAACGAGTACATGCAGCGGAGTCGGTCTGGCCCGAGGGGAGGGTATGTCAGTAGGAATCGCCAGTTCGTGGTGGGTAGTGGGAGCAGCGGTGGGATAGATGAACGTCCGTCGAGGTCGACGTCCCGGACGACGAGTGAGCGGTCGCAGTCGAAGAGCCATTCACGGACCCCATCCCCCGCCGTCGACGCTATCATCGCCTCTGCATCTGCCGACCCCCGGTCGCAGTTGAAGAGGACCAACTCCGCTTTAGCGTCACCCTCGTCGTTGTACCCCCCAGCGGCGCGGGGACGCTCGCAGGTTGACCCGGCGCAGGGCGGTGTGTCCCTTGGAAGGTCCTTTTCGACTGGGTCTCTGCAGTCGGACGGGGCTCGAGGTCGGTCGACTTCGAGGGCGTCGTCCAACGCCGCCTCATCACCCATGGAGGGCAGCTTGAGCCCGTTCGCCGGGTCCCCCGATGCATCCGGGTCGCGGACTGCTCGAGCAGGCAGTGCGTACGCGGGTAGTGGGCGGGTGGATAGGGAGCGCAGAGGGAGAGAGCCGACGAAGGAGAGGGAGCGGGGGAGGGATCGGACGACTGATAAGCGGCTCAGTGTGAGTGTGAGTGCGAGTCCTGAGCCGCCGCAGTCGATGAAGAGGGAAGCTAGCTCTGCGACGGATGTTACCGCTTCGACTGATTCGGCGAGTAGTAGTCGGACGGTTATGCCTGGGGGTGAGGAGCAGGAGCGGGTAGAGGTGCCTGTCCAGCAGGATCAGGAGCGGGTAGAGGTGCTTGTCCAGCAGGAGCGGGTAGAGGCGCCTGCACAACAGGAGCGGGAGCAGGAGCGGCCTACCCCCCTTGTATCTCAACCACAACCTCAACCTCACCAAGAGGAGAAGCGTGGGAGGAGGCGGATGACGGCTGAGGATTATCAGCGCGAGGCTGAGGACCTTTTGAGGAGAGCCCATCCCACCCCTTCCAACTCGCCCATCCTCGAGATGAGGGCCCCTCAACTCCCACCTACACATCACCACCGAACCTCAAGCTCTTCAAGTACGAGCGCTTCGTCAAGCCGGTGTAACTCGGGCGCTGAGACTCCGACGAAGCAGAGCGTTGCTGCGTCTGCTGGGACCCCGACTCAGGCGAAGGTTGCTGCCAGCCGTCCCCCGCCGACTCTCATTTCCTCACCTACCTCCCCCGTCCAGCCTAGTACGTCGGAGTATACTGCGACGAGCCCTACTCTGAAAGGGGGCCCTGCACAGCCGAGTATCGTCTCAGGCGTGAACGGAGCTGCTCCTGCAGGACCGTCGACTGTTTCCCCTTCGTCGCCATCGCCCTCTCGATCCCCTGGATCGGAGGTGGACAAGTCGAGGGCCGCGACGAAGAGGAGCGATTCGCAATCAAGGGAGAGGACCTCGCCGACTGAGACCTCGATCATCGGCAAGGCACAGGAGATGGTGAGCCATGCAGGCGCTTTCTTGGGCTGGTGGAATCATGCATGATGAGTAGAGGTGCGACTCGGAGGCGTTGGTCAGTATCAGCATCCGTCCCCCACATGCTTGCTTGTTTTTTGTTCTATCATTCATTTCTATCTTATATCCATCCATCCATCTCTGTTCACGCGCTACCCGTTTCCTTCGCATCTCCTTTCCTCATCTTATTGTCGCCCCCTTGTCGCCTTTCCTCGTCCTCTTGCCCTCCCCCTTTATCCCCTCTGTGGGTTGTATAATTCATGCATCCAACTTCAATCCAAAGGCGCATACATACAAATCATTGACACAGCATAGTATCGAACATTCATTGACCCGTTTGCTTCACTCCCTCTTTTTGGTTTCGTGGTATACTTATCTCTTTTTGTTCCCCCCTTTCCCGTCCCTTCCTTTCTTCTCCTACTACCCAATCTACATTTTTTCTTGGAATCATCTGCATTTCTTCCGGCTCTTGATCGTGGTCTTTTTTCATTTTGGACTACTACTACTACGGGTATCTGGCTAGCTCTCTCTACCATATGCGAGTTATGTAGTTTGTGGACGTGGCTTTGACGTTTTTTACTGCGAGGCTCGCGGAGTCCTTGCGATGTATACATACTACGCATCTGTATCTTATTAGATCCAACAAAGCGACTTTTTTGTCCTCATAACACCCATCGTCATCAGAGAACGCGGGGTTGAGCTTGCCAGTGAGGACAGCAGTGGGTCCGTGTTGATCCAGTTACTCTACCAAGATTTATGTACATCAAGTTTATAGTCCGCCGCCTCGACATCAATCAACTCAATTGTACACTTGGTACTAGGCCCAGGCGCCTGTACTTGCTTTTAGCGCTGTGGGTCCCAATGTCCCTACAAGCTGATACGCCATCCCCCCCTTCAACCCGGTTAGTTGTCGATGCCCAGGACTCCCTGGTCCTGGAGATCGAGTGGATTTCCGCCTCGGATGCCAGCGTGATTCAGCATAGGCACTTTTTCAGAAGACAAGGTCCGGCAGCGGGAGTCGCCGCTGACATCTTTTGAATTGGCCCCTAACACGGGCGCCTTGGGAGGTCCTCCTGCAGAATAATATATCGTATCGGAGAGCTCCTAGATGGGTGGAGAAAACCTCAGAAAGGTAAATTGAAGGAACGTCCTAGGTTATCGCGCGATGGATGGAGGATAATCGCCGTGATTAAAAGGCACAGGGCACTCTGCATCTGTCGCGAACGGAATGGAAATGAACCCACCCGTGGGCTATTCGAAGAGACTCCGAGTCAGGCGTTGTAATACAACATGAGGTGGAGGTGCGTAACGAAGCGTGGAAGTGGTGTGAAATGGGTCGACGACGACCCGGCTCGGGGGCGGTCTTCCTTTTAACGCCTCGCCCTACCCCGGCTCCCTATTACTGGCGAGGCTGCGACCTGACCAGGAGTGGAGTCTTACGGCTGCTCCTCCACGCACCTCAGGTGTCGTTTGCGTGAGGCTGAAGTATCGAGGGATTAGGAGTCACATTTGCTTTGACGTATCATCAGCGTCGCCCTAATATAATAAATGAGAGAAGCTCGAGGAATGTAGAACCCACAAACCCGGCCTATCAGGACGTCGTTGGTAATGAACGGAGGACTTTCTCACATTCATTAAGGTCGTCGTGTACCTGAGAACCTCGAATAGGTTGAATTGTAACGCGTCATAGGGTCGAAACCCTCTCAGCCTCATTGTTTACCTGATATTTGCAGCACAGGTCCCAGGGCAGATCTCATCAAAATGGGAAGAAAGGCGTTGTCAATTCATAACTGTTGGCAGAGTCGCGATGGAGGCTTAAAAGGATGAGAGGCCAACCACTGATTAGGAACTCTCAAACGCATCCCCCCCATGCACCCCATTATCCACACCCTCATAACGAGCCAGCGCTCTCTCCTTCTCCTCGGTGTAGTCGCCGCGCTACTCCTCGTCAGAGCCATTGCTTGGAGGAGGCGCAACCCCCGCGGACTGCCACTCCCCCCTGGGCCTAAAGGGCTCCCCCTTATCGGGAACTTATTCCAGCTACCCCAGTACGACGGCAAACCGTGGGAGGGGTACGATGCACTGTGCAGGAAGTATGGTAGGTTGTTCACAACCCCACCTCGTGCCCTGCGGATTTTGATCGTGGCTACGAAGGTGATATGGTCTACCTGGACGTCCTCGGCCAGGGCATGCTGGTCCTTGGGTCATCGAGGCGGGCATCCGACCTGCTGGACAAACGTGCGGCGATATACTCGGATCGCCCCCAGATTGCTGTCAACGATCTGTGAGTTTGTGTGTTGGTTAGAAATGTTGATTTAGAGAGTTAACCACAACACACAGAATGAACATGAACTGGATGATGGGTGGGATGGCCTACGGCTCGGTGTGGAGAAATAACCGCCGCACCTTCCACCAGCACCTGAACCACAATGTCACGGTGAATTACCACCCGATTATGAATGAAGAGCGGAGTGAGTTCCTGAGGCAAATGGGAAGTCGTCCGGAAGATTTCCTTCAACATGCACGGACGTGAGTCATCCCCCATCCCCTCTATTCCCTCGTCACTTATTATCGATTGCAGATATTTCGGGAGGTCCGCCATGCGCGCAGCGTATGGCTTCGACGATACCGAGCAAGCCGAGTGGCATATTAGCAACTCCGACCAGATAATCGAGGCAATAGAGCACGCTACCACCCCTGGCAGATTCATGGTAAACACCTTCCCCATCTTAAGGCATATTCCAAGCTGGTTCCCAGGGGCCGGCTTCCAGAAGTACTTCCAAGAGCAGGCGGCGAAGAACCAGAGGACGGTTGAAGGCCCCTTCGAGGAGGCCAGGATGAACATGGTGCGTGAGAGCCGCTGAAGGGACCCGTGCGATTGGCGAAATTGATTGATGTTAGGTGAGGGACAAACGGAGTCCCCACCACAGTCTAGCAGCGGCTTTAATCGAGAAGCTCCCCGACCTCAATGATCCAGGGTATCCCGAGCTGAAGGGGATAGCCATGAATGTCTGCGCAAACGTTTACGTCGGTCAGTCCATGGTGTTCAGACTCACCGTGTGTTCGCAAAGCCAAATCTGATATCCGCACCCTAGCCGGTGCCGATTCGTCAGTCGCTTCGGCCACAGCCCTGATTCTCGCTCTAGCGAGCAACCCCCAAGTCCAGAAGAAAGGAAAGGATGAGATCGACAAAGTGGTGGGAACCAATCGTTTACCGCTCGTCAGTGACCGCGCTGCTCTCCCATACGTGCACGCCATTGTGAAGGAAGTGAGTCGGTGGCACAACGTACTCCCGATGGGCCTTCCCCACACCACCAGCCAAGACGACGAGTACGACGGACACTTTATCCCGCGGGGAACGTACGTACTACCGAACGTCTGGGCGATGATGCATAGTGCAAGCACGTTCGAAAGACCATTCGACTTTGTTCCAGAGAGGTACTTGAAGGATGGGAAGGTCGACGACGTCGAAATCTCTTCGTTTGGCTTTGGCCGCCGGTGAGCCTCTCGCCAAAGTATTGGTGGCTATATGGCTGAGCTTCAACAAGAATTTGCCCCGGCCGACACCTCAGTAACGATGCGCTATTCCTCTTTACAGCATCGCTCCTGGCGGTTTACGACATAGAGCCCGCCAGAGACGAAACCGGGAGGCATATCCCACTCAAATATGAGATGATGAGTGGCCTCGTCGCGTAAGTCGTGCTCCCTTCCGAGTTTTCCGAGGAAGGTCGTTAACTTCCAAGCAGAAACCCCGCCCCGTTCAAGTGCAGCTTTACCCTTCGACAGGGTAAAGTCGAAGTGTTGAATCAGGAGTCGTAGAAACGCAAGTCGGGAAGTCGAATACCCTATCCATAGTGTTAGTATTTATTCTACGTACCCAAGGCTTCCAATTGGATATGATTTTGAGTTGGAAAGCCTCGCAACAGAGATGCATGCTTAGCCCGTCGTCCGGCAGAGGCAAGAAGAGAAGGGGCAGGAACGAAGGGGCAGCCTGGAAGGTGAAAGAACGTTGCCAGCGCGCTGGGTGAGAGTTCGTGCCATGAAACCGAACTTGAACGCCACTGCGCTGTCCTTTACTTCTCACGCTCGCACCCGTCTAACAACGCCAAACAGCGCCGGTTCTCCCTCGAGGTGACCTTTTTACCAAACCGAGAAAATCCAAGACCATTTGGCATTTCTGCTTCGAATATCGTCGAGGCCGGTGTCTCGGGTTCTCGGCGAGAGCAGCGATCGGTAACAGTGGTATTGAACCGTACCAAATAGTGCGCCTTCTCCACGACTAGTGGTGAGGTGTGCGCGCCTTGGGGTACGCTTCGGGTTCCATGGTCGGCCCTGTCTCTTCTCGTTACTAAGCTCTTAATCAGGACGCGCAAGAGAAGACTATCGGTAATTTTTGATTACTGATAACTGTGTAACATTGCATCTCCCGATTAAAAGGTTCAACCAAAGGTAGTGACAAGGTAGAAAACGAGGCTCCTACCGGTAGGGAAGCTCATCCATCATTTAAACCAGGACCAACAGCTAGATACACCAGTTCGTTGCAAACATCGCGGTACGTGTTGGTAGCCTGCCTCTTTAGCGAATGAAACGCTCACGCAGTGGATATTGCCGGTGTAATCAGCATGGCTGAATGACAATGACGTGCGTGAAGAGGACTCTCAAATATCGTCCCCAATCGACAAGGTCATCGCAGCTGGGCACCCAATCCGGTCCCTGAAGAGCAAATTCGTCGAATCGATCAAAGCAGGGGTAGATGTTACGATGCCTTTCAGCACGCTATTACAGCAGTGGCAAAGCGAATTGAGTGTACGCCAGGACAACTCTCCATTTCGTGGGTTGCATCTCTGGGGCCCCATGTCATCCCCCTTCCAGGTTCGTCGTAAGCTCGAACAATCGCCCTCTCACAGTGTGCAGGGAACTGACATTTGCGGCTCATCGAACGCCTTGTGGTTGCAGGAAGGCGACTCCCCTGGAGGCTGGAGACGTCAAGTTGTCCCAAGCTGACCTAGCCGACGTAAACAACGTCCTCGATAGTCACGAAGTCAAGGGGATAGGCAGTTCGGCGCGTCGGAGCAGGAGTTCAACTTGTGGCGATAGATACAGTAGCAAGTATGACAAGGGGTTGGAGACAAGTACACATGAGAATTTGTTTTTACGATGGAATTATTGATTTATGATAATTCACCGGTTCAACTACTTGCGACTCTGTGGCCAACGTTCAGCGCTTGTGTGGGCTTGGATTGCGCCTAGTCATCCGGGCCAGTATCGCCAAGCGCGGCGAATTCGGGTCACATCGTGAAGGGATCGCCACGGAATTTACGGAGAACCTCCTACAGGGTGCAAACGGCCGTCAGCCGACCCGGAGCACCGCTGGAATCCGAGTTGACGCTTTGGAACGATGCTTGCCATGAACTCGCCGTACTTTGCGCAGTGGTCGCGGTGTTGAATGACGCTGAAGCGGGCTTAGTCTGGTCGTTTCAACAAGGTCACCCCACTCCCAGTCCACTCGACCCCGGCGAAGAACTCTCGGAGCCCTGTCCCAATTCCGTTTATGGGAGCATCGCTGCCTCATGTCCCCTGTCAACTAATCACGCACGACAGGATGCACGTACACACAAATTAAGCGCCCAAAGTTGGTAGGTGAGCGAGGGATTTACCGGTTCCCAAGCGGCTGCTTTATCCCTTGTGAGTGCATGATTTTGTCTGATCCCCGGGGTTTCCCTTCCCCATCGCTTTGGAATTGAGTGAAGATGATGGTGGTCGGGCGTCAACGGCCGTCAGTCAACATGCAACGCGGAGCACCGCTGGGATCCGGGTTAGCGACTCGAACCCGTGGTTGTCCTGAGCTCCTCGTATTAAGAACAGTGGTGGCATGCGTTAGCTGTCGAAACGCGTTTTCTGGTCGTTTCCAAAGTATCCTGGCCGCATTATTTTGAAGAATATCAATATGGGCGATGGTAATGATGACTGATCGATAACTTCTGACTCCGTCGGATAAAAAGCGAGAGCCCCGAATAATTCGAGTTCTCCGTCTCTCCTTCAAACCACTTCCACCCAATCCTCGAATCCAAGATGGTGAGCACAGAGCAACGTTCTCTTGACCCTGGCCAAACTAACTCTCCTTTCAGGTCGCTGTCGGTATCAACGGGTAAGCAGTTACTCGAGCTTGGTGGTCCCAGCCCTAATCTTGGCCCATCATCTTCAACAGTTTCGGTGAGTTTTACCTCAGGATGTCCGCGACTCGACACTGACTAGGCACAGGTCGTATTGGCCGTATCGTCTTCAGGAATGCCCTCGAGTCCCAAGAGATCGATGTGGTCGCCGTCAACGAGTAAGCATCGATCTTCCAGCACCGCTATCCCGCCACATCTAATTCTCGATATCTTAGCCCCTTCATTGACCTTGACTACATGGTGAGCAGCTTTTTACCCGGTCCAGCAGAGCGGATTACTCATGGATTCTACCCAGGTCTACATGTTCAAGTACGACTCCGTCCACGGTCGCTTCAAGGGCACTATCGAGGCCAAGGATGGCAAGCTCGTTATCAACGGCAAGCCCATCACCGTTTTCGCTGAGCGCGACCCCGCCAATATCAACTGGGCCTCTGCTGGTGCCCAGTACATCGTCGAGTCCACCGTATGTTTTCCAGCCCATCTAGATCTCGCATTCAATATAGATGACTGACCGATGACATCATAGGGCGTCTTCACCACCATCGACAAGTTAGTATTTTCGCTCTGGAGTGGTCTGGGGGCGACGAGCTTACACAAATTTTAGGGCCTCTGCCCACTTGAAGGGAGGCGCCAAGAAGGTCATCATCTCCGCCCCTTCGGCCGATGCGCCCATGTTCGTCTGTGGCGTCAACCTCGATAAGTATGACCCCAGCTACAAGGTCGTAAGTGCTATCTTTGCCATCTATTCGACGCGATAAGGCGCTAATGACACCCGGAAATACCCTTTGTGACTCTTGCTCTGGGAACGGCTTAGATCTCCAACGCCTCATGCACCACCAACTGCCTTGCTCCTTTGGCCAAGATCATCAACGACAACTTCGGTATTGCTGAGGGCCTCATGACCACCGTCCACGCTGCCACCGCCACCCAGAAGACCGTCGACGGTCCCTCTTCCAAGGACTGGCGTGGTGGACGTTCCGTCAACAACAACATTATCCCCTCCTCTACTGGTGCCGCCAAGGCCGTTGGCAAGGTCATTCCTTCCCTCAACGGCAAGCTTACGTGCGTACCTTCACTATAACAAATTTCCATACCTACTGATTTTACCTTGCAGTGGTCTCGCTTTCCGTGTCCCCACCCTCGATGTCTCCGTCGTCGATCTCGTCGTCCGCCTCGAGAAGCCCGCCAAGTACGAGCAGATCACCGCTGCCGTCAAGGCCGCCGCTGAGGGCGAGTACAAGGGCATCGTCGAGTACACCGAGGAGGCTGTCGTCTCCACCGACTTCATCGGCAACACCCACTCCTCAATCTTCGACGCCAAGGCCGGCATCCAGCTCTCTGACACCTTCGTCAAGCTCATTGCCTGGTACGACAACGAGTGGGGTTACTCTCGCCGTGTTTGCGACCTCATCGCCTTCGCCGCCAAGAAGGACGCTGAGGCCGGTCTCTGAATACATGGACCCGACGAGCCTAAATCAATGTTGTAAGCCCCGGGTTCCTCATCGGACAGGTGGGAATGTAGTCTACGCGATGGGAAAGAAGAAACACAAAATACTTATATGTAATACTATAGACACTGTTACCCTCGAATCCTACACACGTTCGCTTTGGAATGCTTATCGTGGATTCCAATCTCTCCTCACCATTATTCCGGCTCTGGCCCGCGTATCATACGCCTTCCCATCTTCCTTGACCTGGATCAATGCGAAGAAGTGACCTTGCGCCACCGCCCAGTCCTGAGAACCCAACGTTCGTGGTGAGGCCGAGTACTCCTCGCTGAACGTCTAGGCCCCCTTCAGGAAGCGAACAGGAGGGCCCAGAAGATGCCAACGCCAGGTGGTCCTAGGTTGTCCTGTAGATAGGCGACTGGAGACAAGTACACATGGGATCGTTTTTATGACGGAATTATTGCGACGATGATAGATATACAGATGGGCTGAGTGAATGCGAGGTACGGAACTTAAATTAAATTACAAGGTGGTGAGGGCGAAAGGAGTACCTGGACGAGAAACCTGTACATGGAATGAAGGAAGCGTCTTTGATGGGGAAAGGGTAGAATCTATGGCGCTGCCAGAGCTCGTCTACGGTGTACTTCGTCGAGGGCAGCAGTTACTGCCGCCCGATCCTTCCGTTGTTCTTGCCATGCTGTACTCGCTTTCCTAGAAAACACACGAGCACTCAGTAACTCGAAGGTGCTGCTGCGAGACGGGACACTTACTTGGTGCGATTCAAGAAGGCCACGGCTAGAGCAACACTCTTTAGCGATCGCTTGCGTTTGGGCGGCGCAGGAGCCAAGGGGAACCCTATTTTCGCAATTGATGCACTAATAGTACGTTCACTATCAACCACAAAGGTGGGTGAATGGCAGGGCTTTTAGGAGAAATGAGCAGCACGAACCTTCTCTTGAATTGCGCCAGGAGCGTCATGAGATAGCCCTTTTGCCAACGGAGGTCATCCCTGAATGAGGACTCGCGAGTGAACTTGACTTTGAGGTAGCGAATCTGGACCATGAGACCCTTGCATTCCTTGTTATGGCGCAGCTTGAGGTCGGACACTTGTTTTGCGTCCCTATTTTACGGCAGTTAGCGATCGGGCTCACGCATTCGCAAAAGCGGGGGAACGTACGCAGCGCAAACGTGGTTCTCATAGACTTCCAAGGCTCTTGTTGCCCTTTGTTTCTGCGACTCGAGCTGTTCGTTCAAGAGTTTGATCTGGGTTTGGTTCTGCTTCTTCGTCCTCTCCACCATGGACACCTCTTCTTGAAGTTTCGCCCCCAACCTGTCCTTCTCCGCCTTGAGTAACTTGAGATCTTTGCCAAAGGCCTCAGCGTCATTCCTCACACGGCGGAGGTCTGCTTCAAGGCCAGAGATATTCTTGGCGACACCATCCTTCTCGCGCTCAGCTTTGTGTAGTTGCCCATCGCGGTCGTCCAATGCTTGTTTAAGGTCATCAATTTCTTGAACTTGCAGGTCAAGTTTGTGACGCCAGGTGTCATGGGAAGTGACTCGGCTCGCGTGCTTCTCACGAAGCTTACTCACAGTCTACGTAGAAAGATCAGTCAGTCGAAGGCCAAAAAGCCGGGGGAATCGAACGTACGTCGGAAAGCTCTGAGTACCGCTTCTGAAGGTCCTTGTGGTCCCTGTTGATCAGGTTTCGCTCCTGGCGCAAGGTAGCGATGGTGTCTTGATTCTCGGCGACCTTCGTCTCAAGAAGCCGAGCCTTTTGCTCAGCCGTCGAGTTTACTGGTGGGGTAATGTTAGCGAGTGGGGGTAGAAGGCGTGTTCCAAAGTATCAATACTGACGCCGCAGTTCTTTCTCAAGCTCGTGGTTCTCCTGCTTCAATCGTTGGAGCTGGTCTCGGACTTCATCCATATCCTATATGCATGCATCAGCAGGATGAACGATGTCATTGGGTTGATCGGGTACACATACTGATTCAGCTCTCCGGAGTTCCGCAAGCACCTGCTTCTTGTCCTTCTCGACCCTCTCTTGCTCAACGGCAATTGAACGCACTCGCGATCGTTCATCGCTAAGCGCATTCTCCAGATCGCCGATCGTCCGTTTGGCTTTGTCGAGCTCCTATCCAATGCCAATCAGGTCAGGACGATCCTGGTGTCAAATTGGGGGTGGGCTCACCATCTGGACACTAGACTTCGCTGAATTGGATTCCATAGCCCTCTTACTCTCTTCCTTCGTCTCTCTGAGCTTCGTGTTAAGGCGCTTGTTACTGGCCTGGAGATCCTCCATTTCCCCCCGAAGCCTTTCCAAACTAGCGTTAGCGCCTTGTAGCTGACCTCTGAGTTTTTCTGTCGTCCTTGTGGGAGGTGTCGGCGGTTCAGAGAATAGCGAGTCTCTGGTTAATTCATAGGAACTACCACGGGGCAAGCGTTCAGCGGGTGCCTGAATTCCAGGGAAACCCCCGACTCACCTCTCGTCGGCAGCAAGGTGCCCCAGATCAAGCTTGATGTTACATTTCTTGCATCGAACTTTCTCCAAACGCTGCGACCATCGCTCATCTTTCCTTGACAGCCTGGCGATCTCATCTTCGAGGTGGGAGATCTTGGCGCGAGCATCTTCGAGTTTCTCGGTGAGGCCCACAACTCCGAGTCCCGCATCCTCAAGTTTGTCGAGCTTGTCATCGATACTCTCATTGGCGACGTCGAGTTCGTATTGAAGACGGTGAATCTCGGCGATTAGCGGTGAGACAGTTGGGTCGTTCATGGTAGTATTCAGCCATGAGAGCTATCAATTTCGTTAGTGGTTGCCTTCTGCATAAGGTCGACGGCGACTCACATCTTTCAGAGGGGCACCGGGAGTCCGGGGAGCCTTAACAGACATAGAGAGGACGTGGCGATGGATCGGGGAAATCATGCTACTGTTAGCGCGCTTGTTGGGAGTGGCCATCTCGTTGAAGGTCATCCTGAGGGCTTTGTTCCGTTCGAGGAGCTCCTCTCTTTCCTGCTCCAGCATATCGATGCGGGCATCCTTGACCTTATCTACTGCCTTGCGTGCAGGCGATTGGCTGAGAAGGGTATTAAGGCGGCCGATTTCCTTGTGCGCATCATCGAGCTCTCGCTCTAGGATCTCGATTTCTTCATCTATTGGAGCAGGCTGGGCGGGCTTCCATGATGGATCCAGCGAGTTGTCAATCTGTTTGTGCAGTTTGTCGCGCTCGCGCTCCAACGACATAATCTTCGCTTCAAGGTCAGCGATGTGGTCGTTATCATCTTCCAGCTTTCGGTTGGCTTCCTCTAGCGCTCCCTTGCTCTGCGATATCAGGTCCCGATTACGCTGGGCGTCCCGTTCGAGGTCTTCGATCGTTTTACCAGTCTGCTCCTCTGCAAGGAGCAAAGCGTCAAAAGTCGCCCTGGCTTCTTGGGCTTCTCGGTCCAACTTCTCAATCTCTTCGACGGCCACGGCGGCACCTTCCTCGAGTTCGTCAATGTATACCCTCGCTGAATTCATCTCCTCTTCCAATGCCTTGACCTTTTCTTCGAGGTCCCCGACTTTGCCGTGCTCAGAGTCCAGAGCGTCCGTTTGTGCGTGAAGTTCCTCCTCCAGCTGGCTGATGATGTCCTTGTCTTCACGTAGATCCTTCTCCAGCTCGTCGATTCTCTGGTCAGACCGAGCAACCTCCTCCTCAAGGTCCTTGATATGGCCATTTGCGTTCCGTAAATCGCCCATGATTTGGGCGATCCTCTCGTTGGCCTCATTGAGAGCCCCACCAAGATCCTTTCCATTCTCCAGCAGTCGCTCCGCATTGAGGGCACGATCGCTTGCCAAATCCAATTCTTCCCTCGCTTCCTCCAAGGCTCTCTCCAACTCCCTGCGCTCCTTTTCCGTCGTCTCTCGTGTCTTGGCGGCCTTGGCTTCCGCTGCTTCAACCTTCTTCTCCAGGTCGGTGATGATCCCAGCCACGCCTTCCTCGACCTCCCCCATACGCTCTTTCCACCTTTCCATATCTCGTTTCCTTTCCTCCCTCTCCTTCTCAAGCTCCTTCTCGACCTCCTCTTTCTCGACCATATTCTTCTCCGCCTCTTCCTTGAACGCCTCCGCCATCTCCTCCAGCTGAGCCTTTTCCTCCAACCAGGCCTCCTCTCCTTCTTCCTGGACATTTCCGAGCGAACCGCCTGCACTTAACCGGCGATGCATCCCGCTTGACCTTCGACTCGTGTTGCTCCCAATTTCACTCAACTCCGCCTTTTTCTCCTCCTCAAGCCTCCGTACGCGAGCCACCAAGGATTCGTTCTCCTCTTGCAACCGCCTGTTTAGCCCATGTAGGTAGTTATTCAACTTCCCGGCATTGAATCTCCCGACGCCGTGACCCGCCGCCCCAAAGCCCATGGCGGGATCGAACGAAGTATTGACGCGATGGTAAGTCGTCAAATCATGAGAGGATGCGGTGGAGACAAACGAGGCCTTGTCCATAGCACCATCGTATGGAGAACCCTGAGCAGGAGTCGCCCACGACCTTAAAGCTGGTGCGCGAATACCCGGCTTGCTTCCAGCGACCGATTCCGCGTCTGACGTCGGTGGAGAAGCGGTGATGGTCTGGGCAAGTGGATGCGACATCCTTCTTGTAGCAGGTAGGCGTGGCTTTGGCGTTGCCGCGGCAAAAGAGGCATGTGGGATCGGGGGAGATGAACTACTAGATGTTGACGGGGTAGACTCCGTTTCCTGTCGTTCGGGGGATTCCGAGATACTGGGCGTGGCTGGAACGTACTGGCGAGGATGAGGTGTTCCCATCTTCATACGCGGACGTGTCGTGGAGTTGATAACAGACAGGAGGAACGACGGTCGTCGCGTAGCCGGCGTCATCAGGTCGTCCTCGTCATGAAGGGGCTTGGGGGCTGGTGTTTGGAAGCTCTCGGCTGGAGGGGGTTTGGGGAGGTCGAAGCGGGCGCGGGGTCGAGGGAAGGCAGGCGTGGGCGTCATGGCGAAGGACGGACCCGCCGAGGATCCATTGGCGAGGGAAGGCATGGATAAGGGTACAACCGTCCGGTTGCTCAAGGCGGGTGAAGGACGATCCCCCTCCGAGGAGAAGGTGGGTTCATTGAAGTGAGGTTGCCTTTCCGCGTGTGTGAATCCCCTTTCCTCGTCGTCCTCTCCGTCGTCTGTATCGCCATCGACTCGCTGAGGAGAGACGTGGATGTCAGTCATTTCCATAGATCTGGCACTGGCCTCGTGGGACTCGAGAGTACGATCTGCTTCAGGAGCTCCTTCCCCTTCAAACCGGCTACCTTCCTGGCGTTGGGCAGGAGAGGGACCCGTCGAACGCGGAAGCGCAATAGCAGCGGGTGAAATAGGTGCGAAGTTGAGAGAACGGTGACTATTGGGAGTCGAAGCCGAAGGTGACGTCGATTGGGAGGAAGAGCCACTGGTGCGAGTCAGCGAGGGTGTGCGGGTGCGGGCGAGCGTCCGTCGCAGGGCCACATTACGATACTTGTCGAAGGGTGAAGCCTAACCAACGCATTTAAGCCGTTTAACGGTATATAAGAGTCATCCCGCCCACCTTGGGTTCCGATTTCAGGCTCACGGAGTAGTCGAACGCTTTTTTCGGTGTTTCGTTCTTGCTTAGGTGAGGAAGTGGAGGAGAACTGGAGCGGCTAAGAGATTGCAAGGCGTCTGAAATCGAATACTCTTGATCACCTGCGGGATCACCGTCTCTTGAATGTATGAAAATGTTTGGCTCGTCTATCTCGCGTTCGTCCTGGTAGTCGCGACCAAAGCTGGAGCGTTCTTTGGGGATGACGGAAAGGGAGGGTATCTCGGTAATGTCGAAGCTATCTTTCTGACTCCTACTCAGCGCGGTGGGACCAATGGAGGATTTGGAGGATCGCGAAGCTATAGAGTGCGCAAATCGTGCAGTACTTGCTGCGCTCAGTGGTGGCCGTATCGTGGTGGCCGCTGTGTGATTTGACATCGCTGGGGTGGAATGAACTGGCAAGGAAATGTCGCTGAACGAGTCATTGAGGTCGTCTTCTGATTCTTCAATGACACGGCTGGGTGTAGGACCGTCATCCAAGGAATCGTCAAATGAGGGGAGTGAGGGTAAAGAGGGCATCTCTCGATCCTGGACTGCTTCGATCCGGCGCCATATTCGCGACGGGGTTTCCAGCATGGCCGCCATGATCAAACTGAGGGAATACGTCGTGAGCGGGTGAGATAGACATTCCAAAAGTGTGCATCTACCTTGACCCGGCTCAGTTCTGGAGCAAAAAATGTTGCTTGACGTCGTCGAGGATGATGAACACGATGAAGACGCGACGAGCCGTTCAACGACCATCAACATCGTGGGAGTCACGTGTGCGCGGCGCGCCTCGGCGGGCCGCCATTTCCCGTTTAAGCGCGCGGCTGGGGCTTGGCTGCTCTTTCAGTGGTTTTTGAGAGACCGCCACCACGCCTCGGGACTGCGCATCTCGCCGTTGCCAGGTCCACCGTTTCTCAATTCTACCGACCTGGGTACATCGTCTGGATCGCTCGCATAGCCTCAAGCTCAAAGGCGTCCCAGGGAGGCCTTCCTGAAGCGTATCACCCCCAACAAAGCCTGGCCACCATGCCTTCTTCGGTACGTTTTGTAGTGGGTGCACCCGTCTACGACCAACTCCACACTTTCCAATCCTGTCAGGCTTGGGAGCAGGCATGGATGAGCGAGATGAATGAGTCTCACTTGGCATTGTCGTGGATTTAGCTTGTCCAGACAGGCATAACCCCCGCATGGGAAGCACGAGCTGTGTCATGCACGGTGCACGAGTCCGGTTGAAATGGAAAAGCTGACTTTGCACCACACCTCGATCTCTCAGGGCTTCAAGAGGATGTTGTGGTCGTCGCTGGTGATAGCCTTCACATTAGGTGAGAAGTTAACGCGCTGAAGTGGGCTGTTATTGACCAACCCGCCAGCGCAACTGTCCCTGTCCCAAGACAACCCAACGGCTACGGAATGGTGCGATGATGGTCAGACCGGAATCTGTTGGTACCGCTACGACGCTGAGGACCTCAGTGCGGGGTGGGGGTTCATCTTCCCTCGAGACAGTCCTCCAGGACGCAACATGAACGAGTTTATCGGTATGCTGAGCGCCCCAGCAGCGGTGGGATGGCTTGGGGCGAGCTTAGGCGGTGGTATGCGATCAAACCCCCTCTTAGTGGGCTGGCTCAATGGGACCTCTGCTGCCATATCCATTCGGAGAACTGAGTGAGTAGACCAATCACATTTTTTGGCCCATGGCGTGCTCAATTCGAGTTCATAGGGCGTACTCTCAACCACTCCCTTTGGAAGGGCCGATTGTAACGATATTAGGCGGGTCGGGCATAGCGTCATCGACGGGACGACAACGGATCATCTACCGATGCGAGAACTGTGTAACCTGGACTGGTGGTTCCGGGGGCATCAACCTCAACGGTAACTCAACTTTTGGATTCGCAGCCCACGGTTCTATCAGACCGACCGAACCTGCAAACGCCGACTCTCAGGTTTATATCCACACAATCGCTGGTCGCTTCGACCTCGACGTCGAGTCGGCAAAGCGGTCGGACTACTGGGACATCCTCGAAGGTCTTCAAACGCGGCCAATGCTGGACGGAGCCCTTCCAACTCCTACATCTTCTGCCGTCCCTAGCGCAACAGGCACTCTGTTTTGCCCTGGTGCTCCAGCTCCCAGCTACACAATGAACGTCGCGTCAGGTTGGAAGGCGACACCTGTACTCGGGAGTCTGACAGCTCCTCGAGGTGTAGCAATGGATGATGAAGGCCATCTCCTCTTACTGGAGCGGGGTAAAGGCGTTACGGCACATACTCTGGATGTAAACGGTTGCGTGACTAACACTACTCTTCTCATCGGCGACGACTCACTCAACCACGGACTCGACATCTCTCCGTCTGGAAACAAGCTTTTTGCCAGGTGAGCCCAGACGACCTTTTTGTGAGTAGCCATGCTGTAACGAAATTTGAACAGCTCTTCGGATATTGTTTGGTCATGGAACTACGACTCCACCGCTTTGACTGTCACCAATCAAACCACCTTGGTGACTGGGTGAGTCTTCCGTGTATCGCGGTCCATGCCATGTTCATTAATGCGACACGAAGAATGCACAATCCGGGTCATGTTACGAGAACTCTGTGGGTGTCTCGGAAGCACCCAGACCTTCTCCTTGTCAGCGTCGGCTCCAACGGAAATATCGACGAGCCCGCATTCCAGGCCGATTCTGGGCGCGCACAAATACGAGTATTCAATCTGACGACCATACCGGCAGGCGGGGTCCAGTACAATGCCAGGTAGAATGACCTCCGCAACTAGCTACACAACCGTTACTGACTACGAGGCGGGTCGCTTAGCGGACAGGTTATGGGGTGCGTGGGACTACATCCACTTTCAAGCCAGCCCGAACTTGACCTCTCGTCTATTTTGTAGATACGGCATTCGAAACGATGTTGGCATCGCAGAGGACCGAAATGGGACCATCCACAGTGTCGGTGAGTTGGCACATTACTGTTATGGGTTTAGCGCTTGACCTGATATTTTAGAAAACTCTATGGATAACGCATATCGCACCTACAACGGGGAGCAGCGGGATATTCACTCTGACAACCCGGCCGAAAAAGTTTATAAGCGTGAGTGTTCGCAGACCTTCCCTGTGGTGCAGCTCCCCTGAAGGCTGGTTGCCATAGTGGGAAACCCCGCCAAACCTAATGGGCTGTTTGGAGGTTATCCGTACTGCTACACTGTGTGGCGAGGTGACGTCTTCCCGGACGGGGAAAGGGAGGCAGGGGACTGGTCCGTCTATTATGCTGGGTAAAAAGTGCTTGCATGGGCTGACCGCCCCACCAGGTTCGTGCAGGACCCCAATAGCAACCAGTACGACGATCGCTGGTGCGACGAGAACGCCGAGAGGCCCACGGTGCTCCTACCCCCGCACACCGCTCCGCTCGACATGAAGTTTGGCAACCATACCAATGATACGAATGTCTACATCACTCTTCATGGTAGCTGGAACCGGGAACCTCCACAGGTACGGCACAATACTGCGATATAAGCCGCCAACGCTGATGTGTACCTATTTTCACCAGGGATATAAAGTAGTTGCCGTCCCTGGCAACTTCTCGGCGACAGGCGAATGGTTCCCTGCAGGAAACCTGACGGAGAGTCGAGATAAAACTTGGAATCTCCTCGCCAACGTCAACGAGAACCAATGCGAGAGTGGTAAGACTGACCTTCTTGCGGCTAACCCTCGTTTCACAACTGAGTATACTTTATTGGCAGGCTGCTTCAGGCCGGTTGGTCTTACATTCGCCCACGGTGGGGACTGGATTTACGTCACCAGTGACGCCTCCGGTGAAGTCTTCCTGTTGAAGAAGGATGCTGCGACGCCTTGGGATCCGACAAACTCGACTACACCGACCAGTGGGGCAGGTGGTTCTTCAGGAACAGGAACAGGAAGCTCAAGTCCAACTTCCACCCGTAATCCGCACTCATCCCCCGTGAAGTGTCGTTTGAAGAAGAGGTAAGTTATGCCATAGCAGGGGTTGTGATGCGGATGCGATGCTAACCTACCGATTTGCGTTTGAATAGGGCTGGCTAAACATCAGATGCTTAATGCTTTGTTACCGAGTTTTATCCTATTGTGGGCCTCCGGCCATTGTTGTTAGACTTTTGGGCTCTCTCGTAGGACTCCCTGTTTTGCATTGGTATAGTATTTATCAAGCTTTCGTCAAGTTTTCCTCATTGTACCTCTACACCATTGTACTTCTATGTCATCCGGGAAACCTCATTGCCACACAATTTCATGGGACCTTCGAGCTCGACAAAAAGAGCCACGCACAATTTCAGCGAAGGAGAGAATTCTCAGTTGCTAGTGACCCAGCGAATGTGTGTTTAGACAGGGATTCTATAGAAGTAACGAGAGCCTTCCAGATCTCAAGGCTTCATACGGTTCTTGCTGACGATTCTTACCGCGTCTTTGGAGAAGAGATATTGCATACCACTCCAGATGGTGGTTGTGGCGACAGTCCACCTGTGGCGAACGTCAGGACACGTACACTTTTCGAAGGAACAGCCACTAACTGGAGGCCGTGGAGAGCTAGCCCGAGGTCGATGGGGAGAAGTGGACTTGTGGTCGTTACACCCATGAGGAGTAGTTGCAGCGCTGTGTTTACCTAAAGGAAAATGAGGGACCGCCACTATGTAAAAAGGTTAGACGTAAGCTTCCGTACGCACCTTGCTAACCATCGTCGGTCGAACCTCAGCCGAGGGTAGTCCTACATCCCAGTATCTTGACCATGTTTTCTGTAGCACGAACATCATGGTCAGGACCACATTTAAAGTAGAGAATACTCACTGGAGGTGGTAGCGTCGAGTATCGGATGTAGAAAGCTGAGAGGGTGAGCAAGACATCTCGTCCTAGGATGACCACGGCAAGGGGCACTGCAGGGTGGAAAGAAACGAGTTGGACAACAATCGTAAGCGACCATAGGCGAATAAGAGTCGTTCGACGTACACGGTATCATGCTCTGCATAGTCAATGTGACTGTAAGCGTCGTCATCAAGAGCTTGTCCGCAGCTGGGTCGAGGATCGTTCCCAGCACCGAGCCCATATTATATTTGCGGGCTAGGTGTCCGTCTATCTTCAAATCGAACGAAATCCATTAGTTATGAAGACGGAAAGGACGACATGGATAGTGGGCAAGCGCACCAGGTCAGTCAATCCTGCGTAAACTAGAAGTCCAGTTGCTAGATGATAGTTCCCGTCTAGGACGGCCCATCCCAGTGCTGGACATGCAATTATCCGCGACACAGTTAAGATATTTGGGATCGTGTATATGTTCTCTCGAAGTGCTGGTTTGTTCGCGACCGGATCCCCTTCCCCATCTTGAACACCCTCCTTACGTTGTGGTACTGGCTCTGGCGGTGGACTCCTGCGCGAAGAGGTGAAAGAGAACGTTCGTGAAGCGCCCAGCGACTTGAACTTCAGTTGAGTCGATCGTGTGATGCGCGTCTTGAACGATAGAACCGAGGTTCGCGAGAAGAAAAGGATGTCAAGGGTTTGTCTCCGGAATGAGACGCGTGAAAGAGTGTGTTTGAGAGGTAGGGAGGTCTTGAGAGCGGCTTGCATCGTCGTTGTTGACGTCGGGTTCGGGAGAGGTTGCGCTGCCGCAATCTGGCGCCCGTTGGAGTTTTGGCGGAAAGCACCGGACCGGCGGATCATGTGATGTGACGTCGTGCTGGCGTGTGTCCTTGTGGGTCCATCCGCAGTCCAAGCACAGAGGGTCGTCTCGAGTCAGGGACAATTGAGTCGGAGATAATCTGAGTAGAGGGGAGGCAGCTCATAGGCATCCATATACGATTCAGTGCCCCCAGATCTGAGGTCCGAGGCATATCGCCTCCATTGGTCTCGATTCGAATCCCGTAAGGGCCCCCTCATTGTCAAATTTCCAACTTGTATGTACCCTCGACCTGCCTCAGTTGTCACCTCCGCACCTATCAAGGGTAGCGGGCCCTTCGCCCCTCCCTTCGACGTGGACTCTGAAGGTCGCTTGTAGACGTTTCCTCCCTTAGCTAGAGCTGGACCAAGCAGGCCGTTACCAGCTGTTCAGGCCCTCTTTCTCCGCGTTCCTGTTTCCTAACCTCCGTTATCAGACTTCATTTGTCTGGTGATGCGAGTAGTACGCTAACGTTAAGGCCGAGATGAGCACGGATACAGCGGACCCATGGCGTTACCCTATACATTTGTTATGATCGGAGCACGGTAGATCCGACATAGCTGTAAGAAGCTGTATGTGGAATTAGAGTTTAGTTAGACGCGCTTTGGTTCAATTGCTGACCTTCTGTGGCCTTCTGCGGAAATGAGTTACCTCGCTCGCTCCTGCCATTCACGTCACCTTCTATGGCTCTTCCAAGCTTACCCACCCGAAGCAGAGGAACGGCATCCGTCACTCAAATAAGCCGCTACCTGGAGATTGCCAGGAGCTGAGCGCCGACGTCGCCACGAATGTTCCATCCGTTGTAATAATAAGATTTTTGTTTTGCAGATAGGAAATATGTTGCCGCTGAGGACCCGGAGTGGAAAGCCGGCTAATAGGGCAGTGTTCAAGACGTGGTCACCTGGCCACCGGCATAGAGAAGGCTGATGCGATAGGTACCAAAGTGAGCCAAGCTCTCATTCTAAACCTGGCACACGAACTTCCAATCTGAGCAGCTGTGGGAGCACACCCAGGCTGGTTTCCGTTCGACGCGAAACCATGATTAGGTGCGTCAGAGGTCAAGGGAGGACCTCCGGTTGGAGGTTGTACACGAGGAACTGGCTGAGAACATTGGTCTCCATAAACAAGCACCCGGAAATTGGGTCGTCGAGCCGGGATCCCTAAGCTGCGAGGGAGGGTCATCGTTGGTGCACCAATGTCCTCGGTGGACGGGATGACGAGCCAAGGGATTTGGAGATCTTCCCTCACGACAGAAGGGTCAAAGCTATTGTGGATGCCTCTATTCCGTAACTGGGCCAAGCAGACGGGTAATCAAACCCTGACATCGAAGAGTGGAGATCGCCCCACTTCCTGCGCGAGTCGAACTTCGACGAGTCCCGGTATAGGCAGGAGTCGCTCTCCTTCTGGTGTGGCGAGGATTCCAAAGCTACGCCAAGTTTTAGCAGCCCATACGATGCCCCAGTCTGACCTCGAGATGAAGGCGGAGGGAGAGGAATGATACGCGGGAATATGAAGAGTGGCGCCCGGGTGATGCGACAATATACGCCTGGTTACTGCCTCCCCCGCCTGGCGACCGGCTGCTGATGGATAACGTACCTCGCTAGGCCATGGAAGTCGCTGCGAAATGAATAACACTTCTTGATTCTCATCGAAACACTCGCTCTGGTCATCATCTCCCAGCAACACCCTCAAACACTTTCGGTCGCGGAACCGACACATAGGGGATCAAGGAGACGCTGACGAACTATCACAGGGCCACAAGCCAGCAGAGGGACACTGATACGGCCTCAAAATGCCCGCCGACCCATCCGTGCGCTACAGCACGATGTCAAGACACAGCACGATGCTGAATAGGCCGCAGCAGGCCCCTCTGGGGCCCAGGACCAGCGCTAACCTGGGCAGATTCAAGAACAGGGCGTCTAGGATGCCATCTGAGGGTTTCCCAGCAGTGACATCGCCCCCGCCGTCCGCATCCACGAGCCCCAATCCTTCTATGCCCAATCTCTACCTTCCAGAGTTTGGACATAGGGCGACGACGCTACCAGAAACCGTGGAGGAGATCGACTCACCGGTGACGCCCGCTTACGATCCCAAACGAGACTCGGCGCTTTCGAGTTCGCAGTCGCAGCTGTCCTTCGCGTCGTCTGTCAATGACACCACGCCAGTCACACCGGACACGCCGTTGCCAGCAGCGCAAGAAGGACATCCCCGTGACGACCTCCCCGAACGACTTCCCGAACCCCTGAGCCAAGACGACACCGTTGTGTCGTTACCGGCCCCCCCAATACGTCCTCCGCCATTACCTCCAGTGACAGCAACAGAAGCGAATGAGCCGAGCTTTCAGGGCCTGGAAGGGATCACAGAGGAAGCAGAGGGGGCGGAGGGAAGCCATGCACTGCCAGAGGTTGTGGGGAAGCGTATGGAAAAGGTGCGAGAGGAAGAGGAAGAGGTAGCTTCACCGGCATACCAGAGTGACCCTCAGGACGAATCGACCCCAAGTACAACCCCGGAAGAACCCGCTCCAGCCGTCACACAGACCCCCAATCATGTCGCTCTCTCACTCCCTCCTGCACCCTCCCCCGCACCCTCGCGTGCAGCATCATCCGCAACAGCTGCGAAAAGCGCAGGTTCTCCCCCAAAACTTACCCCGCCACCAAAAGTCAAATTTGACGTTGAGCCAGTGCAATGGAAAGGCCTAACATTAGATGCTGCCCTTTGTGAGTGACCCTTTCCCTCAATGACCTCCATGTCTGATAAGCGCTTCTTCGATGTAGGGACCTTTGATTCTAAAGAGCTTCAGGCGATCGTCTCGCGTGCCATCCGCTCTTCTGCTCTGGAATCCTTCATCCGCCTCCTAACCCTCGAGAATCTGGACACAACTCTCCCTGATGAGCTAAAGCGGCTGGAGTCTGCAAAAACCATGACCCAGGCCAAATACCGGTTTCTCGTGCACAGGCGGACGATGCAGCTCCAGGCTCTTTTGTCTTCTTCACTGACACCCTCGAACGCAAAAGACGATGACGGCATGCACGCGAGCACCAAACTTGTCGTCCAGTTGTCAGAAACAGTCGCGGAATGCGATCTGGTCATGGAGGAGCTTGTCAAGCTTACAGACCAGATTACCCAGGTCAAGAAACTCGTCGACCACCATTGGGCTAGTGCTCTCGCGATTGCCTTGCGTAAAGTAAGTTCCCCAGATCGTCTTCCCTTCTCTACCTTCAGGCTAACTAAACCCATCCCCCCGTTCTCTCCTCTGCCGCAATGTCCATATCAAATGAATTAGTTGAATGGAAGCTTCGGAAGACGTAGTGCCGACCTCAAGTCAGCCCGCGAGAGGATCGTCCAACTGGAAGCAGCATTGGAGGAAGCTTGGAACGAAGCCGAAAGGATGGCTCGCGAGATGGATGAGATGGAGGCGGGATTGTCAGATGACGAACTTGACGATGTGATCATCGAGACTGCCGAAAAAGTATCCGTATCATTGGCCCGGGCGACCTCGCCAAGTTCTCCTGGCTCAGATACCGTTCCACTTTCGACCGTCCTCCTCACCAACGCCATATCCAACTCTGATGTAAACGGCACAAGCTCCCGTATGCATCCTTCCCAGCTATCTCCGCTCGCTACCACCCCCACGACATCGAAATCTAAGGGATCGAAGGAGAATCATTCACCAATGGACATCCCTGATTCCGTCAGCATCAGGAGCGTGAAGAGTACAAAAAGCGCCAAGAGCTCTCGCAGTATTGGTCGTGAAGGACACAGTCGCACAGCGACAGTCTCTGCAGCCCGGACCCGAAGTTACCGCGCCTCTCAAAGTAGCTTGCGCCTACCCTCAGCAGTCAGTCGCAAACATAACCGCAGCGGGTCCTCTTCACGCCCTCGGACACCTCACGACAAGGATTCGGAAGAGCAGCTTCCTCCTGTCCCGAACCTCCCTTCCCAGTTTTCGGCCCCTATCGGTGCGATGCACTCCGCCAAGCCATCCTCCACTCTACTCCATTATGAAGGCAGCATTGAAGGATCTCAATATGCCTCTTACCACATGCGTCGGTCAAGCTTAGATTCAATGATTGGGACGTATGGTCATCGGACACCGACGCCCTGGACAGGAAACTCCGCCGCTATGGACGACATGTATGTCGGCTCTTCGAAGAGGGAGTCTCGTGGCACACTTGGCAGAAGCCATATCCACGACGGCGAGATTCAACTAGTCCCACGCACGCCACCACCTGTTCCACCGAAGGTCATTCCCCTGGAACAGCACGAAGCCAGGCCTCGTAAATGGCATTCTGCCAGGCGTGAGTGTTAAAAGCGTTCGATCCTTCGTCAGGTCTGCGTAACTAACATATCGTTCCCCAGGTGCACCAAAGGAAGGCGGTGGCGGTATACCCTCAATTTGGATGAACGCAGACGCTCCGAAAACACCTTCCGAACGAGTGGACTCGCTAATGCGAGGAAACTCCAAAGGCAAAGCTGCCTACCAACGACTACGAACGCTGACAAAGCGATACTCCCTCCCATTCCCCATCTTCGCCTCGAAATCCTCTGGTAGTAGCTCGGCCTTGTCGTCACCTGAGTCTGACCGTCGGCCAGCATCACATACCTAGACAGTAGAGCTGTCGTTGTCGTTCGTTCCCTTCCGTTTCTTGTCCTGGATCAGTATCCCGTACTTCGTCCCTCTGCCTACCGAAGCTGAATCCGCTGTGTGTATCATTATGTTTTCCATGTCTCTGAGCCCACCAACGCCAACCCGGCCTTTAGACACGATTCTTCGTCTTTCGTGCCCCTGTAACACTACCGCTCCACTAGTCATTTCCTCCGTCCGTCTCTTCATGCTCTGTACCGCTTTCTCAATTATTTTCCACTCTCACCGCAACATATTTACATACCCACTCGTGTGCTCCCCATCCCACCAAATTACGAGCTACAACCTGTGCTATAATACAAAATACCTGATCAATGGATACCCATATCATCTTGACCTTCCTCAAGTTCCAGTGCATTTCAAGGAGACAAAGAAAGGTATCGCAACTTTCGCAGGTGGTTTCGGTAGTGTATGACATTTGGCGGACGACAAGCATTGCGACAACCTATGTCGCAACGGGGGTAGATGAGCAGAACATAGCATTAAACAAAAATGGAAAGCGGCGAGGGCAAGTCGACTATGAAGGAGGAGGGCCAGGAGGGGGAGGAGGAGCAGCACCCGAAGGCGGGGGTGGCCCGCCAGGGGCTCCGGGCGCACCAGCACCAGGCGCTCCTGGGGCAGCCCCACCAGCGTAGTATGCTGCGTACTGCTGCTGCATCCACTCTTGGAACTGAGGAGAGTTGACGTCGTATCCATACGCCGCCCAGTAAGCCGTGTACGCAGCCATAGGATCCTCTGAGCCAGTGGCTCCAGCAGCGGCGCCAGAGCCTGGGGGTGGGGGAGGAGGCTGGTCGGGCGGTGGGGGAGGCGCGCCGGCTGGGGATGCAGGAGCTTGACCATCAGCGGGCATACCACCGTATCCCTTATTTTTGTAATTAGACACAAGTCGGAGGCTCGAAAAGGGAAGGCAGGGCGTACCATGTGAGAAGAGTACGCGGCATACTGCAATTGCGCTGCATGCAGTTCAGCTTGCTCTTGTTGGATTCGTCCTTGTTGCTTAGCGTGTTCCGAGCGAACTACGGAAAGGAGATCCTCCGAGAGCACTTTTGCACGAGCGACTTGACCTTCCTCTGGAGCACTGGAAATATAGGGCAGGGCATACACGATCAGACGATTCGAAGGAAGGGATGGGATGAGCATACGTGATGTGAATGAACAACGGCTCATCGTGTTCTCTCCCAGTGTCCTGGTCAATGAAACCTGAGCCCAGTCCCTTGATTTGAACACGCGCACTCGTCTCTTGTTGAATGTATTTCACGAAGGTACCCTGCAAGAAAGGATGGGATGCGCGTTCTCTCAGCGGAAGAGTCTGTTACGTACGCTAGGTCCAACAACCTTCGCCCTGACGTTGAAATTGCGAATGGATTCCAGACCAATAGGGAGCTTCTCTTCTGGCCATTTACGCTATATTCGTCATCGAAGGAGTGGACGATGCTAGTGAGCAAATAGGAACGGCCAACGCATTGCTGAAACCTGCTAACCTTTTCTCTCCTCTTGTCTTCCGCTAGTGACCCCAAATCCATGTTCATAAGCTCCTCAATTTTGTCGGTCGCCTTCTTCAGGGTTTCAGCCGTCGCCGCCGTGACATGCAGGTATAGAGGAGGATCCTTCTCGGTGGCCTTGCTTCGGTCGGGGTACCATATACCCTTCGTGCTCACTACGGCGCCTCCAGACTCTTCGTTGATCTGTAGGATGAAAACGGAGATTAAAATAAAGGAGCGTTCTACGGTTCAACCAATGTAACTCACCTGCTGCTGCGTGCTCCCCTTGGTCAGCATATACCGATTCCTCACATCGTTGATATCGATATCCTTCATGAACTGGTGCTCCGCAGGCCCTCCTGACCCATCCAAACTTCCTCCAGCCGCAAACTGGGCCGCAATTTTTGCAGCAATTGCAGCGGCCTGTGCAGCAGCCTCTGCTGGGTCGAGTTTCTTGACCGAACCAGACGCTTCAGGCGTCGCGTCGTCGCTCTTGGGGCCTGGCTGGTCCCACTTCGATTTTCCTGAGTCTGCCATGACAATTACCAGCGGTCGACACGCGTCTGACCTCGAAGTCGTGGAAGAAGGTTGAGAGAAAGTTATGGATTCTGGCAGAAGGCCTCCAGGCTCGATCGAGTGCCGTGCTTGGCGAAGGCTTCTGCACCAAACATTGATGCCGACCGCACGCCAGAACGAGTGGGCGCCTATTTGGACTGCACGTTCATGTCAAGATGAACTCTACCACGGCTTTCCAACCTCCCTCCACTGCCAAACGCCACCGGACGTCCTCACAGTCGTCAGGGTCATCGGTGAGCTCCAGGGAGTACGTAGCGAGCAAGGCCACACGTATATCCCCACCTGCTGAATCGGACGAGGCATCTCCATCTACGGCGAACCCTGGCGCGGGACGTCCGTTGTTGTGTACGCTGCCGCCAACGTGCAACCATAAGCCAACGCCTCTATCAAGTACGAGGGAGCTCGAGTCGCACTACGCTACCTATCATGCCCATGTTTGTGAGCAACCGGGATGTGGGTCGGTGTTCCCCGATGCACGATTGCTAGAGTTGGTGAGTCCAACGATGCTCAATGCCGTTCAGCTCACACACCACCATACTCAAGACCTTCATAGCATCAAACAGAGAATCATGATCCTATCGCTGCCATGAGGAAGGACCGCGGGGAGAAGATCGTGAGCACCTTTCCAGTTGTTAGGACGTTCGCGCGAAAACTAACGGGCCTCGACTTAACTCAGTTCGCTTGTCATCTCTCCAGCTGCACACGCGCATTCTCCAATCCCAAGAACAGACGCCTGCATCTCATTTCAGCTCATGGATACCCCAAAGAGTACTTCTTCGCGGTGACGAACAAAGGCGTCGGCGGCCTTCTCAAGAAATGGGGTGAGGGCGCCAGCATGGTCAGGGGTAAATGGACGCCTCGAGAGCTTTCTGAAGCGCAGGGCTCCAATCCACAAATCAAGGTGGACAAAGAGACTATACGAGGCTCATCCTCTAAGATGGATGTCGACGATGACGATAGCGATGATGACGACATCGATAGTGAAGGGTCGGACGACGACAGTGCCCCTCTCTCCTCCCAGAACCAGGCGCAAGTCCCACAAGTTCCACCCCAATCCTTCTACAACACACTTCAGAAGCCTGACAACGTACGGATGTCGATCGACCAGGACCCTGAGGCGACCCCTCGACCCTATGCATCCGTCCGTAGCCTCCCGCCCGACCCTGCAGATGCCCTTGCGTCCGGGATGTCAACCCTATCCCTCATACCACCATCCGTGCGATTCGGTAGAGGAAGGGGTGGTGGCTTTGTTACGGCGAGTGGTCGTCCAGCTCATCAGCCCAAGCAGCCGCAAACCCCAACCAAACCCGACACCCAGATTACTGGGGGGCCGACTGACAAACCAACTAAGAAGGCGGGTGAGGATACCAATGGTGAGAGTGCGGGCAGCGGAGCTAAGGCTGGGAATCGGGGTCGAGGACGAGGTGGAAGGGGTTACGTATCAGGTGAAGGAGGACGTGGGGGACTCGGACGGGGTAGGGGCCGTGGACGCGGTCGCGCAGGATGAAAGACCAGGCAGATGAAGAAAGTGCAATGTTGAGTGCCCCGATACCAATCGAAGGTTACGCCCCTGTACATGGATCTTGTTTCGCTAACTGTTACTGATATCAACGACAGTGAAATTCTAACGCTCGTTTATGGTCCAGTCGGAGATGCAAATTCGGATTCGGTGCGCCCTAAGTTGCTCGATGGGTGGGTCCGCTACTAGTACGGTGCACCATTCCCAGCCATTCCGCTGCCCTGTCATTTCAGGCCTGCGGCAAGCCTAACGACGGGCCCAACTGTGGCGCACTCGTACAATACCAACTCAAACTCCTCCCACTTCTTTGAGTCCGCACGTGAGCGCGTGAGCCTTCGAAAAGGGTTGCATCTCTCTGAGTCTCTGACCTCATCAATGCTCTGGGGCCTCTGCCACAGGTCTGTGTTCTTGCTATGCCTCACCCTATCCTACCGCAGTGGCTAACCTCTGTGTGTTGGGGACACAGAGAAGGGTTCCTTGGTCACCGTATGGCATGCTTTCATTGCGTTTGCATATCGACACTTGTGCGACATTTGAAGTGGGATTGTTTCGAGGCTAACCGGAAGGTGGGTGGGCCTTTGCCTGCATACCAGGCCAAGTCGAGGAAGGTCTGTTATCCTTTGAAACTATAAAGAGGATGGCCGTCCGCCTACCCATCCTGCACCGGCAAACCTCAACCAACCTAACACCCGACATCCAAAGCACTTGGCTCTCAGAAGATGGAAGACAAGCCATACGACGCCGTCATCATTGGCGCTGGAATCGCCGGGTCAGCCATGGCCCACGCTCTAGCAAACATTCCCCGCCCGGCGCCGTGGAAGATCGCTCTTGTTGAGCGCTCTTTCGAGGAACCGGATCGGATTGTTGGCGAAGTCTTCCAACCCGGAGGTGTGGAAGCCCTTGCCGAGCTTGGCATGGAACCCGCAGTGGAGGGCTACGCCGTGATGTTGGAGGGCTACAACATCATCAACGGGACAGATTCGGTTTCGATCCCATACGCGAAGGGCAAGCAGGGAAGGACCTTTCATCACGGGAAGTTCGTCATGGGTTTGCGTCGCGTTGCCCTCCGGAACCGGAACGTCCACCCCATCGAAGCGACAGCGACAAAACTCATCGAGTGTTCACTCTCTGGGCGTGTTGTCGGGGTCACAGTCACCAGACAGCCTGTGTCGACTAACAGTTCGAACTCACCTTCTGAAGACGGCGGAAAGCTGGACGTGTTTGGAGACCTAGTCATCGTCGCGGATGGAGGATTTTCTAAATTTCGACAAGTGGTCCTCCAGGAAGCCTTCTATAAACCGGAAATATACAGCTACTCGGTTGGGGGCATCATGAGGGATACGTTGCCTCCCATCCCACGCCATGGCACTGCCATCCTCCCCGAGGGCCTTCCCCCCGTGTTCCTAATTCAACTCACCGAGACGGATACTAGGATCGGAGTCGACATACCCATGCCGATCCCTAAAGATCTCCAGGTTAGTAGCCTTTTATTCGTCCTCGTTTGCATTGACTGATCTTTTGCAGGGGCACCTTTTAGACAAGGTTGTCCCAAAACTCCCCGAATCCATTCGCGAAGCTGCCAGAGAGGTGTATGAGCATCGCCGGTACCGCATGGTGCCCAACTTCTACCTCCCTTCCGTCCAACAAGCCACCAGGCTCTCGAAGCATGGCGTCTTCCTCCTGGGTGACTCGTGGAACACGCGCCATCCCATCACCGGCGCTGGGATGACTGTTGCACTGCAGGACGTGGTATACTTGCGCGACGCGATTGAGGGGTCCGGCCTCGCGTCACTCAGGGACTGGGATATGTTGGGCGGCATCATTCGACAGTGGCACTGGGGACGCAAGAGCCACGCTGCCACACTCAACGTGCTTGGGTCGGCAATGTACACTATGATGAAGCGCGATGGTGCGTACGGTTCTCTGCAAGAAGGGGTAGCGCGGATCCGGACTCCCAGACGGAGCGTATGGCACGCTAAGGAATGCGTTCATGAAGGTCCTCTTCGTGGAGCATGGAAAACGACTACAAGACTGCGTCAGCCTGATTTCGGGGTATTTCACTTCAGTATTCTTCTCTCATACAAAATTTGACCTATTTTTCAGGACATCGCGCTCTCCTATGCTCCTGCTGAAGAACTTTGCATCCATAAGTATGGGCTCCGCACGACTGCTCATAACTTGAACCCAACCGGAACAAATCAGGAAGTATGCGCCTAATGGGAAACTCCAAGCACCACCATCTGCCCTGTTCGACTACGCGAGGCTAGTCTTCGAAGCATTATCTATGACTTGGATGGGCCTTACCATGATCGCCCCTGTTCTGTGGGGTGAGGTTAGGTGGTGGACACCTCGCGCCACCTCGAGTGTCTTTAGTTGAACATCACGTACTTACCCTATGGCTTTACCCATCATGCCGGCAAAGGGAATTGTATTATGGCACTTTTTATATATAATCGGAGCGGCCCTCTTCGTTATTTGAAGGTGATCGATGAGTGCGCGTGGAAAGAGTTGGGCGCTTAAACCGAACGATTCCTTGCTTCCGTTGCATCTAATAGCGAGGTGAGAAATATATCCGCCAACTTGAAGAACCTCGAGGTCAAAATACTAGTCGGGCGTTGGGTGGCGCTGTTCGCGTTCAACAGGCCGAGGGCGCGCTGTTGCACGGTCATCGTAACCCGTGTGAAACTTAATAGTTCGTCTGGCCGTCGGGGCAGAATGGGTGATGGCCGATCGCGATTCTTGCTCTGAATCGCCACCCACCGTCAGCGACTCGCCCTCTCAGATAGGCCCCAGCGGCGCGAAGGGCGACAGAAGAAAGTCAAGGACGATCCATACTGTGATGGACACCAGTACCTAGCGCAACCTTTTACTGCGGCTGCCAGTGATTGAACCACAGCGGAGAAGCGAGCCCTTTCTCTTTCTTCCCCATGGATCCTCCTTCGACCACGTCTCGCGCGCTCACTACTACGCACGAGGATAAGGTGACCATTTGGCACGACCTCATCGACATGGTTGACATGAGCGACACGTATCTCCTCCGCCCTACCTCTTGCGAAGCGTGGTACATCCCAGAAAGGTTCAGTAAAGTTCCCACTGGCAAAGGACTCGTCTCTGGGCGGCCCATGGGATGTCGCATGTCACAGCGGCTCTAGAGTCGCTGCGTCGACCATTCATTTATTTAGTTCGGAGTGGCGAACCTACATGCTTCGTAGGTTGGCGCTTTAGTGTAGCCACCGCGCTCCTGACGGTGTGGCGAGCTTCAAAGGTCACCATTCACCCGCTAGCGACTCGGGTCCGCATCGCTTCAATAGCTCGAAACCCACCAGCAGTTGGCACACTGGGACTTTTGGTATTCCCAACGGTGGCAGGCCAAGATATAAAAGGGAGTCGTTGCCTCTTGGGAGGCATCATTCGATAACCACCTGCGGAACCTCTTTCTATCTATCGGCCAGAATGCGTATCATACAGGACACGGAATCGAGTGGGATAGGTCGAAACTCTTTCGCTTCTTCCTCATTATATGATTCTCATTGTCTCACAGCTGCCTTGTCCGTCATAGGGTCCCTCCTTCCTCAATTCAAGAACGCGACTACCACCCGCGGTCTCAACTACCACTATTATTTCTCTGCCCCGACTTCAGGCAAACCAACCGTGCTGCTTGTCCACGGGTTTCCCTCCATCGCTATCGATTGGCACCCGCAGATCACATTCTTCAAGGAAAAGGGCTATGGCGTGATCGCCCCTGATATGCTTGGCTACGGGGGCACTGACAAACCCAAGGAAAGCAAAGAATATGTTCATAGTCTCCTTGCGAGCGATTTAGTCAACATCCTTGACCACGAGAACGTCAAAGACGTCGTTGCCGTTGGCCATGATTGGTACGTCGCTTTGTCACGGTCCTTAATTTTTTCTCACAAAAGATCACCCAGGGGCTCGAAAACCGTCGGCATGCTCGCTAACTTGTATGATAACCGCTTCATCGGATTCGGGTTCCTTGCTGCAGGCTATATGCCCCCTGGCACCGCAGTGGGGGAAATCGACGAACTGCGCGAAACAGTAAGGAATTATTGTGCGTGTTTTCTATTTCTAAGCTCACTCCGTCGTATATAGTCCGTCGCCCTTTTCGGATACGAAGCTTATGGATACTGGTCAGCTTGCTATGCGCTGCCTTTCGGTATGTACACTGACTCGTCAATGCTCTGTTGCTAGGGAATTCTTCGCGGCCGCCGATGCCCCAAACGTGATCGACAGTCACCGCGAATCCTTCACCGATCTCGTATATGCCAAGGATGCCCGCCTTCCCAGGTTCAACGCTGGGCCTCAAGGTTCCATGCGCGTTTTCTTGGAGAGCGACACCAGGACCCCTCGTTTTCCCATCTTTACCGAAGATCAGGCGGCCCTTCGCGAGAAAGAGTTTGGGGAATATGGGTTCGATGGCCCCCTGAATTATTACAGGGTCAATTTAAACGGGGAGGCAACCGAAGACGATCAGAGTACGTTCCATCTGGTGTATGCTCTGAGGGAGCATTTGAATCTGACCTTTCCTGGATGCAGAGGTACCCCTCGACAAATTTGTGATCCAGAAGCCTGTCTTCTTTGGCGGTGCGCGAAGGGACGTTATCTGCGTCAACTGGTTCCATGAAGCTCTGACGCGCAAATTCTCCCCCACTATCACTGTGGTCAATTTTGACGTTGGTCACTGGGTTGCAGCGGAGGCCGCTAAGGAGGTGAATGAAGCCTTGGAGGAGTGGATTGATGGGATCGTGCTGGCATAGTTCGAGCATATGTACTTAGTGCTGATTAGGGGATGTCAATCTGAATGGACTTGACGGCGGGCGTTAAACCCAGAGTTTCGGTTGGTTACTCCAAAGAATGGTAGAGGTGATGCATTGAAGCTTGTAAAGAGGTTTCAAGGAGTACCCGGTGCACCTCATGAGGAGTCTGCAATTTGAGTTGTCTAAAGCGGAAGTTTACCTTCCAAAACAGGCACTCCCGTTTCCGTCAGCCGTGAGAACGTGGAAGCGCCCATATGGGAATTGGGTATCCGTGAAGCTGAAAAGGCTGGTGGTATGTACCTAGTCCCACACAGACTAGGAGTATATTTATAACGGGAGTGGGTAGGGGAAGGGGAAGAGGAAGTGCTCACTCAGCCTGTGGACTTCGAAGGGAGAACAGTAGAGTGAGAGTCGACATTGCATAAGCGTAGCAAAGACCAATGAAGAATAAAATAATGGTGCGGTGGAGTAGAGGAGAGCGGGGCAAAGGGACTGGCGGTGTAATATTGGTCTACGAGGAGGAAGACCGAGGGCGCTCCCGACCCTCGCAGATCGAACCAGCTATCTGTCGTAACTAGATCGGTTTGACCCGGAGTCGTCGAAGTATTTCACGTGCGAGGGCTGGGAGTACGCCTTCCCCTTCTGGTCCCACATCTGCTACCATCCCAACTTGGATAAGGGGTTCCAAACCGAAAGGTAGAACAAACGCGAACCATGAGTATACCCATATATACCCGATAAATCTAGCGATGGCTTTGGGTATCTTGAATGTAGACCTCCCCGCCAGCCCTTGGACCGCATCCTCAAAGGTGATCGCGCAAGCCTGTACCGAGAACCATACGAGGGACACCCCGCTCCAGTCTCGCCGGACTGCGTATTCACCGACGTAGTGAATAAGCCCGGAAATGAAGAATGAAGTGTAGAGGCAGAAGTAGGCCCTAACGCGGCCCCTTGGAAGGCGAAGTGCGTTGGCGAGTGCGGTCGCGTGTGCCGTGAGGAGCTGTTCGTTTATTGGGTCGTCAGTCCGTCAGAGTCTTGAGGGGCGCTCAGAGGGTGAAATAGACATACCCTCCTAAGGCCCTGGTGCCACGCTCGCCTGTCCAAGAAAATCAGGGTCAGGTGGCGTGCGGTGGGGTCGAGTACAGAGATGAAGACTTACCCCCATTGGTTACGGACTGTGTAAGCTTCCGAGGCCGACCCAAAATACGGTGGCCAATCGCTTGGAGCGGAAAGATGAAAAGCGACTCCGATGATACTGCAGACTGTGTACATGGTGTTCAAACCGGCGTAGGCCTGAAACGCCAGGCCGTATACTGTTGAAGGAAGCCACCACGGGCGCGACGAAAAGGGTGGATCGTCGTCCCTGAAGCTGAGGTAGATCATGCCCAAGAGGCGGCCAAAGCTGAGGATGAGGTAGGTCCGACCCAGCGTGATTATTTGGTGGAGGATGAACTGGGTTCTTGTAGTGCTACTCGTGGGACGGGGAGGGATATTGGGTGTGGGCTCGTGGGACCACCCTACGCCACGGGACGCTGCGAATAGGCTAAGCGCCCACTTGAGGCGGGCAGAAAGAGGGAGTTGGGATATCTCTCTTGTATCTCCTTGCCTTCGCAACTCCTTGTGGACGTCGGTCAGGAGAAGGAGGTCGGACATGCGAAAGAGGTTGATGGTGAACCAGCATACAACGAAGTGATCCCTCCGCAGGTCGTTAGAGGCCATGAAGAAGGCGAGGTAGACGCTGAGGGCGGCGATTGGGGCGAATATTGCCTTTCGAAGCGCAGGTGATGGGGTGGTCAGGCCGGCCACGGACAATGCGATAATGGCGCTGGCGACTCTAAGGTCAAAGTCAGCGACCCCTCGCATTCTGGGTAGTCGAGTGTTGAATCCAGGAAGCAAGCGGGGGATATATGGGCAGCGGTTGGGTTCTAGTAGCAGGGGTGCAAGGCTACGATCTGAGCTGTATCCACTAGAGCGTCTAACAACGTCTGGGGCGGAAATTGAGCTGTCTTCCTTGGCACGGAATCGCATTGACTGGCACTATCATAGACCACAGTAGCGGCTGGTATGAACTCCAAGGCTAAATTGGATGCAGACAGGAAACGGGTTGGATCTGTTTCAGGGGAGAAAATAACGCCTCAAGAATCCCATCGCAGCCTTCTGACCGTATTCTGACTGACACATCTGGTACGGTGTCAAAGTCGAACTATATTGCGGTAGCTTGAGAGTAACGCCCAAAGCGCCTAGAAATCACTGCAAGTCGTCGCGCATAGGTTAATGTTATGCGAGGGTAGATGGGCCGTAACCCACATTAATTAAGCATCTCCACCTTGCTTGGGTTTCCGTACCCAAAAGATGTAATTACATTGAGCAGCAGGGATCGAGTTCCGTGGTCCCAGGAGCCAACCGCCTTTCAATGGGTTGTATATCAAACCTTTTACTTCAGCTTGGTGTCTCGGGATATATGAGTTTGCACCCGGTTCAATCCACTTGTGGTCTGAATTGGTCTCGCTCGTGGGGTACGCTTTGAAAAAGTCGACCAGCTCTTCCGGATTCACGTATTTGGACCACGTATGGGTTCCTTTCGTCACTTTCCCGGAGATGTGCTCCGCGAACAAGATCGTGAGGCCGTAGGCGAGGGGTGTGCGAGCCATGGTGGAGATGAAGAGGTGTCCGCCGGGTTTGACGAGGGAGGCACAGGTGTCGAGGAAGTGGGAAGGGTTGGAGACGTGTTCGAGGACTTCGAGGGCGGTTACGACGTCGAATTGGCGGTGTATTGAAGGGAGGATGGGGGAGTCGGGTGAAGGTTCAGGAGACAGGAGGGTATCTGTTGTCGTGTGGAGGTATGTGAGTGAATTCCGAGCGGTTATAGAGGGTTGGGAGGTTGAAGGAAGAGAGGATGATGTGAGGCTGAAGCTTGGGTCGGCAGAGGCATGGAGCGAGGCAATGGCAATATTGGACCCCGAGGCATCGATACCGACAGTGCTTGCACCCAGTCTAGCCAGGCTCTGGGCTTATATCAGCCAGTGCTCGCCAAGTAATATCTGAGGAGCAATACCTCTGACAGCAAGCCTCCACCACACCCCACGTCGAGAACATTCAGCCCTCGGAGTACCGAGCCTTCACGGATCGACTCTCCGCCGTCTGCGGCCTCGTCCCTTGCTACTTCAGCTAGCTTGTCCTGAATGAACTTGACTCGAACCGGGTTCATACGGTGAAGGAAGGAGAACTCTCCGCCTTCATCCCACCACTCGGATGAGAGACGAGAAAAATGGGATATTTCGGCATCGTTGACAGTTGCGCCAGTCGCCGAGGTTTGAATAGCCCGTCGTTGGCTGAGCTGTGTGGTGAAACGCGTCAGAGCGCGTCGGCAAGTTGACTGCATAGTCGGAGGTGAGTCGAAACGAGCGCCCGCTGTTCGGGCGTTGACGCTCAAGCCATTACGTAAGTGCGCACAGACAATGACGCGGAGTCTGAACCGGCGTGGGAGGACGACGAGCAGGCGGAGTGCATTGTGTCGTTGTCTCCTGAGGTCACCGCTCTCTACTCTCTGGGTTTCACATTTCTCTTTCGTCTTCTTCATCGGCGCAGGCGCTCTTTATCGGGTCTATCGAAATGTGGGTTTCATGTACAGGTGTTGTAATGCGCAGCCTTGGAGTTACTAATATGCGGCAATTATCGCCATTGTGATAAGTATAGCAGCCAGCTCAGCCTGGGCAGCCGTATTCGCCGTATCACCCCCGCCACGTCTTCCTTTCCTATTCCGCTCGCAGAGGGACGACGTCCGACAATCGCCCTCTGACATCTTCATTTACTCCGAGTCTTTCCCCTGAATTGGACCACCACCTCCCACCCTCCATCATCTACTCCGTGCCTGGTCTCGATCGACAATGTCAGGCCTTATAGCCAGCCTCTGGGGCGGAAGTGCCTCCTCTGACGACAAGCCCAGCATGCAGCCAATATCCCTCCAAGACGATCTCGAGGAAACCATTCCGCTGACCAAGGGGGATGGGCCAACAGTTGAAAAGTGCGAGCTGCGTCTCGAGGGGATGACTTGTGGTGCTTGTGTCGAGGTGCGTCTAGGCGGAATAGGAGGGCTGAGCATCACTGACGGGGAGACAGGCAATCGAGGGCATGCTGAGGGACCAGAAGGGAATCCACTCCATCAAAGTGGCCCTCCTGGCCGAGCGCGGGGTTGTCGAGTACGATCCCGCTCACTGGACCGTCCCCAAGATCATCGAAGTGCGTACCGGCTGTCTCCATCTCGCCGTTCTGCTCATCCCCCTTCCAGGAAATCTCCGACATTGGCTTCGATGCCACCCTCATCCCTCCCTCCCGCTCCGACGTCGTCCAGCTGCAGATCTTCGGGATGACGTGCGGGAGCTGCACATCAACCGTCGAGAACGGGCTCTCCGCAGTCCCAGGCATCACCTCCGTCTCCGTTTCCCTGGCCACCGAGATGGCCACCGTGAAATTCGACCGCTCCCAAATCGCACCCCGAGATATGGTTGGACATATATCCGACATGGGCTTCGACGCCATCCTCGCTTCTGATAATAATAATTCCGCCCAGCTGCAGTCCTTGACCCGCATGAAAGAGGTCTTGGACTGGCGCTCGAGGTTCCTTTGGGCTCTCAGCTTCGCCGTGCCGGTATTCTTCCTCACCATGATCTGTAAGCGGATACCATTCCTGGACAAGATATGCGCCTACAACCTGTTCAACGGCATTTACCTCGGCGATGTACTCGCCTTCCTCATCACCACCCCTGCACAGTTCTGGGTTGGGGCCAAGTTCTACAACAATGCTTGGAAGGCCGTCAAGCACAAGGCCGCGACGATGGACGTCTTGATCGTGATGGGTACCTCCGCCGCCTACTTCTACAGTGTCGCCATCCTCTTCCTCGCCATGTTTCATTCCACACCCGGCTACAGGCCGTTCCTCTTCTTCGAGACCAGCACTATGCTGTTCATGTTCGTCTCCCTTGGCCGGTACTTGGAGAACAAGGCGAAAGGGAAGACCAGCGCTGCACTCACGGACCTCATGTCGCTCGCCCCTTCTATGGCGACGATCTACACTGACGCACCCGCATGCACCCAGGAGAAGAAGGTGCCCACGGAGTTGGTAGAGGTCGGGGACATTGTCAAACTTGTACCTGGTGACAAGGTTCCCGCCGACGGCACCGTCCTCAAAGGTTCCTCCAGCGTCGACGAGAGTGCCGTTACGGGCGAAGCCGTGCCAGTCGTAAAGCAGATCGGCGACAGCGTCATCGGAGGCACCGTCAACGGCCTTGGAACCTTCGACATGCTCGTTACGCGCGCAGGCAAAGACACCGCCCTCTCCCAGATCGTCCGCCTCGTCGAAGAGGCACAGACGTCCAAAGCCCCCATTCAAGCATTCGCCGACCGAGTCGCAGGCTATTTCGTCCCCACCGTCATCAGCCTCGCCTTATTCACCTTCCTTACATGGATCATCGTCACCAGCATCGTCTCCGAGGAGAACCTCCCCGCCATGTTCGTGCATACCCACGGAGCAAGCAAGTTGGCTGTGTGCTTGCAGATGTGTATCAGCGTCATCGTCGTTGCATGTCCCTGTGCACTCGGCCTGGCCACCCCAACCGCGATCATGGTGGGCACTGGTATGGGCGCGAAGAATGGAATCCTTATCAAGGGAGGGAGGGCTCTCGAGGCGAGCCGGAACATCAGACGCATCATATTCGATAAGACCGGCACCGTCACCACCGGCAAACTCAGCGTTGTTGGCTTGCACTGGGTGCCATCGCAAGATAAGCGCCGGGGAGCGGGTGCAGATGACGAGGAGTTGTATGGAGGAGATACGGGCTTGGATAGTGTGTGCGCGGATGGTATGACGGATCGGAAGACGGTCATCGCGATGGTCAGTGCGACTGAGGCGAGATCGGAGCATCCGTTGGCCAAGGCTATCGCTACCTACGGCAAGGAGCTCATCGGGACCTCTGGAGACGCCCCTGAGGCAGAGATCGAGCAGTTCGAGTCTATCACTGGAGAAGGTGTGAAGGCTCAGGTCAAATGCGGAGGGAAGTCGTACAACATCTACGTCGGCAGCTCAAGGTTCGCGACGGGTACTCGAAGTACCATTGGACACATGCCTGGGGGAATGGGCGGCGAAGCTATCCACGCGGAGAGCGAAGCGCACCAGTACATCCCCGGTAACCTCAAGGCCTACGAGAAGCAAGAAACCGCTCTTGGACGTACAGTCATCTTCGTCGCCATCCAACATCCTGACGAGAAGGGCCTGCACCCTCGCCCCATCCTCGCGGTGTCGCTCGCCGATGAACCCAAGCCTTCCAGCAAATACGCGATCAAGGCCCTGGAGAAGATGGGTATCGAAGTCAACATGATGACGGGAGATGGGCGTGCGACAGCGATTGCGGTGGCGAAGCAAGTCGGTATCCGACCTGAGGGCGTTTGGGCGAGCATGAGTCCCAAGGGCAAAGCGGCAATGGTTGCGGAGCTCATGAAGAAGGATGCCGAGACCAACTCTGGCAAGCCATCAGGTGTGGCCATGGTTGGCGACGGAATCAACGACTCCCCCGCTCTCGTTGCTGCCACCGTTGGTATCGCACTGTCCTCCGGGACGTCTGTTGCCATCGAGGCCGCCGACATCGTCCTCATGCGCTCGGACCTCCTCGATGTCGTCGCTGCCCTCCACCTTTCCCGAACGATCTTCAGGACGATTCGGCGGAACTTGATCTGGGCCTGCGTGTACAATATCCTCGGCATTCCGCTCGCCATGGGCGTCTTCTTGCCGTTTGGGCTGTACATGCACCCGATGGTTGCTGGTGCGGCGATGGCGTTCTCGAGTGTGAGCGTCGTGGGCAGCTCCCTCCTCCTTAGGTGGTGGAAGAGGCCCACGGATAGTGTGATGCCGATGCCTGGGGCTGCAGGAGAGGGCCTGGTCGACGGAAGAGGAGCAGGGTTGGATGATATGTTGGAGATGCCCACCGGACAGACGAGTGGTGCGGGATGGTCGGGCATGTTTATGGACCAGTCTGCGACGGTCTTGACGAGCGTGCGGGGCTTGTTTAGTGCGGGTCCTCAGAGTGCGAGGTATAGTCAGTTGCCTGTGGAAATGGAGCCGAGAGATTCGAGAGTATGAGGTCCCAGTATTGTATTTGCTTTGTTGTGATCCAAGTCGTTCGTTCTATGTGTGTGCATCTAGGTCTTTTTTGGTTTTTAATATTATTTATCTGGATGAGATAACAATCTATATGTAGTGTACTCGCTGTTGTTCTTTCGGACCACTTTGCGATGTAATGGAATCTAACTCAGTAGAAACCGGAGGTGGGTATGTGGAACGAGCGTCTACTCAAGCCCTAGCCGACTCCGCTCTTTCTTCTCCTTTTCCATTTGCGTAATAGCATCTTCTGCTCCAGTAACCGCGTCGTCCCAAGCAACAAACAGCTCTGAGAGGGTGTCCACGCTCGTGGCATGCTTCTGCACTAAGGTTGCTACCCTCCTCTCCAACGCGTCGGCCAATTCAATGTCCGCTTCGCTTTTTGACAAGAGCGCATCGAGGCGCGGTTGTAGCCTTTCGTAGTCTGTATACCAGGTGCTTAACCAAGGAACTCGATATTGTGCAACGTGAACTCACCTCCTAGTTTTCCAGAACTCGTAACCCCTTTCTTCACAAGTTCGTTCATCTCCCTCAAGTCGCTATCCGCTGCACGGATGTCGGGCTCCATCTCCGTCAGGAAGGCGTTGACCTCTTCTGATGTCAGAGAAGAGTATGACGGCGCCTCGTCTGGCAACACCCCTGACAGTGCAAATGCGGGTGTAAGGAAGTGGGCATGTTGGTCGTCTACATATGATGCAGGCGGTCGTTAGCGCGCGAGTGTCGAGGAAGGGAGAGTTATTGCAGACGCACAATGATCCATGAACTTCTTCAGCCCCTCATTGCCCTCGACCGCGACCTCAAGCCCCCTTTGCACGTTCTCAGACAGCCGCACAAGATTCTCCGACCCTAAGCCCGGTCCATCTGCCTTCCCTTTTCCCTTACTTCGTCCAACAGCAGAGCTATTAGACGCTGGCGATAGCCCATTCACAATCGCCTCCAACCACCGCACCCGAAGCTCAAGCGCTAGCTGGGGATCTATCGGTTTCCTGGGCGCGGCAGGGGGAAGCGAATTCAGATCCACGTTGAACTCTACGCTGTTACGAGGTTTGGACGTCGAAGGTTGGGGGGTGTCGGCATCGTCGAGGTCTAGATCCTCGAAGCTATGCTGCGCCAGAGGAGATGTCGATGTCCTGGCCCCGTAATTGGCCATCCCTGTTGGTGGAGGCGACGAAGGGGGGGTGGATAGTGGGGGTGAGTTGGAGAAGTGACGGCTGAGTCGAGCGTGGTCTCCGAGAAAGACGCTTCCAATGCTTGCTGCCATAAGCGCTGTGAGCCTGTTTGCTTTGAATCCTTGTTGATCACGTCAGAGGGTGATACAGTCGTCAAGGAAGAGTTGGAGCTTGTGATATCGCTGATAGACGCCTCCGGGGATCCCATACAACGCAGGTGTGTTCGCGAGGCCTCTGGGCGAGCTGTATTGCGTCGCGAATCAAGTCGAAGTCGTGTTCTGCCTTCATCGCGTGAATCGCCAGATCAGGACGCACCCAATGATTGGTCAGCGCCCAAGTTTGTCGTCAACAGGGGCCAACGTGCGTAGTGTACGGGTCGAAGGGGAAGCCTGAGCATTTGAAGGGCTCCGAGTATAGACACACCATTCCCAAGTACGTTTTTAAGGCCGTCGTGCATTCATAAACCCTAGGGAACGACCGCGTTAATCTAAGCGCCCAAGCGTTTCAATGAGCGCTCGGCGCTCATGGGCCATCCATCGAACGTCGAGGGTGCCTCCTCAAATGTCCAGACGGGGTAGCTATAGCGTAATGTGTAGTAAGTGTAAGTTACAAAGGTTTCTTTATCCTATCCTTGTTCGTCACCCCGTTCGGCGTCACAGCTCTAGTATTCTGAAGGTTCTCCCAAATCCAATCTAGGATTACCCAGAGAGTTGGGAACCGAGTGAGCAATCATAGGGTCAATGTTCCGAGTCAACCAGGTCGCGTACAGTGCCGACTGTCAGATCATTAGAAGTCATTAAATAGATACAGCGTGTATGTGTACATGTACTCCCCAAACTTGCAAAACCCGCCAGAAGAATCCCATAAAACCATTGTATACACAATCCGAAGTATAATCAAGGCCGCTTTAGAAGAAGCGGTTGCTTATCGGTATTTTCTTTTCGACGAGCCTGCGGTGAAGGATATTGCTCGTGAAGGAGCTCCACTGGGAAGGGAGACGATGTTAGAGGAGAACGAAGTATAAGACAGGGAATGAACATACGCCATTGCCTAGGAAAATTGCGGATCTCCGGGCGAGGTCCATGTCGGTGGCCATCGCGACGTCTTTCTCTTGTGAATTGGCGTGAACAAGGTCAGAGCTGGTAACAATCCTCCAGTCATTGCTTCGTCGAAGGCGATCCTTGAAGTTTTCCATCCACTCGCCCTTCTCGTTCGTCAAAATGTAGAGTGTGTGGATATGACGGTCTTTCTTGATTTCGCCTGGGGAACCCAGCATTAGTTCCGTACGATTGTCGAGCCAAGGTCCCTCACTCACCGAACACCTCCTTCTCATAGTCGTCTCGTGCATCGTTGATCCTCTTGATAATAGTATCAGGTTCAGGCAAGCACCGTTCATAGTACTTCTTGATGTTTTCCGGCGTGTTCTTCCCGGGCTCGCCTCCCTCCGGCGTGATAAACCGGTCAGGGAGCCAAGGGAGCTGGTTCCAGCCGTAAAAAGTCGACTTCCAGTTCGCCAAGTTGAGGCAGGCCTCGTCGTAGTCACCACGACGCACATGTGCAGCAAACACATGCGCGAAGGGATCCAGTTCCGTCGTCTTGTTGCTCCAGAATAAATGCTCATTGCGGGCGATGTTTCTCTCAATGATGGGACTGGTCCTGAGAAGCTGGCTCACTGGGCTATCCCGAAGTTCCTCCCACATCGCCAAGATTCGCTCCGATCCCCAAAGCCACAGCTCGAACACTTGGGAAAAGTCTTCGATGTCACGTTGTGGTGCGATGACTTCGATACATTGGGCGGTGTCTTCGAGGAGGACCTTGTTCCACGCATCGAATACTTGCTTTGCGTTCGGGGTCCAGCGAAGATTGTGCTCTGTCTTGATGTGGTGAGTCCAGATGACCCTGACCTTGCTCGGTGGGCATACAAGGTCCCAGTAGTCCTCGTTGACCGAGCGCGGGGCAGGGTCATCGGCCGGCCATCCATCGCCGGTGGTGGGTCCACCAACGAGGGCAGACAACGGCGTGTGAGGGTGCCAGTCCCAGGCCTTCGATCTCGGCCAGGGATGGTACTCCCATTTCCATATGTACTGCTGGAAGACGTATGCTCTCTTGGACTTGTAAGCCAGGTGATTGAGCATCAACCTATAACCAGCGTGTACCACTTAGCACGTGTCGACAGCGCATGCAAGACGGAAAATCGGACTCACAGTTCGTTCAAGACATTGTTCCACCCCAGCATGTTGATTTGGGACGTGAACTTGACATACCTCCCGGTCGCACCCTCTGGGTAGGGCAAGCTGAGGTTGTGTTGGGGAAGTCTTCGTTCTGCTTCGTAGACATCGATATATCTTGGTGGGGTGTCGAGGTCCATGTCACGCCAGGTATCGTCGATCGCAACGAGATCTCTCAACCTCTGCCTCTGCTTTCGGCCCATAGGTGTGTTGCGAAAGACATCCTTGAGATGTACCACGAAAAACACGGTGGTGATGATGCCCACCACGATGAGGAGAAAGGCGCGTCGAGGGCTCCTTGGCTTGTAATAAGCAGCGAGGCGTAGCCAATGTCTGCTCCTCGACCAGGAGGAGGCATGGCCTGGTCGACCCTTGCCTTTGAGTGCCTCTGGATCCGAGTCTCCGAGCATACGCGACTGAGGGGGATGGGGGAGGAAGGGGGGACTGCGGGTTCTGGCGGCCCTGTTACAGGTCGAAATTTGTATCGCATTACGTTCCCTGTTCGTCATTTTGAGTTCCTGATGGAGTTCGTTTCGGCCGTTGTAGAAATGTGAGATGCAACAGGCCTTGTGCGCTTCGTGTGTCTGTCGTGGACCTATTGCTGTAAATCCTGGGAGTGCATTGTAAGAACCGATGGTCTGGACTGCGACAACGAGCCCCCTCGGTGGGCTTCGTTTGCCATAGGTGTGGACGCTCGTTGAGGGTGAGTCGGCTCTCTGCGCGCTTCGGCGAAGTAATGCCGTCTCCCGTGCGTTATAATGAATGGAACTTGATAATCGTGCCACTCAAAGTTAGCGGCGATCCGTTCCTTTGCTTGAACGACATGCATATTCCTTTGTTCCCCAACTAGCTCTGGTCCGTTTCAGATGCCATGTGCATCAGGGCTCACAACGATGATACTCACATTTGTCGCAGAGCACAACCTCGCTGGCTACTTGTATGGCAGCGTTCCTGGGCCCGGCGTATGCAATTCCCCGAGGTTTGGTAGTTAGACGGTTGCCACGACTTCCAGCTGCCGGGCGTGCGCTTGGACTCGATTTTGCACGGATGGTGCCCGAAAGCCACGAGTTCCTTGGCGACTGATAGCAGCCCTACACCCCGGACTGCGCATCGAAATCATACATCCTCTGGCGGGCTCGATTTGCCGCGACCGTCGTCTTCGGAAATGGGGCTGCGGCCAGGTCGGAAAGCGCCGATTGAGCGTAACTGCGGGCTCGGATTTCCTGAAATAGCATCCAAGATACGAATAGTGGGTCGTATAAGGGCCAGTCGAAGGCAAGTTACCCATAAGTATTTCTTGGGTGATTTTCATGGTGGTGGTTGCTCAACTTCAATGGCATTTCGAGTCAAAGAGTGATCGGCAGTTGCCGAGCAAGCATAGGCGCCCGATGTCCGGGCCGCATCATCACACGATGGGGCAAACAACCAGTCAACAACTGAGCGCGTTGTTCAGCATCGCCCTAGCCCAAGCTCGAAAGCAAGAAGGTGTCCAGCTTGCTGGTACGAGAGGATCTGTTGATCACCTTACCATAAGGCCAACGAGCATTGTTGTAGGTAACGTCTTCAGCACCACGAAGGGAATTCACCTTGGGTAATCCCCAGTAAAACACTGAATGTCTCGACGTTGGATCCCAAGGAGAACAGCGATCTTTGTCTTCAAAGCGAGAACACGGGATGTCCCGCTTGCTCAGCGCTAGCACATTCTCCACGCCGCCGGTGGGATGTACGCATGGACGCAGGCCCTAGGGTTGGTCGTACCCCTACTACCGTCTTGCTTTTAGTCACTGATGTGCCAGTGGTGTGTTCATTCAGGAATGTAGTCACCGAGGCGCTGGCGGACGGACAGAAACGAAATTTCCTTCTTTTGAAGGTTGACGAGAAGCCAAGGGCACCTATGGCCGCAAAGGATTCCCCCCTTTCCACACCAAGGTCCAAGTAAGCCCACGGCTGTTTCGTCTCTGGCTACATGCCGACACTGTGTTATTGAGCACAACCATGAGGACTTTGGAGCAGACGCACAACTAAGTCTTCGCGCCTTGCCGTACCCGTCTTCAACCGCATTCCTAGGGCCCTTCCGAGCTGCTGGTCTCGCCTTTCCTCGCATGTCTTTCAGGAGACGACCACCGCTGTAGAAGGCCACGTACACCTTTCTCGGGTCGGTTATTTGCAGCTCCCAAAACTCATCTGAATAGAGCTAGGACCCCGCAAACACCATCTACCGGGTGTCACACACTTTAGACTGGAAATAAAGACACTTCAGGATCCTGCTCAGTGCCGCCGAAGCAAAATTGGGCCATGGCGGTACTTGCTCAATAGCGTCAAATGGGCACCTGATGGACCAATGCTGATCGTGCGTCGGTATGAAGTGCTCGAAATCCTTGAGGTGGTCCCTCTCAGAAGCGAGGCAGGGAGGGCGAGTGGCAGCCTGGCAGGGAGATAGGCATGTGTGGACGGTTGTTTGGCATGTTGTGTGCGTCTAGGAAGGGAAGGGGAAGCTAGGGGAAGCTGACGATCGGCATTTGCCGGACATGCAGGCACAAGCCCCGATGTCTTCCACCTTTCCACAACGACTCAAGGCTACTTTCTGGCGTCTATGCGCAAATGAACGCCTCTTCGGCGACTTTCCCTATCCAACTGGCTTCTCGCTTCAAAGTCAACTCAGAAATCGGACCTTCTCATCAAGGAGGCTCGATCTTTTTCCTCATACACAGCATTTCCGCAGCAGCAGCCATATATCCTGAGGCAACACATATCATGTGGGCCATATTATGACCAACCCGATCTACACCTATTTCTGGGATTGCTAAGAATGCTCAGGTGATACCCAGGCTTGGAGAGGGCTCGTGTCTTGGCCTTGTCAATCCCATGCATCTCGGGGATCATTAGGACCTTGCCGACATTGCCTCTGCACATTGTCGACGAGAGCTAGGACCCTCTCGACGTTATTTTGAGCGAATAATCCACGTCCGCAGCATTAAGCTGTAGAGCCTGTGACTGGCACACCTGAAATGCGATGTGGGCTTATAAACACCTAAAACGAGCCTTATTTACATAAAGTCGGTCACGGTCGGGGCGGGGAGCCAAAAGACACAATTCCACACCGTCTTTCCATCGACTCCTAACCATGTCAGACCGGGACGTCGAGACATACTTCAACGTGAGGGCCACGGCAATCGGCGTTGTCTTCGGCGTTGTTGGAATTAGCATCATCATCTGGACAGCCCGTTGGGTCATGCTGAAGAACAGACCGGTTCCAGCAGGAGGCGCCCGTAAGCCCTTTTCAACAACTTCACTCCGGAGTTGACTTATTAACTACGATTGCAGCTCGAGCTGAAATTCCACTGGGTCTTACCCCCAGGCGAACACGGTGGATAACAAATCGTCGTCAAGACACCGCAAGGAGCGAAGACCTCCCCGCGTACGGAGACACCCAAAATACCACTATCATCCGTCCGGGAGACCCCATGTACCGTACGACGTCCCCCGCCGACGGGTTGACTGCAGAGGCATTGGGTGCGGGTTCGCTGCTGGACTTCTCGGGCAACCTCTCGACGGGGGACCGGATACAGAAGGCCCAAAGCATACTTTCCCAACTCAAGCTTGTCGCGTCTGGTGCCCCAGAGGGGGGATACCCAGCTGGCTCGTTAGAAGCGCTGAGGTTTGTGGAGCTGCAGAGAGCAATGGGGTTGTTGTTGAGCGTCGACGCGGAGAAAGCATCGCACCCGGAGGAGGGAGGAACGGCACCAACACCCCCGAGTACAGAGGGAGCGAGGGGATCAACGGCTGCCACACAGGGTCACTCTGGTGTCATTGGGGAAGTGGAGACGTTACTCGGCCAGATGGAATCCTTGTTGCCACCAGGAGGAGCAGAACCCGACGAGTCGCAGCAAGCGAAAATGCAGGAGCTTCGGAGGCGAATTGGGGAGCTTATCGCCTTCGATGATTCGATACCCAAAGAACTACCACCTCAGTACATTTCCACAGCGGAGACGCCCACCAACGACACTCGGCCAACACCATGATGACCGAGCCAATTGACGACTATGACATTTACGAGCCCGTAACGGGGTTAATTTCTGCATGGCATTTTCCCTAGCATTTCCCCTATTTATTCAACATGCTTGTGACATCGAGCTACGTCCTTTTTTTCTCTCGGCCCAGCATGCGTAGTATTTGTATATTCGGTATAATCTGTGTTATGGTGCCCTTCGCCGTTCTCTGATTAAGCGCTCGCACAAGCGCATAGGTACCTTACCCATCCCACCGAGATACCCTTTTAATGACCCGCTGAACACTTCCCCCAACTACGATTAACTAATATTTTGCCATAATATGTACGAGACGTCAGTCGCGAAGAGATCTCGCTTCGATTAGGCGCCCGACTGTCCATCGCAGCCATTTGTGATGAGCGCCCAGTGGTTGCGGAGTTCCGAGTTTGGACTTGTTAGCCACTGAAGAGAGGAAGTGCGTCGGCGGGAGATAGCGTCGTGGACACCCCATTTCGTGAATGTCATACGTAGGGTCATTCGTACATGCACCGTGACTCGTAACCCATACTAGGAACAGAGTACCATCTCAACCTTGAAACGGGTCGTACCCATCATCCAAGCACCCTTTCCCGAACACATTTACTCCTCCAAGCTCTTGAACTGGGCCCTAAGGTCGGGTGACGATCTCTTCCTCCTAACGGCCCTTCCGAATTGAGAAGAAGCAACGCCGAAATTGAGCCCTTGAGGGCTGCGAGGGTTTGTCAAATGGTCGTTCCCAGCCGATGTCGTCGACTGGTGGTTAGCGAGAGGGCGGCCACTGGAGGATGCGGCCACTGGCGATGTGGGTAGGATCATAGACGCAATGAAGGCGCCGTTGTTTTGGGATGGGGAGTCCGGGTGTGTGGTTCCCATGAGGGCTGGTTAGGTAACGTTGGTTTTGGTGGGGGTCGTTTTCGAGGTCGTGTTTCGTGAAGGAAGTGCGCGTAGGTGTGAAGAGGCGCTTGGTCGTATCGCTTGTTCGTAAAATCGTGAATTTGTCTCTGAAAGTTTCGTCAGGTCCACAAGCAAGTTCATGACAATGAGTTCACATACTGTTTCTTGAAACCCCCGAGTATTATTGAATTCCCTCTAATTTGATGTGAGCCAGCCTCAGTGGTATGACGCGGACGGGAACGCCTTGAAGACTTTGAGCGCGTATATATACCTTTTTCACTCCCAGAAGGGTCCAAGATATTCAGAGCAAGGGTGGCTGCATCTGGGCCACAAAGACTCATAGGGTCCATTCAGAGACACATAAATACGCCTGAACAATGGAGTGACGAATGAGTGTGGGCTCGCCGATCGCTATGCACAGAGGGTTGGGAGGATCCGAGCGGGGAGCCACAATTGTCGATGGCTGCCGAATGTCGGTACCGCTGCGAGAACTAGGAGGCCTAGTTGCTGTTAGATGAGATATGAGCGATGTCCCTATTTTTTGGCATGGGCGACAGGTCCGAAGCCTTGCCTCACTGCGAATCGTTGTCACTCTGGCCAATGGTACGAGGGGGTTCAGAGGGCAGCGATATCTGTCTCTAGATTGCTTTGTCCGAAAAGGTAGACGGAAGACGAAATGGTGAAATTGATCCCTGAAAGACAGGTTCAATTGTCCAAGGTGGCCATCAGGGAATTAACCTGCAGGGGACAGAGATACTGGACAGAAGGAACCACAGAGCAAACCATCTCAGTCAAGACCAAGAGTGCGGCTGGCAGATGGAATCAAGTAGTAGGCAGAAAACGTCAAGGTTAGCGTAGCCTTGGAGCCTCCAAAAGTTCAAATTGCCTCTCACCATGGCAGTAGACCGAGGTAAGGGAGCCTACAAAATGGGCTGTCAATTGTGCTGTGGGGGCTGGCTGGTGAGTCTGGGAGAGTTGGAGCCTGTGCCTGGTGGCTCTATGGATCTTGAGCACCGTAGTCATAAGAGTACAACGACAGACGACAGAGCTCCACGACCGGCTGGGTATCACAGACTGGGTGAAGGGCGGGAGGTGGGCAGTGTGTGACTTTTCTGGAATTGTCAAGGCTTCACCCTCGACGTCCATCATCGTCCGCTCGCTCTACCTCCCCTCGTAGGCTCGTCGTCGCCGTCCGCAGCAAGCTCGTCGGCGCACGTCCCCCGTGCGTGATCGTGAGGAGAGTTTACGGGTTCAGGACGCAGGATCATCTTTACGGCCAGGCTGGTCGTAATCATTGATATCCGTGACAACCAGAATCAGCTCCCAGTCTGCGGTTTTTGCCCCCCCAAACTGCCTGGTATTCATCGTGCATGGCCTGGAGTGGCAATTTTGCTGACAATCGTGTTCATCTTTCCAGATTGGCTGTATCGAAGCTCGACGCGTTCCGGGGCTCAAATCTCAAAGGGTCTAATTTTCGTCGGTTGCCGTCCAATCGGTAATGTCCTCAACGCAGGGTGCTTATAATCAGCGACCCTTCACCAAAGAACCACGCCGTCAGTCCAAAATCACCTCCGAGTACCACCAGCCGTCCAGGGAATCCTATCAGGAGTTCAACACTCTCCTTGAAGACGCAAACGCACACGCCGCTGCCGCCAAGTTCACTCCCTCGCGACCGCCACCACCTCCCCCGTCTTCCCAGCGATCTAAAACTCCTGACGGTTCTCCTGGCCACAGGGTTCGCAATTCCTTGCAGAAGCCCAACCCCAGAGCTCGCAAGCACTCCTTAACCTCAAGCGGACCCCGGCTCGTCGAAAACGACCCCTTTGCAGCAAACGTCGGCATATCTCGAGACTCCTTCGCGATGTCCACCCAGATCCACAAGCCCAACGGCCTCCCCGGTACCACACCGCCTCCACGCCCCTCAAGGGCCAACACAGCCAATCTGAACGACATCTTCCCCACTCAAACCCAACTCGCTGCTCGCCGACTCTCAAGCCCTGCTGCACCGCCCACTCACGATGATGGGCGGTTCTACGCCGACCCCAACGAGCAGATGCCCCCAGCACCAGCCATGGACTTGATGGGGATGCAAGCACCTCCACCACCTTCCCGAGCTCGAAGCGGAACCACCGGGAAGCCCAAGAAGGGCGTTCTCGGCTTCATGTCTGAGGTCTTCAATCCGACCAAGCGACCCGAAATCAGCACACCATATGATCCTGTGCACCTCACCCACGTTGGCTTCAACTCATCGACAGGCGAGTTTACTGGCCTACCTAAGGAATGGCAGCAGCTCTTGCAGGAGAGCGGCATTTCCCGTTCAGAGCAGGAGAAGAATCCTCAGGCCGTAATGGAAATTGTCAAGTTCTACCAGGAGGGACACGGTGATGTCTGGGATAAACTCGGGAACGTCGGAGGGCCTCCTGCTCCCCCTCCCCCTGCCCAAGATTCGTATGGCATTGTTCCTGATAGCTTCGCCAATCCTGTAAGTTTGTTTTTATGCCTCGGCCCTTCTAGGTTCTGACATCTGTCAAAGCGTTCACCTCCTCCGCCACCAAAGAAAGAACCATCATTTGGCGCAAACCCAAACATCAGCCCTGCTCCTCAATCTTATCGGCCTGCCCCAACGCCCCCAACGACTGCGACCCCTGCCCTGGATCGATCGACATCGCAGCGAACCCCAGCGAAGCCTTCGAAAGCTGCAGACATTGGTCGTTCTAACACTACCCGCGATCGTCGACAGCCTGGAGCACAACCCGGCACCGGAGCCCATAATCATCACGGGGCGCAGCAAAAGCTTTCCAACAAGCCATCTCCCGTGTCGTCATCGAGTGATCTCCCCTTGAAACAGTCCCAATCCAACCAACTATCTCGCAATGATTCTCGAACTCAGAATCACCAACCTAGTCCCGCTGCGTCGAACTTGGCCAAAGTATCCGGTGTTGCTACGCCTAGACGGAGGGAGAAGAAGACCGACAAGGCGAAGGACGAGGATATCATCAGGCGGCTGCAGCAGATTTGCACCGATGCTGATCCTACTAAGTTGTACAGGAACCTGGTCAAGATTGGCCAAGGGTGCGTGTCCTTTCTCTCGTCTCCCAGCCTTATTCTGATGGTAGATCCTTCCAGTGCTTCTGGAGGCGTGTATACCGCATATCAGGTTGGGACGAACTTATCCGTAGCAATTAAGCAGATGGACCTCGACAAGCAACCCAAGAAGGACCTCATTATCAACGAAATCCTGGTCATGCGGTCATCTAGGCATCCCAACATTGTCAACTACATCGACTCGTTCTTGTACAAGAACGACTTGTGGGTTGTCATGGAGTACATGGAGGGTGGATCGTTAACGGACGTTGTCACTGCTAACCTCATGACGGAGGGTCAAATCGCGGCGGTTTCACGGGAAACCTGTCAGGGCCTGGAACACCTTCACAGGCATGGTGTTATCCACCGTGACATCAAGAGCGACAACGTTCTGCTGAGCATGATTGGAGATATCAAGCTAAGTACGTTGGTCTTGTTGGCCTTTTGTTTCCTTTCCATCAGGGAATCCTCTTTTCCCTTGTTTTCCCACTTCTGACGCTACTTTCTTCCAGCCGATTTCGGTTTCTGTGCGCAAATCTCCGACGGCCATGCTAAGAGAACCACCATGGTTGGCACTCCTTATTGGATGGCCCCCGAGGTCGTTACTCGCAAGGAGTATGGGCCCAAGGTCGACATCTGGAGTCTGGGGATCATGGCCATTGGTGAGTGATTTGTGCCACATGGGTCCTCGTCCCAACCGGGGTTTTGCGGTTGACTCACTGACTAAAATTAATTATCAGAAATGATTGAGGGCGAGCCCCCCTACCTCAATCAGAACCCGCTGAAGGCTCTGTACCTCATCGCGACCAACGGCACACCCACCATCGCGAACCCAGAGAATTTGTCGCCCGTCTTCACTGACTACCTGGCAAAGACTTTGGAAGTGGACTCGGACAAGCGACCCTCGGCAACGGAGCTCCTTGCCCACCCCTTCTTCAAAATCTCTGAGCCCCTTCGTACTCTTGCGCCTCTCATCAAGGCGGCCCGTGAGATTGCGAAAAACAAGTAAGTGTAGCGTTTTCTCTGATGAACTTTGAGCTGACTATACTAACTTGTAAGGCAAAGGAAATAAATTCATACCCCTGGTTTCGATGGATCTTTTCTTTCTATTCGTCAGTCGTCAATCTAATACTTGGCTGTGTTGATGTGCATCTCCGTACTGTATCTTCTCTTCTTTTTGGCGGACTTCAGTATAACCACTATTAGCACCTCTCTCTGCCTTTTCCCACTCGTATGTGAACTTGATTTGACAATTTGGTTTACTCTCTCACCGATTGGCATTCAAATATTCACTGTGTGGTGTCCTTCGTGGAGACCACGCTTGTTTGTGATCCCTCTTCATCGCCGAATTTCGGTTGTGTTGTATTCGTACCACGCTCCGTGTCACCCCGCATCCCCCTTTTGAAGTTCTTTCGTTTCTTATGCTGTTGTATACACCTGTCGCCCCGCTTCCTTCTTCTCATACGTTGTTCTGATTTTCTCACCTCTTCACTCCGCTTCTGCGCATCTCCTTTTTTCCTTCATCCACGAGAGAGCGTGCATGTGTGTAATTTCACCGAGATCAAGTTTCAAAATGCCTGGAACTGGCCGCCGAAACAGAGACTTCCAACGAATCTCCAAGCCCGATAACACAGTCCACTGGGGACCCACTCTCAGTTACAGTGGCTCTGGCGTGATTAATAAATACGCATAATGGTAGTTCACATTGCGCTCTACTGGTAAGGACCGGCAGAGAAACTATTCGTGATGTACTGCAGCTCCTGCACAACGGACAGGTCCTTTTTCTTTCTCGCTGGGCGGGGTGTGAAGGGGGCGGGAACTGGGCCCGCTGGTGCGTGGGCGGTCACTATTCGGACGGACCAGGAAGGAAGGCCATTGGTATCCGCATTCAGGGTTGGTGGTTTCTTCATCGCCGAGGGAAGGCCGACACCAGGGTCCCCAGGGATGACCGTGATGTCAAGGTCCTGCGATCCCTTGAGGGATACTTGGACCTCGTGCTGAGGTAAAATATTTCGACAACGGCAATCTTAGGCAGTGGTAGGAAGCACTCACCCAAACCTCGAGGAACGGTACTTTGCATGTTGGAAGTAGTGCAACGTCAATATGCACCTCTCCCTCCAAGGACAATTCCGACATCGACTTGAACCCGTCCTCCTTCACGTCTCCCCTCGCCACCTGGGCTCGTGGAGTCCACCAAGCTGCAGTACCTCCCTCCTCCGAGTTGTTACTTCGCGCAGCTTTGCTGCCCTGACCGATCTTTACAGCCCCACTTGCATTGACAGGCGCGGCAACCCTTGGATCCTGGTAGTAGTGAACACGTTGGAAAAGGTCGAGCGATACGCAGTTTTGAGCAATGAATGCGTGCAATATGGCGTTACTCTGGTCATCTGTGTTAGAGGTCCTGCAGACGAGGTAGCAAGGGATAACTGTCCCTCGCGTATATGTCGTGGGATTGGCGATGGAGACCTATCGAGGGGGACACACTCAGCTGGAACATACTACGGAGATGAACTGCAGCTTTGATGCCCACGTACTGTGCATTCGATATCGTACGATCTTCCTCGTACCGAAACTTGGGCATGGAACGTGGGAAGAGGTTGCCACCCAGTGGGGTCGTCTTCAGGTCCGATAAGGAAAGAGCCGCCCACGTAGGCGCTGGCCCGCAGTGGGGGAAGAGGTGGCGCACGAATGATCGGCACGTAGAGGACTGTCCCGGATACTCTTTCAAAGTTACAGATCAGCGCTGGACATCTGAGGTAGATATTAAACGCACCTGTGCTTAGACTTGAATAACCCAGAGGTTGTAATTTTCAGTGTCACCTCGTACTGGACATTGGCGTTGATTCCTCTTTGGCAAACAGTCTGGGGCGTAGGGAACATCGCGAGAGGATCGTCTTCACCGCCCCGGCCCTTCCGTTTGGTTTTGACGGCGAATGAGTCGGGAAATTCAATGGGGAATGGAACGGCAAATGGCAATGTATGTCTCCCTCGTAGATTTCCATCTCCAGCGGTCGACGTCGTACTATCCCAGATGGGGGTGACCACCTCCACGAAGGAATGGATCCCGTCGGACCGGGAGCTTGTTAACATCTGTCCCCTCAGCTAAAGGGGTCCACTCATTAGCATCGGCCTTGTCGATCGCATAAAATGCTCACCACAACGGAGACGGAAATGATAGTCTGCGAGTGTTGAAGGTCGAGCAAGACCACGCCTTCCACATCCTCTCCTCCAGTGTATCGAGGCCGCTGTAGAGACGCAGGAACAGTGCTGAATAGTCTCAGGGTTACCCATGGCTGTCCCTGTCCCCGAGTTATCCCCCCTTTGGCCTCTAGGCAGAAGTCAAAGGCTTGCCGAGATGCACGATCGCCGCGGCTGGGGTCGTCAATGAGGCGGGCAATGTCGAGCTCTCCTGGAGTCGGGTAGGTTGGAAGCTCCACCAGTGACAGGGTAGAATAACGGGGAGGAAGGTAAGGCCCCTCAGCGTTTCTTTCAACCATCGGTGCACCCAGTGGATAGGACGAGAGAACTACGGTTCAAGCGCTTTGCCGCGGGTTAAGGACGATACAGGCAAAGGGCAGAGGGTGCGGTAACTCTTCTTCGACTTGGCCTATTATGTATGGCCCGAGGGATGCTACGCTCGTGCTAAAGAGGACAATAAGTGATGACGACAGCCCACGAGGACCCACTGGTGGAGAATTCGGCGGCTGAAACAACCGGAAGACAATAAGGCCTTAAGCGCTCAAATACCCTTTTGGGCCATCCACTGATGTCGATGAATACCAGGCCAACCCACCAAGGCTACCTAACATTGTGGTCTGTGGTCCACAGCGTCTTTAAGACGAGTTGCAAATGTCGATTGTGCAGGAGGGAAGCAGTGTACGTAACTACGTTTGGAGGGGATGTGAAGCGAACAGCAGCGAATGCCATGTGCGTGATAGCAAGGTCCGAGGTGCCAACAGGTGGTAAGACATAAAATGGAATGGTCAGTTGTAGGTTACGGAGGGAGTCATGAATGTGTAGGAGCAACCCATCAAAGGTGAGGGCCCCATCCAGGAAAGATAACGGCTAAATTATGGATGTCAGTCGCCTCGGCTATAAGGACATTCACAGTAGTTTCAACGCTAAGGCTTTTATCGAGCTTTCGCTCGACTGAGCTCAAGGCACGATCAGCTGCTTCCTCAGCTGTCCCACTGTTCATGTCGATGCCGATGCCAGCGAATTCAGACGGTGTGATGGGGACATCTTGTTGAACTCGACGAATCTTGACTTCGTTTGCCGTCCTGGTCGGCAATATACGCATAAGCCAGTGTCCGAAAGCCGCAGGTTCAAATGTGCGTACCAGGAATGCAAGGGGTCATGCTTAAAGACCTCCAATACGGACATTATGATGTCAGAGCCCTCTCGAAGGACACGCAGCGTCTCCTCGGAACAACGCTGGAAAACACCCTGGGTACCGGATACGCCCATCCCATCGACCATATCGCGAGTCAGGCGGAACGGTACAAGTTCAGGGACGGGAAGTAGTTTACCCTGAGTCAACGCATTAGAGTAGTCATTTCTAAAAGGGGGGAATATCTGAACGCACCTGATCAAAGGCGATTCCAAGGTCGATGTGAACGACTTCTCCCTCAGCGTGAAGGAGAATATTTGACGTGTGTCGGTCGCCTAAGCCTAGAATATATCCAACAATCGACGTAGTCGCTACACTTCGCGTGTATCGCAACCGCATAGCGAACCAGAGGAGGGGTGTTTTGTGCTTTTCAGTGAAGTAGTGTCTGAAGACTGGCCGAATATGATGTCGAGCTTCTTTGTACGCCTTAACTCTTTCTTCCGTCGAAGACTTCTGCACATTGGATATGTGTTTATTGGCTTTTTGCGGAGTCCAGTCATTACGACGATACCTATGCGTGTGGTAGTTAGTAGAATTCGACACACAGTCCTCAGAGTTCGACGCACGTTTCGTGCGCCCTGTAAAGCCAAATTCGTAAAGGCGCTGTATCCGGGACAAATTCTAGGACACCGGCCTGCGTTCCGAGAGGGATGACTTTGTAACTGCGGACCCGCAGGCTCCTTCGGCACGTCTCACGATCGGCATAGAGAAGGTTGTTAACCAGTTCGAAGACCTGTTCCATGACGGCGTCTTGGCGCATGTCATCGTTCCCCTTGAACTGCAACGAGTTAAAATCCAAGAGAACTGGAGAACTCCATGGCATGACATACCAGCTGTTTGTGTTGTTGATTCTGTTCGTCGATGCACACTGTGATTTTCGGCAAATTGATTCCTCCGGCTGTGTCATAGGTCTCCTTGTAAGACCTGATGAACAGACAGTTTTCATACCGCATCGACGGGTCCACCTTGGTCTCCGCAGTCAATACCGGGATTTTGAGGCGCTTGAGAGTACGAATCTTCATTTGGGCTGGAATCTTTTGATTCTGAGGTGCGGTCTTACTAGCAGGGTATTTAGCCCACTGAAGGTAGGCATCGCAGGCCTTCTCGACGTCCCGAACGCGGCTTCCCACTGTTTGGTCGTCCCGTAAAGAAGCCAGCAGCGCATCAGCAGCGTCACTACGATCGGTCCTCGTCGCTTGAGACTGCGTAAAGAGCGGCGCGCTGGGAACAGTATCGGCTCGAAGGCAATACACCTGGTAAAGGCTGTGGAATGGATGCTCTTGGCAAAGGCGAACGATAAGGCGTTGAAGACAAGCCTGATTCTGCGTCTGGTTCGCTGGTGGCTTCTTCGTCATGCGCGCGGTCAATTGGTGCTAATGAGAAGTGAGTTTGACAATAAACCAAACGAAATCAACGACTCACAGCCAAGAATATGAACTTCCTAGACGGGATCCTTCCCAAAGCTGGTTGGATAATCTTCTCTTTCACAACTTCGTCGTCGAAGTTCGCAAACCAAAGAGAGGAGAATTTGATAGGAGCTTCGTCGTCGAACGCTTCGGACATGGATAGACACTGTGAGTACAAGACCAGGGCTTGCTTAAGGAACTCATCTCGTGCACCCCTAAGGCTTTTGTGGAGTGCCGTGTCATCGTCCAAGACCTTCTGCGCGAGCTTCTGCGCCCTCTGAACTTCCTCCAAGCGGTTCTGGTTTTGACCCTGGCTGAGCTGGGACAATTGCTTCGAACGCTCCTGGATTTCTTGTTCCTTGCGCCGGATGTAGACTGTCCTTCGAATCATGTCGGGGGACCTGTTCATGGCGTTATACTGCTTATCTGCGAATGCCGCGCACTGGTGGAACACCCCGGCCACTTTGGAGGCATCTTCAGGGTCAATACCAGTTAGGTATTTCCGAGCAGGCGCGAAGTACGTGTTCCAGATTTCGGTTGGCTTTTGGAGACAGGCTTCCGACGTCCACGTACCCTATGGGAGAGGTGAGTGACAAACTACCAGGGTGCAGTACTCTTGTTGGCATACCAAACGCGCCAGCAGAGTCGGTTTGAGAAGCTTCGAATCCGTCGGTGTAACCCTATTCACCATGTCCGCAAGATGGTCCACTGCAAGCTTAGGCTCATTCAATGACCAGAGCACCTTTGCGTACTCTTGTGACACTTCGGACGAGACTCCGAGCCGTTGAGCTTTCACGATGGAGTTCAGAGCGATTTGAGTCTGATTCGTATTTCTCGCGGCTCGGGACATAGATAGAAGGCATTGTTGCTCCAGCTTCACGCAAGCTTCAATGGAAGGTGAAACGATGTCGCCAATCTGGCGCCTTTGAGCCTCCTTTTGACGAACGGACCTTACGAGCGCAATTCTCGTCGACATGATGTTTTCGAGATCTGAAAATCTAACGCGATAGATGAGCACGGTTGTCAAGCGGTGAGTAAGTAAACTTGACGCACTCGAACTCGGGGCTGATCTTCTCAAAGTCCGGCCACTGGGGGAGCCCTACTCCATTCCCATCCTGGTCAGCAGTGGGTGCATTTCTCCAGCGAAGGATTTGGTCCAAGCACATCATGGACTGGAGAACGGCCTTGATTTCCGCGACACTCTCGATTCCCAGCCTCCGGAGTTGATCGACTTCTCTGTAAAACGAGCGCCGGAGCTGAGCGTCGATCGTCTTGGGGTCACGTTCACGGTACATGGCCCGTAAAGCGTTGTACAAAGGAGCGCCTGAGCAGTAGGTATCCCGATCAGGCAGGTCCCAGGTTTCTGATCGCCACCCCAGCTTGTAACTCATCGCGGTGCCAGTCTTGTCGTTGGATACTGAACGCGAGTCTGTTTGTCGTAGAGTCTGCATCGCAAGCGTGTTGAAACCAAAGGCGTTGAATGATTCCAGAAGCCCAGAGGTATCGCTGCTGGTAGGGTTGGTTGGTTGCGCTTCAAGCATGGCGCCGTGGAAACGAAACGCTTTATCCCATTGCTTTTCGTGGTGGAGGCGTTGGACAAGAAACTGGGTGGGATTGGTCGTCTTGATACCATAGAATCCATCCGGTTCGTCAATGTGTGCGTAGATCTCGTACTGAATCTGTTCAGTCGTGCTCGAGTCTAGGAGGGAGTAATCGTCTTGGTCTCCCGCGAGGTCCAGAAAGAGAACAGCAGTCGTATACGCTCCACAGCGGACAGCGCTTTTGGCCAGAGTAATGAAGTCGATGTCGAGCCATTGATTGCATGTAAGGCGAGCGGCTCCTTCCCCCGCCTTTATTTGGAAGTAGCGTAGATGGATGACCGTTTCCACGATGCACCTAACCACCGGGAGGCACGAACCAGGAAAGAGTAAGACGTTGGTGAAGAATTCTGAGAGGGTCTCTTTCCATTGAGTTTCGGGAGGTTTCTTCTGTTGCTCGTGTGTGAGCAAGCAAAGTATTAGCACGGGGAGTGCTTGCTCTGAGGTGGCAACGTCGATGGATAGAATGGGGTAAAGCTGGCCAAAGGAGGCATAGCCCTCTTCTGAAGCCATGATGTCTGCGATGAGCTTGGCGAGGTGAGTAACCCAGGTAGCGAACTTGGCGGATCCCTCTACGTATTGTGCGGACTTGAGGACCGACAAATCGCGCGCAGGGCGGTTGAGGAGGGGAGACGGATTCGACTGAAGAAGGCGAAGCTCGTCACGATTCACAGGCTGCCAGGCTTTCGACTTGACAGGGTCAATCGGCAAGGCAGCAAGCATCAGGCGAAGGGTCTTGTACGCCGTATGAACCAGGGTTGGGGATTCGTCTTCCAATAGCACCAACAAGCCATAGATGATGGAGTCCCGGGCGTCAGTGATTAGCCCTGCTTCATGAGAGCCTGACCCTTTCGTCTGACGACGATGCCGCATTCGAATAGTTTGCATCTCGCGGTCTGGTTGCTCGGCAGAAAGACTGTCAATGCGACCGTAATTGTCGAGCAACAGATCGGTGAAAGCGATTGCGTCTTCCTCGTGAAGCCTTTCAGCGGTGGGAATTGATTCTTTCAGGCGCCAGAAAATCTCGCTTTGGAAAACCGACGTTTCGTTGGACACGTAATCCTTGAGCCTTCGCACAACCCTGAATTTGTTTGGCCCACCGTGTCCCTCCTTGAAGATCTTCTCGATGTTGCTCCAGCCGATATCGGCGGATAATTCTGCCAGCCCGCCTGTTGGATTCCTAGCCCACGCCGGGAGAGCGTTCATAACGCGTTCGGCAATAACTTTGACCTGGCATAGTGCGAATGCCTGCTCGTCGATCCAAGTGGATAGGTCAGCTCCCAAGCGCGCCAACGGTCCTTGTGTCGATTTCGAGTAGTCGTGGGCGATACCGCAAATGCGGACCAAGACGGAGGACATTCTCGCGTCGGACAGTTTGCTATTGTGGTACACGCGGAATGACCATTCCAATATGGACTGAGCTGAACGGGCGAGGACGTGCTGGCTAAGGAGAGATGTGGCGCCATGTACGAGAGTGTGAAGGAGGTTAGGATGGTCGGCGATGACTTTATATGTCATGGAGATCCACATGCAAAGAGCGTTGAGCAGGCGGTACTTCTCGTTGACAAGGGGGGTTTGCTCGATGCAGGCAAAGAGCGTGTGGAAGACGTGGTAGATGGTTGCGTTGTCGAACGTCTCGGGCACCTTAGTGGCCAGCCATCCCAGAGCCTGGACGACGCTCTTGGAGTTGCACTTGGGTAGATTCGGTTCGTGTGTGTCGAACGAGTAGAGTTTTCGATATCGAACGAGGTACGAGAATACCTGGCTGGATTCGCCGCTCGGGTCATGGCGATTGAGAGCGTGGACGACTGGCCCTTCTGCCGATGTGTCCTGGTCACCTAGTGTTCGAAGAATAGCCGCAGCGATCCCGTCGACGTTGTCAGGGATGTCTGTGTGCAGCGTGGTGGCGTCGAAAAGCGTTTGCGCGAGTGTTTCCTCAATATTCTGACCATGCCGGCCTTGGTCGTTGTCATACCACGTACTAGCAGAGAATCCCACAGCATCGCCGAAACATTCCCGTTGGGCGTCACGGGGATCCTTGCTCAGGTTTTTGCAATGGACCTCGAGCGTGGGGAATTGTCCGCACAATATATAGGCCGGCACGTATGCGGGAAACGCTGTTTCGAGGCACGAGGACCTGTCCTTGAAGCCCAAAAGGCTGGGAGGAAATTCCCATAGGGCGATATCGTTCCGGGACATCGAAATAGATAGCTGAAAGGCGTAGGCTTCGAAGAGAGATACTAGCGTTGGCATCCCCAACCTGCCCACCACTGCTTCCAGGGCGTGCTGGATGTGTGTGGCGTAGGTGGCATCCTTCTGGCAGATTTCGAGCAGGTTCCAATATGCACCCCTGCGCACCGCCGAGCTGACCACCATGACATTGGCAACGGTCAGGAGGCGGGTGATCATCTCCTCGTAGCTGGGGGCAGCTTTAGTGTGTGGGTAAGTCTGAGGAACTGAAGGACGCTCACATGTCGGGGTTCGCTGGAAGGGCGTTGGTAATTTGGGTGGTATAAACTCCAACAAGGTTGCCGCTATGCACCTGGGAAGTGACCAATACCCGAGGGACCGTTACTGCCGCTCGAAACCGAACTCGAACATCTGGATCTGCTGTGAGAGTAGCCATGAGTTCCATTGGCTTCATAATCTTGATTTTCTCTCCTTCCAACCCCTGCCATACCGACTCCAATGGGTCCGACTCGACGTACTTCTCGAGGAAGCGAACGAACTTGTCTCGAGATTCCCATGCCCGCAAAAGACCCTTTTGGCAGTTGGCACTAAACCACCCAACGAGTGTCTGTGCGCGGCTCGTTATGTCGGCGTCGGAGATAGATCCAGTTGCTGACCAGAGGCTGAGGGTCGATTGCGCAAGTTGGATCGTCAGGTCGGCCGCAGAGGGGTTGAGGCTGTATGGGTATAGTTGAAGGACAGACCCCAGACTCTCGAATAATTCTGCCCCCTGGTTGAAGTTGCACTCTAGCGCTCCAGATTCGATCTCTCGTAGAACAAGAGGAGCAACCATGACAAACCAGTCAGGGTTCGACTCTGCTGCTTCTATCAGGCGTTCGATTAGTTGACGGTCCCTTGTTGGCTGGCCTGAAGATGACTGCAATAGAGGACCTCGGGTGAGTATAGGGATGTAGATCTCGTAGAGTTGCCGAAGCAGTTCGGTTGCTTGGGCAGTGTCGGCTGTTGCAGCACTGGTCGCTGAGGTTCGGATGGGGCCAAAGCCGTCATCCATTTCAAATGACTGAGAATTGGCCACGGGGGTGCTACTTGCAGCATCAACCACTGAGCGTACAGTGTCGGTGAGGAGTTTGAGCGAGCTTTGTAGCTGGAGATTACAGTGAACAATCGCTGCAACAAGAGGAGTTCGATTACTTACATCGTTCGATTGCCATATTGCTCGTAGCAAGGCGTTACGCCTTCTACGTGACAGATCTGAAGGGGTTTCGGAGTTGTACACACGTTCTTTTCGGGCCATCCCGTCGTTGTCGTAGTCGGAGGGCGTGATTGCTTCCCATGGTCCTTCAGCCGCAACCCCCGAGGCAGAAACGATGGTTTCAAGGCCCAGCAGAATCGACATCTTCTCTGGGAGAGTCCAACGCGACTCCTTTGTATAAACCACGATGCCAGAGAGAAGCTCCCCAGCCGTTTTGAGGACCCGGCTATTTGGTAATGTCGAGTTGACGGTCAAGGCGCATTCGAAGGCTATCGCAGCTATAGCAAAATCGAGCGCCTGGCGGGCAACTTCGATAGGAATGTGACTGGTACTGGATACGCGGGACTTCCATTCTACGAGAAGAGTGTCCAGCGTCCTGGCGAAGTATGCCGATACCTTGCGTTCGCGAGGGCGAGCTTCGAGGCGGATGTCATTCGACGAAGGCGTCATGTGCACAGTATCCGGATCCACGGCTTGGTCGATGGAAGTAGGTGATGTAGCCGAAGACTGGGGCTGCTCATCCTGTGCGCAGGAAGGCAAGGATGCCGATAGAAGGTAGTCTCGGATGATCCTCAACCTTTTCTCCATTCGCATACTCTCCACAATGGGTGATAGAGGAAGAACAAAGCGGAAGTGAAGGTCCGTCTGTTTGCTCAACCCTGCGACAGTTTCTAGTAGGACCAGGATGTCGCTGACCGTGTTGAGGATAGCTGTGTCCCTGGTAGCGCCCGTGACAGTCCATGAGTCGGAAAGCCATTTGGAAACCTTGTCCTCGAGCTGTGTCTTGTACAATCTTACGTCCTGGGACGCAATGCGTAGGCATTTGGTTAGAAACATGCAGACCGAATCGTAGGGGTATGATGGGCCTTGAAAGTCAAGATCTTTCCCAATGGTTTCGATGTCCTGAATGACTTGTTGGGATGTGAGGAAGATGTGACCGGAAGGGGGAGTGAACCTGAAAAGGGACACCAGGAGGGCGTGAGCCACATGGCAGGCAGCACGGCACAAACCAGGAGTGTTGGAACGCCGAACCGCGTGCGTCCAAACTGCGTCCCATGTTTGGGGGCCGAGCACTTCAATCTGTTGAGATGGCTTCAGGAGATCCGGGTTGCTTTCTAAACACCTCCTTTCGGCGAAAGCTACAGCAGCGAGGTTCAGGAAGATCCAAGGCTGGACGTCAGGATCGTCCACATTGACGAATTGGAGGAGGGTTGTTGCGATATCGTGCTTCATGTCGTCCGGGAGAACTATCCAATGCCGGTCGATGAAGAAGAGTAAAACCTGGAGATGGTAGCGTCGGCTTTGAGTCGTGGGTTGCGAATAGATGGTATTTAGCAAAGAGGCGACTGGATTCTGAATCCTTGCCTTGCGTTTGCCCGCCGCTCGAGGGGTTCCTAGTTCGGATAGGGTGTACAACTGATCATTGCGTCAATTTAGAACGCTCGTCAGTCTCATGACCACATACCTGGCGCGCGCAATCTGCCTGCAGTTCTATGGTAGCCCAGGAAAGGGCCTGCCCGGAATCGAAATTCCATGCTGCGCGGAAGGTAGAGGCAACGAAGGGATTGCCCGCATCGCTGGGCCCAGCATCATCGATGAGTTCGAGCCGAAGAAAGTCGAGATTTAAGCCGCCCACCCCCCATTTATTCTCGCATTCCTTGTCGAGTTTATCCCAAAGGTCTCCCAACGCATCGTGGGTACGGAATGTATGGGCTGACTGACGAGATCCCGGAACGGCTATCTCCGTGGGAGACGGGATGAAGGGGAAGAGGTGTCGAATAACGATGAGAAGCCGCTCCTTGATGCGCTTATCCTTCACATCTAATAGTTGAATGAAGCTGTTCCAGGTTCGGTGTGCGAACGTCCGAACTTCCTTAATCGCGTTGAATGCGACGCGGTCGAGAGTCAAAGACACAGCTTCGAGATAGTCGTAAAGAATGGAGGACTCGCCAGGGTAAATTGCGAGGATTCGATACAGGCGGTCAAGGATTGCAGGCGTGAGGTGGCTGTAATCGGATTCACGAGCGGAAGAACAAGGGTTGGCGAGAGGGGAGTTTGAAGTCTGCAGAAGTATGGAAAGCATCGATGCACATTCCACCTGTTCAGCAGTAACCGATATCTGCTGGCGACGGCGTTTTGTAGGCGCTGCTCGACCATGATCCTGTGTCGCCGCTGTCCTCTTTCTCGAGTGTTGCGTCGATGGAAGCTCATCATCGTCTTCATGCTCGCCTTCACTATCGACATCCATGGCATTCTGGTGACCACCATCAATATCCGAGAGTTCAGTGGACAACGCGTCGCCGAGGATAACATTGAAGCAAATCTCGACGCTTTCCACCCAATGATCCTCCCGGAAATGATCCAAATGCGGCCTGTAGCTTGCAAGATGCTTGAGCGTCTTCAGATAATCGAGGCCGACATGAGGGAAGAGATCGCGGTGAAATTCTGCCAAACGAAGGAGGCGATTCATCGTAGGCACAGTCTCCTTTCGACTCATTTGAGCCATTGTCTTCTCCACCACCAACCGCACTGCCTTTCCTGCTTCCCCTAACCGTTTGGCTACCGTCGCTTCAGATGACCCTCCCTTTGTCGACTTCGACCTTGCCTTCCCCAGGAGTAACCGCTCCGTCTCCACTGAACCGAAGATTCCGTCCAAGAGCGACTTGAAGACCTTGGCATCGATGCGCTTCGAAGAGTTCCAGTCGGTGGAAAAGTGGGATCGAAGTGCCTGGACACATTCCGTCCTTTCTTTGATTTTATCGCTCGTAAGTCCGCTGATAGTCTCTCCTATGGTCCTTGCCGCCATGAGGGCTCCGGAGGCGTTGCCTCTTCAGAACGCCACTTCGTTGAGGGGAACGTGAGATGACGGAGAAAGCGCCAGAACGGAGCTCGTCTATACGCTGGAATCGCTGGGGTCGTTATGAGGAGTAGGAGGTGTGGTGGTGGTGGCAGGAGGCAGAGAGTACTTGAGTCATGGCTAGCCTTGGATCGGCCCTGTATGATGCCTCTAAAGGCACCGGTGCGACGCGCCAAGATTTCGTGTCATGTTATTTGGTCCTGCTTGGCAGCACACTTGAGTATTTTAGGCGGCGAATTTTTGAATCGCCTCTTTTGCTCCTTGTCCACGATCTCCTCAATACAATCCCTCATTTTCTACAATCTGACGCCTCCTCGACAACGCCGACTGGCAACCTTTGGCTGTCTTCTGCCCGAGCAGCTAACCCTGTGCTGTTATCGGTTCTGGTACGAGCCTAAAACGATGGACGACGCTGGATTAATCACCCAGTCGATGGCCGCGAGATATTGGGAAGAGTTTTACCTTGTTAAGCCCTTCCTTCTTCAAAGAACTGCCCATATCCCGCTTCTTCGTTTCCCCCCTTTTGTATGTCGTGTACGACGGTACCGTACGCAAATGAATCTATGCTTCTCTTTATCGGCGTCATATAGTCTGCTGCCTAGGAAATGTCTGCACGAAAGTAAAAAATAAAAGTTGGTGCCCTATGCCGTCTAGTGAGCTTGGCCGCGTTCCTACTGATGACATGAAAATTTCGCCGCCAATCACGAAGTTTCACCCGCCCGACTCGAATGAGGTTACAAAACACTTCAATGCGGTGAAGACATGCGTGAAATGGAGGACGGCAGAACTGATGAATATAGCCAGATATATACGAGAACAGATACAGTATACAGATAGTCTAAGAATACGTGTCCGTGAAACGATCCCCGAGTACTCTAGTGCGATATCGAAGGGTTGGCACTGACGACAATTTCGGACAGCGTCGTTTCGGGAGCGGGTGAATCAGATTCAAGCTTGAGAGAGACGCCGCCAGTGAAGGTGTCCTTGGTGCTAAGGATGCTGGCAATGGTGCCGGCAAGGGGAGAAGGAGGTGCCTCCAATGCGATTTCCAAGAACCAAGACTTGCTCATGTAGTTCCGGATGCTAAAGGACTGGTCAGATACGATGGCACCTGTAATGACAGAGAGACGTACCCGTCAGCTAGAAGGACGACCACGTTAGCTCCCTCGGTATTGGCAATCTGCCTTCCGGCATCGCTCTCCAACCAACGGAGGGCACCGCTAAGAGCACTTCCGCTGCTTCCACCAACAAGCAACCCTTCTTTGCGCATGATCTGCTGCACGGCAGCGAACGACTCGGGGTCCCCAGTCTTCATCCACTGATCGATGTCCTCGAAGTTCAAGACCTCGGGGACGAAGTCGTAGCCGATACCCTCGACCGTGTAGGTAATAATGGCGGCGTCATGATGAGGGTGGCTGCACTCCGGTCCGTCAGCAAGAATGCTCCCTTTCTAAATGAAGGTCAGGTTTAATTATCGGGACCAGAGTGAGACGGGTAACGTACCGGGTCAACACCAACGACGATGCAGTCCTTGTTGTGCGTCCTTTTGATAGCTCTAGCGATACCAGTGATGGTGCCGCCAGTACCAGCGCCGGCGACGAGAACGTCGACCTTGCCAGAGGAGGGGTGCTCGGAGGTTGAGGGGGTAGAGACAACGGCTTCGATGATTTCGGGTCCAGTTGTCAACTCATGAGCAAGTGGGTTATTGGGCTAAGACGTGTGCGACGTCAGCGACGAGAGGACAGAACCACGGAACTCAAAGATAACGACTTACGTTGCTGTACTGGTCGAGGATGATGCCATAAGGGATTTCACGTTGCAAACGCTGGGCCACTCCTGCGATCGTTAAGGAATTCAGCCACGAGAGTGCCATGGAATGCAGTGAGGGCTCTACCTATATGGCTCTCTGCGGAGTCCCAAGCGGCTTCGGTGGGGGTACGGATGACTTCAGCTCCAAGAGCACGGAGTAGGGCCTCCTTCTCGAGGGACATTTTGTTAGGCAGGGTTATAATGGTGGCATACCCCTTATCTGTCGTATTCAGTACCCGCTCAAAATGGAGGGCGTAGGGACAGCTACCTTGATAGCGCAGGCCATGGCGAGACCAATACCGGTGTTGCCAGAGGTTGGTTCGATCACGACGCTCTTGCCGGGGATGAGCTTGCCGTCGCGCTCAGCAGCCTCAACCATGGCTTTGGCAATGCGGTCCTTGACGGAACCTCCAGCAGAGAAGAATTCGACCTTTCCGACTAAAGTCCGGGTCAGGCAACCTCGCCCAACACAGCAAGAAGCTAAGGACACATACGCAAGTTGCACTTGAGGTCATGAGCCCTTGCAATCTTGTCAAGGCGGATGAGAGGGGTGTGCCCAACGGCACTCAGGGCAGTGTCGAGAATCTGAGAAGGCATTTTTGAGAACGAAAAAACTGGATATCGATGGCAGTGGGGGGGATGGAGAAGAGGAAATTTCTTTGGGCGACCTTATGGTGTCTCATCGCTTATTATACCATATACAAGCGGTGTGATCCCGGCGTCACTCGGACGGATCAAGCATATGGACGCCGCCTCGTCATGCGCCGTGACTTTTGCATCGCACCATCTCCCCTCGCGATGGTGCAAGGCGCCTCTCCCTGCCTTTCTGAGCGTTTGGCTCCGGGTCTATTACATTTCTGGGTGTTTCAAGCTCAAATATGGGTCCTCGACATCTCCAGGAACGCCTCGAAAATCGCCGGCCCAGGCCGGGGCCAGCCAAAACCCGACGAACCTGATATTCGGTTGGCCGTTGTCTGAGAGCTACACATCTGTGGGTTAGGTATACCTTGCACTCTAGCCACATTCTGCGTGGTGTATGTGCCCCAATCGACGCCCTTGTCTACTTGGTATTTTGGAAAGCTTGAACTATCCCAAAACTGTCTAGATCGGCGACGATAGCTGGGTGCCGGTCTTCGAGGTCACGCACAGCGGTGAGTAAGAAACGAGCCCTGCAAATCTTCAAAAGGCTTACGAACGGAATAGACTACTTCCTTCTTGGCCGCTGGCTGGTATCACGGGGAGTGCTTCCTCAGCGCCTGACCAAGTGGCGCTCGAGGAAGTGCTGTGGAAGCCTGCATTTCGGTGGGGTAAAGTCCACTATCCTGGTGGTCACTGGGTTGATGTTGGACGTGCGGAGCGTGTACTCCCTATCTCCAACCGTTTTTCGCTAGTCCACGAGGTACGCCGTCCAACTTGTGCGTTCTGATAGGTAGGTTTTTCAATAGAATTTGGATCAGTACCACCATCCCTCTAAACTCTTTCTAGCTGCAAATATAGTCGACCAACGGGAAGACATCTATCAGCATTTAAAACGCTACCATATCCATCGATACCTCTCGCCTGCAGCTGCCCTGTGGAACGTCGAAAGAGGCCGACCTGAAATCTGGGGTGCTTGGGAAGTTCTCAATTGCCGCTCGCGACGGTCCCTGCATGAGCCCCTGTACCCCTTACCGCCATGCTGAGTGGCGTAATGTTCAGAGGCCAGGGCTTTCCCATCCAAGTCGCGAGTTCCGTGTGGTCTTTTAAGGCATCATTCGTGTTTGGGTGGATGAGAACCCTGAAAGAACGCCCGTTAGCTTGCGATAATCACATTGGCTCTATAATGGAAACAAACGGCCCAATTGAAGCCAGAGCTACTCACGAAAGTGGTCCGCGGTTTATCGCTAGCCAGGAGAAGAATGCCCCTGTTTGGTGGGGGGTGAACACGTTTACTTCGAACATTGGCGTGGGGTGTGGGCCAACAGGTTTGTCCCAAAACCTGTAGACGCGAAGCTAGGAAGGGTCAGCCAACCCCTTCCAGAAGAGTCCCCAAAAGTCACCTTACCTCCGGGAACTCGCGGCGGATCCTCTCATGCAGCTCCTCGGCAAATTTGGCCTCGCCAGGGCTATTAGGCATGTAGTAAACTGATACAGGCAGCGTCAGCACATAATCCAAGCAGGTGAGAAAGAGAACAGAAGGCGGCCGAGGAAATTTGTGCGAGTGCTAAGGGACAAATTCCAGTCCCATCCCGTGGAGACGGATCGATGGCTGTGACCATGGGCGCTTATTTTCGATGAATACGCGATACGACCAGGAATCTCCTTGGAAGCGCCCGCACCCCTCCTACGCAGGCTGCCATTTCCGCCTATCGACGATCTATGTAGCCCAAACTGGACGATTGAACTCACTGTGAAAGTCAAACCCGTTGTTCGTCTTCACAAACGGCTCTGGGAATGCCTCATACGACTCCGAGAGCTTCCCCGTTGGAGGATTAACGAGCGACTTCCCATCGGCGTTCCTCGCTTCCGAGTCGAGAGGATTCCGCCGCAGGTATTCTGGGTCGTAAACCTTCAGAGGGGAGGGGTAAGGGAAGTTGGGGTTGTATGCGGTGGTGGACATGGTGTATGGGTTCAAAGTGTGGGGGGCGCCAGAGACGCCCGCGTGACACTATAAATGTAGATTACCTGTAGGGCTGTAACGTCCGGTAGGGAAGATTAGATACCGCGTTTTGTCAGTCTGACGAAGGAAGACTAGCCTGGACCATTTCAGGCGAACTTGATGCCTAATCAGCCTGCGGATGACTGGGCGATTTGACAAAGGCGCATCGTCAAGGCCACACAGACGGTGGTGAGGGCGAGGCTGGACGAGGCAAAGCAAGCGCGAAGAGCAACGTCAGTGTAAGCGCGGTGCACAATTATGTGGCGCTTGCTGTGATCCGGGTTTGCGCAGACTGACAGTGCGAAAGGGTGGGAGGTTAGGCCTCATTGCGGGCAGGTCTCGTCTCGACGCGATCCTTGTGGACTCGAGGCCCAAGTCGGGAAATAGCGCCCCCCCTCGATTGTCACTCAAGAGGCTAGGATATATAAAGTAGATTCAGACAATTTGGAACTATAGTACATGCGTGGCGTGAAAGCAGCAGAAGAAGGACGAGCAGAGACGGAGACTATTAATGACGTGCGGGCCTGGGGAAGGGGGATGGAAGCTGAAACAGGCGCTGGGGGCACTGCGCAGCTCGATAAATTAAAGGCAGTAGAGTAAAATTAACAAAGAGGGGCCAGGGATACCTTAACGAATGAAGCTTGAAGCTTTGAAGCACCAAAGTAATAAGACCTGGAAACGCGCAATGCAGTCTAATAGGGAACCGAAGGCAAGGAGGAGAAAGAAGATCGGTGTTAGATACATGCTAGGAGAGTAAATCAAGGGAATGGAAAATATCGAGCAATATACAGATCCAGGCTCAGCGCTCAGATATCAGAGATGCGACGCATATACCACAAATAACGAAGACAGACGGAACATACTAGGCCAGATGAATAAAAACGCTTGTTGAACACATACCATGCGTGAACTCAGACCTTTAAATGAAGCTTCAATCATCTGATCCATCGGAATCCGACGCTACCAGGCGCAGCTCCTCTTCTGATATCTCCCTCACCCACTTAAATCGTCGAGTCTTCCGATCGAAACGCATATAGTGGTCCGGATGGTGGGCGACTACAAGCCGAAAGGCTGGGTTCTGAGTCCTCAGTGGGACTAACTCTCCAGGAACATGTGACGATCTCCCAAATGATGAGGACGGCGGTTGCTTGGCATCGTCAAAGGTGACGTAGCAGATCGCGTCTGGAAAATCTCTTTTCATGACAAGCCTGTAGCTTGCTTGCCGCGGGAGGTCGGAAGCGAAGGGAGGATGGTGTCCTGGCGTTGGCTTGAGCGTGAGACTCCGCAATTCGGGAAGGTTGGCTGTTATTCGCGACAATAGAGCGTGCTAAAAAGCTAGGTGGGTGTGATGCAGTGAAAGGGAGGGGGGGATCACTTACGAGGCTAATAAAGGGGACGTCGACGATCGTTCCACCAGCCATTCGCGAAGGATCGACGACCGATGAGAGCATGGAAGGATATCGGAAGAGCAGGTGAAGGGTTTTCAGAAAGGGGCACAGGAGGATCCTCTCCAGGTATTCCTCGGTGATTGACCAGACTTCGAAAGGAAGGTATGGTCCGAAGGATAGGTGTTGGAGGGTGGCCTGGTGACAAGGGAGAATGTTGAAGAAGAGTTCGTGAGCAAGGTCCCCAATGATACCGCTGGAGAATTTCGCGTGAGTGAGGCTGAGCTTGGTCAATCCCGAGTAGGAGGTGAGGTATGTCACTACCGGTGGGGATAACGGGTAGACTTCTAGAGACCCAAGGCGGATGCCCTCAGTTTGGAGTGTTCGCCAGAAGGATGGATGAACATTTTGGGTGTTCCGAATGTGAAGGTGGGAGAGGGCACCTAAGAATTGGACAGAGGATGAGGATAAGACAAACGAGTCCCTGGTCGACGTTAAGTGTGTTATATTGGACCGGTAGGTCGACGGAAATAACGCAGCAAGTTCCATTCCTGGCGTTGGCACTGGTGGGGAGTTTAAAGGCCTGCTCCGTTTCCATGTCGTGATCCCAAACCTCTTCAAGTCAGGGCAGCGCTGGATCATCGCGGAGAGTTCCCCGGTAATCTCTGCTGAGAGTACCACCGAATGAAGCTCGATTTCTGTGAGGTGCGAGAATTCTTCGAGAGGGAGGGTATTAGAGATGTGAGAGATGAAAACCAAGGAAAGTCCACGAAGTTTTGGGAGATTGGCCAGAGCGCTCAGAATGAGTGTATATGACTCCCAGGACTTGACGTAGTAGCTGGAGTATGAAGTCAATCCTGCTCCCAATGGTGCAAAGTCACCTCCACAGACATAGGGCTCACCGAACGGTTTCGACCTTTCTCATACGCTGAATGAGGCGACATGCGATGATGTCCTGGGGTCGACGAGTCGAATAGCTCAACTCAACAGGCGAGAGCGCGTTGATGGTGAGCTCCTTCGCCCAACGGTTTGCTGGGCTGTCTTGAGCGAATAATCTTGATTGTAGATCAACTTCAGTACAACCCTGGAGCCTGGATATGTGGATGGTAGCGATCCTAAAAGCCGCAGGCTCCGCCAACGAGTTCATCGTCTTCGAGACCAGCCGTAGCAAACGGAGGGTGGGGATGTCCGCATGCTCGAGTACGACGCCCACAACATCGGTGCTGAGGGAATGGAAGGCACTCGACATGGTGAAGATGATGAGATTTGAAGGCTCTCCATGGGCTGGCGGACATTTATATTGGGAAGGCCTAGAATAACCTATTCCTGATTCTGATGGGGGTCTAGGCCTAAGTGACCATCGCGATAGCTGCACACTCTCCGAGGTCGCTGGCCCATGGTCCTGCTCCTCTCTCCCAGCTGAAAAGTACTAAAGCGCATTCTAGGTCAGCAAAGCAGCCCAAGGCTATTCTTTTGGCAAGAGAGGCACGTACTCGCTGTAGCGGCGTTGGCGGGGTGATGGAGTGCGAAGTGCTCCACAGAGATTCCACTGTCGCGGGGATGTCAGACGAGAGCTCGGGACTGCGAAGAAAGGGGGATAGCCTCTTCGAGTTCATGGCTGCTTGGTTGGGTGGTATTTTGCGCTAAATGCTTTCCGCTAGCACGCTCAGAAGATTAAACTGCAGTGGATCGAGGTGTGGGTTGACCTTGTCGGAGGATGCATGCCAGGTGCGTAGTGGGCGGACTGTTGAGAACGGGTTTCAAGAGGGCGGGACGCGCCAAGTTGTGAGAGTTGGTGGAATACAAGGGGGAATGTTCCAGACACTCTTGACGAATCCTAGGCGGAGATTGAACGAGGTGTCCGTGAGCATTGGCCAGAGGAGGAAGGATCCCGAGCCTCCAAATATCCGAAGAGGGCAGCCGCCAGCGAGGAAACTTGACTTGGAGGCACACCCTCGGGAGGGTATATAGGCAGGTGTCCTTCCCCCAAGAAACCGAAGAAATAGTGTGCTCAGGCCGTGAGTCTGATATCCCAGATGATTTACTCCTTGCCAGGAATCCCCAGCAGAAGTACCATTCCCGAGAAAATGCTCTCAGCACTCCAACAGGCGTTCACGCAGACACAGCCTCGCGGATATGAGACCAGGAAAACATGACCCGCAGTATGCCACATTTACGTGTGTTGGCACCACATTCCAGTGCGCCGACCCTGTCATAAGCATTTCTTCAACCTTTCCGACACCTGAATCGGTTTAGAGAGGCGATTCAATTTAAACTCTGTACCCACCAGGCCCTCAAAGGGACGTTAATTGATGCAAGAAGGGGTCGATTATAACGTCGAGTCTGAAGCGCGCTACGCGGTTAAATGAGGGGCAACGGATAGTGGGACAAGACGAAAGAGAAGAATATGAACGCTCTGAGTCTATCGGACTCTGTTTATTGGCGACAACATCAGCCACCCTGCCGGGCCATCACACGAGGGTCAATCGGCATCAGCCCGTGCCACGCGATGGTCCCCACGCGCTTGAGCAACTATGCTCCACAGCGGGCGCTTAATTGAAGGCTCTGCATTTTACGGTAAAGGAATGATTGGCCACGCCCACCGTGCTGGGTGGATGTGGCCCTTGATATTACCTTTGTACCACGAGTCGTTTCTCGGAAGCGTCACATTCAATGTAACCAAACTGGCTGATATTTTTAAAGTGCACCTGGGGCTGGGATTCAAAATACAAAAGAAAGCTGCGTACTACTACTTACCCTACGAGGCAGAGTACCTTCAAGGCGTCGACTTGAAGTTACTGGGGTACGATGGCATTGACTGGGGACTGTCGGGCATCCACATAATGCCTTCGGCCGCGTCCTGCATTTTTGGTTCCTGGTCAAATTTCCGCCGATCGGCATTCACCTCGGAGCAGACCCGCTCAGGGGGCGCCTTAACCGCCGCTCCTCGACTTTACAGGTGTACCGGCCGGAGCGTCGATCTCATGATGACACCGGTTCTGCGCTTGTGATGGTGTTCTGCTCTGGGGTTTAATTCAAAATAGTACCAAGACGCCGTTCACCTCCTTCGCTTCAAAGCGGTCAGTAAAAGGTACTTGGCCAAAACCTTAGACTAGAAGCTCAGGAGAGTACGCTCAGAATGACCGCAGTTCCTCGTAGTTCCTGTGGAGGTGGAGGGGGCCAAGGAGGCGGAACCTATCTCGGTGCATTTTGTGTGGCTTGGTGGCGCTTGGCCTTGGCCTGTTCGTACTCGCGGAGGCTCACAGCTTGGTCGTCGTAGCGTTTCCGCGCTTTGAGGGGCCATAAGATGTGCTTCCATGCTAAAAGGCCCTAAGCCCTGTGGGATGATGCACAGAATCCCAGTCGGTCCCTGGGGTGGCATGGGAGATGTCGACGCGACGCTGACAAGGTGACCGCCTCGACAAGGCCTCGAGAAGCCTCGAGACAAGTTTAAAGGCTAAAGTGTGTACCACCCGAGCCGGGGAGGCTGGCAAGCGAGGGTGCTGGGAGATAGGCAACCGCTGATGGGAAAGCGGTTGATGAGGGCGCCTTTTATCCCCCTTTGACCCACTCGAACTCAGATTGGTGCAAATGGCGGTGGATGGGCGAAATTCAAAAGATGTTGATGGTAGCTGGTTGGACGTGCAGCTCGGGCTCTCATAGGCGATGCAGTCCATTCCTGGAGGGGGATCGCAGCGTGATAGATATCGAGTTGAGTGGTAGCCCTGTGATATCATATCAGGAAGAAGAGAGAGGTGTGGGATGCTGATCTTCGGTGGGAATCCGTGGTTGCGCACAGTGCATCTGGACGAGCTCAGAGCGAGCAGCGGGGCACTTGGTCGCGTTGGGCTCCTTGGAGGGCGAGAGGAGGGCCCGAATACGACCAATGACACGGTTAATGAGGCAACAGATGCAGCCACATACCCCTGATAGCCGCTGTGAGAGCGTGGGTGGTGGGCAGATTGAGCTTGTCAATGGGAGGGTTAATACAGCATCAGCGACGACGACGAGCAGCCCCCTAAAATATAGCGCCTTGGAGGTAGATGAGGAGGAGGATCTGGGGGTGGTATGGGTAAAGAAATGGGACAGCCCAAAAAGGAATGAATCTGTGTGAAAAGCGGGTTTTGACCTCTGCAGAAGGTTGACTCTATGATACCTGCGCTCGCCCCCGGAAAGTGGCATAGGAGTCCGTCCACGGCCTCGATACCGCTCACACCGACGACCCCGACGTACACCAAGCCTCGCTCAGCCCCAAAGCCCCCAGGCATCACCCACTCCATCCGCGCCGCCTTCCACCGCGCACCCTCAGTCCGCTCCGCCCTCTCTGCAGATACCCAGGACACCGACAGCAGCGACAACAGATCCTCCATCCACCCCTACGCCCAGTCCCGCATGGCCCCCGTCCCAGTAGTCGCCCACGGCGGCCCCGACGACGACGACGAGTGCCCCGTCTGCCTCGAACCCCTCAGCTTCTCCTTCCGCCTCCCAGGCGAGAAACCCCACATCGTCCCCGAGTGTGGGCATGCTCTGCACGAGGTGCGCCCTTCATTTGCCCTTTCCCGGGACTGACGTGTCTGACAGCGCGCAGGCGTGCTTCACCGCGGTCTACGGGCCCCCTCCGACCCAGCGAGGATCGGTTCCCCGCAAGTCCAATGTCGGCGTCTGCGGCGTGTGTAGGCGCCCGATGAAGGTTGGAGAAAGCGATGGCGGTGGAAAGTCAAACAGTGCGTCTCCTGCTCCACCTTCTCCAGAACGTTGTGCCGACCAGATGATCAGAACTGGCTGCTTTGACCGGCATGGGCGATAGTCGTGCCTCGCCCATGTTCCCGGGTAGAGATACACCCACAGCTCGCGTTCGCCCACCCCAGCAACCCTACGATCCCACCCAGGACGATCCCCTCGACAATGTCCCCAAGGCGTCCTCGGAACCACCCTCTTACATCGTTGCCCCGTCCATCGAAGTTCGCCCCGAGTTTTCATCACTCACTCGATCAAACGACGCCAGCCAACCGTTAACATGTCTGGTTGTTATTGAACTGCCGGCCAGGAGAGCACCAGCCCCCCCTCAGTCACTAGTGCCAGACCACTACAGCCAACGAGGGACCCAGAGTTTGAGGGATGCAACATCGTCACCGCATTCGGGTCACTCGAGTCCCAGCGCACAAGCCAACGCCAGGCCACTTCCACGCCAACAATTTTCTGCATACGACCAACCTCAGCACTCGCGCGGTGCCTCTCCTCAAAGCTTCCACAATAGGCCCTTGACAGTCACTTCTCAAGACGCAGATACCAATTCCAACTACGGTAACCACGTCCTTATCCACAATGAGGAGGACTCACCCTTCGCGGCGATCACTGAGGATCTCCGGAACCGTATCATCGACTGGAAAGGACATCCTCTGTCCGACCTGGGCCCGCTGCAGATGTACGACCTCCTTTCGGTTCGAAGGGACTCCGCAATACGCGAGTTCTACGTCTACCTGTTCAAGGAGGCGATCATCTGTGTCGTGGAGGAGAAAAAGCGAGGCCTAACCCGCCTCCTCGGGAATTCCGGGGATACCAGCTCAACGCCTTCGGTCACTGGTCAATCCAAAGGAGTTTTGCGCTTGAAGGGAAGAATCTACGTTCGTCACATCAAGCACGTCACTGCTTCCTCTGCAGCTGGGGAGATGAGCCTGACAATCGACATGGAGGATGAGCTGGCTTCATTCATTCTCATCTTCAAGGAACGAACGTCGATGGACGCTTGGAAGAACAACATCCAGGCCCTGGTCGCTCTGTCACAGCGCGAGAGTGGCATTGTTCCTCAGCCTGCCGCCGCGCAGCAGCGGGACCGAGCGCTCGACATTGAGGAGTTTGGCGGGAGTGCGAAAGCAATGCGAATGCTCAGTGGGAGCACCCACACATCGGTCAGCACCATGGACAGCCTTCTCAACCCATCTTCAAGATCTACCGTATCATCATCTACTTCGCACAATGGCTCTCTGATGGCACACCAGCAGGGTGGCCGACAGCTGCAACACAAACTTTCCACACTGGGTGAGGAGGAGGACGTTGGCGACGACATTGACCCCGGGCGATACGATTACAACTCCCGCGCGGCACCCTCCCCCATGCCATTCGTGGTTACCCCCCACCCTTCCAATGCCATGTCCAACTCGCTCGCGCCTCTCTCACACCCTCCACTCGATCTCATCCTCGTCGTCTCCCTCCCTCCCCCTTCCGCTGTTCCAAGTACGGCTCAGCTCAAAATCCGCGTCATCAAAGCGACACTTGATTTTATTGTCGCCTCCCTTGGCAAAAAGGACAGGCTAAGCTTGGTCACATTTGAGGTTGGGCAGGGTGGTCGCGTTCGCAAGACCCCCTTTTTGACTCCAGGGAAGGAAGCCAGTCGGCGGAGGCTCGAGAAGTTTGTGGATGAAGTCGGCGTGAGGCTTGACGAAAGCCAAGACGAGTTTTTGGTGAGGGGGAGCAAGGACGAAAAGACGGATGTGGTTACTGCGGTGAATCATGGTGCGTGCTGTCTAACCCCGACTTATCATCCCAACGATTTCCGGCCTACTGACTGACACTGGTGCTGTTCATCTGTCGCTATAGGTCTTGACGTGGTGTTGCAACGGAAGTCCCGAAATCCCATATCTGGGCTGATACTTGTCAGCGACGCGTCGGACAGCACGAGAAGGGCTCAGATGGATTTGGTGCTTGCGCGTGCAGAGGCCGCGAACGTTCCGATTCATTCGTTTGGATACGGTCGGTCTCACGACCCCGCCTCGCTTTGGCTGATGTCCAATCACACGGGCGGGACATATACCTTCGTGAAGGACTGGTACGACCTGCGAAGTTGCATCGCTGGATGTGTGGGCGGTATGATGTCCATCGGTCTCATCAACATGAAGCTGCACATGAAGATCGTCGATGGATACCGCTTCAGGATACGAAAGGTCTCGGGAGGGCCGTCTTCGATCTTGGCTAGCGATGGGCAGAATGTGGACGTTGATATAGGGGAGTTGAGGTATGGGGAGAGGAAGGAGATGCTGATCGAGTTGGAGCTGGACAACACGGAGGCGCAGAAAATGGCCGCTCTTGCTCGTCACGGTGGAGGGAGGAATGGGCGCAACATGGACGCGACCGACCGTTTTGTTCAGAGTCTTGGGCTCGACGCGTTGAACATTGACGATAGCGCGGATATGATGGATGGGATGATGGACAGAATGATCGACGAGGTGCCTGTGGTCGAGGTGGATGGGAGTTTCTTTGACCCCGCGGCCGCTAGGCACGTCTCGAGGCTGGCGCACCCCGTGCTTCTGACGATCACTCTCCTCCCCAATCCCAGCCACGGCACTGGACCGTTACCACCAAAACCGCCCTCGACTGTCAGCGATCCCGTCATTGTGAGGAGGCGTATGGAGCTGTTGGCCAGTGATATGATCACGAGGGCACTGGTGCTGGTGAGCAGGAGGAATTTCCCTCAAGCTCAGAAGATCATGGGCGAGACGAAGAGGATCTTGCACACCGTTCTTCAGACCATCTCCAGGACTCTCCCGCCTCCATCTAGCCATTCCGGCGGCGCAAGGAATAGGAAAGAGCAGCTGACGATCAAAGCTGTCCAGGCAATGCAGAGTATCTTGCAGGACCTGCAGATCTTGAGTGAGGCCTTGGAGGAAAATGTCGAACTATTCGCCCATGATCAACGGAATTTTGGCGCTCAGCAGGTACGTGGTAACCTCTATTGACGACGAATCTATGCTGAAGCTGTATGTAGGCCATGATCCTCCGGGACCAGAAGAGCTGGACCAGTCGTAGCGCCACTGAGCGCCTGTTCTGGACGACTGATAATTCTATCGAGCTGGCCTCGAGAGCAACCGACTGGGTACCTCGAGAGTAGAGTCGTGCGTTAGGCACACCTTTCCTCTTACATTCTGGCCTCTCCTACTGCACCGTTATTTCTTGGATGTTCCTTTATCTTGCCACTATGGCCGTTTTACTGTCATTTATGATGTCCAGTCGTTCATATATGTTTTTGTAGCATTCGTTTGTCTCTCATTCGTTATAATTCTGTCCTCTTGATGCCTTAGCTGTAGATCGGCGTCGATCCCTTTCCCCATGTGTTATTGCCCCCTTCCCGCTACCCTCGTCCTTTCCTGTCTCCCTTTAGTGTTACCTCTCGTTTACATCCAGCCCCTCCTTTGCCTGGCATGCACATAACAGACTACTTCGAAGTCGTATCGTCCACTCTCTCGCGTACCTTTCTCCTTGGTTCTTTGGTAGTTATTATTGTTTCGCGTTCCTATTTTATTGCACTTCCGTACTCTCTCGTGATACCACCACCCTTTCTATCTATTGTGTACATACGGCGTCGAACTCGCGAATCCAAGTGGCTCTCCGCCAATTATCCGAGATGGTGTACAAAGCGGACTGTTTGCTTAGGTAAAGCGTGCCACGAGGGCAATCGCGACCGACGCGAGGATGTTGAATATCGCACGCACCGTCATCAACATCAGGTCTCTCTACTCTACGTGTCACCGGTCATTCCATCCGCCATTTCCCTCCCTCTCTCCGACCACCACATTACTTCACGCACAAAGCAGCGCGTCCCTCTGTTGCCGCTCCCAGTGAACATGGCGAGCACGAGCAGTAGCAAAGGGAAGACAACGCCGAGGTTGAGGAAGCAGGGTCAACCAGAGGCGCCGCCTTCGAGTTACGAGTATGATCAAGTGCAGGAGGATGAGCACCATGCAGATGTGTATTCAAGTCCTGTGAGTCTGGTTTGGTCCCCATTCCTAGTCCCATTCTTGGACGTACTGACGTGACACCGCAGAGGGACCGCAGCGGGATCGAGAAGTTCTTCGAGAGCGCGCAAGGCAGCGTTATTGTTGTATCTGCGTTGACCGCACTGGCATTTGCTCTCCGTTTCTACAAGATCAGCCATCCAGACCAAGTTGTGTACGTTTCCATTCCGTGCCAGCTATCCCGGCGCTTGTTCGGTGCGCAGCAGCGTATAACTGACTGCTTCATCCGATAGGTTCGACGAAGTTCACTTCGGCAAGTTCGCAGCTTACTACATCACGCGCCAATACTACTTCGATGTGCACCCTCCTCTCGCAAAGCTGCTGTTTGGCTTGGCGGGTTGGTTTGTCGGCTTCGATGGGTCTTTCCTGTTTGAGAACATCGGCGACAGCTACACCACCAACAATGTTCCCTATATCGGCATGCGTGCTCTGCCCGCGGTTCTTGGAAGCTTGACCGTCCCGGTTGTCTATGCGATTATGAAGGAGAGCGGATACTCGACAATCATTGCTGCCTTCTCGGCTAGCTTAATCCTCTTCGGTGAGTTCCACCGTCGAATCTGTGGAGCGTGGCGACTGAATGCAGGTGAACAGATAACGCACATGTCGCACAGTCGAGGCTTATTCTCTTGGATGCCGCCCTGATTTTCTTCATGTCCCTCACCATTTACTCGTATATCCGCTTCCGCAAGTTTAGATATTTGTATGTCTTTCAAATGCTCACTTCGATCCATCGCCATGCTCACTGACACCCCTTCCCAGGGAGTTCACCTTCGACTGGTGGGTCTGGCTTCTGGCGACTGGCTTCTTCATGGCGTGCACATGGGCTTCGAAAGTCAACGGTATTCTAACGGTGTTCTGCATCGGCGCCGCCGTCTTGTTCGATCTATGGGATGTCCTTGACGTTCGCAAGGAAGGCCATACTATGGTGTGTCCGAATCACAGTCTTAGCGACTGGGGCCTAACCTTTGCTATAGGATTACTTCTACTCCCACTTCCTTGCTCGTGCGGGCGGTCTTATCCTCTGGCCCTTCATCGTCTACCTGAGTTTCTTTTGGATCCATTTCCGAGTGCTCACCCAGTCCGGACCTGGTGACTCGTTCATGAGCCCTGCATTCCAAGAGACTCTCGCCGGAAATGAATTGCTCTTGCAAAGTCATGGTTCGTCTGGTTTTAGCGCTCGCTTCAGACTACGCTGACCGGAGCCTGTTCAGATATATACTATCACGATATTATCACGATGCGTCACAAGGACACCAAGGTTTTCCTTCACTCACACCCCGACAAGTACCCTCTGCAATACGACGATAACCGTATCAGTAGCCAGGGTCAGCAGGTTACTGGGTATGGCCACAACGATACCAATAACCACTGGCGCATCGTCCCTACCAAGTCCCTTCCCGAAACTGGTCGTGGCCGCATCGTCCGCAACAATGACGTCGTCCAGCTCCTTCATATGGCAACCAACACCCTCCTTTTGACCCACGACGTCGCTTCCCCTTTGATGCCCACCAACCAGGAATTCACCACCTGGCCGAAGGACGACTATAGCAGGCACAATGACACTCTTTTCACTATTCAACTGGCCTGGGATGCTCCCGAGAATGAGCCCTTCAAGAGCAAGTCTGGCTACTTCAAGCTCATTCACGTTCCTACCAAAGTCGCGTTGTGGACTCATCCCAAGACTCTGCCGGACTGGGCCTACAAGCAGCAAGAAATCAACGGGAACAAGAACCCATCGGAGCGCTCTGCTATCTGGTATATTGAAGACATCATTGCCGATCAATGTAAATGATTGTTCTCCTGTCCATCGCCCCATACTGACATGTCTTTAGATGGTGAAGAGCCTATCGGTCGCGATGAGGACAACAGGCCGATCAAGACTCCCAAACGTATGAGCTTCTTCAAGAAGTTCGCTGAATTACAGCTTCTCATGTTCCAACACAACGCTGGCCTCACTGCCTCTCACCCTTACGCAAGCGGACCTCTCAACTGGCCTTTCCTGATCAGCGGTATCAGCTTCTGGACAGACAATGCCACCAACAAGCAGATCTACCTCACTGGCAATATTGTCAGTTGGTGGACGTGTGTTGTCGGCTTGTCGATCTTCGTTGGTATCATTGGTGCAGACTTGATTGCCAGGCGCCGGGCCCTGGACCCTATTCCTGATGGTGCGTAGTCCTTCATTCCCAACCGATACCCAAAGCTAACGCCGTATCCCCTTTGTAGCTGTGCGCAACCGGTTGTGGAACAACACAGGGTTCTTCCTCATCGTTTGGGCTGTGCACTACATCCCATTCTTCCTGATGAACCGACAGTTGTTCATCCATCACTACCTCCCTTCCCATGTGGCCTCTGCTCTCATCGCTGGATCCGTCTTGAACTTTGTCCTCAGCGATACCATCAACTTCCCCATCTCATACCCAACGTCCAAGACGAGACTGCGCCCGTCGCAATACGCTGATGTGGGCTTCAAGGGCTTGGCCACTGTCATTGCATATGGGTTGCTGTTGTTTATGATGTTCGTGTACATTGCGCCTTTGACGTATGGCACACCAGGGTGAGTCTTTTTCCCGCCTCGCTTCTTTCGAAAGACGAGCTGACCGCCCTTCGTTTCTGTGAAGATTGACTGGCGAGCAAGTGAACAGCAAGCGCCTGTTGTCATCTTGGACCCTGCACTTCGCTGCTAAAAAGACACACGATGCATGAGGGCTGGTATCGTGACTATGCATGTGCTCCTTCAGTCGTTAGGAGTTGACGAAGAGATGGAAAGGGACTTCGATAGATATATACCCATTACAGTTATGTACCAGTATTTGACTGATCCACCCTTCTGTACACTTCTCCCAGACGACTATGAACGACTTTCCTATCTCTCCCTCAACGTATCAGGTCAAATGCCTCGCCTGAAATGCTACTTTCCCTGGTCGTCTTTGGTGCCAATCGTTTGGTCAATGTTCTTTCAACACGATTGTCCCTCATACATTTAGTCGTGACGACGTTGCTGGCTTACACTGTGCTACTACATAGTACGCTTTCTAAAAATACACATCACCCTTCCAGTCCTTCGAGTCAGTGAGACGGATCGTCGTAACGCGCTCTAGGCGGCAAGTTCGGGCTCGCTCTCATCGAGCGGTATTACTGGTCTGGCACGGCGATAAAGGTCATGTTGAGCCCACCCCGGTTTACAGTCCATTCCATCGGAGCCCTTGGCTTCAGCTTCGGTGCGACAAATCGACCCATCTTCCGGTCGAAGTTTAGTGTTGTGAAAGCGGAGCTCCCGCGGTTCGCCTTAACCGTGAAGTTACAATGGTCGGCGCAGTCCGACAGGTCAACGCTCTCGACAATCTCCAGTATTTCCGTCTGAGCGGTGTGTTGGAGGCGACCCCAACGGTCTCTACCCCGATTCTGCATGAAGGCCAGGCTGGGGAAGATGGTCAGCCTCTACAAGACAGGGAGGCATTTTGCCACCTTGAGCAGCGAATCCTGGAAGCATAGAAACAGTGGGATGAGCCCATTCTTACTATATACGGAGGGTGCCGACTCACCATGCTGATGATGGGTGGTGATTCACCCTCAGCTTCCCCAGATTTGGATGGGATGTGAACGGTTATATCAAGTGCCCTCAAGGAGCTGCATAGGAGAGCCTTGTCGAGGAATTTGTCTGTTATAGACCAGCGGTCGTGATGTCGTGGACCCATGACAGCAGCCCTCATCGTGAGTCGATGGTGTGGCAAGACAAGATGGAAGCATTCCTCGTGATACTGCCTGTTGACACCTGCAGCATAATACTCTGGTCGATTGGGGTCGGCCATGACATACAAGTCGACCAGGCCAGTGAATGAAGGCAGGAACTTGGTCAGAGGGGGGCTGAGGGGGTACGCAGCAACTGCACGGAGAGTTACCCCACTCTCCTTGAGGGCCGCCCAAAAAGCCGGTTCTGCGATGAGCGCACTTTCTCGAATGAATAGGCAGGCCAGTGATCTGAAGAATGGTACTGAAGCAGCTGTAAGCCTAACCCAGTCCTTAAACTCCTCCAGAGCGAAGGCCGATGAAGGAGGGCAGGGGAGCAGCTGATCGAAATCCACGATAGGATTGATCGCCAACGGCTCTGAATCCTGGAGTGGTAGCCTAGATTCGACCCCTGCAAGACCTCAAACTTGCTCAGCGCCGGGGATTGCTTAATCAGGTCTCGAATTCCGGCCACCACGGAGGGTGACAATCTGGTGATGAAGAGGGAGAACCTGCGGAGGGACTGAAGGTTGGAGACAAGTTGGAGAGCTCGGGGAGTGGTGTACCGAGGTAAGGGTCGCAGTTGATATGGATACTTTTCAGCCCAGTAAGTTGTGTGATAGCGTCAAGGACGTGCGAGTGACACGATCCATGCTCTCCTACGTCGTATCTCAAAGAACACTGGTCAGCAGCTGTACAAAGCCGGCTAGTGGGGCCATGCTTACATCTGAACCGCTCCGACCATCTTCATCGCGAGGATAGCAGGTATGAGGGTCGCTTTCTGGCACGTTAGAAGTACGTAGTGCTGAAGGAGAGAAGGTACGGAAAGTCCATCAAGTCCATCGCCTCCTGGATCTTCGGCGATGAGTCGCGATATCGACAATGTCCTCGTCCAGCGAACGTTAGGCCCTTTCCCTGACGCAGCGTCCTCGAGCTGATCAACATGTGGATATGCATTCCGTGGGAGATCGACGTGGAGGGTTTCGAAGAGCTTGGCTCCAGCGAGGTCGTTCATGCCCTTGGAGACCAATCGCAAGGCCTGCAGAGTGGCGCGATCGGCATGGATTGGGAAGAGCTCAAGGAGCTCCTGGGGGAAATCGTGGACCAGTGCTAAGGACATAACTGCAGCGGGGTAGTGATAGTCACTGCGGAAGGGACTAAGTATATTAGCGAATCACCCTAGACTCTGTTCAATATTGGACGGGCCATGCTGCATTGGTGTGGGAAATCGATCGAGCAAGTGAGCGCTTATAGTTAGCAAGCGCGTCTATTGGCCGGATTAACCTTCCAAGTCACTCGTTCCGTAACAACATGAATAGGCGGGAATGTCATTAGGTGGGGTCGTGACAGCGTCAGGGCATACCTGGCATACGGGGTATATGAATCAAAAGTTCGGAATGCCCTTGCAAAACTAGCTTGGGAGATGCGAAGATCACTCGTATGGCATATTCTCCGTCGCCTCTTCAAGCGCTTGCCACACGTGGGCGACATTGTGCGAATAGTGCCGCTCCTCCCTCGCAAAGTTATGCACTGCCTGAGTGACCAGTGTGTTCTCTCTATTGTGAAGGACCACTCTGAGCTCGTGCCACAGGCTGAAGAAACGCGAGTAAGGTAGAGTCAGCGGTGTTCGAAAACAGTGGGAGGCTTGAATGCTAACTCACCAGACGCGGATGAAGACCCTGCGATTCAATTGCGCAGCGACAGTCGCCTGGTCGCGCTCAATGAGACTTGTCAAACGCTCCGCTTCCTCCAGCCAGCCCTCTTTCTGGGCCGCTCGGATTCCGTCCAATTTGACCGAGTTTGCTTCGATACGCTTCTTTAAGCGTTCGACTTGGTCGATTGAAAGTCGGTCGTGGCGAATAAAGAGGTCTTTCGTGGCGAGGTATAGATCTCTTTGGCTCTGAGGGGTGGATGGTAAATGTTATCGTTGGTTGAAAGACGAGAAACCGTACCTTCAGAGCCTCCAGTGTAGTGTCCAAGAGGGTGCGTGTCTGAACTCACCCTGAGTACGCGACTGCTTGATATATAAAAGATCTCACCCTGTTCTCTGATAGTTCAGATTGGACCTGAACTTGTTCAGCAACCCTTCCCAGCCCCACCCGCACCCCATTCGATAATTCACAGTCGTCACCCCTCCAACACGGCTCTCCAACTTCGACGACAGCCCGCAGCGTGTTTGTCAATCGCGCCATATCCGCCTGGTTTTCGGATGTAGGAAGGGGGAGAGACAACCCCAAAATCGACCCCGACAGAGAATTCGACATGATCGACGTAGGAGATCCGGGGAGGGACGTGATTGAAGACGATGGAGACAGGATAGGCAGAGTAAAGTGAGTCGGGAAAAACGACTTGGCTGGAGGTATTCGTACCGCAGCTGCTTCCTGTCTCTTCATAATCCTCTCAGCGAGGATGCAGATTCTCTGCCAGTGGTCGATCAGTGGATTGAGCTTCCCCTTGATTGACCTAAAGCATTGCGTAAGGACTTAAATCGCTGAGAGAGAAGTCTGGGACATACGCAATCTTCTCCTCCAAGTCACTGGGTATAGACATTTCCTCGACTTTGTCAACGCGTTTCGACGTTGATTCCTCTTCGAGGGATAGGCTCGCGGTTTTCCTCCATGCTTCAAATGATGATTCCGTGAGGAAGGCAGCGAGTATGCCGTCCTCTTTAATGATAGGGTGGTTCCTGCGGCCGGTTCAGTTTTAGGAAGGGATAAACGGGCTTTGTGCGTTACACTACGAAGTTCAAGGCCCGAGCGAGCCCTTTTCTGCCCAAGACATCAGCAGGAGCCGGGTCAAGGTAGCGAAAATGTGAGAATACCTCCTTTGCTCCAAAAATTGCTCGTCGGCTACAGATAAGTCAGATCTAGGAAGGAATGCAGTCGGAGGAGGTGCTAACCTCCTATACGCTTCGGCGGTAAGGCGGGGAAGAGTCTAAATGGGTACCTTCGGAGAAGGCAATCCCAGAGAAAGGTGAATTCCGAATAGCGGCGCACCACAGCACCCCCACGCTAGAACATATCGGAAGGGGGTGAATACAGGCATACAACAGGGTATAGGACAACCGCGCACCTCGGTTACGATCTCGTAAACTACGTATCGGTTTAGGATAAAACCTTGCTGCCCTAGGAGGGTAACCTTTACGTTCTCTAATCCCTGCCACCAGAAGTCAGGCAGCCCCGAGCCCGCAACGCTCGAGGCTCCTGCGCTGGTTGTTGGCATAGGAGGCATCCCCGGGGCAGATGAACCGTATGACTGCGGCGCGGGAGGCAAGGTCGAGTATCGGTTGGTACTCCAGGGGTCATCGGAGTAGCCGGGAACGGCGGGGCGGATGGTTTGTGTGGTATCCCGCCTATATGCGGTTGGCGTAGGTGCAAATATGGAGGTAGAGGGTTGGAGACGGTCGAGATCGAGCGCGGGCTCGGGAAGAGTGTTTTGCGATGATAGTGCAGCGACTTGCTCGATGCTCACGTCTGCCAAATTGGGGTGAAAACGCACGTCTAACACAAGGAAGGCGATACGTACCTTTCCCCTGCTGAGCGAGCGCCACAAGGGCCAAAGCTACGAAGAATTCGAGCTTCGAAACGCGTGGTTTGGAACTAACTAGGTTGACAATCTAATCCAATGATGATGAGAGGTAGCATAGCCAGGATACCAGCCGTACACACCTTATCGACTGTTGCAGCGGGTAACGACGAAGTGGCTAGCACTCGCGACAACGCGTTCACCGAAACCTCTCCAAGACCACCGACATCGACCGCAGCAAATGCTCGGTGGTACACAACAGGGACTGTGGCATCAGCTAAGGGAAACCAAGCACTCGGTGAGTATACAACCCAAACCGTTATAACAAAGGCAAAATACCTATCACAGCATTGAACATAGTAGTGTTTTGGGGAGCAGGGGTTGGCGATGGGCTTGGTGCGGCACTCCAGGGATCTTGCAATCCATCATCGTAGACTGAACTCGCAGCGAGGGGATTGTCGTCCACGAAGCTTCCGCCGAAGCCGTTTGTCGTGGTACTAAGGTACCGTTGGCCTTGTTGGGGCGAATTGAACATTGTTCGCGTTGCTTGTGGTCGCTGCCACCGCTGTTACTACAGTGTCAGGGGGAAAGAGCATGAACGCAGCTCGGCGTCACTGTTGGCCACAACGGAATCAATAGTGGTGCCGCTGACAGGAACGTCCACCGCATCGACCCAAACCACCATGGCCATCCCTCGAGTGCTCCAGGAATTAGTCGAACTCATCGTCCGATGTGCGGACTTGAGCCTTTTCATGCTCTCCGGCTCGTATCGAACGATGTGAGTGGTGTCGCGGAGCCGCTTGTCTTTGCGTCGGCCTCGACCCGACTCGCCAAGCGGAATACCAGATATCATGAACCAGCGATCGACGACTGCACCTGAAGGCGGACCTATTCCTCGCGGTTTGGAGAACCTCGCCATATTTTGTCTCGTCCCTCGATCTGGAGAGCAGGCTTAGTATCGTCCGTTTGAGGGAACCGACCTAGTCCCTGTGGTATCTGGAAATTTTGGTCACTTATCCCTGCTATTCTCTCCATCCTCTCGGTGCATCCTCACCGTCCAGTAGGAGCTCCTTTCAAATTAGTTTCCATTTCGGATACGCTTTAACTGTGATAATCTTTAGATAAAAGGAGAAGTGGAGCCTTACCTCGAGGTACCAGGCTACTGAATCTCACCGTAGTCGACTTGTATTACGACCTATACAGTGGACGGCGGCATCGGCAACTCCAAGGCTTTTTCTTCAATTTTCGAAACATTCGGAGTACGACGCCTTCTCCTAGGCTGAGGCTCACCACTTCGTCTGCTGGTTTCTTGGCCAGTCCCCAAGATAGCCATCATCCTGCCTTTGGTGCTGGAATTGGGGTTCCCGTGGCATCCTAGGGGAAGGCGAAGTTGTCGATGATTTGCACCACCCCTTATCAGCAGCGACGTCCACCCAGACCCGCGACGCCACATTGACTCTTGGCCTGGGGAGGGAACGGCTCCAGATGACAGTTGCAATCTGGAACTGGAACATTTGACCCTGGACCGCGTCATTGCAGGGAACACACTCTTGGCAAGAATGGTATGCTCTGTTGTCATGGAACTTATAAATGGAAAGGCCATTTTTTCATCTCATTCTCCCTATATGAACTTCCAGTTGTACATAGAATTCGAAAGATCTAGATCCCCTTTCGTTCTAGAAATGGCTTTCGCAAGCGTTCGCGTTGACTAGCCCGTACGACTCTCCTTTCTTATATCCACTTTGGGCCGTCGGGATGGGGTGAGCGGGAGATAGTGAGTTCTGATCCGGGTTACATAAGCCATCAATTGGCCACGCCTCCACCGAGAACTTGTTGAAGCTTGAAGGCCCCCAACCATTCTCCCGACGACATTGACATGGAATCATCAGAAATCTACTACGTCAAGCAGCAGTTTATACTTGGTAAAGCTCCACATCGATAAGCGGCATAATATGTGTATCTGAATCATAGACAGGCGCCTATAAATCAGTGCTGGACGCACCCCTTCCCAATGAGAACTCCCCAGATTGTACCGCCGCTTTGTTGTACAAGGCGCGATCGCATATCGCCCTCAATGATCCACAATCGGCACTGAAGATTATACCTGCAGATTCAGAGAATGTCGCGTTGAAGGCGGTCGCGTCGTTAGCGCGCTATATTGCTGGGAGGGACGACACGAGTAAGGAGGCGGCCCTAGAAGAACTTCGCGACTTGTCCGTGGAGATTGAGGATGAAGTCGAGGGGACTGAGAGAGAGAAGGCTCTTGTGCGCGTGCTGGCTGGAACAGCGTTCGCAAGAGCCGGAGAGCTGGAAGAAGCTTTGGAGACGTTAGGAACTGAGACGGAGGATTTGGAAGCGTACGTAGGCCCTTTCTGGCGGGGAACGGTGCTAATGAAGAGCTCGTTATCAACTACAGCGTTGCTGTTATCGTTCAGCTTTACCTTTCAATCAACCGGGCAGACCTCGCTAAGAAGCAGTTCGAACGCTCTAAGCGATGGGCGGAGGACGATCTGTTGCTACAGCTGATCGAATCTAATATCGGACTTGCCACGGGGAAGGACGGCTACTCGAACTCATCGTCATTCTATACCGAGCAGCTGGCCAACCCCTCACTGTCTTCCCCTCACCTCCTCACAGCACGGGGCGTCACACGACTTCTCCGCAACGAGATCCAGGAAGCCAAGTCTGACCTCGAAGAATCGTTACAGCAGAACAAGAATGATCCGGAGACCCTGGCCGCATTTGTCGTCGCTGGTGGGTTGGGGGCGTTGAAGCGGGAGGAAACTGAGGAATACTGGAAGTACGTTGTGGCCCATCTATCTGTGCGGTGGCTTGAACAAAGAATGTTGATGTCTTTCTCTTTTAGTCAACTGACGTCCAAGTATCCGGACCATCCCCTTGTCACTGACGTTACCACGAAAGCCGAGTCTTTCGATGAACTTGTCGCCAAACTTACAATCCCTCCTCCCATATCGGTGTAAGGTACAGATGTTGGAGTTCATTCGCCCTAGAATATGACAATCGTGGTCTCGTCGCTTCCGATGGCCACCGATGCCACAATGCTCCTCTCGTCCCGCCGAGCCAACGCCCAGGAAGCACCCTGGATAGTGTGGAATCGTGCAATTGTGATTGGTGAAGTGGAGATTCAGAGCAATGAGGCCGGTTGTCGGCCAATCAGTCCCTCTTACGCACACTGAATCAGGAATTGACGTACACGCTGAATGCCATCCTTCAGGCGGACGAACTCGGTATGAACTCCGAGTCCAATCGCACTTCATACAACGAGGAAGCCCTGAGGTTCACATTCCCGAACTCCGCCATCCCAAGGTCAAGGGATCTCTGAACTGGCTCACGGTTATGGTGCGTCGCTTTGGCGCTCCGTCCCGCTTTGCACATTGCAGATGTGGAGGCGGCTCGAGACTTAGGCCAAGCAGAGCATCTCATCACTCCCTCGAGCCGCATTTGTCAACCAACAAAACTCACACGTCGAGGCCTTATTCGCCTTAGGTTCCCAATACCCTTCTGGGGCGAACGCACCTTCCCAAAAGAATATCGATGTCCGACCGGCAGACCCCACCATCGTTCATGGACATTCTTCCTGTCTCGGGTACGCACCTGACCTACAGTTAATTTCGGCTCCCAACCTGACCGTACGTCAGGATAAACCCCTATAAAATGCAAGGTGGAAAGCTGAGTTCAAGTCGCTCGAGCTTCGTGCGCCCCTTTCACCCAACATCCTATTTCATATGTCTACTGTCAAGCGCATGTCCACCCTGTTCCGCAAGACTCCCGTTTGTATCGTCCTTATTCAAGCGGTGTTGTAGATGCTAACTTTTCGTTGAAGTCCTCGTCGAAGTCGGATTCTACCTCCCCTGTGAGCCCGACAGCCGCCGGTGGAGTCTCACAGAATGGGCCTGCCCCGATTCAAGATGTCAACGCGAAGGACGACGCTGAGGCATTGAAGAGTCTGGACGACTTCAGGTCCAAGGTATGATTTCGAACGAGTGAGGCAACACCATTTCTCAAATATTCACCACCATCATAGGTGAAGAAGGGCGGCTCCTTTGGGTTCGACACCTCTAGTCTCGTGCGTGCTTCCTATTCAGTCCATTCCGAGGGGAGGACCCCTACTAATGCATCGTGAAGTCTGCCGTGCTCGACCTGGTCAGAAACAAAGGATCCATCGACGACAGGAAGCTGCTCGTGGGTTACCCATTTCCTTCGCTTCATGCCTTCGTATCAGCGGAGACTAAGGGGTTGCATACAGTTGGAACATGCTCTCACCTTTGTGGCGCGAATGGAAGATGGGCCTATGGCTCAGACTATCAGGAACAAGATTATCCAGCTTCGTAAGTTTGTACCCGATTTCCTAGCCTGTTTGGGCCGGCTTCCCCTGTGAGGTTATATTAATTTCCTTGATACCCAGTTTACAACGACCTTACCCATCCTGCGGCGACGAGTGTCAGCAACAAATATGCTTGGAGAACAGCTGACGGCTCCTACAATAACATTGATATTCCGGACATGGGCAAGGTTTGCAATTCAGTCTAAGGACCTCGCTAAAACAGGACTACCATCTGACCATTATCAAAAGGCTGGGACACCTTACTCCCGCTCGGTTCAGCAGATTCACGCCCTCCCTAAGTATAAGCAGCCCGACCCTGGTCTCGTGTACGATACGCTTCTCAAGAGAGATGGGGTACGCAATTCAATTCAACTTTATGTCCGCTCTGTAGCCCTGACCTCCCTCCCTTGGTGTAGTTCAAGAAGCACCCCGGAGGGCTTTCGTCCCTGATGTTCGCGTTTGCGGCGCTGGTTATTCATTCGTACGTGTGGACCCCTGAAGTGGCGCTGTTATCATCTTGACCCGTTTTTCCAGGGTCTTCCGTACATCGCATCGTGATTGGAACATCAACGAGACGTCTTCTTATGTCGACCTTGCTCCTTTATATGGAAATAATGTGGACGACCAGAACCGCATTCGTGTTCGCGATGGCTACGGTACCCTCCACCCAGACGTTTTCGCAGAGGACCGATTGCTCCTTCTTCCACCCGCAGTCTGCACCCTCCTCGTCCTGTTCAACAGGAACCACAACGTGAGTTGCATTCGGGTTTCGGCTCTGAGTTTCAATCGCTCACTGACGCGACTCATCCCGACCAGTACATCGCCGCGAAGCTCCTTGAAATCAACGAGCGGGGAACGTGGGTTGATCCCAAAACCCTCTCTACGGACAACCCCGCTTCCAAGAAGAAGTTGATTGAACAAGATGAAGAAATCTTCCAGACTGCCCGACTCGTAAACGCAGGCTGGTTTGGGTCTGGTAAGTCAACCATCCCGGCTGTAGTCGATACCCTCACTGACTTCACGCTCCTTCCAGTCGTCTTCTCCGATTACTTTTCATGCATCCTTGGCCTGGTTCGTGATGGCAACAACTGGAGCTTGAGCCCGTTCGAGGTCGGTTTATTTTGTGAGCCCTTGCGGTATGGGCGCTCATCTCTCCCCGGATAGGAAATTCGAATGGACGATCACAGCTTGTTCGAGCGTGGAAAGGGCAACGTCGTCAGCGTCGAGGTTGGTCCTACCCATTTATTTGGAGGACTCGGTCGCTGACAATCGAATTTGTAGTTCAATTGCCTCTATCGCTGGCATACGGTTACCAGTCGTGAAGATGAGGCCTGGACATTGAAGATCTTCAACGAGCTTTTCCCTGGGAAGGCAACCGAAGACGTTTCCATTCTCGACTTTAAGATGGCCGCACACAAGCTTCAGCAACAACAGGCTGACCTGACCGCGTGGACGTTTGGGGGGTTAGTTCTCTCCCTTTTACCCATTAAACCTTGCTCACCTGGAATAGTTTGAAACGACAGGCCGATGGGAGCTTCTCTGACGGAGACCTCGCGAATGTTCTCCAGAATGCGTGCGTCAGATTTCTCATAATTGAAGCGTACGCTCACATTTCCGGTGGACCTATGTAGCACGGAAGCCTCCGCCGCCGCTTTCGGCGCTCGCGGAACCCCTCGTGAGCCCTATTTATTCACATAGACCTTGGCCACCACTAACATTGAATCCTCCAACAGCGGTGATGCGGCTGAACGAGATCATGGGTATCGAACAAAGCCGGAAGTGGGGCGTCTGCTCTATGAATGAGTTTAGGAAGGTGCGCGACCCGACTAACATTCACCTTTTTACTATCAACTGACACGATGACCTTGGTAGTACCTTGGATTGAAGAGTAAGCGAACAAAACCATTGGTAACTCGTTTCACTTGTTGACTGCCGACAGCTTTCAGTAGTTTCCTCGAGTGGAACTCGAATCCAGAAATCGCTCATGCTGCCGAGATGTTGTACGGCGACATTGAGAATCTTGAGCTCTACGTTGGACTTCAGGCCGAAGAGGCCAAACCCCTGGTTGAAGGTGCAGGCCTCTGCCCAGGTAAGAGTTGTCTATTCCATTTCGATTAGACAGTTCGTACTCAACCCGATATCTAGGCTACACCGTCAGTCGCGCCATTCTGAGCGACGCCATTGCCTTAACCCGTGGTGACCGCTTCTTCACTCACGACTTCACTCCCGCCAATCTCACGGCCTGGGGATTCCAAGACTGCCAGCGGGATCCCAACGCTTTCGGGTTCGGAAGCACACTCGGAAGGCTCTTCCTGAGGACCCTTCCTCACCACTACACTGAGAACAGCGTCTACACCTTCTTCCCGTTGATGACTCCCGGTTCTATGAAGGTCGTCCTCGAGAACTTGAAGCTTACCGAGCAGTACGACCTATCCCGCCCCAAGCCTACATCTCCGTCCGTCGTCATCGATGACCAGGATACGATCGTCAAGGCCTTGAAGACCGCATCGTCGTTCCCTTCGCCGTATGGGGCGAAGGTCTCCAGCATTCTTAAGGGAAATGGGTACGGATGTCGTGGATGTTTCCAGAGCACAAATGATTGACGCCTTTCCAGATTCTACCCAACTGGCGGACCCAGCGACCAAAAGATTGTCATGGACGCACTAAGCGGCTCCCCTGAACTCGTCAAGAAGATTGGGGACTTCTTCTACAGGACAACCTCGAAGCTCATTGGCGATGGCTCATTCACATTCGTGGGAGGTAAGACAAAGGGTACCGATGTTGTCCGTAGGGTGCTCCGAGTCGCCCCCATCGTTTGGCTCGCCAACTTGGTTCGTTCCATTCCCATGTCCAGCAATCAACCAATCACGAGCTCTCAAACTTCCACAGACTGGCATCTCCCTGAAGAAGAACAAGGACGACGACGGCGACTACACTGCCGACGAGCTTTTTGAAGTTCTCAGCGACATCTATGCGTACGTGCTGTACCTGAAATGCGTCACATACAATCGCCGACTCCCCTCCTCGTACAGATTTGTCTTCTTGAACGTCGAGGCGTCAAAGGTCATGGTCCTCCAGGAGAAGATCAAGAAGGCTATGCCTAAAATCATGGACCGCATCACTGACAACTTTAACCTCGGCAATGGTACCAAGGTAAATGTCGCATGATATATTTCACTCGCCATATTCACCATCCTTATGCTCCAGGCCACCGTCAACGGCCTCATGTCGACCTTGTTCAAGCACAAGAAGCCCGAGCACCACGAAGTAATCAATCGCCTGACCGAGAACGCGGTCTACAAGGACCGCTACGTCCTCGCCAACACCATTCTCGCAGTCATGGTCGTCGCGAATGCCGAGCTCTCCCTGGCTAGCGTCAACATGGTCGACCTATTCTTGGATAAAGCCGACGAGATTCAACCACTGGCGACCTCCAAGGACACCGCCAAGCTCCAGGGCTACGTCTACGAAGCCCTTCGTCTGGCTCCTCCCTTCGCTGGAGTTTACAGGGTTGCGGCAGCAGACCAGTCTCTCGCTGGACGAGATCTTAAGAAAGGCGATCGCGTGTTCTTGGACATCTTCGCTGCAAACCATAAGGTAAACCTGACTGTCGCCCTCTCTGGAACAAGTCTTTGATGTCTACGTTTATAGAGTGGTGTCACTGCCTCGAAGGATCTGTTGAGGGCTGAAGGCGCTTTCGAGTATCTCGGGGAGCCTTTGACCGTCGAGGTAGCTCAATGACACCCCGTTTCATGATACCGTAGGGAACTCACATCTCCACACAGGTCTTGGCCCAAGTTCTTCGCGCCGTATTTGAAAGGCCTGGCCTTGTTCGTGCACCTGGTCACTCTGGCGTTGTTCAACGGTATGTGAAGTCCTGGTTCACCTCACTAACGGTTTGACTAATCGCTTACAAGATTCCGCGATGCATCACGACCTGAATGCCACTACGCCTACCTTAACCATGGGCACTCCATCTGCGAATGGCCTACGTCGCTCTCTGTCTTGGTGCGTCCCACCAAAGGTGCCTAAGGGAACCGAGTTACTCATGCCTCCCCAGTATTCCGCTTGAGTGAGGAAATATCACCGTCAACTTTTAAGACGGATGCATTCATTCAATCACCTCTGTTATCTACAACTTCCCCCAACTGTATGCCGAAATATCCTTTACGCCACGAATGACCATGATACGCTACCCTATGTGATTGTACGACTATCTGCTAACCCTGATTATTCACTCTTATCTTTGGAATTTGAACGTTCGTGCTTTGGCGAGGGTCGTTTGAAAGCAGGTCGGTGCCAATAGTGATCGGCAAGCGCCGCCCGCGGCGTGTGCGAACTTGGGATGATGCAAGGGACGGGAACATTGGTATTTGAGCTCGTTTCCGGCCACCATTATTGGCTCCCAACCACCACCCGGGTAGCGCTTCATGTACCCACTTCCCAGGTCTACACCCCAGGTCCAACATGTCAGAGTCTCAAAATGAATGGCAACCCCTACTACGGAGGTGGGTTTGCACTGTTCACCCCTCTTGGAACTTCCTCAGGCGTTCTCTTTGGCGGGCTCCACGAGGGACTTGTTGGGATCGCGTTGACGCCATGAGTTTCTGCGTATAGTGTCGAATTCGAGGGTACGCCGGTGTACCCCCTCATCCAACTCATAAGAGCGGTATGCTATGAATATTGTTTCGTTCGAGACGGCGCTCTAACGTTGCTATGTACGTGCAGGACGTTTGCGTAAGTCGGAACGCGACACAGGGGACCATGGTCATCCTGGCTGTTCGTCCTACATACAAGGATACAACTTGCGCTGACTTCTGATCCAATCAACGGTTTAGCACTACATCGGTGGGTGCAATTATACTTAGGCGCTCGAAACACTTACAATTGGACTCCTTCCACAGACTCACCTCTTTCATATCAAGCAGTGGGTGCTTAGTCGTTCAAGAGAAATGGGCCTCACACTCCCTTTCCTTCAGCTCACAGCGCCAGATCTCACCTATAGGCTGATCAGACCCTTAGTTGAGAAATACGCCGGGATTCAAGCCCATGGCAACATGTCCGTCGTCTTTTGCCTTCTCGTCAACCGCATCCACTTTATTCGTGACGACGACCCCCTCACCGCAACACTTTCCAAATCGCGCGCGGATGTCTGTGAAATCCTAGCAACACGGGTGTTCCGGGAGTTTGCGAACAGCTTGTTGGACTTGACCATAGTCCTTACGACGGTGTGGCCTGTCTTCGCCGGCGCGGACCCAAAACTTTTGGAAAGGGCTAGGCGGGAGAGGGACGATGACTTGGAGGAGAAGGTAGGGAATGCGATCGAGCTCGCGATTCTCGGCAAGGCGAAGAGATTTATCAAGAGCACATCGTGCCAGAGGGTCATCAACGCGATATGGACGTGAGTATGGTCGTCGCCCAGCAAACCTTGTCCTCACAAATTCTCAAGCGGAAAATGTGTCTATCAAGCGCAGAGTACCCATTCTATCCTTTCCGATGTGAGCCGCGTCGAATAAGTTTCGTTCTTCAATGGCTCACGTTCCATAGACATACAAACGGAACCCCGTTCACTTCTATGACCCCTACAAAGCGCCCATTTTGGACCACTATCGGTATGACACTTCTCTACCGGAAGCAGCCAGAAACTGACGCCCTTGGTCTAGTCTAAAAGTTCCATCCATCCGATCTGTTCTTGAATACACCAAGTTCGTGTCCATAGAAATTCGGGGTTGGCTCTCCTGCTTACCTTCCTTCAAGCTTCCTCATCCTGTTCATCCTCTATGTAATTGCCATCGAATTCGCCGAGATTCACGCATTCAACTTGGCAGAAATCTGCTTCATTGTCTATGCCCTTGGTTTCACGCTGGAGAAGGTCGCCGCCATGCAGGAACATGGAATCCGAGGTATGTCTGATGGGCACAACGTCTGAGAGTTTTTACTTACCCCAATTAAAGTGTATTTCAAAGGAACCTGGGTGAGTTGGCATGTACGCCTTAGATGCAACGCATAACTAAACCGTCGAAAGAATGCCTTCGATTTAGCCTTCGGTATGTCTCTCTCATCCTCACCATGCCCACGCTTCGTCTGACGATTTCAATCCAGTGACCAACTTTGCCGTCTATGTAATTTTACGCCTCTATGGAATTCATCATCACAGTGAGTTCCCCTACTCTCCAGAGCCTCCCAGCTAACTTTTCTCAAGAGCATTGGGCAAAAGCCCTTGGAATTGACATGCTTGCTTTAATTGCATGTATGCTCTTTCCTCGGTCAGTTCGGTTCCTCGATCAAGGAGCGGGGCAACCAATAATTACCTTTTCCCTTTCCTAACAGGCTGGCCTTTGTTACCTTCAAGAATAATCTTATGGTCCTCTCGCTTCGAGCGATGATGATGCAGTTTGTGTTTCTCATGTGCATTGCCATCTTCTGTTTTGGTGGCTTCCTGTACGCGTTGTGGACGTGAGTGCACCGCCGTCTTCCTTTCGGCCGTGGATGACATATACCTGGCTTGGTGTTATTTAGGCTGGGTCGTAACGAGGCTCGGTAAGTGCTTGGAAATCGTTCGGTTGTACGTCTGACGAACGGGCGACCCTCTAGGTTTAAGGCTGGGTATGTCCGTTATGACTTCGCACACTGATTCATCTGACATCATTGCACAGACAGGTCGCTTGGTGGATGCTCGATCTGTGGTTTGGGCTGGACGCCAGCGGATTCGATAATGCCAGTGGGTTGCTTAGCTTTGGTCACGTTTCGAATTCCTGTACTAACGGCACGTTGTAGCCAAGTTCCACCCGATACTAGGTCCTCTATTGATGGTCATATATGCTTGCTTGAGCAACACCTTGCTCTTGACGGGTACGCTTTGGGCATTGTATGAAAACCCTCTCTTTTTGACTGTCTGCGCACAGTCTTGGTGTCCATTCTGTCGAACACATTCGCAAAGATTAACGAAGATGCAGCCGCGGAAGCTATGTTCAGGAAGGCTGTGCTAACCATTGAAGGGTAAGCTTGGGTGTATCTCTCCTTGATAATAGTCGGCCGTGAATCACGAACGTTTGTAGGGTGAAGGCCGACTCTCTTTTCTCGTACCAGCCTCCAGTGAACCTCTTCGCTCTGTGTATAATGCTGCCGTCCAGTTACCTTCTTTCACCGCGGTGGTTCCACAAGGCAAGTGTGTCCAGGCCTGCGCATGTCCTTTCATATCTCATGCGTGATATACCTCTAGGTCAATGTGTTCATGATCAGGATGACAAGCTTCCCCATACTGCTGCTGATCTCACTGTACGAGCGTCAATCCAAAGCAGCGGGGTCAGAGGGCTTTAAGGACACCGTATCACACATCGCAGAGTCGTTCTATGACACGCTGCCGAGAGCCCTCAAGCGTTTGTGTAAGTTCAGCCGTGTATGTGAATCGGCTGTTACTAGAATCTAACTCTCGTTCCAGCAATCTTTGAGGGTTTTGCTGGGGCCGAAGGCGATATAGACGCAGTGAGTTTTATTTGAATGTTCTTCCTGTTCCTGGATCTCACCCTACCGCCGTAGATCTTCGAAATAGCGGACGACTCTGACAATGCTGTGGACCTCACGGAAGATGACGAGGACCTAGTCAAGGATCATCGTGTCCGTCGAGGGTCCGCTTACTCCTATGCTTCAGGTGGTGGTCGACGGGCATCCGACTCTAAGCGCCCCTCAAGCTCTCCGGCTCCCATCCTCCGACAAGGCGGCCCTCGTCTGCGGGTCAACTCCCTCGTGCCCAGGTCGAACGTTGAAGTCGCGTTCAGCCCTCTCGGACAGGTGTTCCAGCCCGTTGTCACTGTAGAAGAGGACAATGAGGACAACCGCTCGAATGTTACACTGGGTGGCCCTGGTGGCCACACCCCCGGAAACTATGCGGCGACTTCGACTGCGCTCAACTATGGAGCTGCGAGCAGGCGAAGGATAAACTCGCTGGTACCCACGCGGAGAGCGCCGGATCCTCTCCTCGCTCAGGCCCAAATGAACAATGCCATGAGGAAGTTTCCGAGCGGCTTGAGTCCACCTGACCACCAGTACGGGTTGGATCTGCAAGGGGGCGGGAATGGGCACGGACATGGACCGGGACAAGGGGTGCATGGGGCTATGAATATTAGGAGGCGAGGACGTTCAGGCGATCGAACGCTGCTTGGGTCCGGGTTGGAGGATCTGCGAGAGAGGGACTCCGATAGCGAAGCCGAACGCGCGCCGGACGACGTATCTAGCCAGGATGCGAAGGGAGTCGATAGGAGATTGGATGAGATTGAGAAACGGCAGGAGAGGATTGAGGATCTTCTGAAGTCCTTGGTGGATAGGCTGTCCACACGATGAGGGGATCGGGCAACAGTTCCTTATTTTACACGTAGCTCAGGCACGAGGGTTTCCGCATTGTATGTATCTCAAGACATGATTATGCGATAAAAGTACAGGGAAGAGAACGGAACGAAGGTCAGGAGGCCCCTCCAAAAAGGTAACTAAATGATACCGTCTCGGACCTGTGCAAAGGATTCAGTCGGCCCACAACTCAAAAAAGGTTGTAGATAGAAGAGGGGAAACTAACCTTCTGCATGAAACCAGAGACCCGACCAATGTCAACCACCTGCGCCTCGCTCTCTACGGCAATCACCAAGTTCTCAAGCATCTGTGACGAAGGGAAAGAGGGCACGGGTTCAGCTATATGACTGGCCGGGAGTGGGGTGTACTCACATCCTCAACCTTATCCAACGGAATACCAGTGCAAAGTGCCACAATCTTCTTGCACTGGTACTCCTTCTCCGCACTTGCACCTTGCAACCCTTTCAACCTCTCCCGAACAAGCTCTTCCATCCTCTGATGCCACATCTTCAGCCTCCGCAGCTTTACCAGACTCGCTGCAGAATCCGTCGTCGGAACTGGGGGCTCGCTATCGACCGCGAACGATATATCCACCGACCCCCCAATGCCCACCATAGTGGACTTGGTTCCACGCCACTGGAACGCAGGTCCCGCCGTCGCCTTCGCGTCCTTGCCGTCGAGGTCTGTGCGTCCGGTCCAATCAAACTGGTCTTCTTCTACAAGCGCCTTGTCCACATTCCGTATGCGCTGATCAATCTGGTCAAGCTCTCCGCAGCGTACTTGCCATAGTTGAATCTGCTTGCGCTGTTCCGACAGTTCGCGCGTCGCAGCACGGAGATGAGCTTGTGTGACATCGAGAGCATCTTGTTTGGACTTGATCTCGCCTTGAAACTCGGAGCTCAGACTCTGAATCATGGCGGTCATGTCTGTTGGAAGGTGTTCAGGGCACGTTGAATGCTTTCAGGCGTCTTGGCATACCTGCTACAACATCCTGGCTTTTCTGAACAGGAGCAGATGGCCCTGCTCTCAGGTTCGAAAGTATGTCCTCTGACCGGGGCCCCCCGCTTAGCTCCTGAAGCGAAATTCACTCAGAAGCTGCCTCGAAGGAATGAAGGGACACGTACTTCGGTTTCCACCCCAAAGTCCCCGGGCCGCAAACCCAGCTTATTTGGTAGTAGTTTGTTCGCACCCACATCCAGCAATGTCCTCACGAGGCTCCGGTTCCCAACCCTCGCCGCGATATTCAACGCCGTATCCCCATGTTCATCTTGGAGGTCTACGATGCTCTTGAAGTCTCCACCCTCGTGGTTCACGATCCAATAGAATACCTGGTCGAGATAATACCTTGCCACCACTGCCCGTCCTTTAACCCCAGCTAAGTTGATGATGTGATGGATCACCGACTTCTTCGAGGTATCTAGTGTACGTATTGAGCCGCTGAGGAATGTTACCACTGGATGGAACGTCTGTTGATCGGAGTTGTGAGTCGCGATGCACGAGCGGATGAGCGGGGTCTCGCCAAGGTGATTTCCCCGATGGATATCTGCTCCGCTAGCGATGAGGGCTTCCAACGTCTGCAGTCGGCCCATGCTCGCCGCTAGATGCAATGCCGTATGGCCCTTCTCATCAAGGACGGTATCAACGTCGAACCCCGAAGACGAAGAGGAAGGATCAGTGGATATTTCGCGGAGGAGATCAACGACCGTCTGTGGGTTGTCCTGTTGGCAGATGAAAGTGACAAGAGCGGCGCGCCGGGCGTCTTTGAATGTCATGTAAGGGTCTGCACCGCGAGGCAGGTTGGGCCTGTTGGACATGCGAGGCTTGTGGACTTCGATGACATCCGACGAAGGGGCTCCATTAGGTCCTAATGACCTTGGTTGTCTTGAGCCTCCGTTAGTAAGGGGGTTGGGTAACGCTCTTGGCTGAGATGAGCTGGGTTCAGTCGGTGTGCCCCCAATACGCTGCCTCTTGTGCGGCGAGGGATTTTCTTCTCCTTGAGGCTGAGGTGTTGACGATGCTGAGGTCGCGTCACCCATCACGAAGTCTAAACGTCATTCAGAGTCGACACCCCTGGATTTCGCGCTAGAGACAAACCGACCATTGTATTGACCAGTCTGCCCATCAACATCTGCTTCGGAGCGGTTTCGTTTGAGGGCGGAGCTATGGCCGGGAGGCGGGGTCTGCGAGGGACCCGGTTGCGAGCCAAAAGGAACAGGGGAGTTGTATCCAGAGGGACGCAAGTTTGAACTTGTCGTCGAGGGGGTAAACAGGCCTTGTGCCCTACCCTGGTTTAGTAACCGCAGCGCGGACCCTGGCATGATTGGAGCTGGTGGGAGGTTTGAGGGCAGCGTCGAGGACAGGTAGGCATTTTGTGAAGGTCCAATGCTTGAATAGGAAGACGACGCAGACAGCGGGCGTGGTGACGCGGTTCCTCCTGGTGTCGAGACGGGCAGCCCACCCAGCGAGTTGGTGCTTGGTTGAAAATCGAACAAAGGCGACAGCAGCGGCGCGACTCCATATTGGGCTGCAACGTCGCGTCCCCGCTCCAGGGGAATCCTACACAACCCGTCTTTATGGCCTTTGTTCGTAGGAAGAAACGGCGATGCGACGTACCACGTTCCCTGATATTTCCCGTATCCACCTTGGACAATCTCGTGCTTCCCTGGCAGGATCTCTTTCTCCAGGATTTTGGTCCGCCTTCCCTTGTCCACGCCGGCAACCTTGAGGATTTGAGTCGCGTTGACAAAGGAGTCGTTCCTGCGCCTCATGACAGCGATTCCGCGGACCATGCACTCGTACACCTGCGAGACAGCACGGCGTCACGGTCAGAAAATGGAGCGACAGGGGCCTCGGAAGCATACCTGGACTGAGGAGTAGACGGCATTGTATATTTTGACTGGAGCTTGGGAGCTTCCTGGTGCTCTTGGTGCTGCCTGCATCGCGCGGAGGGATGACGGCTCAGAAGTCGGTGGTTGGTCGCGGCAGAGCTGGTTGACAGTCGTGTCGCGTTGTATTGGCTGTGTCCTTTCGTGATCAAACTCCGCCGGACGCGTTCTCGCGTTGCGACCCCCTAATTTTCTGGCAAGGCACGAGTTTCGGGCCTCAAGTTCGTGTCATGCGACTCAAGTATACTACACTTGGCTCCACCTTGTCCATGGTCACTCTCGAGCTCATAAGGGGGCACCCATCGGAAGGAAAGATGTAGAGGTGGATCAAGCAATACTACAAAACAACAGTCTCCTCAGGAGCAAAGAGCTGGAAGTTGCGGTTGTAAGTACCCGACGCAATCATGTTCCCGTCGCTCGAGATATCGACGGACATGACCTTGCCTGCATCCGTCGATAGCGTCCGTTGCAGTTGCCAGTCATCCGCACTCCAGAGCTTCACGAGCCCATCGTATCCTGAGCTGGCGAAGAACAATCCAGATCGGTATCTCCACTCCTCCTGGGCCTGCTTGTACTCCTTTTCCGCTTCATCGTTGGATTTATCGGCATCCGTGCCGTTCATCGAAATGTCCGGTTTGGGGTGGTTGAAGTGAAGGTCGTTCGCGTGGAAGAATCGAATGTCAGAGACATTGGATAAGTGGGCGGGGATTGTGTAGAGCGATCTGATTGCTCGCATATCCCATATTCGTATCGTGTCGTCGCTGGCACCAGTCGCAACTTGGTAGCTGAAACACCAAACTCAGTATTGCATGTGGAGGTAGCCGGTGCGTCGCTCACCCGTTTGGAGAGAATGTGGACGCAAGGATAGCCTTGACATGTCCATCCAAAACCATAGCAGTCTTGCCAGTTCTTAGATCCCATATCCGGCCAACGGCGTCCAACCCACTGAGAATCATGAGACGCCCTGTCACCAATAGAAAAGGATGGCACTGACCCGGAGACAACGAGAGCGCCGTCATTTTGAAAATCAACAGCATAGACTTCCTTGGAGTGCCCCTCTTGCAGTAGGAGTTCTTTCGCGGTATTGACGTCCCACAAACGCCACGAAGTGTCGAAACTGGCGCTAGCAACATAGCGCCCAGAAGGATGGAATGCAACTCTACACACCCGATCCTGATGCCCCTCCATTATAGCCAGTGGTTGGTCGCTGTACGACTTATAAGCAAGGGGGTGCATACTTTCCAAAGAAACGACGCACCTGTTCAATGACCACAGGTTCACTTTACCGTCCCCAGCGCCACTAGCCAGATTAACCGCATCTTCCGATTGGGACAAGGTAGCGCTAGGATGCCAAGCGACGCCACCAACTTTGTCTCCGTGGCCTCGGAGTGCGCGAATCTCTGTACAGGCGGGGACATTCCATAGCTTGATCGTCCCCGACCAACTCCCAGTCGCGAGTATTTGGTTATTGGGCGCGAACCGTACTTGTGATATTGGCCGCTCGTCACCAATTTGAGATCCTAGATTCGAGAATTTCTAGCGCAGCCATCAGCAAAAGATTGGGAATGAAGGATGAGGGAGGACAGACCTTGACCTCCGAAAAGACCTTCTTGCGAATGTCGACGATCCGCCCGAGGTCCATCCTGCTATCAAGGCGCTGCTGGGCGACACGCTGTTGAGCTCTGAAATAGAGGGAGGACGGAAAGTAAGCACCTTGACCATGTCATTCACGGGTAGCGTAATTCCAACCTGGGGAGAGAGTACTCCGCTATGTGTCGCCTCGCCTCCAGAAGCTCCAGGGAACCAGGGGTATAGAATTCTTCTTGCTGAAAGCCTTTTCAGTGCCAGCCTTTCGGTCTAAAAAAGGACAAACCTCGTCTTCGCTCTCCTCCTCCTCCGATTCACTGTCGACAGCCATTGCATCTTCTCCTCTTGCAGCATTGATTTGAGAAAGCACATAGATCAAGCGGTCGCGTCGATCTGCAGCCTAGATGAGGCATAAGGAGGGCATTCCTTGTATGTGGCAGACAAAGGCGTACCCTTTCACCGAAAAGTGTTATTGGTTCCCCAATTTCGCGTAGCCTAGCCTTGACTTTGGTGTCATCTGTCGGTACGGCGAGAGCCCTTGCTTTCTTTTTCCGCTCGAGCTCGTCTAGAATGGCCTGATTCTCGAGCCTAGCCCGTTCAGAGCCAAGGTAGTTGCCATCGTCGACGAGGCTCTCCAAGTCCGGCATCGTCGTAGAGATTATGACCTCGAAGTTGGTGAACAAGAGGACATTGATGCCGATGTATGGTTATGGCGTGCGATGCTATCAACCCGCTTGGACTTGTGGCTTGGCGCTCATCCTGGCCTGGCCGTCACTGGCATGCGACCAACAGCGACCTGGAACAGCGATGCATCGCAGCCCAGTGCGCGACGACGTGCTGCAGCCCCACGGAATACATGGAATTATGTTGAAAATCAGCAGAGACTCGAGGCGACGATGAGAAGAAATGTATGATGTTAGCAACCCAACAGATGATTGCCGTTTATGTATCAAGGATACCCCTCAGGTTTCAACATCGTCCCAACCAGGAACCTTTACCTCACTGCCAGCCACACCCCTCCGACCCCTCTTCCCGACCACGACAATATCAAAGCGTCCACCACGAGAAGAACTTTAGGGACACCCTCCGTTTCCCCTCAGCCAGCAAGCCATGCAGTCAAGTGCAGGCCCGTCGACCTCCCACCTCACCGCCGACCCTCTCCAACCAAAGGCCAAAGGGGACGACTACGTTTACTTTGACCGGTCGACCAAGGGCTTCAGTACAGACTCTGTCGCACGAGCTACTGCAGCCAAGTTGAAGCTGGAGTCGTACTACAAGGTCGCTGTCGATTCTGCGATTGAGCGCAATGCCAGGCGAATTGAGATGGAAACACGGCTCAGCCAGCTCCACACCCAGGACGCGAAGGATAGGGAGATTCGAAAGTACAGCAAAACCGAATCACAACATCTGAGACTACGAAGAACCAAGATCAAGCTCACCGACTTCAGGACTGTCAAGGTCATCGGGAAAGGCGCCTTCGGAGAGGTAGGCAATAGGGAGATGCGGCTTCAGGCTGCTCATGGCTGACACGGTTTGAAAGGTTCGACTGGTGCAGAAAGTCGATACAGGAAAGGTCTACGCGATGAAGAGTTTGCAGAAGGCGGAGATGTTGAAGCGCGACCAGGTCCGTCTACTGCAATTACGAGATGCTTCACCTATTCACTGCTGAATACGTCCCTTAGCTTGCCCACGTCAGAGCCGAGCGCGACGTCCTCGCAGAGTCGACGTCGCCATGGGTTGTCCAGCTGTTCTACTCCTTCCAAGATCCTCTATACCTCTACCTAATCATGGAATTCCTTCCTGGCGGCGATCTTATGACGATGTTGATGAAGTACGACGTCTTCTCAGAAGATGTCACTCGGTTCTATATGGCGGAGTGTATTCTTGCCATTGAAGCTGTCCACAACCTTGGCTACATCCATCGGTACGCCCTTCGCCATCCACGCACCAACCCCCCTAACGTCGCGTCTCATGTCTAGGGACATCAAGCCCGACAATGTCTTGATCGACAAGAATGGCCATCTGAAGTTGTCCGATTTCGGTCTCTCCACTGGGCTGCACAAGGCTTCCGATGGCGAGATATACAAGCGATATCTCGAACAAGAGAAGAAGGAGAACGCTAGGAACTCGGTTCAAGTGAATCCAATCAATCTTACCATGAGCCGGGAGCAAATCGCTACATGGAAAGCCAACAGGCGGAAATTAGTAATTGAGTTGCGTTCTTCATTGAGAGTCTGCTAACAATGCGTTCCCCAGGCCTACTCTACCGTCGGAACACCCGATTATGTGAGTTACACGTCTGTTATACCAGGACACTCGCTCACACCGTGGTTGTAGATCGCCCCGGAAGTCTTTATGATGAAGGGATACGGCAAGGAGTGCGATTGGTGGTCCCTTGGCGCGATATTCTTCGAGTGCTTGGTGGGCTACGCACCATTCTGCTCTGATAACCCAGGCGATACGTACAAGAAAATCATCGATTGGCCTCGTTACCTCTATTTCCCAGATGAAGTCTTCGTCACCAAGGAAGGAGAGGATCTCATTCGAGGGTGCGTTTTTTCGCTTCATATCCGCACGCAATGCGCTCGAATGGCTGTCTCGCTACCAGGATGATGAACTGGGCCGACCAGCGCCTAGACGTGAGCGAAATTAAGAACCACCCGTGGTTCTACGGCGCCGACTGGGGCTCCTTGCGCTACATCGAGCCACCTTTCGTTCCCCGGCTCAATTCCGTCACGGATACTTCGTACTTCCCAACGGATGACCTCGGCAATGTGCCCAGCCAATTGGACAATGTGGAGAGCGTTAGCGCGGAGAAGGACCTTGCATTCCTAGGGTATGTTCTTTCAGTGCTCCGAACTGTGCCCCTATCTGACTGTTTGATTAGATTTACCTTCAAGCGCTTCACTGGCGGTACACAAGTCTCCGGTTGATTTTTGGTTTTATTGAGGTATTGTTGATATCTGAACTCGGCCGGCACTGTATTTCTACGTGGAAACTCAAATACCCCATCCCAATGCATCATGCAATTATATCGTACCCCCGCGTAATTGGAGCGACTCAAGGAGCCCGCGTGATCACTGCGCTGGGTGGTTCGCGCGCCGGCGCTCGACACCAGCACGAACAGGTATAAATACCTTGACTTCTTTCTAGGACGGGCCGTGAAGCTGACGGATCTATCCCCTCCTTTCCTCTCGTATCACATCTCACATATTCCTACTCTACCTCTTCCCCTCAGGTGTTATGGTTACACTTTCCTATGCAGTCGCTTTTGACCCTCGAAAAGTCTTGGACGATCCTGAGTTCAGGATCCTTAAAGAGGGCGAAAAGTCCGATCCAGGGGCGAATCTTGCTGTTTGCTACAACGCGCACAAGCAAGTCCGTCTAGTTCAGAAGCCGCGTCCGAAACCTGGTTATGGACAAGTCCTTGTTCACGTTCGCGCTACTGGCATCTGCGGGTAGGTCCATTTCCTCGCATTACGCTCTCCTGTTCCTTTCCATCAGGCCTAATCCGTGGCTAACACCTTCCTCCGCATTCCACAGAAGCGATGTACATTTCTGGAAGCATGGCTGCATAGGCGAATCGATGGTGGTGAAAGACGAGGTACAGTGTCGACTACCTACACCAGTTGGGCCGAATGCTTATCGTTGACTAGTGTGGTGCTGGGCACGAATCTGCTGGCGAAATCGTCGAAATTGGCGAGGGTGTGGAGGAGTGGAAAGTTGGTCAGTCGACCCCTGTTCGCCCCACCTACGACTAGCCTGACAATGTGTAGGTGATAGGGTCGCCATTGAAGCAGGCGTTCCTTGTATGAAGGCTTCGTGCGATGACTGCCGGACCGGCCGATACAACGGCTGCAAGGATGTCGTTTTCTTCTCCACGCCACCCTTCCACGGTGAGTACCCGTCCTTCTCCCCGTCGCGGACGACAACAGCGGAACCCTACTTTCGAATAAGTAGAATAGCTCACGCGATGGCCTTCCTCTCCTAGGTACCTTGACACGATGGCATTTGCACCCTGCACACTGGCTCCACCGTCTTCCGGAGCATGTTTCATTCGAGGAAGGGGCGCTCTGCGAGCCGTTGGCGGTTGCCCTCGCTGGAATTGAACGATCTGGGCTCAGACTTGGGGACCCTCTTCTTATTTGCGGTTCAGGTCCAATCGGGCTGGTCTCCCTCCTCGCTGGAAGAGCCGCGGGTGCTGAGCCCATCATTATCACCGATCTGGTGCAGAGCAGGTTGGATTTTGCGAAGGGCCTGGTGCCAGGCGTCCGGACCGTCCTCATTGAAAGAAACAAGAACCCCAAGGAGCAGGCGGCTGTTATTACTAAGCTCGCAGGCGGCCCGGTTAATGCTGTCCTCGAGTGTACTGGCTTCGAGAGCAGTATCCACACCGGGATCTATGTGAGCTCCAACGTGACCATTCCTTTGACTTCTGAGCTCTGTCTGATCTTCATCGTAGGCCACGAAATTCGGCGGCAAGGTTTTTGTAATTGGTGTCGGCAACAATCAAATGAACGTGAGTGTACTTTAAATTCGCTGGGGCGAAGACTGCATGCTAATAGGCATGCGTTTTTGCAGTTCCCCTTCATGCATCTAAGCGCCAACGAGATCGATCTCCAGTTCCAGTACCGCTACGCCAACCAATACCCGAAGGCGATCCGTCTGGTGGCTGGCGGTCTGATCAACGTGAAACCTCTTGTAACTCACCGGTTCCCTCTCGAAGAGGGTGTGTCCGCCTTCCATGTCGCCGCTGATCCAAGTCAGGGCGCAATTAAGGTCCAAATCCTCGACTAGTGAGAGCGCTGGTGATGCATGATGTCGAGTAGCCTCATCTTACATTCACCTCTAGTTTTATTTGCTTTTTCGGTTGTAATATTCGTTTGTGGGGTCAAGATCTTCCATTTTCAAGGACTTACCCCCCTACTTTCTAAGCCGGACACAGATGCATGATGTACGATATAAGGTGGAAATAGTACTGGAATTTATCATTGAAGGAACTGCCGCGGTTGAGTAAATAAGCGCCCGGAACGCAAATGCACACAAGGGAGCTGAAAGAGGGCGAAAAGATAACAATAATGATAAGCGGGAAAAGCGGGAAACATCTCAAGGCGTGATTACCACTGCCTATCCGAACCATACGAACCGTACGAATCATATGAGCCATATGAGCCATGGGGATGACTCGCGTTCTTTGGCCTTCGAGGCCAACCTGAATCCGATGGTCGATTCGATCCACCCTCTCCTCTCGGGCCTCCTCCCCCACCGCCAACACCTCTGCTACTTCCCCTAGAGTTGCGATTACGACCTCTCCCACCTCTAATGTGTTGCCCTCGATCATACCTGTCGTCGTCGTAATGCCCCCGAGGGTGCTCGTGATGTCCTTGAGATGCGCTAGGTGGAGGGGGTGATGAGCCGCCATACGGAGGGTATGCGTGGTGAGGATATTGGGGGTGCGCGGGGGGTGCCGCTGAAGGCCATGTATAGACGTGATTCTGTGCGGAAGGGGGCCCGTAGTGCGTGGCCCCAGGATGGCCAGCGGCGGAAGGAACAGCAGGAACACCACTGGGGCCGGGAATCGCACCAGGAGCGGAGGGGGTCGTTAGTTGAAGGGTGCGAAGGACATTTTGAATTTGTTCGGGGGTCAGAGTGGCGACTTCAGCTGCGAGCGCGGCCGGGTCTATGTGTGTGACGTGCGTGGCAGATGGCGCCTGGATCTGCGGCGCGAGGGGCGGGACTGAGGGTGGGGTAGGCGCTACTGCAGGGATGGTGGGTCTGGGAGGTGTAAACGTTGAAGGAACGGGGGGAGTATGCGGGGCCGGATGGTGTCCTAACCCCGGGTGGGTAGGAGATGGCGCAACTGCGGGAGGTACGGGAGGTGGAGCCAGTTTGCCCTTGTTCAAGATCCAGATCCCAATCATGTAGTCCCTTGTTCGGTCTTTGGACAGCCGGAGGTCGTCCAAGAGCTCAATATATTCCGGCAGCGGTTCCGAGGCGGCGATGGGAATGAGGTAGAGTTCCCGACCAGGGTGGTGCTCCTTTGGCCTGGTACCCCATGGGAAGACAAGACCATGACGTCTAGAGAAGTAGGAATGAGTATCATGGTCGAATGACAGCGCAAGTAGATTCGCGTACCCTTTCTTATTCAAAAAGTCACTCAGAGCCCTGAAAGGACCTTCGTCTGCCTCAGTCGAAGGAACGAGGGCGACTGCGTACAACTCTTTAGCTGTGGTCATCCTCATTTGAGTGATATATTTGGCAGAACCGTCCACTGGGACGCGCCCATCAACCCGGAGGAGGTCTGAAGGGAACAAGGTTTTCCATAGCAGGGACTGGGCTGGGATGGGGGTCCCAGCGATTTGACGCGCAACCATTGGCGTTTCTTGGGGTATGCTGGAGTCGAGAGGCATCGAAACCTAGGAGCAAAGCCATAGTTAGAACAGCTCTGAAATTCAAAGAAATGTTACGTACTTTCCCTCTCCATACTTCTGGCAGGTATTCGACGGAGGGTGGGTGCCTGGGTGCTTCTGGAGCCTTTGTGGGAGGCTCCTTGTCTTCAAGGAACATATCGAAGTCTTGGTCGTCTGCCCGTTCGATCGGGCTCTCCACCATGTCATCCTCGCCGAACTCGTCGTCCTGTATTGTAGGGGGAGATAAGGGGGGAGGAGTAGTCGACACTGGGTGCTGGGCCTGGTCGTCTTCGTCCTGGTCGTTGGCCTTTGACTCGTTCCAGAGAGTATTGAGGCTGAAGGATTGTTTGTGGGAAGTGGATGGGTGCGCAAAGGGGAATACGCCGGTGGTCGGGCTGGGAGTTGGGTGGAAATCCGTCGTGGGCGCGGAGGAAGAGGAACCGCGGGAGAATGGGTCTGTTGAGACATCGTAGACTGGGTGTTGTTGATCGAGATGCATAGGCGGAGTCGGGGGAACCTCTGTCGACGGGCTGACTTCGTCGATGTTAATGAAGTCCGCAAGGTTCAATTCGGGTTCCACGAGGTCTCCTCCTGTTATGTCAGAGCCTGTCCGAATAAACAGACCCCTCTGTATCGACGGCGACGGCGGCTCATCTCTGACAGGAACGGGAGGAGGCGCGCCCCACGAGTCAGTCGTAGGCGTCGGAGGCACACTAGTAGACTCAGATGTTTGGGAAATCGACATCGTACGCTGCCGCTGAACGGGTTTCAGCCGAGCCAGTCGCTCTCTTTCGCGACGTTCCTCGGCCTCCTTCTCCTTCATCGCCTGGCTATCAATAGAGGGCGGTGCCATCGGTAAGGAAGCGTCTGTATACTCGATGTCCTGCAACCCTTTGTGCGTGATTTTAGCACGCGGAGCAACCACTTTCTGAAGGATCGAATGCTCCAGCGCCTCCTGCTCCGCTTGCTTGATCTCCTGCTGAGTCTCCTCATTCGCCAATTCAGTGGACGACATCCCTGATAACTCTTTGGCAGATATGCTCGCAGAAGTAATGCGCCGATGAATAAAGACACGGTCAGGTTTGCTAAGGTTAAACTGCAACGTCCGAAAGCGATCCCTGGAGGAGAGAACATAAGCAATGCCCCAACGGAGATGGGTACCGGCTATGAATGTTACGTACTTGTATTTGATTCCCGGTGCAGGTTGCCCAGATTTATCGACTTCAGCAAACTCATCGAAGGTGCATTGTTCCAATTCGGCGGCGAAGGACTTTGACTCCTGCAGCAACGTTTCCTTCTCTTCGTCAGTCATCTCATCCACGGCTTTCGGCACGATGTCCGCGTCACGACGAACGTGGGGATGGCGGAAGAAGATCTCGTGGAACATCTCCTCCAGTTTGGCCAAGCAGTACTTTCTTGTCGGATCGTCTTCAGGGGAATGACCAGTTCCCTTCTGCTTCTTAGCATGGGAGCGACCGTCAGACGTGCTCGCTTTCCTCTTGACCGGTGCTGGAGAGACCGATGCTTTAGTCAGTCTTCGAGGACGTTTATGCCGGTTGGAGTCAGATCCGGAGTCGGGGCTCTTTGCAGCGACTCGTCGCTGTAAATCCCGATCAGTCGAATTCTCGAAGACCTATGCACCAGTACGCACCTTCCTTGAACTTTTACTCCTGTCTTTAATAGGCCCATCGTCCTCCTCCGCCCTGTAGTCGTCCTCGCTTTCCTCACTGCCCCCGGATAGGTCGGAGATGTGTTTGGCGGGCGTCTTCGTGCCGGATTTGACGTAGGGTTGTCGGGGCTTTCGCTGTGCTACTTCTTCGTCTTGAAAAGCATCAGGCCCCTCCCAGGACTCTAACAGAAATTAGAAATACAGTCAGCGGGACGGCCTCAATTAAAACTTGGGCAGGGAAGGATAGATAATTTGTATTACAAAAAGCAAGGGTGGGGACAGTACTGCCGTTTGTTCGACAGGTCCATTCATACTATATGTCATGAGCAGAACGAGTACCCAGGGTTCGACTTTTGAACGTCCATCCATACTCATCTTGCTCACATACAGAGATAAACGATTCTGATCTCGTTTTCCAATCCATATCCGAGGGAGGTGCATAGGCAAGGCATCATCACTCAGATAAAGGACGTTTTGTAATACCAGTAATTCCGGACCCATAGTACAAGAATTGGACGGGGGAGACGAAATCTGTGTTACTGGAAACGAGAGATAAACACTCACTTGTGGTACTGAGGCCAGTGGTTTTTGAACAAGAGGGGCAAATGAATCGTGCTGTGGGGACCCGTCAGATCTGAGTCAGAGCACCACGGTGACGCAACACACCTATATCTTCAGCATCCCGCTCAGACAAGTCCAAACACACAAAATGGTGCCTTCAGGGCAAGAGTTAGCTGTGACCGTGTCGAAAAGCGCAGCGCCCAAGTTAACGCACCATTTGCTGCACTCAGAGCAGAGTACCATTGGCGAACCGTCATCGCCTCTGTTGCAAGTGCAAGGCAGATCGCTGGTGGGGGTGTTCTTTCCTCTTGAGCTCTTCTGTGTCATCCTTGTGGATGCTCCCTTTACAGAGGTTCTGTTACCCGAAAGATCGTGATCTAAGGAGGCCTCTCGCTTGACGATGCCACTGGCCTTTGAGGCTGTTGGAGAAACGGCCTTTGTAGGCGGCTGGGCGGCAGCGGATCTCGTTCTCGACCTCGTAGTCATCGTAAAATGACCTGCTGCGCTTCTGTTAGAAGAAAAGGGGCTCCTAGAACGATGTTGGACGGCAGGTCAGTGTAATCTGAGGAAAAGCAACGTCAGCGATGAATATCCTCCAGTTTGACCCTGTTTTGTCTCAGGCCGGGTCGCGTGACTGGCTTACATCAGCCACAGCCACGTAGAAAATTCGCATCCCTTTGACTGTGAGTATTTCAGCTGTTTCCCTGAGCGCCCGTCTGTCTCCTGCTTCAACGCCTTGTGACTCAGGTCGGCCGGTATTCTTCTGCAGCGATTAGCCTCTCTCTGGGAAACAATGTCTTGCATACCCACGTTCACACCAATGTCCTTCATCCTGGATCTAGGAAATGACAACTCTGACTTTTGGCTGCCAGGTGATCGCCGTCTTGTATCTTTTATGCTGATCTCTACTTTCTGACCTGTTGCGTTTGGCAGGATTGTCAGGCTTATTTCGCCGAGGGAAGATCAGCTATTTGTCCATCTCCCAGAGTGGCAGAGTCCCACCAGACGTGGTCATTCGGCTCCCTACCATCTCTCCATGTCTATTGGCGCCTTCCTAGATTTGTATGAAACGTTCGCTTCTGCGCCATGCCCAAGCCCGTTCAGAAGACTTCTCTGAACGGCACTATCGTGCTCTAGTCTCAACGTTTCTAGGGGCCCTCTCCTACTCTCCTCATGTTCGCCGAACACGCAGAGATAACGCTGTGATCGCGCAGCCTTTGGAAGCTTCTTTCCGGCCGCGTTTCATCTCTTTTCCGCCAAACAGTTTTGATAACAACTGCTATCATGGCTTTTGGTGGTCGCGACACAACCTCTCTCTGAGCTTCGCGGCACCTGTGACTTTGGCCACATCTTCGGACTTCCGCACTTCTCTTTGGAAGAAGTCTTTGGCCGACGTTGTGTGCAACCATTCTTCGCCTTTTCCAAGGATGACTTGTCGCCTCTGATTGCTCCGCTTTGACACCTTAGTACCACAAGAGAATCTTACAAAACGGCATGTCTCGCCTCCACCGGATCGCCGCTTGAAGCTGCTGTGCAACCATGAAGCCTCGTCTTCTTCGATTCTAAAAACGGCTAACTGCTCCTACCTGCCTCGTGTATAATTTCCCCTTGGAGAAATGAATTGAGTCGTCATTGCTGGGAGTCTCTGGCCGCGAACTCCTTCTGTCCGTACCACCTGACGGGACTGATCCTTGGTTCGGACACCGGTTCTGTGGTCACCTCGTCACATTCAGGAAGGCGGTCAAGTCTAGCATTTGCTCACCGACTCCACAGGGGCAGGGCATCTTGGGAGTTCACTTGGACCAGGTATGAGAATTTGGATGGGTATGGGCAATTGGGCTGAGGTTGGGACGTGTACGGCATTCTGGAAGTCAGGCAACATAGGGGCTGCTCAAGGTTTAGGTCATCGAGACGTCACCGGGCAGTGTGCGTGCATCAATTGGGTGAACAGGCGCGCGGCTTTGGACTTCGGTGTGGGGAAGCAATCAGATGCTGGTATCACGACGAGCAACGCTGCGTCATGTATTCATCATGTAAATTCACAGAAAATATAGTGAACAGCGCTGTTACTTGAATCGTACGAAGGGGTTAGAAGGAAAGGAGTGGGTTTGTAAGAGACATACCTATTGTGTCCGATTATCGCGACCTGGGCGCGAGAACCTATCGAATTGCCGGATTGAGGTGAGTTTGGTCAGTGCTCCGGTGCCGTGCTTGCTTCCAGACATTCCCTCTCCAGGCAGGTCTGTCTGTGCGAGACAAAATCGCGGGTGGCGTTCTTCAAGGCCCAAAGCCCGCCGGGTACCCATTCGGTGCTGCAGGAGAGAAGGTTTGAGTTTCATATCGCGCTATTGAGCGGTTTTGTTCTAACCATCACCATTTACAGGTTTCCTGTCATTCGCGCTGCCTTGAGGCCCCAGGGTGTTAATATCTACCCTTTGAGGGTTTGATTGCGCCGTATTCCACGTTTCTATCGCATCCCGCGCTGGGATCACCCCAGCCTTCAGCGAACGCAACTTGTCCTGCTCGGTCGACGACGAGGTGGGAGTGCGGCCAAGGTGGACTGTCCAGAGTGGATTGCAGGAATAGGCATATAGGTATGTCAGCCCTGCATGACCCTGTATTCTCAGATGGACCACTTCATTTCAAGTTCCCTCATCCGCATCCGCACCCACCGTTCAAGGGCCTGCTTACTGATTAGCACGTTCAGGGCCCCTCCAGCGCGTTCGAGCAACTCCGTCGCCGCTTTCAATGAACCCGCATGGCGACAGCAGTCCTACAAGCTGCTAGTAAGGCTCCCAGCGCAGGCCGTCCGCCAATGACGTCCAACAATCGGCGTCACAATGACAGCCTTGAAGCATCTTCATCCCGGTATCCCCAGCCAACAGTAGCAGCGGATGTGTTTGGATCGCCGTCGACGTCGGAGCCAGCCTCGAGATCTTTTCATAAGTTTCGTTCTTCCCTGGAGCAGAGCCTGAGGACTGCTACGCGGTCAAAGAAACTCCCGGCATCCCCTGTCGATGAGTTCGCTACAATAACTGGCAAGACGAAGAAAGGGAAGGAGAAAGAAACCCACCCCCCGGAGGATGGGGCAGCCAAAGAGAAGGACCGGCTGAAGATGTTTCGTCGGGTTACTTTCCGCAAAGGCGACCGCGAGTCTCCAACGCCAGCACCGTTGTACGACGAGTCGAGGAGGAGCAAGGATCGGGTTGGAGGGCACACTAGCTTCATTACGCCGTCGATGCGTCAGGCGTCGATGTCGTCACCAGCATTGCATCTGTCGTCTCAGGCGCTTCCGTCGCCGACATCACAGCCGGCAGTCAACGCATCATCGTCCTCCAACACCGACGGTTTGGTCTCGCCAACGCGCTCTCGTACACGTAGAGTCAGCCTACACCCGCCTACAACCAGGGAACCACCCAACCCTACGGTCTTCTCGGCGAAATTAGACCCCAACCATAAGCCGACCTCAGCTACTCGGCATAAATCCTCAAAATCCGTCCCTGTGCCCGTCCCACTCTCATCTTCAGCCACATCCTTCGCTCGCCCCTCCAGAACATCCCCTACCCCCGCGAGGATTCGAATAGCGACACCCAATCCCCATGATACCCCCGGAACGTCTCGACCTCTGTCTCCTCGTGTGCCCTCCTCTTCCATAGCACCACGAGCCTCGAGTCCTGGGACACCAACACGAGCACGATCTCCTACTGTCAACAGAGTCCGCGTTGCCAGCCCTTCAAGAGGAATAGGCTCGTCGTCAACATCACATCTTCCTCTGTCATCGAGTCCATCACCACCACCACGTCGTCCGTCGATTGACTCGCCTCGTCGACCATTCGTCGACTCGCCACGCCGGCCTTTGGGTGAGACTCCACGGCGAACTTCCTTTGACGCTGGCAACCGACAAAGAGGAGAGTCACCGACACTTTTCCGAGCAGATTCCCCTTCTGCGTCTCCTGTCTCCCCCCGTGCCCGGACACCCTCGCAGCGCTCATATGCTCAGAATCGACACTACAACATTTCCTCTGGTTCCTTGTTGCTACCGCCCTCGAATCCCGAGCATCGGGAATTAATTCGGAGTGCGACGAGCATGCTATGCAAAGAGATCATTAAAGCACCCCCGCATATGATAAAATCGGAGCAGGGGGTTCGAGATTGGGATGAAGTCGAATATCGCACACGAGCTTTGACGAGATTGGAACGGATCTGGGGGCGAAGTGGGATTGCGAATGGAAGCACCGCCGGATCACCTCAAGCATTGAGTGCAACAGGGGAGGAGAGGGAGAGACGAGTATTTTGCGAAGTCTTGAGGGATGGGTTCGTGCTTTGCCAGTAAGTCGACGTCTTTGAGCGCCTCCGGCCCTCCTCGCCGATGTTTAAGGTGTTAACCATCATTTCGTTTCAGACTGTTGAATAAACTGAGAGCGAGCAACGTCGTTCGACCTGATCCCAAGGAGGACGGTCTCACGAAGACGTCGAACGTCTCCAAGTTCCTCGCCGCTTGTGCATCCTACGGACTCCCCCAGGAGGACCTGTTCTATCGCGACGACATTATCGAAGCGACCAGCGATTCGCTTGCCCGTGTTGCATCGACTATCATCGCTCTCATCAAATTCGTCGAATCACCTGCTCCTTCCAGGTCGAAGTACATGTCTGGGCAGAACAAGTCAGCGAACTCTGGAACGCGAAGCCCGTACGGTACCTTGTCTGGAGTGTCTGCATCCACCCCCAATCTCCATACACCCTCGACGGCCTCTCCAGTCAGGCCTAGTCGCAAGCGATGGAGTCCCCCGGAGGAACTACCATCCGTCCTCTCTTATAGTCCAGACGAGCCGTCTAGTGAATCCGCCAAGACGATCAGACGATCGAACGACAGCAACGCCGAAACGACGGGAGGCGGTGGACACGAACTAGAAGTCAGGCACATGAATGTTCCTCTAATCGGTAAACCCCCACCTCCCCCCAAGTCGCCTTTGAGGAAGCGGTCTTCGAGATCACAGGACCCGGGAGGCATGGCTGCTTGGGCGAAGAACACCGCTTCCCCGCCTGCGTCGCCTTCGCGTGATGCGCCGTCGAAGGACCCGACTAAGATCCATTCCCGTCAGTCCATGACATCCAGCGTGATTACCGCAACAACATTCCTTTCCACTGCCCCTTCCAGTACCTTCGACTCTCCCAATGGTCATTCTGGCAACAACTATGGCACTATCCGCACCGTTACCACCGATATGACATCTGAAGCGCCTTCCATCCGGTTTGAGAGTAGTTCGGTTGCGGAGGAGATGGTACGGAAGGTCTCGAACGAGCAGCCACCTCCTCTCCCTCCCAAGTTCAGGGACAGGCGGAGTGGCGAGGTTCGCCACGTCGACCTTTCGCGAGTGGCAGAAGAGACCGACGATAGTGTGTCTAGGGGTAGTAAGGATGGGAAGGAGTCGGATAACCGAAATCTCTCGCCAGCTCGCCCAATTGAAAAGCCAGCCATCAACCTCCGCAAAGGGAAATGGCCTGACGACTTCCTTGATGCCTTCGAAAGGCACAAGCCCCAACTTTCTATCTCCCCAAGTTCGAGCACGCCTGAAATAGATGGAGGCTTATCGCGAGGCGCGAGTCCTGTATTGTCGTCTTCACCTAGAAAGCTTGCTGTGGTCAACCGTTTCACGCCGACTGAAGATGGCATATCACAATTCCCGCGCCGCCCATCCCATCGTCCCCGGAATAGCGTCGACGGCGCCCCCGGCCTCCTCCCAAGAGAGGCAGCTCTGCGCCGAGAGGCCAGTCCTGATAGCATTTCGACTGCGGCGTCAGCGTCCAGTCGGGGAGCTGTATTGCGGAGGCATAGCACAAAACCGATTATCCATCGTGCCGGATCAAGAGGTCCGCGGAGTGAGGACGACCCACAGGGGTCTGATGATGCCCTTGTTCCCTTCCCTCGTGCTGTATCGGGCGAGCGGGTGAACGGCTCCCCCTCCCCCGTGTCTTCGTCCTCTGGGGGAGGCACTTCCGTCGCTGAAGGGCGGCGTCGCCTTCGTGGGCGGTTCCAGAGCGACGTCGAAAGCAGCAGCGCGTGGAGTCGTGCAAGGTCAGGCTCCCGAGACGATGTTCAGGGCAAGGTCGCGCGCAGGCGACTGGAGAGCATGGTGAATTTGGGAGTGTCCTCGAATGCAGCGAGCGCGAGCGACCTTCGTTTATCGAGGAACTCTCTGGAGGGGGCGACGTCTACGAGGTCGGTGGTGGTGAAGGAGGATGGCAAGGCTCCGGTCCATTTCGTATGTGTTTATTTTAGCTTTAACTGCGCCGAATGACTAACCCTTTTTCATTAGCAACTTGGCAACTGTATTGGGCGTGGTCAGTTTGGATCGGTGTATCGTGCCCTGAACCTCAACACAGGGCAAATGGTGGCCGTCAAACGGATTCGGTTGGACGGCCTGAAGGAGGAAGAAGTTACACAACTCATGAAGGAGGTCGACTTGGTTAAGAATCTGTCTCATCCCAGTATCGTTAAGTATGAGGGGATGAGCCGAGATGAAGATCACCTGAGCATCATCTTAGAGTAAGCTTCATATTCTACCACCGGTAAAGTCTCAATTCTGACTGTCGACGTTTAGGTACGCAGAGAATGGTTCCTTGTCCCAGACCTTGAAGGCATTCGGGAAGCTCAACGAGCGCTTGGTGGCTAGCTACGTTGTGAAGATTTTAGAGGGTCTACACTACCTGCACGAGAGCGAAGTCGTGCACTGTGACCTCAAGGCTGCAAATATCCTCACCACCAAGAACGGCAATGTCAAGCTTTCAGACTTTGGGGTGTCACTCAACCTCCGTGCCATGGAACGGGAAATCAAGGACGTCGCCGGAACACCGAATTGGATGGCTCCTGAGGTCATCGAACTCAAGGGAGCGTCAACCAAGTCGGACATTTGGTCATTGGGCTGCACTGTTATTGAACTGTTGACCGGGCGGCCACCATATGCGGAGATTGCGAACAGCATGTCTGGTACGCTCTCATGTATCCAAGTTTCTCTGACCGGACTTCTCACAAGCTGCCCTTTAGTAATGTTCCGCATTGTTGAGGACGAGATGCCTCCTATGCCAGAGGGTTGCTCGGAACTCCTTGAAGACTTTCTGAAGCAATGTTTCCAGAAGGAACCTGGGGGTCGTCCGAGTGCCGAGATTCTGTGCGAGCATGCGTGGCTCAAGGCAAGCTGGGAAGAGCTCAAGGTACAGTGTTTTGCCAAGCCACGGTGGCGCATACTTACAGTGGCGATGGTATAGGATCTCAGGCCACAGGATAGCATACCCTTCCTCCGACGTGTCAGCACGGACTTGCAACAGAAGCCCGACCTTCGCTATCTATCTCAGATGGACCTGTCCGATTCTCCCGTGGCTGAAAGCTTCGTTCGGGGTGATGCAGGGAAGATCACCCCCATGGGTCGTCGTACCTCAACCTCCTCTGTCACTCCGATCCCAGAAAATGACATCGGACCCCGTGAGCACACATTTGTCAAAACGACCTTCAGCAAACGTACGTAGCACCTTCACTTACTCTGTTATGTGCACGACTGACTTTGGGTATAGCGATGATGTGTCGTGTGTGTCTGCTGAATGTCAAGAAGAGCGCCGTGCTCTGCGCCCAATGCAGCTTAATTTCGCATGCCAAGTGTGCTGTCAACGCCCCTCCCACCTGTGATCTTCGCGCACAACTCCTCCTCTACGCACAATATGCTGAGAAAGGCAATCCCAGCAGTACTTACTCCAATCCGTTGGATGCTCTTGGTGAGCCCAAACGTCCAGGAGCTATGTCCGACGTTTCCTATGTCGCACATAGTAGCGCCAATGGCCGGACATCTATCGACACTCCTCCCGCTTCCCCGTCACAGGCCTTCCATTCGGAATCACCGCCCACAGCCTATAGATTCATGGCCGCTTTTAAGCGATCTCGATCTAATCTCACACCGGAACCTCATTCGTCAAAGTCTCCCTCAGCTACCCCCCAGCCTCTTGAGTCTGAGGAGCGACCTCGGCAAAGGAAAACGACCTTGCTCCACAAGCGACCACCTGAACGCCCGCTGTCCGCGATGAGCGACAGCACTGGGGTCAGCAGCCTTCGAAGCGCCGTGACGGCTCCGGACTCGAGCCTGTCTAGCCGCCATCGGTCTCAGCAGAGCTCGGGGGGACGTGCATCCAAACCTCCCCGCATATCGAGCAACGCTGGGATCTCTGTGACCGAGTCAGGTGTTAATAGCACCCCCTCACAGCTTCCATCGGAGTTGTCGACGTCCTCGTACTACACCCATAGCAGCACTGGAACTCACGACACCAAGTCCCCACGACAGAAAAGAAACGCTAAGTCTTCCCAGTCTGGCAATTGTATTATTCAATAAGTATTGGAACACACGATCTCCCCGCTCTCTCTTCCTGCATTCATTTCTCTGTTTTTACTAATCACGCTTGGATGTTTCATCCCCTATATCACCTCCTTTGCTTTCACCGATGGATCCTAAGGACGACTCCCCTTCTCCTGTCATGTCGCATCATCTTGTACTTTTCAGCATTCCCCGAGCTAGTAGCCACGCGCATGTATCCTACGACAAGTAAACTAATGATTCAATTATCCGCCAGTGACATCTTCACCTGGACAGATTCATTAGACAATCGTTGCAGTTCTTTGCGTTCCGATGGAGTATTGGATTAACATCACCCCCTCTTTCGAGCAGACACGAGAGAAAGAGGGCGCCATAAAGATCAGGGAAGTGGAGCTTGAGTGGAGCCACGAGGATGCATCCTCCATCAGTGGATGATGGCTGAGCTGACCCGCTATTCGAGCAACGTACCCGTCGTTGCCCTTCTGCTCCTCCCTCTAACTCCCACAAAGAGACGGTCCTATGTAGACACCCCCTCCTTCACGGGTGGAAGAATCAAGATTTTGGAAGAAACAACTCGGAAGAGATCCATGATCAAGTTGATATCGAACCTATAATTTGGTATAACAACGTTTCAAGATCACCCAGTCGGACTGGCTTCAAGCTTCATGTTCTCCTCGGCTGGAACGCCCCCATGCAGAGTACATGCGGAAGGTGTGTCGCAGATTGAGGTCCTGGATTTCTGTTCCCGCAGTATTCGATTTGCGCTGCCTTTGAATTCCCGTAGATTATTTCACGAACTTTACCCAAAGCTGCAGAAGTTCGTACATAGCAAAGAGCAAGCAGTTCTATACGGCTCATCTGACCTCCGGCGGCCAGCAGACTCTGACCTCCGGGCTTTCCTCCTGCTCCTCTGGGTCTCGCTCAGCTGGCGATCGGAATGCCTTCGGCGAAATACGAAGGGATCACGAAGGGGAAACCCTTGACCAGCGAGCGTCCCTTCAATAACGGCGGCTCTTCCCATATACCCCTCTAAGCTCTGGTCCAGAAACTCGTGAGTTCGAATTCGGAAAGGCAACGAACACCCTCCATGCTTCTTCCTCAAGCCTTGACACATGTTAGGTGAGTACGACACTCAGGCAACTCTGTTAAGACGGCTCGCCATTTCCTCTCCTTTAACTGCATAGAGGGAGAAAATATAACCTATGGGATCTTCGGAATTGCCAAAAGGTGCCCTTTTGCCCTGTCCGCGGCTTGGTATCGGATGCCTGATACGCAGGTTTATTCGTATTCGACTTCTGCGCAGTATTGCGCAGCAGGTGAGCTTCCACGGATGAACGCTAGCACTATGCCTTGTTTCCATTGGGTGGGTCAGTATATTCTCCTCTCGAGAAGGACAGTGCCTTCTTGACTTGGCCATTAGAATTGGGTGGTGCCTACGAGGCCGAAAAGATCGTCGGAAGAAAGCCGCGACCTGCTATGGTTCACTTCTCCGGGCTCACCTCCTTTGCCCTCCTGTGTTGTGCTTCAGGCGTTTCGGCTTTCCCTGTCGCCGGCCCTGCCTCCTCCCTGCATATTCAGCAACGCGTGAACTGTGCACGATTGCGTGCCTGAAAAGAATGATCCGACTCCGTTTACCGCCCCAATTCGCTCAGAGTTACCTCATCTGTTCAGGCCTTGGCTGCGACTGAGATGTGGGAATATGTCAAAGCTGTCCTGTGCTCCCAAGAGCGCCCTGTGAGCGTGACCGGACGGGAAGGTGTCAAAACTCGTCCCGACGAGTTCCAGGTCACGCATGTCGACCTCACCGGGGAAGCTCATTCGGTGGTAAACCTTTTTGCTCAGCGCGCATCTCACCCCAAGACCCGGGCTAATTAGCATCGGAACCAGGGTCGATTTCTCCCGTGGCACCGACATCTCATTACGTTATTCTCTACTGGACTCCGCGATGAGTGCGGGTGTGCTGCACCCATGTCTTACTGGGATTGGTCTCAGGCTATTGATGCGGACAGCGACAAACCGTGAGCGCGTGAGCGTTCGGCCCTCAACCGTGCGCAGCCAAGGCTGACCCAACACTGAATAGGATGATAAGCTTTCCCATATTCGATCCAGACACAGGGTTTAGAGGCGATGGCGTTCCTGGGACCTACACGCTTGCTCCCGACGCCCCAGCGTCCCCGGGCCCCAACAGTCCTGGAGCCCTCCAGCCCCCGTTTCTTTCCCCATAAATCCTGGCGCCTGCAAGGTATGCGCTATGACGGGCCCTTCCGCCAATCAAACCGTTCGACTTGGTCCCTGCAACCTCATCGGCGACCACTGCCTGGTCCACGGAACCCAGCGAGATGGCCAGGAAGAGAGGTCCCAATCCTTCCGTGGTCGAGTAGGTGCTAGCCCTGGCGCCCTACGAATTGTCTCGAGTCGGTCTCGAGTTCACTCTGGCCATGGACTTCCGGCTAGTATTCATCTTTTTAAGTCCAGGCCATTTGCCAGAGGAACTGAGCGAGTGACACCTGTCTCCCCGTTTTGTCATGGCCAGACCCCCTCTTTTACCTTCATCTTGGAAATTTGGACAGTGTTTGGTGGAAATGGCGGGCCCTGACCCTTCTTGCAAGTTGTGATGCCTCTGAACCTACCACCCTCGACTTCCAGCTGCCTCAACACCTTGGGACCAAGTGTCATCCTGAGGGATATTATAGATATTATGGATGTTGATGTTGAACCTTCTTGCTTTGCTTACGAGTGGGGCCGGCGTATGTATATGTGTAACCTGTTGTACATGTATTTGGGAGATAGCCAATGCGTTCAAAGGGAAATATCCCAAACCCCTATCTGTGGCCTAGGAAGGGCAAGGCACCTTCCAAATCGGACCCCTTGCAGCGGTCCACAATACCCCACAACTTCATTTGGCTTCGCCTCTTGGCGCGGTTTGAACCTCGGATCGCATCGAAGTGTGCTCTGAGCGCCAGCCCCTTGCTTTTTTGGTGCAAGTCAAGGGCTCAAGTTAAAGATAGAACAACATTCTGTTCTCTTCATGGCAGCTTCATGATGGCAAACGCTAGAAAAGGCCCGATCGGGATCTGCATAAGGCAAGCTGTCACGGTCGATGGTACAAATAGACGCCTTGAACCGGCAGCACTTCGACTATTACGGTGCCATAAAGGCACTTAGGGCGTGTTAAGGTTTATTGTGGGTTTATTGTGAGCTATTCAATACAGACGGGTCGCGAGGGTATCCTTGAAGCTCTGTCGCTCATGACGAGCCGATCGCTTGTTTTCAAGCCGCTTGGAACTCCTCCTTCACCTTCGTGGACAAAGGTTGGGGTTAGAAGATATGATCATGACGTCACGGGCGCTACGCACTTCACGGAGGAACTGGGGGTCAGACAACACCCGGTAGCCTAGCAAGGCCAGTCCTTTTGTGATGATCAACATGGCGTCGTGTGCCTCTTGCGTTGCTGCTGCCTGTGCGAAGCTCGGTGTATGATTGCCCCCGTTTGGGGAGGTCGGAATAGCTGTTGAAGCACACGGCACACGCAGATTTCGTTTTCCGAGCGAGGAGTCAGCTTATATTGTCTGCACGAAACGCGGAACAATTGCTCTACGCACCGAATGCTGGATGAAGTGATGGTAGTGCTGGATAAATCGAACTCTGTGAGCTTCCACCGTGGGTGTAAGAGGGGGGGATTCCTACCATACGATACATTTCCCTACATGGATCGTGAGTTTTGCACTCATAACCTGACCGAATAACTGCCAAAACACTCACGAAATCGGTCGAGGCTGTTGTCCCCGCCTTTGTTGTCTGTACGTCATACCGACCCCCGACGATGTCGGCGAAAGATTGTCCTAGAAGGGTGTATTATTAATACCGATGGATTGTGGCGTTGGGGGGCAGATAATCCCGGTGTCAAGGGGTGCAGGGAGATCCATACCAAGCACAGAATTCTGCTGTAGATCGTAGTACGGCTGGTCGGCTGTCACCTTATATGTGCAAGATGTTGCGAGGGAGGCGGCTCTATCCAGCGTGTGCTCAGACGAATGAACGCGGGGACAAAGGAAGAAGGCCAAACGCACTCGAAGCAGTTCTTGGCGCGCCTCACTAGACTCGATAGTTCGGTGTGCGTCGGTGAGCGGACTAGCCAGCGCATTTTTGAGTAGTCCGGGATCACTGTAGAACGCGGAGAATGGGTGAGGCTCGTGCTCTATGGAGGATCTCACAGGGACGCCTTACCGTTCGGGGACCAGGCCTTTCCTTGTATAATGCCATGAATGCGTTGTTCCGGTTTCATATGTTGGCGGAGCAGTGATACGCTTGAATAGGCGAGGAATGCGGCATCAAGGGCATTAGTCCCTTCCCTACATCAGCGGCTAGTTAAGAGCCAAAGCTGAACGGGCAACACACGCTGAAGCACGTACCATGGTGCAGCTCCGGCATGTGCACTAAGCTTCATGGATTAGGATGCAAAATCTTATAGTTTAGATGGGGTAACGGTACGGACCTATGGCCGAAGTATTCCACCTCGACGGCTTGCATTGCAATAGTTGGGCCTATGCTCGCCGAATGCTCAGGACCGGGACCGGGGTGACACCTAGGCGACGGAGCGTTATGTGAGACCCAAGCCTGCCAATAAGTAGCACTTGCCGAACCAGAAAACTCACATGATACACACATCCATCTCCTTGTATGCGCCGCGTTCCAAAAGGATGATCTTACCTCCTCCTGATTCCTCCGCTACACAGCGACCTCGTCGGTCAAACGATTTCAAATAGGGTGGGATAGCAACTCACCAGGTGTCCCAAGGAGAATCACTCTCCCAGGTGTTCGGTGGGTCTCCATGGCGGCCTTCAGCGCTATCGCAACCCCGACACCACTCACCGCGATCAGATTATGCCCACAAGCATGTCCAATACCTTTCAAAGCGTCCATCTCCGAGTTTATGCCAACAACGCTACCTCCCCGGCCATAGCTGAACTCTGCTCTCCAAGCAGTCTCAAGCCCAAGGTAATGTCTGGTCACACTGAAACCTTGTCCAGACATGAAATCTGCCAGGAGGTCATGAGCATATCTGGAACGCCACAACGTGGTGGAGCAACAACTCTTGGTGAGCGAGAAGCTTTTACATAGACGATGGAAGCCCGAGACCGAGAAACTCACCTCTCTTCAAACATGAGCTCCGGGTGGGCTGGAGAACGAACGGGGATTAGAGCGGGTTTGCGTGCGACGGGGTCAGTTTGCGTTTGCGGCAACAGGCGTTTTGAGCTTACCGTGTATCTTGCAGCTAAGATCCCTGAGCCTGGCATTTAGGGAGTCGAGGGTCTTCTCGATTGTAAGCGCCACAGAAGGTGGGTTTGAGCCCTGGCTCGTCTTCTTGTATGACGGTGGGAGCTCTGGTAATGTCGGCAAGCAGTGGTCATCCAGGTCGACCATGTAGGTAAAGTCACAGCATGGGCTATATGCCTCAATATTATCTTTCTCCTAAATACAAATATTAATTGAGTGGCGTCGATGACGATTATAACTTTCTCGAAGACACTGACCACGGCTTGTTTTTCTTCAGCCGAGCAGCAGGTTGATGAACCAAGCGAGCTAGGAGGACGGATAACGGGCGCTTTCTTCGAAGGTCCCTGCTTTTTGCGCAGGCCAAGGGGCGACAAGAAGCCACCAAAGCACCCTGGAAGAGAAGAACGAGATTCCATGGGGGGGAGTAGGGAATGCAGGGAAAAAACGAGCAAAAAGGATAGAGGAAGATGGATCATTTTGAATGATAGCCTCAGATCGAGCTGAGATCCAGAAAATTCAGTCTGCGACGGCTTTGAGTTGGGAATTGGTGGATCCAGTAGTGCATTCCGCCAACATCGGCCTCTCGAGTAACTGGACGGGTTCTTATCGTCACTTTCAAATCTTCCTTCGACCACATTGCCCTCGGTGGACACGCCTGTATGAGGGTTTAACTAGTCCATTTCAGCCACAAGTCGCAGGCGCCAGGCTTCTTTACCTTGTATTGCCCACGCCTTGAGCGACGGCGGAGCGCATGGCAGGAGTATTAGACGTACGATTCACGATTTACCGATCTGCTTCCGTCCTGCGTCGGCCATCATGCACGATGCGCGAGCCTCTTCGATTGCCTTCAAATCTGGGGTCACCTCGAAGAGCAGAGATCTAGGGAAGGAAAGGCAAACCCCATGCTTATATTAGAAAGCAATGTCAAATGTAGGAGTACATGCGTATGTAGAACGAAGCTGACTCGGAGCAGCGCGATGGCCGTATACAAACAGTAGAAAATCCAAACCCAAAATCCACCACGGAACGAAACGAAATACTACAGGCCAGATACACGCTCGGGCTATGTGTCCAGCTTCAACCCGTAAAAAATTTGGACAACTTCTTCCAGAACCCCGACTGCTCTGGAAGCCTGTCTTGTCCGCTGAGCCCGATGATGACTTTCCCCGACCGAGATGACAATTGACACAAATCCGTCATGGCGCTGTCCTCGCTTCCAGAGATCTGTTGCGACCCCATAAGCAGCATCACCTCCTTGTTCGTTGACTTAAGCACTCTGACTGTCCGCGCAAGTCCGGGGAGCACCATCAGCTCTCCCCTGCCTGTGTTCCCTTGGATAACTCCAGAGAAAGTTTCTGGTAGCCAGATCATGATCTCCCCTGAGCACTCACGGATCAGCCTTTCCCGATGGCGAGACATCCAGTAACATGCAAATACGCACCTGTACGCGAAGTTACATCCAAGCCGATTCGTGGCCGGGAGGGTGGTGCGGGTAGCTGATGTTGAATGGCAGTCAGTATGCCAATTCCTGGACAACCGAGAAACTCACCAATCGTATCTCAATGTTCCCCGTACGACTGCTCGCCGTAACTGTTGCTTTTGGAGTCTGTCTCGCGTCGCCCGTGGTCCCGAGAGACAAGGACAACTCCCCAGAACGCGTGTGGAATGATGCATGGGGCTGGTCCGGTCGCTTGTCGCGCTTTCTCTTCTTGCCGCCCGGCGTGAGGGCGGGGATCTGAGGATCGACGTAGAAGGTGCCTGTGGTTGTAGAAAACGGCAAAATGGGCCACGAGTCTGGTAAGGCGCTGCACGGAACCCTGCGGATAGATACGCGCGAGTTGATAGAGGCGTACCAATGATGTCTTCCTTCTTCGAATGAAGATGGACCTGGTTCACTGTTGGGGGTGGATCTGGTACTAGAGGTGACCGCTTCGAGATCCCCGAGGGTTCCCGTATTCTCGAACCAGACGGGGTAGATGGGATTGAAGAATTGAAAAAAGGCAGCGCCTGTTCTTGGGGAAGGGGCGGAAGTGGTGGAGGAAGGCGTCTCCCGCTTCGGATAGATCCAGACGCCCCAGTGAATCCGTTCTGGTTGTCTCGCGTGTATGGCGGTGGCTTCTCCTCGACCTGTAATGGCGGTCAGCACGGCCAACTCCAAAGTGGGGCCATATGGGATCGAGAACGTACCGAAGGCGCTGCTGAAACCAAAGCAGCTTGCCGGGGTGGCATGGCTGCTGGCGCCGTCTTCTTCAGCGATAGTCTGTGGTCAAGTATCATTGTGTCGCCTTTCCTCGCTGCGCTCGACAGAGAAGCCCGTGTAGGTTTTGTGGAAGTGGAATTTACAGCACCAGACTGCGGGCGCGAAACGGACGTCCAGCCTTCAGGGGCTGTGAAGTGCTCGCTGGATATAGCTAAAAACCCCGAAGAGAACCAGTGCGGTCAGTTGTCTCCGCCGTGTGGGGTCCTGAACAGTGGTGAGAGAGATGAAACACCGAGGAAAGGGGGATCGAGACTCCATGTCGCAAATAATCCAACAAGCGCCCATCCTCGCTGCGAGGATCGAGGACAAGAAAAACAGGTGCTCCCAGGATCAAAGCCCAGGTGGCTGTACCCCTTCATCGCCCAAGTTTTGCGTTGTCACGGTTGTGCTCGCGATCGGTCCAACTTGTTCTAGGCTAGCGTGTAGCATGCTGCGCAGCGACCGCAGCCTGATGTCTATCCTATCTACATACAATCATACTACATAGGGGTGGCACTTACCAGTAGGGAGGACGGAGCAGGGAGTCCGAGGCACACTGGCCAACAGACCTACTTAGCTCGGTGCGACCCGTTCGTGTTTTCTTGCATGCTTGAATCGTAGATCTGACCCAGCGTTTGCAGTACGGTTGCCATTCGGTGTCGCGACACGACGACAGAAGCTCATGGCGCACCATCTCTGGATTTGGGCTCGGGGAAGTAGGCAAACTCGCGAGCATGCGAAAATACTCCAATACCTCGTACACATTATGCGAGAACGGGGGCAGACGCGACCGAGCTCCCAGTGGGACGAACGGCCTCAGTTTCCAGAGAATTCCTTCCGCCCACCAAGTTAAATCGCAGGCGGTTGTTTCCACTTCGAAGCGGACACGGGGGAAGGACATGACGGGGTAGAGGGAGAGGGAGTATAGGAAGCGGTCCCTGCCTGAGGGAAACTGCGACCCTACTAGCAAATTCAGGAGCGGTAAGGACTTGACTCCGCTCGCTGTATATCACTCGAAGATGGTACCCGTACGTTGTGGAACGCAACTCTCTGTCTGACGTGCTGGCCGCGCGTGGCACCCAAATGTCTTCGAGACGAGCTCCTCAAAATGATCCTTCAAGTGCCGCCTGTCGAATACAGCCGGACCTCGTCCCGTTGCCCAGAAATTCCGCCCACCAAAGGCAATCGTGCTCCAGTATGGCTAAGAGGAAACCTGTCATAAAGCACCCTTTCTCCCCGTACCTATCTCTGATGGACCCCGTGATTGTTGTCTTCCCAAGTCCTGCAGGCCACAGTACCCACATTATCTGCGTCAGGTCGTTCCTGTCGCCGTGCATGATCCAGCACGCAAGCTCATCTCGAACGGTGACCTTCCTTCTTCGAGACTTTGGTGCAATGCGCACCGAGGGACTAGGGAGCTATGGTGGCTTTGTGTGAATGGGACTCGGGCGCTTATTTGTTTCCTGCCATTACTCACGCTCAGGTATATCATCGCTCTCATGAGCGATTATTTGGTTACAGGTTAGCTCGTAGGTGGCGAGAACGGTGCACTTCCTGGAGTAGGGGCGTTTCGGGGTATAAATAGAAAGTGGATGTGAACTTCAATATGCGTCCAGGACCTCTGCACGTGACCGATTGTGCAATTTAAGCGCCCGGCGCGGATGATTTCGACAGCCGAGAGGAGCGGCGTGACGCCGGCCTTTTGGGTGAATTCCGCAGATTATATGCAAGAGTGGCAGCTTCGAGTGGAGGCTGTGAGGCCCCTGACCTTCGTATCAGACGTTTTTATCTGCCCTCACAATTCGTATTCGGTGAGGCTCTTTCACCGAGATCGCATGTACCCCATCTAATTCATCGGCCAACAGCGATGGGGTGGCCGGAGAGACCATCCTTGACCACCGTCCTCGTTGGCACCTTTGTAGCGCTCTCTGCCTGTTGCACTAGAATCCTGCAGCAGGAGAAGCAGACCGGGACGCGAAAATCCTTCAGTAGGGACTACAGAGCTTCGAGGGTACCTATGCGAGACGGATGTCAAAATCTTCCAATAGGAAAAGGAAATCAAAAAGGTTCGACTCGTTCTCGCCAGGGGAGGGCCTTGGACATTGTTGGACCTCGTAGTCACGTCCAAACTGCCCTCCGCCCGTTTACACGCCTCTGACGCGGTTCTAGTCAACCTTCGATGCTGTCTAGGCTACTATGTATATCGGCGCTCCACGGTAGTCCCTGTCCCCTTGACGAGTCGCTAGTGACAAGCTATGATATATGAAGCACTAAAGTAATTCGTATAGTCTCTAACGTACTGTATTTGTATGAAAGGAAGCCAACATATATCGAGAACAAATCCTCCAACAAGCAAACTAAGATTATGAGGGGAACAGATTAAAGCAAAGCAATAGATTTTGAGGTGCGTGTCACGAAGTTGTCAAGACTGAGGGGAGTGGTGGTTGTCGAGGAGGGAGCGATAAGGGGGGAGGGTATCATATCCGTGTGAATGTCCACATTCTATTCCGCTTCAGGTCACAATCGAGTTCCTGCGCTTGCCACGCTTCGCTCATCCTGTTGTCGATGCTCCAGCTCCAGCTTCGGCAGGGTGCGCTTCAGCGGGCTTTGCGTCTCCCCCTGCTTTCACAGGGGGTACCACTGCCTTGAACTTGGAACCCTTCTCCTTTTTCTTCGGTTTGGCCGCCTCGGCGACCATCCTGAGGACGTTGAAACGTGAGTTCGTGATGAATGTATTTAGGGGTCGCCAAACGAGGTGACAAACCTTTCCAACTCCCGCCGTTCTTCATCGGACTCGTCAGGCTGTGTTGACTTGAAGATCGCGCCAACGAGGAGCATCGCCTTGGCCCGGTGGTACAAAACGGGGTCTGGCTGGCCAGGCTCTTTCAAGACGTTATCGCAGACCTATTGAATCTCGAAAGTCAGTTTCCACAGACCCGAAAGTAACACTGCGTCAGCGTACTTCTCGTAACACGGTGACGACTTCCAAACGCGCTCCGCGCCATGACGCGAGAAGAATCTATTTCGAGGAAAGCACTTAGCTGTGGTTCCTAAGCCGAGTAACGATGGCTTACCTTTCCGGTGACGTCCATTTCAAGAGCCCTGAGTTCCTCCTCCGGCACGTCACCTCGGATTTGGGCTTTCTCCATGGCCTGGATGGAACTGTTAGCCCGTTGAGGGAGGAGAGGGCGTCACCAGATACTTACCACCATAACCTTTCGCACGTCAAGACTGTGTGTGCTCGGTTAGGACTGAGTTCTCTGAAAGCGTCGGAAAGACTTACGCGCTACCAATGACTCCCCAAAGATCCTTGGCGTAGGTGCCCTTTTCCTTGAGGTTCGAGAAGAAGCCCGGGCTAGATTACAGGAAAGTTAATTGCCGCCAAATGAGGGAGATTAGAGGTACAGGAGACATACATGCCCAAGAACTTGCGAGACTTGAGGAACGATGATGCCTTCATCATATAAACTGAGCCAATTGTATGCAGGAGTTCAACGCCGAAGCTCTCAAGCTTCAGATCCTCAGCCTCGAGCCCTATCCTCTTCTCAAACGCCTGTGTCTCGGGATCGTCCTTCCCTCCCGGCTGCTTGGCCTCGACGAAGGGTCGTAGCCGCTCGATCATCTTGGTCGTCAGCTGTGCCACACGCTCCTCCATCGCTTTCCTCCTTTCCATGTCCTGCTCCCTCAACTTGTCGCGAGCTTCCTTTTGTCGGAGGCGCTCCTTTTCCCTCTCCTCTGCAATAGCAGCTGCCTGAGAAGTTGCAGCTGTCGAGGGAGAGGCGCCAGAGACGCTCGGAGCTTTGCTCGGAGACGATGATGCTGTAGAGCCTGTCGGAGCGGCGTCGCCAGTGGACCTCTCGGTGGGGGTCGCTTGCTCAGTGATGTTCTTGGGAGCGTCCTCCCTGTTGGGATTGAGCTGCTTCTCGAGCTCGGCCTTTTCCTCCTCGGTCATCATTGTCGTCGCAGCAGAGGTCATGTCTTTCATGATAGTAATCTCGCCAATCTGCACAAGAGTTCAATGGACCGGTGGGAGAATGTCTGGGAAGGGGACACACGTAGTCGACAAACCGCTCGCCGCCAAATACGTTTGCGAAGAACCCAGCGGCATCGTCGATAGTGACATTTCCCTCCTTGTCAACCTAAGAAGCGTATCTGGGTTAGCACATTCTCCTGGTGCTCGCAAGCCTGGGCCGATCCACGCACCATGCCCTTGCCATTCTTGTCATACACGACGCGGAGATTCTGTAGCAATTCGTCAATGGGTATTCATGGTGCTAACAGCGCACCACTCACGGGGTCCGAAAGAACTGAATAAGCTTTGCTGCGCCAAACGGTTAGACACTGGGCGAAGGGGAAGAATGACGACATACCTAATATCCTTGAACTTTTCTTCCGCCTCTGGGGAAGGGTTCTTGTCTGGGTGGTACTGTTGGTGTAAAAATGCGATGAGCTCAACCTCCGGATAGGTGGTGAGAGATGGTTGAGAGCGTGTCTTGGGACTCCGGGAATTGTTGGACCAGATCCTGAGCCATCCGGACAGTGATCACTCCCGTTCCTGGTCCTCGTTTTTAACAAGGTGAAGGTTATACTCCCAATGTTGTCCCTAAGCCGCCCCGAACTCAAGGTTCTCCTCCCACTGGCCCGGTTGAGGGCCCCGAAGCCACTGAGCCATGGGGTGCTCACCTTCATAGCCTGCTTCCGATAAGCCTTCTTCAACGCAGTATCGTCGGCATCAACCGACACCCCAAGCTACAATCGTGTTCGAGCCAAACGGCGAACTCTATCATGAGCACGAACGCCCCGAGCATCGTCAACTGCAACGCACTAAGTCATAGTATTCGGTCTCCACTGGCGCCATAGCTGCGATTTCTAGAAGGCAATGGGCTGGCTAGGTTAGAAGTCGCTGCGTGCCAGAGTAGAAGTAGAGGGAGAGAATGTGTGGGTGCTGTATACCGCAGTGGATGGTTCTGGAGAGTTTGTCACCGCTGGAGAGCAATCGTCGCCCGGAACGCTCATCGGCATCGCCTTTTCCCACGCGGAACCTCGCAAGTTGCCGTCGAGCGCTTGTTCTTCAAGGCCACCAACAGGGGATGGGATGACAAGGTTGAAATGAGAAGGACATAGATAAGGCGCATAAATCGAAATCGAAAAACAGAACCTCTCCGCGCCCTCCTGCCCTCCCGTTCGCTTGACTACTTGAACTTTAGTTTCAGGGCCTCACTATACTTCCTGCCCAAAGTTGCGCAGTAAATGTTTCCAACTACGGGGCATAGCATTAGAAAATTGAAAGGTAACATGGGAGTCGCTCGACTGTGGCCCAGTTTCACCGCCCTGGACCTGTACCCGGGCTGATGTGTCCGGGAGCCAGTGACCGTTTTGCTGAGTGCAATATTGCGCGCCGAGGTGGAAGGATATCATCTTGGTCTAATATTATCACAAGAGCGAACGATACGGTGGCCGATAGTAAGGGGATGGACTTTACATCCTATATTCCCGTTGTTGCTTCAGCTGGGAGACGATGTGCATTCAAGTTGATAGAATATATTCAGGCAGCGAAAGAGATGGCGCCTTCAGCCAAGGTTCAGCGCTCAGCATTTGCGTCAGAGGTGACTGATACGTTGGCCAGGGTACATTGACACCAGATTTGCGGGCTGAACGCCAAATCCCGATTTAAATCCACTCCCTTGGCATCCTCAGAACTTTCGTCAACCTCTCTTCCTCCGTGCCCTCTTCTGTCCCTAGCTCCGACATATATTCCCACCTCGCAGTCTCCGGCAAGCTCATCAAGATACTTTCAATCCGAGCCCCAGGTGTCATTAGCCCAAACTTGGTCCCACGATCGTAGACCAAGTTAAATTCCACATATCGGCCTCGGCGGAGGAGTTGCCACCTCCTCTCGTGCTCGTTGTACGGCGTGGTATGCCGAATAGCCAAGATCGGAATATAGGATGGCACGAAGGAATTCCCGACGCTCTGCACAAATGCAAAGATCTCGTCAGGCGTTGAGGGTCTGTTGGTCGAGTTAGGGAAACGTGCGTGTGGGCCGGAGTTGAGGTCGTCGAAGAAGATGCCACCGACCCCTCGCGTTTCGTGGCGGTGAGGAATATAAAAGTATTCGTCGCACCACTTCTTCAAAGTGGGATAGAGGTCGGACCCGTGGGCGGCGCAGGCGTCTGAGATAGTCTTATGGAAGTGAATAGCGTCCTCTTCGTACAGGTACGAGGGGGTGAGATCGGAACCGCCGCCGAACCACCAAGCGAGGACCTTGCCTTGCTTCTTTGGTCCGTCGTTTGAACCCTCTTCCTGAGTAACGGGCTCGGTGATCTCGAAATAACGATAGTTGGCGTGGACGGTGGGTGCATGTGGGTTTCGAGGGTGGATTACGAGGCTGAGACCAGCAGCGAAGAATGGCAGCCCTTCTTGCCTTTCTGGCAGCGGCATACTGTTGTGGTCGGCGCGCATCTGCTTGATTGCAGCAGGAGGCAGGAGTCCGTAGACGACAGAGACGTTCACTCCGCCCTTCTCCAACGCGATCTCTCGTTGGGTGGCCAGATTCACATTGGATTCGGAAGAAGGGGTGTTGATCCCGGACAGGTACGACGAGGTGGATTGAAGGGGACACGCAAACACACAAGATCTTCCTGAGCCGCCTTGTGCACGGATCCAAGAATCGTGTTTGAAGGGAGGTGCGATGGGGTCGAGTTTCTCGAATGCGGAGACGATTTCATCTTGGAGCTGGAAGACGTACTCCTCAACGCGCTCGCGCATCGTTCTCTCTGGGGCTGCAGATTCAGGCATGCTGTGTTGAAGTCTATAAACCGTGAAAATTCAGGGCCTGAATGAGTTCGAGTTGTTGAAGACGACGAACCACAGCTCGAACCAGATTATGACGAAGGCTAGATGATAGTGGCGGATCAAGGGGTGCGCTAAGTTGCCGGTTTCCGGGGCTTGTACCACGGTTGCTTGTACTTGGTTGGAGCGATCTTAGGGAGGGGTCAGTATTCGAAATGAGGAGGTAAAGCGAGGCAACTAAAATAGTTTATATACCACACGACCTCGGGTAGAGTGTGTCTCAGAGTTTGGTGAAGACACACCCAGATTCGATTGTCACCCGACCTCGATTTTGGGCTCGCCAGCTCTAGACGCCTGGCGGGGGCGGGACCGCCCTCGTTGCAGAACCCACGCGCATTGTTATGGCATTTGCCGGTGCCTAGTACGACTTGAACCGCTTTGATATGAAGGTCGATTTGTCCGAGTCTGGAGTGGGCAGGAGATTCAAACATATCATGCCAGAAGATTGTGAATAACGACCCGGAGATCCCCACCGAGGGAACCCCTTGACTCGGCCTTACTGGGTGTATGTACTAGATTATATTGGTACCCTGCCCCTTGGACTGCGCTCAGAAACTTGGCACCACGGGGTGAACGACGAAGGACCAGGTAACTATGTATCGTCTTCGACAAAGCAGTATTTACCTCGGTTCTCGTCGAAGGTACTAGTAATGCGCCAGGTACGATTCAGGAACGCGAGTTCGAACAGCTCGGGACTCCGATGGGGCGGGGTACTGAAGCGGAAGTTGTGGAGCTTCTGTAACAACACATCAGCATTCTCAATTCCAAAGTTGCTATCCGTGGTATGCCTGATCGAGATCCATCTCGTTGGCAGGGTCATTATTCGAAAGGGTCAAGGACGACAGGTTTCGAAGAAATCCTTGTCGGGTGGGTGAGGAGTTTGATTGCCCAAAGGTGCCTGGAAGAACCGCACCCAACGCCTTGGAAACACAACGCCCAGTCCCTCGAGTATTGGATTCCCTGCGAAGTAACTGGCGAACGTTGAAGCTTTTGGACGGCTCGGCCTACAGCGTCTAAGTGGATGCATGACTCAATGTGTAAGCGGAACGGGGATGGGAAGAGTTTATCGATGGTGTGACCACTTTGTTGGGGCGTGTTCACTGCCAGTGGCAAGCGGAATTGATGCCATCTCCCAGTGTGGTTTCACGTGCGGGGGTGGGCGCTTAAACGGGATCAACATAAAATGTGCCGAATGTTGGCGCGTTTACCCGGCCACGACTACACATTCCAATGAGAAGTGCGGGGCACATGCCCTGAATCTCACAAGAAAACGTTGGCTCATGTAGTGTCTCTCTGTGAGTTCCAGCGACGATTCGCATGGACCCCAAAGGGAGAATTCGTCGGCTGTTGGGAACTTGGGACTCTGGGAGCCGCGATAGATTGGCGAGTGGGTGAAACGAGGTTAAGCCTGAATACTGGACTTCGTCTGATTGAAAGCCGAGGTCCTTGGCTGGGAAAAAGTAACTACCGCCGCGAAGGATGGGCAAAGACATGCGACGACACCTTCGGTTAATTCGAGAGCATAACGTAGGATCGTGTGAGGCGGCGCCCAAGCGATATTAGACGGGGAAGACCTTGTTCCTCCACAACCTCGCTCCCATCTCAACTCGTCTACTCAAGAGCGCCCACCACCTTGAATATGCGTTGCGGCGTCTGCCGAGATGAGCGGAGCGGGTGGTGAAAGTGGACGCAAGAGTTTACATGAAATCCGTATCCCACCAGCGGCCCTATACGCGCCAATTTTACTTCGTTCGAGAGGGGAAAGATAAGAGAACTACGGGATAGATGACAAAAGCACGCCGCTTGAGCATGCTGCCCTCAATCTTGTCGGGGAGCGCTGCCGAGCGGTGAAAGTGCTATTTTAGCGCCGGTAACCTAAACGGCTGATGCATGCATCATGTGGCCCCCCAATGTCCCATGCTCCTCCTGGCCATCCGCCACCATCACTGGCCTCTCGCGGCACCCACCTGCCTCTACACCTTATACACCCAAAAAAGATGCGCCTGAATCGCAAGTAAATTTCCTAGAGAATACTTATCGTCCCCTTCAGCTCCTCTGACAGGAAGTAACATGAATCATGCAGGTTCAAGGCGGGCGAAGTGCGGGGCTCCGAAAATGTAGGGAAGGTGTGTGGGAGCGATATAACCTTAATTTCTTCTTGTGAATCTCACCATTCAGGCCGTGCCAGGCTCCAGCCCTGCCCTGAATGCTGGATAATCGCCGGAATATTACCAGGGTACGTAACCTTGTCGTCGTCGTCGGGTGTCGACCGCTCCTCCCTTCCCCCACACTCGTTCTTTCTTACCCACCACGAATTGGATGGAACTGCCGGCGCCTAGCCGCTCGCGTTGCTCATCGCTTTGAACATGGAAGATGGCGCGATGGACGCTGAGCAATGGGCGTCTTTTCTGACGGTGGCGGCGCAAGCTCGGCAAGGGAACTGGTTCTACTGTGTGTGTTCTCAATGTACCTCTGCGGAGAGGATTGCTGACGGCCAATATCAGTTGGGGCATGGGCTATTCTGGTGTACGACCACAGTGAGTCCTTCCTTGAGGCGATTCTCTGCAACTACTGACACGCGCCATCCCATCCCAGTGACTATGTTCGATCTGGAAGTAAGCGAGTTATGTATCATCGGGACCTTGGTCGCTGCTCACCTTGGGTTTAGATTGAATTAATATGGGTCTGTTCCCCGGATATAGGCGTTCCAATATCGCTGCTGATCCTGGCATTGTTTGCAGAAAAAGAGCTGGTCGCTCATTAAAGTACTGTACATCATTGTGGGTAGTGTCGCCGTCCTGCCGCTGCGGATGCTTATTTTCCACCCCCAGAATCGATACATACCCGATATATCCTTCACGTAAGTTTTTAACCCATCGACCTAAGCTGTGCGCCTGGCTCACGTCGTCTCAAGTTACGGGGTGGCTAGTATGTGAGCTCCTGCGGATATACGGCCCTCCAACTGACATTCGCCTTGAAGTGATACACTGGATCTCTGGAGAAGAATTCCTCCAAGTGGGTCGTCTCACAATTTCATCGTGGTCTGAGCCTCATATCGTGTCCAGCACTGTCCGCAATTTTCGCGAGTGCAGGCATGGATGTCTCTGGTGGCTCTGCAATGTATGCAAGGTGTGCTTCTATATCATATGCTCTCCCTTCCCGGTTTTGCTTAAAGCCTTGTTTCCCAATAAACAGCCATCATGGTTCACCGTATCGTGTGCATGTACCGCTATAGACGCGCCGTGACAGTCTACATCACCGTTGGCTTCGCGGTCAATTTACTGGCTGGCGTAGTCCTTGTGGCCAATACGATGGATGTGGTCAACAGTAAGTCTCCCCATCGTACGAGGCAGGGGTACTCCGCTGACCCCCTCTAGTCCCCATCACCTTCTCATCGACAAATCGGACATGCGTTCCGCTGAACTTCAAAACCTGGACCGTTGCGTCATGGTACTTGATGCTGTGTTTCGATACAGCGGTCTTCGGCCTGGCGATGTATGAAGGGGTGTGCTACCTGCGGGAAACGAAACAGGCCACGCGTGGCCTGGATGCTACGATGCGGGTGCGTTGGACTAAAGATCGTTCGATCATCTATATTCTCATGCGGGATAGCATCGTCTTTCCGCTGATGTGAGTTCAGCAGTGCCCTTCTACTAGGAACGCTTGAAATACTGACGGCGACCCCAGCGGTCTTCTTTTGTCCGTGGTCAATATCTTGGCCTTCTATATCTTCCCTGTGGGTGTCTAGTCTAGCGCCCCGTTCAAAAGGCAGCCCCCCTGATCATTCTCTCTCTCTAGGTTGGCGCCATGCAGTACACATTTACTATCACTGCGCTCCTATCACCGATCTTAGGATGCCGCCTCATACTCCATTTGCGAGACGCATACTACCAGCCATTTTCAAATGAGATGCAACAATCAGAATTGGTGGCTCCATCGGGTGTTGACCCTGACTTTCAAGGAGACGGAAATGGACCTATTTTTGCCCTGGACACTGTCACGTCATCAGCAACGACTCTCCCATCTCATCGTTATCGTTTTGTTCGTTGACCTTGGAATATATGGACAGGTTTTGAAGACTGAAGCCTGTATACAATTGATTGCCTCGATTAGGGCGCGCCAACTTCTGACTGTCCTATGGTACAGTCGAGAAACTGGGCTGGCTGCCTTGTTCTGAATTTACTCCACCGCAGCTGTAGTGATGTGATCTCGTATCCCATGCTGCCGTCACCCAAACAAAAGGGCAGCCACTTGGACGGTTTCAAAACCGTTCCCCAACGAACTCTGATCAAGTGTACTCGTGTCGTGCAGGTTCAGTGTATGGGATTCTGACAAAAGGGCGGAAGTTCTGGATTTTTGCAGCTTTGACTCAGCTGCTATTTTCGGCGTAGGGAGGATCGGATGACAGTGACAGTGACAGGGACGGTAGCCAAACAAGCGCCCGAGCAAAGCCAAAGCGACCGCCATCAAACCCGAACAAATAAAATGCCGACACTCCACAGCGCAGTTTCCCCGACAGTCAACGTAGTAACGATTCCATAATCACCCTCAAGCTCAAGCTATGTAGGGCTTCAAAAAAGTAGCAATACACGGCCTAAATGGGGACAAGGTTTCAGCCCAGGCCTTGTTCCACCGATGGAACCATAACTCCCGAAAAGACAATACGGGTGAGCTTCCTATTGTCCTTGAGAATGCAGTGCCATGCGCCTGCGTTCCATTATCCCCCAAAGCCCGATTGCCCCCCCTCCCTTTTAAAAGGGCGTCAATACTTCGACTGGTCCCCAGTGCGATCAGGATCGTCTCGTTCAGTCTCTTTCTTCTGATTTCTATTACGACCCTTTCCCCCTTCTTTCCCTTTCAACCACTAGCCGCGACAGTCTTTTCCGCTTTATCCAACTCGGGGCTAGTAGCTGGGCTGCCTGTCTGAACGAACAAACCTCTCTCCAACATTTGAAACTCGAAACTTTACCGTTGCCTTCAACAAAAATGGCCACGACCACCCACCACGATTCTTGCTTCGTCACGACCTCCACCGATGCAAACTTGTAAGTGCCCTAGTTGTGTGGTCATGCTACTCTCTATAGCTGATCCCGGTTCGTTCAATTGAAAGGGCTGCTGCTGCCTCCAAACGAGTCCACATCCCTGTTGGGAAGCGGCTCGAGCGACAGCTCATTACACTATGGAAGGTCCTCACCCGCTCGCGCCGAAAGCAGCGCGCGTCCTTCATGCCTAAAGACTTTGTCTCTGTGACCTATCGTAGGCGCAGCACAATGCCCCCGCGCTCCCGTGTCCGGGTGTAATCTAGCGACCAGTGCTCCTACCAATGGGCAGCCCAACCATTCCCCTCCTTGTACGCAGCCTATGGCCAAAGCGATACCCAGCCAACTTATTCCCTTTATGATTTCACATATGCACCCCACGAGATCTTACGAGCTTTGACCATTGTTTTTATGCGCCATCCTAGATTTATAATCGTTCGCGCTCTATAATTTAAGCGCCCAACGGTCTGGCACCGTGCGCGAACACGGGCGCCTGTACTATACCCCTCATCAAATACCCTCCCACACCTACTGTTTTTCTTGAGAGAACTATGTTATACTCTCTTAATACATAGACATACCCTTGTAATAATCATCTGGCCGATAGAACGGTTTCGGTGATAGGTGGATCTCTGCCCCTTTCCAGATGCTCAGGTCAACGGCGCGTTCTCTACGACTCTCGGGGCCTCCTCATACTTTTCCATTGAATAAAGCGAGGTCAGTTGAGTTCTTCCTTTCACTCTCGCCAATACCGCTGTCACGATGGAGGACGAGACAGTGATCCCATCAAACTTCAAAAGTTCCCTTTTCTTGCACCTGCTCAGCTTGTCCCCAACCACGAGCACCCTTTCCGTCGAGTTAGCCCTTCTCATCATCGCACACCTTCCTCCTACGGATATCGCACACCTTCAGCATGTGAGACATCTTCCACCGTAATCGTGCTCTGTGTGGTCGCTAACAGCAAGCGCCGGACTTGCAAATACCTTCACGCCTGATAAAGCAGTTCGGCGAAGGGGACTGACAGGAGTGTCTCCTGCGACAAATGTCTCCAAAATGGTGTTTTCTGGCTGACATACAAAGGTCTCAACAGCGTGTCTGAGCTCAAGGATGCGGCAACGTCAGGTCTGCGATTCATCAAGGCTTGTGGTGATGTTTCCGAGATGCCTCCCCCAGCCTGGCATAGCTGCCTCACACAATGCCCCAATCAAGCTTGAACCGTCCAGCTGTGGGCCACCGCTATGCGTGGCAATTTTACCCTCAGCATTTTGACTCGCAATATCAAACCCATTTCTAATTTATCAAGGAGGACACGGGCGCGTGGATTCGCGCGTCTCTCGGACTCAACAAAGGAAAGGACGACAGCCTGGGGGAATCAACAAGGCGTCGGGAGATGTCGATATGTGGTAGCATACCTTGGAACGTAAATAGGTACAGGAGAATCATACGAATCCACTTGACAATCCCGATCTACTCTTCTCCCTTTTCAAACGGATCGCTACTCCTCCCACAGTGCGGGTTACAACACCTCCCTCGATAACTGAGTGCCTTCAACGCCACACGTGGGGTACAAGTCGAGTACACAATCCACTGACTGGTGTCATCTTCGTGGAAGTGAAAATACTTGAATTGCTGGTGAGACGGTCGTAGGTGGGGATCTGCTGGGCAGGTAGATCCGCACGCATAGGTGGACAGGTACTGATCTGCGCAGGTGATGAGATACGGTTTGTGAGCTGGGACACCATCAAGTAGCTTCCGGTTGCCCAGGCAGACCCGATGATCAGTGAGATCTGGGAAGAAGGAGGCAACCGTGGTTCCAGTAATGAGGTTGGTCTGGGAAGTGAACGGCGAAGAGAGACAGGCGTGGATAATGTTTGTCTTCACGATGTGAACGGCGACGAAGCACTGAATCGTGCGGAAGCAATCAGCTTTGTGCTGGTATAGGGAGGACATGTACTCACTGGCAACGTAACACAATGTTTCAAGTGCCCAGCAGGCGGACGGCTATACACGACGATCCGAGAGGTAGACTTCCTAAATGCAGGTGCCACCACAAGCTCGTACTCCTGGCAGTATTTGTTCTCCTACAACCAACCCCGAAACCCCATGAATCGACTACGAGGTACCAGGACGTGCAAATACCAAGCTGGGGGCGACTTCCGTACGCGAGGTCACTGGCTCGGGAGAGAGCCAGCTACTCGATTGAAGGCCACTGCATTGACAGGGGGCTTTCCAAGCAGGAGAAACATGTATGGCAGCTCGCCAGTGATACTGCCACGACAGGCACGTAGTGCCTGCATGAACACATTGAAGAGAGTGGGGACAACGAAAGGGCGCAACAATATTCTGAAGCGGTTGAGCATCTCAGTCTGGGGGAGGGTCCTGGTGGCGTGAGAGGCTTGAGCAAAAATGAAGAGGCATGGCCAATCCAATAGGAATAAGACGAGAAAAATGAGATCCTCGTTTAGAAGGACAGAGAGGGCGTGAGGGTACGAGCGAGCCACCTGGAGTCGCTTTGAGTGATGAATCATCGCAGGCGGGGCAGGAAACAGCACATCACGGACAGCTGACGATACTCGTAATAAACGGGGAGTCCTAATCGGCCAGGCGATTCGCCGAAACAGGCTGTGCACAATAGCCAATCGGGGACTCGAATGTCCACGTTGGAAACAGATCCCCAATCGTCATATCGCACGGACGGAAGGGGGCACGAAGAACCAGCTCACAAGACACAAAAGGGGCATATGGAGGCATCACCTACACAGAAACACATGGGCTCAAGTTGCGCAAAGGGCTGGACAGGCACAGGACATCCATATGCGCCCGGGTTGGAGCAAAGAGAGCGAACGTCGCCGATTAGGGAGTAGCAAGAGAACACAGAGGAGGCAGAAATCGGATTTTACAGAATTAGAGAAGAGGGCTCTCAGCGACGCAGACGCAAGCGAGACGAAACCGCGGACCCGCGTTGTATCGACGGTCCTGCCAAAGAACGGTCAGCTAAAAGGGACTGGCGATAACGAAGTTCGTTTCTCACGTGCGGTAGAGGCAGACATACGAAAGTAGGACGTAGTCAAGGGCCACCCCCACCGGCTCTAAACCATTCCAAAATGTCAGCAAGAAGAGGGTCTTGAATGGGCAATCGATGTATGTTGATACCGTACTTGCCATTGGTCTAGGTTGAGATTAGTCATATAAACATAAGAAACGCAGGGACATACCACAGATTGATCACTGTGAAACCCTTGGGGGGAACCATGACGAGGAACAGAGGAACGGCCAGCGGCCATCCTCGCAGTTCGGGAAGAGCAACGGCGAATGACGTTGGAGATTGGAAAGACGCACACGGGAAACAATCATGGCAAATCCCGGCCGAACAAATGTCAACCGGCAGAGCACGGTCTTGGCGCCACTCGAAATCCTCTGGTATGATGCACCGAGTCAAAATGCCTCGGAATCAAGCTGCCTAAAAATGATCCAACTTCTGAACTCAACGCTTTAAGTCAGTAGAGCCAATGTCAACTGTAGGTTAAACCGGCACCCATACCGTCCCCAAATGACCTTACCCCAGCGACTGGCTGTGATTTGGGTCATTGGTTCCAAAGTTCCGGGTCAAATGGATCGTGTTCCTCAAATAAGTACTGCTGCTCGTGGCTTTCCATGTTTTGATACTGGGCATTTGACGGTATTAACTGATAACATGAGGGCGTCGTGGAGGTAGGGTCGCTGTTGATGATACAGTTTCCAGTGCGAACATGGGGGGACTTCCGTCTTCTCGAATGTCGAGGTCAACACCAGAAGGAGCTGCCATTGACTGCTGCATCTCGTTAGAGAAAGGTTGGTAATAAGCATCCCGCAGGTGCAAGATGAGACGGCACCCTAGGATCGGCGAGAGGGATGCGGTGACGGTAAACATGTAAACCATTAGGTGCTTGACGAGTTGGCTTTAGCAAACTCTGTTGGGTAAGGGCAAGGGACGGCTTACAGGAAAGACGAAGACAGCCAGTATGCTGAGCACGGACGATATGAGACCGCTGGAGATGTGATCAATGCTTTGAGAGTTCCGAACGCCAATTGCACTCACATCAGAGGAAATATGATGCTATCCCACATTAAAATATAGATGATTGAACGTTCTTTTGTCCGCCGTAGAGACATGGCGATGTCCATGTCGCCTTTAGTTCGCCTTGACTCCCGCAAATAGGAAACACCTTCATACATTGCCAGGGAGGAGACCACGAGCTCAAAGAAGAGCATCAGAAACCATGACGCCACGCTCCAGGTGTGGAAATTGGCTGGTATACACGCTCGGTGTGTAGACGAAAAGAAAATAGGGACTAGAGGGCGTTAGAAAGTGGAGATGAGGTCTCAGACGGCGGGACATACCGTTCACAACATCCATGATATTGGACACAATGATGATCCCTGCCAGCAGGTTCATCCCAAACCCAACGGCGATATAGATAGTGAGGTTTCGCCTATAGCGGTACATGCAGGCGATGCGGTAGACCATGATGGCTATTGCGAGGCAATCTATAAGCGCAGTAAAGGAAAAGGGACCAGGAACGTACCTTGCATGCACTGGAGGGCAACCAGTGAGAACCACGACTGAATTCGCGAAAGGTGAGGGCATTGCTGAACGAGAATCAGACACTATTTTGCACATATGGAAGAACTCGCGCACCCTATTGAATTGTTTTTCTGAGATCCAATGCATCACTTTGGAGCGAAAGTCAGGCGCAGTGATCCAGATCCGTATGAAGACGCATACCAGCTGTTCCGTAACTTGAGGGTACTTTGTCAGTCGGCTCATAGATGCCAAGAAGTTGAAGCTCACATGAAGGAGACGTTGGGTATGTATCGATTCTGAGATCGAGAATCAGCGTCCGGGCCTGCACGACAACGAGAGCGAAAACCCACGACAATGTAAAGGACTTTGACCAGCGACCAGCGTTTCTTCTACAAATCCCCTTACAGTTTAGCGGCCACGCAGTATTTCTCGTAGACCGTGGTCTACGTACCCATATTAACTCAACCTGGGCAGGAAAATAAGCGCTGAGTGAAAAGGCATGGCGGAGATCGTGTGCTCACTTCTAAATCAAACATCGAAACTGGGATGGGATGCATCACCGCTTTCCGAAAATGGGATGGGCGAAGAACTCACTGTGGTCATGAAGCAGAATAACCAAAGCCGCAACTAAGGAAGTGTGGCGAGCCCTGTCAGTTGGAGGATGTGGTAGGGTAAGGAGATAGTACGCACGGTAGAAACAATGCCCTTCAATCGCAGCTTTCGCGAACGATAGATAGGACTCCAACTCAGCTTCCGTCATCCCGCCTTCCATCTTCATAAACCGTGGATTGCGAGGAGCTAGAGGCCCGGACTCCCATCCACTTGCTTCGCGAACCGTGGTGGTGGCGGGGGCAGAACAAGAACAGAGGCGGGGGGCGGGGCTTCACGGCGACGACGCGGTTACATACCCTGCCGATATCGGGTGATAATCCCTGCCAGTGGATTCAGGGGGTTCAGAGGATCAGAGACCCTGAGCAGTGAATTGGAGAATTAAGGTTGGCTGATGGTTCTCCCACGTCTTCGCCTCCCGCTCTGGTCCCAAGGCGGGGCCCTCAGGGCCCTCTCCGATGACCACATGCTTCCGGGAGATCTCTCAAACCTGTTCCTATCTGGCGGCGTGTTGTGTGGTGCGCGTTCATTCCAGGGCTATCAGTAGGTCCTCTTACTCTTACTCTCTCATTTCAAGTCGCCTTTCCCGAGAATCAAGAGATGTCTTGTCGCTGGACGCGACGAGGCCAGGGCAGGACTCCCCTGGGAGGGGAAGGGCACGCATCCAAAGCGTCTAGTGAGGATGTGATGGCGGGAGATGGTGGCTGGCCTCGCGTGCGATGTCACTCCCAAGGGTAGCGCCGGATGTCTGCCGTTTCGAATTCGCGATTTTTGGCCTTGTCCACGGTAGAGGAAGACTCATACCCGTCATCCGACTCGAGTCTACAGCCGGGATGACAGTCGCGGTGAGAGACTCAGGTACTAGGACTGGTCGAGTCTGAAGAACTATAAAGCTGATCCCATCAATGGGCTCTTCCAAGCATTGGAACTGGCGCTTACCAAATGTCGCCGTCGTTCTTCCTTGCGCCCTCACCCATCCAAGTCATGCAACTGCTCTCCGTTGAGCTACAGCTCCTGATTGTTGCGCATCTCTCCCCTCTGGACATCATTAGGTTCCAACGGGTGAGTTATGGCTACGAAGCAAACGTTGACACGGCTCACGGTTTCTGACGCGCCAGACCTGCAAAGCTTTTCACGTTTAGATAGGAGAGTTCGGCGAAGCCGTTTGGAGGGAGTGCCTTCGTCTCCGCTGCCTTGAAAATGGGGTGTTCTGGCCGACCTACAAGGATCTTTCTACCGCTGCTGAGCTGAAGGACGCTGCAACGTCACCCCGCCGATTCATCAAGGCATACGAGAAGTGGGCACCCTACAAGTACCTTGGCATGCAGACCAAAAATACCTTCGAAGTCAAGTTACCGCTGGACATCGATGACATCCGGCACCTCTATCTCGTCCCTGGGGGCCGCTACTTGTCACTCCAGGAACAGGGAAGACTCACGCTGTGGGACTTATGGCAACCCGGAACCTCGAGCAACGTCCTGGAACCGGAACTAGCCCTTGAACGCGATATGCCGCCGTCCCACGTCGTTGAGTCTGTTGAAGACTCTACGGTACTTCGTTTCCTCGTCAAGACTCAATCTGAAATTGAGGATCATTCCGTGCCTGCATCGTGAGTAGCCGCACCGGTTGACTCGTCCTCTGTCAAGCACCCCACTAAGTTATTGCTTATACTCTAGATCAAATTCAATTCCGGTTCGTTGTACAGTCTGGGATGTCGGGCTGACAGACGATGGAAACCTTTTCACTCAACACGAAATGCATCTCCATCTCAACTTCGCCTGGCCGCGCAGCGAGATCGAGGAGGAACAGCATGCTTTCTTTGGCAATAAACTTGCAATGTGTTTTCGGCACGGAAATAGCCCAACCGTTACCGTGCTTTGGGACTTTGCTCAGAATGAATGGGCAACCTGGTGGACGGACTGCGAACTGCAAGATGTTTGTATCTTTTGCTTTTCATACAGACCCCATCGAGGATTGATACACTGACAGCCTGCTTCCATAACAGATTTGCCTAAAGGAAGGCCATCTATTCTACATTCATCGCGGTGGCCTTTATGCCCGTGAATTGCCACCGCTTTCACCAGTGACTGACCTAGTGCCTTACAGGCTCGGGCTCGAAGCCCTGAGCCGGGCCAAGCCGGGCCCTTACAGGCCGAGCCGAGCCGGGCCCTCGCATATATGGCAGTAGGGCCCGGCCTGGCCCAGGGCCTGGCTTGGGGTGCCAGGCCGGGGGCCTAGGCCCGATTACCAGTTTGGGTTGGTATGGTGTTGTAGTCAAGTGGTTGGTGGTACAGAAGAGTGTGCGAAGGTCTGGTGTTCAACCCTCATGCTGTACGACTTTTATTTTGACCTGAACAGGCACTTGTGCTGGGCGTCTAAGCATATGTGTATCAGGTATATATAATATCAATACAAATATTTGTAGTGTTACCTCGAAATTCAATACAATTGATATGTAGTCAAAAGCCGGGGCCCAAGCCCAAGCCAGGCCGGGCCCTTGTCATTTGGGGGCTTAGGGCCTGGCCTGTGATTTTAACAGGCCCGAGCCGCCCAAAGCCAGGCCCAAGCCGGGGCTTTCGGGCCAAGCCCGGGCCCGTACAGCACTAGACTGACCAGACAATATACATTCCTCCTTATGGAGACGAAGATACTGGCCCTTCCTTCATGTGGCCGGTACAAAAAACCGATCAACATTGCAGAAGGCAACGGGGCTTTCGATGTAGAGGTTGATCCCGACACCTTCAACCCATCCAAACTCGATGGCGGGCCATTGGTCTATGAAATAATGGAGAAGCCAAAACCGGATGATACGAAACGACTTCGTCGGTATCGCCTTTCTTCCTATACTGGACTGGCTGAATCGACAGAGCCGAAACTGAAACTTGTCGAAATATGTCGGCTCCGAAAACCTTACGACGACGATGCGGATAATCTCTTCCCCATGATTCGACGGGTGTGCGACGGGCGGTTAGCGACTCTCTGGATCGACGACACTACATGCCCTTCCAGCAACTTCTTTAGGATCACTCCCCCATCAGATTATAGGTCAATATTATCTCACTCTCCGACCCTCAAGACGACCTTCTCACTTGTTAGGATCATCTCCGAGATACCGACCTCGACTGAAAGCGACCCGTGGCGGAATATGTATCAATTCTGCCCTGTGTCTGGAACAGTGGTGGCTATTCGAAACAACCCGGAAGGGGGCGACGATTTCATTCGGCTTTACCGATTTTTGTAAACGCATCCAAGCCTTGGCTGGAATAGCGGTCTCGTAGGTGGACAAACTCATCCCAATGTGCCAGAGTCACCTTTCTCACCCGGCTCCTCCCAGGTCACATTCCGTCGTCGCCTGCCCCAACATCATGATCAGGTTGACCCCACTAGAGGTTGTTTTCCCTGGACAACCGGTCACAATGCTAAGTCAACCCGTAATTAGTTCAAATTTTCAACTCTCGATATGCGTTTTTTTTTTGTTAGAATCTGTCAGTGCGTATCTCGAAGCTTGCAGCATCGCCTCATTGTGGCATTTCCTGTGGGCTTTCCTATCCCCCTTAATGCGTATTATCATCTTCTATAAGCATGGTCAGCGCTTATGACTACCTTTCCACTCGTAAATATACTGTCTGGGATCCCGAAACGCCGTCGACGTTTCTGAATTGCCTCTTTTCCGGACTGACACCAGGCTCGTGCGCATCTTCTGGTTAGTTCGTCTCGCATTTGGTTTTATAAGAGTTGCCCGCTAGCAACCATTGGAAGTGGGCAGCGTGTGTCACCCGGAACGAGTACGGCCTAAGGATGGATGGATGAGCATGTTGGCCTGACCTGCGGGAGGATAGGTGTGCGACGGTGGCTGAGCGGCCAAGCGCCCACTGTCAACATCATGAGCATGAGAAATATCCATGTCACGGTAGCATTCTGCTCTTTCCTTCTCCCCGACTTCACAGGACCTCTCATTGCGAAGCTGTCGAAAGTCTGGTTCTCGAAGCTCTTCAATGAAGAGCAATTCCAGCATCTCAGTAACAACAACGTCACCGAGTGTGTCCATGGCGACGGAGCACACGTTAGGCCACCACAGGAAACCCTTATGGAATGTTCATCGCCTCAAACGTATCTCACCTCGCGTAGCAGGACTCACGATGGGACGCGTAGGCAAAATGTGGCAAAAGGCTTGAATTAGAAGGGGCTGCATTGCCTGTGCAGCGGCGTAAAGTAGTGCTCCAGAATGACCTAAGGCGTGGTAGGTGGAAGGAAGGGCGAAAGCGTAAGGTACGTGAGGTACGTGAGGGAAAAAGGCTCCATGGCGAAGCTATGCTACGGTCGATCCGAACAGGACTGGAAACTTGGTGAGTACACGGTCACCTTCCAGTAATAATGTGATGCTTACAGTATTTTGAAGTGTACTTGACGGAGAGTGTCTGTCCTGCCGTGCACTAGAGAGAGGCGGTAATCCAGTAAGCATCCAATCCCGGCGAACAACAAAGCGCTCACGTACCGATGCAGGAGCGGGCCCGCCACGAGTATCTGTTCGGTAGATGGCAGTAGCCAATTGTCCTTCAACATTCTTGAGTTGAAGCCAATCGACATCCTTGGCGCCAGTGGGTGCAGGGATGTTGGCAACCTTTGCAGCCAGAACATATGCGCCCGCCTTCCCTTGCACGCTCTTCAGCCCTGTGGTACGCATATCCCACACGGGGCTGATTCCGCCAGCAGCATTCTTGGTGAAGTAGTGTTTTCCAGCTGAGAGACATCCGAGAGGCGCCGTGATCAAGGGGGCAACCTTGCTCGAGAAGATCTTGTCGGGGATCGCGGACCACACCTTCATTGCCGTGTCTTGCACGGTGTTGAAGGCGGGCTTGCCTGCAAGGCACGAAATGTCGAATAGTTCTGCAACAGCTCCAGCAGATCTAGATAGGGTGATGTCAGTCGCCTTTTAACGAAGACATATACCGCATCGTGACTTACGCAAACTTTCCATCGGCACCACAGGTGTAGTTTTGAACGCCAACTCCGAGAAGGGCAAATGAAGGTGGACCGCTCTGCTTGGCAAGGAGGGTCTGACTTTCAGGAAGAACCATTACGGCCTTCTCAGTGCTGCAAGTGGGGGTGACGGGTGCCGCGAGGGCGGAGATAGCGAGCAGGGCGGTGGCAAAGATCGACTTTGACGAGAACATGATGAATGAGTGCCTCGGATGACCAGAACTGGAGCGAGTGTTCAACACTAAGGAGCAGAATGAAGGGAGACGAAGGACCGGAAACGAGACTACTGCAAGCAGTGAGTCGAAGAGAGAAAGTGGAAGGAAGGAATGGGAATCCAATTATGGAGGGACGTCAATTCTCTACAAGGGTATTTATATCCAATCCTCGTATATTCCCTGGATCAACTGATCTGAGTTTGCATAGATTGTCCGCTTTGAGAGATGTGAAAGCTTGAATGCCCACTGAGAGCTTGCGATTCTTGCGGTCCCGATGATGAGGTGAGGGCGCTCTTTAATGTGTGACAGCTTATTGATCCTCGTGGTCAATTTCCCGACTTTCTCTCATCCACGGCAGCCCTGCGGGTGCGAGTTTCATCCACCTACAAGCGAGCGGGTCTCCCGACAAAAGCTCTTCCCCTTACTATCACCACCTTGTTGATAATCTGACGCCCCGCACTTATCGAGCGATTTTCCTTCAGACCTTTCGGGAGAACTTCTCGATTGAACTTTACGGTTGCCGTTCCCTCCCACAAAGCCCGCTCTTACTCCGTCCCCGAGAGGACAAGGATGCTGAGCAGTCCATTGGTGGAAAACCTCCAGGAGTGCCTTCATTTCTGGAACTCAACGCCCCCATCAAAGGTCCAGGCCACTTGGGCGCTAAAACGCAGCCAATAGGCGGCGAGATATGTTTATACTCGGTGTTCACTCCCTTACGACCATATCAGCATCCTGTCACCGGGTGAACACCGTATCATTCAGCATGGCGACATTTTGTTATTGGTGCTCAAGGTTCTAGTACAGAAGTGTGGATGTTCTTTCTCTCTTCTGATGACATTCAACTTCTTGCGCTTGTGCGCGCCTGCAGGTCCCATTACGGCGTATGTAGGTACACCGTACGTCGGGGGTGGGTGTCTCAGCACCCCTCATTAACCAGCCTCCTTGGAAGGAAGCGCACTCTGTGCCTCAGGGGACCGGATGTGTATATCGGTGAGTTCTTCGAAGCCGTACACGCGTTCCCAGTTGACACGGACTGCCCAATCGATAGCAATCGGTCAAGTTCTCCGGTAAAGATCGCCCTCACTCAGAATATCAGAAGCCCATGTCTATTAAGGGACCTATGCCGTACTTCAGATATCGAGGAGGTATGAAGTGTCTTCTCTTCCTCTCCCAGGGCTTCTCGAAGGCGATCCTTGGCTTGGACTTCATCCCAGTTCTATCCCACCTCAACAAGTCATCAAGCGGAGGAACATGCATATGTACCTCCATTGCGGACAAAGCCACCGCGAGATGTCTCCTTGGTTTGGTGCCGAGCGGGTAGTTGGGACTTCTGGGTGTCGCCTGCGATCCTCTCTCAACCTCCGACCGGCTCCCATGCAAGTACCGACTCCACATCGTTCGATGGACGGACAGTAATGCGGGTGACACTCGCCAAAGATGTAGCGTCGAGCGATACTCTAAAACCTCTCCCAGGCTTCCCCCATCGCCACTTCAAACGAGCACTTGTTACGATGTCGCGATCATGCTCTCCTCAAATCCGCCCGACTTGACAAAACGCCGACATCGCCATGGAGTCCCTCGACCTCTCTACTTAACGTTATGCAGTGGTCGTCTTCCGGTCGGAAGGGATGTCGTTACTGCATAGGTCGGACCTGGTTGGTATGACCCCGGGATATATAATGCCTGTCGTCGTGACAGTTAATCTATAGCACCTTTATAGTCCGAAGCCGCGACAGGCGATTATCAACTGGCCTGGAGCTCCGAGATGCCTACCTACCATGGGTAAGGATTGGGCGAGGTTTAGTAGGGACACGGGCGTGCAGAATGGATAAGAAGGGTGCGAAGTTGGGATGGTATCAGATACGAGAGCGGGTAAGCACAGCTGATAGCAGTATTATAGTATAGGATGTGTATGATACAGATCACAGCGAAGCAAATGCTCGAGTCGAACGTCAATGATTGAGCTGATTATGGGAGCTCGGAAAAAGTGAATTGGTGCAGATAGGTAGTAAGGTGTCGCTGGGTTAGGTTGGTTGAATTTCCGAATACGTAGACCAGCATCAAGCTCGTGTGGATGGTCGTAAAAGATGAATACCGGTGAGGGTTTCGTCGCCTGTGGCTGGCTTCATGCAGTCGTTGAAGTCATCGAGGTCTTCGTTAGCCGTGAACGTAGCAGGGGCGTAAGGTTAAAAGAACGGACGCGACAATGCAATGAGACGACCTGATCGCAAACGATAAGAACCGAGCAAGAGTTAGACCCGAGCGCCAAAGATGCCCTGCAAGTCCAACCTCGACATTCTCTTCCTCATCCCACCCGCCTGCAGGGGCGGCCGTCTCTGCACAGACTCATACTCCGAGTCATCCTCGAAAACAGACACCTCAGGTTGGAAGCTATCCAGAATGAACTCGAGCTTGCCCTCCTTGATGATCCTGGACTGGGTCCCAGGGGTGAAAGGTGCAAGTGCAGCTGCCCGAGGCGAAAGCACAGATATGACAGGGGGGTAGTGCGAAAAGTCCATCGCTCGGGAGGAGAGAGGTGGGACGCCAGACCCAGGCGATGAAACTGCGATGACCCTGCGCATCTTTTGCATTCCAGGAGAGATCTTCAAGGGAGCGGGGCGTCTCCTCGTCCTAGGGTGCCGAGCGGCGCCGCCAGTGGAAGGAGAGGACGGAACATGAAAGGCCTGGGCGGAGAAGAGGGGGGAGCGAGGAGATTTGACGACCAGGACTTCGTTCTCCGCAGCGTTGGCTTGCATGGCGAGGCCAAAAGCATGCATGCCAACCATGAACTTGGACTTGCGGAGGTGCTTGGCCGCGCGGAAGGGGCGCGCGGGTAAGGAGAGGAGCATCGGTCCGGGTTTGACGGTGGCCTGTGAGGGTTCGAAGTTAAGGATACGCTCATCATGGTATTGGGGAGATTGGTCGGTTTGCATGAGGTACGCAGGGCCGAGGTCGGAATCGAGCGTCACGTCGGTGGTTGCGCTGCCGCGACGGTCAACGTTGATCGCATCCAAGGGTTGGGCGGCGGTGACCTTGGTCCAGGCAAGGGGGGAGGTGGGCGTGCCGAACTTAACCCAGCTCATGGCGGCACGGGCACTGCTCTCCTTGTCGGTCTCGGCAGAGTCCTCATCACTGCTCTCGGTCTCGATGAGAAGTCCGCGGTACTCGAGCTCTTCGTCGCGGTCCAACCAAACTCCACCCTTCCCATCGCGGTAAACATCGCCTACAGCGCCGGACTCGGTGGTCATAACGCGTTTGATATGGTCGTCCATTTTGCCACCGTCGGCGAATTGCATGAGCGCGAGCTCGTTGGCGAGGTTGGGAGGAGCGTGGACGAGGGCACCGTAGAGAGCCTTTTTCTTCGTGGAAGTTGACTTCTTTGCCTTGACTTTGGGTTTGAGCTTCTTCGCAGGCATAGGCGCGGTGCGAGTGGGAGACGAGATAGGGAGAGGAGGAACCGGGAAATCGGCAACCTCCGTACGAGAAGTGGACTTGGAGCGAGGTCTGAGGTTAGTCAATGACCGAATCTTCTTGATTATCTTGCTCTTCTTCTCCTGCTTCTCCACTTTCAGCTGGAGCATTTCCTGGTGAAGCTGGAACTCCTTCTCTGCTTTAGCACGGACCAAGGGCGACGGAGTCTCGGGAGTCTTGGGCATCTGAACGAACACGGTGTTGTAACCGATGGCAGTGAAGTCGAAGGTTCTGTGGGACGCGGTGGTAGGGGTAGGCGTCGCGATGAGGGTGGTGGAGGGTATACGGCCGTGCGCAATGCCTGCAGTCAGGCCGAGGCTCCCCGAGGGGCGTCGGCTCGATTGGGAGAGGCGGCGGTATGGGGAAACCGGTGCAGGAGAGCCGGGCTGCACTAGGGACGCCCAAGCGGCGATCTTCTTCGTGAAGCTCGATTTCCTGCCTGCATGGGAAGGCGTCGGCGGAAGAGCACAGGTGGGCGGGGAAGCAGCGGGGGGCTGCACTAACATCCGCTTCGGAGGAGGGGGCTGGGAGAGAAATGGGTATCTGGGTGCGGGAACTTGAGAGCCCATCGTAACAAAATGAAATCTAGGGTCCGGTCAGCGCCATTGTGGAAGTATAGCAAAAGGCTGAACTGACCTAGGGAATAGAAAATGCGGAATAGAAATGTGAGCGAACTGGTGAACTTGGAAAGATGGGATAGCGACCAGACGAGACTAGCTCAAGTGCTGGGTGCTGGGTATGCCTCCTCGACCCCAGGCAGTATATATTCCATAAACGCAACAAAAGCATTCATTTTCGGACAATAGGCGCTCGACGTGAATGCCTTCCCGACGCTTGTGCTCGCCGTATTGTTCTCGTGACAGCTGTCACGCGGTGACATCAGCGTCACGCGCTGTGCAAACAAGGCCAGCCAATCAAGCCCTCCCCAGAAATTGACGCCCATGACGGCCAGACTCGCAAGCGAGCTTCTTGCCTTATTGTGCCTCTCTAGCACCTTGTACCTGCCTTGACAACTTCACCTTCCGTGTGACCTTCTTCCTTCGAATTTCCGAGCTTCAGCCTTCGTCTTGTCTGCAGAGAGGTGCCTGGCAAGCGTCCACGGCCTCTGTCCTTGCTTGTCCTTCATGGCCGACGTACTCCAGTCTTGCCGGCTTCAAAGGGTTTTTAAAAAATTATCGAACCCAGAATCGATCTTCTCGGTTGTTTGCCCAGTGCCTTGGTCGACGAAGAGAACCTTCACGGCACAATTGTTTCTCTCCAGGTCCGAGGCTGTAGCAAACGCGCTGGAGGAATTCGGTAGGTTATATAGCCATGTGTCAAAGGACGACACAACCACACCCCGCTCCTTCTTGTTAGGTCTTCCTTCTCATCGCCTTCTACTACCCGATCGGCTGTCGCTCTCGTTCTTGGCCCGGAACTCAGGGAACATCGGACTAGGCTAGCTATTCACATCAACGCCATTACGGTCCTCGGCCATTTTAGTGCGCGCCGAACAGCTTCTTCTGTTTGTACCTCTGCCTTGTTCTCACCCACCCGTGGTTGGAGACTTGGCCTTGAGTTCCGCGAACGCCGACTTGATTAGGAAGTGCGCATAGACGAGGGCATTGAAGCTCGTCCTAGATCCCGTTGGGAATAGGAAGGATACCAGATGAGAGCTCTTCTATTCGTTCGTCGCGAGTTTAGGGAACGGCGAGGGACCATGAAGTATCAAGCTGGGAGAACCGGACATAAGATAGGTGGGGCGGAGGTGTGTTTGAACTCCCATACATGATTAACATTAGATCCCAGTCGAAGAACCAGACCATTCGCAGCGACAGTCTATCTCCTATTTTCGATGGATGGGCCTTCGAGACATGGGTTGAACTTCTAGGGAAAGCCAAGGGGCCACCGCTGATGCATCGGCGTGAATCAACCTCCCCCCGTCTGGTCGTGAGAACTTTGCCGATGCCGACAACACCGAATACACCTCTCAGCCATTCGCGCTCATTGGTCGTTCTCTGTAAACATATAGGGCCTTTATAGGGCACCCAAAATTGCTTCGGAGGACATTGGACTAATACCAGAGTGTCGTAGAAGAAATTGGGGTTCTCTCACTTCACTTTTGCAAATGTGAGCCTAAGACCCCAGATTGTGGTCGAACTCCAAGAATTTACTGAAACTATCACATGTACAGATGCAACACGGCCAAGGGCAGTAGGATAGTTTCTAGTGTTATTGAAATGGCATTATAAAACATTTATGGCCTGCAAGTAGCATAAGAGGTGGAAAATCGCCAACCAGAGCCCTCGGCATTGCGGCGGCATGATAAAACTCTCACGACCAGACGGGGGGAGGTTGATTCACGCTGATGCATCAGCGGTGGCCCCTTGGGGAAAGCTATGCGTTGGTTGTTGATCCCTCTTGCACTTGGCCGAGGAACAACTCGGATAATCGGCCGCTGTCACATCTTCATAGATGCACCTAGTTAATACGGCGAGTGGTCCCTCACATGGGTTGTTGTGCCCGAGCTAAGGTGATATCGTTCAGACATTTCCCGCTTGTCCCAACCAATTTCTGAAATTTCTGACCACGTGAGCCCGGGGCCTCCCGGAGAGCGAAAACGACGACTCTCCAAATCAATCTTCCAGAATCGGTCCTTGAATGTCGTTCTTCGCCGTGGACTGGAGAGATGCGGTCACTGATTTAGGCCCCTGGACATCATACAGAGTACACACTTCCACAGGGACTAAGAAAAGGAAGGGATCTACTTATTGGAGCGCCTTCAAAATTTCCTGTCCAACACCAGCAGCCGAAGCAGGATTCTGGCCTGTAATGAACTTCCCATCGACAACAACGTGGGCCTGCGGTCCGTCAGCACTCCATTAGGGCCAAAGCTTAAGTTGAAGTACTCACAGCCCATGGTTCAGCTGCCTTCTCGAACAACCCTCCAAGCTCGACGGCCTTGTCTTCAACTGAGAAGGGGACCTCCTTCACCGTGCCGAACAGCTCCTCCTCGACATTCGAAAAAGCGGTGAACCTCCGGCCCGCAAAGATGGACTTCCCGTCTGTGTCTATGGCCTTTACCAGCGCGCTACATACCAAATTCAGGACATCAATATCGCAGTTTAAGGACAGAGGGCTGGATTCGCGTACGCAGGCCCGTGGCACACAGCTGAGACGATCTTGCCATCCTTCCACGCCTTTCGACAACGTCAGCACCTCAAATGGTCAGGCGGACAGAAATTAGCTCACCTCAGATGCTAACTTCGCGTTCTCCTCGTCGAACGCCAAGTCGAGCACAGGGCCATGGCCACCAACGTAGAAAACAGCATCGTATTCCTTGACGTTGACCTCCGACAGTTTCTTGGCATGTGATAACTTCTGCTTCACGGTCACATCTTCGAGAAAGCTGACACTCTCTTTGTCATCCTTATACGGCTGGAAGAGTCATAACAGTGAGATTCAAATCCCAGCGGGCTGGCGGCCTGTGCGAGTGATAAGCGCCCATCCGTGAGAACTCACCTCCACACTTCTCGGATCAAGCGGTGGGTTGGGTCCAGCAGGTGAGGCAAAGTCGACAGTAGCATGGGGAGCGAGAATCCAGTACGGGTGAGCGGCTTCGGGGAGGTACCATCCCTAATGTCCAATCGCGATCCGTTAGCCGTATACTTATGTGGAGGCGAAGTGTCCAAACGGACGTACAGCCGGGCCACCGATGAGGTTCTTGCTAGCGGAGGTCAAGATAAACAGAACAGCGGGCATGTTTTTGCAATGTTGTGTGCAATGCTCACTATTTAATCGACAATGTGCAAATGGTGCTTAAATAGAAGGCCTTTGGTCTGTATAGTGAGCGGTTCCGAACACTCTCCCAGTTTCGTCATTCTATGATGCCTTACTAACAGCCTAGTCAGGAGGGGGGCTACTTACCCATTCGAAGCATAGATAAGGCCATACAATATATTTACAGAAGAGGGACGGGGTTCGGCCAAGTCACTTCGCTGGTTTTCTGCCCCTATTCCGGAACAATCAAACACTTCAACTCGGTGAAAAGCTGGGTCGGTTATCAAGCATTGTCTCTCAACCAGTCAGCAGAGTCTTCTTGGTCCCGTGGTGCCAGCGCAAGAGGAGAGGTTCCCTTCCTACTCTTGAGTCCGGGACCCTCAGTCCTCTGGGCACTAGATGATTGGGCGCTAGACAGCCGCTTCCGATAGGACTTCGAGTTTCCAAAACGGTGAGACCCACGGTCTCACAAAAGCTAGGATTATATGTATGATACACTTCATCTAACCAATCTCCACCCAGAAATGAAAGATACTTAGTAACATACGCAAATTGACGAGAAGAACGGGGGTATGTGAAAGGTAAACAAGAATAACGGATGCTGACAGCAGAAAAAACGTACGGGGCGCAGAATGGCCAAAGGAGGGCTGAAACTACGATCTCCAAGAACCAGCTGTCGACGGGCGAGCACCTTGGTAAGGGCCGTGCCCTGTCCCAACGTATTGTTGTTGCTGCCTGGGTATTGACGCTGATGCCGATGTTTGCCTCGAAGTAGACGCGGGTGGGGTCGTAGGCGACGCGGTTCCGTAGTACTGTTGCTGTGACACTTGTGGCTGCTGGTACCCATAGCCATTTTGCCCTTGATCGTACCCATATCCAACCGGCGGGGCATCCCCTACAGAAGGGTGACTGTATCCTTGACCTTGATGCATCGATTGCTGTGGCGAATGTTGGTGATGATGATGAGTATGTTGCTGTTGGTAAGGATTGAACTCTTGCGCCCGCTGTTGGTGCTGTTGCCGAACGGGAGACATTTGCCCAGGGGGAGGCATGAGCGGCACCGTGGGTACGAGCTCGAAGACACATTGCGCGACAGCCTTCGAACGACTGGCTCCGTCTTGGTTGGTCATCACAGCGTGTACCTTCGCTTCTTGCTGCTCCCTTGGGTCCACGGGCTGTCTCTGCAACGCTGGGTTGGAGACCCCGCGGCCGTCCCAGATACATCGAATGTCGTTTCCAGGAATAATCTGTGCCAACCGCCCCGTGTCGATGTACCGGATTTCGATGAAGCGCGAGTCGAAGAGAAGGACGTAAGGCGGGTGGCACGCAACGCGCTCGGCCGTACCTTCCCATTCAATGACGACACCTGGACGGATAGGATCGCCGTGTTTGTCAACGTGCAGGCCGAATTCTAAACATATGCTGAGCGCTCGTTTAGAGGTAGACGCCATAAAAAAAGGCTGACCATCGTAGCACAGGAGGAACTGGTCCTCATCGGACCTGAACATTCCCATCGGCTTACAGCCATCACACCGCTTGGCGAGATACGCATGGCGGGGGTCATCGAGAGTCGGGATAGTTACACTATTGAAGCTAAAAGTTCGTTAGTGGAGCCACACACCATCCAGAATTGAAGACCACCGACTCATTAAGGTCCATGATTTCAAAGCCCTTGGCACACAGGATAGCGATACGAGCTTTGAGGAAGATGAGATCGAACGACTCCGAAGGTAAGAAGAAGTCTCGGTAGATGCGGAACCAGTCCGACTTTGCGGAACGGAAGCCAAGGCGAGAACCTAGGCCAGCTGGCGCCTTGACCTTCTCGTTGATCTTGTCGCTCACAGGCTCCAAGACTCGGAAAATGCTGTCGAGCTGACGGTGTTTATCAGAGAGGTGTCGGAGAGTGTGATGCGGAGTAACTCACCCCTTTCTTCTTCATGTAGGCCACTAGGGTTCGATTTTGAAGCATCCCTACACTGAAGAAGTGAACATCCTTCGTTCCGTTTAACTTCTGAGGGATGAGGTTTGTATGGTTCGAATGTGGCGATGAAGGAACCAGAGCCTCGATGTGATATGCGAACAGGGACTTGAAAACGGTACGGTGAGCTTTAGTCGTAGTACTTCTAAGAGAAATGTACCTTGTCGGCGAGGACGAGGAAGATACCGAAAGATTCCAGCATGGCGCATTGCGTAACAGCCTTCAACTGCAAGACACGTCGCATAGCTGGGGTAGGGCATGTTAAAGGGGCATCTGATATCGCACGCGAGAACTTACATCTGGGATCGTGGCGATAGCCAATCCACACACCCTCCTGGCACCCAACCGCAACCAGGTGCCGACCGTCAGGAGTCGCTGACATGGAGCCTCAGTACGGCTCGTTGGAGCAACACGGAATACTCACTAAAGGGGACAGAACAAGTAACCTTGCCGGTAAAGGTATTACCTTGTTCCCAAGCCGGTCCCTGAGCCGTATTTGCATACAGGGGCATTAGGAACGTATCAGAGCTCAGAGTCTCGACTTCGAACGCTTTGTTCGACTCTTGAACAACTTTCCTCAGCCCTATAGCGTGCTCGAGCTTCTCCTTCCACTCAGTGCGGATCTGCGCGGATTCCGCAAAGAGCACGTAGGTTCCGCCCATCCGTCCGTTGTGGTGAAGGGTTAGGGGGTAAACAGCGCGGGCATCTGTCTCGGGGGAAATCTGGGGGTTGGCCACTGGCGTTTCTCCGTGCTTTGGCCTACCAACTTGCAACCCTCCTAGCAAGCCGGCTGCGCGTTGGGTTGGAGGATCATTGAAGCTAACAAGATTAAGAAGGTCCAAAGGTACAGGCTGTAGTGTCATGAGACCCTGAAGTGCAAGAAAGAAATTTTCACATACCCGACGATTGACAGTGTATTTGACGATGGCTCCATCCCTATCACCTTTGACCTTGGTCATGACAACTGAAGCAGGCATGAGCAAACACTGCATCGATGGAATATGTGGGTGGCTTACGGTAATTGTCAAACAAGAGAACGAACAGTTCACTCCAATTCCATTCCAACCCGGTTTCCGGTTGCCTAAGAAGCTTCCCCGAATGTATCAGGTTTCGATCAGGGTTCAACAGATCCATGTCCTGGGGTGAATTCAGTGCCCACGCTGTTGAATAAAACTGGGCTACGTTACGTACCACGATCTCTCCCTGTTTCGAAAATACGAGATTCGCGTTGTATCGCCAAAGCTCCACCTTTTGTTTGGCCGAGGCGACACCGGGTTCAGTCTCCTTTCCAAGGGCCTTGATGACCTCGATGACGTTGGGTATGTTGACGAGATCCTCATGTTCTCCAACGGTCTCGTCCATGATTCCCTTCAACAATAGTTCATATCGCAGGAGACGAGGGATTGGGCGATTGATGAAATTCTTCATGTCCAACCGGTGGGCGTCTTGGTGTCGAGTTTGTTGCTGTAGAAGGTAACGTCAGAAACTCGCAAAGGATGCCAAGGGGTATCCACAAACCTCGACAAAAGACCTGAACGCCAAATTGTTGGCCATCTCATCGTCGATTCGGTATGCCGCGATTGGGTAATTGGGTATATACTCCATGTACGCCTCCCGGAAATTCAAAGCAGCGTCCATCATGGGAGCAGTAATGCTCTTAATGACTGGATGTTGTTCCTTTTGGATTTCATGGAAAGCTTCGACCAACCTCTTGTGATGCTCAAGAAGCTCGTAGTAGTTGTGAAAAACGTCGTCGATGAATCGTTCAAGCTTGTCCTTCTCGCCACCGCCACCAATGATCGGAGGGATCGCAGCCCTCAGTGGTTGAATGTACATCTATGCAGGGAAGATATGAGTATGTTGTGGCGATGAAAGGTCATAATGGCGGACGCACGATTTCAATATTCTCTAGGTCTTTCACGTAGGCCATCTCACCTTTGATCAACTCAAAGATTATACTGCAGAACAAGGGTATCAGCGAGAAGGGTGGAAGGGTGTCACAAGTGTGCTACGCACGACTGCCTCTTGGCTTCTTTCTTTGGCAGTGATATCCTCAGCTCTGTGGAAACCATGTCGTGCCATTCCCACTTCGCCGTCGGGCCTTTACCCATCGCTGATTGGAAGGATCGCAATTGTGCCGCAGACTGGAGACTCTGGAGGGCGCTGATAGCCTCTCTAAGGAAATCCGCGTCGGGGTTCTCTTCGGTGGTTTCCTTGAGCACCGCCTCTACGAGGCTTAGGTACTTTTGAAGGTGTTCCGAAGGGCGGTTTAGGAAGTGCTTGAGGTCGAATCTCGGTGCGTCGTCGGCTCTGGACTTGGCGCAGTCGCGAGAACATTGCTGAAGGTACGGTGTAATGTTAAGTTGTTAGAACTGTGGCTAAGAGCAGAGATGAATCACCTCCAAAAACAGCTTGAGCTCATAGTTCTTCTCCGTCTCCTCCTTGAGTCTTTTCTCGGCTGTAGGGTGGTGGCCGGTGTATGCGGGATATGCATGACGAAACTCCGTGGCCGCTTCGAGGAAGATGTCTCCAACCTTCTGGATGACTGGGCTTTGCTCCCGTTGTCGGACATACAGAGCCTCCAACAGCCGTTTGTTGCATTCGCGCAGGTCTAGAATATTGCTGAATACGTCGTCCACGAAGTCCTCCATGAGGTTCTGTGGCATGATCGTGGATCCTGACCGACGCAAGGGTTTCATGAAGGCCGTTTCAACGGTATCCAAGTCCTGAATATACTGCTCCTCCCGGACGATGATGTTATGGATGATCCTGAATCCAACCCCCGTCAAGGTGTGTTACTGGCCCTATGCAAGATAGTAGACTCACGACTGACGCTGAATCTCGCTTTTGGGTAGGTTCTGAAGGACAGCAGGATCGATGGATTCCTTCCACGACTCGCGTTTCGCCACTGGTGTTGCATTTTCCACGGCAAGCAGTGGATCAAGTGGGAAGCGACCCTGACGACCGTGCGGTTCAGCGATGGTCAAAGTTGGTTAGGACGATCTACGTACCTTCCGAGGACAGTCAAAGGCATAACACGAAACACCATCTCCGCAGCTTGGCGAATAGCATCGAGTTAGCATCGTAATAACTCCAGTTGGCAGCTCTTCTCCACCGATGCCATCTTGGTCGTCTAGGAGCATATAAACATCCTCAACGCCATCCTGAAGGACATGACCACCCCATTCCACCTCGTAGAAGAATAGCTGGCTTTGAAGACTCCTGGCAACCTGAATGGCGACCCGCCGATCACTGGTCGACACGCCGTGGTTGATCGCCAGCTCCCTCTGTATGAGGGACTGAATGGTGGATACAGCGTCCTTCCCTGTGAAGGCGTTGTGGTAGGGGATGCTACCCTTCACATGTGTACCTTTAGGGATTTTGTCGCGGAGTTGTACGGCAATGTGCGACAGCAATGAGAAGTTGATGAACCTGCTAGGATCTTCCTCTTCCTCGTCCCATATGTCATCAACTTCATCAGCAAACTCGAATTGGTCCGTTGGCTGATGATGCTGGAAGTCGGCCATTGTACGCAAGACGTCTGTGGGACGTCGGTAGACAGAAGTAGGGTCGCTGAACGGCTGATCGTCTTCTTGCCATTTCGATGTTAAGGGTGGTTTTTGGTCTGGAAGCTCATCTGTGAAGCGGTCAAGGATTGGCGGCGATGAACGATGCTGAAAACATACTGGGTATTGGAGCTTGGTACGAGTATTTCGAGCTTTTCAAGCTTGCGTGGCTCGACTGCCGGGTCAGATCACCACCTTGCGATTGATTGTACTGGAAGCCGTTGGATGGCTCGGACTTGTACGACTCGTAGTGGTTGGGCTGGTATTCGGACTGTTCAATGGCTGGAATCGCAGCGGTAGACGCCGAAGGTGTTTGATATGGAGAATAGGGATCCGACGGCGGAGCGTCTTCATAACTCGGGACATAGCCTGCAGATGATCCAGGGTCTTCCTGGGCGGCCTGGTGTTGGAAACGGCGAGCCTGAGCCTTCTTGGCGCTTGCTGTGGTGGCTTTCCGCAAGAGATCGTTTGAAGTTGCGCTATAGTTTGCGTAGGTTTCAACGCCGTATGGATTTGGGCGCGTGGAGGTACTAGACGGCTGATAAGGCTCGGGCTCTGGCATTGAAAAGGTCGTCTTCGACGCCCCAGGGCTTCCTGGCAATGGTGGTAGAGCTCGACGAGGCGATTTGGGAGATTTGGGCGGTATCGGCGGCAACTGGGCCTGAACAGCAGATGCTATCGTTGATTTCAGTCTTTTGAAGGTTCGATTTGAAGAATAGATGTAGTGCGTACGATAAAACGAATTGTACTGTTGCTGGGCATGGCCTACAGGACCGGGGCTTGGTGTCCGGCCAGTGTTCTCCGAACTGTACACATTGTAGATATTCTCCAAGTCCTTCTCGTTAGACTGCGCGGCTTCTTCAGCCGCAAATCCTGCCCAGACCTCATTATACAAGCGCTGAAGATCTTCGTCAACGGGAGAGGCTGGCCTATGGTTGGACATGCTTCACAAATTGGACTTGAACTGCGGGTTGCTCGGATTGTTTCCTCGATAACAATCTGGTATATGTTGATCAATGGACCGGAAGGGGCTTCATTGACTGTTTCAGATGCGAGCCGTAGTGGTGAAGGAGAGAGTGGTGGCGGCGTGTCCTCAGTGCTGGAACGACGAGACCAAGCACCAATTCAGTCATCCGGGCCTCGGCTGTTCCCAAGCTGATGAGCCCAATAAGGAAGACCGGCACGCTTCGGCACGCCGCCCTTCAAGTTGATGAGCACCCCTGTCCAGTTGGAAAGGGTCTTGAAGTTGAAGTTCAGACCTTCCGGGTGAGCTTCCAGCAAGGGTGAGAATGGGTTTGAGTCAAGTTTGATTGCCCTTCACCCAGCCAAATGATTGAGAGGACCGGACGATACAGGCAAATACTTCATAATACTTGGAATGATAAGTAGTTGGGACTGTCAGGGCACCGGGTGAAGAGAGTTTGGGAGTTGCAAGAGAGGGTGAGCTTCCGCCTTGTTCGGCACTCGACAAGCAGCACCTGCAGCTCGCCTCAACGTCTGGGTATCCGAGACTAACCTGCAGCTTTACATTGTTCTTCCCAGATTGAATGAGAATACCCTCTGGGCTGAGCTCCGCTGCCCGACGCTTATCGAAGCCTTCGATTCCTTCAAATTCGAGCTGGGTGTATGCTTAGTCGACGCTGACTGCAATATTTCCCTAACCGTGGCCGACACATCGCTCGTCCTTGCCAGCCAACGGCAAACCAATCATACGGAAAGCTGTGTTTGACCTCGAGTCCGTGAAGTGGGGGAAGTCTGCCTTTGGTGTCATATAGAAATGTTACGATGTCGGTGACTCTAGGCACAACCCACAACGGTTCGGCATCGAAGTCCATGGACACGCTTCAGTTGGGGGTAGCAACTGGTAGCAACCCAACTCCAGCATGGGCACTCTCCCTAAGCGTCTTCAACACGGTGTCAGATAAGGCTAGGGGAGAACACTTTGGGACTCACGAGTGCCATAACCGTTTATATCCAGAGAGGAAAATGTGTAAGCGCATTAGGGGAAGACAAAGGAAAAATGCAGCCTAGTGCTATGGTCCCCGTGATACGTCAGTTTCTCCAGCTCCAAGTTCCCCAAACCGACACAGATGGACATCCTCATAAATGTGGCGCGACCCGGGGATTCAGATGTGCAGTGACACCAACCGCAAGCTCCTTCAGCACAGTCGGGTTGGGTTGGTATTCTGTGATCGACGCGAACCCAGGAGCGCCTTGTTGGCCTCGGAAGATGCCCTTCGTTCGTGTATTCCGTATTCCAGTCTTTCGACTGTTGAGCAGTGCCCTATAAAATCGAAATGGTAGTATGTGGGCATTATAATTTCCTCCAGTCCATGACGATTGAGGAATGAGCGCACAGCGTTCTGACACTCCGTCGAATGGAGGAACCATTGATGATCGTCCCCTGTGAGAACCGCCTTGCAGATTGGGGAAGCTGTGAGAGAGGATGTATGTTCGAGCGTTTCCTGCTTTCGAAAGCGAGAGTCGACGTTTTCTATCTCGAAGGCGGAATCGCAGGGCGCATCGGTGGCCAGTGACCTGAAGAATGACGCTGTAGTGATTAGAGGTGGGGGTAGCGCTTTAGGTCGCGTTTGAAGATCTCGATCTTGGTGGAATGGATTCCAAAGGTTCTCCTGGCCACATCTCAGGCCCGAAAGGTGCACCGTGCACAGAGAGAGTGGGAAGCAGCCAGCGTAAGCTGTGCACATTTGAGAGAGCGCTCGGACAGCAACGTTCACGGTCAAGGTCAAGGTAGTCCTTCAGTATGAGCGAACATGTCATCTGGAAGACTATTACGTTGTACTACCGCTGTGAGAGGGTTTCGTTTGGCAAACCTGAGAGCGCTGGCAAAGCGTTCGAGAGAGAGAACGGCATGCTGGCCCGGGTGGTAGTCAGGAGGAAAATGTGGCACCTGCCTATTGTGGATCCCAAGAGGTCCATGATCCGTGTGATGTCGCTGATCGGAAGTACCCGAGCAGGGGCGGCATCCTTTGCCCCTGAATGGTGCACGGACGCTGTACACGACGCGTTCATACCGACACCAATCACCAGCCAATCCAACGCCATAGACACCCACAACTTCCAATCGCAATGGCTGGAGATAAGGACACATTGCTGGGAATGGGCTTTGACCCGGCCCGCGTTGAGTGTGAGTCGCGAGGTCTTTGAATGCAGTTGAATCGATCGTGTCCAAGCCATGAAGCTAACTTTGAGCTGGGTAGGGGCATTGAAGGCGACTGGGAACAGGGGCCTCCAGCCTGCGATGGATCACATTTTTGAACACGACGGCCAGCCCGTCCCCGACCTCAGCGGTGTCACGGAGTCAAAGGGAGGCCCATCTGCTCCGATGGACGTGGATGAGGACGATGACGATGTTGAGGCATTGAAAGGCTTGGGCGTCGTCAAAGGCGCTGTTCCTGGAAGTTCCTCAGGGGCCGACGTAGAAGCAAATGTGCGCCAATATGTGGGCTCCTGGCAGTAGCGATGGACTTACTGCGACTTAACGTCGTTTCAGAGCATCAAGTGTTCGCAATGTGGGAAGGTTTTCAAGAACACCACACTCGCCAATTACCATGCAGAGAAGAGTGGCCACGACCAATTTGAAGAATCCACAGAAGAGGTACTTCGTATCAATGTCTCTTATTCTGGTTGACTGACCTAACGAACGAATTACTGGCGGTTCTCTAGGTCAAGCCCTTAACGGAAGAGGAAAAGAAACAGAAACTCGAGGAGCTCAGGGCAAAGTTGGCAGAGAAGCGTTCTCGGAAAGCTGAAGAAGATGCTATTGACTTCAAAGCTAACGAAAACATTCGGAGGAAGCAAGGCAAAGTACGCGCCCCATCCTGATTACGAAGGATCGCCTCTCAATTCTGGCCAGGATATAAATAAGCTTCGAGACGAGATCAAGGAAAAAGAGATCCTCAAAGAGGTAGAGGCAAAGAAGCGAGGTATGGTATTGGCACTTACTGCGTCTCGACCATGGACTGATCCCCTCATAGAGAAAATCGAGGAAGCCAAGGCACGCGCAGCAGTGAAAGCTCAGATCGAAGCCGACAAGAAGGCTAGGGCTGAAAAGGCGGCCAGGGAGAAAGCCCTTCGAGAGGGCAAGGCATTCCCGGACGCCGGCCCATCCGCATCCGCCCCCGCCGCTACCAAGCCCGCTCAGTCCGGACCTAGTAAAGATTACAAGGAAACCAGGATACAGATTAGGTTCGCCTCTGGCGGAGCCCCCATCACCAATACCCTCTCCAGCGATTCTCGTAAGTCTTCTTGTCGTTCCACTAGAGGTCACCTTGTAATTCACAGTACTTTCGGCCAGCTTTGAGGGAGGTGGCCGAATTAGTAGCTGCGCAGAGCCCGGATATCGATGTTGGCTCCGTGCAATTGACTCAGGCTTTCCCTCGGTAAAATGTCTCTCCGCCCGGGACTCTCGATAGCTACTGACGCCGTTGCAGGAAAACATTTTCCAGTGCTGACTTCTCTAAGTCTCTGAAAGAACTGGGTTTGACGCCCTCCGCTGTGAGTGTTCCCGATCCCAACCGGACTTATCTCGTGCTGACAAGTCTGAAGGCCTTGATCGCCTCCTGGTAGATAGTCGAAGAGTGCGGTGAATATCTTGCAGCTACGGAGAGAAGCCCGCTGTGTATTTCTATAGCCACTTTCTTGAGTGTAAAGCACCTGCTACCCGTATCCGTTTCTTATACAAACGAAAGCAAAGTGATCTCGGAACCGTCCATATGTCCCAGTGCGACTTTTCCCTCTTCCTCGTCGACAGCCAGCTTGACCCAGCGTTGGTTTTCGTTCCAGCGCATGACCGAGGCCTCTAAGGTTGTTGCGACATGGTCTGATATATCTCCTTCGAGGTTCGCATCTTGCTGATCGCCCTCCTCGTCACGGGAAGTGAACAGGTTTGCCGACACTCGAGATGCGAGCCTTTGACCATCCCCAGCGCCCTCGAAATAGTCTTCAGTATGGCTATCGATCCAGACTGCGGTTCCATGACTGCCCACCGCCATGTCAGTCTGGGCAATAAGGCGTAGTGGTGCAGCGATTGTTTGTCGAACGATGGGTGGAAACTGGTATGGGAGGTTCAAGTGAAGGTCCCGGTCAGGGGCCATGGCGGCTTCCTCGTACGCAGGGTTCGGATGGAGGTCGAAATGGTGAAGGAGGTTGATTGGCTGCATTACACTTCATAAGATTTTAGGGTGCCCGCGAATACGGAGAGAACCCACCCATGGAAACCCGCTTTGGAAGCGTATCAGGATGCTTACCCCTGGTGGTCGCGAGGACGAACGGCCTAGAGGGTTTTGGGCTGGTGGAGACAGTACGACTGTGTCCACCCTCCATGGCCATAAATGTTCGCTTAGTGGTTGGACGACGCGAGAACCTGGTGGACTACCTCCTAGCACCACCTCAGGCACAGCATATAACTCACAAGTCCCTTGCCGAATTACGATGATGTATTGGCTGTATGATGCGGCCGCTAGGACCGGGAGGTTTGGCTATTGGGACAACGTCAGGTTCAGAGAGTCCTTCAAAACGGTAGGCCGCACCTGTCCAGCTGTGGATCCTGGGTTATGGAGCTCAAGGGGTAGCTGAGGAAGTCGCGTATCCCACGCGAGTAGGCGGCGATCGTCTTGCATGGAACTGGTGAGCATCCTCGTCCCGCAAAACAGATGCAGCCGTTCTTCGCGTTCTGAGAATTGAGTGACGGGATAAAAGCCTGCTTCTGGATCTGCAGGGCTCGGCCTAACGCTGTATGTTGTAATGCTAAATAGGAAGGAATTCAGTGATATAAGACGCGTTCCGAGCACGGACAGAACGGCCGCACACTCACAACGGTGCTTGGATGGCGATATCGGCAGAGTTTTCCCCGTTGACGTTTTGGTTTAACGCGATGCTGAAGAACTGGTGAAACTCCCTGCGAGCGATACACGTCGGTGTGTCTTGGACATCCCAGCATTCGAGGGTGTACCAGCGCCGCCGAGGAGGTTCTACGCGCATGGAGACGGAGACCAACCACGAGTGCTCAGGGCGCCTCAGGAACTCCAGAAAGATGACTCGCCCAGGGTCGAGAGCTTTAAGGGTTGAGATCCCCTTAGCGACAGGAAAAGGAGATTTCCAGCTGCGTTGCAAATCGAAAGCACGCCTCAGCAAGCGTTCCAGTTCAGGTCCTGGTAGGTCATCTAGGTTCGTTCCTTTGAGGCCCGGAGCCGGGAGGTTTTTTCGGACCATTTGTGTTCGCAGAAGCGGCCTCCACAAACCCGCTGCTTGAGTCATTCGAAAGCATTTCTTGTTCGCCTGCGGGTTGCACAAGGAATACATTAGAAAAACGAATCAATCGGCGCTTCGCCAGAGAATGGGGGAATAATTGACTCACCATGCGGACATGAAGCAGGTCCTTCAGGTCCAAAAAATTGAAGATAATCAGGTACAGGTCATCCGGGAATTCGACCATTGGGGGTGGTTACGAGTCTGCCGGCAGCAAGTATAGGAGCGTAGGAGAATATGTGAGGATGAGGAGGGGCGCCTTTCCCGCTCCGACATGACATAGTTCTTTATATCCAGTTTCGCTCGATCATATGTGGTGATGTCGGTATGCCAGGGGAGATTCGAGCGGGGGCTCTGAATGAGATTACGCATAGCGATGCATGTTCTTACCCAAGCGGCTCGGCAGGGTGCAGGGCCCCGGCAAATGAACCCTCGATAGGTACGCCGAGGCTCTGGATGGAGTGACACCATTCGGTGAGCATCTTCTACCCGGGATTCAAATATCGAAATAAGAAGTCTACCACCACACACACCTGGGAATTTTTATTGGGCTGACGGGGGGCGCAAATGGCCTAGAGGCATCAGGGAAAACCGAAGTTTGGAAATCGCGAGAATGTGTGAATATTTTTCGACTTTCTTGAGGAAGTTGGGAATTCTCGGCTTTCCCTAGAAGAATGGGAATAAAAAGGTCCCCCCCTAACATGCTCGAAGATTCTTGAGAAATCTGAGAAAGTGCGAAGATCTGGAGGCACGGTTTGGCTGTACTTATCCTTACCTTAGGGTGAGTTTCAGCTCAGGGAACGTTGAAGGAACATAGTAAGGCAATATATTGTCAGAGACTAGTGCTACATATTTACAGGGATCGTAGATATACAATGGTAGGCGTCGGCACACCAGTGCCACGAGTACAGAGATAGATGGTGATTTAGTGGGACGACGGGTAAGGGGGGAGGTCGTAGGTAAGATAGCTCGTAAGGTTGGACATCACTGAACACGGGGTCAGTCACTTGTTGGTTGAGAATGGTATCTCGACATACCTCGTACTTCGCAGGCTGGGGCTGCCTTGGGATGGTGGGTCCCGGGACCACTGAGCGTTCGAGATATTACTGCAGACCTAATAAAGCGAGGAGGAATTCAACGGTGGAGAATGATGTAAGGAGGTGAGAGGGGAACATACCTCCAGTGCGCACGGCGCCGCGCGGGCCAGAGATCCATATCGCCACCTCACTATGCTAGCTAACCGGGATGCTGAGGTAGGTACCGAACTGTCTGTGTGCCACCTGGTCGGCATGGCTAGGGTGAGCGTGACAGGTGGAAGGTCAACCAATCGATGATGTTGGGGATGAAGGGAAGAAGTGAGAGAGCCGTGACGTGTGGCCTGAGTCCGATGTCACATTCCAGCTCCGCTTGAATTCCCTTAGACGAATTCGACGTCGCGCATCAACTGAAAGCTCCAGGCAGTACATATCTCACTAAGAGGGAGTCTTGGCGTTGGCAGAGGTGATACCAGGCACAGTTGTCAGGAATATGGTTGCCCCTATGGTGTGTGGTGAGGTACTAGCTTTTCATTTTTCATAGGGTCAATCGCGAGTCAGCAGTTGTCTTACGGCTCAGGACTATCCTCCCTTGGACCAGTTGGCATCGCCGGATTGGCCCCAGGCTTGTTCAGCTGTGCCAAAATATCTCAACTCATGCACGTTGACGAAAAGGGTAGCCTGGAATATATGATAAATTTTAGTAGAAGGTTGAGAACGTCTTGGGATCCATAGGCCTGGGGTTCGCTTCCTTGAGAAAGTGCAAGAATGTGGAAAATTGATGCACAGTCCCGAAAACGTCACGGAAGTCGCGGCATTTCTAAAAGTGGCTTTTCCCTGATGAGAATAGGAGACTAAGGATGGGAGCAAGAATTTAGCCGCTTGCCTCGCTATCACACAGGGCTTGCCTGGTGTATTCCCCAAAGAGGTTTGTTTCCAAGTTTATAATTTGCTAGAAAGCATAGGAGTGGCCACCACCTTGACCATCACAAAGCTAGGATATTGGATGTGTGCACGTTCCCGGCTTCTAAATGTACGAAGTTCGCGGATCGAAAAGCGGCTTGCCGATAAAGGTTTCGATGGAATCGCAGTTCCTAGGAGGTTTGTCGCCAGGAATGGGGTTTCCCCAGGATAACGGGTTCTCTAAAGACGCGGGAGTTCGAGAAATCGACATGTGGCGGTTCCTATAGCGCCTCCCTGGCCCAAACACCACCTGTAGGTCGCATGATTGAGGTGGGGGCAAGGGTTTGCGGCTTTCTAGGACCGAGTGTTGACAAACATTGTTCAGGTTTGTGACGTAGAAGTCGATCCTTCACCCGAAGTAACCTAACTGTGGGCGCCACACTCTGTTATCATGCCCGTTCTCGAGGTCCAGTGACTATCGAAGGCTGTACAATTATGTTAGTACAACGCGATGAACCGTGGCTTCCTCCCTTTATGTGTTGATCGTGGACTGTGAGGATTTCGCCCCAGACTTGTTGCTATGTTGTCAAAGTCGATGTATGTGCTCGGGTCGATGGCCTAAGATCCGGCAAGACAGGCTTTGGAAGCATGCGATTTGAGCGCAAGTCCCACACCTCACTGAGCTGACGAGATAGCCGAGCATCTTACCTAGGCGACTTGGTGAATATTGGAGAGAGAAATGCCGAATCAATCGGGGACACGGGTCCATTTAGGATAGTCCGAAAATCCAGGACTCGCTCAGGACGTTGGACTACCTTGGGACTACCGCCAAGTGGACTATAACGAGGATGCAAGGAGAATGAACTGGGTTTGTTGGTGAAGCTAGACGGGGAAAACACACCTGATCAACAAGCGGAGAATGGGCAAAGGTACTCAGAAGCCTCTTCCAGTTGAAATCCTCTGCAGGGTTGCATTGGTCCCTTTGGTGTCGGCTGACTGCCCCCTTATCTTGGGTAATGCGCATATCAGGTTAGTGAGCAGTTTGACTCCGGGATATAAAACCTGAACAGTCCATCGTTCTGACATGGAACTGTATGTGTGACCGAGAACCTGGAAACTGGTCAGAAATATTTCATCTGCCACCACCTCCGTACCCTCTCGATGTCAGTCACTTAGGACATTTTATACCGCTCCATGCCTCATTTCCACATCCAATGCATTCACGGTCCGTTGGGCCGTTTAAAAGGGTTATTTAATCGAGATAAAGATAGCAAAAGAGACGAAACAATATTGAAGGGCACTAGAGAAACCCATATCAATGGAAACGGCTCCCAAGGAAGAGTGGGACACTCACTGGTATACGACAATACATCTCGGTGAGAGGGTTCCTCGATCCTCCACCCCTCTCGTCACAGACCCTCAATAATCTTCCTCGCCTCCTCGGCGCGTTTCCTGAACCTTTGCAGTTCCCTCTCGCCGTCCCTCCTGAACTTATCGTACTCAACCTCCATCTGGTATCGGATCCATTCTTCTACTGTCATGTCGAGTTCGGCCTCCGTCAATTCGGCGATAGGGATGAACGGCAGCTTCGACAGTGGAGGGAAGAAAGGGGGTTCTTGCGGCTGTTTTGGCTCCGCGTCTCGGGTTTCCTGTTGTTGAGCCGCCTCCTTGTTGCTGGTTTGGGATGCGGGGAGCGTGGACTGTGAATTTGACGGTGTCGCGTCACCGTTAGCGGGGGCATTGAAAGTGGGACGTGGAGGCGTGCGGGGAGGTTGGTTCGTTGAAGGCAACAAATCTTCCATCTTAGTATCCTCATCTATACCGTGAGCTTCCAGCTCCTCTACTTCTGATCTGGATATCTCTTGCATCGACACATCCGCGTCCCCCACGGCGACATCTCGGTGCCGTTCGTCAGGAGAATGCGCTTTAGGGGTATCAGGCGGGGAGCGTTTCTGCGAAAGCGATTTGACAGGCGCGGTGAGTTGCATCGCTGACGACGACGACGAGTAGCCTCGCCCCTTCGCTGTAGCTGGCTCTTCGAGCAATGAGCTTGACGTCGTGAACATCAGGCTTTTCTTCGCCTGTGCCGCACCCTTCCTCCCTTTCCCCCTGGTCTTCGCCTGGAGATCCACTCTCACTTCTTCCTCTTCGGCCTGCAGCTCCTCCACGACGGGCGGCTGCGGTTCGGGGTGCAGAAGTTCGTCCATGGCGTCGTCAAAGTCGTCATCACTTGAAAGGACATCGACAACCTTCATATGGGATGCATCCTGCATCTTGTTGATACTTGCTCGTACTTGCCCTGCAGTAGGCTTGTTGGCCTGGCTTGGTCGGACCGCCTTTGCCACGGGCTTCAGTTTAGCTGCATTCCTCAGGTCATCTGAGGACCCAGACCCCTGCCGTTCGAATGGATGCTTTGTCGTCCGTTTGGGTACGACCAAAGGCGTCATATCCATGTCCTCCTCCTCGTCACCGTTGGACGATTCATGAATCGGTGCTGGAGGCGGGGGAGATGACGGCGCGGAAGTATACCCTCCAAGCTCGTCCTCGTCGTCCGTGGGCAGGAGTGGCGGAGCAGGGGGAGCGGACGTAGGTTGCGCCCTTGAGGAGGGTGGCCTCCCCCTACCCAAGGTCGAAGCGCCTGCAAGAGGCTGCTTTTTGGCGGTAGGAGGCTTTGAACTCGAGCGAGCCCTGACAGTCGCAGCGGGAGCAAAGTGTGGCTGCTCGATGACAGGACCGAACTCGTCTTGGGACACATCAGATTCTTCTTTGCGCTGGGCCGCCTTTGAGTTCGATTTCACAGGTTTCGACGTAGTGGATGGGCACTCCTTAGTGGTTCGCAATTTGGGCGGATCTGGCTCTTCTGCGGTTTCAGGTTCTATATCCTCGTCTGCCACGGGCTCTGGGTCAGGTTCAATCACCTTAGTCTTTGGCTTCGATTTCGAGGACGGTTTCTTCCCCGTAGCGAGGGCTGCTTTGCGCTTCGACCGGGAGGACTTCCTTGGGACGGGTTCTTCTTCAGCCTCTCCTTCGGTTTCTTCCTCGGTCTCTGACCGCGCAGGAGCTTTCGCCTTTCCTCTCGACCTTGAGGGCTTCTTTGCAACGGCCTCAATAGTTGGTTCCTCAATATCTTGGTCGCTCTGGTCAGTTCTTTCAGACAGGGCAACGGATCTAGATCGCGAGCGTGTCGCTTTCTTCGCAGTAGTTGGAGGAGCAACAGGTGGTTCGTCCTCGGGTTCAACTTCCGCTGCGGGTTTCTTCGCAACAGATTTTGTCCGCGTCCTCTTCTTCCTCACCGTCGCTGGCGGCTCGGCGTCCTCGTTCAGTTCGGGCGCAGCTGACTTGGCCCTGGATTTGGATGTCGTCCGCTTGGCTTTCTTCGCTGTAGCCGGTGGTCCTTTCTCCTCCTCCTCCTCCTCCTCCTCCTCCTCCTCCTCGGCTACCTCCTGCAATGCAACCTTGCTCCCGCTGCGTGCCCGCGGAGTCTTCGCCGTCGATTTACGCGAGCTTCCTGATGCCGACCGTGATTTCCTCGCGGGTGTTTTGGCATCCGAATTGTCGTCGGGTCCATCTGAATCACCGTCATGAATCTTGGTGGGCATGACCGTGTCCTGGTGTTGTTTGGATTTCGAAGTCGAGCGTGATGAAGGGGGTTTCGACGATCCCCCAGCGTTTGAAGACGCGACGTCGGGAAAGAATGGACAGGGATAATCGGATTTATCTTTGCGTTTACGGTGTTCCTCCCTTAAATTAAGTTCAGCAACATGTACAGGGACATGGAGGGCAAACGCACATAGGGTCGTCATCCTTATCCCAACCGCTAAGGGAGACATTGCAGTAGAAGCACATAACTAGGTCATCGCCCGGGTTATTATGAGTACAGACGAAACCCGCTTTGGCCAGCTAATGCAAATTGAGCGGCATAAACGCCTGGCGAGATGGATACGCACCTTTTTCGAACTTGCACCGTGGCCCCTCGTCTTGTCGTGTACCCAAGCAGTAAAGGTCTCTAGCCTGGCCTTTTCCATAGCCCTGCTTGTCGGGGCCCTGGATTGGTCGGGGAACACGAACCTAATACTAATCATTGGGAGTGCACACAGCAGCCCTTGTTGGCGCCACATACCGTCCATGACGATCCATGTCCTGCCTAAGCCCACACCGAATGTTGGCCCAGCTGCATTTGTGGGCACACTTCTCGTAGTGGATGTCGAATGGGTCGTCCTCCGCTTCCCAATCGCTCAGCTGCTTTTCACACATGAAGCACGTCACATTGTCGACATCCTCGGGGCTTGGGTTGTAGTAGAATCCTGCCTCTGCAAGGGTGTCCGGATTGGCTGCAAATGAGGATGGATGTGGCCATTTCAGGGTGATGTTCGTCGATGGTTTGTTGGGGTTCTTGACGCGCTTGGACTTGGAGAAGGAGTCGACTCGATTCTGCAGCCCTTCCATGTCGTTGGCGTCCTTCGGACGCAATGTCGGGGACTGTTGGTCAAGGTGAGAGACCAAGTTGATCTGAAGGCTGCCAGTCAAACAGCGCTGAGCGCGCTAAGTTCAAGTCACGCGCCCTTTCGCGTTTGATGTCACGTGTGGTATTATTGCCCTTTTGGGATTTCGTCTCGTTGCCAACTTCTTGAAGCGGACCGCCATCTTTCTTGACCCTCCTCCACGACGCATTTATGCCACCGCCCACGACGACCTACGGAAAGCGCTCAGTAAAGCGCAAGACCAATGATCATGCCGACGCCAGCGCATTGAACTCGACCACCATGCCGACGGCGAGCGACGACGATGAACTGTTGCTTCAGTCGACTCGGCCTGTTATTCAGAAGAAACGGAAGATAGAGCCAACGCGGGGCACTCCGGGCAGTGCGAAGGGGGAGTTGCCCCACCCGATAGAGGACGGAGCCGAGTCCAAGCCCAAAAACACGACGGCACACAGCACCCCGATGAAGGTGTCGACTCTCGGAGCGAATCTCATAGAATCCCCTTCTAAGCCTAGCAAGCGGGAATGCCCTATCTTTCAAAATACGGGGTCAGGGCCTCAACCGCAGCCCGTACCACAGGCTTCGCCGATCAAAACAGGAAGCCCTACCAAACTCGCTAAGCGCATGCTCTCCCGCTCCAAGACGGAAACGGCTGTGGAGGGCCCGGGCAACCCTTTTCTTCTCGCCGACAACCGAAGTCCATCTATGCCTACCCTCTCTTCCCCTCGGGAAGACTTGTCACCTTTCCAACCCCCTTCGCGTTCTCCCACTCGGACAAACACCAGTCAGGACGTGACATCGGCGACTGCTCCCACTGATCCGTCATCTTCAATTCTCCACCGCCCTGCATCCGCATCTAGGAGCAGCACCTCGAAGTCTCTGTCGCGAACATACGCCGGCCGGTCACGTTCGTATCTCGTTCCCCTCGGCCCTACAAATGGTCTAGATGACGTCGAAGAGGATGACGAATTCAGCCGCGAATCGTACGCGACTCTGCGTCAACGCTGGGGAGTCGACGAATCCGAAGACGATCCTCACCATTTAATCGCTGACGACGATCTGCTGAGCGGTCAGTCACCTGTCCAGTCTCCGAGCAAGGCGCGTGCGGCCGGTGGGAGAACGCCTCTTACATCCCCTTCGAAAGGGAAGAGTAAAGCCGGGGTGCAGCAACCAAAACCTCCACCCCTCCCCCCAAACATGATGAATCCGCTGAAGAGCATCACCGAACTTCGGAACAAAGGGGAGAGCAGACGATTCCTTGATGAAGTCGCATATTTGCTTGACGGGATGGACAAATCACAGGGTGCTGGATTGATTAGATCGAGGTGAGTTAGTTATACCCGTACTTATTTTTGACATGATATGAATGAGCCCTCTCTAGTGCTTTGGAGATGGTTACAAAACTATGTGATGGCGACTTCTTCCGCAAATCCAAGGCGGCGGATGTCTTCTCCAAGATTTACGACCTCCTCGTCGGTGTGGGTGTCGGGCGTGGCGATAAGGTATTGATTCACATCACCCTCTTTACGCGATTGCTCACGGAAAATACGCAAGGTCCTAGACACCCTCTTTGTGCTATTTGCGGTCCTAGTGTCCAAAGACCCGTCTTCGTTGACGGATCTAGCATCTCAGGCGCCAGAGACTCCCGACGCGAAGGGAAAAGGGAGGGCATCCCTTAATAGCCTCTCCGGCACGTTATTTTCGTTACTCGAGTCGAACTCTGCCAGCGACTTTGATCCTCTCGTCCTTGTTGCCCCAGAGGGCGCTTACGCCGACGCCGAGCTCAGGAGAGCCGGACTCGGAAAGAAGGAGAAAGCCACTGTACGGAGTATTCAACTAGCTTTGTTTGTCAGAGTTCATTGTCTGAATCAACTGGTTACAGATGGTGTCGATACTTTCGATTATCAGAAAGAAGTCCGGGATCTTCCCGGCTGACGCGAAGGTCTGTCTAATGCATCCTCTTCCTTGGCGCCACATTAAACTCAAGGTTTTATTAGATCACTACCCCACTCCTCATCACGCGCGTCCTCGTGTGCTTGCCTCCTGCGTTTATATTCCAGCATCACCTACCGGCCTTACTCAATTCTTTACGACAGACCTTGCGACCTTTGGAGGCGTGGAGGACTAAAGCCGCGTCAAAGCTAGCATTAGACGAACCCGTTGGATTTGAAAACGTATATGCCCATCTTCGACTCTTAGACCTCTATCTTCTGGGGCAATGGGCTTTAGATGACAGGAGTTCCCAACAGGACGAAGGTCCATCGGCGAACGACTCTGCGTTAAACGCGGCACGCCAGGAATGGCTTGTTTCTGCCTTGATTGCCCTGGGCGTACATGCAGAAATGGTGACTATCAAGGGGAAGGAAGACAACAAATCAAGCGTGGACTGTGATGGTGGGACTAGGTGTCTTGAATCCGTCCTTCGCGTCCTTGTTAGCCTTACACATGGGGACGAAGGGTGGGCCAGAAGTGTGGCATTAGATGATGCTTGGGCACTACGGTTCTTAACGCGGATCGTTGCCAGAGCGGGTGAAGAGGTCGCAAAAGGAAGGGACGAGGTGGCGGAGGGTGTTGCGAAGACGGAAGAAGGCGATGGCTATGACGAAAGTGAGAGAGCTGCAGAAGTGTATACCCACGTCAGTTCTAGAGAAAAGAAGGCCAAATCGCTGGATAGGCTTTGCTTATCTCTGGCATTGTTGACGAATCTGGTGCAGACAATCGCCGAGGTCAAGGATGTCGTTCGAGAGACGTGTAAGCATTCGCCACATTCTACCTCTGATCGTCAATTGACCTGTCCCTAGACCTCGATCCCTTGTGCACCCTACGGAAGGCTCAATGCCTGGACGATTGCTCGTGTTACCAAGCCAATAATGTCAGCGTTCTCGATATTCTTGTTCGCCTTTACGTTCGCCAAGGCGTCGATCAAGAGCATTGGCAAATCAAGAAGGATAGCGATCACGAGGACAGCCTGCAGGTAGATGCAGATGCATCCTTTCTGCGGGGACACCTCGCTGTGCTGTTTGGTTTGTGCATGCGAGGCAACGCCACGAACCAGAAGGCGTTGTTGAACCTACTGCCCGGACCTCAATCAAACCCCAAAGTCAAATTGAATCGACTGGTGGATCAGGCAAGGCAGTTCGTGTCGTTCTTTGAGATTATCGAAGGACAGGCTCAGGGGTCGCAGAGGGAGAGTTCGAGTAGGACAGGGGTAGAGATATTGTGCTTTCTGGAGGACTTGCGCGACGGCGCCTCGTAGATAGTAACGTGACGTCATGTACAGCGAAATCAAACAGGCACAAAGCAGCAGCATCTGCCAGGGACCTTTTTATTAGCCTTTCCCCTCCATCCCCCATATCCCAATGTCCCCCACCGACATCGGTGAGAATCCTCCACCAACGTCCATCGCCATCGATTCCACCGACAACCGCGATCCTGTCCCGGACGTCGGCGATGAGATAAAAACCTTTCACGTCCTTCTCACTGGTTTTGGTGTGAGTGTCCATCCGTCCCTCTCTGCCATCTCTTCCCTGCCCATCGCGCATAAAATGAATTGCGAAGCCATAGCCTCAATTGAACCACGAAGTCAATCCGTCCTGGCTCGCTGTAAAGCACCTGCACAATGTCACGATCACCAGCGATGAATGGCAAGAAGTCTTCGGAAACATTTCCCCTGCATCGCGACACAGGGACCTTGGTACAAGCCCAAGTGCGAAGAGCTCGGCGCCTTCGGCAGGAAATTCCTCTTCAAATGCGAACGGGAAGCGCCTTTTGGGCAATGGAGATGCGTCGAATTCATCTCCTTCCGCCCTCTCTTCGATCCCTTCAATGAAGCCTAGTGTGCTCGCATCTAGTTCAAGGTCTGTGCCTGCTGGCGTGGACACGACGAGGTCGACATCTGTCCCGGTGAAGGTGGTTCCCCTCCCCACACCCCTCCCACCACTCCCGGATCCCGGACCATATAACATCCACATACACGCACTCGAGGTCCCCATGATCTATGAAGACGTTCTCAACATCGTACCTGGCCTCCACCTCCGACCACCGCAGCTCCCCGAGGACGTTCCAGAAGGCACAGAACCACCTCCTGAAGGGTACGACTTTATCTTCCACGTCGGGGCAGCGGGCAGGGGGTCTCTACGGATGGAGATCATCGGTCACAAATACGGTTACAACATGAAGGACGCTTCTGGAGCGTTTTGCGCAGTCGTCCCGCCTATATCCGCTGCAAAGAACCTGAATAACACTCGAGGTCCGGGTGCTGGTCCACCTGGCGCGATGACACTAGCAGGACAGTACTCGGGCCCAGGGAGCATCCACGCTGGAGGATTTGGTAGCATGGGGATGGGTTACAATAATGAAAGACTGGGATATAACCCCGCTGTTCACGACCCCCAACCTGGAATCCCAGGATCGGAGACGTCTATCAGGCCGATGCGAGGGTTTGGGACTGCATACGAGACTTTCCCCGACGAGATGGCGACAGATCTCGATGTCACAAGACTGGTGCAAGATCTCAAAGCCTCAGGAGCCACTGTACGTGTCATCTCAGCGCCTTTCCCCCGGCTCCGTTGAGGACTAACGAAGTAGCTCAACATATCACAGGCAATTTATACGTCGATGGACGCAGGCCATTATCTCTGCGATTTCATCTACTACTGTTCTCTCGCCGAAAGCAAACGAAGTACTAAGGCCCTCTTGCCCTACATGGCGCCTGCAGCACATTATGGACCGACGTATGGGCAGCATTCGTACCAGACGCAACCCCCCTTCCCTGGGAGCAGCCGCGATTCTCACAACGCGGATTCATCATCCTCATCGACTCGACCGAACGGGACTGTCCACACTCATACTGTGAAGCCTGCGAGAGTGTTACTCATGCATTGCCCACCAGTGAACGGACCATTGGCGACTGAAGAGGTTACGGAGACCATCAGAAGGATTGTAATGTGGGCAGGAAGGGAAATGGAGATCCTAGATATGCGGGAGATGGAGGCGTTAAGGGAGCCTGACGAGGCTGGGGCCCAAGGATTCAACTGATTGTTTCGCGGTATGGTCTCCTACCCTTCGCTTCGGTCTGTTCACTCCCTATTTTGCATTCCCCTCACTTGCACCTCCTTCACCCCACTTGGAATCTGGTACCGTTCCCTTTTTCGTGGTATAATGCGGCCATCGAACCCCCATCTAATGCCTTTTTTGCTGCTCATCTACAACTCATCTATCCTGTTTCCCCCCTGGAAATCGCCTTGCATACGCCTTGGGGGCTTGGAGCGGAGGGTCAAACAGCCGACGATCCAGCAGCAAAGGTGTGTGGAGCGGCGGTGAGAACTGGCCAAACTCGTTGGCGCCTGTATATGGACTTGAAACGATGTAAACACCCTGATTGCAACCTATGTATGTCATTCGGCTTGCTGTATCCTTAATACCCTCATATATATATCGATGTCTGCCATCCCGAAGGAACGTTTCGGCCCTCGGGGGTGAGCCCGTTCGTCTCGCACACATAGCAAATCGTCGATGAGTGCGCTACTACGTGAAAAGATATACCTGTTCAGCCTGTCACGAGAGTGGTTTAAACGCGGAAGCGATCGTGGGGATTAATTGCGCCAAAGGCAAAGTAGCGGTGTTAGGTAGGTGGTTAGTGTGGGGTTCTGCGAAACATCACCAGTACACTCGACACGATGGCTCCCTATCAAATTTCAAACCCTCGCGTTCCAGCAACCTGACAACAGCTCTCGCGTCCACCCCACCAGATTCGAGTGCCCGCCCCGAGAAGCAGAATTCGAACGTCTTTCCAGCTTTACTCCCAGTTCGCGCCTCGCCCTCCGCTCCTGATTCCTGCGACCTTTTGCTGCTGGACTGCAAGAACCATTGTAGATAGTGCCAGGACGGGGTACCCCTTATGAAAGGGTCAGTTGTGTCGCCACCCTCCGCCGAGATATCAACAGGTGCATCTGGGGGTGGGAGTGGCATGGGGGGGCTGGATGGCCCTGTCTGTTCTCGGGGGGCCTGTAAAGGGCCGACTTCGTCCATGATAGATGGTCGAGGAGCTTCGCCTACGGAATTTGTAGGGCCACTTGAAGCACCAGAGAAAACTGGACGTATGCCATCGCTCTGGTCTCGCCCTTCTTCTGCAAAAGGTAGCGGAGGGATGAGCTCGCTTGAACCCCACTCTGCGGGCAGCGGCGTTTCTTCATCCTGTGGGTCGTGCAAGCACAATTTATGCAGATTCGACAGGTAAGTTGAGTTGCGAATATCGTCGACGATGGTTAACCTGGGATCCAATATTGCCGTGGACTGCTCCGTTGGTCGGAACCACGTGTCGATACATAGGCACTCAACAGAGGAAAGCGCCCCGAGGAGGCAGAGCAACGCGTATTCTGTTTGCAAGAACCAACAGTTAATCCGCATCTCTCGCAGGGTTTGGTTGCACTGTTCCGCGAATGCGATAACGTGGTCGAAACTCTCCATCAAGTCCCGCTGCAGCGAGGCTGTTGAGTCTGGAGACGCTGGTTCGGGGGGTACGTTGGTGAGTAGTTGGAGTGTTTTGAGGGAGGGAGTGCGGAGTCGCGATAAGACGGTGAATGAAGGTGGGCACGCCATCAGGAGAAGTTCGAGCCTCGGGAGTTCGATGGCATTTCCCTCTACCAGAACCGGGACGATGTTGAGCTTTGGGCAGTTGAAAAGGAGTTTCTTGAGGTTCGGAAAACCTCCGAGTTTGTGAAAGTAAGGGTTGAGGTCAGAGTGGACTTCTAAACGCAGCTTGCGCATGGTTGTATGGGGATCCAACAGCCGTGAAGACGACTGGTTTCCTGTGATCAACAAGTCCGACGCTGAATTTAGATTGATCGTCTCCAGGTCTGGGAAGAGATCGTTGAATACCCCTGGGTCCGCCAGTATGGGGGGTTCCGAGGAGGTGTCCTCGAGAACCACCTGGAGAAAGAGGGCTTTCCATGGGCCTTTGTCTAGCCCTACCCCCTTCTTCAAGCTCCCTTCAAATAGTTGGAAGTGATACACGTCTGTGAAGAACGAGATCTCCTCCCATCGCCCTCGAAAGGAACGCAGGAAGTCCAACCAGATGTTCCATAACTCCTCCTCACCCTCGGGTCCTATCGGGCGATCCTGGCCCCATTGGAACCCAATATTAAGGGGCAGGGAAGGTCCTGAGCGTTGGAAGTAACACTCGATGTCACGGATGGCCTTGGGGAGCTCATCGTCTTTGTAGCAATCAAGATTAACCCACGCGCTCGTCCAGAGTGAATGGGTGGATAATGCAGCTCCACGCCACAGCTTGCAAACTCCCCGCAAGGCCGTGAAGTGGTCGCGGTCGGTACCAGGATTGGTTTTGGATAGGAAAGATAGCGACTCTGGGTTGACTGCAACCTGGAGGATCTCGGCGAGGATATCTGTGGGGAGTCGGCGCCAGGGGGATAGAACTAATTGGCATGAATCCCTCTCCTCCTGAAGTGCGAAGCGTCTGCCCTCGAGTTTGTTGAGCTGCTGATTAAGTTCACGTAGCTGGCCCCGAACTTCCTGTATCTTGCGATCTAGGGGTTGGGATTCCGCTCGTATTGCATCTACTCTCTCCCTCGCCGCGTGCTCCTGCTCGTGGGTGGGTGGGTCGTTGCTGTACATGGCTTCCACTAATGAGGGTTTTAAGGCGTCGAACTTTGTGTCGTGGAAGCTTTCGGCCTCAAGGTGAGATACGCCCATTTCGGCGCTCAGAAACTCCCTCCACGATGATTGACCGGATTGAGGATCTGAATCGTGCGTTGATGACATGGACATAAGCCGTGAATGTTGTGGATATTTACGGGAGTCGCAGAGGAGGCTCTACGCGCTCCTGGTACGGTGGATGCGTGTTGGTTAGAGGGAAAGAGTCGACTGGGGTGAGGCCTGCTTGAACATCACCAAGTTGTCGCGATCATTGTTTGCTGATGAACCGAATCAGAGAGACATTGGGGCCGAACAATAGGCGCCCAGACTCGGAAGCTTCAAGTGATACTTCACGTGCGGCATGCATCCTTGCCCTTGCCTCGAGACGGAATCAACTGACCCCAGCATGTATCAAGCCGGGATTTTGCGAGGTCTGAGGAGAGCAAACGATCCCCGCTGATTTGACGTTTGGCTTCAACCAAGTGGGGCACAAGTTCCATGTCATTGATGGGTATTCTAGGTTCAGTATTGTACTGGCAACTCCCCATTATTCGTGATAACCACAGTTGGCCCTTGGGTAGAAATAATGAGGGAAATAATACATCATAGAGCCCAAAGGCTGTTGCCCCTAGGGCCAAGATCATAGAAAAGGAAGCGCATGCTCGGTATGCAAGCCTCGACTCTTGGATATGATTTCTGACACTGACCTTGTTAGGAGTAGAGCTCGTAAGGATGCCCCAAGATGTGCCGCCAGGGATAGCTTCGTCGAAAACCGTTGGGGCCAGTAGATTCCGAGGCTAGTGGCCGTTCCGAAATGTTTAGCTATTATTCACGCCATATATGTTTTCCACTATGTTATCAATCGTGAACAATCGACGTGAGTAACCCAACTAGGGAGGGAAAGTGGCGGTTATGGACCCCCAAAAGTGGGAAATCTGGCCCCGTTTAACCGACGGTAACCGATCTCAGCCAGGCACCGACGGGGTTTCACTGGGAGTGTGTAACAAACATTAGTTGAAATACATACGGATCCCTACTTTTGAAAATTTGTCACGAGGCCCCAGCAAAATAGGGGCAATGTAGAGTTTTCCATCCTCCGAGTCCCTTCAACGTTTCAACCCACTTCACCGAGTTATACAGCAAACCTGGGATTTCGTGAATTTCTATATCGCCATTCATATTACCCTCGTGTGACTTGGCCCAAATCCAGGTAAAAGCGCCCATGTCACGAGCCCGGGCATTGCCAGCCAAAACCTGCTACTTAACACACACACACACACACACAGTCCTTGCCTTCCACTTTCTTCCCGTGTGCTCTGTCGCCATTGGCTTCGCACTTGCTGTTTCTGCGCAGAGTTTCTACTATTCTAGGCCCATACATGTGTCTTCTAGAATCACACTGTTTGGGGGCTTTCTAGACTCATGGCTACTCCGTGGTTTTGGGGCTTAATTTCCGTACCCGTTGTGGACAGGGTGCGCATTACAGATCGTCTACTGCTTGTCAGCCGCAGTCGCTACCTTCCATCGCTACAGTCTTTCTTAGGGGTTTCCTCCCGATCCGGCAGTGGGGTTTGATTGGCCCCACTCGAAACGGCGGCGGGAGCAGGCTTGGAGGCTTGTTGGAGCCTATGTACCCACCAGTCTCCCCGCCAGCATTCGTAACCATCTACAGTCCAGCCGAGGAGGATTATGAAGCATAGCGGCACGGAGTTTTCGAATTGCCACTTGGAACGTAAGTCTATTGGATTCCAAGGGCCTCATTGACGTCGACCTGGCCCTGACTGGAATATAAGTACGCAGCAGCAGAATGCACACGTCCTCCCAAAATCACGTTCAGCTCGAGTCCTCTCACAAGCAGTACCACGATGGCTTTCCTCGTTACAGGCGGCGCTAGTCAAGTCGGAACTGCCGTTGCCAGGCTTCTCCGAGACGCTGGCAAGAAGGTCATCATTGGCTCTCGGTCTGGTCGTGTCCCAGATGGATACGAAGTCGCTAAACTGGATTGGGCGGACAGGTCGACAATAGACACACCCTTCGTTTCGGGTGAGCCGATACAAGGAGTGTACATCATGGCCCCTCCAGGTGCCTCTGACACCACCGAGACAATCATAGCTTTTATCGACAAAGCCGTTGCCCATGGCGTTGAGCGCTTCGTGCTGCTCGCCGGAAGCGCCGTCCACAAAGACAGCGACTTTGGGAAAGTGTGGAAGTACCTCGACGATAAGAAGCTCGACTACTTCGTCCTCCGCCCCACCGCCTTTATGGGTGCGTCAACGACCTCTTGCCTTCTTCCTTCAACCTTCTTTTTTGGCTAGAGCTGACGCTTAGATCATCTGCGATAGATAACTTCCACCAGTTCGATGGCACCTCCATCCGCGAGAGAAACGAGTTCACAACCGTGATGCCCAACGCGAAGGTACCCTTTGTCTCCGCCGTGGACATTGGAGAACTCGCTTTCAGGGCGCTCATGAGCGAGAAAAACGAACACAGTGACCAGTACGTCATTGGTCCCGAGCTACTCACATACGATCAGGTACGCCCTGCTCTGAATGCGTTTGAGTGCGTTACATCCTGATCCCTATTACCGATGCAGGTGGCTGAGGTCCTCTCCAAAATCCTTGGTCGAACTATCACTCACAACGTCATTACGGGCGAGCAAATGACACAACTGTACACTGAGGTGCTTGGCCTTCCATTGCAACCTGCGACTTTTCTCGTAGCGGCCCAGCTCGACATGGATGCTGGCTCCGCTGAACGATTGTGGGGCAATCCCGAGGCATTTGTCGGGAAGGAGACATTCAGAGAATGGGCCGAGAGGCATAAGACAAAGCTTTCTCCTACCTCTTCCAAGGTTTAGGCCAGTCCCGTGGACTATGTAGTACTAGTGTTGCTCCGTTCGTCGATATCGGAAGCGTCGACTTCTAAGCAAAGGCCGTAGTGACCATCTCCCCCATCCGAAGTAGAAATCACAGAACACGATGTATGAAACGGCCTATTAAATTGCAAACTGCATTCACTATCGCCTGGCGCCGTTACTTGCAACGAGCGTCTGGCCTTCCTCGTCATCCTCGTCATCATCTCCCACCACATGCAAAACATCGCCGTTACCCCTCTCAGCGTTTGGGATTCTCCCGTAGGGTGAGCGCCATTTGTGAGTGTCATCCGTCGATTCTCGCGCGGCCAGTTCGTATTCCACGGGGGCATCAACGCCGGCAGTGGCGGGGAGGGCGATACCGTTTTTGTAGGGAGACAAGTTTTCGTTTCCTACTGAGGTGGCATAGAGGTGGATGAGGTATAGAATGAATGCGTAGATCAGGAAAGCCAGGCTGTTAGACAAGTACTTGAGTTTCGGGTTTCAGTTGAAATGACACAAAGGAGCTACCTGAACATGATGAGAATATAAGTGACATGGTCCATGTCGTTTGCATGGACGTATCGCAGTTCTTCATCAGTTGCCGACATGAAAAGTAGACCGGAAGCAACCAATAGCTAAGGGGGGCACGCCTCAGTCAGCCCCCGCAGACACACGCGGTAGATGAGCGACTTACAAAGGGCGGCAAATGTCTAAACGCGACCGAGGCAGCGCTCTTATCCTCCTTCGCCTGGGAGCTTGGATCGAGCTCATGCAGCGTATGCTCGCTCGAGGTATCTCCAGGTGTCGTGAAGGTGAGGTTGCGAGAGTATTTTGGAGTGAAGTAGCATACTTCTATGATTCGCGCGACACCCGCGAGGATAAGCGTGTTGCCGAACATTGCATGCACCTGGAAGTATTGTGCTCGAAAAGTGGTTTGGGAGCGAAAGGAAGGTGCAGTGAGCGTACTTTAGTAGAAATCATGAGTTCCTGGGCATGACTTCCCATTGCCCAACCGGTGAGAATGAGAATGAGCGAGGGGACGACGTTCCGCTGATTGTTTCGAGACAAGAAGATCCCCAGAATACCTCCAGCCCACCCTATGTATCCTTTAGCGGTGCCTAACTGCGATCAATGGATATCACCTACACAGAACGCCTAGAATCCTAAGATGAAGAATGTATGAGTGGCATGAATGGCTGTCAAAAGCACGAGGACGCACGTATGCTGCATATCCTTCGCCGACCACACGTTTCCTCGATGCTCAGTAAATGTGTTCACTGCGTGTAGGTTAGTGAGGGTTGTCTAAAAATAGCTCAGGTACGAGCCTATTCCCCAGGTTGTGATAACGCTAAAAAGACGATCAATCATGGGGCTCCGCATTACACGACGTGGTAGACGCACCATGAATCCCAAAATTCTGGGCTCCTTCCGCTCCTCTTCATCCAGGCTTCTCCCACCAAGAACGTAATGGCAATGATGACAGCGTACGCGATGAACCCACTTCCCATAATATAGTGAGCGAGGCATTGGCCTAAGATGGTAATCAGGTCGTCACGGTCGTGCTGGGTTCTCTGACAAGGGAGAAGACCCACCAAGGTGTCCACCCCGACAGTACCCTCGCAGAGTTATGGCCCCGAGAAGCATCTGGGTCCAACCAAGAATCGGGTACGCTTTTCCGATGACGCTGTGCACCTTGACAACATATGGGCGGATGCTCCGCTCATGGATGTGAAGCTTGAGGTATATCCCGACGACGAGCTGGGCGAGTATAGGAATGAAAAGGATGGACGCGAGTGTTCCATGGGCCCCTGCAGGAAATTGACGCCCTTTGTGCGAGTGCCCAAGAATGTATCCTCCGAATGTTAAGACGAATCCAGTGGCCTTAATTTATCCATCAACTTGTGGCTAAAAGGCGTAGTGGTATAAAGGGCACACCTGAAGTGGAACGTGCCATTTACTTTTAGAAAGTCCTAGGACCATCCCTACCGGGAACATGATACCCCAAACCAACGTCTGGAGGGCCATATGAATCCAGAGTATGCTGTCGATTGGCGCTTGGGCCTCCTCCTCTGACGGTTCGTCGTGGTGCTCGTGCGCAAGGACCCATCCGGCAAGAAGTCCAAGGAGGAGGACTCTTCTGCGGTCCAAGAAGCACATTCTGAGTCGAGTTGCGCGTTGGGCGTTGTTCAAAGGGAAAAGCTGAGTGAGATGCGTGCCTTCAAGTTGAGACTCGGGCGCAACCCCCGGCAATCAACGGCAGCCAATCTGAATGGTCATCTCGGCTGACTGAGATAACGTCATAGTGATTAGGCATGGGCGCTTAGATGGAAGCAATTGCCAAGGACCTCGGGAGGCGGTAGAGAGTGGCGATGGATTAGGGTGTACTCTGTGCTTCTAAGGTACAATAAATCTACTAAACATTTATAAGATAATCTCACCTGTCATACGACAGTAGCACGCGGACTCACTCATCCGGTCATCCGCAACCTCTCTAGATCTTCATCCTCCCCTTCTCCATCGACATCGGCCACGTCCTTGTAGTTCTGTTCGAGTGCTCTCAGATAGTACCGCATTTTCCACATATCTCCAATCTTGAAGGATGACTGGTCGAACGCAAGCCCTATTTGTGGGGCGTAACTCGGCCTTGGCTCTGATTTTGGGGGATCGATAGACCTGCTGCGCCTCGGGGATCCAGGCGGGGAAGGGCTTAGCAGCCTCATAGGGAGTTTGGGATGGCGCGCTGAGAAGTGCGTGAGAAGAATATTCTCTGCGTTCATCCTATATACCGCGAAAGGTGAGCCTGTGTTCATACCAAAGAATGAAACCCGTACCGTTTGCCAATGTCGAGGGCCTCCCCAAAGGTGCTGTGCCTCTTCGCCCGTGCCATTTGTACCTGATCATCTCCCATCGTTGCCTCGTGGATGAGTAGCGTTGCGCCCCTTGCAGCGTCCACCAGATTCTCCGTGGGCTCGGTATCTCCCGAGAATGCAATACTCCAGCCGTCCTGGTGATCCATCACCAGTCCGTATGCCCTTGTTCCGTGCACCATATCCACTGTAGCCAACCTGGACAACCCTAGACTCTCTTCGAGCTTCGTGGCATTGCCCACATTGCGAGAAATCTCAATCCACGGTGCATCCCCACGCACGGCCCAGAAACCTTGATCTGCGTATTGACCAGGCCGGCGGTAATGTAGCGACTCGCTGAGGATAGGAATAACCGCGTTGCCCACGTCCGGGATGGGGTCGAGGTGCGAGAGGCGTTTTATGCCGAGGTTGTCGAGTTGCTGGTACTCGAGGAAGGCTTGGTGAATTTGTTGGGTCGTGAGGAGGTAAAGGGGGTGTTCAGGGGGAGGTGAGAGTTCCAGCCTCTTGCGCAACAGCATCGCAACGCCCATGAGGTGGTCTGCATGTGCATGGCTCACGTATATGAGCTTCGTATCCCGCAAAACCTCATCAACTTCCTCCTCCCCAAAGTGCCGAGCCACTTGGAAATAAGTGCCTTCTCCAGCATCCAGGAAGATGTTACCCCAGTTCGGTATCTGGATTAGTGTCGACGAGACTGGCTGGGTGTTAGTCGGGGTACTTTGTATGAACACCGAGGCGCACCTGTCCGGTACTGCCCAGGGATTGCACTCCCGGTCCCAAGCGGCACAACCACGACGTCATCGCCAGGTTTCGAGATAGACTCCTCCATAGTGCTCCTAGCTTCGCCAACCATCTTCTTTGCCTGAGCAAACTTCGCCCTGGTCTCCTTTGATTGGGGCACGAAGATCGAACCATCTCTATTTCGATTCTGAAGCAGTGGATGGAAATGATCTTTTACGAGTGCGTTTGGGAGTTCAGTTGGTGGGCCGGTGGGGTGTGCAGGTACCGTAAGGTTGGAGGTCATGAGATGTGTCTTTATCGGAAGGTTGGGAATATCTGTTTGGATAGCAGGTTAGCCCATCTCTTCCCGTTAGAAGTGAGATTCTGACCAGAAATGTTGCGCCGAGGTTCCATTCGAAACTTGGGTAGGGGAAACATTGAACCATCGAGCTTGTTCAGTCGAACTTGATTCGCAGCGGCACTCGTGAAAGTGACGGGGTTTGGGCAGTACTCCCGCGACGCCACGACATGTTGAACGCCTTCGCCAAACTCGTTCATAAACTCGACATACCGAGGATCCTCGAGCACTCCATCGCCGAGAATGTGGAACGCAGATTTGACATGGATGTCACTCAGATCTTCCGATTTTTGGCCCCTCAGTTTCGCGATTAGCGAGTCTCTGCTGTTTCTGAACGTTTGGAGGAGGGTTGGTAGGTACTCAGGACTTGGAACATCGAACACCAGAACGGCTGAGCGAGGGAAAGGGGGTTCAACGCAGTCTTCTGGCTTCACGGTTACAGAACGGGAACCCTTCATCTCTTTTCCATCCTCCCCGACAACCGTCTCTTCGACGCTGAATGTGACCGCTTCACCCTTCGTGAGCTTCCCTCGCAATGGACCCTTTGGGACGCCGAGGGCGTCAGACTTTTTCACGTCAAATTTTCCACGTATGAGAGGTCCAACGATGGCGTAGGCGACCGCGTTTTTGATAGATGCGGATGTATGTGGGGGTGGGAGCATTTCATGCCACGCCCGAGGGATACGCGCCTTTCGTTTGTAGTCATCGACGTTGCCTGAAGTGTCTGTGGGTACATGTTGGGACTTTTTGGCTTTGAGTTGGCCAGCAGGGAACATTCGGTTCACAATAGTTCTGCGCCAGTCATCTGCGAGGGATCCTGTGAGGCTTTCCGGATGAAAGAGGGGATCTCCCATGAGTGCTGTAAGGGAAGGTGTGTCGAGGGAGGATGAAGACGGGGCGTAGGTTGAATCCACGTTTGATTTTTTACGGGGAGAACCCGGCGATGGTTCGCGCTTGCGTTTCAGAGGTCCGGATGCATCGGGGGTTTGGTCGTCTTGGCTTGGTTGGGAGGATGGGGAGAGGGGATAGGCGTAGAGCGAAATGTTCTTGTCTTGGAACACGGGTGTTGGAGTGGGCAGGGTAGATGATGACGGGATCGCTTGGGCACCAGAGCTCAAAACCTCAACTGGGTGGAGACGAAGGTTGTCTCTGCCTGGTTGTCAGTGGTTAAACCCCGGCGATGGCAAGGCAGAAAGCACACCTGAACGTGTAAGCGCGGGAACAAGCGAGACGATGCAACAACCCTTGAGGTCCAACCACAGTCAAGTCTTCGACTTGGTTAGCATCGGACAATGTCATCAACATGCCTGTAGCGTTGTGAGTGGGCGAGGATGAACAGGAGAACGAGAAGTGCTCACCGTTCAGTCCTCCAGCTCTCTCTAGTGTCAAGCGCGTCAGGAACACGGCGTGAACGCGTTTCCGGTTTGTATGGCTATGGCAGAGAGCACGGACAGCGTTTTCCCCGGCATTAATCATGTACTTTGCATTGTCGAAGTTGATCATTAACGAGGGCTGGGAGTCCGCCGAGACAGTACTCAGCACCGACGCTGCCCAGTGCATGTTCGTTGACTTGAGTGACTGCGTTGCTGTTGTGCCGTGCGCTGCCTTTGCAGAGAAAGGCCTGAAGGAGGTGCGGAGGAAAGAGTTGAAGACAGCGTGACCAGCAACTCGTCCTCCAAGGAGCGACATCCAGCGAGAACGACAAGAAGCGCTGGTGCGTGACGAGCATTCACCCTCGATGACTCAGCAAAAATCATACCGTCGGCCCGGTAGCCGACGGGCGCTTGTTCATATCCAGGGGCTCACAGGTTCAACTTTCAGAGTGGAGGGTGAGCGTTACCAATGGCTGCGGGTGTGAATTACACTGAAGCAGCAGTGTTAAATCCGTCTTCCGTGTTCTGGGGCCGAACAAAACCGCGGCACCTTGAGCAGCATTCACCACCTGTCGTTTCCATTTCACAGCTCTCAACTAGGACACTCGACGCCCAAGTTTGCTCGTCTGGGGAGTTTCTGCCGAATAGTAGTGCCTCTGGATCCGTAGGAGCGTGCTGACCCATGGCAATATGAGCTTCGTGGGAGGCACCAAGTCCCCTGTAAGTACGAGATGCCTTGCTCTCTGTATATAACGGTTAGTTACCATAAGCCACAGTTGTTGGTTTGACGTCTCTTGTGTGCATCTTCAACTTTTATTTACCATGATACTTCCCTTGGCCATCGGCACGCTCTCTCAAAGGACTGCGTTGGCGATTGAGGGCTACCGTGACCTCACGGTTGTGCCAAAGCGCCTTCAAGCCGATTAAACTTTGGAGCACATGGGTTTGGCTTCGAATCTGCCGGGCTCTCCGGCAATGCTTAAGCAAAAGATTCTCTCTAAGTAGCTCTGAGAGGCTGCTGCCTTGATGTCGAGGATAAGGCTTCCCCTACATCCGTCTACAGACGGTAACCAAAGGAAGATCACCTCATCATACGAATATAGACTTCGACTTTTGTTCTGTACTCCCTAAGATGGTCCCGTTACCCGCCCATCGTTCTGGGGTGAAGGGACCTCAGGGAGTCGCCGCTCAGCCTGCCAACTCCCATCAGAAGCCTGGGAAACCCCATTCGCAGCCGCGTTGCGTCTCTCCGACGCAGCGATCCTCCAACTTGGCTTATCGTTGCGCGCCGTGCTCCTCTCTCTGCAATGACTTCCCGACTAAAGCGCAAACTTGGTGACCTCGGGGTGGACGTAACAAGTCGCAAAGCCAACGAGAACTTCTGCTTAGTATGTATATCACCCTCTCGACAAGACGCCTCCTCCAACTTTCAGTAGATTGGGACCCCTCTTCCCCCGCTTGAAAAGTCGAAGGACACCGGAGAGTTCGTCCCATTGTGGAAACAAGATGTATGTTCTCATGATGATTGTAACGTGTCTCATATTCAGTGGAATTGCTGCCCTAATAGGTCAGAGATGAGAAGGGACGCAGGCGGTTGCATGGTGCATTCACTGGAGGCTTCTCAGCCGGATACTTCAATACCGTGGGTTCCAAAGAAGGTGTGTAAAAGGATACTCTTACTCCATCTCCATTTTAACCCCTTCGCTCACCAGGATGGGCGCCTTCAACATTCGTTTCTTCGCGAAATGACAGAGCAAAAGCAAAAGCAGCCAAGCCCGAGGATTTCATGGACGAGGAGGATATGCAGGAGATGAAGGAAAGGATGTTGGTCAGCGCAGAGAATTCTTCTGTGTCAGGAGTGGGACCTAGCGTGTCGCAGAAAGATATGGGATTTGACGACGAGTGAGTGCAACCAATACTATGCGAAAGACTCAAAATCACTGGACTTATCCAAGCCCCGTAGCCTCCGCGCTACAAACCTCCGGCCAAGGCCAGGATACGCCTGGCGCACGTATTCTCAAGAAGATGGGATGGCGCGCAGGTCAAGGTGTCGGGCCACGAGTTAGCTTGAAGGAAAGGAAACGACAGGATGCTCAAGCCTTCGACCCGTACACAGGCGTGAAGAGTCTAGGAAATACCTTGGACGTCGCGTCGGATGATGAAGAAGCTAACAAGCACACTTATCCTCGACGCGACACTCCCATCTTGAGCGTCTCAAACCAGAATAAACGCTATGGTCTTGGATATAGGCCTGACCTCTCCTTGAACGAACAGCTGGGGGTAAACAATGAGGGGAAACCTGGTGGTCCAACAATTTCCGGTATGTCCCACCGCACCCTCACAGTAAGCAGATCACTTAACCCGCTTGTAGCTGGCTTTGGACTTGGGGCATTGAACGACGCCGATGAAGATGACATTGACATTTACGAGTCGGCTTCTGGCCTGAAGAGCAGAGTTGCTTTCGACCGCCTGGATCACGACGATGACACCATAACTATAGGCAAACCAAGCGCGACCAAAGTTCCGACAGTGAGTGCTAAATTCCAGGTTTCTCTACCCTGAAGCCTTAATTTGGACCTAGGCGGCCAAGGTCCCCAATCAGACATTTTACAATGGACAACTTGTGCTGCCAGGATTCGTTCTATCCGACCAACCGGTGCAAGAGGATAAATGGTAGATTGAGCGTTTTCCTCATTTGCAACAAGTCCTGAACAGCCATAGGTTTCCCGGCCCAGAGGTTTCCGCGAATTGGAGGCCTGATCCTGGAAGGATTTGGACTGCGTCTTCAAAAGAGAAAGCTCAACAGCCGGCGATACTGGATCGGAATCAAACTTCCGCGACTGAGGTAGGCGACTCTCTTCGAATTGCGAATGAGCTCTCATGTCATGTATAGAGGGGCACCATCCTTGGAGAAACGTCAGCTGCATCAACAGCGCGCTCTGTTTTCGACTTCATGTCAGAAAAAGATAGGGAGCGCATCAAGCGAATCGCCGCGGGCGGTATCCAGATAGCCTCTAGTCCCGGCGACGCTGGGCCAGGGCCAGTTCCCGCGCCTTCCGTCCCTCATGTCGACGTAGAAATCGCCCAAGCGGCCCTCCGTGGGTTCCAGCCCTTCACCAAGGAACCCCAGAAGCAAGCCCGATACACTGCGTACCTCTTGTCGCAGGCTAACCCGGATGCCCCCCCGTTGATGCCCCATGCTGGACAGACTCCAGATGCATTTCACAAGGAGGTCGGAGATTTCGCGAAATCGGCAGTCCTTTTCAAACCTATGAGTGGTGCAATGGCGGGACGTTTTACCAGTGCAGCCGTACTTGACCTCGGGCCAAAAGTGCACGAAGGCTTACACCAACCAACCGAGGAAGACTATGTACAGCAGGAGGAAGAGACGAAAAGAGAGGAAGAGAAAAACGTCCCCCCCAAGGTTCATGCAGCAAACGCGGGTATGTATGGTCCCATGACGAGAGAAACGACGACCTGGATGCCAGACCGGTTACTGTGCAAGAGATTTGGCGTTAAGGAGCCAGAGCCTCCCGCAGATTTTATGGATTCGTCGTCCAAACCGTCGTTCACTACCACTACATTCGAAGAAGAGGCTGCAGCTGGTGCCGCACCCCTTGACCCGGCGGCGGTGGCTTCCACCTCAGGCTCTGTGAGTGCGGGCAGTGCCGCATACCAACTTCCTCGCAAACTGGAGAACATTGGGCTGGGAGATGACGAGACGCAGGGAGCTGACATCCTCACTTACGAACGGCCGTCCATGGATATTTTCAAGGCTATATTTGCGAGCGATGACGAGGACGAAGGGGACGACGGAGAGGGGACGGGTCAGCAGAACGATGGGGATGATGACGATCAGACAGGAACCCTGAAGTCGTTGACGAAGGAGCTGAAACTGCAGGATACTGGTCCGATTGACCCTGCAACTTTCAAGCTTACGTTCGTTCCACGGGAAGGGAAAGCGAAGGCAACAGGAGACGGCAGTCCGCATCGGTCGAAAGAGAAGAAGGAGAAGAAGGAGAAGAGGAAGAAGGAGAAGAAATCCACCCTGGTCTCCTTTCAGATCGACGAGGATGTCGAGGACCTGGGTCTCGGGAATCCCACCAGAGAAAAGGATCGGCCGAAGAAGAAGCGTAAGGATAAGGAGAAGAGAAAGGACGAAGAGGATGATGTGGCGATGTTTGTGGATGGCGGGAGTGGGCCAATGGAGCTGGTCAAGGCTGCAGAGGTGAACGCTCGTGACTTGACTCTGGAGGCAACCGAATCATCAAAACCACGAGGAGCGGAAGGACATCAGAGGACTCGGAAGAGGGCTATCGATTTCTTGGATTAGCCAGAAGATACGCTTCTTTCGTACCACACTTGGCTCAAATGGCACCTACTTGTTGAACTTGGATAGGACCACTGCTTCGCTCATCATTTGGAAGGTTCAGAAGCAATCCGGTAGCCCCGGTCCGGGCGCTAATTGAGCGCTTACCCGAAAAGTCTCAAAAGTGGCTTCACAACGACTGAGGCCGTCCTTAGGCGAAGCACAAAATAACAATTTGCATTCAGAGCTACGTCGAAGCCCAACGCGGGAGCGGGTCCTTCATGATACACCCTTGAACGAAACTCAGTCAACGATGTTGAAGACAGGGCTCCAGTTGCCGGAGTTGCCAATGACTAATAAGGCGAGGGTGAGCAACCGAACGCACAAAATGGTAGCTTGGGACATACGGACGACCTGGTACGGCCCAGCGGGGACCTCGGAGGGGACAGTGACGTTTTGGGCACCGTTGAGAATGTCGAATCCGTCGGCGAGAGGAGAATCAAGGAGGATCCTCTCCTTCTCGACATCCCTCAAGAAGATGCTCCCACTAGGGTTGCTAACCTCGCTGGGGGCACCGGAAACATCCCTGTTGGAGATTCGGTGTATCAGAGACGCTTCTCGCAATTGCCAAAGATTGAGTTTGACGTACCACAGGACGGTCTGGACGGAGCCCTTGGGCCAGACATCGTTGGCGACAGGTGCGGTAACGGGGGGGACGAAGACAGAGGTGGGCTTGGCAGATACAACTGCAGCGAGCAGAGCGATAGGTGCAAAGGCGAGAGTAGAGAAACGCATTTCGTGGACTGGTCGTGAGGTTGGGGGTGGTAATTGGACCGAAGATTGAAGGGCTGGATGGTAAATTCTGCACCCAACATCGAGGGCTTTTATGTTTGCAGGCCTTCTCTCCATGGGGCCGCCCCATTGGTATCAGGCCGAAATTGGGGCAACCGCTCTCGTAAATACCCCTATTTATCATGCAATGGGAAAAGGTTTTTGTATGTCACGGCGAGCTTCTAAAGGGCGCGGACCATGTAGGAAGCATGGCTATTTTCGCCTATGACCAATCCGTCCTGAGCGAAGATGCTAATCAGGGTATCAGACGAGCGCAGTGAGTGAGAAGCACCGCATAAGTACACCCCGACCAACTCGCGGCCCATGGCCGTATGGCAGGTATGTTATATCCACCCAGTGCCCATGACGCCCAACCGCTCGGTCCTCGGCAACCACCGTTTTGTGGAGGGCGTTTCTGATCCCTAACTTGTATTTCATACCCTTCCGGATTTCGTTGAGCGGGTACTTATATAGAATACATGGCACCGCGATGTCCCTGAACGCCCTGAAATTGTGGAGCGAAGCCAAGTAATAGCCGCATTGCCGAACCTGGTGCATCTACTGGGCCATCCCTAAGGCTCCACCAAGTATAAGTATCATGGGAATGGGAATGGAAGGAGACTTTCCTGAAACCTCCATGCTTGCTAATGCCGTCAAATTTGATGGGAGTCCACCAAATATACCCATCGCCGGGCCTGAGGAAGGGCTGGATTTGCTAGTTCAAATACCCTGATCGTATGAAGGTTAACCGCCAAGCTAACGCAGAGCACGGCCGATGGTCTTAACATGAATGCTTTGTCCCAGTGGGCGTTGGTAGCTATCTCCTCCGGAATGCGAAGTGCAAGGCCGTATGGGCGACCCACTGGCCGCTGAAGCGAGCACAGCATTTGGGGTAGATCTTCGGTAATGGTAAACTTAGGGGCCAACAAGGGCCTTCTTGGGTCCGGCTTTCGAGGCAAGTGGAACCACCGGTACACAGAAACCCTGGTTTCTTACTGATATTGGCCCTTGGCATAACGTACGGCCGAAGGGTCGGTGCTGGAGAAGTTCTGAAGTGAGGCCTGTTAGCGTCACAGCCTCCCGATCGCGCGGCAGGTGACCCGACCCTGCGCTTTGCTGCACGTAAAACGCAGCGCGGAGAATCTTGAATAGTCGCGGAGGGTGTATCTTGGTTATGTCGCAAGGAGAGGGCCCAGAATAGACGCGGGCATACAACACCGCGCGCCTCGAGTATAAAGGCCCTCAAGTCGGTCGTGGTGCTCGCCATCTACCCCTCAATTACCACCCCCAACCTCACGACCAGTCCACGAAATGCGTTTCTCTACTCTCGCCTTTGCACCTATCGCTCTGCTCGCTGCAGTTGTATCTGCCAAGCCCACCTCTGTCTTCGTCCCCCCCGTTACCGCACCTGTCGCCAACGATGTCTGGCCCAAGGGCTCCGTCCAGACCGTCCTGTGGTACGTCAAACTCAATCTTTGGCAATTGCGAGAAGCGTCTCTGATACACCGAATCTCCAACAGGGATGTTTCCGGTGCCCCCAGCGAGGTTAGCAACCCTAGTGGGAGCATCTTCTTGAGGGATGTCGAGAAGGAGAGGATCCTCCTTGATTCTCCTCTCGCCGACGGATTCGACATTCTCAACGGTGCCCAAAACGTCACTGTCCCCTCCGAGGTCCCCGCTGGGCCGTACCAGGTCGTCCGTATGTCCCAAGCTACCATTTTGTGCGTTCGGTTGCTCACCCTCGCCTTATTAGTCATTGGCAACTCCGGCAACTGGAGCCCTGTCTTCAACATCGTTGATTAACGAAGCGTACGACTCTGAGGATACTGATGAGCAATGTGCATTTTAGTGGTGCCGTATACCATTATGCATATGGACAATGTCATGACTTTGTTGACCTACGAATCCGTTTCGGCGAGTGGTTGGCGAATCGCCTCTTTAAGCGCCCAAAGTTTGGCGCCCGGCCCGGAACGTCCTAAATAGGCATGTGAGGGGCGTTGCAGAATTCAGTTTCCTCAGGGCTGATTCGGTGTGTCCCGCCAGCATGGTCAGGTCTTTTTTATTATTTGTTTGGTCTGTCTGCGAAGTGTTTCGAGGGAAGCTTCCCTTCCCCTGCGATACACGCCATGCGAATGAAAATCTGAGGCTGGTCTGCGGTCAGTCTCCCGCAGTCAGACTGTATGATTCCGTTTTTAAATCGGAACACTCCATTTGTACGGCCGTACCACGGTTTTAAGACCTCGGCTCACCCAGGCAGTGCTCTTATCGTGGCCTTTCGTAACATTCTTCGGCCCCCATTATTACCAGTCACATCCTTCAGGCTAATCGCTCTCTTCCTCGACATTGCCTTCCAATTCTGCTTCCTCTTCATCCTCCCACCCTGAACCAAACCCAGTCTGCTGCTCATCCTCACCACCATCCTCACTATCACTGTAGCCGTCCTCGTCCTCATCCTCGTCCTCATCCCCATCCCCATCCCCATCCTCATCCTCATCCTCATTTTCGTCCGCCCGCTTGCGCTTGTCGCCCACTTCCCCGGCAGCCTCCGCATCCCCATCTGCTAAGGCAAGGCAGGTTAGCCGTGTCTTATCCGTGTTGTATTCTGCCACCGGGGAAATTTGCAGAGGCTCTGCCGACGCCTCGCTGGTATTGGAGACATCGCTCATATCGTACACGCGGATGTGTCCGTCGGAAGACACAGTGGAGACGATCGTTGTAGAAGGCCGGCTACACCCCGTGGGAAGGGATAGCTGAAGTGTTTGGAGAGCTTTCACACTACACAAGATGTAAGCATCTTCAGAAGACATGGCGCAGGAAAGAGTACGAGGAGAGGGAAGGGGCGGGTACCCACCGATTCTGGTGTCCGACAAGGTGAGCGATGACTGTGGGTGGAGCGGAGAGGTCGGCATGGAGGGCATAGACAGTGACCTTCTTGTCTTCGGCACCGACGAGCATGATTTCACCTTCCCCGTTCACCCGCTTGGAGAAGCGGATGTCGTGCAAGCGGGAGGGGTGGTTGATAACGTGAAGGAGGACCATGTCCTGCGCAAAAGTTGTCGGTGTGGGAGAAAAGGACTGAGCAGAAAAAAACACGCACAGTTGAATACAAGTCGATTGTTGAGCCGGATGTAACAGCGAACAGTGCCCCATCGGTAGACCATTCCACAGTCTCGCCCTCTAGGCAAATTTTGGTTAATGTATATGTAGCATCCGGCGAAGGACTACTCACCTTTACCAAGCTTCGTACTGGCGCTCCCCTTGCCCCGCATAAGATCCCACATACGTAGAGTCCTATCCTTCCCGACGGTGAGAGCAACCTTACCCGACGGATGTACCGCGACAGCATTTACGCGTCCTTTGTGTCCCTTCAGCGCACGCAGTACAGCCCAATCGCGAGAGCGGAAGATACATAGGGAACCGTCTTCCGACGCAGAGAGAAGGTAAGATTTCGAAGGAAAGCTGAGATGAGTGATTGAACCTTCGGGATTGGGTTAAGAATCACTAAGATGCGTTGATAATAGAGCTCCTGTACGTACCTTCATGATGCATCAGCCCACCGACCTCTTTCTTTCTCCTCAAGTCCCAAATCTTGACAATCTCGTCTGCACTCCCCGTTGCGAGCCATTTGCCTCCCTGCGGAGACGCAGCGACAGCCTTTATACACGAAACGTGGGCGGGGAAGATGAAGATGGGTTTGAGGTGATACTCGAGCTTGCCGTCCTCGTCAACAGATGTCCAGCCGTTCAATCCGTAGAGCAATTTTTCGTAGGATCCTGCAACGACTTTGAAGGTGGATGGGAGTTCGGGGGTAGGTTCTTGGGGCTCTTCCGTACTGCTTGACTTGGCCTTCCCCTTTTCCTTTCGGTTTTGGGAAGAGGAGGAGGCGATGGGGCCAGCGGGAGTAGGCTTACTGGGACCTGCGATTGCCGATTTGGCTGTGGAGGTTTTTTGTGCTCCTTTTGATTTTGGAGGGGATGGTGTGGCGATTCGAGCGCGTTTCGGGGCACAATCTGTGGGTTCTGCAATCCTGGCCTTCTTGATGACCTTTTCTGCACCTTTCTTCGTCGATAAACTGGGTTTTACCATCGTGGTTGAGGGGGTATGATACTGAGGAGAACTAAAGGCACCGAGCCTAGGTCAAAAAAGTGTTGATGCACATCACTGAACCAATGGCAACCGTGACATCGGCGGCGTCAGCGCTGTTTCCGTGCACCGTCATCGTCGTCGTCGTTCCCGATGCATAGAACCGCAAGACATGCGGCGACGCACCTCGCACGTCGCTGTATGCGAGATTACTCGACACGACAGGCCGTGTTAGAGAAGAACGCCCAAATCAATGCATTCGTACACATATGCCCGGAACCAGGTCCTTCTACCCGGAAGACGGGGCCTCTTGCAGATTTGAAGATCGCGGTGAAGGACAACATTGGGACGATGGACTCTCCTACAACATGCTCTTCAGCTGTACTCAAAAGTGAGTGCTTCGGTAGGCCTTGCGGGGGGTGTTGGCTGATCGTCTCTATGCAGACTTCACCTCCCCATTCGAGGCCACAGTTGTGCAGCGACTGCGAGAAGATGGTGCAGACATTGTCGGCAAAACGAATTGTGACGAGTTTGGGATGGGGTGTGTACTTTACTTCCTTTCCTCACCACTCAACTCATTTCGTAGGGAAGGTCTCTCAACATCTATTCTGTGCACGGCCCAACTTTAAATCCCTTCGATCCCAGCGAGAGAAGAAGTGCCGGGGGGAGTTCTGGAGGCAGCGCCGCCGCTGTAGCGATGGGGGCGTGTGATGCGTGAGTCTATCCGCTCCGTGGGTGGGAACGAAGCGACTAAATGTATGCAGTGCCCTTGGAACAGACACTGGGGGTTCAATCCGACTTCCAGCGTCATACTGTGGTGTTGTTGGCTTCAAGCCATCGTACGGTCTAGTGAGTCGGTGGGGCGTTGTCTCTTACGCGGACAGCTTGGATTGCGTGGGGGTCCTGGGAGTGGACGTTCCCGTCGTGAGTCGGGTTTTTGGTGAGTATGTGCCATGGATTCGGGTTTGTTATGTGCTCATGGTTGCTAGAACGGATATCGGCGTTTGACACGAAAGACCCCACGTCTGCGGAACCGGAGCTACGAGAAGCGGCGTGTGCTCATGCCAAACAGAGAGTACAATCTCTTAATGGATTGGAAGGGTTGAGGATTGGCGTACCTCAGGTGCGTAATTTGGCGGTATGTAAGCCATTCACTGAATACGCGACCAGGAATTCTTTCCTGCAGAACTCTCAAATGCCGTTCTCGACCGTTTTCGCTCCGTTCTCCTCGCCCTGAAAAATCGTGGTGCTCGACTGATCCACGTCTCCTTACCATCTTCATCATATTCACTCAGCGCGTACTATGTACTGGCTTCCGCCGAGGCTTGTAGCAACATGGCCCGTTATGACGGCGTCGAATATGGTGTGTACCTTGTGTGATTGCACCCTGTTTCACCTAACCTTTCATTATTAGGTGAACGTCGACCTCCCAATTCAGCAACCGATCTTCGAAGTGTTGCGAGTGTTTACGCACAGACCAGAAGCGCTGGCTTTGGACCAGAAGTGCAGCGACGAATACTGTTAGGCACCTACGCCCTGACGTCAGAGTGAGTGTGCAATTTCTTAGCGTTTCCACATGTCCCGCTAACGCAATGAGTAGCGCGTTTGATAACTATTTCCTTCAAGCGCAGAGGGTGCGACAACTAGTGAAGAACGACTTTGATGCGGTCTTCTCTCTGCCCAATGTACGCAACGAAGACCCCAAGGTCGATCCTTCAGCAGAAGGCGTTGATGTTCTGCTTCACCCCTCGGCTATCGGGTCTGCCCCTTCCCTGGCTTCCGGACCGAACCCTTCTTCCGCGCTTGATGCGTACGTGCAGGACCTCCTGACTGTTCCGGCCTCTTTGGCTGGCCTGCCTGCCCTGAATGTAGCTTGCCCTTCGCCAGCGTCTGGGGAGAGTAATGGTGACGATGGGTGGCCCGTAGGTTGCAGTGTCATTGGCCAGTGGGGATCGGACAGGTTTGTGCTGGCGGTTGGGGAGGCCATTTCGTCGTCCACGCGATAGTCACACAGCTAGGGGTGGTGTTGCCAAAAATCACCCAGCAGGCGAGGTGGGACATCGACGTCGCCGTAGAAGCTTATGACCTGGGATATTGACTGTAATACTTGTCCTCTAGCATCCCCGACGACGAGGGGGTTCTGCCTGCTCCATAGGTCAACAGACAAAAACTGTCCACGACGCCCAACGGAAGTAATTTGCGAACAGTGTCAATCACGGGGGAATTGTGGCAGAACACCGTCGGGGCTTACGTTAAATGACATCGCGGCTCCAGTTACGACAGGGGTATATGTTGCGAGAGGAGAACATCATGTGGCCAGACACGAGTAGCGAGATTCTCGTTACGTGTGATCCTAGTACCGGTTCTCCAGAAATCGTGAGCATACCAGCCTCGAGTTTGGCTTGACTCGGGTTGAAGGTCGATATGTTGTCGATGTGTTGTCGATATGTTTTCTGTGGGGGAAAATGGAAATTCATCTCGCCACGTGTTGGAGTAGGCCAATTGGGGACGCTGGATCTCGGTGGTGATCGTCAGCATGTTCGGGATCTCGATTCGCACGGATTTGGACGGGAGCCAGTGTCGTCGTCGTTTCTGCCTTCTTCTTCCTTTCTTCACGCACAATCACACTTTGCACCCTTGCCCGTTACGTCTCACCCCCATCGTCCAACGCGGCACCATCCTCAACAAACGGCGTACGCCTTGGGGCGCCCTGTGCAAGTCGTTTCTGTGCCTGGAAGTGGGGTTCAGCAAGGTGAGCGATCCGTCTATCGTGGTGTCCAGCTCGGGGTGTGGGGCACCCGGTGCGCGCTTACTTCTTCCCCTCCCTCGAGCTGCCCGCAAACGTGTAGCTCCGGTGGATACTTCTGCCCTCGCCTTGTTCGACAGTTAACCTCTTCCTTGACGCAGGATCGCTCGCTCTCCAGCACGCCCCATATAATTCGTATCAACAGCGTCCAATTTCCATCTATTCGTGGCGCGAACGTGATTCAACATCCTCAGGAGCGGGGCAGTAACGGCATTAATTACATTCAATTCATACAACCGTGGCAGGATGAACGTCGCAGCATTATTACAAGAAACACCATCGGAGGATGTGTCCGCACGGAGAGCACGGTCAGGGAGTACAGCAGGGGGGAACAACCCCGGACAAGGAGGACCGCCAACACCACTATCGCAACCATCCCCACTAGATCGTGAGCGCGAAGGGGGACGGGAGCGAGACCGAGATGTGTGGGGTCGTGGTCGTCCTCCCCCACCGCCTCTTCCACCGCCCTCCAACCCAGGTCTTCGGAGCCTGGTCCATTCGCCCGTCGATACACGGAGCAATGCGCCGGACAGCTATCGCACTGGACCCCTTCCCCACATCCAATCTTCCCCGTCATCGTCTATCCTCGGTCGTGGTCAACCGCCGTTATCGCCTGCACCGTCCCTGAAGGATTCAAAAATTCCTGCGAACGTGAACACCAGTCCGTCCTCGTCTCGCGCCAGCGGACCTCCAGCGTACGGTGGGCCTCATGGGCATGCTCACTCTTCACACCCATCACCCGCCATGGGTTCTCTCCGACCTAACGCAGCTCTGGCGTCAGGCGCGAGTCAGACGAGCGTCAACAGTGGGATCGGTGGCGGTGAAGCGGCGACGGGATGGCCCGGACCGGGGTACGGAGGGCCTGGGAGAGAGCGGCGCGGCTCGGCATCATCCGGCATCGGCGTTGGCGGGGGACTTTTGCGTTCAAGTGAGTCGTCCAGCTTGTGCATCATCAACCACATCCCATCCTCAACCACCTGCAGACCAGCTTCATCCCCACCATTCCGCCTCACCCGTATTCGACAAGGAATACCTCCACCAACAGCCTGGAACAAGGCGCAAAACCGTATCCTCAGGGTCCGGGGGTCCGTTGGGAGGGTCAGCCGCGAACACCAATATCATGCCTCCACCGTCGCAGCTAGTTGGGCCTGGAACGGGAACGCCGCCAGGTAAGCCTCAGCCTCCTCATTCATTCACTGTTTGCTCGGCAAGGCTGTTTCCTTCGTTACGGCATAGAAGCGCTGGAGCGGCCATCCTTTGCAACCTTGTCTAATAGGCGCCTGCAACTCATACTCGCCGCGTTATAGATGATCTACCGCCTCTGACGCACAAATCGTTGAACATGGCACCCCCAATGGCGCACCCTACCTCCCTTCCCCCTTCCATGCATGGTCGCCCACCACCAGCAACCCATCAACATTCCATGTCATCAAGTTCGTTTATGGAGCGCGAACACGATACCCTGTTGAACCGAGAACCACGCGATCATCCTATGGATCATCTTCGCCCGTCGTCGACTCCCGCTGGCCCATCCGCTTCCAATCCCACTGGCACTCCGCGTCAATTTCACCCTCCCCCTTCAGCACCATCGGGCCCAAGAGGGGGGCCGCCAACGAGCTATTCCCAGCCTGGTAGTGGACGGGTCACCCCTATAAACGATTTGGAACGAGATAGGGAGCGCGACAGAATCATGTATAACCGAGAACGCGAGCATCAGCATCAGAGGGAACGTACCCTTTCGTCTGCGTCCGCATCCGCCGCCATTGGGCTCTCGCCTATGACGTCTCCCCGTGGCGTGCAATACGGCCCTCCTCCGCCCCCCGGTCACCACCCTTCCCAGTCATTGCCGCCACCGCCGAACTCAGGTCAAGCTGGAAGCCCACCAGGAAGCGGTAGAGGACCAAGTCAATCACCGCATATCCACCCTGCTTCTGGGGCGTCCCATGCACCACCCCCTAATCCATACGCCGCTGCGTCTGGTGGATTCGGACATCCACCATACGGACCTCCCCCGTCTTCGTCTGTAGGTGGACACGGTCCCCCGCATCCTCCTCCTTCCTCCACAGGACCTCTAACGCAAGGGCCGCCTACCGGCCCCGCGGGAATTACGAGGGATAGAGAGCGTGACAGGGACAGAGAACACGAGTTTGAACTGCGGGAGCGAGAACGAGCGAGGTTCGTTCAAGACAGAGACCGCGACCTTCGAGATCGCGAGTTCCAACGGGAGAGGGACTTGAGAGAAAGGGAACAGCGCGATAGAGATTTGAACAGGGATAGAGAGTTTAGGGAGAGGGAGAGGGAATTAAGAGACAGGGAGAGTATATACAGGGAAAGGGAGATCAGGGAGAGAGAACGGGATATGAAGGAAAGGGAAGAGAGGGACAGGGAGCGTGCTAGGGACAGAGACACCATTATCCGAGACGTTCGGTCGGATGCTCGCGACATGCGAGATCCTAGGGACATACCCGGAGTCCCTGGAGCAGGTCGGCCTGACGCGAGGGACCCCAGAGACATCAGGGATGACCCAAGGAACTTTAGAACGGACCCTCGTGCAGATCAATACCGCGAGCGAGACCTTCGGGTAGATCATCGTGAGCGTCGTGACCCTCGCGATAGGGACAATGAGTGGGAGAGAAAAGAGAGAGAGAAGGCCGACGAAAGGATCCAGTGGGAGAAGGAGCAGGAGCGGGAGCGGGAGAGGAGGGATCGGGAACAGAGAGAACACCGGGAACAGGCTAACAGGGAGCGGGACTTGAAGGAGAGGGAGGCGCGAGAGAGGGAGGCGCGGGACAGGGAGAAAGAGCAGATCATGATCATGAGGGAGAAGCAGCGAGAGAAAGAATTGAGGGACCGTGAACGCCTCTTGCGCGAACGAGAGCGTCAGGAAAATAAGCGCGACGGGGAAGGGCGAGACGCGGGAACCAGAAACCCCACCATTATCATCGGTCCTGGAGTCCCACCCCCTCCAACATCTTCGACCCAGCGTGAAGCCCAGCGAGCCTCGACATCTCAACCACCGCCTGCTGCTCCATCAGCAGCCCCTGCTGGCCCACATCCCCCCCAGAGCCACCACCAGGGAAGATTCAACACCGCGTTCATCTCCAACTTTCCAGTCCCCGGCGAACGAGGCTCCCGGAACAGCTCCAGGGTTAGCTCACCCAATCCTGCGACTCTTGGCTCACAGATGTCCACCATCAATATGAGCGTCGGTTCGGCTCCTACAATTGGACCAGGCGTTCCAGGTAAGCAGTCCATGTATTTCGTCGTTTCGTGCGCTAATGGGTTCACCTGATAGGCCCCGGCAACAGTTCGGTCGGAGGGATGCACATCATTCCTGGCGGTATGCTTGGTGGGGGGATGCCTTCGCAAACGCCTCCAGGTCCGAATGAACCCAAGGGGCGTGTTGCGTCGGCGATCCCCCTTGACCGCAGAGACAGGGATGGACGTGACATGCCAGATTCCAAAGAGGGCGTTCGAGACCGGGAAAGGGAACGAGAGCGCGATCGTGATATCAAACCAACGCCTATGCCTGCGATGCCCACATCCTCTAGCACCCGAGTTCATGGGGTATCACCCAAAGAGCAACCACTCCAACCCGCCGTCCGCGATAGAGAGAGGGAACGGGAACGTGAACGCGAGTTGTATGCGGCGGCGATCGCCGGTGGATCTGTCGCCAACCCACCCGCAAGTTCTAGGAGGCATGGCGAAAGCGAGCATCACGGTCATTCCAGACACCCCTCGTTGTCCCAACAGCAGCAGCAACAACACCAACGGGAACGGGATCGCGAACGAGAACGAGAACGAGAACGCGAGACACGACGACATCAATCAGGGCTATACCCACACCCATACGACGAAATTCCTGTTCCACGAGACCGGGAGAGGGAGAGAGACAGAATCGGCATCGTCAACGCTGGACATGTCCCACCCTCCACCAGGGACGGAGACGTTGAGATGGGTTACGGATACCCGGCGCCTCCTCACCATAGCATGGGGCCTCCACCGCCTCCTGGATGGAACGATGGTCCTGGTGGACCGACACCCATGGAGATGGGGTACCCCGGCGCTCCCCCTGTCTCCCATCACCCAATGCCCCACCATCCCCCACCCCCGTCGCAGCCATATGTCGGGTATCACCCACCGCCTCACGGTCCTTACCCCGTTGGTCACCCACCTCCAGGTTACGGTCCATCTCCTCCACCTGGGCAGCCAGGCTATGGGCAACCTCATCCACAGCAGTATGGTTATGACGACAGGGCCATGGCCGCACCTGTCGATATGAATGGGGTCCACCACGCTCCAAATGGTGTCGTCGTTGTTCCAGGGGGAAATGGCGTAATCGGCCACCCGATGCCTGCTGGTCCCCCATCGCAGCAACAACAGCCCCATCATCCTCCTCAACATGTGTACAGTGTGCCCCCCGGGTACATGCCTATGCAAACTTCAACTGGACTTGCACACCCTAGTGCCCAGCACGGATCAGGGCTCCTCTTACCTGTCTCGACCTTGGCGCTGACTGCGTCATCACCACTGGAGTCTCCCGACGATCAGCTGGATATGGTGAGAGCCGCTGAGGCTGCCGCTTTACTCCAGGCAGAGCAGGAGAAAGAGTACGAGCGACGACCGGAGGTTAAAGCGAAGACCACCATCAACTTGGGCACGTTCGTATATCCCGAGCTACCATTCCCTTATAACTTTGATCTCGGCGGGGGAGTAGCGAGTGACAAGAAGGTCGTGTTTCAGGAGAAGCCAGAGAAAATGGCCACTGCCGCGGAGCGTACGCCCGTCGAGAGGGGGGCGAAGGCTCTGAAGGGGAAGGCCGGGGGGAAGGAGAATGCCGTAGAGGAAGGCGAGATCGCAGACTCTGCTGAGAAATCCACCAAGGAGAAAGCACCTTCGCCAGTAGTGAAGGAAGAACCTACAACCCGGACTGCCAAAATACCCGTCATCGATCTCGTCTCTGACGACGCGCCGACGAAGGGGCCCCCCCGCGACTCATATCCGACGCTCGAATCTAACTTGGACGTTGCGACGAAGGTGGACGATGTTGAGGTTGACGTCGAAACCCGTGTTGCTGTCATCATCCCTCACGGTCATCTCCCCGACAAGAAACCCACCAGGCCCAGAATATGGGGCGGAGGAGTTGCTCCAGCTCCGTATGTTGGCTCCAACCCGAAACCTGGTCCCAGTCTCCTCAACGGTCGAACGAACGAGCCCAGCTCTAGTAAGCCTCCTAAGACGATCACCCAGGACTCGCTCATCCCCCTTTTACCCACGCCCCCATCCTCCCCTTCTGATACCTCTTCTGGACACGGAGACGAATGGCGTACGTATATCAACCAGCTTGAGGAGGTTGGACGAACCATTCTCAGCAAGTACGCCCCTCGTCGCATATACACAGATGATTCTGATGTTGCCCTCTGTGCAATTCATTCCGGGTGGGTGAGCTGGGACGGTGTGAGGGAAGCGAAGCGACACAGCCGGGATCTACGTGTTGAGGTCAAGGTTATGAGAGTTTCTAGGCTCGGAGCAGGTGGGCAGTGGAGTGGAAGGGAAGTTGGAAAGCTCGTAGAGGTGCAAACTTATGGGAAGGATGGGAAGGGTAGCGCTGCAGATAGGGAGAGGAGGGAAGAGGTTGTGACGCGCTTTACCGGTGGCCTAGGTGAGCGATGCTGGTCAGCCAAAGGTAGAAATGGATGGGTCGAAGTTGGCGAGGGAAGCGATACGATTGACGAAGATCCTCTCGATGATGGTCGTGCGCTGATGAGCGCGGCTTGGGGAACGGGCCATGACGGCGCTGCTATCGAGATTCTGTCTGCAAACTTCGTCGAGGTGAGTGAACTTTGGTTGTTTAAACATTAGTACTCGCTCATCAAAGGATCAGCGAGGATCGTCGCGGAAAGCCCCTGGCCTTGGGAGGCGGAACCGCGCACAACGGATGCTAGAGTATGCGGAAAGGAGAATGGCCGTTCTTGGCCAACCGCCCCAGCAACAACACCCCTTGCTCAGGACAATTGCGAAGGGCAACATCAACCCACGTGTCGTGTCGTCTCTGACTGCCAGCTCGTGGAACTTCACAACCACTGTCCTCGCTGGCCGCAAGCGGCGGCGTGGTTATGGATGCGCCAACACCCACCCTCCCATTAATGCAAAGCTCCCTAATGCGACGCTTCTAGAAGCCATCAACGAACTAGACGAGCGCGAACGGGAGAAGGGCGGCCGTGGCGCGAAGCGGCAACGCACTGGGTCGCTGTCCGAGGTAGTCCGCTTGCCAAGCAAATCTCAAGAAGAGTGGCGAGAAGACACGCTAATGAACTTGAAGACAATTGTGTTTGCAACCAATACGGTCCCGCCGCCTGTCACTGCCGAAGACTCGTATCCTACCTCCCCTACTTCTCCGGCTGGCCCGAATCCCATCACTGCTGGTTTGCTTACCGCTGGTGGTTCCTCTAAGAAAGATTCGACGACCGCAGATTCCGTCCGAGTCGGGTTAGTCTTCTCCAATCCCATTTGATTTGTGTCCCTCTCTGACCATTTTTGCAGGTATAAGTACGAGCGCACAGTGTTGAAGCAAATTCTCTTCCCATCCGACCCTTTACCACCAGCGTCCAACTCGCTCAAGATCTCCCCCGCCATTGATAAGGAAAGGGCCCTACTGTCCCACTTCCTTGGTACACTTCCTCGCCGACAGGTCATCTTGGAGACCGCAACCAAGGAACGGTATCTGTTGGCCCCCAGGCGCGCTGATGGTTCTTTTGGCCTCGTTGTACCTGATGCTCGCAAGGTGCGGTGGGCGTACGATATCTCCTTGATCTTGGAGCAAGAGGTGATCGTGGAGGATGATCTCGCTGCCAACGTCGTGGGCGAACTTCCTGCCGACTTCTTGACTTCCCCAGATGAAGCGCTAAATACCACGGCCGAAGTTCCTCAGGTCGTCGAACCAGTACAGGACAGCCCCAAGCCTGCGAGCGAGAGGGCTGATACTGCAGCCGCTGCCGAGGAAAGGGAAGAGGGCGAGCTCGAGAGCAACGACCCGGTGGAGGGACCTTCAAAAATGCCCGAGCCTACTCAAACTACTCAGGATAAGGATGGCGATGTGGAGATGGGTGACGGAGACAAGGAACCCGGGGAGTTAAACGAAGATGAGGACAACGGGAAGACACCTGACGTCCAGCCTGAAGTTCCACAAGTCCCCGTCGTGCTGGCACCTGCTCCCGTCCCCCACCCCCCAGTGCTTAAACTCGACACTATCAACCTCACCCCGTCTAGGGCACCCTCCCGAGTTCACTCAAAGCTTAACTCGCCTGTCAATCCACAATCTTCTGTCGCACATTCTGCTGTGGGGCTGGATGTTTCGATGGACGTTGGTGATGAAGAGGTTGAGGACGACTCCTTCGTGACGCTGATTCGCGGAGAAGACGAAGACGGCAATGAGCAGAGCGTGCACTATCCTGTTCAGATGCTGCAACGGCACGTCACGGAGAGAATGCTGAGGTTCGAGAAAGAGGGCATCTACGTGAAGGAAGCAGCGTTCGTCGGTCCAACAGTGCCCCCCTCCCCATCGACATCGGTTGCTGACGATGCAGATGGGGAAAGGATGGATGTTGTAGAACAGGGCCCTGGAGGACAGCCGACTGAATGGAGGATGCAGGTTGTTAGTTGGAAGTGGGCCGGACAAGCTTGGGGCGACTATTAGTTTCGGCTGCTGAACTGCTTCGTTTATTCCCCCCTTAACTCACGAGCATTTGAAAGCTATTGTTATTTCCATTTGTACTTATATTATTTCCACAGTGCTTGATAACTTGTGTAATATTCGGGCCCCCGTCTTATCCCCTTTGCGTACGTTGAGCACATACCATTGCGAGCCTGCAAATGCCTTGCGGCCCCTGCTCCGCTCCCTCCTGGGGGAGTTTGAACCTGGGATCCGGAGGAGACCCACCGTCACCGCGCGTTACCTCTCGGCTGTCAACGGAAATTGGGACGGGGCATGAAGGTCATGAAGTAATGAAACCAGAAGGCCTGTTGAATTTCCACGTCCTGGCCAGAGTTCCACTGAACCGCTTGCCCCGTGGTATCGAATAAGAAGATCCGGCTTCCAGAAGTGGGTATGAAGTTGTACTAAATTTTGTAGTTTGAGGGACCGGGAGAGCCACACTCAATGAACAAGTTAATGCATCCCGGAGTTATCGTCGGCGTAAGTACGTACGCTAGGGAGCCTCACTGAATAATGCTGGAGGACTCGAGGCAACAACATATCCTTGGTTATCATGGGCGCGAGGTAGGGAATGGGTATAACTCGGTAACTGGCCTGAAAAAGGTCAGGTTGTAATCGGTGCGGGGAGGTTACTTCAGCAGTGAAGCCCATGCTCCTTCGAGCCCCTCCAATTCGACCCCTAACCTTGCCCATACCTCCCTAGCCATCTCCTTCTCTGCCTTACTCAGGAACAGGAATATCGTATTGAATCTTGGGATGAGCGGGAGGTACTCCAGGAAAGCCCGGATGGCAATCTGCGTGTTGAGATCACCTTTGTCCAGAACAGTATGAATGGTCTGGAACATGGACGCAAGGAATGTCGGCTCCATCGCACTTTTACAAAACGAGGGGAAGTGGGAGGGTGGGATTTTCTGTGATCAATGTCAAACGACTATTCCCGCCATACCAAAGTTAGATCCGACCCACCGAGAGCAAGGCCCACTGCTCCTCTGGAGACTTAGCGGCAGTCCACCTTTTCACCAATTCCGAGAACGTCCCTGGAGCTCTGACTTGTGGTGCTTCTTGAGGGGTCATCGAGGGAGTGACTTCACGTGTGGCAAAGAGCTTGGTCTCCCCGCCCGGACGGAAGATTCCTCCCCCTACCCTGCTAGGCCGTACATTGTCACGCGTCTGTTTCGCTTCTTTGAACGTCGGCGGTGGGCTTGGGTTAACGTCAACGCGTGCAACTGGAGAAACCTTTGGTACAGCCTTCTTTTCTGGGTTCGAGGTCGAAGGCAGAGGGGATGGAGGGATAGGCGAGGGCTGAGCCTGAACGGGTGGAAGAGTTCGGGAGGACACTGCTTTGAGACTTGTACCCGATAGGGAGGTCTCTTTGGGAGAGAGTGTAGGAGCGGCCGAGTCAACTATCTCAATCGGGACGCGTCGTCGGCGAGGTGCCGCTACGGTGCTTATGGCCCGAGAAGTTGCGGCCTGGGTGCTGTCCTAAGCGCCAAAACCATTGATAAGAACCAGGACACGCACCTTTTTCGCCCTGGCCTTGAGCTTCTCGTCTACTTCCTCTATTGCTTTCGCAACATCCTTGTCTTGAGGTGCCAGGTCTAGCGCTGCTCGGAAGTCTGCGTTATCCCCTCTCGTTAGATGAGCAGGACACAAGGATGGAGTGCTGACGTGCCTTGCTTCGCGTCTCCAAAATACTCCAACCCCACACGCGCTTGACCTCGCCTGAAGAGCGCCTTCGGGTGCTTCGGCTTCAGTGTTAAAACGATTGTACAGTCGCGCTCTGCGTCTTCATATCTGCACAGAAAATCGATTAATATCTAGGTATCGAGACCCATACCAGCAGAAGGACGTACTTGCCTAGTTTGAGGTACGCAGCAGCGCGGTTCAAGGGGTAGGTCGGCTCATCGCGATTTGCGACGATGGCAGCGGAGTAAAAGCCGACCGCGTCAGCGTATTTACCGTTCTTGAAGGCTTTGTTGCCCTGATACACTGGAGTTAAGTATATGAGGTATACATTGGGTGCACGAGCTTACCTTTTCTTTGTGAAGTTGTGCGTCGGACATGGTAAGGATCAAAGGTGTAAGTGACTTGGGAATCCGTGGGAATCAGCTGGCAGGCGCTTAGTCGTAGGGAAATTCGCACGCGCGCGCTCGGACTCCTCTCCGGCGCTAAAGGTTTATAAAGGGTGGGTAAACGCTTAGTGTCTATTCCAAGATCCTTGTGTACGTGCTGGAAAGTGTCCAATACTACACCTAGTTCAAACATGGATTATAACGAGGTAAGAAGGTTGTTCATTGATACGAACGAGTCCAATCGACAATGTCGAAGCCGGGGCTCCAGTTGCCAGAGTTTCCGAATACTGAATGACAAGCTTCGACGAACTTTACGAGAGACTAGATGTAGGAGGCGATACCTACGAACGACCTGTTAAGGTCCATTGGGGGCTTCGAGGACGGTGACAATGCGCTCGCCGTCGAGAATGCTGAAGCCCGAGGCGAGGGGCGAGTCGAGGGGTATAGTTTCGTTGGTGACGTCCCTTAGGTAGATCCGCCCACTGGGATTGGAAATTTGGCCGGGGGCGTTCAATGTCTCCCTGTTAAAGAGTATGGTGATTTACCGTTCCTTCACGTTCGGGGACTACGATCGTAGGTTTGTACCCACCACTTTACGGTTTGGACTTGGCCAGGACATCGCCAGCAAAGGCGCGATAATCTCTGGGACGAAGACATCGAGAGTTCCAAAGGGGCCGACCTTTACCAAGGTGAAGAGGAGGGCGAATGGAGCGTAGGGAAAGGGAGAGAAACGCATTGTGAACACGAAGTGCGCGTGTAAAAGGGAATGAGAGCCAAGAGGCCCGGATATATTGATGGCGATACTCACCTCTTTCGGTATACGGCTTTTATGCTTGCGATAGACGGGAATATGAGGCCGCTCGCGCGCTCTGGGACACACCTTTTGGCATACGCCTGGGGCTGGGTTGCGAAAACACCGTTACGCCCGTGCTCTGAAGCGAATCCACCGCGTGCTACATTCTGGGGTATGGAGAAGACCCTCACACGTTGCCGGTTGCAAAATGCCAATGCGAAATGCAGCTCGAGACCAGTTTGTGACAATCGCGTATTTATGGCCTAGAAACGGCTGCTCCTCCGTAGCCTTGCTTTCTGGTCGGTGATAGACACCGTCGCAGGCCTAGGAGTTTCCGAGTCCAATGGGACGTCTTGTCGGACGCAAACCACGACCCGGAACGATCCCTCTCAAACGCTTGGACGCTGGGTCTGTCTGGTGCTTCTTACTTTCCACTTGACCAAAATAACTTCACGACGCAGACTGGGCCGTACAAGAGGGAAGTCCATCCTTGGCGTACCATGCTCGAGGCGTTGCGTGCTGCCCATTAGATCGGGGGGTTGGTCTCTTGCCGCAAGTGCGAACACGGCGACAAACACTGGGGGACCAGGTGGGCCCACAGACAGTAACGCTTCGACTCATCCCGGATCCGGCTCGTAACGTGGGGCTTGGGCTCACAGTCGGTCGACCCGGGCCGTCATAATTAGGATAGTTCTGTAGATGTCGTTGTTAGAGGGGGTCAGCCGAACGTGATTTACCTGCTGGGTTGCTGGGTTAACAATATCATTATTACACCGAAGGTCATAATGCATAACCGCGCTGCAGCTCCTACACCCCATAGACGTGCACCCCTCATAACAGACTGATTCGCCAAAAGGTCGTTTCACTCTGCCAAGACCGGGGTTTATTCCAGTTGAATCTGTTGGCGGACGAGATGAGAGCGCAGCTAGCTGGCAAGGCTGGCATACGGAGTTGCCTTGGCCAAGAGGCTAGCCTTTCTTGAACCCTAAACCGACGTTTCAGTATGCACCGAGAGGTAGAAGAACCAAGGTTACGCACCAAGTCGACGCCGTTCATAGAATAGATCCGTCCTACTTGCTCCCAGGTTGACAATCTTCGGACATCCATCCCTGTCCTTTTCTAACCGTGTACACTCGGCACAATAGTAGGCATCGGAGATACCTTGAGAGCACGCAAATAAGAAGGGTATCAGGAAGGATTTTATCCAAGGATCGTTTTCGTGTGCTTACCAGGGGCACCGCAAATAATGCAACGACCGCCGTAGGTACCAAAGTTGCATTCATCACATATCCGGACAAGTGTTTCTGGTCGAACATACGAATCACAAACCGGGCTGTACGGATATTCATGAACTATATCTCATCGATGGAGGAGATACTCACCACTTCCCATCGCACTTCTCGCACAACCGTCCGATAGCTACGCGTCATTGTTAGGGTAGGAGAGTTGGCCACCAGAGGATGAAACGAACCGATTCCAGGCTGCCGCCTGCACATAATGAGATCTATAAGCACAGAGGTCGACGATGCGTCATATAAAAGCTGTCTAGGTAGATACCTGGATGGTGCTTGGACATGGTGGACGAGGAGCGAGGCGAATGTTCAAGTTGCGGCTGAGCAAGCAAGCGCCGACATTCCTCGACTTGGCTTAGTAATCCCAGATCAGGATCTCCTTCCGTGAGAAAACAGCATCTAGATCGGGTCAACCAACCGCTCGTCCGAGTCGTCCTCCTGGCCCCACATCAACAGCAGCACCATGGAACAGGAAATTTACCGCTGTATTCGTGCGCGACTTCTGGTAAGATACATGGCGAGGATAGTAAAATTTTTTTAGGGATAGCAAAGGCAAACAAAGCAAGAGTTACAAGTCCGAGGACGGATCGATTGAATGTGTGCAGCGAAGACAAAGGAACAGGACAACCGTTGGAACACCAATCGCTCATGACAGATGGAAGCTTCCTACACCCTCTTGGATAGCGACCCGCAGCTTTTCCCTCATCACTTCCTTGGAGCTGTACTCAGGCAACTTGAGATAGTTGACGCAGGTCATAACGCTGGGAAGATAATCATTGGCGGTCAGAGGTGCCTCGTGAGGTTTTCTGACGACTGTAAGGGCCGGGTTCAAACCCTTGAAGCCTATGAAATGTTGGTTAGACAAGCTTGAGCGCGCTGAAGCAAAGTACGAACCTCCAATTGGCAGCTTCGGGCTTCCTGTGATGAATTGGAGGTATGCACGGCGCGTCGGTCCATCGAACTCGGACATGATCTCGAGGAGATAGCGGATCGACCGACTCTCCACGTTGAAGCCATGGTCAGCCTTGATAGATTCGGACAGCACTAGGAGTGCGACGTTAGCACCAGCTTCAAAGTATAGACATTCTCGGGATACCCACTTTCTATGGTCCAGTCTTCTTCGCTGTTGCCGAACAACATCACGAGTTCGTCGGCGGTGAAAGCTCGAAGATCGGCAACAGGGAAGACCTTGGAGAAACCATCCTTGAACGCCTGGACTTGGACTTTGATTCCTTTCCCGACGATGGCTTCCAGAACCTCTTCAATATACTCGTGGACGTTGTCAGAAGTGACGGCAATGTCGCGACCTCCAGGCTATTCAAAAGCATGTCAACACTGCGCATGTGATGGACGACAATTGAAATGGACGTACCCTCAGCTCGATATCATACCCTGGGATTGTGAAGTCAAGTGCCAAATCTTCGATATTCACCCTCTCAATGGCAGCAACCTTGAGAGCGACCTAGCTGTCTCGTCAGGAACAAGCCTGAGGCTGTCGAATGAAATATCCGCACCTTGTCAGTGGGCTCCTCTCCAGATTCCGAAGCAATCTTTTGAAGTTGAATCAAGGAATTGGCAAGTCCCTGGTCCACGAGCTATCGAAAAAAGGCTGGTGAGTATGCATCCGCAGTCAGTCGCAGTGCAATATACCTTCAAAGTTGCAATCGTCACTGGAACCTCTTCACCGAGGATGAGCTTCAAGAAGACCTTGTTGAAGGAGAGGTCGATGATTCGCGAATCCAACATGGCCTTGGCTACAAATTGACCAACAACCTTGAGAACGTGAGTGCGTTTCCTGCCAAAAGAACACATGTTTAGAACGGCTTTAGTATGGTTGTCTCGGGATACGTACTGGCCTCCATCGTTGATGATATCCTCCCTGCTGACCGGCGCCGGGTAGAGGCCTCTCGGATGGCTGACGTAGGGTGAGCTGCCTGAGGCATCATCGTCCCGCCAGATCTTGAGGTCCTTCCTGGCGAACTCCCGGGAGACCAAAGAGTAGAACTCGAGGGTGGGGCCAAGGCCGGTCCCAACTTCCTCGAAGTACTCCACTTCCAAGATGGACGATGATGACCCGTACAGTTCGAATACCTTCACCGCCGACTCCAGGATATGCTTTCGGGATATGCGAACCTTCTGCCTCTGCAGGCGGCCCAAGAATCCGATACCGTCGTCTCTTCGGGAAGAATCCTGACCCCGGGTTTGCTGGCTCTGCCACTTCATGATGAGGCGAGCATAGCCGAATGAGGTTGATTGCAGGAAGCTGTATCGCGTAGCGAACGGGAAGAGGAAGGGGAAATGCTGAGGGAGGTCCATTGCCCAGTCAGGCAGGCAAGAACTGGGGGAAATGAGAAATTGTGCAGCACGAAAGCAACGAAAAGGCCCCGTACCTGGCAACAACCATAGGCTCTTCCAGCTGTCTCGTGAGCTTAGCCGAAAGTTTGTTATTCACAAAGGCGGAATCAGGAAGACTCCGCCTTTCGCTGCCGAAGGTTGATCGTGCACTCTCTAAGGTATTCAACTGGTTAAGGACACGGAGAAGACGCAGGATCTTCGAGGGTGCAGCGTCTTCGGGAAGAGATGATAGCGATGGCGTCGAGCTTCGTTTAGGGATTATGTCGGAACCTTCGCCACGGTCTAGCAAACGGTCAGACCGGAATGGGAATAAGGGGTTGTGTGCCCACTTTCAGAGGTCGGCGCGGGTCCAGCAACCTTCTTGTACTTGATAGTGTAGATTCCCTGCCAAATCATATTCAACGCCGCCGCATTAGACTTCTTGCGAATCTCGTGCTGGTGAATAGCACCGTAGATCGTCAAGTCGAGAGGCAGAACCTGGTCGTCCATCGAGAACTGGAGGTGCCAGTCGGTTGGTTTCGCCTTCAGAGCAGCGGCGTAGGACGCTCTTCCGCCTGAGCCGCGGATATCTCTACCCGCATTACTAGGCGTGGCCACGCGGGTGCCATCAGGTGTCTGAGCCTCCACCTTAGACCCGTCTGTAGGGATGTTTCCATGAAGCTCGGTTCTCGAGTAAGATGGCGAAAAACTTACCTTCAGCGACAGACAAAGTCACAGTCTTGTCGGATATCGACACATCTGGGTCATCTTCATCCTCGTCGTCATACACTTCGGCATCGAAATCATCGTCCGAGAAATCGTCATGGAGGGCCGCATCTAGTAGATCATTGGCGGTCGGAGGTCGCTCGTCAATATTTTGACCAGTAGCACTGTCAGACACAGGTTCGGCAGACGAAATGGATCCTCCCTCCGCATCGTTGGACCCACCCTCAGTGGAGGCCTGCCCCGCACTTTTGGCGCTTAGACGCTGGCTGCGCCGGCGTGTGGGACCAGAAGAGGCTGACGGTGCCGAATCGTTCCCTGACGAACCCGGGACAGCACCAGCAGATCTCGCGGCTTGTAGGGCTTCCTCAAGCGCCGCCCGAGAAGCTGAAGTGGTTGGATACCCGGACGCCGCCAGAGCTGCAAACATATTCGACAGCCGGGAGTTGTTTCCAAGCAGACCCGCAACTCGAGGTCGAAGATAGTCGTGCAATGCTTGGAAAGTCGCAATGGCGTGAATGGAAACCGCTATGTTCTGCAGATTGCGAGGAATGTCTGTATCTTGCTCTGCCACGAGCCGCAACCTTAGCTGGCGAGCGAGAAGGGACGGTGAGCTCCGCTTTGATTCTGCAATGGCCATTCAATAAACACCGAGATATGAACAAGGAGATTGACCCACCATCCGTGTTCTGGGAGACAGTGGTGACATCGAATGATTCCATGCGCGTGAGACTCTCTTGAAGCTTTTTGACCAGGATCGAGAAGGGGCTTTGGCCTTGGGTGAGGCTGGCTCCTTTCTTCCCGCAAAACGCGTCCAATAGAAGTTCCTTCCGTTTCTTAATCCCGACTGAAACGGAAATTTAGAAAGGTAGGTCGGCGAAATTTATGAGGAACTCACCGAGACGACCTTCGTCTGTCGCGAACTGGAGAAGCCCGTCAACGACACCACTCTGCAGCAACTCAAAACTTGAAACTGAGGTACGAGGAGAAGAGAAGAGTTGCGCCAACTCCCACAGTCCCTCTGAAAGCTCAGTTTCAGTCGCCGTTGGAACAGAGACCTTGGCGACGAGCTCGCGAAGCTGTGAGAATGAGCTCTCTCCTTCAACTCCCTGTTCTGCGGAGAGATACTTGAACTGGATCACCCTTGCTCGGAGGGTAATCGCGTCTTCCGGATCCAGCGACATGGACGACAACTTCTTGAGGCCAGGGAGCGACGATGCAGGGATGACGGGGGCGGAGATAGAATCGGAGGACTGCTCGGCCTCTTTGTCTCCGTCCTTCGCTTTATCCTTGGACCTGGAGGTGAGCAACTTCCGGGCAGCCAGAGATTCGACTTCGTGGAAGACGCCTTCACGCCTGAATGCCGGTTGATAGAATGTTGCGGCCTTGGAGAGCAAGATGTCTCCGAGCTGCAATGCTCCAATTACGAGAGACGGGTGGTCGCGGGACGATAAGATAGACGATGCAAAGGTGGCGATTGGTACGAACTAGCAAAATTGTCAGATTTTGGCCAGGGTAAGCGCGGTTTGGCTCTCACCTTCAAAACTTTCTGGATGCCTTCCGCGTCTAGGAAAGTGACGGCCTTCAGTAGTCCATTCAGAGTCTTGACTCGGACAGCGATGATGACACTAGCAGCGTAGACGTCGACAAGGATGGGGACGAGGAGCGTCATGAACCGATTCACCACTTCGGGGTTGGAACGGAGGAGTTCGATACGGTCAACCGTGGGGGCCTCCTTTTGCACCGGAGCAGGCGTAGTATCGTCAGACTCCTGGACACGAACTTCAACTGGTGTTGAACGTCCCTCGCCTTCTGCAGCAGGGGTCGAGGGACCCTCGATGCCCGGAGCTGCACCAGAGGCTTGTGCGACCTGCTTGGCTGCAGTGCGCTCAGCTTTCGCTTTCGCCTTGATCATCCTTGCCAAAGACTTCTCCGTGTAGGCCTTGTGATCGAACACCCCATCTAGGCACCACAACGATGTCTTTAGGGATACAGCACGCAATATGAGAGGACCGCCAACGTACCTTTAGGTAGCGGAGGTAATAACTCTGCGACTAGGCCGAGTGCCTCCTCCACCTGATCCTTGGGACGATGTGCTAGGTTCTCCATGACCGTCATGTCGGCCAGACCGCCTCCCAAACCTTGACCCCCGACTCCGTCGCCTTGCTCGTTGCCGCTGTTGACGACAGACGGAAGGACACCTGTCAGAATCTGGTACAGCGTGTCGACAACGTCTGCCTCCAACAGGGCCAACGCGATCTTCGGGCTGGCACGAGCGGAAGTCGCTAGTGCACGAAGGAGGAGAGTGTAGGTATTAGATGCCACGATAGGGGATCCACCAGCTGGAAGCAGCAAGTGATTCACGGCCCGAATCAGCGGTGTATCTACCAGACTCTCTAAGTTCTCGACTGAGGAGCGATGGTAAGAGTCGACGACTCGGATCACGCATAGGCACGCGAACTCGACGAGACGCTGGTCAGAGTACGAGAGACAGTTGCGGATGATCGGCCAGACTTCACGTATCATCAGGAAATGCTCAGACGGCACATTCCTACAGCAATTGGCAGCAGCCTGAAGTGCAGTTCGTTGAACCGCAATCGAAAAGAAGTCCAGGTAATTGAGCAAGGCCGCTAGGCCGCCTTCCCTCACAATGGCGCTGGGGAACTCCTCGGATATCTTCTCCAACGTCTGGAAGAAATAGGTTAACTGAAACTCAAGTTTGGATGAAGTTAAGGTACGTACGCTCAGTGTCTGTTCAGCGAGGTCGATGTAGGATATTTCGATCAATTTGCTGCACAGGACAGGAATGGCTCCGTGGTAAACGACTGTATGTGCCACACCGGGGAGTGCTTCCATAAGATTGGCCAGACAGCGACAGGCCAATACCTGGGCTTCGGGATTCTCATCTCCTTGGTACTGACCGCCCGTACTCATGGCCAAAGCAGCGGCAAGTTGAGCATCTTCATCTTGCTCTCCAGCGTCGTCATCACCTTCATCGTCTTCATCCTCACCATTTCCTTTGCCGCCGAGGATGCGAACGAGCTCCCTGACAAAGGACTCGACGGGGAAAGACCCTGCCAGGGTATCTTCAGTGCTGATACTCAACAACTCACTCAACTCCTGGAGAGTCAGGAGGCGCGTGGTGGGATCCGCAGTTGACTTGATGTTGGTAAGCATGGTCTTGAGACGCGACGACAGCGACATCATGTACGAGCCAAATTGGCGGTAATCTCCAAAGATCGCCATGGCGGCGGCTTCGTCGATCCCAGCAGGTGGTGGGGGCATACTAGGTGCGGTATTGCTCGGGGCTCCAAAACCGGGGTGTGCAAGCATCCCATCATCGTCCCCGTCGTCTTCATCGTCATCGTCATCGTCGTCAGGAACATCTTTTGCCCCCGATTCCTCCTCCTGACCATTCCCTGTGGCTTCGCCACCTTCCTCATACTCGGAGTCGTCTTCGTGATAGTCAGCATCTCGCATCTCGATATCGTTGTCCTCGAGGCGGGACGAGCTGGCGGCGATCTTGGACTTGATTGCAGACTTGCTCTTTCCACCAAGATTCCTGCAAACGGCATGTTTAGATAACACAGTCTGAGAGAAGTGTCATGTGCTCACTTTGCCTTCCGAGGAGACATGGTGCTGGATTGTGCAGTTGCCGAACGGAGTGAATAGGCGGATGTCCTTGAACGTTTGCTAGATGGACCTGAGATGTCTTCTTCCTCTCTCTCTGGGGCGGCGCGCTTCTTTCCTTTGGAGTCCGAAGCTGGTTCGCTGATGGTAAGGGCGGTTGGAGCAGGAGCAGCGGTACGAGTTCTGCACATCTGATGTTACAGGGGAACCCAAATGATGGATAAGCTTCTAGTACTCACCTCTTCGTGTTTGTACGAGTGGATGTATCCTGGCGAGTCTCCCTCCCTTTCCCTTTATCAGAAATGCTATCGCGAGGGCGTTTACTACGGGTCGACGTTGCGGCGCGGGTGTTGCGGGAGATGGATGTTTCCGCGTTGGATGACTGGTCGTTTGTAACAGCGGCCTCGACTTCTTTTCCTCTCTTCGAGGAGGATTTCTGCTTGGCGGCTTTTACCTTGGTACTAGATCGAAGAGTTCTGGTCTCTGGAGGAGTGGCCAATGAGGGGCCGGGCTGGTTGGGCTGTGAACTATTGGAAGTACTGGCGCTTGCGGCTTCTGAGAAATGTTGGGGTTCTAAATCCATTTAGTTCCTGCACCCAGCCATCGATACTGGGTTGGAGAACTGAGGAAGGGGTACAAGCTACAAGCAGTGGATGTCGTGGAATGGGAGAAAGCCAAAGAAAGCCAGCCAGGCGGGTCTAAGAGACCCAATGCACCAAGCACGTGACTCGGCTCGCCAGTTCTGCGCACTGGCCCGGCTCTCCCTTCCCTCCTACTACAGCACTGTGGTTGCACCGACCACACCAACAGGTTTTCGGACCTCTTTCACAATGGGTGAAACGATTGTCCCACCCCGATGCAGCGTTGAGAGTATGTGGGCCTCAACTGCACTTGCAACCCTTCTTCAGGCCAACTCACGTAACCATTTACCTGGAAAGGAATCAAACGCGTATCCTATTTACAACCCTGGTGGCCCTCGCGCTCCACGAACGACGAGGTCCTCTCTGGACGGCTTTCCAGAGAGCTCCGTTGGACTTCTAAGTCATATCCCGTTATCATCGCGCATCCGTCTTGGACGTAGAGATGTTTACACTGTGACGGAGCAGAGTAGGGTTCAGGGCACTCCCCCGCTTCGACTGAGCGCCTGGAGCGATGGGCGCTTGCTTCAATTATTCCCACGCACTACAACATGAGGCGTGTTTCTCAAAGGTTAGTACTTAGGAAATCCAAGGTATAGCTACAGGTCCGCGTACGGAGGAAAATAGGAGCAACGAAAACCGGACACAAAGCGTGGTATCATGGGCGCGTACAGGTACATATGATAAATAAGGGAGATTTAGGGTCTAAACGATCCAGCTCTCAGAGGAGGCGACCTGGGAGGCGAAAACGACTGAGGATAGTAAGGCATGGCGGACGGCGCCGAAAGCGACCCGGGAAGATATAGTGGGATGGTCGGCACCAATTCGTAAACGTGCTGAGTGGTTCCCCTCGTACGTGTTCCAGGAGGAGGAGGTTCTGTGACATTCATGACTGCATGGACACGAGGCTCCTGAATCATGTTTTCATCGGAACCATCGGGGATTGCAGCTGGGGTAGTGTCGGGGCCACGACCGTCCCAGATACACCGGATTTCAGTTCCGGGGAAGATCTGGGACAAACGGCAGGTATCGATGTGTCGAATCTCGATGAAGCGCGAGTCAAAGAGGAGGATGTATGGCGCATGCAAGGCCACGCGCTCCGCATTACCTTCCCATTCTATAGCGCCAGTGTTGCGACTGGGGATGCCGTGCTTGTCAACGTAGACACCAAACTCTGGAATATGTTCGTCAATTACGATAATCCCAGGACAGGTAGGGCAGTCACTCGCCATTATAACACAGCAAGAACTCGTCTTCGGAGCAGCGGAACATGCCCAAAGGCCGACAGGTCTCGCACCGCCTCGCAATGTTGCCAAGATTTGGGTTATCTCTCTGAGGGATAGTAACGGACTTGAAACTATCAAGTTGTAAGCGACTTTGAGTGGACGTGGTGGGTAAAGGGCTGTCTCACTCGATCATATCCATGATCTCGAACCCTTTGGCACAAAGCACGGCGATCTTGGCTTTCAGGAAAAGCAGGTCGTATGACTCTCCAGGCAGCGAGAAATCTCGATAGGTACGGAACCAGTCAGATTTGTTCCTTCGTGACAGTATCGGAAGGATGCCACTGCTCGATGTCTTTGGGCGCTCTGTGATCTTGTCGATGACGGGTTCTACAACGTGGAAGACACTGTCGGCCTGGAATGGAACGGAAATGGTTTAAGATGGAGGGGGACGAAAGCAGATAGAAGACATACTCCTTTCTTATTCATGTAGATGACGAGAGTCCGACCATGAAGCGTTCCGACGCTGAAGAACTGCACCTCCTTCGATCCATTAATTTTCTGTGGGGTTTGCGACGTGAAAGGCTGAGGATTCTGAGGGTTGGGAACCAGAGCTTCGATGTGGTATGCAAAGAGATTCTGAATGGGCTGTCAAACTTTGCAACATAAGAATATATCACTGAACCGTACCTTATCAGCCAGGACAAGGAAGAGGCCAAAATCCTCCAACATTGCGCACTGCGACACCATTCGCACATGAAGCACACGTCTCATTGATCGCGAGTCATGCCGGAAGCCAATCCAAACACCCTCAGCGCACCCAATGGCGACAAGTCCGCGGCCATCAGGGGTAGCTGAAGCGGTCGGTTAGTAGCTGCGTACCAAGCGGGAAAGGATACTCACTGAACGGCACTGAGCAGGACACCTTGCCTGTGTAGTTCCCCATATCATGCCAAGATGGTGTGCTTGTCGGGGCAAGGTTGACGGGCGGTACGAGGAAGGTTTCGATGCTAAGTGTCTCGATTTCGAAGACGCGATTCGACTCGGACACCACGGCTCGTAAGCCCATGGCTTCCTCGAGCTTCTGCTTCCAGTCCGATCGAGACTGGGCTGTGTCGACGTAAAGCGTGATCGGGGTAGATTGCCGTCCATTGTGTTGAATGGTAAACGGGTAGACGTTGGTCATCGTCTGACGCGCCAGGAAACCGCCAGTCTTTGGGATGGGCGCGTCGTTGAAGTTAGTCAGTGCAAGGAGATCCAGAGGGATCGGCCGACGATAAACGATATACTTTGTCACGTCGTCTTTATCCCTCGGCTTGGTCAGGACGACTTATCGAGCCCGTTAGCGTCGGGTAATGGCAGAGGAGAGCTTTCCACCCACAGTAGTTATCAAACAGGATCCCAAGCAACTCCGTCCAACTCCCTGCTATCTCCTGATCGGGACGCGCCAGAAGCTTTCCAGTGTACAGGAGCGACCGGTGATCGTCCAAAAGATCCATGTCCTTTCATGAACAAAATCAGTGCGACTCTAAGGCTCCATAGCTGAGGGACATACCACTGCCTCGCCTGTTTTGAAGATGAGGTTCGAGTGATACTTCCACAACTCCACCTTCTGCTTTGCAGATTCGACGCCTGGTTGGGTCTCGCGAGCGAGGGAGCTGATAAGTTCAATCACTTCAGGGATAGAACCGCGGTCGTCATGATGTAACGGAGTCTGCCCCAGGATTTCCTTCAGCAGTAGTTCATATCGTAGTAGACGCGGGATGGGCCGGTTAATGAAACCTTTCATGTCGTGCTTGTATGCGTCAGGATGCCGTGTCGCACTCTTGCGGAAGGTGTCAGTGGGTGCCTTCGGGGAAAAGACGGGAGCACTTACCTCCACAAAGGCCTTGAACCGTGGGTTGCTTGCCATTTCCTCGTCGATCCTGTATGCCGCAATGGGGTAGTTAGGTATGTACTCCATATACGCCTCTCTAAAGTTGAGAGCCGCGTCAAAGATAGCGGCAGTAATGCTCCTGATTCGGGGGTGTTCTTCCAGCTGGATCTCATGCAATTTTTCGACAAGCCGTCGGTGGTGGGCATGGAGCTCCTGGAAATTGTGGAAAATGTCTTGAAGGAACTGATCCAACCGGTCGTGCGGTATGATAGGAGGGTCAGCTGCCCTGAGTGGCCGCAGATAGATCTGTCGCCAATGGTCATGGGGGGGTAGATGAGATTTGTTCTCGAAGAGACTTACCATCTCAATATTCTCAAGGTCCCTGACGTAGTTCATCTCTCCCTTGATAACCTCAAATATGAGACTAGAGCGACTTTAGCACCCGGCAATAGCGCACGAAACGTAACGGTAACTTACGATTGTCTCTGACTCTCTTCCTTGCTGAATCGTTTCCGCATTCCATGCCCAAGAAGGTCGTGCCATTCCCATTTCCCACTGTTCCCTTTACCCATTGAAGACTGGAAGGTCCGAAGCTGAGCGTCGCCTTGAAGGTTCCTAATCGCATTGATTGATTCCAGCAGAAAGTCGCCGTCCGGGTTGTCCTTTGGGGTCTCGTGATAAACGGCGTCCAGAAGCACCGGATACTTTTGAAGATGCTCTAGTGGCCGATTGAGATACTTCCGCAAATCCAACCAGTTATCACCGCCGTGATCTGCGAGGCTTCGTTCGCATTTCTACCCGAGAAGTTCCAAGTCAGGTCAGTACAAAATGGCAGGGGAGCTCGCACCTCGATGAAGAGACGGAAGTCAGCATTGGCCTCGAGTTCCTCCTTCAGGCGCTTATCAGCGAGATAATGACGCCCAACGTAGAACGGGTAGTGCTTCCTAAACTCCGTGGCGACATGAAGGAATATATCCCCAATCGTTTTGATGATGGGGGCTTCCTCGCGTTGTCTCACATACATGATCTCCAGAAGGCGTCGGTTGCAATCCCGTAGATCCACAATGTTGCTGAACACCTCTTCGACGAACTCATCGACATAAGGCATAACGTTTGCCGTGCGCAGTGGCCGGACGAACACGTCTTCGATTATGTCCAAGTCTTGGACGTATTGTTCTTCTTTGGTGATCAGTTTGTGGATGATCCTGGGAGGGTGGTGAGTGTGGAAAACTCTACACAGAAAACAATCCACCAACGTTTGACGCTTTATTTCGTATTGAGGGAGCGTATGCAGTATCTGGGTGGGGACGCCTTTCGTCCAATCTTCCCTTGAAGGGTTCGGGGTCGCTTCGACTCCCACTGGCAAAAACTTCGCGATGCCCTGTAAGTGAGTGTCAGTTCGATGTCCATCAGGCCTCAACGTGCAACTTACGCGGAGTGGACAGGAATATGAGTAACACGGTTCGGTGCCCTCGTTACACATAATGGAATAGCACTTGGTGAGCATCGTGACAACTCCGGAAGGGTACTCCACTCGTTCACCGGTCTCTGCGTCGTCCAGAAACATGTAGACATCTTCAACTCCATCTTGCAGGATCCTGGACCCCCACTCGACCTCGTAGAAGAACAGTTGCCGCTGTAGACTGCGTGCGACCTGAAGCGCTACTCTTCGATCGATTTTCGGTCCATTTTGCTGCTGTACCACTGCCTGCTCGAGGATCAACTGTATCGCAGTCTAGATGGACGGGGCAAGGTTAAGATTAATAATTTTGAGGCTCGGGAAAAGGGTCGAACGCACAACAATGTCCTTGCCTGTAAATGCGCGTGGATAAGGTATACTCCCTTTGACATGGGTTCCCCTCGGAACTTTGCCCTGAAGCTCTGCCGCGATGTTGGATAGCGACCACAGCTCGAAAAATTGCCTCGGGTCCTCCTCTTCTCCTTCGTCGTCGAGGTAGTCCTCGTATTCTGGTTCCGGGACGAAGTTGCGGATTGCATTAAGGTCGTTGGTCGGTCTCCGATTGACATTGCTCGGACCTGCATGGTTCCAGTCAACGTGTTGTGGAATGTCGTAGGGCAAGATATCATCCTCGGCCCATGAAGGAACTCCAGCGTTAGATGTGGGGGCGTGCAGCTCTGAGGATGCCTCGTATCCGTTGAAAAAGGTCTGGACAGAAGGATATTCTTCTTGAGAGCCTGACGAGGAAGGTGAGTGTGGTGGGCGCAGCATCGGGAAGTCCCCGCTCATAAATGTGGAAGCTTCAGATGGTGAAAGGTCAGGGTCGTTAGAATGGACCGACTCGGGCGCGAGATGTGCATCGAGGTAATGCTGTTGCTCTGGGGGTGCAGGTTCGTAGGCATACGGTGGTCGTTCGTCAGGTTCTTCCGGAAGGGGAATATTTCTCGAGTTTCCTGGTGTTCGTTCATAGCTGGTATCCTCGGGCGTTGGCTGGTATGGTGGTTGCTCGGGCAGCTGGTAATGTGGCTCCAACTCTAGGTCCAGTGGGGGGTTGAGGGAGTCGTAATCTCCGGTGGTGAGAACAGAGACAGCATTGGGATCGTCTTCAGGCGAGCGGATGTAGACGGGCAAGCCCTCAGAAACATCGTATTCGGTCGTCGAGATAGGGCGTTCGGATCCTGACCAGACAGCAGCAGCGCTATCGGTGGAGCTGATTGGTGTTTCGCCTTCTTGAGGTAGCGATGGGTGGGTATCGAGAGGAGGGGGATGTGATGCGTAGTCAGTGTGCGGATGTTGGAGATTGCTATTGGGAATGGGATCTCCATTATACTGGGGGTGTGGTAGAACTTGGGCATGCCTTCACGAAAGGTCAAGTGGATGGTTATGCCCAGAGTCAAATCGGACACACCTAATAGGGCTATTCGTCGCAGAGGTAACTGAAGATGAGAGTGATGGTAATGAGTGCACTGGGACAGGCGGTGTGGGCCTGATTCCACTTCCACCGGGTGTAGGCGGTAAGGGTCGTACGGGACGGCCTGAAGAGCTTGTGCGTATGGGTGGGCGCGGCGCGGGAGGGGTTGAGTATCCAGCAAGGACCGATCGGTATAGGGAGTCTAGTTCATCGTCAGGAGTCGCGTAGCCATTGGGGAGGGCAGACATCGAAATCTCCAAAATGCAGAGACGTTGATAGATTGAATGGGTATCTTGGAGGTATAGAGGGTGGGCAAGAGGCCTGAGTGTTCCGACTACGCGGCTGGGCTGGGCATTCAGACGATCCAAGCGACCACAGGCCGCACGACACCAAGGGCGGAGATAATGGAACTGGCAAAGGGCGCCTTGGCCTTGGCTGCTGTGTCGCCGTCCAGCGATCAGACCGAGATCAAGATTTGATCCACTCCCCAATCTCTGCTCTCTTCCATATCACATCTATGCCCTCAACTCCGGAAGAAACTCTGCCTTCCTCGACAGCGAAGAAGACCACATCTTCCGTCGAGGACACCGTCGTCAGAAAGGCTCCATTCGGGTCCAGGTGCGTTGCTTTCAAATCTGCAGCAGTTCTCGACGATCTGACACCGACTAGGTTCCTCAAGGATGAGAATGAGGTCTGGAACTTCAATGCATGGGATCACGTCCCACCCCCAGATGACCAGGGGGAGGTCATCGCAAAATCTTTGGAGAAGCAAAGGACTAATCCAGTGCCAGAGGAGGAGAAGCCCAAGTATAATGACCGGCCCTCCCGACATTGGTTCGCCGATCTCTTCGACATATACCCCCGGTTCTGATAAAGCATATGGATAGGGACAACTTTTACAAAATGAACAACGCCAACTTCTTCAAGAACCGCAGGTGGTTAAACAACGAGTTCCCGGAGTTGATTGCAGGCACTAAAGCAGGGGTGAGTACTGCACTACCTTTCAATGAAGCAACCGCGCCAATCTCGTAGGCAGGGCCTTTCACCGTGGCGGAAATAGGCTGTGGTACGCACCCGCCTTTCTGAACGCACTCCATTTCCCATCTAATTAAATGCCTCGACAGGCGCAGGCAATTCTGCATACCCTCTCTTGTCAATGAACGAGAATCCTGACCTGCGGATATTCGCATATGACTACTCTCCCCACGCCGTTAAGCTTGTCCAGGTAGGACAGTTTACGCCACTCTGTCTTCTCGAACCTCATGATCCGTGATCGAACAGCGCAACCCTGCCTACGAGAATCCGCCAATCGGGTCGATACAAGCTGCTGTCTGGGACTTGACCTCTAAGGAAGGTGTCCCAAGCAACCTCCAAGAAGGCACCGTCGATGTAATCGTGCTCATTTTTGTAATGAGTGCTCTGCATCCCGGCGAATGGCTTCAAGCACTAGAAAACATTCACAAGGTTCGGCCACCAGCATACCTGCCGCTCCATTTCTGACGCGGGACACAGCTCCTCAAGCCTGGTGGCCTCGTCGTTCTGCGCGATTATGGGCGTTACGACCTTGCACAGCTAAGGTTCAAGGCCAACCGTCTTCTCGACGACAACTTCTATATCAGAGGGGACAAGACTCGAGTGTACTTCTTCGAACTGGGTAGGGACAAGTCCAAGTAATGCTCCAGGCCCGCGTTATTGACAACTCTCCAGACGAACTGTCCCTGCTCTTCACAGGCAAGAGAGCAACGGCCTCGGAACACGCATCGGCGGAGCAATGTACGGTCGAGAACGAAGATGAGCTCAACAGCGACTCCAATGGACCTACTCCCACAGAAGTACTTCCGGCTGCATTGTCAGAGCTTTCCGGGGAAGCCCCCGCTGTCTCTGTGAACTCTATCGACGACGCGCCCAGTCCCAAGGATTCAGGACAGGAGTCGCCCTCCCGAGGGACCTCAGAGTCACCAGCCTTCCCCATGCCGGAGCTGGTCATACACCCCGGCGTTTTGGCGTTGGAGGGTGCGATTAACCCACGACCACTTTTCACCACAGAACAGTTGGGGGTAGATCGTCGGTTGCTGGTCAATCGCAAGCGCCAGTTGAAAATGTATCGTGTTTGGATGCAAGGGCAGTTCCGTAAACCTAGCTAAAGCCTTTGTTTGGCATAGCATGCGTAGCTTGGGTGGGAAATGACATTGTCAGGGTACATGCCATGTCTGGAGGTTCATGCTCAGGCCCAAAACTGGTATTTTTGGGGGTCTCATTCTCTAGAGTTGAGACGCGAGGCACGGGCAGTGCAACGAAATGAAACGGAAATAAACATACATAAATTAGACTCAAGTTTGAAAGCAGGACATCTGAAAACAGACGATAAACGACACATAGATAATTTCGCTACGGGGACCGACTCCTATCCTGGCCACTCACATTGCCTTTGTCTTTGCCAGCTCCCAGTCGACCCTTCTTCTCCCACTGCTCCTCTATATGTTCATCTACAGTCTGCCCAATCCGGCTTGCCAACCTCTTCATTTGCATCAACTCCTCCATGCCCATCTGCGACACTCCTCCGCTGTCTACCACAGCGGCATACGCATGCCTCACCGCCTTCAATTGGGTATTATCGTCGTAGTCAAACGACCCGGACGTACGATGCCGTCGGAGGGCACCACGGGCAAACAACTCTTCATTAAGGAGAGGTGGTTGCGGGCTTGGTTCCGGGGCGGTTTGCGAGCGTTCTCGCCTGCGGGAGCGGAACGGAAACTTGTCGCTGGGACTTGGGCTCAAACCCTCAACGACGATGTCATTGCTTGCACCGTCTCCATCTTCTTCTCTTTCAAGATCGAGTTCATCTCTTAACGCTTGGATGTCCTTGTGCGAAATCCCGGCTTCCCACGAATCGTAGTCATCTTCTTCCTCATCCTGTGGTTCGAGCTCTGGGTCTGAGGACGGAGGGAGTGAATTACCTGTGAGAGGCGCTTGGGCGCCATGCTGACCTGTGTGACTTCTGTATGGTAATGAAAGTAGATTGGAGGTCGTCGGAGATGCTAATGGTCCAGACATCGTTTTGGTGCGCTTGAGCGGTCGGAGGGATTCAATTGTTCTATTTTCCATCGCGGAAACCAAGTACCCCTCGGTGTGATGCCGCTTGGGTGCTCTCCGAGCTGCAGGTGCTGGTCAGTTTAATCCGGGCACGAGGAGGAACTCGACATACAGGGTGCAATGGGCATTTCAGGGGAGTCCGTAAATACACCCGGAGAAGGTGCTGTTGTACCATGAGCGGTTTTGAGTGTATCAGCCTGTGGCGCTCCCTGGGTTGAAAAGGGTCCCTTAGAACGACCTCCACGAGTAGGTGCCACTGGCGTCATCGGGACTCTCGAACTGCCTGACTGACTCTGAGTACCCCTCCGACTATCCCCCAATTGAAACCCATATCCAATCATGTCTTGGGACTCTTCGAAATGAGAATACTCGTGGCGGAGGGAGCGTTTCCGAGGGCGAACAAGAGACTGGGAGTCGGATATAATTGTCGAGGGGGACTGGAGGAATATCATTCAGTAGGAGGCCAGCTCAAGGGTCAAAGAAGGAACGGTTTGGTGAGCTTACCGATGGTGTCAGGATTGATATGTCGCCCTCTAGGGGTTCATTACAGAAATCCGCGTAGCCTTTCGCTGCAGTGAAAAGACGTTCTGGGCAGAGGGCACTGAGGTTGGGGAGCCCCTGGTAATGGGTACGGAAGAATGCGAGGAAAGCGTCGGCCCCGAGAGTAGATGGTTTTGCAAACACAGAGATGAAAAGGCTCTCCAACACTGTCAGGATGTCAGGGCAAGTAGAATGGCAGGCGGTCAGGCACTCCAGCGCCGGGATGAACACAGCTTTGGTCTACGAAGATATCAGCTATTTCATAGAGTTGGAGGGCGAGGAATGCCATACCATTTCCGCATGATCTGCGTTTGAGGCGCAGTCCTTTGGATCTGAAATCCATAGTGAAATGCCATTCTGCGCCAGAGATACGGAAGAGGTAAGCTCTGACGGCTGTTCAATTTTCCAAAATTGTCCGAGAGCAGACATAGCTCTGAGCACGGGGGCCGTGTTTCTCGCTAGGTACCATTCCGAAAGCCTGTCGTTCAGCAATTGAGTCGTTTGGCGACAGATTGAGAGCTTTGACGGGTCTACGGCCACGACTTCGAAAAGGGTGATGATAATCCTGGACAAGGTAGAGCGTAAGAGCGTAAAATCGCCAGATGAGAAAACAGGTGGCCTACGAATCGCGTTTATGATCATCCAGGTGCTCAATCATATGCCGCGTGGCCTTTAGCTCATCGATGCCATCGCGCTCCGCGGCAGGTAACATCACGGCGAAACCCTGGCTCCAGATATTCAGCTCCTTCGTATTTAAAGTCCAAGAATCACAGCTGGAGGGATGCTTAGCCGCATCCTAATCTAGGCGAAGAGACCAACGTACTGGAATGGTAGGGAGAGAAGGGCGGCAAGTTCAGTCCAACTCTGGTCACAACCAACTCGCACGCAGTGTCGGACGTACAACGCCCAAAGAAGGCGAGTTTCAATCGCACCCTCTGGAGCACCTTCCTCGCTCTCCAACGATCTACTGACAACCCTCGTATGCAAAAGGTGCAGGAACGTCGGTATGCCGGTAGAGATCAACTCAAAACAGAGTTTACTCCAAATATCTTGGACCTTCTCAACACGTAAGTCAAGCTTCTTCTCGAGAAGTCCAGTGAGCACGATGCCAGCGGGTACGGAGAGCCAAGGGGGGTCAAAGACATTCTTGAGGACGTTCCACCATTTTCGAACCAGGCCTAGTTGCTGGGAACGTTCGTCGGGTTCTGCAGCAGGAGATACGAATCGTGTGATAAGGGTGGCAAATTTTGTGGCGAACGGAGATGATGCAGCAAGGTGGGTTTGGCCTTGTGTAAGGTGAGCCTGAGAGAGAAGGAGGGATTGCCAAATTCCAGTTAACTGGCCCTGGTGGTTTGGGTATGGTCGTCAGTAGTACTCATGTAGGCCTAATGCTAGGGACACACCAGTGCCTCTGTCGGTAGAGTCCGGTGGAAGCGCTCAGCGGCCATCGCCCATGATTCACTCAGATCTTGCCAATGAGCTCGGACCTCGGCTTCTGTGAGGGGGTGTATACACGAAAGCGGAAAGGAGTGTGGAACCTTGAGGGTTTCTTCGAGATCAGGTAAGGACATGCGGAGACATGACCCGTTGACCAAGGAGTCGCGAATAAAATCCGAAAGTCTAGGTTCACTGCCCGCGCTGTCTGGCGAGGACACGCCGCCCATTAAACGATAAAGGAGGGTGTACCCTTCGCGAAAGTTTTCAGAACTTGTGTCCCCCATAAGTTGCTTGATAATGGCGACTGCTTGCTGTACGTTCCAAGCCCGGAGCGATTGGCCATTGGCGGGGGAGTGGTCTTGCATCAAAACGGCTACAAGTCGTGTTCCAACGCTTGGACGCATTTCTTGTGCTAGCATTTGAAACGCGCGCTGGTACGTGTCCTTCCGAGCCTCAAAATGAGCCTCATCTTGCACGGCAAAACTTCTAGAGAGGGCCCATACGAGACACTTCCAAACCTCGGTGTGGAGACTAGCGACAGCAGGGGTTTTGTGCCTTGAAGAATACCGGAGCGCATCAAACACCACCTTGAGAGAGCGGGGATGTGAGAAGATGTGGGCATCTCCAAGGATAACAAGGGCAGCAACACTGGTGAGAGCCCAGACAGCGCCATCGCCTTTGATGGCTTCCTTCAAGATACCGGGAAGCAGGTGCTCCTCGCCAACCGACCTCTTGCGTGACTTGTGTTTCTTGAAAAACTCGTGGACATCGGCAGAAATGCTTGTCACCGCATCAAGCTGGGAGGCAAGGACTTGGCACCTCGCTGTAGCAAATCCACATAGGATGTTCACGACCTCGACCCGATAGGTACTCGAGGAGGTCGGTAAAAGGCTGAGAACTTTGGGAAGGGTTGATGAGAATGATTCTATGAAACGGGATGCGTCGTGGTGTAGGAAGGCCTGGGCGGTCTACAAAAGATTAGTGTCATTCGACCATCCCGACATCAACGAGTTCGTGTTGTACCTTGAGGGCAGACATCTGCGTGTCCATTGGCTCATGCAAATCCAGGGCGGTACTGACAGCCTCGACCATTGCTACTTCTTGGGAGCGCGACAGCGATTGACACGCAACGTCAGCCCTCATGCACGAGAACGCCAAATGATGTATCTTCCTGTGGTCGAAGATTGAGAGGTGACGTTCGACGCATATCTCGATGATTGGGTGAAGCAGGGAGGCCGTTTCAACATCTGTGAACACGATAAGAGAAGGCGGCATGTGTTGAAGAAAATAACATACAAGGTAAGTGTGTATATATCCCAGGGATCATCATTAGAGCGGAAACAACGCGCAGTGCAGATTGACACAGGAGCGAGGAGTCGATTGACATTTGAATCTCGGGGTCTTCCAACATCCCCGAAACCGATGCGTCTGTTGACGAAGGCCTTCCTAACGATGCCGAGTGAGCGGGGGAGAAGAACTTGAGTCCTTCATTGATATCCCTTTTCAAGCATTGCACCAGGATCGGGATCTGGCTTTTGAGTCGCGAATTCTCCTCCGACCCTTGAAAGACCGTTGCTGACGCCCGGAGACGATTATAGAGCGTTTGATAGGCATGGGCGACATCGACAGTGGTGATACATCCATTGGAGTTTGATTCCAAGGTTTGGACGAGTGTTTGAAGAGGTGAAGAAAGACAGGGTGGATCAAAAAGGCAGTTGGATGTATTGACATCCGGCATATTAGATACGAGGTGGGTCGAAGTTGAATATTGTTCGGAGGGTACTGTTACAGGGAGTTTTCTGGTCGGAACGTCATTATCGTTATCGTGAGGTGGCAGTCGGTCTTGGGATTTGGAGTTGATGATTGCAAGAGGTCCGGTCATGACAAAAAGGCAATCCAAAGGTCCAATTCATATGTACAGGTAGACGAAATTGGAAGCTTGAAGGCGGCTTCGTGTCAACAGTGCATGTCGGAGTTTGGGTCGAGTTAAGAGGCACTTGCTCGTTCCTCTGTGGTTCGGTGGACTCCTGGCCTTGCGTCTGACTTGAAGGGCACCTTTTTCTCCGGGGAAAGTTGGGGGAAAGCTGGAAAAGCCGGTATTCCGGAGCGCTTTGGGCTGGTCGTGGGTACCTTACTCTTCAAATATGGAGCAGCCGCATATGATACAAGAGGGTCCTGACACCGAGTAAGTCGTGGTCGTGAGTTGAACGGTCTCATTCACTTGTGGGTATCGACGGTGACAGTGATCACCTCCCTTTGTTGAATATTCCCACGCCCCAACCATCGCGTTCGGCATCTTTAGACTCGGAGGACCAGCGAATGGAGCTCTTTCTCTTTCAAACCAAGCTTTTCGTCTCACAAATTTTTGAGTTCAAAGGTGCTATAGGAAGAATTTGACCTTCTCCTCGGACCCAGGCCCGTATAGCGCCCAGCGCCCCTCTCACCAAGGCCATACCGTAAATCAGATCCGTCCTTAGTACTTCTAATAAAAGCACAGGTATAACCATCCACGGACTCCCCACTGAACTTAAGAAACCTCCTCGCCACCCTCAAATAACATTGGCATGCAGCCAGCCTAGAATGATGTCATGACTGATTGGCGCCCGTGGCGTTAAAACCCACACCTTTCTTCCATAGCCTGAGACTTTGGCATTGGCACAGAGACGGAGACTACAAAACGGGATCGTAAGCGACGTAGTGGTAAATCGCTTGATAGTGGGACTAGTCTAAGGGGTAAGGCACAGTGATTAACGAGGTACTTCAAAGCATGATCCTGGGCGTATTCATGTATGGACTCTGCTCTCGAGGAAATGGTTCCGACCACCATTCGAGGGGCCACGACAATGACTCAGGTCATGTCATGCCCTTGAAGTTGGTTATATCCTACGCCGTCGACATCGTTCAATCCGGGGGAGTGAAGCGCCCCTACCTCGGGGCGGCAAGCTCGACATCTTGAAACGTAGCTCATCAGAGGTTCGCACCGTTGCACTTTTTGAGTGTTATATGCATTGCTTTGGAGCATCGAGGGGTGCGATACTCATTCATACTCTCGCCCGATTCGATCTGTGGTAAGGGCGAATCGGATGCAAGAGATGGGTGAAACCACAGGCGACCCGTTATAAGGTATACAAGAGTCCGACTGGGACGTAATGACTCCTCGAGCCATAGATAAGAGATCAAATAGAGCGTTCTGCGTTCTTTCAATACACCGGGAAATCGAGAATGGGGCTAGGATGTTCCGGGTCGTTCCAGTTCCTGCAAGTTGGGTCCAGTGTCAGGACGATGAGACCAAAAAGTAAAGCTAGAGACAAACCTATAGACTTTGATATCGATCTAAACGACGAAACGACCACTATCAGTAACGAGATAGATGAAAGTGCAACTACTAAGGCTCACAGTAGATTTGAACACAACAAAAGCGTGTTCAGGGGCGTGCGTATCCACACTTTCGCACTGATCACACAAGTCGATAGGACAGCATGCGCAGTGGAACCATTCCCCTTCGATTTTGTTCATGCACCGATCACAAAGAACCGAGCGGTGCACAAGCTCTCTGAGGTACTCTGAAACCTGGGTTAGCTTCTAGCCCGAGGAATGACATAACGTGACATACCTCGAGGATCGTCACTCATGGGGTACCTTCCGGGCATGGGCCCAGCCGGTACTTCATACAACTGAGGAAAGAACGGTTGTCTTGACTCTATTACGTGATTCACTTGAGTCGGGAGCTTGAAGAAAATGTGCATGGGGTCATGCACCGCCCAAGACCTCGCTTCACATCGGGAGCACTACGACCATTGGTTCAAAACCTTTCTGGATGACCACAGACAGCGAGGCTTACCAGATTGTAGGCGGAGGGATACGACGGGCACTGGCAACATTGATAGCGTATGCCAAATATTCTCTAGCATAGAGTAGGAGTCAATGGTCTCCATCCAGTTGAAGAGTCGAGAGAACAGACCTGATGGCAGTTATTACACGGAATGCCATGGTCGAAAGGTGACTCCATATGAGTAGATATGGCCTTGCTACCGACGACCGTTCCGCCGTCAGCTTCGGGTTGTGAGTGGTGCGACGCAGACAACGCGACAGCAGCATCTCGGCCATGCCATCGTTTCATTGCCGCTTTGCTCGCCTTTTGAAGCTGGATTTCGTTGCTCAGTGGCTGCTAACGACAATAGCAAGAATGAGGTAGGTTACCGTGCTTTGCTTCATAGCGTAAGGAATCTAGATACACTGTGATGAGAGGTGAATTCGAACTAAACTTAGGAAAACGGACCTTGAGCAGAATGTGCGATGAATCGTGTCCTCCTTCCTCTGAGTCGAGGTTTCCTGGTAGTCCTGCAGCTTCACAGTTAGAGCATATGTCCACAGACTCGCAGATAGCGCAGTGGAATAGAGCTCCTACGATCGGGAGCAAGCAGCTATAATTCAAAGCGGTAAGTGAAGGTGATATACATATGCGGCGTCGAACGGGCTGACTGGGCGCAAGTCGCACTGTGTTCCATCGCTATAACGGGAGTGTGAGTGAAAGGGGAGAGAATACGCTGAGCCACGACACGTACACGGTTCCTCATCTCCGTCGCCTTCGCCTCCAGAAAGGTCTTCGATCCCTATTTGCGTGAACTTAGGTTTATCGGGCACCAAAATAAAGGGGTGGATGGGGTGGCAGTTGTGGACAACTCTATATGGGTCTTCGTCAGCAACGAGCAGCAGGAATGAGCGATGGACCCTCACCTGTAATGTCCCCGACAAAGATTGAAGTTTGGGCAACCTGCACATTTGTAACGCTGTTTCTCCGTAATCGTACTGCAGACTGAGCACGTCGACACCGAGTGCTCGTCTTGTGCTGTTTCCGCGTTCAGTCACCGAAAATTAAATAAAAATAAGTGAAATATCGTGCATACATATCTCTTCCCAGCCAAATTCACCCCAAATTTTTTCAATGTATGAATGACGGATGTGACCTCTCTTGGGGGCAGACCGTTTCCAGGTGGGATCCTGTTGCTGTAGCTGCAGGGAAGTCGTAGACGATCCTGCTGCACTCTGTCCGGAGCTTGGTGACCCCATCCCAGCATCAATGGCATGAACCAGGCCAGCAGATCCCAAACAATCCGGACATAATTCAAACCCTGAGGGAGGTTCGTCCGGCCCCTGTTGGGGAGCTGGTGGGCTGAGTTGGGCGCGTGAGGCGAACATGGAGCCAGAGAAGGTAGGGCTTTGAGTGAGGGTTTGGTATATCCTCGTCCCGAGTGACTCTCCGCTACCCGAGGACGCGGAAGATGGGCTACTCGACATCGGAGGTGGGTAGGTGAACGCATGCGACGCATCCTTCCTCTTTCCTTTGGATTGGCTGATCGGCTCGTTCTCGCCGCATGTTGAACAGATGTACCTCTGTAGCGTGAGGGGTTCCCCACAGCTGGAGCACCCAGTGACGATTTCGGGCGGTGGGGCGGGCAAGTTGTAGTACTTGAGGTCGAAGGAGGTATCCTGTCGTGCGGGTGGTAGTTCCTGTCTCTCGAAATCTGAGTTACTGGACCGCAGTGAAGATTGCGATGCGCATTCTTGAAGGCGACGATGTTCCTCCGTTTCTATCCTCTGTGCAGCGACCCATTCGAGCTGCATGGTGGTAGGACGGGGCTTATGAAGTCGTGTGGGCTCCTCGAAAGAGATGGCGTCCTCCGATGCCTCCAGAGACTTGTCGCCATCCACTTGGGATCCCGCCGACGTATTGTAAGTGTAATAGTAGTGGCCGCTCGGATTCCTCTCCAAGGAAAGACACTCTAGATCCTCGTCGTCCGATAAACTGAAGTCATCCACGACACCCCCTGCCCGTCTGACCTGTTCCCGCAGCCATCTCTTACCCCTATCCTCTCCACCTGCATATTCTCCCCAGTCTTGCTGCCCTTCGCCCAAAGCCTCGCTAATCTTCAAGCGTTCGAACACCGCTGATGGATTGGGAGGAAATCTTTCCAATGCAGAGGACAGTGGTTCGTTGATATCGCTTGCCGACGTGGAAGGGGTATCGTTGGAGAGATGGAAGGAAAAGTGCGAGCCGTCACCCTCTCGATAAGAGCTGCTGATGGAAGACGGGTCTGTACCAGCATAATGAATGGTGGGGGATACAGTGGCTCCGGTTCGAGGACTCGATGTCGAACGGTGGGGTCGATCTTGGGAGTGTGAGGGCGATGACGACCCGATGTGGTCCTTCGAACTGACGGTAATTGAATCGTCGTCGGGTTCTCCAAGTGATGATGGTGAGCTGAGGGAGAACGAATCCGACCTCCGACTACTATCCTTGCGATACTCCTCAAGACTTGCGAGCGACGAGGTGTCGGAGAGGCTTGGGCCGTCGTAGTCGATCGTAATTGTGACCTCCAGCGTCACCCTTCCACGCCCAAAGCTGAGAATGGATGCGCCAGAGGTGGATTGTGTGTCATCGCCGGAGCAGAAGTAGACGATCGCTTCGGTGAGATCATCCTCACAGTCGATGGGTACAATCTCTCCTTCATCGTCTCTCCATGACACTATGTATGCGCCAGCGCTCAGAGAAAAGCACTGGTCTATCTAATGTTGGTTCAATACTGGACGCTTATGCGAAAAGGAAAGGAGGGTCACCTTGCGTCTTAACTCCCCATATGTACAGTTCTTCGACGAATGAAACGATATCTTCTTTCGTGCGCCTCCAAATCTGCACTTGACCACGAGGGGTCTGTCCGGACGATTGGACATGGAGGGCGTGATGAAGTGGAACGAAGCAAAGCTGTGGAAGGTGATGCTGCGGACGACTGGGCGCTTAACAGGATTAGTAATGCCCTTCAACCCCGACGATCTGACGCGACTGCTGTGGACTATCTTGGACAACGTCGGGAGGTACTCCGGAACTCCTGTGTTCGCGTGGGATGTGCTGTCAGTGGCCGGATCCGGAACGCCCTGAGCATTCCGCCAAAATCAGCTGCTTCCGTCGGATGTCCCTGTAGCCCATAACAGAACGTCCAAGCGCGACCCCGCATTTCCCTTCGTTTCGCCTGAATTATGCTTGCTAGGCATCTACGACGACCAGCAGGCACCCTTCTCTCCACTCTTTCCAAGCGTCAGCCCATGTCGACGATGCTCGCACGACCAGAGAACTGGAAGGAGCAGGCCCCAGAGGCCCTCCCTGGATCCCTCACATTCGCTGCACAGTCCTCGCTCCCTAAGCTCCCCGTCCCCAAGCTTGAGGACACCCTGACGCGCTTGAAGGAGACATTGAAGCCCATTGCTTGGTCGGAAGACGAATTCAACACGGTGTCGAGGAAGATCGACGCTTTTGGCGTGGGTCAGGGACCGGAACTTCACAGGAGGCTTGTTGAGCACGACAAAGGGACGAAGCAATGGCTGGAGAAGTGGTGGGATGACGGCGCGTATCTTAGCTATCGGGATTCGGTGCGTCCGCTTCTTCCGCCTCTAACGACTAACGACTAACTGAGGTTGCAGGTAGTCATCAATGTCTCCTACTATTGTATGTTTCCGTGACACCACGACCGCTTTCAAGGACTGAGGGTTCCGCTTAGATGGCTTTGATGTCCCAACGCCCGGAAAGTTCAGTAGTCCCTCTGAAAGGGCAGCTGGGATCGCACGTTCAGCCATGATCTTCCGACAGAAGCTTAAGCAAGGTCTCGTCCAACCTGACACGCCGTTCTGCATGGACACTTACAGGTACGACCCCTCGGCGTCGTTAACTGCGTGCTCTGAACCACCCCAGGTGGATGTTTGACTGTTGCCGCGTTCCCGGTCTCGAAGGCGTCGACTGGAGTGTCACCTACGCAAAACCTGGCGACCCGGGCGACTCGGGCCACATCATTGTCATCCGCAAGAACAGGGTGTGGAAGATCGCGGCCGTCCGGGACGGCAAGGTCCTCAGCACGGCCGACTTCACGCGCCAGCTGCAGTACATATACGACAATACCGTCCAAGAATACCCTGGAGTTGGCGTGTTGACCGCATCCAACCGTGATGTATGGGCCAAGGTGCGGAATGTCATTCCAACTCCCGAGCTCAACTGAGGATTCGCAGGACTTGGAGGAACTCTCTAAATCTCCGAACAATATAGAGGTTATCAAGGCGATCCACTCCTCCGCTTTTATTATTTCTCTCGAGGATGCCAAGCCCTCGGATCCCGTTCACCACAGTCGTGCGCTCTGGCACGGAGATTTCGTCGGTGGCGCCCCTGTTGGCTTAAGGAACCGTTGGGTCGACAAGCCTGTGCAATTTGTCGTCTTCGACAATGCCTACGCTGGGCTCATGGGCGAGCACTCGGTTATGGACGGCACCCCTACCGCTCGGATGTGCGACGAAATCCTCGACTGGCTGGAGGATCCCAACTTCGATCACGGTCCCCCTCTCACGACATCCAAGGATATCCCTGTGCCCCTGGACTGGGAGATCTCCCCTGTTATCAACGAGGCCATTGCTAAAGCCGACGCCGCTGCACGCGATCTCTGCGAAAGTCAGGACTTGGGATACTACCTCACGTCGTACGGCAAGGATGCTGTGAAGAAGTTCGGCGTGTCTCCTGACTCGTGGGCTCAGATGATCGTTCAGCTTGCGTACCGCCGTCTCCTGAACGGGCAGAAGAGAAACGGCGGGACCTACGAGGCTGCGACGACGAGGAGATTCCTCAAGGGTCGGACCGAGGCGATCCGCGTGGTATCAGAAGAGTCGGATGCCTGGGTGACAAGTATGGACGACCCCACCGTTTTGTCCGTCCAACGCAAGGCTTTGTTCGACGCTGCTACCAAAAAGCACATCTCCTTGGCCAAGGCTGCCGGCCAAGGTCAGGGCGTTGACCGCCATATTTTCGGTACGACTTTCGTATCTAACCACAGTCCTTAAGTCATCTCAACCCCCATCTGTGTCGTAGGCTTGAAGAGGGTATTAACGGAAGGTGAAAAGGCTCCCGAGTTGTTCAGCGACCCTGTCCTTGCCAGGTCAAGCCATTGGGTTCTGAGCACGTCCGCTATCTTCTCCAAGCACTTCCCTGTGTACGGCTGGGGAGAGGTAGTACCGGATGGTTTTGGTGTTGCGTACATGACTGGTTTCAATGGTACGAAATCCCAAACCTCCTGCCGTTAGCCATACTGAATCCAACCCAGATCGTCTACAATATACCATCACTTCGCGCAGGGAAATGCCTAACAAGCAATTCATTGACGAGATTGCCAAGGCCGCGGACGAACTGTACCAACTCCATTCTGAGGTCACGAACCACAAGGCGATGCTTTAGTTCGCGGACATAACTCAAAGTACCCTTGTATTTTAACACCCCAGGCAGGTGGCAGACACAATCCCAAATAGATTACACGGGGGAAATAACGGCACGGAAACCGAACTATACAACAGTTAGAGCAGGTCCAACTTCCTCTATTTTGCAAGCGATATACTGGACGTTCTCGTAGTCCGTAATGTCGCCCAGCGCAAAATCGTGCGAGAGCCACCAATGGTAGGTCAGGACACCGTCTCCTGACTTGATTGGCTCCTCCGTAAAAACAAACAACTTCTGCACCCCACGTCCACCCTCCGACGCCTTCACCAGGTCTCGATATTGCGGTGGGAGCCCGCGGAAGAACAAGGTGCGTATCAGTGCGCAATCCTTCACGTCCCTCTTGCTCTTCCTGTCCCAGTACAAACACGAGTCCATCTCGAACGACGCGATCTTGGGGCACACGAACACGGTCTTCATCAGGTCCTCGAATCCGCCTTTGATACGGAGGTGTATCACGGAGGGGAGTGTCCAGGATGGGTTGCTCCCCGATGCAAAGAAGTGCGGCATAGGGATCATCCACCGTGGTATTGGCGCGGTGAATGTATATTCTAGCTCGAGTTGCTCAACTTGTGTTGGGAAGTCGATGAAGCGGTGATACCGGAAGACGTCCTCGCATGACACATTTTGGAAGAGCACTCTGAGGCGTCTGAGGTTGGGGAGGGCGGAGAGGAGTTTGATTCTGTAGAGAACATCGGATAGGAGCTTCTCTGCCTCCGGCTCGGTCGTACAGGGATGCGAAGGGAGGGTTGGGTTTGTAATGTGAATTGTCATTGAGCGGCATATGGTGTCGAGAATTTGTGGCGAATTTTCGAGCCGGAACAGAACGGAGTCTCCTCGAAGGAGTTGGAAATAGTATTCCATGAAGGCTCGGTCGAGGACGTGTACGTCCAAGCCAATTATCTCCAGGAATGCCATCGCCCAGGGGTGGCTGACGCGAAGGCAGCATGAGATGAGGACCCTCCGGTCGCGTACTGGCATAAGCGACGCCCATGCCTGTTGGAGAATCTCAGAAGCGAGCTCAAGTGGAAGGGTAGACATGACTGAAGGGCGGAAGAGATGGTTACGCGCTGAGATGGCTTGGAATGTGGAAGAGGCGGTCTGGACGGAGAGTACTTGATAAAGCCGGCCGTATAGAATCGCCGATGGGTGGGCGCTCAGCACAGATGTCGAGAAGGTATGAAGGGCAGGAATGGAAGGTGGCCATTGAAGTCCTATATGCTGGGTTGATTAGACGAGGGGACCCCGCATCCGAGCCGACAAAGTACCCCAAAAAGGGCCTATGGCACGACTCTCGTCTTCACATTGCCCGTCTGGCAGTGGTCGATCCCCTGGCAAGAGGAAGGTGCGGTGGTAACAAAGTTCAATGAAAGCCTTGCCGGATAAAGCTAGTGTTTGGTCTTGAGGGACTTCTCCGCTGTAAGTCTCCAACTCCTGGGCGTTGCTGGGCACGACTATTCCCGACACGAAAGGCTATGAATATACCTTCAGGGCCAACAGGGTGTCAGACCCGGCTGAACAACCAATAACCTGCGCTTTGACCCCTAATGGTGTCCGATCCCTTTTTTACCGCACCCCACCCCTGTGCCACAGCATCGTGGGCAGAGCTGAGCCCGGACGTACCATGCGACTTCATCGTCCATCACATTTACATTCAGAGGGGGAGATACGCTGGTTAGGGTGCGGTCACGAAAGTTCCATAGAATATTTGCCTCGATGCGAAGCGCACCACATGGGTGAGGCCAAGCGTATGGGGGCTTGAAGTTTAACGTTCAGATGTTGTGTTCCTGGGGACCGCCGGGCTCTGGGTAGATTATAGGGGAGATGATCAGTCAGAGAACGTCGAACATTGATCCTCGAAGACGTCATGGTAATTTAAGGGAGTTCCCGGCGACGGCCCTGAGTCGGTGAATGCGGCCGATGATTCCGGTCTGTGATCCGGTACGGTGTGGACGGCTAGGAGGTATTGGGATGAACGGTTCGCCTTCGGTCACAGATAGCGTCAGCGAGTGAAATGCAGTAAATATAGAAGGTCATTGCGGTCGGTAGATTGATGATGGCGATAGCGAGGCGGCAAGCTGTGAGCCGAGTTAAAATCTATGCTGCGTCGCAGAGCCGGCGCTTAACACTCAATCTAAGCGCTCACCACCGATCGCCCCATTATTTGCTCGCTCAGCCTGTCCAGAGGTTGCCAAAATGTGGTACAGACAACTCTACGACCAAGGCTTGTTCCTTGGGTTAGAAGTTTGCCACCATCAATCTTTCCAGCAAAACGGCTGGAGCAACTGACCAGCCGTGATAGAATCCACGGGCAAATGACCACCGAGAAGCGCATCCTGTCACTTTCCAAGGTTATGGTGCGGTGATAAAGCGGGTTTCTCTGCTCACTAATCAACGAGCGAGACAAAAATCTCATCGATGAAGGTGAAGGTTAAGTGACCCACCTCAAACCCCGAAGCGCCGGGGTGGGTCAACTTCGAGGCCTCGGAATGCATCTCATTGCGCCATAGTAAAGGCGGATTTAGCGTCAGAGCATCTAGAGTGGGTCTATGTGGCTACATGCCTTGAATTTGGGGTTTCTACCCCTCACACTAATTCATAAAGGGAGGCACATCCGGCGACCCACATAGAGTCGGCCATCCGGCGGCAAGTTCTGGCATCTTCTCCCTGCTTGTTCACGTATCACCGCAGCATCTATTTTTATGTCGGACATACGCCAGAGGGTGCTGTAAGGGGGGTATTTACTCAGTGGCGTCCATTTCGCCAGGCGCGGTGAGTATGGGTTCAGCCGATCCCAAAGTCTCATAGCACAATGTCGTCCCCCTTTGGGGAGAGGATATCACGAAAACCTCGAGAACTGTGCACTCTTTAATCCCTCCTAGGTGGATTATTATCTCTACCTGTCGAGACAGCGGATTTCCTATGCACGCGTAGAGGGCGCTGGTACGACGGGCACAGATTGCGACTTACTGGAAGTTCCCATGACTGTATCTTATCGTGTTTCCGAGTTCCAACATTCTTGGCTTCGCCTGCCACCGTGTGCCACTGTCAACTGGCTCTGGCGATACATAATCATAGCCTCCCGTCAAGAGCATTCCAAACTACAATGTGTACCGAGCTGCACGCGTGTCCTATGCGTTTTTGATTGCCTTCCCGCAAATTGAAGTAAGGAGATAGGTGGCCCACACTAAGGTCCGAGGGGCAATAGACCCGCGGCATCGGCGTAACTGGGTATGGCGTGTCAACTTCAAGGCCTGTAGAGCTGTACACTTCTCTGAACGCCGTGCAATAGAAAGATGTACCTCAGTTGAGATCTGTATTTTTGTAATAGATGTAGAGGTTCATCATCATTGAATTACTTGGAGGTTCGGAGAAATCTAGTCTTCTGATCATCAAGACTCTTAAGCCTTCTCCCTTCAATCATCTGGGTACCCGAGGTAGGACATTGGAAAGGGGAGTGCCATGTCAATCAATTCTCAGGACCTTGGAAAGTGTAGGCTCGAAATGGCGCGGCTACTCCGGGCTCGAGGTAGTAAGGGGCTCGTAAAGAAAACAGAAGATTATTGCTGTATCCAATAACTACCGATTCCTTCCTTCTTTGCCTGTGTCGGAAGACAATGGGCTCGGGAGCTACAATGGAACTTAGGGGGAGAGGTACTCTATTTGGATTCGTAGGGGCGCATCAGGCATCGCGGAGTTTCAATTTGGCTTGCAGTGCAACCGTGACGCCAACGACGGCCGAGCAACTATGGTGTGTACCACCACATCTACCTGATACGGCTCACGCCATACTGAACATGTCGCACGCACTGAAGTCTGCTCAGCAATCGCAAAGCATCCAAACGCTTCTCGAAGCTGAGAAGGAGGCCTCCAAGATCGTCCAACAGGCCCGGCAATGTGAGAGCTTGTCGACTGCGAGGCGGGCATGGGAAGGATACTCACTCTGAATGCCACTTTGCGGAACAGATCGTCTTCAGAAGTTGAAGGACGCGCGGGCGGAAGCGTCAAAAGAGATCGAGGCGTACAAGAAGGCCAAGGAGGCTGAATTCAAGTCGTTTGAATCATCAGTGCGTCCTTATCTGCTAACGCTGTGACATCGTCTGACGTACGATTCTCCTCCCACCATAGCACGCTGGCACCACCTCAGTTGCTCAGACGAACATCGATAGGGAAACGGAGGACAAGCTTACTGAGATTACGGAGGCGTACGATAAGCACAAGGACACCGTCGTGAAGAAGTTGCTGGATCGAGTGGTTCTGGTACAGAACGAGTTACACCGAAACCTCAAGAAACCCGATGCCTAAGTACCACACGGTGGGGTTGTGGCTTATATACATGACCGGGGGCCGTAATGGATACAATACAAGGCGCGCTTCGTCATAAGTACAGAGGGGTGGTATCATAGGTCGGCATGACATGAGGGGCGTACGTACGTAACAGTGTCTTTACTGGTGCCAGGTTCAAGTGGCGTCTCTGCCTACAAGTGTACGAGTAGGTGCTACAAGAATGATGTTGGAAGGGAAATGGTCTGTGCAAGAAACAAATGCTGGCAATAAGTGGACGATAGTTAACAGGCGAAAGCTACTGAACGAAAACATGGTATAATGACAGCAAAAATACAAAGCAGGATGGACCGTGAAAAATATGAGAGTGTCTATCGCGATTCATTGGCGAGCCAAGGTAAACCTACCGGCATGCCCAGGGTGAGTGTCGTGCGGCTTTCGTCATGGTTTTGATACAGGGGGGGAAAGGGGGGTGATCTCCGCGGAGAAGAACGCTTTCCCTGGCCGCCGCCCCTCTTGTCCCCCGTGTTCCACTCCAGAAGGCCGCTCCCTTTGAGCGGTGGCAGAGTTTGTCCAGAACCCTCCCCAACCACTGAGTTCCTCGAACTAGGAGGACCGGAGTTTGGCGCAGAGCTATCAGGGGAGCCGCCACTAGTGGTTGGCGCTCCTTTGGAAGCACTAGGACCATCAGGATCAGTGTCATTGAAGCTGCGTAGGGTGCTCGATTCCTTTTCCGATTTGATGGAAGAGTAACTGGGGTCTCCCCCAGTTAGTGGCGGAAGTGCTCTGTTGCTCGACAGTGACCGGGAAGGAAGGTGTGACGGTCCTGGCCGACTTTCCCGGATGTCTTGGTGGGATACGAGAGGCGGCCGCGGTGGGCTTACCGCTCGGTTTTGAGTGGGTGCTTCATCCCCGTACCTCTCGCGCGAATACGGGGGTGCCGTCCCGCTGGGTGATTTCACGCCATGAGAGGTGTCGACTCCGTTCTGCAAGACAGGAGGCTGACTTGGCGTGAACAAAGAAGGTGATGGGTCGGAGAATCGGAACGGTGTGCGTTGTTGCTGTTGCTGCGTTTGGGAAGACGGCGCCAACTGGAATAGATGTCGTTGAGGGGGAGAAGGATGGGGCCGCCAATCGGCAACCAGATCGAACATCCTCGTGCCAAACGAATCTTCATAGTCTGCACACCAGGCACGAACCTGCGCATCGTCCCTCTTGCAATACTTGATGAGGACCTATCCCTGGAAGTTAGCATTGCCTAATGTTGGATCATAGGGGGCACCGTACCCATAAAGCCGCACCAACTGTATGAAAAAAGAAGTGGCGTTAGACTAAGTTCCGACGAACAAGCAAACACACATACGAAGAAGGCTATTCTTGGCTCGGTCGCCGAGCATCTTCAAGATAGCTTCAATCCTTCTCAATGCCCATTGAGGTTCATTGACTGAATCGCGCTGGTTTCGCACCCTTGCCTAGCGAAGGTCAAATTCAAAAATGCTAACGGAGCAATCGGAAGGCGAACTCACAAAGCTAATGGCCAACGCGCATGCAGCGTAGTAGACATGGTGGCAACACCAAAACCACGCTCCAATATTTGAACTCGTCTCAAACATGGACTGCTGAACATCTAAGCTCTCATCCGAGAACCGAAGATGATCAGGAAGCGTCCGCGCCCATTCCTGTTGGTGTAAATTAGCAAAGGCCCGGGTTACAAAGCTTATGAGGCAGGTACCCACCTCCATGTGGAGCTCGGCCTCCGCGAGAGCCTTGTTCGCGCTAGCAAGGCTCTCTTGGCTCTGGTAAGTTGCTGCGGGGATCCAGGCAAATTCAGGACGCCGAAAATACACAGAGGAAGTTGGAACGTACCGCAGAGATCATCCAGAATAAGTTCTACCTTGGCGTAGATGGTGATGATGCGAATGGCATGGCCAAATTCCGAAGCATACTGCATTTTTACCGCCGGAAGATGAAGGTATTCTGGGAAGCAAGGTGTCAATACGTGTATGTGTAAAGGAAATCCGAACAGATGCCCCGATGTAGACGAAAAGAAGCCACACAAACGAACATGCGGTGGGAGGGTGGGGCACGAGGGGATGAGAAACATACCTGGCAGCGTGGAATGCACACCAAGCTCGAAACTTGTCTCGTCGACGGGGAGCCTGAGCCGCAAGTCTGCAGGTGTGAAGGTGATAGGTTTCTTGAAGTAAATTGCAGCCTTGACGTCGATGAGGTGAATGTACCAAAAGATTCTTCGGACGGCTTCTTTTTCTAAAGATGCGCTGATGAACTCTGGAGAAGGAACTGGGGTCAACGTGGGGTGCTCTGGGTTCAGGACTCCGAGGGAATCCACAATTGTGAGAGCCAGATCTATGGCGCTGTTACCGTCCATTCTAGCAATTGCAATCAAGAGTGCTTACCATGATATCTCGACTCCCAGACGGCATTGCTTTCCTTGGTAAGGATGTCATGCATCTGAAGCAAACATAGAGCTTGAGCAGCAGCGAGATTCGGCTCGCATATCAACCGCCCCGCCCCGTCAAACATCAGAGAAAGGGCTTCTTGGGCGAATGGTTTGCCGGCAAACCGAGAAGGACTGGTCCGTATTCGGGGCTGTTTCGACAAGGGAGCCGCAAGGGCACAGACCGCGTGAAGCAAGTAAGAAGGTACCCGGTTGTGACTAAGGTTGGCGGCAAACGTTGGCTTGTGGATAATACCCCGTGCTGGATGGCAGTGGGCGAAGAACACTGGGAAGACGGGTTATCAAACATGACCCTAATTGAAGGGTTAAAAAGCAGATTAAAGCTTACAGTTTGTGAGCTCGCGCGTAAGTCCGTGGTCTAGTTCAACGGCGGCGGGCCGATCCATAGTTATAGTTGAAACGGGGCCATCAATGATAAGGTCTTCAGGTGGGATGGCGTTCCCTCTCTCGCTACGAAAGCGTTTACGGGGATTCCTGCGCTCGTCATCGTTGCCATCGGGCTGGAGATTTGCGTGAGCCGGTGGGACTGAAGAAGCACCGTAAGGATATCGAGAGTGATTTGGGTAACGCGGCGCCGACGACGACTCTGCTGGCAGGAGGGCCTGGGAGGAGGGGGGTTGGCCGTAGCTGGGTGTACGGCTGTCTTGGGGCGGGGCTGCCGCTCTCCCGGGCTCGAAACGATGGGGGGCAGGAACTGGCCGGCCCGATGCGTCGGTGTAGGTGCACTGCTTGGATGCGAAGAAGCTGCAAGGAATGCGGGTGGAATGAGCGTCGGGCCACTGTGATTCGCCGAGTGTGCCTCACCAGTTGCTGCAGGGTGCTGCGAGGCAGAAGCAGGGTTGGTTACGAACTGGGCCGCATTGTATTGAGCAGCGAACACGAACCTGTGCCGTCGCAGCGACGTTTGCTTTTGTGGCAGGCATCGCAGGCCTGGGTCGCCATGGCAGGGGATGAGCCGGGGGGCGGGGGCTGAAGGAGAGCACGGACCTTTGCGAGACGCTTTCGCTTTGCGCCCCTCATGGCAGAGGGTGGAGGCGGGGGCTGCGGGGGGAGGTCGTCGCGACGGGGGGGATCGTGGAGGAGCGAGGGGGGCGGGTGGTCGGCAGAATAGAGGGTGGATGTGAGAAAGGAGGAGGGAGGGTCCGAGTGGGGAATATGGATGCGGCGTTCGTAGTGATCCATATGGTCAGAGGTCGCTGTGGAGGGCACGAAGGCTGGGAAAGGGCTGTGGGGGTGGCCCCATGTGTCAGGGCAAGAACACAGATCGTGGCACCAGACAAGCCGCGGCACTATTGTCGCTCCCTGCGGCATCTCCGGTCGACCCCCGGATCATCCCCGCCCACCCCGGCTGTGCCCGCTTACTACCCCCGCTCGTCACCGGCGGCACTCTCGATATCACATCCACTATCCCCGCGCGTCATCTTCCGCGAAAACTGATTGCTGTCGTGCAGGAATTCCATTGATTCAATGATTGAGCCAGCTGCAACAGGTACAGTACACTACACGCCCCCCCACGCGTGGCTGCGTTACAACGTCTAATCGAAGAGACCGAAGCCCATGTCGTCGTCAGACTCCTCCTGTTCGCCTCGTCAGTATCGCTGTCCTTACGCATGCTGCAGGGACGGACCTTCTCCTCCACCTTCTCCTCCTTCTTCTCCTCCGCAGCAGCACCGCCAGCGGCAGCGCCACCACCCGCAGAGGCAGCGGGAGCAGCTCCACCAGCCGGGACGGAGGCGAGCTTGCCAGATCCCTCGGTGATCAACTGTAAACCGTGCACGCGTCAGATAAATCCAGTCCCCAGGTGATTGCCCGCGCACCTCGTTGATGTCCTTGCCCTTGAGCTCAGAGATGAGCTTCTGGAGGCGAGAGTCGTCCGAGTCGATGCCGGCAACATCAAGCAGCTTCTTGATGTCAGCGGCAGAGGGGGAGGCGTTGCCACCGGTCTGGAGAAGGAGGTATGCAGCAATATAACGCATCTGAAATAGCGCGCCCGTTTGAGTTTCCACATTCACTGGGGAGGGAGGAATTATAACCCACTTTAGATTAGAGAGTGGGTCGGGATGGTATTTTTTTCGAGGGGAATAGCCACAAATCACTGGGAACGAGGACAAGGGGTCAGCCTGAGTTTCTTCCGGGCGTGAAGGCGACGTACATTTAATCCTCAAAGGGAAGACCTGTGCGTTCTAATCCACCGGATTTTGAGGTTGGCAGGACGAGAGGACCGCGATGACCTCTTTCGCCGTGCGAATCTCGAACTGTACAGTACCACGTGCGCATTGACCAGCCACACCTTCCATTTCCGGACGCTTTCAAACTCCGATCCAGCCTCTGTCCCACCGTATTCGCCCTTGGTCGCAAATTCACGCCGCCGACGCCAACGACCACCATGGTACGTCTTGCCGCTACTGCGAACGGCGATCCTGCAATGACACCCGAATTTTAGTCTGAAGTCACCGACCCCACCCTCGCCGCCGAGCTCAAGAAGAAGAGGACTTTCCGTACCTTCTCCTACCGTGGAGTTGAGTTGGAGAAGCTCCTTGACATGAACAACGAGGAGGTTCGTGTGCCGTATCTGTCGAATTCTATGGAGAAATGCTGACCGATTGGCCTACAGTTCGTCGACGTACGTTGAGATCTGACTCCATACAGTAATGCAAGGAAACCACTGAACGAATCGATACACAGCTCGTCCACGCCCGTGCCCGCAGAAGGTTCCAGCGCGGTCTCAAGCGCCGCCCTATGGGTCTCATCAAAAAGCTCCGCAAGGCCAAGAAGGAGGCTCCCCCCAATGAGAAGCCCGCCGTCGTCAAGACCCACTTGCGTGACATGATCATTGTGCCGGAGATGATTGGCAGCGTCGTTGGTATCTACAACGGAAAGGTGCGTCGCCGAGATTCTGGTGGAATAGATGGAATCCTGATATCCTGGACCCTCCAGGTCTTCAACTCTGTTGAGATCAAGCCCGAGATGACTGGCCACTACCTCGCCGAGTTCTCGCTCTCGTACCGCCCCGTCAAGCACGGTCGTCCTGGTGTACGTTCCGTCTTCATATCGACTCGCACACTTTTACTAAATCCACTCCATTCAGATTGGTGCCACCCACTGTATGTTCCCCTTGTCCTTCCCCGAGATCTCACTCCCTAATTCCTCGATCAGCTTCCCGATTCATCCCCCTCAAGTAAACAGTTGGACCCGATTACCCACTCACTTGTATGCTATCACACGTGGTTCATACCTGTATACTTGGCCCCTTCTTTATGACTATGCGCACACAAAAATGAACCCACCATACCAAGTACCGCTGTTGTGCGTTCCGGGGATTGTGGTTCTGGAAGGTGCCAGAGTGCCGTCAAGGCACTGATCTCGTCACTCACCTCTGCATATAGGATCTACCTGAGGTTCTGGCGTTCTGCGACATCGGGTAGATAGGAACCCGAACTTCATTTCTATTGCTTTCGGTAGGTTTGCGGTATGGGGAAAGCGGGGAGGTCAAAGGGTGTAAATGAACCTGGCCCCGAGTGTGCGAATATGCATGTTCTGTCAAATCGTCCGGCCCATTTGACGTTTCCACTAGTTCCCGACCACCTCAATGTTGCCTGTCGAACTGTGGACATACATCTGCTCTCTATCTACATTCGACGACGGGTACACTGTCAGATCACTTGGACGAGTGGCGAGTTTCTTCAGAGAAGCTGCCGAACCGTTCAGGTTACGCACTCTCTCTGTTTGTAATGTCCGGCGAATCATCGATTTGACTTCCCACCTCGAATCTCTACCCATTGAGAAGCGGAACGTGGAATTTCTCTATGCAGCGTGTGTGCCTCCTGCAGAGCCGGGAGTGAGATCTGCCCTTGCTAGCTTCTACCAAGTGGGTGTCTGCGATCGCACCCCTGGGCCAAGTCCTGTATGCTTCTCCCTCGTCCTTATGTTGCGACAACTAACAGCACTATCCAGGAGGAGATACTTGACAATGTGGAGGAACTCTTAGCCCATCTTATCGCTCGCCTTTTGACGGTTGTACGCACCACCGTTCGCATTGTGCATGTCCAGATCCTGGACTATCGGGACTTCGTCTTTTTCCCCATCGCGTTCGAGCGGTTGGAAGAATTCACACTCCAGGGATCCTTCGAAAGCTCCTATCGTGGCTACATACCCTTCCTACCCGCCAATACCACCATTCGTCGTCTCTCCATGGATAACGTGGAGCTCCATAACTCCAGCACACTGACCGATTCCATCGCGGCTTACGCCCCTCAGGTCACACACGTATATTGTCGCCTATCCAACTATAGTAGTCGGGAGCTCATCACCCAACTCGACAAACTACTCGCACCTTCTCCTCCCGGCGGGGAGGGAGTACCCGCCCAGTTCCCTGGGACTCTGGAGGAGCTCTACATCCACCCCGGGCGGCGTAGCCCTCCAGCGGCGTGTGGGACTGGTCTCATCGTGCGTATCACGGCAAAGGGGAATCTCCACTCGTATTGCGAGAGCCACAGTCGTGTTGTCCTTCTCAAGGAGGAGCAGTACCGAGACGAGCCGCTCGGTGCTATCGCGTATCAGCAGGAGGGGAAGGATGCGTGGTTGGACCGGATTGATGGAGGCTTGGGGTGCTGGGACGACTCCAATCGGATGGTTTCGCTTTATTGAGGACTCACAAGCTACTTTACTATGCCTCATGCGCTTGGAGGCTGTCGCCCTTCCCCCCTGTACTAGAATCGCAAGCAGGTAACCAGGTCCCCGCTAAGACTAAGTATAGATGATATCCGGGGAGCGACCGCCTGAAAGTTTTGAGATTCCTTCAATGTGCAAGAGAGAACTTGAGAGGACATTGTACGAGTTCCAGAGGGTAAGCCTGAGAGGGGAACCATGGAGTCGCGTGAGGAGACAGACTCTGACAGAGTGACACTGACACTGACAGAATCAGAGCCCGTGACCCACTGCTTACGTAATCCTGCGCTGGTGAAAGCAGTCGGCCAGGGACAACCATCATCGTCGGTCTGACCACTGCACGGTGGAGCGTTTTCAATGGCAAACAACCCTGTCGATCCGCTTCAGACACTTCAGGCTGCTCTAGCAGTTCCTCAGAATTCAAAGGAGCAGGCAGACCTTCTTACTTCTCTCCGTGACCACCTTGAAAACAACCCCGCCCCAGTACCTGTGCTCGTCGACCATCTCCTTCGCACTGTCGTCAATGCGGAAGATTCACTCCTCAGGAGATGGATTCTTGACCTGCTTCAATATGCTATATGTCGCTCTCCCTTGTCGTTGGAGGTCAAGACGCAAAGTGCGTGAGCCTCAGTCCTATAATGAGAATAGTGTTCATCGCGTCCATTAGTGTCGCTCAAGTCCCTAGACACCCTCTCTCAACTCCTCGACGATTCCTCCCCCCACGCTGTCAAGACCTCCATCCAATGTTTAGCCACGGTGTATTCTCTGGTATTCCGTCACTTGTACGATTCACCGCTCAGTGGGTCGCCGAAGCGTATTGACTATCCACCAGATGTACGAACCGCAACAACCCGACGCCCTGGAACACCCTCACGACGTGCAAGACGCGAATTCTTGAGTTCCTTTGGTCAAACACAACCAATGCAGGAGTGAAACTGGCCGCAATGAAGTTCGTGCAGCGGGTGGTGCTTGTGCAGATTCGCGGGGTGCCGGATCCTAGGGTAGCTAGTCCTTCACGTTTGTTAATGAAAACGCGATTTCTTAAACCTCGGGATAGCTGCAGAACAAAAACGATCCCAACTTGTCCAATTGCCCCAGCGACCACCCGTTCATCCAAGTCACGAAGCTTGAGCAGGAGGGCCAGAAGTTGATGGAAGGGCTGGTTGCATTGCTCTATTCTAGCCAGTGAGTGCCCCATTCGACGACAATTTTGCATTATTAAAGCCACTTTTGTAGGAATGTGGATCTTCTAACGGCCCTGGTCAATTCATGGGCAAACCTAGTCAAGTTGCGGCCGCACATGGTTCCTTACATGATTGGCACGTTCAAGCAATGGACTCCTGCATCACTGGCCGGTCAGTCAGCATTGGGAATTCGTAGTGTGGAGAAGTGTATTCGCATCCTTCTCGTCAACATCCTGAGGTACGTCATCGTTTCTAAAAATCATGAACTTGTTAGTGACAGTATACAGATTGCCAGGTAACAGCCAGTATGGCCCTCAAATCAATGAAATCCTCTCCATCCAAGGCCCCCGTATGGAAAAGTCCGCCGCCGAAGAGAAAAAACGGAGAGCTGCAGGCATCTCTGAGTCTCGAAAGCGACCTCCAGCGCCCCCTGAAGCGCCTACCGACTCGAAACGAATCAAATTGGAGAGCAATTCCGGGGGAGCGGCTTTTCTTGCTGGCTTTGATTTCACCACCCTACCCGCTCCTCTCATCACCGAACTCATTGTCGCGAATCTCGAAGCTTTCACTGAGACCGAATTGGTTTCCCTTGTTCAAGCGTACCGAGAGCTGAAAGGCATATCAACGTCTGCACCTTCAAAACCTGATCCCGCCGTCCTCACTTCCGCATCTACATCATCGTCCTCAACAACTCCCGTTCCCACTTCCAAACCTATACCGACGGGTCCACGAAATGCTGCCAGTGCTCATCCACCCGAGCCTCAGCCACCGAGCCGGTCCAAGTCTCCCACTCCCCCAGCTGAACCTAAGGTTGAACCAGTTGACCCTCTTCAAATGGACATCGATGAAGAGGAAATTGAGTTTGAGCCAGAGAGACTCAACGAAGAACTGGCAGGGGAAGCCCCAGCGCCCGAAGAACCGGAACTTCCTGTGGAGGCCGATGTCGAGAAACTCAAGGTCACTCTCAGCGAGTTCAAACTCCCATCCCCACCACTGCTCGACGAAGGCGGCCGAACGAAGGCTATCGGAAAGGCAGTTACGCGGATATGGGATGGTGCAGAGGAGCTCAAAGATTTCGCCGAGGCAATTCCTGCCGACTCCTCGCAGGCTGGTGGCAATTCGGCCACAGAGTTGTGGATGCTGTTAATCGTTCGGATGATGACAAGGGTGGCGGAGCCTCCAGCAGACCTTGGTCAGTGGAAGGATAACGAGGAGGAAGAGGGCAAGGGCAAAGGGAAGGAGGTTGTAGTGCATGACTTTTATGTCAGACAAGACCAGCTGAGGCAAACGCTCTACGAATACATTATGACCGACTTCCCATCACGGTAGGTGTCAACATTTTGCCCCTCGAATTTGGTTTTCTCATCTACTTGCAGGATGCGCCTGGCCACAACCTGGATGAACGAGGAATGGTACAATGATCAAATCCGAGTTGCCAAAGATCCCAATTGGGTTTGTAATTTACCAGTTATACTTGGGTGTGTGCTGAACCTTTCTGCCCAGCGACCGAACTACGATACGTGGTTAAACCAGATCGTTGCGGGGTATCAAACGGTTCTCGACGGCAAGGACCGGACATTTGCCCGCTTTTTGCTTGACCTCCCCGCCGTACCTGCTGATGTTCTGGACCTACTTCGGGATCTCTGCGTGGACAGCCTGAGTTCAGATAGGATGCAAGTCGGATATACCACACTACGAGGCCTCACCATTCAACGGCCTTCTATGCGAGTCGACGCCCTGAATGTATTGTTGGAGCTAACCACACACCCTGGCAAGCACTCGCATTCATACCCCGGGTCGGGATTTACTGACGTTCTCGACAGAGAGGAAAACTCGTGCCGCCGCCATTAACACCGTCAAAGTCTGGGCGCATACCCCACCACTGGACGACCTGATTCGAGACTTTGCCCTTGCCATGCTTCGGAAACTGGAGACGGCTCCTTCAGAATCCACGACATCATCTCAACCCACCTCTGTGGTGCCAGGGGATGTGGAGATGGCGAACGGTGATGCGACCTCCCCCAAGGAAGACGGCGCAGGCAGTGAGTTGACGGCCAAAGAGCTGACTGGCCAATCCGAACCCGCATACCATGATTCTGTCGAGGCGCTAAATGGCAAGGAAGATGGAGGCCTTTCACCCCTGGCAGTGCCAGAGGAGGAAGAGCTCGTGCAGACCCCCTACCTACCTGATCGGATCGAACTCCCAGCAGACAAGTCGCAGGTGTTGCAACACCTTGAGTTGATGTTCGCCCTTTCGGTAAAGGTACCAGAGTTCCTCGAAAAGTAAGTTCTATGCTCGTGCATGTGATGTTCAAATTTTAATTGTGGAGCATAGGATCTTCGCAGCGTATGGCCGAATGGATATCAGCGTACAAGAAGCAATCCAGTCTTTAATCACCGCCCTCATCCGATCCCTTGGTCCCAATCATAAACAACTCCTCGAAGTGCTACGCAGCTGTCCCGAAGGTTCAGAATCCCTTGCTCTACGCGTCCTCACAATCTTCACTGAGCATGGGCGGCCAAGCTCACCGTTGGTTGCTTTGGTCAAAAACCTCGTTTGGGAGCGTAATCTCGATGCGCGGTTCCTGATACCAGTCATCGCGGAGATGGATAAGGTAAGAACTAGCGATATTCCCGTTTGGTTTCTTCCTTCAATTATTGAGGCTGATGTGCTGTTTTATCAAGGGTGACATCATTCGACACCTCCCCCGCATCGTGTCGATTCTCAATGGCCAACCCGACAACAAGAATCTGGTGAGGCAGGTGTTTAGCTCGGTGGTCACAACTCCACCGCAAACGTTCGGCAGCGTTACGTCGAACCTTCCTCGGGTGAGGCAGAGCGAACTTTTGACTCCAGCAGAGTTGATGGTTTTGTTACATGACTCTGAGAAGGAGATAGGATTGAAGAGTGCCATTGAAGGTAAGGAGTCATTGGTCTATATACTAGCTAAACTGCACTAATATTATTCGGTAGCCATTGGAATCTGCTTTGGTATGACCGACGTATTTCGGTCTGAGATCCTGGCGGTCGTTATGCAGCAGATTATGGATGAACCCGTTCTCCCAGTTCTTTTCTTACGAACGGTATGGCTCTTCCGCTTTTCCCGCTTCTTTGGGACTCACGAGGCGGAATAGGTCATCCAGGCTGTCACGACGTACAAGTCCCTAGTTGGCTTCGTGTCCACGACTCTCCTTTCTCGTCTCATCACCAAGAAAATCTGGACTAACCCTCCGCTTTGGGAAGGCTTCATCCGCTGCGCCAAAGTCATCGCACCCGCGAGCTTCGGCGCGCTCCTGCAACTGCCAAAAGACCAGCTGCGCGAGCTTGTAGATAAGCAGCCCAGTTTGAAAGCGGGACTGCGGGAGCATGTGACAAAAAAGGCGCCGAATAAGGCGAGGGTCGCGGGGTTTCTGGATATCTTTGGAGAATCTAACCCTGGCACCCCGACTGGTGCTGGCCCCACGGTTGATGGAGCATCGAATCAGACGTCTGCAACTTCGACACCCCAGCCGGCCGTAGCAGGAGAACCGATATCTTCGCATGAGGGTGGGGACCCAGGACAGTCATAGGATACTCCGACCACGGCGCTCCGTGGGTCTATATTTCGCGATAGTGCAGCACGTTGTTTAAGTTATCTCGTCGCCATTCATTAATATCCCACTACCTTGCTGCTTCAGTCCTTTCTTTCAATTTCTTGTCTGCTGATAGGGGTCCATATGATACACAGTTCGCCTGGTATGTCCAGGAAAATATTCAGGATTACAGTATCGGGCATGGCATCCCTTCCGTCCAGACTCCAAGGAGGAAGAACGTCGAATTGACCCTGTGCTTGCCGTATAAGGTGCGTGCGAAATTGCTGTGGCACAGACGGTGACATCAACTGCGTACCGGAAGCTGTTGCACCAGACGCCCAAGCAACCCGGCCTATCTCAACCCCGTTTCTTGAAAATGACGAAGCGGGGGCGCTTATCTCTCGTTCTTGGCGACTATGACATACCCTCGAGGAATCCAGCATAGATATGCGATCGGTCCGATGTGGAGAGTCGTTCTGAGGCGATGCACGCGGCCTTCGTATCATGGTAATTTCGGGGTCCCCGCGCTCGAAATTTACCATGGCGTATTTTTCATCTATTATCCCGCGCACATCCAAGGCCGTATAAAAGGGGCTTTTCTGACCCGTTGTAATCGCTACCCAAATACTCCATACCCCCCTACCACGATTACTTCAACATGCCTGGCACAACGAACGGAAACACGAACGCTCACGGGCTCAGTGCCGACGGATACTTTGTTGGAAATGGCATCTCGAACGGCTACACGAAAGCCAATGGCCGCGGCAACAAAAACTCTGTCAATCGAATTTCCTTGTCTCTCGACCACCTACCGGACAAGAATGACATTCAGCCAACCTTTCCTCGCTCGCCTGGAGGGGTACGCTGCTTCTGTTCTCATATTCGCGTCTATCATAACCTCTAATGTCTCATAGATCAACCCCAACAACCCTCCGTGGCCCGCCTACCGTGGATACCACGAATATTCGTTCGCCCATGCTACTATGCAGTCTCGCCTTCCCACAATCCTTGGGAAGGCGATAGATGATGCCACACGCACTCTAAACGAAGTGTCTGAAGAAGAGCGTGTTGTTGACCTTACCGAATGCATTGACCGGATGCAGGATCTTATGGAAGATCTCAGCGGGAATGCCGAACTGCGACCCATTATAGATGATGGAGAGGCTGACGTCGTCACCTGGAATACGGAGATCGTCAAGTTTTTCAGAGGTGGGTCTGATCCCCCAGCACTGGTCCGAGTACCTTACCGACCTTCTCTCGTTATAGGGAAGGACTTTATGAGCGCCCCTTGGCTCTTCGCTGAAGCGTACAAATACCGACGTCTCCACGAGTGCTTTGGTGTTAGCAAATTCTGGAAGGACTATGATGTTTTCTACCGACAGAAGGTCAGACCCAAGTTCTGATAGAACCATCGTTGACCCCCTCTGACATTTATTTCTCATCAGAACGACACATTTTCTCGATCATCTCAAGCAGTCTTCGAGTTGGCGTCGCGTTTCGCGAAGCCCTACCAGTCATCGCGAGTCGGGCTTGTGGATGAACGACTAATGTTCCTGGAGTTGACCCAAGGTTTGAAGCATTCCTTAACTAAACTCTCGCTGCTGCGCTAACCAAGCTTGGCTCATAGTCTGCCTATGGGGTAACTCCACGGATCTCTCTCTCTTGATCAACATGACCGAAGAGCAAATACGGTCTTTGCAGTCCACTGGGGGGGAACATTTAGCTTCCACTGAGCAAAACATTCTCGGCAACGATATGAAGCGCATTTGGAATACTGTTCAGGCCAACCGGGGCAAGAAAGACCACCGAAGAATTGATTTCGTCCTCGACAATGCAGGGTTCGAATTGTATTGCGACTTCGTCTACGGTGCGAGAAAGCAAACTACCATCCCTGAGCTTGTTCGCTAATCGGCCATCTTCACACACAGCTGATTTCCTCATCCAGAGCGGCCTGGCTACTGAGGTTCGCTTCCACGGAAAGCGATACCCATGGTTCGTCTCCGACGTAACCAAGAAAGACTGGGACTGGCTTCTTAACAACATGTGCTATGGCAACCTCTTCCCCAACGCTTCCGCGACCGAAATCCAAGCCTTGCGTATGCTCGCTCAGCGTTGGAAGCAGTACGAGAGGGAGGGCAAGTGGATATATGAGCAACACCCATTCTGGTGCACCGGGTATACCTACTGGGATATGCACTCTGTGGCCCCTGACTTGTTTTTGCACCTCTCTCGTTCCGACCTCGTCATTTTCAAGGGCGACTTGAACCATCGCAAATTGACCTATGACTGTGCCGCCCCTGCCAGCACTCCCTTCGAACAAGCTATCGGACCAATGGCAAACGCCTCCGGCGCCCCAAATATCGTCAGCCTTCGCACGATCAAGAGCGACGTGGTGGTCGGGCTAGGCGGTGACGGCGATGAGATCGCCAAGAGACTGGATAGGCAAGAACCTGGCTGGAAGATTAGCGGGAAATATGTGAGTGATTTTCAACCTGCATTCCCATTGAGCGCTAATTATAATGCTTCGTTTCAGGCTGTTGTGTTGTTGTCAGGAGGTCGTCCAGGTGAACCGGTGAGCTTCTAAGTGGCAGCAAGAGCGCTCTGAGCCACCCCCTCTTCTTTTCTCCCACTTAAATGTCTTCCTTCACCATAGACACATTATACCCGATGTCAGGCGCAGGCGCCGTTAGAGTAGAGCCCAGAAGGTGTATATAGATCGCAATTGCCTTATCGGTGATGACCATTTAGTCCCGCGTTGGGGCCAATCTCCCGGATGGTGCTTGTTGTCATAATCATTCAAGCGTTTGACGAAGAAGGGCTGTAACATCTGACCCTCCATGTCCACAGTACACCTCTCTTGACCATTCTTGCGCCATTCTCTCGCTACTTCCATCCAGCTTCGATTCATTCGTGAGCTGTGCAGTGCTGTTGAACACCCCGCATCAGGACCCAAGTCGCAGACGGGGACTCGTATCTGACTGGGCCACATCGCTATCGCTGCTTGCCGCTTTTACCTTTCCACGCCAGTGTCCAATCCCGCTGCTGACTACATTCTTCCACCCCGCCCGAGCGAGACGAAACTTGAACGCCACCCAACACCCCCATCCAACTCATTCGCCATCGAGCTGCTTGCGTATCTGCGAAAAGCTCAAGATTCAACCGACCTCACTGGATGCCCCAAACCTCACACGAGCCATCCATCCTTATCTGAACCGACACTGCAGAGGCCCTGGTACGGTGAATTGAGGACGATCGCGTGCACACTTACGACAGAACATCACCGCGCCCCATGTCCCCAAGACCCGGACACTCCCCTCGCAGGCAGAGGCGGCGACGAAGCCGTGGACGCTCCAATGCAGGAGAGGGTGGAGGGGAGGATAAGACGTCGTCACCAGTTCCCTCGCCTGGTTCGTGGAACGTGGATCGAGGGAGATCACGAGTGAGGAGGCCGTCGAATCCATTTTCCGAGGATAATCTCCGCCGCAGGTGAGTGCGCCTATTCAAGTCGCGATAAACACTAGGTTTGACTGCTGGTGTATAGGGGGTACCACTCGTTGTTGTCTTCGTTCGGGAAGGTCTTTCATGTCGAGAAAAGGTGGAAGCTGGTCAGAGAGATGGGCTCTGGTGCATATGGGGTTGTAATGTGGGTGAGTCCGACGTTTGAGCTACCGATTGCGTTGTTGAGTCCGTGCTACAGATCCGCCGTCGACGACATCTCCCGCGAGACAGTGGCCATCAAGATGGTGACACGCGTGTTCGACAAAGTTCAGCTTGCGAAGAGGGCTTTGAGAGAGGTTACACTCCTCCGGCACTTCAACAGCCACGAAAATATCACCGGACTAATAGATGTCGACGCCATATCACCCGACTTCAATGAGATGTGAGCGACCCTACTTCCCTTCCTTTGAAATTGCTGACCCAACGTAGATACATCTTCATGGAGGTATGGTACGCTCCGTGCTCGATTCCAGGACCTTACGCTGAGACCCGTCGTGGCATTTGCACTAGCCTATGGAAGGTATTAGCCTTCCCATTCTGGCCTGGTGGAAACATGAAACTTATAGTAGTTCAGCGGATCTGCATCAAATCATCAAGTCCGGGCAAACCCTCTCAAATGAGCACGTCCAGTACTTCCTTTACCAGATTCTCCGGGGAATGAAATTCATACACTCAGCTGGAGTCATCCACCGCGATCTCAAACCGGGAAACCTACTTGTCAATGCTGACTGCGAACTCAAAATCTGCGACTTTGGATTGGCTAGAGGCTTTGATGCAGCGCCCGACGAGAATGCCACTAAGCTTACAGAGTATGTTGCTACGAGGTGGTACCGTGCACCAGAAATCATGTTGGCATTTACGTGAGTGTTATGCTGTGGCCGTCGCTTACTTGCCTTGCTGACCTTGATTGTAGGCGATATAACACTGCCAGTAAGCGTCTTTCCTGCTGTGCGAACGTTGATGTAACAATTCGTAGTCGATGTGTGGTCCATCGGTTGCATCCTCGCGGAGTTAATGCTAGGAAAGCCTCTATTCAAAGGGAAAGAGTAAGACCTGCTTGCTGCACAGCAAGGAATTCGCTGACCCTCCCCCCTAGCTATGGTTCGTGATGATTTACTTGCTCTAATGCAGATTAGTGATTCTCAACCCTCATCCAGTCGACCAGTTGAATAAGATACTTGACGTCTTAGGTCAGTGGGGTCCACCTAACATCTCTTTGTTATGTTATCCTGACAGCCCCTCCCAGGCTCTCCTGAGGAACGTATCGTCAGGAAGATTGGTAGCGATAAGGTCAGCTTAAGGAGCACCCAACTAGCCCGCGCATGACCCCTCGAGCTAATCTGCGCGATACTCAGGCTCAAGCATACGTCCGGTCGCTGCCCTTCAAAAAAACAATTCCATTCCGGCGCATAATGCCCACTGCAGACTCGGAAGGTCTTTTAACAGTTCATCCTCTAGTAACTGCCTGATGACTAACTACTCTTCAGCTCTCGACGTAATGTCGAAGATGCTAGCATTCGACCCCTCGGACAGAATTGACGTTTTCCAGGCACTTGAGCACCCGTGGCTCGCGGCTTATCACGACGAAGCTGACGAGCCAACTTGCCTGACGAAGTTTGAGCGGTGGAGGGAGCTTGAGAAGCTAGAAACAATTGAAGAACTCAAAACCGCCCTGTGGAACGAGATCGAGGATTACAGGAGGGAAGTGCGGGGCATCCATCTGCTGCCTCCAATGACGAGGACAGAGACGCCCACCCCTCTTCATGCTCCGGCAGAGTCAGACGAGAAGGGCGCAGCGGATAAGGGCGAGGGTGTGGCGAATAAAAACGTCACTCACCAGGCGATGGTGGCGCTAGAAGACAAACAGGAGACAAGGGAAATAGAGGAGAAGAAGCAAGGTGGACATATTGAGGTCCCTTCAGCCCCAAATTCCGAAGTGGTACCTGCAACTAGCAGAAAACCAGCGAACGATCTCACCCGCTCACCGACACCAGGCCTTCCACCCGACACGCCCGCTCGTGAGCCGGAAGTCAAACTCGATCTATCCCACACATGTGCACCATCGCAAATTGTGGACAAGGACCGGGTCTACACGATGAGCCCAGAGCAGTATCGCAAGGATCCCGTCGTGAACTACGGAACCAGGCGGTCAAGTATACTACAACCATCACGCCAAGGTTCAACGTTCAACTCCCCAATACCCTCCTCTCAGCACCTCCCAACGTTCCTTGAGGACTACGAACTGTCGTCGCTTCCACCAAGCGTCATCGTGAACCCTACTATTCAGTCGACTTTGGGACCAGGTACTGTGGCCTTCCCAACCTCGCAACCCCAAGGGTATGTCGTCCCTGCCCGTTCTCGCACTGGCTCGACGGCTGGTGGACCAGACACTGTCGTGGGGAGGAGATTGCTGAGGACGCTGAGTACGGTATCCATCCACGATAGCTCAGTGGGCCGAACGAGCATAATTGCTGGAATGGGGATTCTAGGCGGGACAACAGCAGGTCTGCAGAGTGAGGCAGACGCTCCACCTAGTGAAGTACCAATGGATTTCGCGGGCGTGGTAGATGCTGGCGATGGGAAGCATAAGGATGGGAATACAGCTCTGAGGAGGAAGGAGAAGGGTGCGCTATTCCATATCGATGACGATGATGAAGAGTGAGTTCGCGTAGTATGAATGGGACTTCGTGGACTCCTTGTTCCTCGTGTTCTGCGGTAATTTAGTACAGTCTATGGTACAGTGACATATCTAATTTTTGGCCACTAGTAGTGCGTAAACTCCGGTGTATCTGTTTGACTCTATTCCTCGAAGTGCTTCGATGTGGGCCCTGTGCCAATCCTCGCCCGCCTCGGAAGGTCACAGACGAGGTGACTGACGTATTAGACATACGGACCTTACTTGCTTCCTCTTACCCCGGATTATGGTTGCCTCGAGGGGCGGGTTTCCAACTTTCTCCGCACCTTCTTACCGTCCTCTGATTGGCCGACACAAGCCGGGCATGAACTTCTTCAGCTCCATGGACAACCACATCATAGACACAGCGATGAACAGGTCTATCAGGTGCCAGCCGGTGCCGACGGATGCGCAAATCTTCCTTTGCCACAGTGGTGGTCTTCGATCAATTACAGGTCTTTTCGCTGGTAATCTCCCCCGCTACCGATGGGTCCGCACACTTTTGAACCTGGATTTCGCCGCAACACTCAGCGCACTCGTAAGTTCGTATTTTGAATCCTGTTGAATGGAGGTGCGGTCAATCGTTGGTACTATTCCGAGCCGTTGGGAGTGAGAGCCCCCCGACGAGAGTATGGGGCGCAATGTCCCATTGAACGCGAACGAGCACGTTCCCCAGACGGGGAGGGCTTGCGATGACGTGGGAGAATACCTTCGAGTTCAGGGCGACGACGTCCTCCGAGCCTTTACCTTCTCGGCTGAATCTCGTCCTTGTTGGGAGGTATAAAGCGAGTCTTTAAAATATAGTGTGGGTAAAGTCCAAGGCTTAACGGTATGCAGTTCATCCAACCAACGGCTCTTTTCGTGTTTTTCCTCTTGACGGGCTGGTCTCGTGCGGCTCAGTCTGTTCCACCCTACGGCCAATGTTCGTCTTTCCTTCTGATGTAGGGACTCCATCGACGACCAACCACTGGGTTTTTATATAGGTGGCGGCACTGGTTACAGTGGCTCGACTCAGTGCGACTCTGGAACTGTCTGTGTGAAGTTAAACGACTGTAAGATACCTTTTGATGTTGCGTCAAATGTTAACAGGCTCATGGATTAATCCCAAGGGTACTCGCAGTGCCAGCCTGGTCAGGCGCCGACACAAACCCCAACGTCAACGATCTCCTCCACGTCCATTTCCACGGGTCCCACAACAACATTGACCGCGACCTCGACCGCGACGGCACCGGCGACTAGCATTCCTGCTGGCGCCCTGACCAGATTGACCGCCAACTTTGGAACGAACCCAACCAATGTCGGCATCTATGTGTACAAGCCCGCGAACGTCAAGAACAACCCCGCCCTTCTCCTCGCCCTGCACGGCTGCGGCGGCACTGCTCAGGTATGCGCGTACTATGGCGTCGCACCCAAGGCTTCTTGTGTTAATGCACGGTTTTCAGCAATTCTACGGCGCGACGCAGTATAAGCAATTCGCCGATCAACGCGGCTTCCTCATACTGTACGGCTCGGCGGCCAACGACATGAACTGCTGGGACAACACTGGTCAGAATTCGCTCAAGCACAACGGGGGCTCGGATTCGCTCGCCCTTGCATCCGCCGTTCGATATGCGATCGCCGAGTGGGGAGTTGACGCTAATCGCGTTTTCGTTACGGGAATGTCCTCTGGTGCCATGATGACCAACGTCATGGCAGGCGCCTACCCCGACCTTATCAAGGCCGGGGCGTCGTTTGCCGGAGTCGCGATGGGGTGTCTCAAGGGGAATATGCCATCGTTCCCCGCGGATCCATGTGCAGGAGGGAGCATCACTAACACTCCTGAGGGATGGGCGGATATTGTGCATCGCGCATGGCCCGGGTATACTGGCCCATATCCCAAGATGCAGATCTGGCATGGTACGGCTGATCCGGCGGTTAACTACACCAACTTGAATGAGCAGGTGAAACAGTGGACCCAGATTCACGGGATCTCCCAGACCGTCACGGGCAGCGCCAACGGTACCCCGAAGTCTAACTGGTCGAAGCGGGTTTATGGCACGGGTCAGGTTGAAGCATACACCGGGCAGGGATCTGGCCACGGTTTGCCGGAGGCAGGAACGGAGATCGGGGCGATTGAATTCTTTGGCTTGTAAATATGTGGAGCGTTTTGTTATATAGCTGTTTTCGAGATGCGGTGGCCCTTGTGCATGGAATCCATCGATTGTTCTACAAATAGGCGCCCACCGACAAGCAAAAAGAGTATGCCGTGATCGCATCATTGTTTTGCCGAGGTATCTCGGACGCACGCTCGTCGCTCGGGGGCTTGCCAACTGATCCTGTTCGAGTTTCTCCAGACCGTCGTGATGGGAAGGTGCGCGGTGGGGATGTCAGGTTTGAAAAAACCTCAAGTAACACGCATCCCATTTCACTATATGTCCCTGTTGCTACACAGTCTCGAGGAAACGAGATTCTCCAATTTAATCGAGCGGTCCACAGACGGTGGGATGAGGAGTTCGCTGGATCGCTTGGAAGGGGAATACCTGGCGCCGTTTTGGCCGTGCAACCGGGGCTGGGCAGCTACAACACAGCGCAAATCGAGGACTACGGCTTGTCCACGATATCTTTGATTCCTAGGGACGGTGCGGAGTCTCAGCGGTGATTGAAGGTTGTGGTAATGGCGGGACTCACTATCTATGATATCCAGATAGGCTTGGGTCGCTGGGCTGTCGGGGTATTCATCGAGGAAGCTGATCCCGTAGTCCGCTGACTTGCCTATCCGAGGATCTAGTGGCACAGACCCCAAGAATTCGATGTTCGTGTCCTCAGCTAGACGCTTGCCGCCGCCAGTGGATGGTTTGAAAATTTGGCTTTCTGTCTTGCAATTTGGGCAAACAAAACCAGACATATTCTCGACCAACCCAATAATCTTTATCCCGACCTTCCTGCAAAAGTCGATTTCGCGCCTCACGTCCTGCAGCGCAACCTCCTGAGGAGTGGTGATGAGAACCGCTCCGTCGATACCCGAGTCTTTGAGGTACTGGACGACAGTGAGATGTTCGTCCGACGTCCCAGGGGGGGTGTCTACGAGGAGGTAATCGAGGTCTCCCCAATCGACGTCCTTCAAAAACTGGGAGATGAGTCCGTTCTTCTTCGGCCCGCGCCACATAACTGCGTCTTTCGAGGATGGGAGCATAAACCCAACGCTCATGACCCCCAAATTGTCCTGAACATATACAGGGGACCATCCAGACGATGATGCATGGACTTGCTCAGAGGCGATGCCAAAGATGGTGGGGATAGATGGTCCGCAAATGTCAACGTCCATGATACCAGTTTGGAGGTCTTCATCCGCAGCGAAAGCCCATGCAAGCTGGGAAGTGAAGGTCGATTTGCCAACGCCTCCCTTTCCAGAGAGTATTAGGATTTTGTGCTTGACGGTGCTCATGCGGGAGGTGATCAGGGGGATGGAAGGGTCCGGCGCTTTGGGGGCGCCTGAGGCGCAGACATCCTGATTAGCACATCCTGCGCATGCATCTGACTTTCCAGCGAGGTCCGACTCGGTCCCCTGCGGAATATATGAGCAGCTATATAGCATATAGGATGCCAAATACGAACTGGGCAGTGTTCCGGGGCATTGGATGGTATCGATTTTGGGTCCATGGTGGTATGAGTGAGAGGTGTGGAGGCGCTTGCTAAGCACTGCAGCTGAGCGATCCTGCGAGTGATCACGTCGGCCGAAATGTGGTGTTAAAAATGGCCAGCGAAAGACGTATAGCGAAGAGTAATTCTAGACGCTGTCCCGAGATTCAAGAATGCGTATGCTCGAAGGGTGTCGCGGGCGCTTGTTGGAGGTTGTTCAGAGGATCGGACATAGTTGCGGTAGAGATATGGTGTGACAGCGTGACGCGTGACAGGAGTGAAGCTGAGGGCTGGGGCGTGTGATGAGCCTTGACGTTGACTGGCGCGATGAGCAGAGACCCTTCCCAGCAATGGACACAGTCTCGCCCAGCCCGTTCCTCCACTTTGGACCCAACGAGCTCCAACGACAACCAGCGTACAGCATTACCAGTTCACGCTCGCAGTGAGGACCTCAATCACTCCAGAGCCAACCACAGCAGTAGGCCAGGGAGTCCATCGACGAGGCCAAAGCAACCTTCAACAACCGGGCATGGTGACCCCTCAACGTCCTCTTCGTCGCCGGGCGCATTGGCATCGAGCAGCTCACCTCCGACTGGGGCTCCCAAGTGAGTGTTCGCGAGGATCATCATGACCTAAGCTCACCCCATCGTAGCCCATGTTCAGCATGTGGAAAGCCTATGCAGGGGCCCTTTGTGCGTGCGCTGCAAACGGTATTCCATCTGAATTGTTTCAAATGCCTGGTCCGTACCATCCATCGCATGCATCGCCCACAGCTGATTGTCTACAGGACTGCGGGGAGGTCGTCGCAAGCAAGTTCTTTCCTATCGAGGGCCCAGACGGCAAGCAAAGTCCACTCTGCGAACGCGACTACTTTCGGAGACTGGGTCTTATCTGCGCAAAGTGCGACATGGCGCTAAGAGGGAGCTACATCACAGCCTGCAGTGCGCTCATCTGGTCATTAAGTCATGGTCTACAACTAACGAAACCTGCTATAGATAAAAAGTTCCATGTTGAACACTTCACCTGCTCCGTGTGTACGACACTTTTCGGGCCCCAGGACTCATACTACGAGCACGATGGGGACGTCTACTGCCACTTCCACTACTCAACAAGATTCGCGACCAAGTGTGCGGGCTGCAACTCAGCCATTCTCAAGCAGTTTGTCGAGATTAACCGCAATAGCCGCGATGAATGCTGGCATCCAGAGTGTTACATGATCAACAAATTCTGGAACGTGAAAGTGGCCTCACGTCGACCCTCATCCACAGCATCGTCCATAACTTCCCCGGATCTACTCTCCTCGCCAACCTCACCCGCACCCGACTCTCCCATCCCACAATCATTCCGTGAAGAAGAAGCTCAGGAAACGCCAGCCTCACTCCGTGAAAAGCAGTCCCGAATGGAGCAGCTGGTTTACCGAATCTGGACTGTACTCTCGGCATTCGAGGAGTCGTCAGCTGCTTGCATCAGCGATATGCTGAGGCAAGTTAGCAATGGAGCATATCTCGACGCCATCAGGATGGCCGAAAAGTTCATCCTCCATGTAGAGGTCCTTTTTGCAACTATAGACGACCTCGAGTATCAGTTTTCGCAAATCAGGCACAAGGGTACGTCAATCGATCATCTTACGTCCTGAATAGCTCAGCTAATCCCTGGTTGCAGGTATGCAACACGTCCGGGAAGCCCGTATGCTTTGTCGGAAGACGGTCGAACTCTTTACGCTACTCTCACACACTCAAGAAACGGGGGCAAGGCGGATGGGAATGACGCAGGAACTTCTTGCGCTCGTTACTGGACTCGCCCATTACCTCAAGATTCTTATTCGCATCGCATTGACCGGGGCACTGAAACTCGAACGTGATTATGTCCTTCGAGAAGCAATTTCGAGCTTCCTGGATAAGCTTCACCTGCTGGCCGTTCAAGGAGCGAACCCGACAGCACGACGGATGATTCGAGGGTCAAATGGCGAGGTCTTGCATCCGAATCCTGGGTCTAGCAACTATGGCACGCAATGCGTTACCTACGGTTTTAGGAGCCTTGCGCCGGAGAACGCTGGAGAAAGTCCATTTTCGCCGGGTGCTCACAGCAACGGCGAAGGCAACGGGACAGTTATTTCCTCCAACAATCCGCCGTCAGACTTGTGCGCAAAGTGCGGGACCACGGTGGAGGAGGACTGCGTGAGACTGGGAACATACCAGAGGTGGCACTCGCACTGTATCGCATGCCTTACCTGTGGAAAGGTGGCGGCTGTGCCGCTTCCCAAAGAGACCAAGGAGATCGCACTCGCGGCTTCGAAAAGCGGGGACGAACGTGACCCCTCTTCTTCGAAGGACCCCTCCCAATCTTCGAAACCTTCCACCCAACGACGTCCCCCTGCCAATGTCGGCCAATTTGTCTACGACCCTTCTTCTCTCCAAAGTACCCCTTCCTTTGGAGATGTTCCAACGCGGGTATACTGCATCGACCACGCTCACCAGGGATGCAAAAGCGGGTTCCAACCGGTTCAAAGGCTGGAGCAATATGCGTTTTTGCTAAATGTTGCTCTGCGACGACTCTACTTGCTCCTGCGAAAGCAAGGCGTAGTACCGGCAATCATCCCCACTGGAGCACCCCTCGACTCATCGCATCCTCAAGGCGTCCGGATGCCTTCGGACATGTCAGACCCATATCGCAATTCGTCGGAGCGGATGAAGTCGGTTTATCTGGATCGAAAATTGAGTGCGACGGCAAGGGTTGCGAAGCGGTCCACAATTGTGGAAGGCCCATCCTCCGATGCAGTCACAATTGGTTCCACCAGTTACGCACAAGCGTCAACAACAACACCGACCCCATCTCACACCCAATACCAGGGGTCTTCATCCTCCCTTTCTCAATCCACGATCACATCGAGCACTTCTGTATCCCAAGGGCAGTACCAGTCATCTCAACGACAGGATCCTTATCCCCAACACCTTCCCCCGCCCTCGCCCAAGCAGCAACAACCGTCGCCTCAAGCATCCACGCCCGGTCACGCGCCCAATCGGCCCCAACAAGGTCAAACCGTGTCACGGGGAAACATCAAGATGCTGGAACCTCTGGAGCGCAGTGCCTTGCCGTATGCCGCCGACGACAATCCCGCAAACATCCCCGTACCGCCCTCTCCCTCTACCGCCAGTGGGCATCATGGGACCAACGCCGCATATTACGCTGACGATCCTCATGCGCCGGGTCAGCAGTATCAACAGCAGCAGTCTGCGTATCCCCAGTCCCAGCAACAGCAGCTATACCAACCCCAACCCCAGCACTATCAAAACCAGCAATACGCCCCACAACAGCAGCAGTATCAGTACTCACAACAACAACAGCCATACCATCAGCAGCCATCATCATCAACGTATGCATCTCGGGGCATGCCTGCGCAACAGAGAGGTCCTGGCAATAGTGGTGCACCGGGTGGGGATGGGATCACACTGGCTGATATTCCATCCCTCATGGAAGCGGCACAGGCACGGGAGCAGCATCGGTCACTACCCAGGGAAAGCTCTGTTCCTTATATCAGCGAATTGTCCCCGCTGGAGCTGGCAATCGTCAGGCACTGTGCAGTGTTAGCACTCGTCAAGAGTCCATTGAAGGATTCGTTTGACCTGGACGAGATCCTGGAGATGGTGGAGGCGAAGAAGAGCACGTTCTGGAACAAGCTCTTTAATAAGGGTGAGAAAGGGCTGAAAAATGTCAAGAAGAAGGGTGTGTTCGGTGTGCCATTAGAGTTGCTTGCCGAGAGGGAAGGGGCGGATTCCATGCTGGGGGCCGCGAGAGTGACTATTAGAGTTCCAACTTTCATCGATGACGCGATTTCGGCGATGAGAACAATGGGTGAGTTCACCGAGACGATTTCCTGGAAGTGTCGCTGACGGGCCAACCCCAGACATGTCCGTTGAAGGTATTTTCCGGAAGAATGGCAATATTCGACGCCTGAAGGACCTAACGGAGGCGCTGGACCGGGATCCTTCGTCGGTCGATCTGACGCAGGATAATCCCGTGCAGTTGGCCGCGTTGCTCAAGAAGTTCTTGAGGGATTTACCCGATCCTCTCATGACCTTCAAATTACATCGACTCTTAATCGCTTCACAATGTGCGTCCCTTGCCTCTCGCTTTTGTCAGCTCGCTCATATTTTGGTGTGTTATATCTGCAGCCGTCGTTCAGGACGATGAAGAACGCAAACGTTACCTACACCTGATCTCGCTTATTATGCCAAAGTCGCATCGGGATACTATGGAGGTCCTCTTTGTCTTCCTCAAATGGGTTGCTTCTTTCGCCCACATGGATGCCGAGACGGGGAGCAAGATGGATTTGGGCAACCTGGCAACAGTCATTGGCCCCAGTATCCTGTACTCTAGGGGACGGGATGCCTTGCGGGACGAGACTTTCGGCTCGTTGCGTGTGGTAACCTCACTACTGGAAAACCAGGATGAGTTTTTCCTCGTCCCACAAGACATGCTTCCTATCTTACAGGACCAAGAATACTTCGCAAACGCGCTGGAGCTGCCGTCGAAAGAGTTCATGAAGAAGGTCGATATGTATCTGAAGGTGAAAGGGCAGGGTGGAAGGAGTCAGGGTTCGACGACCCCGTATCTCGGCGGCGGCGGCGTCGGCGGCGGCGGCGTCGGCGTCGGGCAATCAGGACCAGCGAACGGATCTTCAGCGCCAAGGTTCGCCGGTTCAGTACCCGCTCCATTGCCATCTCCGACTATGGAAAGGCCGCCCCCGATGGGGGGTGATCGGTCGGGTAGGCCCAGTCCAAACACCACACCGCATCCACAACAGCAAGGGCCGTCGCCGACGTCGAACCATGGGCACGGTGGGAACGGGGGCGGGTACTTTGGAGGAGCAGTGGGGCCGCCAACCAATGATTACCAGCACTCGCCAGGGCCGGGCTCGCCGTCACTACAGCACCGCGTGCCGCAGGGATTACAGCTGCAACAACAACAACAGAGGACACCGCCTATGGCGAGCGCAGACTGGTCACAACCGCCTCGGTCCAATAGTGGTGGTGGGACACCTTCGGGTTCGAGACCAGTTTCCGTCGCTGGCAATCCACCGTCAAGATCATTCAACAATGCCGCCGCCCCATCCTCGTCGTCCTATACAAACGTTGGTCCGCTTTCGTCATCTCCTATGGAATCGGGTATGTACGCATCTCCATCGGCGAATGGGTATCACCCCAATGCGGCACTCCGCCAGCGGTGAGAAGTGTTTCCCTTTCGACTTCCACGTGCGCTTTCTTGATTCCCCGCCCTATACTCCACCTACTCTACTTCCTGCCTGCTGGTTGGCTTATTTGCTCTTGCGCTCCCGCTATCACCTACGACCATCACACCACATATACCTTTTGCTGATTCATACCACGCATCATTTTCTTGTTTGTTACATTTATGAACCCAACCGAGTCGCTCACTTCGTCTTCTGTTTCCCATTCATTCCCGTACCGCTTTATTCCCCTTTTTGACCGACGAATTTTGGCTCGCCTTGAGTACTTTCATCTAGTTAGGGTATACGTCGGGGACAGTTCCGATCACGGATAGTGTGTTAGATAGTAGTAGTATCATCAGCTCTCCCAGTCGTCTTTCTAAACAAAAAGTTGTAATTTGTTGGTGTGTATTTGAATTTACTTCCCTTGCTCTGTCACTGCACAATCCCCTTTCTATGTTCTATGTATCGGGCATTTCGGATAGCCAGCTGCGAATGGAGCCCATCTGGGCTGAGGTTTCAGTTACTTGGGTCCATAACCTTTTTGGGCCACGATCAGTTGGCGCTTAACGATGCCATATACTCTTAAGGAGACTGATTCCAGGGAAGAGGGTTAAGGAACGCCCTTTTTTTAACACCTAAAAAGCTCCTCGCCAAGCGCCTGTATTTTCGGGGCATTAAAGCGCCATCGTAGCGGTTTTCCCCAGACCCACAGGCCCCGAGGTCCTGGTCCTAGTTCCAGCGCCGGGGTGCCCTTTCGAGAGGACTCAGAAGCAGTCACACCGGCGTTTTATGCTCCGTATCCTGCTTCTAATTCCCCAGATCGATTAGGATACACTAGGTGATGGGCCCCCCGGAGTCCACCTGGCCACACCTCTGAACCTCTAGAATTCATCTATGATGATGGTGGCTAATGCGTATGAACCCACCTTCTCTAGCGAGCACGGGGTCTCGGACCATAGCGCCCATATGTCCATGGAACGGTCCGCTGGTGATGAAACAAAAATCCCAAGAACGGACTGAAACTATCCAGAACTACCATCTAGACGACAATCATCCCAGCCGGGCATCCATGACCAATTGCCAGGGCTGTCCGGGCACGCAAGACCGACGGAAGACTCGACGCATCTATTTGTAGTGACAATCGGATAGGGTCATCTGAATAAGTGAGCCATTGCTATTTCAAATTTTAGCCCCTCGTGACGGGCAACTTACCCCGTCCACGAACGTCTTGTTGCCTTCGCAGGTTCGCAAGGGGTAGAGTTTCGGTGAGTTGAAGCCGCAAAGCAGAGGTGAGTTTGGCTGAATTGCGTCCGTCTGTCGTAAGAATCTGAGGGTATAAACGAATGGTTGGTCTACTGCTGAAGTTGCATTCTTTACCCCGCCTTAATTTCTCCCATCCGCAGACTTCTCATTCGATCCCTCGCTATGATTGGAGTCGCCGCTACCGTCCTTCTCCTTTTGTCCCAATTCTCGGAGAGGTGAGTTTATGTGTTCACCACCAGATATAGCCTTGTATTCACAGATAGTTCAACCTCTAGCTTTGGGGCTGCTGTCACTGAGTCTTCGGCTACCGCTCCCATAACGATCACCACCAACGCATCCTCCGTATACCAATCGACCTATAATACCACGTACTCGAGCAGCTACGCCTCTCCCTCAGTAGTAATCAGTAGCACTGCAGCGGCACCCTCGTCCTGCTGGTGGGCGCCGGAGGGAGCCACTTCCTACATTCAGCCCTCCGCCTCCGTCACCCTCGTACCTACTACGACATGGGCTAGTGGCGTGGCCTCGACCGTCTACGCCACGATCATTGGCGCCGGTACCACACAGGTCGCTCCGGGGAGGACTGCTACTGCTACTGCTCCTGCGGTCACACAGGTCGTTCCAGGGGGGACTACCACCGCTGCAGCCATAGCTGCCCGTAACAACAACGGCACCGTCACCTCAGTCACCTACTCTGCTGCCGGTACTCAAAATGCGACTACATTCTACCCTACCATCATCTATGGTAATGGTACGGCGACCGCCTTCCCCACTGCTTACCCCACCGCGTCGGTCAACGGAAGCGTCCTGGTCTGCGCGGGGCCCAATGGCACCGCGACAGCTCTAGTCCCGGCGAGCACTGCGGCCTCAATCAACGGCACAACGTCGAGCAACTCTACAGATGGGGAATCGTTGAAGTCGACTGGCAATGAAAATGGGGCTTCCATGTACGTGGGCTCGGGCATTGCAATTGCGGCCTCCCTCCTCGCGCTGACCCAACGCATCATTGCTTGATACTCATAAATATGCACATTCCTTGTCGAATCCCCTCGTTAGGCGTGTTTCCTTCTTCGCCTGACAATGGACCTTCGTTGCACTATAGTCTATGACCTGTATTCCACGATATTCTATGTTCGAATCCATATCGTCGCATTACATGTGCATCCCGTAACTCTCTTAGGTCGTTCAGGGCGGGGTCCGCTTTCTAGTTGGATATCCAGCCCAGGTCGTAAGTACCAGTTTACTTAAGGGCCCCATGAATGCACTCCTTTAAAACGGGGGCCCCCTTGAGTGTATACTCACGAGTGTACAACAGAACGCGACCTTGTCTAGGTGAGGCCGCTTTCACCTGCCGTAGTTGGTCCCAGGCAGCGGTAATGCGGTTTGGAGGGCCAGCTGGCCCACGACTTCAACATTTAATCCTTATAACAGAGGCGACTTGTCAGGTATTTTTTTAAGGTCCCTGACCCCCGCCACACAAAGGCACGGCCCATTCCCGACTCTTCTTACAGTTCCAGGATAGGGGCATCAATAGAACGTAAAATCACGTGCAGAAATAGGCGCCCAAAGACGGGCTGACCTCGACAAACCCTGGCCAGATATCAGTAGCCAGAAAAGGACGACAAAGGAAAATTCCTGGCTAAAAGGTAGACGATATAGCCAAACAGACCGACTATAAACCGTAAGTCTTGCGGACCGTCCTCCTGCCAGACACAGGATGAGGGATTAAGCATAGTAAGCCCTGTACGCTCAAAGGATATCATGCGCAAGCCATATACATCACTATGTTGTCTGTTATCTGATGTGGCCAGATTCCAGGAATTGACAGCGATGCCCACTGGAGCTCGTTGAGGCATTTACAGACAGAGGATGATATACTTCGCTGTACTAAATATTCACCCCCCTTCGCGAACCCTAATAGAGCAACCGAGGCAGATCCGCATGCGGTCTCCTCCATGCCTGTGACGCTACCGCAAAAGTATCCCAAAGGATCGGCAAGATATAGACCGACCCAGTGACCTCCAGCGACGACGAGTTGGCGGCCAGCCCGTAGGTGGCTGTGTAACGGGTCAAGCGCAGCCGAGCCGACGACGCGTTCCTGGTGTTCTTCGGCGCTTATGCGGCAGCAGAGTCCTGCCACTGCCGCAGCCATGTCGCCATTTCGGCAGGGCCCATTCACGTCAAAGCGCCGAGGATACACGCATCTCGCTGCCCCACCTCCGTTGCCGAATTCTGGTATATAAACAGTTCGCATTGGCATCCTCTCCCTCACCCCAACAACATATGTCCCCATTCTACCGCTGGGCATCTATGCCCCACATGCACTACTATCGCGGCCCCTCTCGCTTCATCTGGTTCGTCATCGGCGCTGCCGCAGCTACATGGTACCACAACAGGACCCCGGAATTCCGACGAGAGTGGGAACATTGCAAGGGGGTCAGAGTCTTGCCTCCACCTCCGATGCCTATGAAGGAGGGGGAGACCGACGAGGAGAAGCGGCAGCGCGGCGCCTACAGCTCCGATAGGACTGAAACCCATCCTCAACATAGATTTCCTCCATGGAATCGGGATCGCCACAGGAACCCGGAGCCCGTGCCTCCTCCGGTCGTAGAAGCACAAACCCACAACCCCGTTTCCGTGCAACGGCCTCAGCCCCAAGTATCGCCTCCACCAGAGCATGCCTCACCGACTTGGCCTTGGGATACCCAAGCTGCCGATGACATGATGGCCGAAATGTCAAAGCGCGCGAGCCAAACAGTAGGTCGCCTTGATGGACCTGTTGTCCATGGTATTAACCTCGTTACCCCCCAGCTAACTGAACTTTCCGCTACCCTTCAATCCTTCAATGCTGTGAGTATATTCCGATAGCGTACGTATTACACGTACTGAGTAGCCCCTTAGAAGCTTGCCGAGCGGGAAAAGGAGAGGAAAGAGATGGAGAAGAAGCGGGAGGAGGAGCGGTTGAACCCTCCGCGGATGGTCTGATGATTCTTGCAAGCCCGTCCTATGATATTTTAATCCTCGTTGCAGAGATATAACCACCACTCAGAGGACCCCATCCGAGAGGAGTCGTGAAGTCGTCAACCAATCCAGTATTGTACAAACAGGGTATTTAATTTTGAACGCGAAGGTTTCGTCCAGGCGGACATTGCACAAAGCAGATGGAGCGATATCATCGTATACATTGGGGTTCCCTTGTTTCAGGTTGATTACTTCTGTTCGACGGCTGCGACTTCGGCAGCCTTTTCGTTGCTTGGAATTGTAGCTCCGCCTTTCTCCTCATCTACTGCAGTGTCATCGCGACCACGCCTTTGAACGTAATCGGGCGCTTGAGGGTCAAGAACACCCTGCTCCTCGGCTGTGCGGAGTGGTAAAATGGGGTGAGTTGCCTCGACCTCCTAAGGAAGCAAACAGGTACTCACGCGTCGAGTGCCAGAAGTATACAACAAGGCCGCCAATGATGACAACGAAGGAGACGAAGTAGAGCCAAAATGGGGAGTATTTATAGAGGAAGAGGCCTGTATGAAAGTGGTTTATAAGTTCTCGGAGTACCGTTTCGACGAAAAAAATCACTCACCAAATAACAAGCCATAGAAGTCACTCGACAGCAGACTCAGATTGAAGTAAGCAGAGGAGGCCGTGCGGTAAATCAGGGGAGCGACGGTGTAGAGAATTAGCATCGCCGCCGTGAACGCGAGGATTAGGCCAATGATATCCGCAGTCCATGGTACAACACGCATATCCTTCCACTCGAGGGCAGACGCCTGCACCCCGCCAATGATAAAACCCCACATTCCCAGCTGTCCGACGACTTCATAGAGCGGGCGCTTGCGGACGAAGAACTCCTCGGTGGCGTTGGCTATTGGGCTGGGTAAGTATCCAACGCAAAATATATCTAGTAAAGGAGAAAACATACTGAAGCCATACAAAGTCGCCCCAGCAATCATGAATGCGTCTCCTTTCCCTCGGGACACAGGATCCCAGTCCTTGTTTGTGAGTTGTTCCGAAGCGACGAGGAGGCCAAGTCCTCCAACGCAAATGAATATACCCTAACACAGAAAGTTAGGACAGGTGTCGAATGCACCGATATCGGACAAGCTTACCAGGATCTGAGTCCAGTGATAACGAACCCGCAGATAAAGCCAGGAGAAGAACAGGCACACAGGGATCGCCCAGGCGTCCAGGAGCATACAGGAGAGGAGGTCAGTGTACTGGTACGCCTTCACAACCAGGAAATTTCCCTCCACGTCGCAGGCCGCCAGGATGAAGTACTTCCAACCATCACGAAGAATCATGTTTCCCCATCCTTTGAAGCCATCTAGCTGAGAGTTAGTATTACCCGGTTAGAATGATGGCAGGTGGACGCACATTGGTAGATGGTGTAAGGCGTGAAGATCAAGAAAAGCGAGAAGTACCTGGTTGTGTTCAACTCCGTGCCTTATCGATGGGCAAGACGATGCCGTACTCACAGAAAAAATCCTTGTGATGTGCTCAGCGTCCAACCCCTCTTTACCAGTTCTGTTGTCGTTACGTTCGTACAGGTGATGCAGAGGGACACTAGCTGCCCCGCCAACAAGGAGAAGACAAATCGCCTCGTCCAGACGCTCTTCCAGCGAGCAGCAAAGCTAGCAAAAAAGGCGCTGGGCGATGACCAAGTGATTGGGGGACGGCTTGGCGGGGAGGTCGCGTCGTTGAGGGATTCGACTTTCTCGTCAATGCTGGTGACCTCCGGGTTCGAGGAGGGTAGCACGGTCGTCGCGATCTCCCCAGCGGGCGGTGAGGTCATGGTTGGCGTCGAGCGTCAAGGCAGCAGCCCCAAGGTGGGGAGAGCACCTATACAATGAGCATTTGACCATGTGGGGACTTCCAAGGCGTGATGGGCTACAAATTTTCAACTCGGTTCCACAGAAGGGTCAAATGATAAGATAAGATCCCAGAAGAGGAACAAACTCCGACTCGGCCCAGGTCCTGACAGCTTGTCAACAACCACGCACCATAGAGAGTCTAGCTCAGGGCAGGAGAGGTGACAATGGAGAAGTGAGTGGTCATGGGGCTGGATTATATATGTTTCTAACTGACACCCTAACGTCAAGGCGGTTGAGTCCATCGGAAGGCATAATTTTTTGCTTGAACTATTCCCATTCGCCTCATTCCTCGGCCGATAGTAAAGGACAACAAACTCGATAGAGACCGCTAGAGCTTGGTCGGACCATCGAACTCGAGCTTCTCGTTCATCATGTACTTGTCGATCTTTGCCACCCGCGTCTCCTTGATCCCTTTCTCGAGCCTGGGTTTCTCGACAGTGAAGAAGACATCCGACTTGCTGTGGTTCTTCCCCGGTGCGACAGACGCAACTCCCCTCGCTTGATCAGCCAAACACCGGATGCCTCCACCCATTCATTAAAGGTCCATTTTCGCCAGATCTTGTTCGGGGCCTTGCCAGAACCTTTGACGATTGCATCGATAGACTCGCACTTGGTCTTCTTCTCAAGCTTGTGCAGCTGCTTGTAGACCTTGATACCCTTGGTGTCGCCGGTGTAGAAGCAAACCTTGCTGTGCTTCCTCCCTTCTGGGCTCTTGAGCCATGTCATAAAATTCTTGAAAGACCTGGGGTAGCCAATGATCAGAAACATGAGGCAAAGGTACGTCAAGTGAGGATCCGCCCACTCTCTGGCTGGGTCGGCCTTGGGCACGGGAGAGTTTGGTATGGGTTATGAGACGACAACGACGGATATTCTCGACGATCTTTAGTCAGAAATGAATTGAGACTCGAAATAACGTAGGTTTGCTCAGACCCAGCCGGCCTGGGTCGAGCCACCAGCGCCTCGTAAAAGCGCCCATGGCACGCCCCGTCAGACAATGTATAGGTTCTGAACGCTCTCTTCACGATACAGCCATCGCTCAATGTCCCATGCTCTATTTAAACATTCGATGTGTGACTTTAGCTGGCCTGTTATTGCCTGCAATGGGTCCCAAGAGCTGCGGTGCAATCAAACTCTACAGCCGCAGTGGGAGAAACGGAAGAAAACTTTGATACACGTCACTTCGCTTGACCGGAATAGACCCAAGGCTTCTTTCGACCACGGGGCAATGTCCAACCTTAGTCCATTATCAAGGCTGTAAGAGCGATGCAGCTACATGGCACCGGCAAATACAGCCCAGTAAGCGCTGCTATTCTAACGTTGCTTGCCGTGCTCCACCCCTAAGGAAAAACTATTCGTAGCTGCCGCAGAGCGGCTCGCAACACTCGTCAGCTTTACCTGGCTGCCGTTTAACACACCCGAACCTTAACGTGGGAGGTAGGTGTGTTGGCACCGTTGACCGAAGCGGGCCAGTTAGCTATGTCTCAGTCTATCGTTCCACCCATACGTCCCGAATGCCATATTGGTATTCCTCGTAGTGGCGATCCTCCAACGCCCAACTCGCTTCACAGCGCTTATCGCAACACGGACGGCCTGCATTATTTATATGTAAGACATGTAAGAGATCCTAAACTCTGGTCCCATATGCAGCGCACTAGTGGTATGTAACACCTTGGTGATCTGTCGTGAGCACTGTCATGCATCATGGCGACTAGATATCGAGAGCCTTGTCTATCTCCTCGGTCCGAAGCAGAACTTCAGAAAACCAGCGGATGCGTTTAACCGAACATTTCAAGATGAGCCCAATACAAGACCGGCCGGACCTTCAAGGTTCAAGGTTCTGTCTACATCTCCATTCAATTGCTCAACACCTTCCCGCCACCTGGTGCACTTTGTTTCTCAACCCCGGGGCCACTGCACCTTCTACTAGTGCCGTTCTCAACACAAATCGAGTTATGTCGCTATTGGGAAAACAAAGCCAGCATCCGATCTCCTGCTCACCTAAGTAGTCGCGCTCACGAGGGCTTACTGGCTGTGATCGAAAGGTAGGATGCCTCTCTCCGACACTGCCAAGCGCGATGAATGCATAAATCGACACTGAGGTCGAGAGAAACACAAAATAAAACACAAAGTAAGACTTTCAGTCGGTCCTGTCGAATCAAGGGATCTTCTTTACGGCCCAAGCGGCCAACAAGAGTCCGCGTCGCCTTCCAGCGCTTAAAGCGTCACGCTGTGACAAGTAACATCAACGTGACATTGTCAGCGCAGCGGAGAGGGGTCGAACGTTGAACTCATACTTAACATGGAACGCACTAGATATTGGTACTCGGTATTTCATCGCGAATAAGCTACTCGGATGATGGCCCAGTCCTCGACTCCCGCAACCCTATGTTTCTTCCCAACCGCGTTGATCCAATAGGATTCAGAGTGTTGCACAGGGTATTACATTGGGGATATGTACACAACAATGAGACGGAAGTGAATAATCTGAAGAGTTCAAGAAGGGGAGGGCGTAGCCCGAGCATAAATCGTAGGGTAAACCGTGGTCATGGATATAAATAGACATTCCAGCGCAGAGATGAAGTAGGAAGATCGAAATGACTCCAAGATGGGGAGTAGGACGGCAGGCGAAGGTAACTGTGGTATCTGAACCAAGAATGAGCAAGAGGTGGTGACTGATGAGCGCAGAGTCAGTCCGGTATGGAACACGGAATGACCAGGGAGGTGCGGAGGTATGTGGCGGGATATTGGCGGGGCGGCCAGCGGACCACTGTGCGGGGTCCAGTACCGAATCCACAGGGCCTCGAGATGAGGCTGCAGGGATCAGGTCGTTCCGAATACCTAGACTGTCGCGTAGGTCGCCTTAGTGTGAGATGGTGGCGATTAACTGGATCGTGATAGCGTAGAGCGAAGGGCGGATGGTATGGGATGATCGCTCTTGGCGCTGGTCTAGATGACGAGGGTTTGCAGTGGGTGGAGAAAGTGAGCGTCGTGGTTAGCAAATGACGCACGACTCGTCATCGCCCTTCGTCCGTGTGCTGAGGGATACCCGCGCTGCTTCATAGAAGACTTCGGAAACGCCCCGATTGTGTTTCGAGCTGCACTCTGTTCAGGGTCCTATGTGAGAAGGCTTTGGATGTCATAGTGTAAGGGAGCACGCACCAAGGTACCGAGACGCTCGTATTCGCCTCGCCACTGAGAGGCCCTCCTCGTACTGCACTGTGTGCGCCCCGCGACGCGCTAACCGCTCCTGCACTACTCGGTCCTCACGAAGATCACATTTAAGTGCTGGATACATAGATATTAAGTTAACACCGTTGAGGAGCCAGGAGTTGAGACTCACCAACGAGAACCAGTTTTACCCCTGGGCAGTATTCTAATATCTCGTCTAGCCACTTGAGATTTCAAGGAGTTAGGCAATGGTTGGGCTGGGTAGAGGTGGAAGCCGTACCTTGGACTCAACGTTTTCTAATGATACGGGGTTGTCGACGGAGAAGCAAACCATGACGACATGTGTTTCTGCATACGATAGTGACCGTAGGCGATCGAATTCCTCCTGGCCTGGAGCGGGAACGGGAGTGGCGGGATGGGCGCGGACAGGTCCATGGTGAAAGTTGGGTGGCAGCAGTTTGATAGGATGAAGAGCATGGAAGACAGAGGAATTGTTAAGCTTCTGATCAGTTTAACACCTATTGAAGAGGGGAGATAGGACGCGAACTGGCAGTGGCGACGTACCTGCTGTGTCCCACAAACTCAGTTCCACCAGCTGGTCATCCACCACAAGGTCGTGCACGTAATTCTCGAACACTGTTGGTTCACTGGAAAGTGGATACTCGTAATGAAATTCGTGTTCTGAAGAAAAGGGGTGGGGGACGAACTAGACTTGGGTGAAGAAGCCCCTGGTGAAGACGTTGAGGAGCGATGTTTTGCCTGGAAGCGGGGTCAATTAGACGAGTTCCGCGGTCACCAACATCTGAACCCGCTACACACCGCATGCACCGTCCCCGCACACTACCACCTACACAGACCCGGCTACTGTAAACCTCGTATTCTGCGTATTCAGTCGGGTATTCCTCACCTTTCTAGCGATCTACAAAGCAACCCAGTCAGCAATCGTGTTCCAGCGATGGCAGTGGGATTTCTGGAACCCACTGGTTTACTACGACTGAAGGAGGTGCTTTTCGACGAAGTTCCGCAGAGAGACATGGTGGTATGAAGGCAAGATTGCAGGAACGCATGCCTCGCTTCACTGCACCCTACCCTGCCACAAATATTTCCTTTTACGGGAGTGCCTGGGCGCATGACGACAAAGCAACAGGGGGAATGCCAACTTGAACATAGGTACCGAGAGACATAGATTACATACAGCAGAACAACTAGAATACAAAACGTTCGCTCAAGAAAATACATATTCCAATTTTACATCGCAATGGCCAGCCCGTTGACAAAGTCTTGCCACGTCGACTGCATGTTGTGCCCGTCTGGAGAGCCCGAGCCCTTGCGGTGCTGGTTCGGTTGGGTGTGCTCCATCAAGGGCGAGTGGCTGAACGTGCCATTGTGGGTACCACTCGACATGCTCCCCGAATTTCCATAATCATACACGTCGAAGTGCTGGGGGAAGGATGTGTTGTTGGGTATCTCCAGCATTGGCTGCTGTGGTTGTTGCATCGTCTGCTGTTGGCCCTGCATATATGACGTAGGTTCCTGTTGTTGACTCCCCGCACCCGACATCCCATACATCGATGACGGCGACATGACACCCGCATTGTCGGTATACGACGTCGAATCGACCCCTTGCATGGTTGAGTACCCCTGAGAAGGCTGGGAATAGTTGGGTCGATGTCCAGGTTGGAAGGACTGCAGGTAATAAAGGAGGGTGGGGTCACAGTCACTGTTCTGGATGGTAGGTGGCAGGGGCAGTGGTACGACAGGGTTCTGGAATGTAGGCGACCGGTCTGCGAGTCGAGGGGAGGAAGGCTCGGCTTTGGTAACGTATCGCGTCTTTCCTCCGAGGACCGACAACTCGTCATCCTCGTCGGGAGATGATGGACTCCCCGGGATCAGCCTGGTCAAAGGGGATCCGTTGCCCTTCCTGTACTCTTCCAGACTGTAGTGTGCCTTTTGCTGCAAGTTCAACATGATGTTCTGGAAGCGAGGACAGTGATCCGTCAGGTTCTGGTGCAGGCTCTAGAGAATGCAGAAGCGTACCAGAACTTTGGTAGCACGGAACCCCCGAGCAGCTTTGGCGAACAGTTCACAGGCAGAGTCAAGTTGTCCGAGGGCTGAGAGTGCAAAACTCATGGAGGGACACCGAGTGACAATTGATCCGAGGATGATCTACGATTTGAATAGTCAATCAAACGCTAATCTCAATTCGTCGGGTACGAGGCACTCACTGCGCAGGAGAACATATGAGCCCAGAGGAACCACATCCTCTCGCTTGGCTCCTTGAGTTGATTGTGCAGGTTTCTCATCAGGGCAACCGATGATCCCGCGCTGCGGTAGGCCGCGATAACGGAGGCACCGTAGGGGCTGCTCAGCGGATCGTTAGGGTGGTCACTCATTGCTCGGGCGAAAAAGCTTCGGTGGAGATAGAGCAAATCTAGGTCGCAAGAATCAGCTCTGGTAGTGTCGGGCGACTGGCAAAGGCCGACTCACTGAGCTCCCGGATCGCCAACACGATATGCCTTTGCAATGTCAGCTGGGTGGAATCTTGCCTGGCCTGGCCGGGATCGGAGCTACCAAATCCAACGACCTGAAGGATCGGTGGTACTGGGAAGGAGCGCATCTTACGGTCCAGCTGCAAGACGACGGCGTACGGAGGTGTCTTCGCGCCGAAAGCCTGATCATGGAAAAGATTCATACACTCGGAAGAGAACCGGTGCTTCCATGCATTAACTACGTGTGCGCTTAAGATCGAGAGACGACGTGAGAGATAACGCTGCTCACATGCATGCTCATCGCTGTTGTCATCGTGGAACGGCAACTTGGTATCGATGTGGGGCAAGGCAAACGATGGGGGTCGACCAAACGTGTAGCACTGCCAGGAGTCGTAGGTGAACAACTCCCAGAACAACTCCCTTCGCCGCTGCGTCTCTAGGCCTTCGACCTTCCATTTCCCACTATCGCGATCTGTTGGTGTTCTATGTCAGTGAAATGGAGGAACCAAGGGGATCCGGGGATGACATACGCAGGCCGATCTATTAATGCCCGAGTCAGTGGATCACTCCAGTGCCGTGAGCATAGTCACTCACACTTTGTGCCACCTTGATGGTGATGCCCATAACACCCCATCGTGCGCCGGTGTTCGAGCCGTGGCGGTCAGCCAAGAACATGTAGTAGGTCATCAGAAACTGCGGTAATGGTCAGCATCTCGTGAACGGTATAATGGAGATTCTGGCTTACCAAAGCTTGAACGGCGTTGATCGTCGGTTCGTCGAAAAGTGAGCTATGGAACAGCGCAGCTTTGGACAGTTGGTGATATTTTTCTGCCTCCAAGTTGTAGGCGTTCAGTGACATGTCCATCAGCGATCCAATGGCAAGGACGATGAACATGAGTGACAGCCGATGGAAGACGATTGGGTCATCGCCCAACGAGCCAACGTGTTGGCCAGTATAGAATTGCGACCAGACTTCTTCATCGAAGGTTTCCATATTGATAGGGTTATACCTAACCGTGCGAGGCTCGGGGTGAGATTAAGTCGGCACAAGTTGAACAAATGACCCACATCCAAGCTGCGTGCGTGTAGTAGACGGTGCGCAATTTGTGGGCGACTTCCAGAGTAGGAAGGTACCAACACAGATTTTGGAGACCGATGTTTCCAAGGGCCGAAGCATGAGAGATTGGAAGCGCCGATGCACGCAGTAGGATTTCTGGAGGGAGCACGCCTCTTAGGCTCGTCGCAGCGTCCTCGGAGTCGTCGTCTTCCGGCATCTCGTTCTAAAGAGGGCGCCTTAGAAACAGCTGAAAGCAGAATAAGGCACACGCCTCCACACCTGCAAAAACAACTGCAGATTGAATAAGGTTAGATTCGGCGTAGGGTACCCACATCAGCGTAAGCACTCACCCAAGAATTCGCAATGTGACCGAAGTATTTGGTCCTTCCCGATAAGCTTATTGACAGAGAGCCAAATGCATCCAAACTCTCTGGAGGGTTCTCTTCCTCCTTGATGCCCATGCCACCGTTCCTGAGAGAAGGGGGCTCCCGTTGCAGCGGCATCTTTACTTTCAGCAAGTCGTCGGCGAGGAGAGGGTGTTTATCGGTCGCAGTTTTGGCATGAGATGCTCTTAAACCATCTTCAAGCTCTCGCACTCGTTGGGACAGCTCGCTGATCTTTTCATGGAGCTCGGTGGTGGAAGCAAGGACAAATCTGTTTTCCGGTTAGCAATAATCCTGGGGTTCCCCACCGTACTCACCGATTGCCTTGCCCGGTGGTCAGTGAGCCCTGGAGAATAGTTATCTCAATAGCGCATATCTTTAAAGCACATGGGCACATACGTCTGGGCAAATCGCACCGCACCCTCGTTTGACACAAGAACTACAAGGTACTGTTCGATCACATCGTAGCTTCAGCCTAGGGAAAGGGATGGGAGGGTTAGCACTTTCACGTATATTTGTGGGCTGGAGGTGACTGACCGACGGCACTCAGCACAACTCAAGCGAGTGGCGCCCTTCCTGCGCTTCTTGACAGGGTTGTCTCCAGCGCCTCCAGCGCCAGTGCCTTCGACGCGGGCACCGAAAGCGGAGGTGGTGGGGGACGACATTGGATGGGTCGTCGAGAGAAGGTATGATGATGGGCAGAGGGAAAGGACCTGGAGCCTAGCACCAGAGTTATACGAAGCAGCGATTCGATAGCCGTGGGTACGGCTGCATTGGGCCTGGCGGAGATACCCGCACCGATTTACTTCCGCTCCCTTCTGCGGAGTGGCTGTGGGTCCCAACTCTGGATTCGACATCCGGGCCCTCCAACTCCTGGTCTGCTGGTTCCTGGTCGTCTTCGGGCCCCCAGCATGGCGTAATCGTTTGGTAATGGCAGGCTGAAATCCAAGGCCCACCGACTCCGCCCATGTCGAGAGGTTCTAGACAGGGCTGAACTGGGAAAGAAGGCTGTAGGGGTTTTGAGTTCTGAGACGAGAAAGAGAGTTCAATCTGACCAACTTCAAACACATTCAGCCGCTGGCTCCCGTTTTTTCCTCATCGCGACAATCTGAACCGGCCGTACGAATCGTCCGTCTCTTCTTGGCCTCGTTTCCCATATAATGTCAGGAAGAACACGCCAGAAGCCAATGCCCTTGCCCAGCAAGCTCGATGATTCGCTGAGAGTCCGCTATGCTCGGACGCAGGAGGCAACAGTGTTTTGATCCCACTTTGCTTGCGCCCGTTTCTTGTCTTTTCCCGTCCCCATCAGTTGTGCCGATCATCTGTGTGCCCGGCGGTGATGATGGTAAGCGCCCCAATGAGCGCCTACATTTGTCCATAAATCCAACAAAAATATCCCAAGGTCAACGAACCTCCCCCTCAAAGCCAGGCCAGCAAGCTAGTGGACGGCCACATGCGGGGTACAACGTGCAGCTACTCAGAGATCCTCCATGTGAACGGTTCTTTTCAACTAAGCGCGAAGGGTACACAGTCAAATACCCGCCGAACCCGCCTCCAGCGCGGCTGTCAAAGAAGAACTTCTGCCTGTGGAGAGCCAGTGGCTCAACGTAGGCTTGTGTCAGCAGCTGACGCGGAACGGAGGAGCGGGAACTCGTCGTTTTCCCATCCATTCACCCTACCATTCCTTTTCGAGATCCACTCCAGTTTCGAAGGTGCTAGTTGTGTGATATAGATACATACATGCAAACGTTCGCCACATAATACAGGGGACCAGTATGGGGCTGATATGCGCACAGAACCCGAGGATAATTGAGTACACTACAGTGGATAAGATAAGGTCGTGAAGAACAAGTCGGGTCCTACACAGGGAGGGTAGAAATAGAATGGGAAAGAGATAAAGTGGTAGAACCGTCAGAAAGATGATCAAATTAAGGTCTAGTGTGGTGTGACGGTGTAAAGGGAACGGAGCAATAAAAGAGTGCATATGCCGTCAAAATCTGGTATCCACAAGGACTCGGAAAGGAGAGAACGATGATGAACACAGGTGCCCACATTTACCTGACATACTCCAAGTCCAGGTTCTTGATTTCCACCAGGCTCCCACTATCGGATAGATAACTCCCGTCCTGAACAATAACCTTCGTCCCGAGGCCGTGTATGTCGTCTCCAGGACTAAGAGGTTCGGCAACAGACGAGGAGTCTGAGCTCGACCCGTTCGAAACATTGCGTTGCATGGCCGCATTGGTCTGGAGCGGTGGGAGAGTCGCTGATTGAACGGATGAAATACTCGCCGTCCGGGAGCTGCTGAAGAACCCTCCCAATTTGCGCGACATAGGGGCGGGAGGGACAGGTCCGGACACGACTCCAGTCGTTCGCGACCCAGACAGGGGTGCGGAGTGGGGCACCGCCTGCGAGTCCCCACCCCAGAGCTTGAAACCCCATCCTACAGGCCCATTCCCGGGTCGCTTCTTCGTATTGTCCTCCTCTTCTCCTGTGGTCATTGTGGGTGGAGGGGGAAGCTTGATAACACTGGGGACCGATGATTCCCCATTGCTAAAGTTGTTTTCGGCGATGAATCTCCGCAGCGCTTCGACGCAAGTCTCTGACGCCTGTCGCGCCTCGGTTGCTTCGGTAAGTTCGTGGCCGACGGTGGCCAACTCGTCCTTCAGCCGCTGCACGGTCTCCCTAAGTTCGAGGTCATGCGACTCCGAGTTGGATAGTGGAACATCGACCATGAGGTCTGGCTGAGGAGTGGTGGGGCGGCCATTGAACAAGGTGGGGAAACGTGCACTGCTGGGAGGGGGAGGATTCGAGTTCGCAGTGTCGGGGAATGCGAGTACTTGTGCGTTCGGCGATGAAGCAAGGTCAGCACTGGTCAGCCCTAAGTCCGAGACAGACGATACCCTACGGTGGGAGTTGTTTGAGCGCCCTGTAAGTGGCGTAAATGAAGCCCGCTTGTTCGCAGTCATAGGAGGGCTCGTGAGCATCAGCGATGCCCGATTGACATCAATGGGTGTCATGCTTTGCCGCTTATGCTCGGTCTGAAGACGCATGAGGCCACGCCTGTGCAGGAATGTTGGTTGGCTGCCACATTGTCTGAGGAGAAGGGTGAAACGTGCCTGCTCTCCTCGACCTTCGCCCTCAAGAGCGTGATCGCCTCCTCGTCGTCCTTCGACTTCTTCCGGGCCTCGTCCAGTTGTTCGCCAAGATCAGTGACCTTCTCCGTCATGTGTTGCAGCGCATCGTTCAGAGAAGCCTGCTTTGTATGGGATTCCGCGAGCATCTTTGTTAAGCCGTCCCGCTCCTTGGTCATCTCACCCAGCGAGTGCCGGAGCTGCGAGACAAGGTGGGCGAGCACCTCTGGGTCGAGAGCTTCGTGCCGGTGTTCGAGGTCTTCTGTAGCGGTAACAGGATAGTGTGCAGGCGTTACAGGTGGGGAATCCATGTTGAGTTGTCGCTCGAGTTCGAGACTGAGATCGATAGAGAAATGCTTCTTGGCGTTCACGGGTTGGACCTCTGCGGAGTTGGGTGCCTCAAACTCGATAGAATGAGTGTTCTCCGCCCGATCGTTGAATGAGGACATTGGCTGGCGGTGGCCGTCAAGACGACGTGTGTGATGGAGAATTTGCCAGCGCTATGAAAGGGCTGGATTCACCGCGGTGTGCCGTTGAACGGTTGCTGGATGGTGACGGTTCTTGTGGAAGAGGAGGAGATGAGATGTTTCACACAAGGTCCTCGGTAGCCATGCACGCTCATTCGTCCAAATGAGGTTATACCCGGCGTATTTTAAAACATCCGCCACTGCCGTCGTCCTGCCACCACAGTACTGCGGCGACTGGCACCCCGTGTACTTGATAAATGGCCGATAGGTCGATGCTTGCCAGTGCAGATACTCGTATCCGGGTAAAGGAAGTATGACACTGCTATATCGGAGGCCTTCTGCAGTGTAGTGCCGGTGATTAATGGGTGGCAGCCACCCCCAGATTCTCTTGGCACATGGGCGGCTATTCCAGCTCCCATCAGCGTTGATCAACGGAGTCGTTTTGAGCAGCTCCATCGCGGTATGTACAAAGGCAATTCGGACTCTACAGGCTGGCGTGAGCTGGTAAAGCAGACGTTTCTACGTCCTCTCGGCCGTCTAACCATGAAGTACACGTCGCACACCGTTTGGCCTACATGCACCGAGTTAGTTTACTTGAACGTTGCAGTGCGTGGCAGTGGGAGGTGGGTCCATCAACACACGTACCTTGCCGCTAACCGCCTTCTTGCAATAGGGGCATTTAAAGACATTTTTAATGATAGACTCCTTGGACATCATTCCGTACACATTTGCGACGAGGTAGAGGGCAAGCCCTATTCCCATAAAACTCATCAGCTCATCTAAGAAGCTCCTTGCCCTATCGTCAGCACTGGGTGAGTGAGGCTGAAGGGAATAATCTACCCATAGGTCCAGATGAGCGCCCCATCTGCTAACGCCTGCGCTTTGGTGTTGTAAGGTTCTGAGGCGTTACAACCCCCTCTCAGAATCAAGAATTTCTCGTCCAGGTTTCGGTCCATCCATGGCAGGAGGGAAATAGGGGGCAGCAGGATGTCGGATATGAGAGAGTTGACCAACTTTGTGAATGCAGTGGCAACGCTAGTTGGTGGGTGTCAAGGCTCAGTCGCCACTTCACAACGCAATGGAGAGATATAGACGTACGTTACACCAACGGCAACTTGCAGCACATTCTCTTGCATCGCGAATGAAAGGAACCCTGTCCACAAACTCTTCACTTTCGTGGCGGATGGTACTAGGCCCTCGGCATCTAGGAGGCTAGCGTGAAGCTGCTCGCTATTCCACCGTCTCATGAAAGACGAGTCCCCGGTCGACATGGGAGTATAAGCTGCTCAGATGTTTGGGGACGTGGCTGAAGTACGGGTCAAAGGGGAAGGCGAGGAAGAAGTGGAATGCGAAGGAGGAAGGCGAATGCCAAATCGACTGATATCAGAGCGCCAACTTTTATGGAGCCTTCTGCCCGAGTTGCGGCTGTTAATGAGCAGGTGGGGCACCTTTTCCGCTTTCGAGTCTTCTCCCGCCCTGTCCTTGGTATGGCAAGCGAGGATGGACATGACAGCCTGGGCAGTCAGAATGTCAGGGACCCCCCCCCCCCCCCCATGAATTGACCTCATGGGCTTCGCCTCTTCGGTACGATTCCAGATAGGATTCATTAAGGATATCTTTGAATGATCAGTGATGGAGGGATATGAAGAGACTTAAGTACGAGTAGGCACTCAATCAGAATTATTCTGGGGTATCGCGGTCGTCTCCTTATCCTCCCTCCCGTCTAACCATGACGTGCACATTGGGCATCTGAGAGCCTACATTCGTGAAGAATGATTCAGCACCTTCGGAAGCCCTCTATCAAAGCAAGAGGACGCACCTTTTGACTAATCTCCTTCCTGCAATAAGCGCACTTCGTCGTATACCTGATAACAGATTCCTTCGTGACTTTCCCGTACGTCAGAGCGATGAAGTATAGCGCCAGCCCGAGGCCAATGAACGTGAGAACCTCGTCGAGGAAGGATCTACGGGATATTCACCACCGGTGAGAAGGGTTCGATGAAAGTTAATATGAGTTCTTGGCTCAAAACGCCCCAGTGTGATAGGGGCTTGGGGTTGACGCGATACACGTACCCGTACGTCCAAATGACCGCTCCGTCAGCGAGCGCCTGCTCTCTGGTGTTGTATCCAGGCTCCTCATAGTATTTAGGCCCCCTCTTCATAACCAGGAACTTCTCTTCCAAGTTCCGGTTCATGAAGGGGAGAAGGGACAGCGGGGGGAGGATGATGTCACTGACGAGTGAGTTCGCGACCTTGGTGAACGACGTCGCGATGCTGTAATCGGGTGTCATTCCGGTACACTCTCAGAAGACATTAGGGGACGTACATGAGACCCAATGCTACCTCCATAACACTATCTCTCAACGCAAAGTTCGTGAAGCCCTCCCATATTGATTTGACCTTCTGCGACACGACGCGCTCAGCATCGAGGAGAGTCGTCCTGGCGTCGTCCGATGTCCATGCGTAATTGTCGCTTGCCATAGTTTGTGCCGTTGTCGGTCCTGAGGCCTGGGTACTTGTTGCTGCGCGAAGGAGAGTTGGGGGATGGCCGACGGAATTCCAGCATGGCCATTTTGATGGATGACGATGAGAGGGGCTTCGGGTGCAGTGCCCCAAACACAGCTGGCAGCACGGGCGCTTATGATAACGAGGAGGGGGCTTGCAAAAATTGGCGTTAAATCTTGGACTTGGGGAGGAGTCCCCGGAGGACCGCATTCGCCTTCTCCCGGAATGGGAGATATTTACTGGTCCTGCCCTGTCTGTCGTTGCGTCCACTCTCCAGGCCTCATCAGGCCCTACCGGACCGTAATCTATACTCACAACTTCTCCGTTTTTCATTCACAGATAGTACACACAACTATGTACAACATACAGAAGGCCACGGTTACATCGACTTTATATTGAAACTTCTTCCTATCAGTTTTCCTCCGAGGAGATCAAGCACAAGTACACCGTTTGTGGGGGATACGAAAACAATACTCGCAACCGCAAGGGACCGGGAGAAAAGCGAAAAGAAATGCCCTCCGGTGACCATCAGCTGATCTAATATGCACTTCAAAACCGACAACAATTGAATGAAACGAGAAAGGGTCCCCTGCGAGAACTCTAAGAATGCCACTGGCGACGAACGTTGAGAAGGAACCGCTTTGTCGAAAGGTAGTCACACTTTAACTAGATTCGGAATGGTGGGAGAGGGGGTCGATGCAGATGATTCCATCTCGTTCGCTCCAAGGGTATCCCCAGCGATGGAGCCATTCACGAACGCCAGTTGCAAGGCGCAGGCGCGAAGCACCACGGGCTGGGTCTTGGGCTCCGGTATGCTTCTCTTCGCCGACCACGACATATGCTGGAATTACAGGTATTAGCGTCTGGAGCAGAGAAAGGTATCAGCAGGCACTCACCAAGACCCAAGAAATGTTCCCGTTCGAGCTGAGTAGTCCTGTCAGCCTTGATCCACAAAGTTAAAAGGAGAACACCTTACAGCCAGCAAAAATTGTTCCAGGACCTCGTTCGCCTCGTTGGAATGTAGGGCATGGAGATCCAACATGGCCTCGGTTCTCTCTTCGGACGTCAACTTGTCATCGCCGACCTGCCTGCTCGCGACACCTAGGATAACACCATAGCCACCTCCACATGCCTTCCCTCTTGCTGATCTGTCACCCGCGTCGTCTGACCAGCTGGCTTCTCGAGACCTCACGGCTTGCTCAGCGACTCTGGCTCGCTCGCGCACGAGTTTGCCTGCAGCATCTTGCATCTCTGCACCCATCTTAGCGTTGAGCTCGTGACCCTCTCGACTGAACCGCTTTGCGGCGGCGCCATCGCCGCGCCGCCAAGCATCAGCGGCTCTAGAGAGACACGCGTTCCTCGCTGCACCGAGCTGTAAGGCGCGGGAACGGTAGTTCATGTACAAGTTGCTCAGTACGTCGCCAGTGGGCAAAGTCGGCATGAGGGCAGGTGAGCGCAACTTGATGCGGTTCGAGGGCCGCGGGGCGACGATGGCAGACTGGTGGTGGAGATTATCCGCCGAAGGACTGAGGATGCTAGGGCGTATACCAGGTACGTCGCCGTTGGGAGGGGGTGCGGGCTTTTTGACGGCTGCCGCGAACCTCGTTCGCCCAGGGTCGTTGTAAGGCTGCTGCCTCCTGATGTTCAGACCACCCCTGGCACCCTCGTAGCCAAGGGCAGGGAATTCTTCCACAGGGGGTCCTGGGTGAAGGCTCGCGAGTGGGCCAGTGCCAGGAGGAACGTTGGCGCGGGATAAGACTTGTTGGACACTGTTGAGGTCGACGTCCTTGGGCAAATGATGGAGAAACTCGCATGCTTCGTGTTTGGCACACATGCCCCGGAGCCAGAACCGACAGAGGGCTCGTTCGAGGTCATGGCTACATTAATTAGTTCGGGGTAAGTAGTCCGATGCAGTTAAAGAAAATGAGACGAACTCACCTGAAGCGGCAGTCCGCTCGGAGACATTCTCCAGCCACGAAGTAACGACAGACACGGTTCCCATTCGGCGCAGGACGGCCGTTGGGTGGCCCATATCGTGGGGCACCGCGACCAGGGGGAGGGCTGGTCGGGATGAAACCCCGCCCTCTCCCCGACGCATCTCGTCCAACCGTAGTAAACTTGTTCATGGGGGACCTTGCCGGTGGGCTCTGCGGGGCGGGCAACGCGCGATCGACGAGCCAGGCCATCGCACGTTCAAAATCGAATCCATTCGCGGCGAGGGCGTCTTCAAGCTCAGAAGGCGCGAGGGTTGAGCCGAACACTGAACTCAGGACATCGAACGGGGTCATGCCATCAGTGAGGAGGGCACTATCTTCCCCATCGGAGGGGATGGTTTGCGGTGTCTCAGTGGGTGCATATCCGGGGTAGTAGTGAGATTGGTCAAGGGCTTCTGGGAGAGGCCATTGGGGATGCTCGAAATCGGATAGATTGATGGCGTCGAAGTTGTTGACGAGCTGGGCTGCAAATGGATCATAAGGATCTTCCTCGTCTTCGTCGTCGAGCAGCTGGGTGGTCGAGGAACGCAATGGAGTGGCGGAACGCGAAAGACTCTGCTGTTCGGGCAGCAAGGGGGCTGCAATGGCGAGATTTGACGGGAGCCGAGGGGAGTTGTGTGCCCAGAGATCGGGCGATGGGGTGTCTGCTCGCAGGAGGGCACCGGGGTTGGACGATGCGGCGGAGAGCGGACGGGGGATGGGCCTGAACTCGGATGCCTTTGCATTCAAGAGCCTTGGGGACGAAATCGGAGAGGCCGGGAGACTTGCAGTGTACGGGGACGATATATGGGCATGCATGAGGATGGGCGACGACGACGGGGAGTAGTCGCTTTTGGCGGACATGAAGGACGATTCTCGAACGAGGCCGGCGAGTGGCGATGTGACTGGGGTATGGGGGCGTCTGAAGGAGAGGGAGTGGGCGAGAGGCGAGGAGGGCGCGGAGGCTCTGTTCGACGCGCGGGAAGACGGTCTGGAGATGGGCCTGCGCGTCGGAGTGAGAAAGAGAAAGGGGACGCCGGCGACATCGTCGCGGTGTTTGTGCATCAGCTCCAACACGCTCTGCTCGATCTGCTCAACGTCAGCAACGTCCACCGCGCGTCGAGCGCACACATGCTGCAGAACCCACCGTGTCGTCGTCCATCCCATACGTCTCTCGCAGATGCTCTTTCAGGTCCTCCTCCTTCTCCTCGAGCAGCAGGCTGGCGACGGCGACGACATGCGAGGGGGGCACTCGCTGCGCGTCTTCGGTGTTCTCGTCGTCGGCCTGGGGTTTGTATTGTCGCGCAAGCTCCGCTAGCTGGGCGCGGGTATGGGGGAACCTGGCGGCAGCGGACGAGGCGGGGTCGTGGGCCGCGTCGACACCGTTGCTGCCGTTGGCAAAGGGTATATGTATGGGCAGTGAAAGCTGCTGGTGGGGCATCGGGGTATCACCAACTAAAAGTACAGGGGAGAGTGTGCATAGAGCGCCCAGCGGCTCTCCCATGGCAACTGCTGCTAAATACGGCCCAAACAAACATTCCAATCAGATGAGCATGGAATCCCATTATTACAAGGAAGTAGTACTACAAAATACGTCAATCTACACCATCCTTCTAGTATCCGAACCCAGTCATCGCCTGCACAACGGGTCAGCACCGTGCCTCTCAATCCAGAACGACAAGGGGCACCACTCACGTAAGGCATGCCATTCATCGGTGGAGCAGGACCCCCGTGTCTAAAGTCAGAGTCAGCACATCTGCATTCGGCCCTCATCATGCCACGTACCCATTTTCGAGCAGCAGTCGGTTCCCGAGGCCGCCAGGGTTGATAATAGGCGCCTCGGACTCCGCCTGCTCCTTCTGCGCCTCCTTTTGTGACCGCTCCTTCACCTCCCTCTCCAACTGAGCCAGCTTCTCGACCCGCGTCCGCTCAATCTGTATCTTGTAGGGCATGTAGAAGTCGTTCAGCCCGTGCTGCCATGCGAGCTCCATGACCACATCCGAGTGCAGCAAGTCGAAGCAAACGTAGAGCGTGGCGGCGAAGCACTCCTTGTTCCCAATATCGACAAAGTAGGAGAGCAACTCCTCCGCAACCTCGGTGGCGTTCGACGTGGCCGCAGTGACCACGGCGTCCTTGTACAGCTTGTCTTGCTTCGACAGCGCGATCGACTCCTCCCATCTGTTGTTCTTCTACATAGCGAATGAGTATGGGTCAAACATGGCTAGCTTTCATGCTTACCTTGTAGATGTGAGCAGCCAGTCTCCTGAACTCGAGCAACTCGTGAGCCTCTAACCGCTTCGCCAAGCCAATGTTGTTAAAGTTATCGAAGCTGTCAATGGAATCCCGGAGAAGCTGATAGTCTTCCTCTTCAATCAGAAGGTCGTTGTAGGCATCGTTAACGGCCTCGATGTTGAGCTAAAGTAGCAGTCATCAGTCAACGCCCCGTCTAAACAGCGAGAGCAGACGTACATGCTGAACAGCAATGAGGTAAGCCCGGATAAGAGGAATGTGGTCGACTTGGCGGAACATGCGAACAACACGGCTGTGGTCGATGCGAGGGATCATGACGGTAAGGAGGTCGGTGAGCAAGGTGGGCTGCTCCTGGAGGTAGAAGGTCAAGGCCTTGTAGTAGATCTCAACGTTGGCGACACGAGCGATGACATCCTTGAACTGGTTGTGCTCCCAAGCATCGGCCGAGCGTTCGATCATGGCAAGGGCGGCGTTATCCTGAATGAAAGTTAGCTTGATTCGACACACGCCTGGAGGAAGGTGTGACTTACAAATTCGTCGTACTTCATGTAAAGGAAGACGAGCTCGGGCCAGAGGTGAGCCTTCTCAGCGGCACGAATGACCTTGGGGATGTTGATGCGGGCGACGAACAGCTTAAGGTGCTCCATCACTGCGAGAAATGAGAAACCAGGAGGAAAGAGGTAGTAAAACAGTGCTCACACTTGGCAGGCTTGTACTTGCTGAGAAGGATCGCAAGCTCGGTGAAGATGCCCATGTGTGCCCGCTCCAAGCTGAGACCTCCTTCCAAAAGGCCGATGACCTCCTCGAAGTGGCCGCGGCGCTCGTACATGGTGATGAGCGCACCGAGCTCCTCAGCATGAACAATGATGTTAAGACCGCAGATTTGAGCCTGAAAACACGACCAGACGTGAGGAACCTTTCCTTGAGGTATTGACAAAGACATACCAAACGGAACTCGTTCTTCTCCACGCAAGCAGCATGCACCTGCTTCCACACCTGAGTGTTGCCTGCCTTCCTCGCCGACTCGACAGCAGGCTGATACTCCCCGAGGTAGATCAGGGTCGTAGCCAGCCTAGCCCAGTTTGAGATGCTGGTGAACAACAACTTCGCCGCCTGGTAGAGCTCATCCTCGAAGCACTTCTCTCCAACCTCAAGAACATCGGCAACGTTGGTCATGCTGAGGAAGTCCTCCATATCGTGAAGACGATCGGTCTTGGCGTAGGCATAGGCGAGCTCGGTGTCGACTTTGGGCTCGCGGAGGGACTTGCGGGCCATCTGAAGGTAACGGACAAGGTCGTCATGTTTGCCGGCGTGGTTGGCCATCTCGATGACTTCAGCGAAGTTGGAAGGATCCTGCGCCTTGATGTACGAGTCTAGGATAACAAAGTTGGGTACAATTCAGTAAGACGAAAGGATAGTGCGTACCAACCGACTCCTTGATCCTCAAGCCGTCCAACTGGGCCTTGGCCAAGCGGCTCCACACGGCGGGCTCGTTGACCTTGGTGGCGTAGTCCAAGCCACGGTCGAGCGAGACTATGTGTTCAACGAGGACGTTCATGGCCAAGGCATGCTGGTTGTGCTTCTTGTAGATCGTAAGTGCCTCTTCGTATAAACCATGCTCCGTCGCGATCTTGGCAATCTCGCCAGCATCGTAGTTCTGGAGCTTGTTGATATATCCGACAACCTTACCCTTGTCAGAACGGATGGCGGTGAGAAGGAGCAAGTTCTGGAGGTTCTTGTTCTCCGAGAACGGCGAGGGCTCGATGACGATCTTCTCAAGGAGCTCAAGCAGCTCCATCGTGAGTTCAGCCTGGAGGAATGCCTTGACGGTAACCGAAACCTGGTCGGGGTCGGTACACTCGGGGATGGCGGTGGAGACAATCTGGTCGATGAGAGCGCGACGATGCATGTTCTCGGGGTTCAAGACCTGAGCCCAAAGCTCGAGGTCGCTGCGTTGGATGAGGTAGCGAGCCTGTTGCTTGTACATGGTGTTGGCGTTGGTCATGGCGATGAGCTCGTCATCACAGCGGCCGCGAGCATAGGCGATATAAGCCAGGGAGGGATCGCGAACCTCGCAGAATTTACCGACAACAAGAGGGTCGTAGATGGTATTCTCTTTGAGGAACTTCTCGGGGTTGTTGTTGCTGTCGATGTAGATCTTGGCGATAGCGTTGAACACGGAGACGTCCTGGCTACCAGCAGCAACGCGAGCCTCGAGCCAAGGAAGGATGAGCTTGAGGCGGTTGCGCTGCTCGACCTCCTGGACGAGCTCATCGATGGGGAAGTTGCCGGTGACAGAGGCGAGCAAGGTCTTGATGATGGACTCGTCGCAGTCGACATCGAGGAGACCGCCGATGACCTGAGGGGTACGGGCAGAGTTGACACGCTGAACGTAGACCTCAATGAACTTGGTGAGGCCGTTCTGGTAGAGGTAGAGGACGAGGTCATGTACGAAGCCAAATCGGTCGCAGACGATAATGAGAGGAAGCTGATCCTGGAGCTTAGCCTCCTTGAGGAAGTTCTTGACCTTCTCGGGGTTGTAGAAGTTACTCTCCCGACAGATACGCTCGACCTCACGGATCTGTCCAGTTCGGGTGGCAGCCTGAATGTACTTGAAGTGGACCTCCGGGTCCTCGCTGAGGTTGACGATGGAGCCGAGATAGTAGTAGAGGCCCTCGAAACTCTTGAATTGCTCGAACATTTCAATAAGCTTGATGGGTCCGAGGATCTCTGAGTACTTGGTCGCAATCTGGATGACAACTTGGAGGTTGGCACGGATGTTAACCTTCATCATCTCCTGCAAGCAGGCGAAGGACTGCTCTGTGGTCAGACGACTGAAGTAGTTGACGAGCCACTAGAAACGGCGACCAATTAACAAAGCAGAGGACATGAGAAAATCCAATACGTACGTCGGGCTGAAGCCCAGCAGTATGAACAATCGCGCGCTTGATGTCGCTAATGTCTTCATAATGTTCCAGGGCGCGCTGCAACAAGCCGGCCTTCTCGCAAAGGTTGGCAATCCTGGGTCGGTCATAGTGTGTGAACATCTCGTTACCGAGGATGGCGTCGGCGACCTGAGGAGCATGCACCAAGTTCATCTCCAAGAGACGGGTCTGGAGATGGCCTTGCTCGGGCTTGTTCTCCTTGAGAGCATCTAAGAGGAAGGAGGTAGCAGGCTGGATCATGTTTTGAGACATGAAGATGTCGACGACGCGCTCGATGTCGACCAGAGGACCACCCTCGTTGTTCGCGAGCTGGCTGGCAAACTCGGCTCCCTTGTCAGGGTTCGTGCGCATGATGTGCTGGAGGAGGGCGACATAATCAGGGGTATAGCCGACCTTCGTAGCGTACAGCACGATCTTGTCGGTCTGGCCAGTCTCGGCGAAGCAGGCGATAACCTTGTTGGGCACGTTGGCACGGAGGTACACGCTAAGGGCAAGGGTCATGTCATGGAGACGGACGATGTCACCGAGTTCCTCGCTGCAGGTCAGCTGCGGAAAGCTGTTAGCGAATTACGTAGAAAGTTAAAGCTAAAGCCTAACCTTGTTCTCCTTCAGCCATTTCTCCAAAAGTTGTTTACGACCCTGCTGGAGAACCGGCCTTGCAAGTTCTAGGGACTCGAAGTGGTTGAGCTCGCCCTTCTCCAATAGGATACCAAAGTACTGTAGGATGGGGGAGAGGCCGCCAGGAGGAGCTGGTGCCTGCTTGAAGGACTCGATGACAGCGGCCGTCCTGAGGATCCCCTACAAAGCGCAGGTGAGACTTTCCAGTTGGATCGGAAGAGCGAGAAGACGTACCCTCGGAGAATTGGCTGCGATCTTGGCGGCTTCACCATACTGTCCAGCGGCGAAGAGTTGCTGGTATTGCTTCATATACAGGTCGTCTGCACCAGGCAGATTGGCTCGGCTGGCGAGCTTGAAGGCGAGGTCAGTATCGTTGAGGGTATTGAGGATATAAGGGATGATCGTCTGGTCGTCGACGTTGACGCTGAGGACTTGACCCTTCTTGTTGACACCAATCATACCGTGGGTGGCTTCGTGTTCCGCAGTGACGAAGATGGTCTCGCCGGAGATACGGTTCATGTAGATGCACCTGCCGCTCTCGAGGTCGTAGAGGTGGATGAAGCCAAATTTGGTGACCATGTAGACGATCCCGTGCTTCTTGGACACCTGCATCGCGACCGGGAAGTCGGTGGTAGCCTCAGGCGGGAAGAAGACGTCGACATTCTTCTTGGTATACGGAGGATCGGGAGCTTGGTGGTCGATTTCGACAATATGCAGCTGTTAAGGCGGTTAGTTACAAGGACGCGACAGGAAGCTCTCATGCGCACCTTGGCACCAGTTGCCGTTCGCACCGCGAAAGTGAATAGCTTAGTTGGCTTCTGGTGACCATCCAGCTTGACCTCGGCGAACGCGGCGGCGTGTCCCTCGATGGGTTGACTGACGTTCCTCTCGCGACTGTAGAGCTGCATAGAGCCCTTGATCTTGAAAGCCGACGGGTTTGCCTGGTTCCCCGAGATACCAATGAGCACCAACCACTTCTCGTCGTCAGTCACGCGGTAGTTGATGATCTGAGCGCCAGCTAACGTAGCGTGGCGGTCGAACACCCGCTGAGGCGGCGAGTTGGGGTCCGAAATGGACCAATGGAAGACTGTGGTGTCGGTGACGATGCCAATAGTCGTCTCGTTGACCCATTTCCAGAACACAATGTCGTGGTCGCTTGTGTGCTGCTTAACCTTGGCCTTGGTTTCGATATTGAAGATCTGGAGGGTTCGAGCAGCTGCGGGCACGGTCAGTCTCGGTGCGCGGTATCTCGCAATGGGGGCGATACACACCTTTCAGAGCCAAAATCTTTTTCGAAGGGTGCATGATTGCGGAATCCGCAGTGATAGAGCGTCGCATAACATTATTGGCATCGGAGAGGTCGATAATGGCGAGGGAGTTGGCATCGTTGACCTTTTCTCGCACACAAATGAAATGGTCGGATTCAAGGGTAAGAGTCTGCAAGGATGTTTAGCTTTGGAGTCGTTGTCTACGTGTCTGCGATGGAATACCTAGGGGTCGGTTAGTACGCGCACGTCACTATGGTGTCGCGTCACTGACCTGGAAGGAAATGGAGGCCGGCTGGACCCCAAGGGCGGACAATTGGAGGTGCTCGCAGAAGGCAATGGGCTTGGAGATGTCGGGGGAAGCCATGGCGGCAGAGATTATCGTCCTCGGGGACGTTCAGAATGTAAGTGACAGTGTACTGAACTCACGGCGCAGTGAGCCCTTTGGCTTTGTTGGCGTGGCCAAATACATGTACATTGCACAGCCGCCATCTCTATCTACTCCTCCGCCAGGGCCAGCGCTTGTTCCAGCTCGTCGTCCTGGTTCAAGATCGCGCTCAGCGGAGGGCCCGTTCCATATACAAAGCGCTGGACAACAATTGCACAATCTATAGAAAGCTGGAAAATAGCACACGCCTTGAACTGCAGTGGCGAGTGCTGCAGGAAGAAGTACACCGTTTTGAACGAATCCCCTCCAACCCATCCAATGAGCGTCGACATCCGGAAGCCATACAGGGAGCGTTGCTTGTAGTTGCTGTCGCGTCGTCAGTCTCAGAACACAGTACGAACAGGCTTGCGCTCACCTTATCAATTGGGGTATCGGGAGAGTGCTCTCGAGACCAAGGGCAACAAATCCGAGAGCACCAATGAAGACTTTGGAACGCCCAAAGATGAGGAAAAGGATAGCCTGGCACAGACTATGGGGGTGTTTTACTACAGTATCATGGGGGAATAAACGCCTTTCCGACCTACATTAGACCAGCCAGGAACTCGATATACTGCGAGTAGTTTTGCCATTGCCAGAACGACAGAGGCCTCGAAGACCCGCCAAGAGCGTCATGGCTTAACCGAGGCCTATAAATGATGCAGATGTAGAGCAAGGCGAGCTTTAACAAAGGCAGGTGAGATTAAGCGCGCGTGGGGAGAGGGGGAGACAGTGAGTGAACCTGGGCGAGAATCATAAGGATGGACTGCACGAGCAAGGCGGTCTCAAATTTCTCCCTACAGATACGTCTCAGTGTTGTCGAGCGAAGATTGTGAGTGCAGCCCCGACGCACCCAAGCCAGAAGAAACAACGGGTAATGTTCGCGATGAGCCTGAGGAAGCTAGATGAGCCTCCAGTCGCGTGAAGATGGGGATATGGGTATTCACAATATGGCGCAAACATCTCTCGAAAATCCAGTGGCGTCCCTGGGAGACGTATGAGTTGGCTGCTACGAGCAAACTCGACGAAGAGAACCCACTTCTTGCGGACGATTGAGGCAGCCTGGTCGGCATAAACCTGGGTGGGCGTGAGCCTCAAGTACTACGTGGCCGAGGGAGCGAGCGGACTCACCAGTGGAGGGCCTACGGCCATTCCAATGGATGCCGCAACGGAGAGCCATGACGAGGACATGTCTGTGGGAGTAGATGGATTAGTCCAAGTTGACGACAGCTCATTAGGGGCCCATCCGCATTTGGTCGTGCTTGGCCCGCTCGGATGCAGTTGCCAGCCGGCGTTTAGTTGCGACCTTGAATTTGGGTGCTCGAGCTGCCAACTCATAGACAACTTTCCTTCGTCTCAGCTCATCTCTAGAGGACCGCTTGACCCCGTCTGTGACTGGTGTACAAGTCGTCGTTCGGTTCCCATCCCAGCGAGGTCCACACCACAGCCAGAACTTGACACGCACGACGCCTACGTATCCGCATCCACCGCAATATGAGTTCGACATCCGGCAAGCCAAGAGAGGAGGAGGATGTAGCAGAAATCAGAAAGGCAATGGCGACTAGCGGAGTGACAGAGAGTCATAATTCATCTGCAGGTGGGGTGTGCTAGGAATCGCGACTGCTTCGGTGTGCTCACATACCGTCCAGTCTATTCCATCCTGTGCTACTGCCTGGCTTCAATACTTATGACAGTAGTGAATAAGGCGAGTCTATCGAGAACCTACCTCACCATGCTTTACTTACCGCCCTCGTAGTATGTCGTCTCAGGAGCAAACTTCTCTATGAACTTCTTGCTCCTATGCATACAATCCTCCGTATGCTGTTCCTGTGTCTACCTGGCCAAGACGTCGGGCCTCATCTCATTTCGCGATTTCGATATGAAAGACGCAAAAATGTGGTTCCCTATAAGCTTCCTGTTGGTTAGCGTCATATATACTGGGTCGAAGAGCTTGGTGAGCACATGCTTATTCCGTCACATACACGAGCTAACTTGGACGCCAGCAATACCTCAGCATTCCCGTTTATACAATATTCAAAAACCTGACCATCATCCTCATCGTAAGTTGGTACTTCTTGCGGTGATTGTTCCTTCTGACAAAGCTGCAGGCATACGGGGAAGTCATCTGGTTTGGCGGGAAAGTGACCGGACTGACCTTCATCTCCTTCTTTTTTATGGTACGACTCCACTCCCTACACCCATTCCACAGGTCCTCATATCGACCAGGTCATCTCCTCGGTGATTGCAGCGTGGTCTGACGTCCAAAGCGTTTTGAGTGGGTCCGTTCCTGCTGTGAGCACTGGTGTCCCATATAACAGGCTCCAGTCGCTTGTTGGAGTGATGAGAGGCATGAACGTGGGGTACTTCTGGATGCTTGTTAACTGCTTAACAAGTGCGGCATACGTCAGTCAATCCATTTTGACATTCTGTTTTCCGCGGCAAATCTCACCTTGACCCCAGGTTTTGACTATGCGAAAGCGAATCAAATCCACCGGATTCGCAGATTGGGACACCATGTTCTACAACAATCTACTGAGCATTCCCGTCCTCGCTGTCTTCTCCATCGTCGCTGAAGACTGGGGATATGAGAACCTCAATCGAAATTTGTACGTCGCATCGATCCTAATCTAAACCGGGTCTGACAAGTGCCATTCTCAGCCCGCCGGAAACACGTAATTTCTTGCTCTTCGCCATCGCGTTTTCAGGAGCGGCCGCGGTAGGCATTTCGTACACAACGGCATGGTGTGTGCGGACCACTAGTAGCACCACTTACAGGTGAGGAGGATCTACCCCAAGTCCGCGGTGGACGATCGCTGACGGCTGGAATCCAGTATGGTTGGGGCGTTGAACAAGCTCCCGGTGGCTGCGTCCGGTATGCTTTTCTTTGGCGATCCAGTGACAACAGGTTCTGTATCAGCTGTGGGAGTGGGGTTCTTTGCAGGGGTGATGTACGCTGTTGCGAAGAACAACCAGAAGAAGAGCGAACGGAAAGGCGGACCAGACGGGATCATCCCTCTCGTCAACCGGAAGCCATAGCATGCGGGGAAGGTAACCCCGCTTCAATGTGCTCGTCAGGGGGATCTACTTTCTCGGCCCCTGAATCACATGGTTATCCTGCCCTGGAGTTTCCCGATAGATGTAGGCTAATTGAAAGGTTAACACTATTCCTTCTGGGCCAATCTGGTGCTAGTCTTGCCTGAGGAGCGGTAGTCATAGGTAAGTTCCGCCACGGGGAGTCTAGCTAGTTCCGCATTACTGCCGACGCCAAGTTTCGAAGATAGGGATTTCGGGCTAACCAGGGTCAGGATTGATACATATAAGGAGCCCATGCAACCAAGAGCTTTTCTCTTTCTCGAGTTCCCCCTTGCTCACCCCACTTGTCTGACTCGACCACGAAATTTGGGATTTCACCGACTTTTGTCGTCGGCGTCGCCACTTTGATCTTATCATCGCCCGGGATCCCGGATCCGATATCCCCGTCCGATCGCGCTCTCCCTTTAATCCATTGCCTCTTGCCTTCCCCTCCCTTCACACACAACCACCACCATGGCTGCGCAGTCAACTTCGCTGCACCCCCCGCGCCTTGCGCACACTTTTGTGGGGACGCCCAGCGTTCCCGGCACCCCCGTTCACTCCATCCAAACCATGAGGAGGAAGGCGGCGGGCCATGGAGGACCATTGACCAAGATCCTAGTTGCTAACCGAGGAGTACGTCTCATCGCCCGCAGGATCGTAGGACTGTGCTCATCGATCTCAAGGAAATTGCAATCCGCGTCTTCCGTACTGCCCATGAACTCGCTATGCACACCGTCGCCATCTTTTCCTACGAGGATCGGCTGTCGGCTCATCGTCAAAAGGTTCGGGCTTCTCGAGTCGTTTCTTGGCATTCATTTGTAACATTCGGGCCTAGGCGGATGAAGCGTACCGCGTTGGAACTGGTCTCACCCCCGTCGGTGCCTACCTCGCTCAGGACGATATTATTCGCGTCGCGCTCGAGCACGGCGTTGACATGATCCATCCCGGGTGAGTGTTATTCTCGATAACCGCTGTGACGCGCTCGGCTGACGTCGCTTGACGTAGCTATGGTTTCTTGTCCGAAAATGCCGAGTTCGCTCGTAAGGTCGAGCAGGCCGGTATCGCGTTCGTCGGGCCTCCCCCCGAGGTTATCGACTCCTTGGGTGACAAGACAAAGGCCCGAACACTTGGTGAGTAGCCACAGAGATATCGCCGCCACCATGTGATGGTCCTCTGATAACATGCCCTATTTCAGCAATGAGAGTTGGCGTTCCCGTAGTCCCTGGCACCCCTGGTCCCGTGGACACCTACCACGGAGGTGAGGAGTTTGTGAAGGAGTATGGTTTTCCTGGTATGTCCAAGTGCGATTCATGTGGCGTATGATCTTCTAAAATTAGCTTCTGAACTTCCCCAGTTATCATCAAGGCTGCCATGGGTGGTGGAGGTCGCGGAATGCGAGTAGTCCGTGAAGCTTCCGAGTTCCAGACTTCTTTCGAACGTGCAGTTTCAGAAGCCAAGGCCGCTTTCGGTGATGGTACTGTCTTCATCGAACGTTTCCTCGAACGTCCCCGCCATATCGAAGTTCAGCTCCTGGCTGACGGCGCCGGAAACACCATCCATCTCTTCGAGCGCGACTGCTCCGTTCAGCGTCGTCACCAGAAGGTCGTAGAGGTTGCCCCTGCCACTCACCTTCCTGAGGAGGTTCGCCAGGCCATCTTGGCCGATGCCATCAAACTGGCCAGGAGCGTCGGTTACAGGAATGCTGGAACTGCAGAGTTCCTGGTTGACCAGATGGGCCGCCACTACTTCATCGAAATCAACCCCCGTATCCAGGTCGAACATACCATCACAGGTACGAGGGCAACTCTCGAAATATTATCTATGACGTAGTTGCTGATTGGGTTGATCAGAGGAAATTACGGGCATTGACATCGTCGCTGCTCAAATCCAAATTGCTGCTGGTGCTACTCTCCCACAACTCGGGTTGACCCAGGAGGCCATTACCAAGCGCGGGTTTGCCATCCAGTGCCGTATCACCACTGAGGATGCTGCTACCGGCTTCCAGCCCGACACTGGTAAGATCGAGGTCTACCGCAGTGCTGGCGGCAACGGAGTTCGTCTCGACGCGAGCTCCGGCTTCGCTGGCGCCCAGATTACGGTAAGCGCGCGTCTAATGCCCAAGCTACACTCAGTAACTCACATTTCCTTAGCCCCACTACGACAGTTTACTTGTCAAGTGCACGGTCAGCGGTACTACCTATGAAGTCGCTCGCCGAAAGATGCTTCGCGCCCTTGTTGAATTCCGTATTCGTGGCGTCAAGACCAACATTCCTTTCTTGTTCCGCCTCCTCACCCACGATACCTTCATCCAGGGCAAGACCTGGACCACTGTGAGCACCCCATCTTGCTGTTCTCCGACCTAGTTACTGACTGTCACTTGAACCTCAGTTCATTGACGACACCCCAGATCTCTTCAAACTCGTGCAGAGCCAGAACCGCGCTCAGAAGCTCCTCGCTTACCTCGGCGACCTTGCTGTAAACGGCAGCTCCATCAAGGGTCAGGTCGGAGAGCCCGGTCTCAAGACCGATGCCATTATCCCCAAACTCGCTAACAGGGAGGATCCCGAGGGGCCCCCGCTCGACACCTCTGTCCCCTGCACCATCGGATGGCGTAACATCATCGTCGAGAAGGGCCCCGAAGCTTTTGCCAAGGCTGTTCGCGAGTACCCTGGTTGCTTGATCATGGACACCACCTGGCGTGATGCTCACCAGTCGCTCCTTGCCACTCGCCTCCGTACCATCGACATGGTCAACATCGCGAAGGAGACCAGCTGGGCCTTGGCTAATGCTTACTCCATTGAGTGCTGGGGTGGTGCCACCTTCGATGTAGCCATGCGTTTCCTCTACGAGGATCCTTGGGAGCGTCTCGTAAGTCTGTTCTTCCTACCGCCCCTTGGACATCTGTTTATATAACATCTTGCTTCCAGCGCACCCTCCGTAAGCTCGTCCCCAACATCCCCTTTCAAGCCCTTGTCCGTGGTGCTAACGGTGTCGGTTACACCAGCTACCCGTAAGTCGACCCCTAGCTTAGCCAAGGACCGCGGGCTGATCCGCTTTCGTAGCGACAACGCCATCTACGAGTTCTCCAAGAAGGCTGTCGAGAATGGTCTCGATATCTTCCGTGTCTTCGATTCCCTGAACTACTTTGAGAACATGCAATTGGGTATCGACGCTGCTAAGAAGGCGGGTGGTGTCGTCGAAGCTGTCGTCTGCTACAGTGGAGATGTTGCCAGCCCCAAGGAGACCAAATACACACTCCAGTACTACCTCGACTTCGTTGCCCAGCTCGTCAATGAGGGCATCCACGTCCTCGGTATCAAGGATATGGCCGGTCTCCTCAAGCCACACGCCGCTACTCTATTGATTGGTGCCATTCGCAAGGCCTACCCTGACCTCCCCATCCACGTTCACTCTCACGACACCGCCGGTATTGCTGCTGCCAGCATGATCGCTTGCGCTGCCGCTGGTGCCGATGTTGTTGATCTTGCTATTGACAGTAAGTTGACTTCTATTTTCGGAAGTGTTGCAATGTCCAATGTTTTGTGTCTGCAGGCATGTCCGGTCTTACGTCTCAGCCTTCCATGGGCGCCGTTTGCATGGCTCTCGAGCAAACTCACCTCGGAACTGGCATCCGCTACGACGATATCCAGGCTCTTAACAGCTACTGGAGCCAGGTTCGTCTCCTCTACAGCTGCTTCGAGGCCAACGTTCGTGCTTCGGACTCGTCTGTCTTCGACCATGAGATGCCTGGTGGACAGTACACCAACTTGATGGTAAGTTTCATCTTGGTGGCATTTCCAGTCACCTCTGATTGTCTCCCAGTTCCAAGCCTCCCAGTTGGGTCTCGGAGAGCAATGGAATGTCATCAAGCAAAAGTACATCGAGGCCAACCAGCTTGTACGTATACCAATATTCGCCCTAGTCCACTCGATCGCTAACTCACCTTCGATAGTGCGGTAACATCATCAAGGTTACACCATCGTCCAAGGTCGTCGGAGACTTCGCCCAGTGGTTGACTTCCAACAACTTCACGAAGAAGGACGTCCTGGAGCGCGCTGGGGAACTCGACTTCCCTTCGTCCGTCGTCGAGTTTTTCCAGGGCTACCTCGGTCAGCCCGTTGGGGGTTTCCCTGAGCCTCTGCGAAGCATGATCATCCGCAACAAGCCTAGGATCGACGGGCGTCCTGGTGCCACCATGGAGCCCCTCGACTTCAAGAAGATCAAGGCGGAACTGAGGGCTAAGTTCGGCAAGCACATTACCGACACCGACGTCACCTCCTACGTCATGTACCCCAAGGTAAATCGATACTTTCTACCGGGAGTTTGTCGTGGAACTCGTTACTGAACTCGTGTGCAATTAGGTCTTCGAGGAGTACCAGGGCTTCATCGAGAAGTATGCAGACCTCAGGTGCGTGGTATCCACAAGCTCACTGAAAGTGCGCTTCTGACATTCGTGTTACAGCGTCATTCCTACGCGCTACTTCCTTGGCCGCCCTGATGTTGGCGAGGAGATGCACATCTCGATTGAGCCCGGAAAGACCCTGATTATCCGACTCATGGCTGTCGGGCCTGTTGTTGAAGGCCGCGCCCAGCGTGATGTCTGGTTCGAGGTTAACGGAGAGGTAAGGAGGGCGCTGTGCAGTCATATTACAACTAACCTTGTACCTTCGTTCTCTAGATCCGTGCTGTCTCCGTGGAAGACAAAAACTCCGCTGTCGAGACCGTTTCGCGGGAGAGGGCCACCAACGCCCCCGGCTCCCTTGGAGCGCCTATGTCGGGCGTTGTTGTCGAAGTTCGCGTCAAGGAAGGCCAGGAGATCAAGAAGGGTGACCCAGTTGCTGGTGCGTTCACATGGTTTTTCATTAGACGAGGGTATTGGCTGACATTCTGTCTCCACTTTAGTTCTCAGCGCGATGAAGGTATGCTGTAAATTCAAGGTACCGGAAGGTCGCATACTAATGGTTGTTTTAGATGGAATCTGCTGTCACGGCACCGGTCTCTGGCCATGTTAAGCGTGTCGCCGTCCACGAAGGTTCGCACTTTCCTCTTCCGCCCTCTCCTCACCATGTGCTCGCTACTTACGGCAATCTCCCAGGCGATTCTATCAACCAAGGAGACTTGGTCGTGGAAATCGTTCACTAAACGCCAATTCCCTCCTCTTCGATACGCGAGGACTATCTGTAGATTTATCTTGGGCTCTCGGTTGTCCTCTCCTCTCCTCTGTGCTATCTCGTTTCACGATCAAACTGTTAACAGCATCCACATGTCGCTCTGCAACAAATGTAAAATACTAGGCTTATTTCTGTATTATTGGCGATTTCATCTCATCCTTGTAACGAAACAGCTCGGGGGTACGAGGAGGGCGTCATTCCTTCCTTCCTTTTGAGTAGGCGTAGTCCCAGAACAGAATGTTCCAAGGAACGGTTGCATTACACCCTCATAAGGGCGACCAAAAGGCAATGTTTCCTCCCATGACTTCTGGACTGGTGATGGCGTATCAGCTATAACGAGGAAGAAGGTGTGCTTTGTTCTCATGAACAAGTCGACACGACACTGTGATGTGATAGAACATGAGAGAAATTTGGTTTATATTGGTAGAAGTCCTCGTAGAACGGATGGCTCATGATTGGAAATAGGACTTCCACTGACCAGGCCCCACTACGCTTTGATCAAGTTCCTGGCGTCGTTGAGACGGCCCAAACATTCGTCATGCACCTCTCTCACAATGTCCTAGATGTGACGGTAGACAGGGCGATGCATGTCAGTCACATATCCCAAAGTATAACGGGTAGTTCGCAAAGCACCCGGATATGTTATGATGACTTGGAAACTGGAGACGAATTGGGGTGGTGGTGCTTACCTTTGCGGGTTGAATACGGGTCATAGAACCTACTCCTGTACCAGACCAGACGATTATTCGGTCCGTGTCACCCTTCGCGGCAGCCTCTGTGTATTTGTCCCGAAGAAGGGAAGCCTCCATTCCCGATTCATAGTCCTCAACGGTAACTGGAAACAATAGATAAGAGTCAGTACCATAGATATTAATGATGTACGAGGCAAAGATGAACGAGAATGTAATACTGACCGTTCCGTATACCCCGACCGTCAATACCTTCGGGCCAGCCAGTGCTTCCGCGAGCCTCATCGAACGCCATACTCCTGATGCTCTTGCTCGCATCGGCGGCCAACAGAACCTGGCGTTGCCTGTCTGTGTAGAGGCTCTGAGGGGCCAGGAGGAAGCGGGTCCCAAAGACTGCCCCTGAAGCACTCAATGTGAGTATGGCGGCAAGTTGGGTACCGTCTGCCAGACCACCGGCTCCGAGAATGGGTGGGCGGGTATTGGGATCGGTTGCGGACAAAATTAAGGGGAGGAGAGTCAGAAGGGGAAGCCCTTGGCTCGCGCCGTGGCCGCCAGCTTCGATTCCTGAGTATCAGGAACGATGGAAGAGGAAGTTTCGGTGACGAGTGTTCATTCATTCATTCGTCGAATCGAGGGAGAGTGAATGATAAATAGATACGTTGAGTGTGATATTAACAGGTTGAACGACCGAACAAACGAACCTTGGGCTACGATAACGTCCGCCTTCCATTCCTTGATAGCTGTCTGAGCTTCGTCCAAGGAGGAAACTTGAACGAATACTTGGATGTTGTGGCCAGTTTTCTGGGTTTGGGAACGGACGTATTCAATCCACGACCCCAGTCTGGTCCCGAAGGAGAGCCAGACGGCTTGGACACGGTATTCGAAGATGAGAGGAATCAATTCTTCCTTGGATATGGCTTCCTTCTGGTCTAGGATCCAACCAATGAATCCCACTCCAATCGGGAGGACATTAGCGTCTCGGGGGAGATCGAGGAGCTGGCGCGCAGCTATGAGTTCTTCGCGGAGCTTTTCGACGGGCTCAGAGCCTATGTCAAGCGTGGATTAAGACCCCCTCGAGTATGTTCGCGGGAGGGTTTAACGGACCTACGCCGATGAAACCAAAGCCTCCTGCGCGAGATACTTCGGCCGCAAGGGCCCCTAGAAGTGCGAATGATCAAGAAGATGTGACCGAGGCAATAGGTAATTGGTTTACCTCCAGCAGCATAGGCCATTGGGGCTGATACCACGGGCGTAGTGATACCTGGGAGGGATTAATACAACAATGCGATGGATAACAGCTGCGGTCCGTGCTGATCAGCTAAACTAGAACGAACCCAAGAGTTCCGTGAGCTTTGTACGAATGCTAGACTGCGCCATGACTCGTCGATGAGGGTTGAGAGAAAGCGAGATGACGCGGCTGCAGACGAGTGTGTAGTTTGATACTTAAATGACTTGACCGTTCTGAATAGGGACTTCAAACGACCACTAGAGTTCGGAACTGAATGATGAGGAAACTCGTTTGTCAGCCCGAGGCAGAATCAGTCAGGGCTCTTGGTATTGAATATTGAGGGTGAGGCCATAGCAGATTGGGAATGACGACACCAGGATTGTCGTCGTGTCGAGGACGTCGAGGATGGAATGGTTGGTCACGAGTTTGTCGTTGTTTGGCTCGAGGGTGGATTGATTCTTTCGTTCGGTGTGGTCAACGTTCATCTCAACACTCGTTGCCCATCATGGTCAGTATTCTCGATTCACCGGTGTGTCTCATGGAAGATGTCCTAATGTGCCCTGTTTCAGCCTCCCCCAAAATCCAAGGGCGGCAAAATGCTGGCCCTGATCAACTGGAGATTGAAAGTCACCATTAACGACGGTCGTGCGCTCACCGGCCAGATGCTGGCGTTCGACCGTCATATGAACCTTGTTCTCGCCGATTGCGAAGAGTTTCGCAGAGTTAGACCCAAGAAAAAGGCGGGAGAGGAGTCCGCACCTGAGCAGGAGATGAAGCGCACCCTTGGTTTGGTGATCTTGCGGGGAGAAACAGTCGTCAGCATCAGTGTTGAAGGGCCTCCTCCTGTCCAAGATGAGGACAAGAAGAACGCGGTGAGTGTTCACTCCAACCGATTCGAACGCGTTTCGTGCTGATATCCCGCCTCCTTGAAGCTCCCGGCTGGACCTGGTCGTGGGATGCCTGCAGGACGCGGTATGGGTATGATGCCTCCCAGTATGTGTTACACCTTCGCGTTTTATCATCGATGTGACATCTAAATGCATCTGTGTTAGTGGGCGCTCCTGGTATTGCTCGTCCTCCCATGCCTTTTGCGCCTCCAGGCATGCCAGGACCTCCTCCTGGCTTCCGTCCTCCTGGCTTCCCTGGCAGCGCTCCTTTCGGTGGACCTCCCCCTCCAGGCTTCGCGGGGCCTCCTCCTGGGTAGGAAATTTGTTTGAACGCGATCGGACGTGTGTTGACTCACCTTTTTAGTTTCCAACCACCCCAATAGATGAAACCCAACCCATTCACCTCTTCACCCGGAGTTTGGAGGAGTCTCGTGACGAAACCCCAGCTAGCGCGCCATGCAAGTGCTCAGGTGAAGTGGCCTTCGTGTCGATTGACTCCAACCCACGAGACACCCGGCCTTAACGTGCAGCGACGCTGGAACCACGTTGTGGTCGCAGATTTTGGAGAGATCCATTCATAATTGAAGATCTACGGTGTTCCAAGTCATCTCAGAGTCACGACCTGGTTGTTGTATGTATATCAGAACCTTTTTTGCTCCCGCAATCAGAAAACACCTTTTCTTCTTCAAGGAATGGCCCAGGCTGCCTACAAGGGCTAAGCTGGGCTAAGACAGAGCAAGACCATACATACCGGGTGGCTGGAACCCCAAGCCGCGCATGTTAGTCGCCCTCGGGGCCTTGATGCAGGTCCGGGCTCATGTGGGTCACCGTAGGCTGAGGTCCGACACTTGGCGGTAACTTACAGGCGTCCTTGGCCATACGAGGTCCTGTTCGGTATGCCGCGACCGCCCCAATGGATACTCCTTGGCCTTCGGTGAGCTGCAACCTGTCGAGCAATTCTTCGTGATGCTCGTCGTCCGAACCAGTCGTTCAGCTGGCTGGCTGGGGCCTGGCCTTTACCATTGCATCATATCGATGACCTGCGAAGTCTCTTTGAGTTACGGTATGTCCTCCATTCCTCCTTACCAGTGCCCAGGTTTAGAGACCGGAGTGTCAGCGCAAGCTCCGGCACTTGGGCGCCCTTCGATTGGTCTCCACAGCTCAAAGAAGGAATGGTACGGATCGTTCGAAAGAGGAAATGCTGCTGGGGCCAATGCATCGGTGGATGGCCTCCATGTGCTAGGACCTCAATTCAGGTTAGCAATGGTGGTTACTGGTACAAGAAAGAGGCCGCTAGGTCGTTGCTTGCCAGTGGGTTCATGACAGATGTATAGGTTCGTGGATTAGTTTTGATACTCCCATGACAATTCGTGATTGACGTTCTTCCCCCCAAGTTTCCTAACGCAGTTTACGCTGCTCCTCCTGGTACCGTCCCGGATAATAGAATAGATCACCGGATTCCACAGCGCGCAGTAGTTCCCTAGGCGCAATACCCCTCTGGGGGTACGATGTCGCAATGCGTTTGAATAGGTGGGTACGCCTGACCGTTTAGGACCGTCCTACAAACCGGAGTGGGTATATGGAGATGGATGAAACCTCATCGCGCTTGTCCTACCCTTGCAAGTATGGAGATGACGACGGTCTGTGAGTGCCCTTGGATTTCGGGTCCGATTGCAGTGGGTGCGCTTTCGAACCGCCTACGCATGATACCCCCATCTTTTTGACAACTGAATAGGCGTATGAGACAGTGCCTTCGGAGTGGGCGTGTAGAATTTAATAGCGGCCAACACCCGCCGCTAAATGAACAGGGCGGATCCGAGAGCATAATTGACTGCTCATTACACAGGGCTGTACAAAACGCGATGGTGGACAAGAGGTCCTTCAACCTCATGAGGACGAGTCGCCCAACCTCGTACATCCCTGCCCAGTGTGGTGGTACGGTGTCCTACTGGCGAATAAAGTACTGATGGTAGCGCTCTAACTGCCTTTTGATCATTCTCTACCGCGGATGGAAGAGAGCTGACACCTCTCTTACAACCGCAGGGATCATTGCCTGTTCCTGAGGTCTACATGTGGAGAGTAACTGGAATTTGAAATTGGCTACCTTGGAACCTTCCAATCCCTCATACTGGAAGGAAGGCGCAGCCGTACCGTGTAGGTCTAGAAGCGCTTGTTCTGACCATCGGCGGAGAAGAAGGGTCCCATTCAAGGTTCGCTGGCGGGAGTTGGGTGGGAATACAAAACCATAACGAAATACTTCATTGACAGGTGTTGGACAGCTGAATCTACGATGAAGAGTGAATGGGGGTTTTATTTCCCAGATCACCAGGACGCAATTGCCCTTTGTGCACATGCAGCAGCCATAAAAGGCGATGCCGACCTGATTCGGTATATCACGCGGTTGGCGGGCGCTCTGATGGAAAATGTCCCTTCGCAAACGTGAATGAGATGGAATTCGACGAGACAGCAAGCACACTTGATTGGCCTTGAGCCTTGAACAACGTAGCCATGACCTGCCATGACTATATGGTTTTTGAGCTGGTAGATGGCCGAGGCCCTGTCGGGTGTCGTTAGTGGTGTTGTATTTGATCGTGTTCCGTTGTATTCCAGAGCTTGAGTTAGTTGGCAGCAAACCTTCGCGCCACCATATATATCCGCCCGCCCCTCGCGGCTGCTCGACGTGCGCTTTCAGCGGACTAAACAAGGGGTTGAACCCGGGGATGACTAGGCATGGCCGCACTGGTTCCCTGGCTGAAGTCAGAGTCCCTTGGAGGTTGGCTTGGACTTCCCATTAGCCTCACTCGTTCGCCTTATCTTACGGCACTCAGAATAATCCTTGGGTAAAAATTGTCGTCCGTTTGGTAGATGGCCGACAGTTGCCGGTGGAATCTCTCCCCACCTTCCCCTTCAAGCGCTCGGGAATCGCACTATTGGCTTTGACAGCAATGTGGGTCTACATACTCAGCTTCACGGTGCCGTTACAGCCACCCCTTTTTGTCGGCGCCGTCAGGCCCCGCCTGGCTATAGGTTTACATACTTCAGTACAGATTTATAATGACACTCGACATACTTAAGTAGCAAGGATATATGTCGGGATTACCGATTCGTTCTCACTTGTTTAGTGGCGTGCGGTCGATGACAGGAAGCATGCACCAAGACTTATACTGGCCAGCATGAACGAGAGTTCGGGCCCGCCCGTTATCAGCTCCTTCAACGGCAGCCACGTACAGGATTTAAAATTAATTGTGCGATGGTGTATGGGTCTACCGTTTACCCTCGATGGAATGACCCCCAACTTGGCACATTCATGTTTCGTAAAACTGGGCGCTTAGATAGGAATGGCCACTGGGCACTGTGAGATTGATAGCAAGCTGCCTGCCACCTCCCTCGTGCTCGGCGCCTTTCCACGGTGGAATCGTGGTAAGTGAGCCTCAATCATCGAGACTGATTGCTCGGTTTAGTGTGCATGGCATGGTGAATGGTCGGTCGATGAAGAAGAGCGATGTCCAACAGTGTCCAACATCCAATCGCAAACACAACCGTTTCGAGAGCTCGGGAACGCCTCTTCCCGGATGGAAGCTAAATAGAGCATGATAGTAGGTGTTGCCTGCGCATCGTCGTCGGCGGGGGTCCAGGTTGGATCCAAGGAGGTGAGCCCCCCTCCCTCTCCAGTTCTGTCGCCCAGTGCCTTGACCTATTAGTGTAGCAGAGCGGCTCTTGCAGCCCACCCATCCTGAGGTCCTTGCGAACGGTGGGTCAGGTCCGCTCGATGTATACGAAGTACTGACACAGGCTGAAACTCAATCACAGAACCTAGGCGAGACCACCCCGTAGAGCCCCTGGTAGTGAGCGCGGAAGCGGTACCACACGGCACCTCGGTGTGGGTGAAGCTGTGTGCGCACTGCGCAAGCGTTTGCACCTGGCCGCCTCGCGCGCACGCTGAGTCAGCCCAGCTGCGACGCCGAGGCGTTGGCCGACGCGATCTGTCGCGCTCGGGCGCTAAAAGGCGCCGCACGTAATGACCCGGCGTCTAAAATCCAATATGGGTTAGTCTGAGTGACCTTTAGGACCGAGGTGCTGCGCATCGAGAGCCCACCCAGCATTATGACAATCATACAGCAATTGAAGGGGAAGGGGTGATCATAATGACTACGACGGTGGCTCCAAATAAGTTGCTCCCTCTCAATCGGTAAGTGCGCTGTGGGAGGACTTGGTAAGCCTGACTTGAGGCGCCGTACGAGGGAACAACTGGCCGAGGGTGGAGCCCCGCCGGCCGTACCTTTGGATTTACTTAACGGATGCACTTGCTTAGTACAGATCCATCCTTCGACGTACAGCAAAGCTCCCTTCCAGGTTTGCAGCACGCCGCTGAATGGTAATCAAGGTGTTGAAACAACCTGCAAGAGGGAACGGCCACAATGATCTCTATGCGCTTTCTGTGATACCACTCAAACATACGGATACACGTTTCGTCGAACGTTGAGTGAAGTGGGACGACTGACTGATTCCTGACGTTAGTGTTAAGCTTCGGTTTAATAGGCGTACTGTGCATAGTTCTTCGTAAAGTTTTAGTATGATGATCACCAACGTTGTTTTCGCGAAATACAGGAGTTAGCTAGAGGGTATGCGCGTGAGCTCTCAACGTGCTTAAGTGGCATTTCGGCAACTTCCATGTCCAATAACCCTTCCCCCGAGAGTGTCACTTCCCCGCAAATACTCAGACAATGTTACAATGAGAGGCGGTGGAGAGGTGTCGCGTTCCTCTGTCCTTTTAGCCGAGCGCTCGGATCGGCTTCGCTGACACTCTATGGAAGTCCACTCCAAACTCGGCGGATTCGCAAGAAACCCCGCCATCTAGAATGCTCATCGCGGCGTGTCTTGTCGTTCCTCTTCCTGCATTAGAGCCAATACCATCGTTTAGCTTCTGGTTCCGGACAGACCCCTCCCGGGGTGAATACATGCCCCACCACAGGCAATTCAAGGACCCTTCTAAGTACTCGAGATATGAATCCGTCATCTTCCCTGCCCTTCACATTCGACATAAGCACGAGCTTGACCGAGCGACCAAGTCAGTAGGCGGAAGTAGAAATGAATGGCATAGAACTCAGAAGCACATCTCCCTTGCCTCTAGTCACAGTTCTATGGTTCCTTCACACAAGTTACCTCGAATACGCAGCTTCGCGGGAACACGAAGGGGTTTAGATCTAATTCTAGATGCCTTCTATACCTCCCGCGCTCCAAGCTCACTCACCAAAGATGGCTATTGACACCAGCTGGCTCCTCCCAACACAGCCCAAGGCCCTCACAAACTCCCACTCTCTCATGCTCTTCACATTACACCTCATCACATGTTGCTTCCCTGATGAACGAATGGAAGGTGTTCTGTGCTTTGCATCAAGGGCAAGTTATTCAAGTGGTTGCTTATTAGAGGGTCGTTATGTGTAACTATGTCTTTAGAGTAGAATGAGTGAACAAGAATAGGGATGTTATGTTGAGAACGTCCGGGTGGGGTTCTGGAAGAACCTGATCTACACGAGGAGAAATAGGGGAGGCACCCTCGTCTACGCCTTCACATAGTCACATCTTATATTGTACACTTCGAGGACGCATTGAATACGACGGGATGGAAACAGGGTCTTCAAAGGCGCAATTCCAGTTTTCCATGTCGAGTTCAGGGGTAAGTGGTGATGATGGAAGGTGCATATTCAGCTTCCCGCGAAGGTGTGACTGGGGGAGGGTGGCTCTGAGGCGGTACCATTCGAATCCCAAAGTGAGCGGTGACGGTGAGGACTGAGCGAGAGTGAGTCGGACAGAACGCAAAGTGCTGAAGCCCTAACCGTAGCGGCCTCAGACGACGAGATACAAGGCTCTCGCTGGCACCGTCCATCGTCGGTGGAATATTACTCTCCACGGATATCAACTACCATTCCGCACCTTCGCGGGAAGCAGCAAGCCTATTCATCTAGGTTAAGTCACGCGAAGGCCCAGCGAAGGATGCGCTTACCAGGGGATGCACTCCATGTGAGTTCCCGCGGTGCGAGGTTATTTAGGCTCATGCTTAGAGCACCCCACCCTGGATTGAAGTCGCGTGGTAGCCGTGGTTGTCATTGCCCTTCGCGGACGTCCAAGCTACCCCGCAAATACTAAAATTACGACATAAGGGACGAAGACCGAGCGGCCAGCCACCCTCCCGGGACTGGGCCAGTGGAAATGGCAGCTGCAAACAGTGGCAGAACGTATGTAGCCTCGCTTCTCCGCGCTTCTCCAAAATTTAGACGAAGCGTAAAGAAGCGAAGCGCATTCAGGACAGGCCCACAACGCATTGTTCTACGTCCCGCAAAGCCCTCGAATTCAGTCCGTCAATTTGGCGAGGCTCGAGCTTCCCGCGGTCCCACTAACTAGCCTGTGCGCTCGACGGAGTCTAGAGACGAGTCCAGGCTCGCTCGCCCCGCAGACTTCGAGAAGACCCGCATATTGTGCATGAGTCTCGAGTGGGGCGCGAAGTGGAGTAAAATAAAGCTTTAGATCCACATCGTGACACAGAGAGCTTTCGCAGACATGGCATACTAGCTCGACGTCATCATGGATGTCGTGTATCCGCAGAAATACCCGTCTCCTCCAGTCGCTCTCGTTGTTTGCGCGTGTCGCACAGAGAAGGCCTAGAGAAGACTAGTCGACTCTCCAAGAAGGAGAAGAAAACTTGTTTGGGTAACGGTTTCAAGACGTTCCCACCAGCATTTACGGGAAGAAGAGAAGTTGTTGCTGCTTCCTGAGAGCGTGAGGATTCTAATACCTGTGTAGGTGCGTGGCTTTGTCCGTGTGTGGACAAGACCATTGCCATTTACTTACCCTACGTACCGCACCCAGTGGGAACAGCGGCATCGGGGAGATGTGGAGTTCAGAGAGACCGCTTCCAGGCCAGGAGGACAGCTGTGGGGGACCCAGGCGCAGAGGTAGTCTTTCGGCCGTCGCTGAGAGTCATCGCACGCCCAGTCCGCTGTACTCGCGTCTAGCCAGGTCGCGCTCGACCTAGATCATGTGGGTTCCCCAGAGGAAGATGAGGGAAGATGGTAGGCAGGCCATACAGAAGTTGCTGTTAACAGTGCACAGTTGCCAAGATGCTGGGGATCTGCAAGGCACATCCTTGCAGACATAGAAGACGTGTCAAGTAGGGTCGGTTGCGCACGCGTTACTGTGCGAGTTACCGTTTGTCTGGAAATGAACGCGTGTACGGGTATAGGGAAGCGTGCCGCAGGGAGAAGGTGTGGTTGTGACGAGAGGATCCAGGTTGAGGTTGATGAACGATGACTAGAGGTGCCACTCGGCGATCCCCGACCGGGTGTCGCCATCACTCATAAAAGGACACAGGCGTATGAATGTGTGCGCATTGCTTTGATTAGCTGGTCCCTGGTTACCCTAAAGTGGTGGAGACTAAGTCGATAGTTTCCCCGTAGAAGGGTACATGCAAGCTTCTCTGAGGCTGGTTACAACATATGTTTACAGCAGCGGGAGAAACCTAGGGTCTTAAGTTCAGAGAAGCTTTCTAAATGTGGCGTGGCAGAGCGAATTATACTCTCGTTAAGTCGAGAACGCTACATCTGAACAGGGAACGTTGTAGTTACCGCCGATGGAGAAGCTTCGAAATTACCTATTTATCCTCGTGAGATGAATTAGGCGCCCGAGCACGCCAGAGGCACGCGCTGCGCACACCATCCCAGACTTAGCAGGGGGCAAGGCACATAGCAGCTTGTTTAGATCGTACCTGTCCTTGATCAATTTCCTTCAGGCAAGTTAAGCGCCCAATAGATGCTGTGAAGGCCACGCATCGGTATAGCGCATGTACGTACTAGCTCAGTGGCTTGAAGGTCGTGTCCGCCGCTGGGCTGTCGCGGAGATGCGGCTATGAACCATGAGCTACCCAGGGTGGTCGAGTAATCTCTGGAACCCAAGGCAGCGTAGTACCCGGTGTGTCACAGCTTAGCGGGAATATACACTACGAATACCTCGTTACCACAAATGAAGCTGCTTCCAAGTGACTTAGCTACCCAAGATGAAATTAGCGCCCAAGGCACGCTCGCACGCGATCCTCGTGTTGTGCGGCGTGTGTGTTTACGCCGGAAGGGGTCACTCTCTTGAAAAAAAAAAAAGAGGGTACTAGGTGCTGTGAAGCATACGCGGTGCCCTTAATATATCAAACCAAGCACTTCGAAGATCAGTTGAGGGTGCTGTGAACCGTGGTGGTCCTTGGGGTATTGGTCCTTTGCGTTTATAGCCTACCCGACATGAATAAGGGAAAAAGGTGTGTATGTACTTGGCTTCGCTGAGTGACGATGAAATTAAGTAGTTAGGCGCCCCCACCGAACCCTCGGGCAAGGATAATGGTGATGGATAGGAGGTACTTGGACAGTGCGAGGTGGTGGCGGTACTCGGCCGTCTGCATGGAGGAATGATAAGCGCCCATAAACGCTCCATCGCATCACGCCGCACGCCGCACGGGGAGCGCGGAGGCGAAATGAGGGTTATAATGTACATACCGCTTGGGACTCTTGAGGCTAGGGTACAATTATAAACCAGGATCTTTGGATTTCGGTAGGCGCTTGGGGTGGTCGGTGTATCGATATTGCGTCGGAGGACGGAGACTGCCCATCAGAAGATCCGAAGACGTCGACGCGATAGGTTGGGCCTGCGACTGGCCCTCTATCGAGGTTCCGCTCCGTGGCTCATAGGGGGGGTGGTTACGAGTCTAGCGAAAGGTGTTCCTGTGTCGTTTGCGACACCGCTTCACCGTCACCTTGACGCAGTGGGAAAGGTGTTTCGGGTATGTAGTTACCATAAATAAGTCCTTGGCTCAGTTCAAGGGGATTAGAATTGACCGAAACCGGAACCTAGGGAGGTATTTTAGAATTCAATTGACTGAGCTTGGGAACTTATCTTTGGATAACAGGGAAACCCTTCAAAAGCCACCAACATTGAAATGATGGTGGAGGAGCCCCTGGGCCCTGGCTCTCCCTTGAGGTTGCTGCGCCGGGACGAGTACAGTTACTCTCCCCAAAAAGGACTCCGACATTTTCCACTGGTATTACTTCTCAAAGTGTGATGATGGGGATGGGGGCACAGATGGTAGAGGACCCGAAAGTCGCGGTGCCGATTGTGGCTTGGATGAGGGCGCTCAAGGCTTCCAGGGGTTGTCGATGAACGTCGAGTTGAGAGCTCAGTGTGTTCAGTTGGACCCACCCGACCCAGTTTTGTGGGTGTGAAGACCGTCTTTGTGTGCGTGCGTTTTGGGTCGGCGAGTCCGATGTGTATGATGAGCACGAGGAGTCGGGCAAGAGCTCCCGCTGGATCAAATTGGTCGGCTATCTACTTCATTCAATTCAGTTGAGATTAGCTGGGTTTGTCGGGTCGTCGGGAGGGAGGGAGATGGTGAAACGCGTTCGAGTCGGGGTTGGGGTGTGTGTATTGCGCTATGCGAAGCCAGAAGGTGTCAAGTATTATTTGTCAGGGTTTTCTTTGTCATTTTCTGCTCGAATTATGCCCTTCGTAATTCGAATTATTATCCGCGACTGCTCGGGAAGGTGCTTGCTCAGCGCTCGTCGCTCAGCCTACCCCTTACTTGGCGTAGCCTCCCCTGCGCAGCGGTACCGGGCACTTGCACCACCGACTTCTACGTACGCTCTCGTACAAGACGCCAGGAAGAATACCGGCCGCGCAGTGGAGTTGTGGAGCGCTCACAGTTCATTAAGAGGGAGGCGAAGATCATTTTTTTCCAATGGCGAAACCCTCGATTAGAAGAAGCGAACAGGTACCCAGATATATCCAAGTACGACCTCGTGCGGTGCATTGAGTAAAGTGTGGAGTGCCTGTAGTTCTCTTTTGACACTCGAGTTCTCCCCACCGCCTTCCCAAGATGTGTTGAGAGGCTGGGAAGAGTGATGGGAAGAGTTAGGGGCGGACGACGTCATAACGTCGTCATTGATATTCGGGGTGGTCACGGTGAAGAGTTGGTGAAGAGACCCTGAGCCCGCCCTGAGCAGGGAGGCTCGGGGCAATTGGACGTGAGCGTGCATACTTGGATACGTGTTCATTCATTTAGAAGTAGAAATGGAGGGAGGGATCCCTAGGCGGGAGACCGATCGTAAGCGCGAGGCGCCCACGCCCACCCCCTCGTCCCCCCGGCATCGTACACGTACCCTCCATCCCTCCCGCGCCCGCTCCGATTCCTGACTCATCCCACCCGCTCTTCACATCCTCGTCAACCGTCGGCGGTCCCCACCTCTCACTCAGCCAGTTGTCTATTCCCAACGGCAACGTAACCTAGACGCCACTGCAGGGTCCTTCCGTTCTCGTTCGTCCGCCCCCCCGCGCTCCACTCTGGCAGGCTGGCTATCATATTCCAGGTTTAAATTCCTCCTTGAGGGACATTCCCCTCTGGGCGTTGCCGGCATGTTAAAGTACCTTGAGAGAGAAGAGAGGGTCGGCGGTCCCGTTCGCTTGCAAGCTCGTGGCATGCATAGAAACCTCGCGTATCAAAGCTATTTAGTTGGGTTGAAGGGGAAAGGGGGATTGAATGGGTGGGTAAATTTAGAGAGGGCGTCGGGAAGGAGAAAGAGGGTGGCTGGGTGGGTGTCGGCGGAGATGAGTGTTCGAGAGGTATGGGGGAGGGGAGGCTGAGGCTGCGGGAGGGGGGGGAGGGGGATCGCGTCAGGCCGAGGCGTGGCTTCGGTAGGCCCGCACAAAGTCCACAAACCGTTCACCAAGCTCAAAGTATCGAGTTTACTTGCGAATCGGGCCAATTGAAAGATCACACAAGGTTTTCTGTGTAGCAGCGCCGTATGGCTGCTCAAGTATATAGTGATTTTTTGCGCCGGGGCAAGGAATCCTGTATGGTAGTAGTACATATAAATCGAGAATAGTGGGTTGAGGGGGTCATGAGATGCGAGGCCGTCTATGTGAGAGTGTATGCGAGAGCCGTAGTAAGAAATATGAGCGAGCGAGAGTGGTGGATGAATAATAGAGACAAGGAAGGTCGTTTTTGGGTTGGTATATATATGCAAGACGAGAGCTGGGGATATCATGAGCGAGCGAGAGAGCGAAGTGGTGGTGTGCGTTCCAAGAAGAGGAGGGAAACGAAGGCGAAGGGGGGCGTCTATGATAAGGTCCGTTTGAGCGAGAGAGAGAGGGAGAGAAGCCGATCAGGCGAGAGCCCGTCCGGACTTGCGACCGCGACTGTAGAGGTGAGGCAGCGCGGGCTTTTCACTGAGAATGGCCCTCTTCTCGATAGGCGACTGCGGCACGCTCCTCATCGGACTCGGGGGTGCGACCCAGCTGAGGACCTGGTCGAGGAAGGCGGCTCCTACGCCGACGCCGCTTGCCGGAGTCGCGAGTGCGCTCGAGTCTTGGGCCGTGCTCGTCGTTCGGGACGAGTGGGCGTATGCGTTTGAGGAGGAGTAGGCGGTAGGGGGGAGGTGGGAGGTGTTGAGAGGCCGGGAGGGTTTGGACTTGGTTTGGTGGGTGGGGGTGAAGGAGAGGGTGGGTGCGAGAGGGCGGCGGATGGATGGGCTGAGGAGGGCCGGGGGGAGGAGGGTGGATGGGGAGATGGTTTTGGTAGGTGATTGGACCTTGTTGGTGTTTATTGAGCTTATCCGGGACTGGGATGAGGCGCGGGATGAGGAAGCGCTTGTTTGTGGCGAGGCGCGGGATGAGCAGCGCGTTCGCGTCGACGAAGAGGAAGACGCGGAAGATGGAGCGGGACTGGGAGTGTGGTGCGCGGGGTCTGCTGGAGCCCCTGGTACGACGTTGTTTGCCCAGGCCACTATGCGCGAGTAGTCGCCGTTCGCCGTGTATGAGGCGGTGGGGACTGCTGCTGCGATTTCGTGGTAGAAGACGCTCTCGTCGGCGTTGTCCTCTGCATAGTAAGACTGTTGTGAATCAGAGTCGGAGGAGTAGGTGTCGTAGTAGGAGTAGGGGTGGCCGTGGTACGAGGGGAAGCGGGAGGGGCCTGGTTGTGGGCGGCAGGGCTTGGAGCAGTAGGGCGCAGGAGAGTTGGCGTCGAGATGGCGTTCGCAGGTGAGGCACCAGTCGGTGTCCATGGCTGAATTGCAGTGGGAGTGGAGGAGCGAGGTGTGAAGGGCGAGCGTCTTTAAATAAAAACAGTCAGAACAGGCCCTGCCCTCATCGACGCACTCGATCTGGCCAGGCCTGCATCGGGAAGAGATCTCGCATCTCAGATCACTTCGGAACCAAATCGAAAAGGGGGCGTGACGTGACCACTTTTGATGGGTGACGCATTGTCACGCTGGATGCTGGAGGAAAGAGAGGGAGAGGGAGAGGGCGTCTCTGCCTGCCCTTCTTTTCTTTGCGTGGAGGGGATGCACCTGTGAATGCGCAAAGAGGGAGAGGAGAGGTCGCAGGTCCGCCGGTGTTTTGGGCCAAAGCACGCATCATAAGAAGCCGCCTTCCTAATCAGGCCACATACCTTCTCTCTGGAAGCTTCCACAGTCGACCGTGCGACCTCCCATTGTCCTCCTCCTCCGCCTTCTGTCCTCCCTCGGCCCTCTTCAGTCGGGGCCTGCCTATCAAACACACGCTCGCTATCTAATGCGTGCCCGACCGCTCGCTCCCTCATCTCAGAGTTGCCGCCTCTCCTCCGCCGACCAACCAACGCGTCCATTTCTGCGCGTCCTCTGTGTTCTCCCGTCCATCGTTCGAAGCTACTACCCGGCCCCTCCCATCCTCCGTCGTAACTCGCCTCGCCCATCGAAGCTCACCTGCGTCTCCTGACTTCGCGCAGGTAACTTCTTCTCCTTGTCCAGTGCCCTCCCAGATCCATGGTCGCGTTCCCCAAAACACAGGGTACGCACCGCGATCCCGACCTCTCCAAGTCGAGAGCGAGGGTCTATTGCCGTCATCACGCCGTACCCGGAACGACTGCCCTCTTCTTGTGCGACTATTCCGCGTCCTGTGCGACTCTCTCATTGCACAGAGGACAACAAGAAGTATCGACTGTCCACTCATCTTCCCGCGGCATATCTAACTCATGATATCTAACATCTGAGCGAACGATCTTCGCAGGAGAAGAGACCTGCGACCCCCTTGACGACTCGAGGTCGAGAGCGTACGTTCGAGAACGCTCTCATATAGGCCCAGTGCGGCCCCTCCTTTCTCGATGTAGGCGGAGCCAAATCGAAAGGTACCTCTAAGACGACTGGCTGACAGGACTTCTGCCGCCCGTGCGCACCTCGCGCGAGTCGATCGAGCTTGACATGACCTGGTTTTCGGCGTTTCGTGTTTCGCGATCGCGCCCTCGGGCGCTGTGGTACGGTTATTCGTAGCGAAAGGCTCCTCAGGTAGGTATAGTCATCGCGGTAAAGCTCCCTCCTCCCGCGATTACTTGTGCTGCGCACAACAGACTCTAGAGCGCAAAGCCTAAGGGATGCCTATCATCGCACCGGAGGGTTTGCGCTCGTAATTTTACCCAGATTTTCAGTGCGGGGACGGACGGATGGAGTACGCACCCCTAACAGTAGCCCAGTCGAGACTCGCCCCCAAGTGGGTGCTACGGCGTGGTTGTGGGTCTATGTATCTAACTTTGTAGATCTCATTGCCCAATGTTCAAAGCGCTCGTTGCCCCTTCATCTCTCTAATCTGTTCCCAATCCGCTCATCTACGAAAAGATTTCATTCATCCCCTGCGTACGGCATACAGGTCTAGGTACCACCCCTCCCCGCTCTACCTCCCCCACTCCCGGTTCTGCCCAAGTGGAAGTGCAAGTGGGAGGACGGCGCGGCTCTCCGGAGCGTTTCCAGAGTCTCCAGCCCCCTTCTCGAACTCTTCCTACTCTCCGAAATGACTGACGGATTGACTGTCTTGTCGCTGCGATTGACCACCCCCCTTGTGACCATCCGATTGACTGATCCCATCCGTCCATCCATCCAGACCACCCACTTTCTCTGCTAAACCCACTCGAGGTTAGTCGAGGAGGTGCGATGGTGGACGGAATGTGATATCCTTGCTGGCTAGATGCACGAAGTTGTGATCCCCTGACCTCGCCGGGGAGGGGAATCGGAGTATAATCCTTCCCCCATGATTCCTTACCCTCTAGAAGTCTCCGAGGCGCACGTAGACCCTGCCTACGAATGGGAGGAAGTGGGGGGGTCTCGGTACCGCGAAGCCAGATTCCCTTTTCCTTTAGTCTAATTCCCAACGCTAATTCTCGATGGATAGATGGATGGACGGGCGGGCGTCGACAAGCAGACGCGCAAGGCCGCTCTAGCTCCGAGCGACTGCTCAGAAGGGTAGGGTGATCAGGACGGGGGGGTGCCTTTACATACCCGTCCCAGCCCGCATACGTAGGAAGCGCATCTAATGGAAGCTACTAGGTTGTACGGATTATGTCTATCCGAATCGGCCTTCCAGGCTACCTGCCTCTTGCCATTAACAAAGGCGCGGTCCCGCGAGAATCCCCCAGTCCCGCGCCTCTATCGGATTCATATTAGGACTGGAGGCGCGCACGACTGGATCGGGGACGCCTTGAAATTACATATGTATGAGTCGAGAGTGGGTAATGTATTCTTGTATTCAAAGTGTTCATATGGAAGGCTGGCTTGGTGTGGCACGTCCTGTCCCACTTTCCAGCTTCCTGCCACCCTATTCCTGTCTCCGTGTCGGGTCAAATTGTTCGCCCCTTCATCCAATGTGCCACCCTCTTCCTGCCACCCCCCACAGCCTTACGGGTTATGGGCGCCTTCCAGTCTGCCTGTCCCCCTGCGGAATCATATGGATGTGCATGCCTTTTTTGGCGCAACAATGTGACTGGGACGATGTGTGCTTGGACTTTCTTGGGCTACGTAGTATGTGATCATGAGTCGGAGGAGTAAAAAAGAGTGATGCGAAAGGCGGGTTCATTAGGGGAAGGCTTGCTTCCAGGACGGATGTCAGAAATTTGAGGGTGGCCTTTCGGAGGGGAGATTTCGGAGAAGGGTGTGGGATGACGCTTGCCTTGTGGTGGGGAGGTGCGGGAGGCGAAGGAGATTTGAGCGGGGGAGAGATAGTGTTAATAGTGAGAGTACAATGCAGGAGGCTCCACTCAACTCTTCGCCTCGCCTCGATACAATGGCCCAGTCGACGACAGACGTGAGTGACTGCGTATGACGCTTTCTGCTCTCAAACCTGTGTTCTCTTCGCTCGCTGACTTGGCGCTGGGCAGCAGGTATCGTCATATCCAGGTCATCGCACACCTTTTTTGTTGTACGTACACCAGGATAAGGAGCTCTCTCAGAGTACCCATGTCCAGCCGAGTAGGTCTTCCTGCCTCTGCTCCGCCGATGAGTTTGACAAGCCATTGTTCTCTCTTCTCGTCGAATTCAGCGGGAGAGGTACCTCGAGCGCCGGTACCGTCCCTCCAAGGGACGAAGTACTGAGTTGGGTTGAAAGTTTTAACCTTTTCATTCTCCCTGCACACAGTTCATCTTCCGATCCGTGCAGATTTGGCTCTCTTCATTGAATTGCGATTGCGATTGTGCATTTCATTTCGTCTTCGACATGGCATATATTAGGGTATCACACAGAATATCACCGTCACAGCCGCCCTCACCGTAGCCGCCCACTTCAAGTTTATTATTTGTGGCTGAGGGAGCCGTGGACGGTGGCGGACCCGCGCCTATGAAATCGGAGTGGGTGACCTCCGCCGCGCTGCAACGCGTATTGAGGGTCGAGAACGTGCGCCTCGACTTGAACCTAGGAGGTATCTATGTCAGTGGCGGAGAGGGTTCACTGACCGAAGGATTGGTGGCGGGGCCGAGAGCGCATCGATCTCGGGGGCGGAACTTTGGCGCGCCAGACACCGACTCGGAGGCGCGGGGAGCTCCGAAGGCGGCTCTGAATCGCATCGATTGTTCGCTAGGACTCAAAGTCGAGATATAATTATGACGAAGAAGCAGGGTTGCTTGCGCCACAGATGGTGCATGGTCCGAGGACGAGCAAGGATTTGTACCCTCTTTTTTTTTTTTGAATGCGACGATGCGGGCTGGATGTCGGGTCTTGTCATCGAGGCATCCGTCCCTCGTCCGACAGGACAGGCCTGAGGACGCTCGGCGGCGCTGGGGGCATTGGCACCAGTGACCCGCGCATCCGGCGGAGGACGTCGTTGGACCCATGCTTTTGGCGGCAAGCGGCGTTCGAACGCGGCAGACCCAGGTGGGTGAAGGGGCCATAGCCTCCCGAGCGCCACGCACAAGGGTTCCTTCTGCCCAAAGAAAACTTTCAAGAGTTCTACGTAGCCTAGGTTTTAGCCTTTGCGTTGCGACTTGCGCCGCTTTGGCAAGTTGGCATCAGGGTATCATTTCATATCACTTGACTTCACGAGGGTATGTGAATAGATTCAGAGCCAGATACGATGAGAGGAGGTGTATATGTAAGATGGCTCATGCGAATTGAATAAAGTGCTTACTTGGGACAAGAAGAGGGTGACGGTGGCGGGCGGTTTCGCGGTGGTTCGTGTGGGTTGCGCATGCGCACGTTGGATTTACGATACTTGGGTGCGGGTAGATTGTGAGTAGAGAGATGTGGACAGCTAAAGATATCAGATATGATAAGCAGAGCCAAGGCAGAGATATGGCTGGTAAGAGATGTGGCGCCGTCAGGACCTCGTTGGATCCAGGACAGCCAACACCCTTCCCGTCCGAGTCGTCTGCGAGCACCAGACAAAGTCGTACTGACCTTCCTCGTTGGGTGCTCCCCTCAGCGCCGCATTGAATGAGGGTACCATCATTGCACGTTTTAAAGTGGCTCGAATTGGATCAATTCGTATTGTATTGACCATGGATACTGGGGGTGCCGCTCAGTCAGGCCTAGTGTCAAACATTTAAGCTCCTTCGTATTCAGTGGTGTGTTCGGCGAGGATTGCGTTCAGTTCAAGTAGAGACGAGGAGAGACAGCGAGGTGAGGCGATGATGATGATGGCGACGTAGTGAGCTCCGACCGACGAGACGCTCAATTGGGGCCAAGGGGGTGGCACCCTCCTGCCCTGGGTTATAGAGTAACTTGAATATAGACAGGATGGAGTGGGTTTGCATTGGACATTTCATAGACTAGGATCCGCTCAGTCGAGCTAAACCTAGTAGCGGAGAGCCCTTGGGAGGTTGGAACGCGGGAACCTCTAGCGTTCACGTCAAAGGGCGTCAAAGACTCGTCAAACCAGCACAAGGGACGAGGAACTCTGAGGAACTGCTCTGAAGAACAAGGCTTCCAGGTCGTAAGCGAATCGTAAGTCGCAAAGGTATCATGAGGCGTGGCGTCGCCTTGGATTCCCCTTGAATAGGAATTTGCCCGGAATTGGAACTATCGGAACGGGAAGGGGGCGCGTTACGGCCACTTGGGTTTCTAATAGAAAATCTGATAAGCTTCGAGTTGATCAAAGCTGCTTGGCAGGGCACTCGGGGGGAGGTGGACACGGGGTCAGGTCCGGCGAATTTCCAGGACTCAGTGGAGGGGTTACGGTAATTAACAAGAGGAGAGAGGAGTTGGGTTGGGAAGGAGGAACCGAGAAGTGCTTGGGGAGGGAAGATGAGGGAAGCACAGGGAGCAGAAGGAAGGTGGTGTAAGGTGGTGCAACGTAGAACCCGGACTTTGGCTCTGGGATTTCCCGACGACAGAGAGGTTGTGTTGGTGTCGTAAGTGCAGGCGTCTGTCGATCAATCGAGTGGAGAGAGACGGTGGTGAGTGTGGGTGCCTTATCGTCATGTACTTGGTCGTATCAGAGGCTTCGGAGCGACGGCGAACTCGAAGTCGCCTTAGCTATCTAAACAGCCCCGCTGGAAACTGCCATGTCAGGACTTGAGATGCTTCGAGCAATCTTTCCGACAGGTATTCCGAGCGCACACCTTCGAATGGCTCTAAGAATTCAGTGAAGTCCGAGAGTGCTTTGATCACAGTGATCTCCAACCTGACCCCAGTTGAGTGGAATAACATGCTCCGTACTTGATTAAGCCTTAATAAGATAGGGCAAGGGAAGAGTTATCAAAGAATCGAACTTGAGGGGTGAGGGAGAAATGCCTGGTGCGCTTATTCCGCCTATTCACCCTTCTCTCTGCCTTCCCTTCCTTTCCAAACATGTCTTTTTGGAGGTGATATATGTTCTTCTGTCGCTGTTGTCATCGTTGATATCATGAACACGTCCCTCCAGGTCAATCAGTCACTTCACTACCACCCTTGCGCTCTGGTACTATACTACACCACCTGCTAAGTCCAGAATTTTGGCCTTCTCTTCCGCTCGAATAGAAGACAGACACGAGCGGCCGTACACCCTTGAGTATGTACTCATTGCTCAAGCCCCTTTCCCTCCCCAATGGCGGATTCTTCTGATTTCGAAGACTCGACATAGCATCAGAGTCTTCTCCAGCGTGATGTCTGTCGATCACGCCGACCTACCAGCGTCGTGTTCTCACCGTTCTCCGGGCCTGTTCTACGAAAGTCTTAGTGAGCTGGTATCGACGCTCACGAGATGGGGCGTAGCAACACATTACGAAGACACATGTACTTGAGTACTGGCCCGTTCTCGGGGCATCATGCAGCGAATATAGTGGATTTGATCTGCTCAAATGGGACGACGCTATGTAAGTATCGTGTAGCCACATGCAGGTACAGTTCTTCCCGGTGCCTTCCCCTCCTCAGCCCTATCCATTCACTCCCATTCCCAAGTTCCTGGCGCCGACGCACACTAACGTACACTCCGCCAGCGAAATATACCTTTCCTCCGGCGAGCCTCGCGCCATATTTAGAGTTCGAGCTGTGATAGCTCAGGGTCTCCGGCTATGTCGAGTCAGAGGGGGTCAGCGCTTAACTGAATTATTCGGCTAACGCAATTTATTCACAGGGCCCTTTCTCCTTTGGTATGGCGATCTCGCTTACCTATTTGACTCGTCTTGCTCCCACTGGCAAGCTGGCCGACTTACTGTGTGGACGCCGAAGGGAAAGGCGTCGGGATGCAATGATGGGAGGTAGCCATCGATTGTTGATGCGCTTGAGTCGCGCAGCACAAGGCGCAGCACTCCCTTTGTCAACGCGTCTGCCGATTTCAAATTCTAGGTTTCCGGTTGATTCGCACTACCAAATAAAGGATAGCACTGCGCGGGAAGTTGAAGGGGGGTACTGGGTGACAACAACAAAGACAGTGCAATACAATCGCATACGCCCCGCAGGCGCGCCGCGGTTCGCGCGGAAGCGAAAATACGGACAGATAAGTACTCAAGACATGAGACAGATATACAGGCTTCGATAAATCAAGGGTTAGAACCTCTATATAGATAAGCTGAGCATCGGCGGTCGGATGTTTCGATGGAAATTCTTGAGTGGCCTACCCCTCAGTAAGTCAATAGGGTGATGTATCAAGGCGCGTCAGAGGGCAAGACTCTGGCGCCAGTGCTTGTCCAAGAACGGAGACCACAACAGTAGTGTCCACTTTCATTAAGAATAATTTACCTTTTCCTTCTGTTACACGTAGTTTTGGCCTGCAGAGCGTATGAGGAATTAGGCGCCCGTATTAGTCAGCAGTATCAAATCCAGTGGATGCGGAAGTGCACCAAAGTGAGAATTCTGCGCACCGTGGCCGGTAAACCTCTGCACACAACCGCGCTAAGTCTAACGACCCCGATGTTGGGGCTCATGTCCGACTTGAACATCAACGCAAGGAGTAGAGGTTACATGGCATCTTTCCAGCGCAGACTCTGAATCGTAGAATGGCCCCGCTGGTGTTTCATGTTTGGCAGAGATGTTATTACTGCAATTATGCCCACCTAAGTGTCTCACCCTCATGTCTTACGCACACAAGGGATGAGAGGACAATGCGGTGAGCAATCACCCATTGTTCGCTATAAGGGGTTACACCAACTCACCGCCCACCGTCAATCCAGGTTTGCTTTGATTTTTTTTTTTTTTTTAATTGCCCGAACAGCTCCTGCACACAACATCTGATTCCGTTGGGCAGTTGGATAGTGTTCAGGATTTTGCCGCTTTAGGCGGACAATGGTCACTTGTTGCGGACTCTGGGTTTTTCCCCAAGCCACAGCTTTGGCAGTGTGGTATAGAGAGAGAACATTTTACGCAGGTCTAAGGGTGGGTTGCGGCTAGTCTATTCGGCGTGAATTCTCTCTACTTCCGTTTCGACTTGATTGGAACTCAACTCGCTGGCTTGACGATCAAATGCTGCGCAACGGCCCACGGTTTATGAAGAAGGCTTCGCCCTGAGTGAATACTCGCCAAGGTATGGACCCTATGGCACGTATAATGGGTAATAAATGTCGTGTAGACATCTGTTGAATTCTGGGCTTGTGTGCATACAGCCCGAGCCGGATATTGGCCATATGAAGACATCTCCGAGCCAGAGGGGGCGCGGGCGATGACCTCTTCCCTTCGTCCTGAATCGCCACTTTTCAATCAAATACATCCATTCCTTCCTTTGCTCAGCCTGATAACCCTGGGCCTTCCTCGTCCCTACCTCGAAATTTCTGTGCCTTTCCTCAAGTCTAGGGCCCACAAATCGGCGTTCCCGTGGACGGGAGGCACCCCCCTCCCATCACGGCAGGGCCATCAACATTTTTTCTCCTTTCCTTGAATCCTTCCAATGATCAAATAGATCTATGCTCACTTGAAGCTTGACCGGAAGCAACGAAGGCTCGGGCATGATTCAAGACATCACGCTCTTGGCCTGCACCAATGCTGGGGGAATAAATATCCTGGAGAAGAATACCAGAGCGATGTCAGCGTGACGCTCTGGGGACGTCTGCTGACCAGACCTGGGGAAAGCATGTATACACCGACACCCCCACTCTCCTGGTGTCTACACGATATCCCATTCACTGAGCACATGCATTCACCGGAGTCGGGATCCCCGTCCCACATGTATGCACAACTGACCCCTTACACCGAAAGAGATGTATACACGCTCATTTTATTTTTTACCCAGCATACGTGCCATAGGACCCTGTATATCCACTCCAGAGTACCAATGTAAGAAAGGGTAAGGGGGTACGTTTGTTGCGCTAATGCTTGGATATTGCTCGTTTAGGCAGACAAAGGAGCGCTTTGACAGGTTCTGAGGTTCTCTCAAGATCTCAAGAGCAGGCGAGTATCGACAAGTATGAACGTAAACGCAGATTCAAAATGTAGAGGCCGAAGACCACCCTCAATTACTCTAAATTAAAAGCGGATGATTCAATTTGGGCAACCGATGATGGGGACTTTTGGAGTTTTCACCCTCTACACCCGGCGATTCGCCGGCCCATGATCCAGCTCCCTGGCCAATTGCAGCAAATGTAAGAGGGCCGCTAAACAGTGCGAATAGTCCTTTCCTCAGCTCGGCCGAGTAACAGTGTCAAATCTTCATTTGAAGCATGGGCGCCTAATACATGGAGTTACGGGCGCTTCTGATGAACGGCTGCCTGCCCGCCATCACGCCTGACTTCAAAGTGGGATTAATGCCTCACACCATTTACCGCTCGTGGGCTGCATCACAGCATGACCCATTACCCCAGTGGTGATTCCGCGCTCTCATTGAGCGATGGATTTGGATGTGCCTTCATCTCTTTGTGGCTTTCGCGACCCCAGTGGTGACCCAAAGGGGTGGACACTAGCTGAGGTCCGATACCCGCGATCCGGAGGCCCAGAGCCAAGGGGGTCCCATTGGTGCTTTGCTCTTTACTAATGTGACTTAGGACCCAGCTGGGGAGAGATGCATTGGGGGACCCACCCCGATCCCCAATGCCCGCCGCCCGTGGCCTTGGTCTTTGGTTGAACTTTAATGCCTCAGATTCGTGATAACGCGCCTCGGTCATTTTTCGAAAGGGACCAGGCTATCGAGGAGCATGGAGGATCGCGCAGGACTGGATGGTGCCAGCGTCTCGTAATTTCCGCCGTCCATCAGGACCAAGCGATGGGATTGAGTACGTGAAGAGTCGATCTAGCCGAGGTATCGTGGGGCTACCGCAGTGCCTCTTCGAATAGACAATGCCCACAGTGCGCTGGGACCTAATCGAACCAATAAATCGCCCTGCCTTCTGATGTGTGCATGGGGAAGTACGAAACTGCCATCACAAGCTGGAGCTCGAAGGCGGGCTGACTCGGGTTTGGTTAACTGGGGGCTTGCAAGAAGACGACAAAGATAACGTTAAGCTATTACAACGCTAATCTTGACCCATTAGGGAGCATTCCCATCGTCGTCGGGACCCACAAAAGAATGGAAATGGGGTTCAGGTGGATAACGTTGGTTTCGACATGCCAACGAGAGCGTGATTTCACTCAAAGAACCCCGATTCAAGGGACGGTGGGCATACGAGGGTGAGTGTTGGGTGTTGAGTGAACGTCGCCAAGTTTAGCTGCGCTTACCTCCTCCATCGAAAAACCCAGAGATTTTCATCGATCCCCTCCCCCTGTCGCGTCCCAATGAGTTCACGGGCCCGTGCCAGGGACGAACGGGGGACTGGGATCAACTACCCCCGTCCTCGCCCTCCGTTCATAAATTACCTCCGCCGAGCGCAAATCCAGGAGGCCAGAGACAAAGGGAAATTTGACTCGACGGCAGATATAGAGGTGAGGGCGTATAAAAACGCCCGAGTCGACGGGGCGCCCTTCTTTCTGGTATGACATGCTGGTATCTCCCTGATGCGACTTCTCCTTCGTGCATGCGGTAAGTAGAAAAACGGGGGAGGCAAACAATGGAAGGACCTACGAGTTCGCCGTTTCACGGCTTCCCACAAGTCTCGCTGAAATTTTGTTATTTTTGACGTTGGTTCTTTCCTTCTCGGGAAAAGAAAAGAAGATCCCAGGAAGACCAGAGAGCTGAAAGAAGGGTGCTGGAAGAGGATGTTTTGGAGCTGGAGGCCAAGGGATTTTGGTGGCAGTTTGGCTGACGTTCAGAAGGTCTTCTGGGGTTCCGCTCGGGGTCGCTTGTAGATGAATGAGGCTTATTTTCCTTGCGCAGCATCGGGTTCTCCATGCGGCGTGAATTTACGGAGTACAGGACAGTGAGGCAGCTCGTCGCACCTGTAAGTCGGTGGTGATAGCAGCCAATATCCGATACCATCTGAGTAAGTCGAACGCATTAACTTTTTGCCTCCCCGTATTCCCCACCCACACTGCCACTAGGTATGAGCGAAGAGTATGAGTCGCATATGATACCATCGCGGGAGACCTGTTAATTTCTCGTTTCGTCCTCGAAACGAGCGAACCCCCGAGTTCTCAGGACGTCAACCGGGTTCCACCTGCTCGGGCATAGAGTGCTCCGTCCCGTAGGTTTGTGGAGCATTCAGGAACCAGAGCGAGTTCCGGTTAGAAGTTATGAGGATATCCTGATGGTCGACCGACCTTCGAATGAGGGGTCAGGCAAGCGTAACAGGAAATTGACTGCCATCACAATAGCACCAGGAGATGGAGGATGGAGGCGGCCACCAAGAGGGGTTGGCGCACGACGCGGTCTCGTCGGTACAGTCTAGTCCCCCCCGAATCAACCAGGGGTTAGACACAACGCGATCTCGAGAGCTTCTGAGACTAAGGAAATGTTGAGGGGGTCGTGCTTGCTTTGTCTATGGTGGGCACCATTGCGGGGTGAAACATACTGCACACAAGCGAGTCAGAAGTTTGTGAGTAGAACGAAGGTGCCCACGCGTATCCTCCCGGCGACCTACGCCAAGTTCGTCAAAGGACCCCGAGTGGACGACGAGCAGAGAACCTACCTCGAGTCCACGTCCCGCAAGCTGCGTTGACCGGGGGAGACAGCTGCCCACTGCATTGATAGGCGTCCACAGCCAACACGAGGTACACGAGACACACGTCGCTGATGTCGAGGGAGCTACCGCTGTTGCGGCATGGCATGGGTAGTAGAACGTTTACGTATCCATCCTCGCCAATTGGCTTCCTTTTCTTGGAGCTTCGCCGCACTTCCTTCCTATCTTCTCATCCTTCCTGGGTTAGGGCTCCTTTTACATGTGGTGCCCGAGATGCTGCCACGGCGTAATCCCGTGTACTTACGCTCCGTCCCACACGCAGCATGGAGGATGGTACCACTGTGGCATTTAAACTGAAGGCTGACAGGGTCGAGTTCGGTCAGGGTCTTGATTTCCTGCAGATTAACAAGCGATTGGGTTTCTCTACCCTTAGACTCGTGATGTTGTCTCCCGAATCCGAGAGAAATCAAGTGTTTCGGAAGGTCAGATACAAGAACTTACATTGAGCCCGGGAACCTGGCCGAACCGTCGGCGCCTGGAGAGGAAGAGGATGAACAGACAAAAGTATCTATTCAGGCAGGCAGGGCAAATAGAGGTTAGATACCGGTGTGAATGAGGTAATGGCAGTCAACGCTGAGCAGCGGGACATGCTGACACCCAAGGACCCTGACCCAAACCGAGCAGATAGAATCGTGGACCACACAGACCTACCGGCCTCCATGTCTCACCTCAAGACCCCATGTCCAAATCCAATAGGAAGGGGAGATAGAGGCTCGCACATTGACGCTCCTAAGCACTTCATTTTCTTCCTCCCCTTTCTCATTGGGCGGTGGCGCCTTTTACTGCTTCTTCTCTTTCTTTGCAGAAGGTTCGGCAGCGCCCTGTGCGAGGGCTTTGGCGTCGACGCGGCGAGCGTACTCTTGCCCAGCCTTTGGGAGGGAGGGGAAAACCAGGTATAGTCAGTTAGATGCCTTCTTTCCTACAAGCAAGAAGAGAAAGGGAGCAACGATGGCCTGGCAGATGAGGATGAAGCAATGGCAAAACCGTCATGTGGTAGCAAGCTGCGTATCCCCTCGGATGGAAAGGCGCGTCTGTCCACGAAAACTTACCTGGAGAAGGAGTACAAGGGTCAGGCAAGCAATCATGATGATATTGCCTGCCGAAGCGACTCGGAGTGCTTCGATCTGGTCCTCTTTCGTATCCACATCCTTCACGGGATCCGCGACTGCCCGCAAACCGGGGATGACGACGGAAAGGTAAACGACAATGGCGAAAACATAGGCGGCTGCGGAGTTTGGAGAGCAGTGGGGTTGGTTTTGTTGCACATATTCTCGTGAAGAAAAAGGGCGTACCGAGGCTAGACCCGTCGAAGAACATAGCGCTCTCATCCCATACGTTGAGCTTGTACAAACCGCCGAGGAGGCCAACTCCCATCATGCCATGAAGGAGCGCCTATGCAAGTCTCAAGTTGTAGGAGGAAATATGGGTATTGGAGGCACGGGAGACGCACTTTTATCGCTGGGGGCGCATTAAAGAAAGTCGTGTAGAATTGGGATCCATCCTTTAGAACCTCTTCGGTGAGGTCTCCCCAGAGAATCTGGTAGTCGACGTTGAAACAGAGGAAGAGAACACCTGAGGCATACCGGCGTGAGAAATTAGGTTCCGCTCGCCAGACACCGAACATTATCGCCAATGCTCACCAAGGAAGAAGGAAGTGGGGGCGATGACGGCTGCGTGCTGGAAACCCATGGCGGCGGTCGTGTGTCGTGGCAGTCGTGGTCAACGTTAACAGCGAGGAGTGGGTCTCTGGAGCACTGATGGACATGGTGATCGGCCGCTCAACAATCAAACTTTCATGTGTTCAGCAGACTTGCGAGATAAGAGCTCGGCGGATAGGATTTGCGATGACAAGATATACAGCACCAGGTGAGTAGATAGGAAATAGGGGTATCACAGTGTGGTATACAGATGAATAAAATGTTACGAGACAAACGAAACACCTCTGGCATCGAACAATGAACAAGCATCACGAATCGTAAGGGCCATGCAAGAAACACAGACAAGGGTCATATCACGACGGGAATTCGCTTGTCTTGGAAGGAGAGTGAGTAGGACGAGGGGACACCGGCAGGCCCATTGGCATCAGCCGGGAATGACGATTACCTCGCTCAGCGCCTGTGACCGTGAGGTTCAGCCCCTTGCTGGCAGCGACATTCGATGCTCTGGACGTCTTCGTTGCAACAGGCGTGTCTGGGGGACTGACCCGGATGTCGTGTTCTTGCTGTGCATCGTGCGCAGGACTCGAAGAGGCGGAAGAGTCAGGGTTAAATTCCCCGTCCGTGTTCTCAGTTCCACTCTCGTCCTGTACCGAAAAGTCATCACCGGACGACTGCGACTGGGTATCATCGGCCGTTGAATCTAAAATAAAATAGAAATGCACTCAGTCAGTATAAGATCAGAATACGCCCAGCACGAGGACTTACTGGTGTACAGCGAGCGGCCTGAGAGACCAAGGAACTGATCTGCCGCATTGTCCGTGTACTGCCGACTGTTACGACGCAGAGGCTCACCAACGTCGGGTTGCCCCGCATCGGGAGTACGCATAGACCCATCGTCGTCCGCGTCGACGTTGAAGACCCGATTGAACTCGCCCAGCATCAAACTGAATACACCAGCGGGAATTCCTAGCGTTGGGCTGAAGACTATCCCAACGTTCCTCATCGTCATCTTGTTGACATTTGCGTTCTGCACGATCAAGATCAGGTGAGCGGTAAGTGCACGAAGCAAAGTATAGTTGGCGATCGGGAGGGCGGCGATTAATTGAGAAAGTTCTCGGATACGCTCTTGAGCGTCTGTGAGATCTGCATTGCGCAGTCAGCTCCCATGGTCATGGAACGTGTAGTCAAAACTCACCGATGACTGCTAGGAACCTCAAGTGAAGCTCTCGAGTCAAAATGCTGTCTGGCAAGTCTCTGAGGAAGGACTTGAGAAGGCCGGCAACAGCGTGGGGATCCAAGTACTCTTCTGTAGCCAATAAATCGACATCTCCCTCTGACACTCGGCTCAGAATCTGCCCGGGCCTTGAGTAAAAATACTAAAGCCCTCACCTGTATTGAATCGATCACGTAGGCCCTTGATAACGGCAGAACTACCGTTGAGACGGTATATACCCTCTTCTTGGTCGGCCTTCTTGTTCTCCAGGTACTCGATGCAACGGAAGACGATGGCGGGGAGTCCACAAAGCTGTGCAACATCCAGGGACTCCGCCAAGGGCACAGCAAAGACTGCGCGAGGCACCATTGCTGGGTGCGAGCGGTCTCCTATGGAGAAAACACATCAACGTTCCTGAAATCGATGAGATGACGGAGGGGCAAGGGAACGTACCGCCGCCGCCGGGTTTGCCAAAGCCCCAGAAAGACCTCGACTTAGCCTTTTCACGCCTCTCGGCAGATGAATTGCCATCCGATGATGCATCTTTCGCGCCCCCACCGAACTTGAAACCGGTTGGAATCGGCGCTCCATTCATTGGTCCAGAGATCTTGACCCTTGGATTAGAGTCTGAAGGCTTTTCCGGCGAGGGGGCCCGATCGAGAGGGTTCGCGCTATTCACGGCAAGATTGCTTGACGAATAATTGGTCTGACGCCCTTCGTACACGTCGCGTGGCCGGTGACGCTCAGGGGAATGCTGACGTGGTTGCGCAGAGCGCAGGCTGTCCGTTGTAAGATCGGGGTAATGGCCCAGCTCAGAGTTTGCCCGTTCGATTTTTGATGAATCTTGGAGTGCTGGTGCGGATGACAAAGGTGACGAATCGGGTAAACTTGAAGGTAAACCTGTGCCCACAGCGGCGCGTTCAGTCGCAGTACGCCGCATCTGGGCTTCGTACATCGCACCAGCTGGTCCTTGACGATCGATGGGAGATGGATCTACTGAGCGTGAAGGACTGGATGATCTCGTGTAGTCATCGGTGGCGAGGGAGGGACGCGATGGTTGTTTCCGAGATGGCGTTGAATATGCGAGGTCGCTGGAGCTTGTGCTTGATCGTGGCTGCGACGGCGAGCTCGAATATTGAGTAGCCACGATTGAGATGCTGTTTGCTGGATTCAAGCCCGGGTTCTGGTTGAAAACCAACTCCTCGTTATAGGTACCAGTGTAGTACCTCACCAGGAGCTCCACCCAGTCGTCTCGCTCCTCGTCACTTTCCGCACAGAGTACATGCCTGGGGTGATTGCCTCCGGGCCCCTTCTTGGCCTCGACAATAAGGAATGCATGACGATACTCCTTTTCCTCATCGGTCGACGTCGTTCGGTCTGTCCGATGCTGTCGAGCAATTTGGGCCCCTGTGATCTGAATGGAACCGAGGTGCTGACCGCCGCGCTACAAAAGAGCATAACATCAAGGTTAACGTTCTGGATTCCGACCCCACCAATCGAAACACGTACGCAATCATAATATTCAAGGACTGGTCCCTGTAGCACAAAGAACCGTGTTTTCCATCCACCAAAGTTCTTGCCCCTCTTCGTAAGATAGCCCTCCTTATGTCCCACCTGCATTACAGGCTGCTTCGTCTCTCGTACGATGTCAGATGTGAAGAATGCAATAACCTCGTCATTGCTCTTGATGGGTAGTTGAATGAGCGATTGGAGATACTGCTCTAGGACGGCCTGTATAGATTTGACAGGTCACAATTAGACCCAGCATTACAATAAGACTTCCATGCGCACCTTTCTCTGATCAACTCGAGCAGGCGCGTGATCCTTCCACAACTTCCCTTCCGGCAGATTGACTATCTTCTTGCCCACGCCCTTCCCTACGCTGCCTCGTACTCGCTGGTCGAGGTTGAGGACGTCTGAATAGGTTTTCTCCACTTTCCATCCCGCTTTACCGTTGCCTGGGCTAACAAGGACGACGAAAGATAAGACTTCTTTTCCACGATCATTCGGGCGAACTAGTGAGTGTGAGACCGTGACCGAGGTGTAGGGGAGGTCAGAGGATAGCAAGGGAAGCGCTCTGAACGCGGCGGACAAAGCTTGGGCAGACGGTGTAGGCAAGCGCATGTCGCTGAAGGAAGAAGGTCGTCCAAGTTGCATCGCGTTATTGTAGCTACGGCCACTGTTAAGAGATTCTTGAGATTGATGAGCTATGTTTGGAGGAAGCTGATCGGTCGAAGTTGAAGCTTTGGGGGGTGATACATCCTCAAGCAAAGACAATTGCTGGCTATCCTGACGCTGAGGATGCAAAGAAGTGGGCGGGGGAAGTGGGAAATCTTCTGACCCTCGAGGTTTGTCCTCACGAAGCCGAATGGGTGTGGCTTGGGTAGCGGCGTCACTAGATCGTGAAAACTGGGCATTGGTTGGCGTGCTCGGTTCTTGTACCTGAAGAGAGGGTCTTGGTTCTAAAACAATTACAGTTGGGTCAATATAAACCGGAGGTGGGATAACGAGGCGTACCACTCTCGATGGTATCTGCTCCTCCTGTTTCGCTATCCTCGCTTTCATCCTCCTCGTCCAGCTCCAAAAACTCACTCTTCAATGAGCTTTCTTTAAACGCAGATGCCTGCATCGCACTCGCCGGCGAGGTAAAGTCTGTAACCCTTGGGCTAGCAACGGGAGAATCGACCATGTTGGTAATATAATGGCGTGCTTCCTCGGGGAGAGTTATCCTGGAATCTCGCGAGAGGTATGGGGACCTGGCGTCGAAAGCACTGAGCATTTGGGGCTCAGCGGGAGAAAGAGGAGTTGGAGAGTGGCTCGGGGCCGCGGATGTGGTCAGGATTTGTGGAGCAATTCGAGAGGTCCCGTTCGTTTGGGTCAGGGAGGACGACGCTAACAGGCGTGTGTTAGATGCAAGGGGTCGTGGATCAGTAGAAGAGGGTAGCTCACTGTACTGGTCGCCCTTTTGTGATTCAATTGTAGCTGGGGCCTGCGACGATGGTGTGGAATTGAAGGACGTTGGAGCGGCGGGGTTGGCTGACCCGTGCGGATTAGTAATTGGGACGGGTGGGACGGGTGTATATTCTGTGACGCTAGACTTTCGCAAAGGGACGCCAGCAGCCCTGACGCCGTTCAGGTAGGGATTGGCGCTGGCGGTGGGAGGTACGTTGGCGGTATCATCGTTCGCTTGGACCTGACGACCGGAGGAATCCATGACGCTTGACCCAGGAACTTGCGCGTGGTTATCGTACCGTGCAGAAATAACCAGCGGCGATGGAGCCTGACGCTGTGCCGTACGCGAGGCGTTGGGAGTGGTGAGGGGGGAGGGGGCTGAGCTGGGGGGAGCTGGAGGAGGACTGTGTGATCGGGATGGTGTAGAAGGAGGGTGAGCGGCATTGGAGTGGAGACTTGTGTCGCTACGAGACGAGAGAGGGTCGTAGGATCGCGAGGGTTGTAACGAGGGGGGAGGTCGTGCACCCACTGAGCGAGAACGCATGAGTTAGGACGGTGTTATTACCTGAAAAATGCTTACAATATTCGTCGCTGGAATTGCTCCTCGACGCCCCATTCACCTTCCCGGGCTGTTTTCCAGAGCCAGGGAGCTCTACAGTGGTGACCTTTGGCGTCCGATCGGACTTGGACGACGAGCCCTTCTCATTGCCTTCAGAAGAGCCCAATGCACGGCTCTTCCAGGAGTCCCGTTCCCCGCGTATCCGCTCAAACTCCTTGAGTATGGTGTTGTAACCAGCTCTCTGCTTCTCTACGAGCTTCCATAGCTGGGCATTCTGGGAGGAGAGCGTATTCCGTTCGCCAACGACCTGATCTAGAGCAGCGCCCTTGGGGTCGGCAGACGATGCATGCTGCTTCAGAAGGGCTTCGACTGTGATCTGCGCCGTAGGAGTTGCAAGATTATTGGATGAGACGGAAGAGGTTGAAGTGGAGTGCGAATGGACGGTTGTCGAGGAATTCGAGGGCTTCATTTGAGCAGGCGAAGGTTGGCTGTACTGAGGAAACGGCTGCCTGTCGCGATCCCTGTCCTTCCTCGGAGTGGTGAACTCCCTGGGGCCGTTGGGCGCAGACGATGAGCTCGGTGCCATGGGGCTGCCAAGACCAAGAGGGCAACCAGGGTGCGGGAGGAGAACAAGTGAGAGAAAAGAAATTGAAATGTTGCCAGAGCTTGTGGCAACACCCGCCATCATGTGATCACAACTCTATCCTCCTCTTCCACCACCAAGGTCCAACTCTCTCCCCACCTGGCCCTCATGCTCGGGCTCCGGCGCTTCCTCGGTCCTGCTACACGCGCTGCTCGTCGCCCTTGGGGAGGTCCGGCCCAACACAGATGCAATGCCCAGCTCCGGGCCCAGGCAGACGACCCCGCGAGCACCCCTGCCCCAGCGGAAAGAACGCTGCCCGAACATGCAGTCATCTCGACCTTTGATTTGTTCAGCATTGGCGGTGGGGCCTACTGTGCATCGAGCCTATCCCATGATTGACACTGGGTCTCGTTGCAGTTGGCCCTTCTTCCTCTCACACCGTTGGTCCAATGCGAGCAGGCAAAATCTTCATCAATGATCTCAAGGAATTGGGTCTCCTGGAGAAGGTTTGTCTGACCCCCGGAGCAACCGTCGTGCATGGCCCTGCTTCTCTGACGCCGTTCCCAGGTTAAAACTGTAAAGATCAATTTGTAAGTTGTCGCTTCTCGACTAGAATCCTCCGTGTTCATTCCTCTCGAGGTATGGCTCGCTGGCTGCCACAGGTGCGTCGCTTAAAGTGGGCCCACAATCTGCACGTATTAACCCGCAGACCAGGCAAAGGGTGAGCGACAGTCTGCATGTTCCAGCGCGTTTCTCCATTCATACTCGCGCTGGCAGGCATCACACGCCTCAGGCAATTCTTCTGGGACTAGAAGGTAACCGAACTGCCCACAAAAAACGCCCCCGTTCTATCGGCATTGAGCTTGACAACTTCGCTTCTATAGGTTCGGACCCTGAAACCATCGATACAGGCACTATACCGTCTCGTTACGCTGCTATCCTCGAGAATAAGGCGCTGCTCCTGAATGGCGGTCACCGAATCGATTATGACATGGATAAAGACATGTTATGGCGGTATGATCTCGTCCTGAAGACACATCCTAATGGGATGCGTTTTAGCTGCTTTGATGAGAATGGAGACCTTCTGGCTACAAATGAATACTTCAGCGTTGGCGGAGGGTTCGTTGTCAACGAGAAAACCCAAGGTTCTGTCACTTGACGACTTCTGGCCTATTGTTTCGCTGATCCTTTCCCATTCAGTGGATGAGAACCTGTTCTATAAGGGTGTTGACAAGAAGGCAGTCCACGGCGCGAGACTGCACCAGTCTCATCATGTGCCCCAGATCGAGGAGATGGACTCAACCTCAGAGGCTAACGGCGATACAACCAAAGACCATCTAGATTCGTCTCATCCACCGTATCCTTTCGACACAGCCAACACGCTGCTGGCCCTGACTAGGAAGCACAACGTAAGCTTCCTTTCCGAACAGCTCGTAGAACGACGGTTTTAATCGATGTCCCCTAGATGACTATTGCCCAAATTGTGCATGATAACGAGGTAATTTGCTATGATATGTGAATATACGTTGTGAAATTCATGGCTATCCCTCAGAAATTCTTCGGATATACTGACGAAGAAATTCATCACAAAGTGAGCCGGGCCTCCCTGAATTCGAACTTCCGATACTCACGTCCTATAGCTCATGCGCATCTGGCAAGTGATGGATGAGTGTATCCATACAGGCGTTTCGTCCCAGGAGAAAACTCTTCCTGGTAGACTGGGCGTCCGGAGGAGGGCCCCCATGTTGTACAGGCGGTTGATGAGAGGGTATGTTTCGACGGACAGACGACACCCTGTCCCCATTCTCATTTTGAATAGGTTCTATCCGGGAATTGCCATGCCCCAGCAGCAACACCTGGCAAGTATCGGCCCAGGCGCACCCACCTCCTCAATCGCGTCTCCTGAAACGGACGATCCGGCGCCTGCTTCGGGTTCAGGGCTGTCCAATGCACTTCCTGGGCGGGCTTTACGAACCCCTTCACGATCGCCATTGGTTGTTGGTTCCTTCAATCATGCCGTACTCCCTGAGCCTCCTGTAAGCAAGGAATCTCCGTCGTGACATGCAGTGCTGATTGGCGGTGGCCATTATCATCTGTTTTAGCGCAAGACAGTTATCCCGGCCATGGACTTTTTGTCCTGTTATGCTATTGCGGTTAACGAGGTTAATGCGGGAGGCGGAAGGATCGTGACGTCTCCTACCAATGGAGCAGCTGGAGTAATACCCGGTGTATTGAAGTATATCCTTGAGGTCAGTGTGCGAGGCACGCGCACTTTTCCCGGCCCGTGACTGACGGGTATCTTGTTATCCAGTTTGTGAGCGACGACCCCGAGAAGAGCGTCAAAACGTTTCTATTGACCGCTGCTGTAAGTCGTAGGAGGTTCATTCCCCAGGTACAATCTGTAATGACTCGGGTCTACCATCTGCAGGCCGTTGGAATGCTTTTCAAACGGGGAAGCACCATCTCCGCTGCGGAGGGCGGGTGTCAGGCTGAAGTTGGGGTGGCATGCTCCATGGCAGCGGCTGGGTTCTCTGCTTGCATGGGAGGTGTGTGAATTCCTAGGAATCGAAGTACAAAAGGCTCACGACCACCTAGCCTCTCCAGAAACGGTCTTGCAGGTATGAGAACATCCTTCCGTTGTGTTTGGTTCGCTAACCGCCCTGCAAGGCCGCTGAAATCGGTATCGGTGCGCGTCTTTTGCCAACACCCCACGAACCCGATTGATCGTCCGATACAGAGCACAATCTCGGGCTAACTTGTGACCCAATTGACGGACTGGTTCAAGTCCCATGTATAGTCCGTCACATTGAAATATGGTTCCTGGATACACACTAATTATTAGCACCAGGAACGAAATAGTCTAGGAGGTGAGCGTCACTGGCAACGCCTACTACTCTTCTTGGGCGCACGCTTATGGGTATCTGCAGCCGTGAAGGCCGTGACTGCCGCTCAACTTTCGATGGCGAGTGACGGGGTATACAGTGTGACCTTGGATGAGGCGATCGAGGCCATGCGCCTCACAGCAGCTGATATGAGCGTCAAGTACAAGGAAACCAGTCTCTCCGGTCTTGCGGTGCGTCTATTCACTGGCTCCCTGTCTCAAATATTGATAAGTACGACGGGCCAAAGACGACGGTGAAAATCCCGCTCAGCGTTCCCGCCTGCTAAACACCATTGTGCGTTCCGTTATCCATAATAGCCCTGGCGCGTATAGAGCCCAGTAATCTAGAGAGCTATCTATCTATTTCGCTTTGCTGAGGACATTGCTTGTTTCTTCCCTGACCGTATAGATATTGTATAGAGCTTCCCCGAAATACATCTTGTCGATGTCATGTGCGCTTGACTTCGATGTGGCGCGACCACCAACCTCGAGCATCGGTCGGTCCCTATAAATTCTAAGTAGTACCGTACGTCCAGCTTTAAATGTTGCCACCGCCCTCCTGACATCCCATCCCTCCTTTTCCCACTCCTCTGTCGCGGCCACCCACGAAACAATGGGTCCAGTCCACGCGCTGGACAAATATTACCTCGGCATCACCATTCTGGTCACCGCGTGCTACCAACTAGTTGGATTTGCGATCGCTTGGACGTTCAAATTCGACAAAATTACTGACTTTACTGGAGGTGCGAATACAATCACGATCACCAAAAAGAAGCACAATCTCTAATTCGCGGCATTGCTAGGCTCGAATTTCTTGTTGCTTGGTGAGGCCTTGAGGGGTTGCATTGCACGACCTCAGGAGGCCAGGCTGATGGTGCGCTTCTGAGGGCAGCTGTTCTTACGCTCTGTATCGGAAATACGTTTTATGCACGCAACACCGGTCCGTGGAGACAGCCTATATTCAGAATACGCGTTACCTAACCGCAATCCTCGCGTCGACTCAGTGGCCAGTGCACTGGTAATGGTATGGGCCTGCCGAATAGCAGGTGAATATCCGGGGCGCCCCAGGTTTGTATTTGGCGAGTTTTATTGATGCCCTTGGGTGGTATAGGGTTCCTCCTCTTTCGCGTCCTCAAAACGGGGAAGGATGCTCGCTTCGACGACATTCGTTCCCACTTCTGGAAATTTTTAGGTTCGTGTCCTCCCTTCATCTCGATGTTTGCGGCCCCTTATGTTCCACTTTTCGGTCAGCTTTCTGGGTCGGTGGGTGAAAATTCCGTCTTGACGTCACCTGGAATGCCCATGCCCCGCGAATATAGGGCAAATTCTGTGGGTTTGGACGGTCTCCCTCCCGACTACGATCCTGAATTCTCCTGCCGTATCCGATCCGTCCCTTGGTGGGTCGAACCCAGCTTTTGGAACAGCTCACGATATTGCTGGGGTCGCCTTATGGGCAGTCGGTTTCCTCATCGAGTCGATTGCGGACGCGCAAAAGGTAGAGGTCTGCCACCACTTCAACATGTCGTCAAAGCTGAATACTTCGCGACAGTATAGAGCCAAATCAACTGGGGCCATTCCCAGGGGTCACCCTATGAATGTATGTCCTTCACAGTATAATATTTGCGAGTAAGCCCTGATCGGCTTCTCTTCAGAAAGGACTGTGGGCGTGGTCGCGACATCCACCGTATTTCGGAGAGTAAGCCTCAGCCTTTAATGGTATTGGCGCAAATCATCGTCCTAACTACTCTCAACGCCACAGGCTGCTTTGTTGGTGGGGTGTCTGGGTTATATGCCTCTCGCCATCTGCCGATGGTACTCTTCCATCCGGTGCTCGAGCAGCACAGAAAGGCTCCGTCGTCTCTCCAGTATTTACGTTCCTGTGAGTCAAACACCTTTCGGCCCTCGGTGAAGTGACGGCTCTGAAAGCAGTATAACCCCCCCCCCCCCAGGATCCTTATGTTTGGCTCAGGAGTGCCCACCGCGGAAAAGCCAACTGCGCAGAAATTCTTCCTGATGTCCCATGGGCCGCAGGCCGCAGCGGGGCAGCAGGAGGCATGGGGCAGATATAAGGAATACTTGAACTCCACGTCAATTCTGGTCCCCTTGCCCCCCTCTTTTTACCGATCATTGCCGATCATCATCAAACGAACGGTGTTGATGGACTTTCCGTTCTATCAGTTCAGGGAAGAGAAGGAAGGGCAGGCCGCATTGTTGAGTACCGCATAGCACTGGGAAAGACACAATATATTTGGATATTTTTGAGAGCTTCCCTCATGCGCCTAATCAGCGGCGTAGGTCGAATGTTAGACCCCCAACCAGTCTATATGGCGAACGGGTGATAAACGTTACCGCAGCTATTCCATTGCACAGGTAGCGGATGGCCACGATCCTAGTCGAATGTGGACTGTACCTCATCGACATGGCGATTGGCCTAGGGTTGTCGCCACGAACTCCCGTTGTACAATAAGCGGGCTCAGCCAGTATGTTTGTTAAGCTTCAAGACGGTTTAAAAGGAGGGCGATTAACCATCCGTCGACGTCGAGAGATCTCAGGATGGCCACACCAAGGGCCGGTTCCGCTGGGCGCTTAATGTTTGATAGGGGTCGGCTGAGCCGTTCTCCCCGAGTTTCAATAACGCAACAGAAAGAAAGAAGCAAGCACCCTTGATAGCCATCCACGAGAGCCCAAAAGGCATTGAAGAAGCTCCTAGAGACTCCAGGGGCGCCTTGCAAAGGCGAGCGCGCCGCTGGAACCACGTGATTCGATATCATCCTGTCTTCCATCTCGCTCAGTTGCGTTAGGACGCTTGACACTCTCCCATGTTCGCCAACCGGGAGATAACCATCTCCGCATACGAGGCGATTCTCAGTCATGAGCTCAATTGGTAGGTGGCGGCTAATTTGTTTGTACACCATGTTTGTACGCCACCAGGTTTCTGACTTGAGGTTTTCCTTTAGGCTGGTTCTTCGCTATTCCAACGATAATGTACGGTCTGCGCCATTCAACTGGGATGCATTCTAACCGAAGTTTATTTTGCCCAGCCCGACAACTTGGAGTTGTACTCCTACGGCTCCGATGGTCTTGAACAATTGAAGGCAACACTGTACGACCTGGAAGGGATTTCAGTCATCTTCTATTGCGACCAAGCCAAGGATAATCCAGCGTATGCTCTCGTCAGCCTGATACCTCCCTCGATATCCCCAGTGCCAAAAGGTCAGTGCTCTGGCGCCTATTCTCTGTGAACAAGGCCTCATTTTCGGTCGCCATGGGAACAGCGCGTGCTTTGGTCCACTCACGACGTGTTGGGACTACCTTCAATGTGGGTATATACGAACAATGAAGCCAAACTCCATAGTAACCTTCCCCTATTGTTCCCAGGTACAACACACGATGCTCACCATCGAGAACCCGTCGCAACTAACGACGACCACGATTCGCAAGGCGATTCTCGCACCAGACTCTCCCCCCTCCCCTCCATTACGGCGAGCACCAACCATGGGTGCTTCTTTATCAAGCGAAGCTGCGAGAAATAGGATTCACCACAACAAACCTAAGCCGATTACTCTTGACTTGACCCGCAGATCGTTTTCGGAGACGTACGCACCTCATTACCCGATTCCCCAGCCAGCTCCCCCCGTCCCTCCTATGCCATCAATATTCGCCAACTCTAAACCATCCGGAATGCTTGGAGGCTTGCTGCGACCACGAAAGAAGAGGACCAATACCCTTTACGCCACACACGACGTTGATGATGACCTACCCCCTCCTATTCCGCCCAAGGATGACTTCTTTCCTTCAAAATCGACCCACCAGCTCTCCTCGCCAGTTGATCGACGATCCCCACCACCCCTCTTACTATATAGCCCCAAGAAACGAGGATCACCTGCGGGGAGCTTATCTGAGCTAGGCGTAATCTCACATGCGCATGATCACTATAGCTACAACGTAGCCTCGACTCAATTGTCAGGGCCTCCACCACCACCTAAAGCTCAGAAAAGCGATCTCACTCTTGAACAGTGGAAGTCTCTACCGCTCCGGGGTAAATGGGCAAGAGATGCGACTTTGTCTGACCCAAAAGAGCGTGAGGCACGGCGACGGGAGGCTCAACGGCAGAGAGAACTGGAAGAGAAGGAGGCCATCGACGAGGAGTGCCGGTTCCAGGAGGAGAAGCGGATATTGAAGGAGGAAGCGAAGAGGCGGGAGGAGGAGGAGGAGATTGACCGGAAACTCAGGCTTGAGCAGGAGCTGCGGTTCATCGCCTCTGAAAAGGAGAGAAGGAGGCGGCTAGAAGAGGAAGAGGAAGCTCGGAAGCGGCTGGAAATGGAAGAGCGGAAGAGGGCAGATAGGGAGAGGAGGTGTGAAGAGCACCGGCGGCTGGAACAATGGAGGAAGGAACGAGAGAGGGAAGCTGCGGAGGAAGCTCGACGTGCAGAAAAGGCACGGGTACAGGCGGAGACGGAGAGGCAAAGAAAGATTCAGCAGGCCGAAAAGCTCGTTGCGCAAGCCAAATCGAAGGAGCCCGCAGTTACGACGGGATGGGTTACAATTCAATTCCACGACTCTCTTTTCTGGAAGAGGAGATACTATCGTGTCATCGGCGACACGCTACACTTGCATCGTAGCCCAAAAGTAAGTAGCTCTTACCACACCCGTTTTCGGTTCACTAACCAGGGGTTTAATCAGGACCTCCATGCGACGCTCGAGACCGTTGAACTTCGGGGCAAGGTCAGCGGTCTGAAGGAGTGGAAGGACGGTTACGAAGAACTCGAGGCCATTCCATTTTCCTTTGTCGTAGAGTTCCAGGACGACAGGCAAGCCTGGTCCATGTATGCCGATTCCGAGCAAGACAAGTTCCGTTTCCTCGGACTTGTCAACCATGCAGCCGGACTCTAGGTATGTGATTATCATCTGTACGACATTTTGCATATACCCTTCATACCCCAAACATCCCAATTGTACTTATGTATTCTCCCACTGCATCCTGTATACCACGGGCATCCGATTTCGACATGATGGCTACCACTCGGATTAAACGCGTTGTAACTTCGCTGATTTTCGCGCGCAGAACAGCCTGGATTGTACGTGTGCTGGCCTTGAAGGGCCGAAAGTTCCCCAGTGGTGAGTGCAAGGAAGGCGAGGGTGCTATTAGAAGTGCTCTCTGTCCCAGTGTTTGACTTTGATAAGGAGCACGGTGGGAGGAACGCCTGACGCCTTCATGCACACTCCCTTGCCTTGTGATCCATCGCCGGATATTTCATCCCATGTCCTGGTCATTTTCACGGATCTGCTGCGGCTTGAACTAGATGCCGAAGGCCAAGCAGGTACCAGCTCAGCAGTATAAAGAGGTGGCAAGGTGGAACTATCGTATGGCAGCCGACGTCAATACGAGCCACACCCCAAGATGAAGACTCAGATAATATGCAGCGCGCTGCTCGTTGGCCTTGTGTCTGCCCTCCCTGCCCCTGGGCTTTTCTGTGCGTGTTTAAAAAACCGGACCAAGTTGTCAGATCACTTACCTCTTTGTCACGCAGCAACCAACGAACCCGTTAGCACGACGACGTTTGCCTCCACTAGCTATCCAACGACGGTCGGGACTACTGGAAGCGAGTCATCCTCGGATGCTGGGACGACTACGTGCTGGGATGGAGGGTGGGGATCCACGCCGACACCGAGCCCGAGTGAGAGCAGCTCTACTTGGTACTGAGCCATGAATATTGTATTGAAGTAGCAAGGCTGTTTCCCAGTTGTAACAAGTTGTAACGGTGATGAGATAGGGGCAGAGTGCGATCACGTGTTTTGAAAGTCCGGCGAGTGGCCATTGTGAAGTTGGATTGTTGGTTGAGACAGGTTGCTCTTGTTCACGATGGAGGCCTCCCCTCGCCGCAGCACTCGACACTCTCTCAAACGATCAGCTTCACAAGCATCTCTCCACTCCTTTCCTCCAACCCCTCCAAGAACACACAGACGCCGTGGTCGCGGGCGCTCACGCGGGTCGTGCGACAGCGACAGCGACGATAATCCTCCATCCGACAAAGACGAGCTCCCTCAGGTCCAGGATGACAAGGCTGCTAGTAGCCGCAAGAAGAGGAGGCTGAATGTCGCGAAACTTGACGATGAAGATGAAGAGGCCAAGTTTTGGGGTGCAGGCGAGTCATCTAACAGCAAGCCCTCAAGCACAAAGCCATCAGCGTCACGGTCCAAAAGACCGCTCATCTACCAGCGCTTCAAGCCCCAGTCTACCACCAGCAGTATATCGTCTGAGCAGTTGGCTTCTCCCCCGCCTTCGCACCGGAAACCTGCGGTTGCTCCTGCCGCTCCTGCCCCCGCGACTCCTAGCCCAGCTGCCACCGTTTCTCTGCCCGTGACCCCAGTTCGTCGGTCCAAGCGAAAGGCTGGTGGCTCCGCTGCCGCGATCCAACTTTTACGCGACTCCCCGTCCAATCCTTTCATCGCTACTCCTATAGAAGAGGGTGATGAAGTCGAGAGTCCGTCCGCTTTGACTCGGAGACACGAGAGCCCTACCCCTGCCTACGAAAAGCCCACGGTCACCTACGTTTTGTAAGTCCATTTCCCCTAGCCACACTCTCCCGTCGGGCCTCATCTGTTTACGCCTACAGCCGGGGCGTAAAGCGCGTTTACCAGAATCCGATGTACAATCACGAGAAGAACCGGCCCATGACTCCGCCCCCTAACTCGAGGCTTCCGGTCGAAGATCCCAATTTCTCGCCCGACCCAACATGCAAGCCCAAGTTGCTGTTCCCGCAAGCTCACAAAGGGCGCAAGGGGAAGAAAGTCGCGGCGCTTAAATCGACGCCTAGTCCCAAGCATGTCGAGGACAGCGATTCGGAGTTCGAAGGGCCAGTGACCAGAGGTCGCGTCAAATCCCCCAAGTTCGCGAAACCGATGGTGACTTTGGCGGCCGAGTTGAATAAGGCGGAAAGGAAGAAATCCGCCCCCAAGACTTCACAGATGGAGGATGATCCTTTCTTCTGAACCATATACCGCTTTGCTATGCTCGTATTTGCATTCCCCTTCTTCTAATGTGCGCATGATACGACTCTTGTTTTGTTCATGTTCTCCCGTTAATGATCGTTGTGATCGCCTTTGCCACGTTCTTTAGCTTTATTCCCCCTCGTAACATGTGTCATGTTTTCCTGAACTGTTTCCAGCGATGCCCCCTTATGTTCTTGTTGCTTGCACCTGTCTCTACCCATCCTTTCCGGCGCCGCCTCCCTTCACCTTTTCCCTCTCAGTGGTAGGAGTACCGCTTACATGCTCATTGGCTTTCTTATTCATTGGCCATCCACATTGAACTTTGTGCATCGAGTTTGTTCCTTCATACTATGGATCCATAGAAGAAGTCCAATCTAACCCATTTACGATAGATACACCGATAGTCTACCTCCCTAACATACTGTCAGAATATATATATATACGATGTTGAGATGATACAGGTTGGACCCAGGACAGGGCATCCATCCATGGCCATTAGATAGGACAGTCGGAGATGGTGGCTCCTGTGCGGTGAGTGCGTACGGTATCGCTGGGCGGCTTCCATCTGACACTATCTAGACAGGGCTATTCCTCCTCACAATTCCCGGCTCCTTGACCTATCCGAGCCTTGGGGGGTTCCAGGTCCCGTCAAGGGGATTTATCGTCACACTTGTGGTCTGCAAGGGTGCACAACTTTCCCTGATCCAACTTCTGTCAATTCAGATCGCGATTGCTTGGCCATCTACACCGTCGACATCTACATGGGGCGCTACAAGAAATGAAGCGACTTGTACTGCAACGGCCTTTATCCCCCCTTCTGTGTATCGAAACCGTTGCCCCTTGGACCTTTCATGCTCTAAGTAACATCGAGGACGCTCAGTCTTTGAGGTAAGTAACGATTATTCAATGTAATCTTAACGGCATGAGGGAGCCAGGCCGCGGTTGTGTTCCATAGGTGCTGCACCGGACATCATTCGCCGCCGTGAGTCCGCGTTTTATATGCTCATCTGTTATGTCGCTTCCTGCAAGGAGGCTTTCAGCGAAATGTAACCTGTCTGGATCACAATCAACACGCCATTGAGTCATTCCCCTCGATGATAGACACAATGACCGGTACGCCCCTTCGACCGCTCCCCCTCGAACTCGCGCTAACAAACGACTCCTCGGGGTCTCTGCCGCGCTCCTTGCCCTCAACGCGATGGAACAGCGTACCCAAGTCAAGGCGCACCAAGGGAACGGACTTTGCATGCGCCCCTTGCAATCGCTTGGTTAGCGTCGATGGCGATGGCCCTGGTCAGTATTCTTCAATAGGACCTTCGTAACTGGATGTCGACGGATTGGGTGCCTCTACCGCATATCGCCATCTCAGCCGTGGAAACGGTTCTTAGTTTGGTGCACACGGGGGTGCTTTTGGCGCATGGGGTGCTGGCTCTGAAGGAGAGGACCGTGATTAGAGATGAGGAGAATGCGAGTGTGAAGTGGTATGAAAAGGGGAAGTACGTGACAGCCTGACCAAGTGTTGCTTTGCAGCGCGGTTAGCGCCCGGGACAAGAGAGGGGGGAGGGGAGGCCTGGATGCGATGCGACGGGTAGGCGTGCAAGGAGAACCTGCCCGCGATGTTTACTCACTACACTCACTAGAACCGTGTTTAGTTCAACAAAATCTTTATGAACCCATCCTCCATGTGCTACCAACCAAGAGATGAGGAAGCAGGGTATGGTGCCCGGAATTCCATATCTATGCTACACCGTCATTTAGAGAGAGAGTACGGCAAGTAGCTCCGGCCATGCTTTCGACACTCAGGGGAAGCAAGTATGGACGTGGTTATGCGTTGTGCCTCTGAGTTGCATGACAAGAGTCGTGACAGCTCCAACAAAGGCATAGACACCAGCTGCCGCGATCGGCCGCGGAATGTTATACTTCCCGGTATTGGTGACACTGGGCCCCAAACCACAGTACGTGGATTGGGAACGCCGTATTGCCACTGAGTTACAGCCAGACCACTGGGATTCACCTCCAAAGCTCTGGCGTAGACTGTCTCTAGAGAGTCGAAGACCTCGCCGTAGTCTGGGTTCTAACTGTGATGGTCATTACGAATTTTATACAAAAGGATAAAATTGTGGCCTTGAATGTCGATCGCCTGTTTACCTTCCCATTAACAGCGGTGTCGATTCTGGAGGCGTGCTTCTCGGTGCTTCATGCAGAACCTTTTGGGGCGATAGGGGCTTTAGAAGAGAGGAGGGTTGCATCCTAGCCACTCCCCCTTAATCGGGACGATAGGATAGCCGACGGCCATCCAAATGCGGCAGTTGAACTTCTATTTATGGAGCCACCTTTCTCCCTGTCCTTGCAGAGACTACATTTTCCGTTACATCAGATGTAGGTACAGAATATATGTACAGAATGCAGGGCAGATCTCCCTGCTATGGAGCACAAACAAAGAATCACGGGCAGGTCGACTCCGAAAGATTGTCCTAACCTCTAATTCCTCTGAGGAACCACGTCGAAACTGCAGCGTCTAAGTCAGATACGGAATCCGGGCACCAAGGGGGACTCACGCTTCGCTCTTCCACGCTTCGCCTTCGTTGGCCTTTTCCTCCTTTTCGATGCTCCGAGCGGCCCAGCCAGCAGGGTGTCCAACACCACCCACGAGAGAACTATCCTTGTTTGCACTGATTCGAAACTGCGAGTGAGAAGTATGAGCGCCAACGCCGCTGGGCGTTGCAGAAAAGGAGGGGGATATATCCTTAGCGGGTTCCTTGGACTCTTGGAAAAGCTGAAGGAGAAGTTTGTCAGAATATGCAGATATACTATTGAGGCACTAGTCTGGCCATTCGGGTTATGCGTCCCAGCGGATAAGTGACTCGCCTCTTGTAACACGTCAGCCCTGCTTCTCCCTTCGTCTTCTTTGGCCTGCTGCATCCGGTTCCGCACTCCGACCAACTGACCGTCCACGTACTCGAGCGCAGTGACAAGATTTTCTCGGATTGCCTTGCAGATTTGCCGCTTGATAAGGCCAGTGGCTAGTGGACGAAGGGTCTTGTATAGGGTGTCGTGTTTAGAGTCCCGGATGGAGAATTTAAGGCCTACCCAGTGGTCCGTGGAGGAAGAAGGATTCACTGCGTTGTTGTAATTGAGAACGGGAAGGCTCGGGACTTACCTCCGTCTACTTTGGTGTGGACATCCTGCACCTTGAAAACACTAGTCTTGTCGTGGGATGTATTCGGGTTAAACACAAGGGTAATCTTAGCAGAGAGGCCAGAGCCGCCGAGTAGAACATCCGCAATGCCCGAGTCCTTCATGTGGGGAAAGCCAGTCCTGCGCCGTCATGTCAGACCACAAGGTTGCAGACAGTATGTTAGGAACAGGCGTGGGTTGTGAGAGAACGATAAATGAGAGACGCACTTCTTGCGGTAGTAGAACGCGACATCACGCATATCGGCTTGCATCTGAGCCAGCTGGAACGTGACAGTATGGTGCGAGTTGTCTGGAAGGTCAATGGTCCGTGAGCGTTATAACCACTCAAGCAACCGCTGAGCGTGCATACCTGAGAGGGCGTCATAAGGAGAGAACTTGAGATAATTTCTCGCCTCGAAGGCTATGACGTTCGGGAACAAATTGCGGGCTTGGAGTGTCAGGTTCTCCAGGACCAGATCCATTTTCTCGTCTGTATATTCAATACGTGGAATGGGTATGTACCCCGCATGCTGGACGAGCCCGGGCATGATGACGTGCCGAATGTCGTTCCAAAGTTCAGGCTTGAATCTGAGAGAGCCTTCAGGATCGAAGAAAAGGTCGTGGGTGAGGCGCGCCCAGTCATCTCCGAACCTTCGGTTCATCTGGCGTGAAGGACCAGGGATATAAAATGTATCAATTACTACATCCACCTGTCGGGGAGCTATGGCTCTTACCGGATCATCACCCATCGCCGCAAACCAGGTTCCAACTCCATCAAACAAATCGTCGAAGTTGCTTTTGTATTGACCGTCGTAGAAGCGCCGCCCAGATTCCCGCAGCCGCGTGGCTTCGTTGTTGCACTCATCCTGGAGGATGAAGCCCGGTTTCAACAAGACCCTGCGAAAATATGTATCGGCACTACTGAACCAGCCGCTCAAGTCGCGATCCCGACGTGCACTATCAACCAAAGTATGAACTGCATCGAAGATGACGTCCATAGACATGTTGTTTGCGAATCGCTCTAGGATAGTCCGGAACTCGAGAGTAGCAAGGTTGAACTTGTGCTTTTCGGGGCTGGTGGTATCAGGCGCTGCGTCACCCACGTGGCGGGTGTACTCCTTGATATAGTCCAAGAGCCAGGTCATGCTTTGCTGGTAGTCGCTGTGTTTCTGGCACTCGATGACGACCTGGAGAGACGTCATTAGCAAGTGCGACAGTGCAACGATACCAGGGGCAGAGACACCTTCTTGAGCCGAAAGACAAACTGATCCCTCCTCTCCTTGGGAAAATACTCATCGGAGAAGAATCTCTTGCCGCTTTCAACCTGCTTGTCTGCACGGTCGCGCTGATCTTCTGGAACGCGATCGCGGAAGGTATCCTACACATACTTTCCATCAGCGGGCGTAAGGAGACCGGGGTACAGACTGACCTTAACGCTTTCCTTGAACCCTTTCATCCTCTGTTTAACTCCTCTCTTCTTTCCCCCTTTCACATCTTCTGGTCCCGCCTCGTACTCCTCTACCTCGTCCGTCCCTTGGTTTATGGTCGCCTTGCCCTTCTGCAAGCCTTGTTGCATCAGGCCGCTGGCGCGACCCTGCATTGGGGGCTGACCGCCTAGAGGGGTAATATCCTGGGTGCGCCCATACCCTTCCCTTGCTTGATCCGCTAGACCAATATTTTGTGCTCCCTCCGTGTACAAGCTCGACTGGTCGTCTTCCTTGGGGTGCATCCACACACGTCCTTTCCCCATATGTGGGACATCGGTCCCCTGGCTCAGCACCGGGTTTTGGTCAAGGCCCGCTGCTCTACCACCTTTGGTAATGAACTGATCGTTGGGGGCGGCTTCATCGACGCGCTCGAGCTTGTCCTGAGAAGGGCCTATGTTGTCTGCGACCTTGGACACACCAACAGAAAGGAGTTCTCGACCAATCAAGCTGAAATCCCAGAGGAGCTTTCGGACTTCGGCGTTGGTGAAGACGAGGGCGAGGAGGGTGCGGAGGTGGCGGATGGCTGGAAGTAAATACAGATGTCAATCTGCTAGACAACGATAGGGTGTCTGGGATAAATCGGAAGGGAGAAAGGGAGAATGGTTGAGAGCTCAACAGACCTTGGTCCGAATCAGTGGCGGGGTTCTGCCCACCCATAAGCCCTTCCGTTACCTCGTCCTCCAACGCTTGGCCGTCCGTAGCATAAGTGTGAGCGATGAAGGTCTGAAATTTGAAGACTCGGGTCAACAGCGCGTATTGTGGCAGCGGCGTAGTAAAGTGGGACACACTTGAATCATTTCGTCGCCATTCTTATCTTCCACCATACGGCCAGCAGTCTCGATGATCGCACGGACGTCTTGAACGAGTTTCTTCCCTGCAGGAGATAGCTGGCGGGAACGACGTTCATGTATACGCATGATTACATCTAAATGCGGTGGGAGGCTACCCACCTTGGTCTCGTCGACGGGGCTGTGGTTTCGTGCATAGTTGAGGGTTTCGAGGGCCTGAGCGTTGGAGGGGAGGCGGCCCTGACGAAGGGCTTGAATTACACCGTAAAAGCGTAGCTAAACGGAGGAATGCTGTTAAAGGGGAAGGGGAAATTAGGAGAGGAGAGGGTTGCAAACCTTCCTCTCAACGTCGGCTGCTTGCGCCTGCTTATTCGTCGGGTCGACAACGGAGTACTTCGAAGGATGGCTTGATACGTCTTTCACGGCTTGAGGTAGTGACATTGTTCTTCGCGTTGGCGTTGATGTGGGCTAGTGGTAGTTGAAAGGCAACCTGTTAACGTTAGAAGGGAGCCTCAGATTTAAATATGCAGTTTCTGTCGGTTTCGTCTGAGACAGCGGGAAGAGGAGATGACGTCCCGCTCAAATGAAGGATAGGAGCCATGTCATTGGGATGGCGCCTCCTATGGAGTAAGCCCATTCGAATGAATGGACACGTCATCATCCCCTGCCCGGCTCAGGAGTAAAGGGCGGTGGCGATGGGGCCAAGGAAGGAAACCCGCCAAACCTGACCATGGGCCTAAGCCACCTGAGGCCTGAATGGAGGGAGCGTGAAATCGGTGTTCATAAAGGGAAGTTAGATTGCAAGCTGATGTAACCCAGGAGTCGTGCTGGGTATCTGGACGTGTCAGAGAGATGGTGATCTCTTGTGCGGCAAGCCGAGGCATGCTCTAATTAATTGAGGGATGATACAAATACCAGATTAAATATGACGCTGGGATGGTTATGACCGGAACCTCAGGTACGCCATGAGTAGTGCAGAGCATCCGGTCACTAGGGAAGGTTTAGCGCGACTATCGCGTAAAGTAACGGGGGAACACACCGAAACCGACGAGGTACTGCAGGGTGACAGCCTTGCTCGATTGTATGCTCGTCTTCAACGCGGCGATCTCCTGTTCAATCTTCGTGTCCACCTCTTTGATCTTCAGTTCCTGCCCACTGCTCTCTTCGCGCATCCGGCCCTTCTCCAAGTTGAGATCTAGTCGCACGCCAGCTTGCGTCCTCATGATCTCCTCGCGGAGCCGCTGCTTCAGTTTCTCGATATCGGCGGAGAGACGGTCATTCTCGGCTTTGATCATCGCGAGGTCATTCTTCTCCATGAGCTGGAGCTCGGACTTGATCTGGGCAAAGTCAACTTGCTGGGTATATTGGTGCTAGGTATGCCGAATGCAATGTGAATTACTGAAGAGCGTGTTGCTGACGGGACGAGAACGCTACCTTTTCCTGTTCGGCCTTGGTGACCATGTTGGCGGTCATATTCCGGATACTCTCGTCGATGACCTCGGCCATCGCAGACATGATCCCCTCCGCCTGCGCACGGTTCAGCCCCTCGCGTTCCAGCCGTTGGACGAAGTGGTGCGTATCGAAGTGGAAGTCTCCTCTACTGCATGTTGCGTGGATGCCTCTTGTTGTGGCGATGGGGCCGGGGAATATGGAAGGGCGCAACGTACGACGGAGGGCATTGGCTAGCATGGTAGCATGACGGTCAGAACGAGGAACGAGGACACGTCGGCGCCTATTGAGGAAGGGTCATGTGATGGAAATGGCTCCGACGTCAGGTTTTGCATCTCTGCTCTCCCCCATCTCCAGATACCACCTCCAAAATGCAGAGCGACGACGTTATTTGGTCGGTTATCAACCACCAGTTCTGCTCTTACAAAGTCAAGTGAGTAACGTCCAAAGCGAACCACGGCCACACATCCTGACTGGCGTTTCAGGACGACCACCCAAAATTTCTGCCGCAACGAGTACAATGTCACCGGCCTTTGCAACCGCCAGTCATGTCCACTCGCAAATTCGCGGTATGCGACGGTTAGGGAAAAGGAAGGCGTCCTATATCTCTACGTCAAGACGATAGAGCGAGCACATTCACCGGCGAATATGTGGGAGAGAACCCGACTATCAAATAACTATGCAAAAGCATTGGAACAGGTGCGTTATTGGTTCCCGTTCGCGACACACAACCTCGTCTGAACGGCTGCGACAGATCGACCAGGAACTCCTGCATTGGCCAAACTTCACGATCCACAAGTGCAAGCAGCGGATAACCAAAATCACCCAGTATCTCATCAAAATGCGTCGCCTAAAACTGCGACAAGAGTGCGTAGATCTGCCCATTCCTCTCCGATTCGAAGTTGACAACCCCTCATCCTCAATAGGCCCAAGCTCATTGGCGTGAAAAAGAAGCTCGACCGGCGCGAAGCCGTGCGGGAACGCAAAGCCCTCTCAGCCGCACACCTCGAGCGTAGTATCGAGAAGGAACTCATCGAACGTCTCAAATCTAAATCGTATGGGGACGCCCCACTCAATGTCAACGAGTCCGTATGGCAGGCGATCCTCGACCGCGAGAAGGGCGAGAAGGAGAGAGAGTTGAATGGGGAGGACTTGGACCTAGTGAACGATGAGACAGACGAGGAGGATGAAGACGAGCTTGAGGAAGAGATGGAGGACTTTGGAGATGCCGAGTTCGTTAGCGACTTCAGCGATGAGTCGGACGACAATGAGGAGGAGGGAGATTCAGACGAATCCGTATGTTTTTGTGCCTACTTTCTCTGCAAATTGCTCGCTCACACCGTTCGCAGTTGTCTGATGAAGAATCGTCAGATGATGTGTCTGAGGGCGACGACGCCAATATAAAACTTGGAAAACGCAGAGCAAAGGCCGGTCTTTTACGCAAGCGTGTCGAGAAGAAGCCACGGAGAGGACCCAGAGTCGAGGTCGAGTACGAGCAGGAGATAGAGCGGGCTCCCGCCAAAAGTTCTATCGCGGCAGACTGGTAGTGTCAGGTTACTCTCATGTGTATTGAATGAGTACCGTAACCGTTCATTATTCATCATCATGGCGTCCAGGACTTGACGCGGACGCAAAGTTGCCTGAGCGAACTATATACAAACAAACACCGTGAAACTACTTGGGTGTGCAGAGTAGTACAACATTAAAAAAAACTACAACTAGTTAAGAATTCGAACGTTAGTGTAGACGCGAGCCTGCTATTATGTTTCGTAGATATGCGAATGAGAGGGGCGGGCGATGGCGATTGCTCTATGGAATAAATCACTGCGCCTTGGCCGTTCGGGCTTTCTGCTCTCGCCGACGCTTTTCAATGTCTTCCCTGGTCATGCGCGTCCCGAGAAGGGTATCCCAGTGCACGAAGAAGGGCTGGGCGAAGTTGGACTTGATACCGATGACCTGCAGACGTAATGGGATACAGTGGTACAGACACGAACACCATGAGACTAACCTGATGGTGGATGTCGTGGTAGTCGGCATTGTTCCCCGACATGAGCTGCAAGGGGTCCCATGGGAAGTTGTACCCGCAATGGTCGTCGACAGTCTTGAATGTCGAGAGGGTGAACAAGACCATAGCCTGCCGCATGGAAAGGCCAGTGATTAGTTCCGCGATAGCGGCACCGAGGGAGTCGAGGATGAAGCCCTCTACAGGGTGGTTATACAAGGCGCCAAATGCATAGGGCACGTAGAGCCGGTGATGCCACGAATGGAAGTGCTTGTAAAGGAACTTGTTGACGTGCATCCCCCGGTGCCAAAAGTATTGCCAAGTGTCGATGATGAACCTAACCGGGGGTCGGCATGAGACGCGAGATGCGGCACACGAGTACTAATCTGTGCTTACATAGATGCGAATAGTTGGAATGCAGGAACTCCCCACCAGTAAACAAACTGCGCGGCCGACACGACAAGGGTGGGGTACTTGATCCCCAGAGTTACCAACGGTTTCTGCAAAATGGAGGCGATGTACTGAATGGAGACCGCACGGGGAGTATACATGGGTGGTTCATGAGACAACCATAAAAGACCCAGAAGGGTCTGGATTATGTGCTGAAAGATGACCGCGTATACGACGGCCGACCGAGAGACTAGATTCTTCGAGGCGACCTCTGGAGACGGGTGAATGCGGTATTTGTCGAGGCACTTCCAGTCGCGAGTGTCGAGGAAGTGGAAGACGAGGGAGAGAAACCAGTACGCAAGGACAGGTGCGGCGAGGGTGAGGTAGCGGTCAGAGACGCTTTCGAAGAGGTCGGGCTTTTCGGAGTAGTAGAAGGGGGTGTAGGTTGGCTGTAGGGACAGTGGGTCGTCCAAGAACGACGAGCCGACCGTCGACGAGTTCGCAGCCGACATGGTGGTTGCCGGGAACAAGTGTCGGACGTCATCCCTTTCAGTCAATCCTTATAAATTCTGCCTTCCCACGCCGACAACCCATCTCAACCAATACTCGCCGGGGTTTCCTTCCGAGGCTCGCAACCGATGGACAATTACAAGTGACTAACTGTACAGATTCATTATACATCCAATAAAAATATAAACACAACATCTAGGCCTCGTTCAAGTTGTTGAGCAATGTAGTCAGGCATCGTTTCGTCACCATATCCCCCTTGAGCAGCTGGCTGAACGTCTGGTCCCGCAATGGTTCCGGAAGGCATGCACGCAATGCTTCACGCGCCCTATGCAGAGTGTGAAAAGCTGCACGTCGGACTGGGGAATAAAGACTCACCTCAGGTTGTCGCTGAGACGCAGGTAGCATCGCACGACGTGTTTGAGCAGGCGAACAGCTTGCGTCTCCACAAGCTGATTGACCATGTTGCTCAGAACCGTTCCAACCGCGTAAAACCGTTCGTATGTGTGGCAGATGTAGGTCAGGCCGGTCTCGTCAAGCAAGATCTTTTGGACAATGAAGATGGCGACCGTCTTGGAGAGTTCGGATCCAGTCTCCATGATTCGAAGGCAGAGAGGGATGATTTCCGTCGAGAGTAGGAAGTGGATGACGGACGAGTTATCGTTTTGCTAAAGCGCCGTTAATGCACCATCCTCTGCAAAACAGAAGACACGAACCTTGACAAGGGCACCGATCACTCCCAACGAGGTAAGGCGGAGGTACTCGAACGGGCGGGTCTTGGAGGTGGTATTGAGGAACGGGTATAGAAAGAGGGGTATGTGTGCTGAAGGGGATGTTAGGGCTGTCCGTCCCATAGAGATGTAGACGCACCGGTAAGGAAGAGTTGACGGGTCTCGTGGTGGGACGCGACACATTGCAGAAGAGCAAGGGCGTTGCAAACACGGTTCGAGGCATGGGCAGTGAGATTCGGAGGGGATAGTAGAGGGTACACGGAAACAATTTCCTGGAGGAGGGCGGGCATTATGCCTTTGATAACGGTCAGCGAGTGCCGGATGTGGAGGAATAGGCCAGGGACATACCGAACGAATGCCACAAAACAAGGGCAAGATCGTCATACTGCTCTCGCTTTTTACTGAGCTCCACCAGGGCGCTTTCGCGTAGGTTTGGATCCAGTAAATCGATGACTAGGCCGTAGATCTTCCCATCCTCCTGGACCGAAGTGGTGGGGCCAGGGCCTGGGGTGAACTGGGACTGGGGGATAGGATGGGGGATGTTGGAGAGCGGAGGCGTGTCTGAAAAGTTTTGGTGTGCTCGAGCATAGTTGTTGTAGTGCAAATTCGTCTGTTGCAGATACGATATCGGTTTGGGCGATACCAACCCCGCCATGGAGGAGTACAAGTCTCACAAATCCACCGACGACGACGCGGTTGCCAATTTGCGTCTGTTTGCGTCAATGTTCGGCGTTTGCCGACGTAGCCCCAGCCATTCACCGACTGGCACCTCTCGCCACCCGAATCCTCTGTAACTACACTGGAAAAATAAAAAGGCACAGCGGAGGGTAGAAAGGGGAACAAATGACTTGCTTCTGGGCACTCCCAGCCCAATCACACAGGGCCGGCGTCTAAATGCCCACATCGCACCCAATTCTGATAATCACAGAACATGACAGGGGCGTGAAATCATATCTCCCTCATCCAGTTCCTCATGAAATTCGATGAAACCTTCTGTATATCATGGGCATATATTCTGTGCACATGGTGTGGTGCCCCTTTGAGGTGCCTGTGTGGGAAATAAGGGTAAAATTGGGCATTGTCACTGAATTTCCCAAAATTTAGGTGGGTTTCAAAAATTACAAGGCTCCTACTTCACTGTGAACTGTATGTATGGCACCAAATATTGGACTGGTGGGCTTCTCTACACTCCAGGCTGGTCTGTCTGAAATCTTTATCTTGGGCTTCTTCTGATGGAAATGAGCCTGGGGGGATATGATATGGCCGAGAAGATGCAGCCAAGGCCTTTTCAGGTAATTTTAATACCTTCAGTGACAATAAATCTCCAAGGCTGAGTCTACAGAGTCCTGAAAATCCCAAAACCTTCTATCCAGGACTGTACACTACGAACCACGCCCCCATTCAAGTCCCCCAGGCGCTTACAGGGTGCCCTGGGGAGGCACCATTGCCTGGGTCTTTGCCCCCAGTCAGTGCCCAGCCACAAAAGGCAGGAAAATGTTGCTTTTGATGGGGGGTCAAAAAGCAGCAGTGGGGCACAAGTTCACAACCCAGTCAATTTCCAGTGAAATCCCAGTCAAAATCACCTGGGGACTGCTTGGTGATGCTTGGATACCCTGGGCTCCCCACATGGGGCCCCCAGGAAGACTGCCTGGGATCTCCTACAACAATATCCCAGGGGAGTTCACTGGGTATCTTCCCCCAGATCAGTGTCCTAGGGCAATACCAGTCAATTTGTACTGGGGATTGGATGGGGGATTGCAATTGTTCCTGGGCAGTTTGTTGAGCAGCTGCTCAATGTTGTCATATGGTATAAACCAATACATTGGGTGTATACACTGCAAAAAAGGGGAATAACAAACAAGGATATGTGTATGGTATCATTGGTATGGCGACGGTCAAGATAATTTGAGATACTACATATACAGGCCAGACGGTGTGTTGGGGAAACATACCCATTGTTCAAACCTGAGACCAATGAGATACACTGATACACCTGGTTCCAGGCTATGTAGAACGATGCAAGTATGACCCACTGTAAGTGGGGAGAGTTCGATGTTAGATTGAAAGTAAGTAGGGTATACAAGATACGCACCTGTAAGTGGGGAGAGTTCGATGGGGACTCACCCACTTACAGTGTGGACTATATACTGTGGAGAACAATAGATAACCTATATGCGGAACAATAGGAAAGAACAATAGACGTTCCATAAGTAGAGAACAATAGCAGTGAATGGAGATAAGGTGGAGATAAGAGAACAATAAGTGCAAGTATAATGGGAATAATACAAAGTGGTTGTTGTTCTCTGTAGAACAATAGAAGATAAGTAAAACGTTCGAAATAGAGGTATTCTTTGTAGAGATAGAGTTGACATGAGCATTGTCTTCCAACAGGCTACCCATATAAAAACATGAATTATACCCAAATATCATCATGTTCATGTCCCTAACTCACGATTGAGAACAACTGAGGGACAACGAGAGCTGTGAGATGCCCCACTCAACAGCTGTGCTAAGGAGAACCCCAGAACAAGGAGATTGAGCATGGGTGCTGAGCAGATTAGATCTGTGATCTTATTGCACCCAAATACTAGATGCTGAGAACTGAGAACCAAATGGAAGCGACTTGCCCAGCTGGCACACGAGAGTTGTGATCCTGCACATACCAAACAGGGCATGCCCAGGCATGGGACCAATGCTAATTCATGAAGACACATAGAGACTGAGAAGATGTGTAGATACTGAGACATGTAAAGATCATTGAGCGACATACAAAGCCATACAGCAGCAAGCAGGCATAGGGAATTCCAAATATCTGTTGCTCTTGATGGGCTCACAAATGGTCTAAGGGACTGGGCTACGGATAGGGGCGACCAGAGAAACCTTGCACATGGATAGCTTCACAATCACAGGTACCACCAGTAACCACCAGCTAGCTGAGTAATGATCAAAAGTTGCATGGCTGATAAGCACCCATGCGTGGACACAGAGGTCATGATCATGAATGTGAATACTGCAGAAGCGTAGGCCTGGAGATAGGTGGTGTGCCAAGGGAAGCCAGCATGCATCCTGACTCTGGCTTCAACACTGAGGCTAATAATAGCCACCCAGATGTGTGCTAGTTTTCCAGTTCTCCTATTTCTCTCCATTTCTATCTTTTATCCACATGTTTATGCTCATTGTTACGACTTGGTTGGGGCATCTCCAACAGTCGGCTTGGTCTGTTGGAAGACAATGCTCATGTCAACTCTATCTCTACAAAGAATACCTCTATTTCGAACGTTTTACTTATCTTCTATTGTTCTACAGAGAACAACAACCACTTTGTATTATTCCCATTATACTTGCACTTATTGTTCTCTTATCTCCACCTTATCTCCATTCACTGCTATTGTTCTCTACTTATGGAACGTCTATTGTTCTTTCCTATTGTTCCGCATATAGGTTATCTATTGTTCTCCACAGTATATAGTCCACACTGTAAGTGGGTGAGTCCCCATCGAACTCTCCCCACTTACAGGTGCGTATCTTGTATTATTATACCCTACTTACTTTCAATCTAACATCGAACTCTCCCCACTTACAGTGGGTCATACTTGCATCGTTCTACAAGTTATGGGCCCTGGGCTCCTCTGATCACGCCATCCGTTATCAGACACCACGGTAACCGCTCCACTGCCCCCCGATCGCCCATAGCCTACGGCCTCTTCTCGTGTGATATCTCCACCTGAAGCCTATCTCCCTTCACATTTTCACTATCTTCACTTTCGCTATTTACATTTCGCTACTTACATTCCACTACCCCTCCTGATACTCGGGAGTACGTATCAACTTCCATTACCACCTTCTACCCCGTGGCAAGCGTTCCCACTACGGGAAAGAAGCTATCAGGAAGTCCACAGACACTTACCGTCTGCGGAATTAGAGTAGCGATCCTTCTTTGAGAGGCCTGATTTGGTTGGACTGGGGAAACGACGCAACGGTAGCGCTCCCTCCATCCAAACGCTTTCAGTAACCGGTACTCAAAGTGACAGCGGGGTTCCCTCTGCGGATCTTAGTGTAAAACTTTAACTCCTTTTTAGGATATCTACGTATTGGTCCGTTTTACCTATAAAATCACGGGCACTTTACCTATCACCTATCTCTTATCGTTTCGTACCTATCATTTTATCCTCTCCTATTCTTCATCACCTACCATCATGGACTCTACCACTACGGCCTCACCCATCATGCTCACGGCTTACACTGTGCAGCAGTGGAAGTTCACTATTGAGAACAAGGCCTTCGACCTCAACGCCTACGGCATCCTCACTGGGGAAGAGAAAAAACCTGGGAGCAATGCTGACGACAAGGTCAAGTCCGACTATGCCAGTCACCGCTCCAAGCTCATCGGCTACGTCCGGTCTACTCTCGACCACTCCCAACTCGAGACTGTCCTCTCTGGCATCCAACTCGAGACTGTCCTCTCTGGCATCCAAGTCACCGACATTGCTGCTATCTGGGAGAAGCTCTTGGAAACCTACCAGCCCAAGACTTCTGGCTCTCGCATCAGTGTCCTTCGGGAGATGATGGCACTTCGAATGAGGTCCTCGGGTTTTGAGAAGGAGACCTACTCCGACTTCGGATCGCGTTGCATGGCGCACGCCTCACGTCTCACTGCGCTCCTCCCGCAAGGAGCAGAATACCTTCCAGAGACAACACAGACCGTCACCATCTCCTCCCAAACGACATCGGACGGAGCAACAATGACGATTCAATCCACCAGTCGGGGAGCATATGAACTCCTTACGCCCTCTGCTTTCGAGGAAGGATACACGGCTGCTCATCTCGCGCGCGATCTTGCAATCAGCATGATCCCCATTGGTCTTGGCAAGGATGACACCATCCTCCGCAATATGCTCAACCACATCTCCACTGGGGACGACAATCCCCTTGAAGTCCTCGATCACCTTCGCAAGGCCAACTCCCTCGCTCGCAACACTCAGCTTGCTGAGGGGACGTCCGCTGCTCTTCAGGTAGCTACAGCTGCCCCGAAGAAGAAGGCGAAGTACAGGTGCAAGGTCCACGGTTGGCAGAACACGTACGAGGACAAGGACTGCCGTGTCCAGAACTCCCAGAAGGCCAAGATCGCTGAGACACCTACCACAGCAGTGACTGCTGAGGAGAGCGTCATGATGGCCAGTGTTGCCCACATCGCAAGTCCCCTTATCCGTCGAGCTCGTAACAACCCCACTAATACTTCCTGGAACCCAGACTCAGGTGCAACCTCACATATGACACCCAATCGCAAGTGGATCCGTAACATGGTTGCAGTGAAAATTGCTGTGTCTCTTGCCAACAACGAGATCGTCTGGGCTACAGGAAAGGGGGAAGTACATTTCACGCCTCGTATATCATCTCAGTCACTATGGAACGACCCCCTTGAAGGCCTATTAATTTAGTGTTCCAATGGGGCCTTAAGGGGGTCGTTCCATAGTGACTGAGATGGTCAGTGCATGATTGAGAATGGCTCTGCACATGCGTGCACAAAGCGCATTATTCTCATTGACATGTTGGAGCCATACTCCCCCATTGGAGTACGTCGGACAAATTGGCTTCCCCTTGGGGTCGCGCAGCACCAAGAATTGGTGCCCTAGATAATCTGGGTCGCGTGCCTGAGTAGCCCACGCATCCAGTGCAGAATCGGCAACATGCTTGCGCACGCTGTCGAGAGATGTAGCGGGTCTCACTCCTGCCAGAGTAGGAGGGAGGCTCTGCGCGTGCAAGTGAGCACAATGTTGAAGACCCCACTTCAGTTTGGAAGGGGTCTCAATGAAGTCCACCCATCTGTCCACCTTGGCGGCAAACCAGGTGTGGAGGGCCGTGCAGGTTGCAAGCAAGTGTGCCTGGCCTGAATGGATCCCCGGATCAACTGCCCTTTTGGCCATGGCCAACGAGTCAGTAAATATCACAATCTGATCACAGTCTTCTAGGGCCGTAGCCCTTCCAACTGCCATGCGAATCGCTAAGAGCTCGGCGTCCAACGACAGGACACGTCCTGCCACCATGACTCCCTTGCTCCGTCGGTTGCCTAGGCCTTCGTAAACGTAGGCCGTGGTCACATTATGCCTGGTGGCCTTGGGTACAGACACGTCCACCCCCATGCACACCGTGCGGATGTTGGTACTCAAAGAGTTCCATAGAGTGTTCAGTTCCTGCTGGCGCCTCTCAAAGATGTCTTTGCCGTACCGTTGGAAACTGTTGAAATGGACTTGGGCCCCATAGAGGTCCATCATCCTAGATCCAGGGGAGTTCTCGTCTGCACAAGGCTCGAACTTCTCTGGGAGTTTGGGCAGTCCCCTAAGGGTCGAGTACTTTACTGTGCCCCACTTCTCTAATTGGACTCCATTGGGTATCCAATGGGGTCCATTGGAGTCCAATTGGGGTTGTTGGGTAGACTGCCCCCCAAATTCTATGCCATTGGGCCTAGCCCACCCCAACCAACCCCAATCTACCACCCAAAATTCACACATTGGACTCCAATTGGACCAAAAATAACAGTTTCCCCAGCCTAGACTCACAAGACACCATTGGGGTTGCAATTTGGGGTCCATTAGACAAAATCTCATTGGACTCCAATGGAGTTCCAGTGGGGACCCATGACCCAAGTGGGGCAAAAGCGTGGGTATGGGAAACTGTGGCTGTGCTATTTTGACATATGATATCATTCTGTCACATTAATTCCGGAAAAATCGGGAAAATTACCGAAAATATTCCCATCATTCTTGTTTGGGAAATATGACATCATAATTATTATGACAAATTTGACATGTAACCTTATTCTGCCACATTAATTCTGGAAAATTCTGGAAAAATAATGAAAAAATTCCTTTCTTACCTGTTTATGAGATGTGATGTCATGCATATGTTGATTTGATGTCAGGGCTGATCCAAAATGTAAAGACTGGTAATTTGATTCAGTTACTATATTTGCATTCAGGGGGTCTGATATGAGTGTGAAGTACTGGAGAAGTGAAATTTTGACGATTTGGAGATGCCCGGTGCTTGAAGTTTTACCCCCAACCAGCAGACAGACAATGATAGGCCTTGCGGCACTAACAGATCGGTATGTTAAATCGGCATTCCCACCCAGTTCAGTCTAACCCCCACCAGTACCAGTCTGCCACAAGGTGTTATGGGCCCTGGGGGCAACCCTTGCATGCCCCTGAATGGTGTCCCTCACCGTAACTGTGCTTTGGGTACCCCTCATCCTCCTGCTGGGGATCCCCAAGACTCCATTACACCACGTCCCATGGAGGACGTGCTCATCAGCCCCGAGGTTCAGAAGCTACTTGGACCTCGAGGCTGGGGGAAGGCCGACCCTCAGGGTCAGGCCCCCTTCCCCCTATCCACAGCTCCTCCCAAGGGCTTCCGTTACTGGCGAGAGTACACCGAGGCGTCTGCACGCAAGATCCGAGAGGGCCTTGCAGACACACCACCTCTGGAGCACCCCGCTCAGAACCCTCCTCCTTCGTTCGCTCCGCCCAAGATGAACACACAAAGCTCACGTGTCGTTCCCCCTGGGGACGGCAGGCGTGGACCCACTGGCTCGCCTATCCAGGTGGACCAGAACCCCATCCCGGAACGTCCCGCCCATGTGGAGGAACGTCCCAAAGATTCTCGGAACGCTCAGGATCTGGCCACAACCGGCCCAAACCCAAGCCTTCCGTTCTCTGCGGCTACACGGAAGCGTGTGCACAACGGAGGCCCAAGGCTGCAGCCTAAAGCCCCCGCCGTCCCCTTCCAGAGAGTTGGCCTTCTGGTTGGCCCTCAGAAGCCCATCCCTAAACCACCGGCCCTCAGGCTGTGGAACATCATTGCCAAGGGGGGCAAGACGAAAATGAATTACGTTGAGGCTGCCGCCATGTGGAGGCGGGCTCGACCTGATTTAACTCCGATGCAGATCGCCAAGGTCATCAATGGCGGCCCTGTACCTCCCCTACCCCAGGTTCACCTTCCTCCGATCACTGCTGGCCCCATCTCGGGCAGGAAGAAGCAGAAGAAGAAGAAGAAGAAGACGGTGATCCCTGCATCTACAACCAAGGGTCTGCCTCGCACGCAGATCGTGGTCCTCTTCAACGAGAAGGATGGTCAGATTCCTCAGATTGACGGCGGGTTCGTCATGAGGGGGATGAACAACATCCTTCAGCGTGCTGGATCTGAGCTCCAAGTCCTCTCAGGCAGTCAGGCCTATGGGGGTTGGAGCCTTCGAACGACGGATGTTCCAAACGAGCGTGACTTGAATGCTGTGCGCGGGTGGATCACCCAAGTCCTCCCAGCCTGGTCCCGCAATCTGTGGGTCGGGCTTCCGCAGTCCACCAGCTATCTAGTGATACATGGTGTTCCAAAATACAAAGTTGGGAGTAATCTTACAATCTACTTGGACATTGACAGTGCATTCAAGGCTTCGCCCTTGAAACCACACTACATTCCGACTGCCCATCCCCGGGTGATCAACTCTGAATCGAAGAACTCCACCTCGGTGACAGTTTACTTCAATATCTGGGACTCCCAAGCAGGGACCCGTGCGAAGGCCTTGAACAACAAGACCATCAACATCCTCGGCAGGAAGTGCCTTATAAGGTCCACTCCTCGTCAACCCGGCATCCCCTTCTGCAAGAACTGTTGCAAATGGGGACACCCTGATTCCATGTGCTGGACCCGTCGCAGGTGCCCCATCTGCGGCGAGTCTCATACTTGGGAAGAGCATTGTCACCATGCGAGCTGCTGCAAGGGCCACCCCAAGCAGACCCCATATCCCATCCCCCCCACCACGGAGGATATCAGAGTCTGCCCCCATCGTGTACGTTGCATCAACTGCAGGAAGGAGGGCCACGACGCCGAGTCGTCAAACTGTCCATTCTGGTACGCGAGGTTCAACTGCACCCAGATAGACGCACTCAACAAGCAGGTACGTGATTGTCAAGATTGTGGCAGGCTTCAATCTAACCCAGTCCTTCCTAATGTCTAGTACAACATTACAGAAGATTAGGGTTCTTTCTTTTAACGTTGCAAAATCTTGGGACTCTCTCGTTGTACTACTCGAAACTCAATGTAAATTGTTGGATATCATCTTCTTGCAAGAGCCTCCATGGAGGCTCGTTCGTCACGCCCCTTCTGCACATGCCAAGGAAGGTAAGGTAGGGGCCGTGTGAACATGTAACTTTGGTGAACAGAAATACAGTCGGGGCATCCTTCGGAAGGGCACTATCCAAAATCGGTTTCCTACAGATTGAAGACATCACCAGGGGCTACATTCTGTAGGAAGCCGATTCCCAATATCTTTCGAAATGAGGATGCCCCACGTGAATCCGTTTTACCCGAAGTTACACTTTTACTTGTCTTCTGCCTTATGGAAGTGTGGGGCTCTCCCCGCCATCCTAAGTGGACCTGCATGGTCCCTCCTACTGAGCCAGGAACCCTTCCTCAGGTTATGGTCTACGTAAATAAGAGATTGGACATCCTCCATCCAACTTACCGTCGAGACCTCATCGACAATCGAGATGTAATGGTTATCTCCCTGTTTGCAGGTGATGAGCCCATGCATCTCACTAACGTATACTCAGACGCCGACCATCGAGCAATTTGCTTGCTCTATCGCCACGCAGATTCACTCCCAGCCATAGACTACATGGCGGGAGACTTCAACTGTCACTCCAGGGAGTGGGATGATGCCGTTCCAGGGAGTGGGATGATGCCGTTCCAAACCATGGAGACACAGCTATTCTTCTGTTGGAAACAGCAGCCTGTCTAGGTGTGGAGTGCTCCCCACCTGTCAATCCAGGACCCACCTATGTGTCCCACGCCAACGCGAATATCAAGTCTGTAATAGACATGGTATTCGTTCAACCTGCCTACGTCCTCTCAGCCGCACCGCTGAGGGATCAGGACCTCAAGGGGACTTCGGACCACTACCTGTTGTCGTCAGTCATCAAACTCAGCAACCATGCTGAACGTATCAAGGGCCGCACCCTCAAGGAGGATGCAGTCGCCCTGTTCTTTATGCAGGTCAAAAAGGAGATGCCAGGTCTCTCCGACTTGGATGATCTCAATACCGCAGAAGGAGTGGAGGAACTCTCTGTGGCCATTGAAAAGGTGTTCTCTGATGCACGGTTTTCCCACTCTGAGGAGTACATTATTACCCCCCACTCAAAAAAGGTGTGGACTGACGAATGTCAGAAGGCGTACAATGAGTGGAAAGCGGATGACTCTGCTGAAACTTGTGGTGCATTTCGACGTCTTGTAAAGAAGACAAGGCGGGATTTCTTTGATGAACGCATCAAGGATATCTCAGAAACAGACAAGTGCCCCTGGGACCTAATGGACTGGGTCAAGGAGCGCAAGAACCCCCCATGCGAGGCTATCCAACACAACGGACAGCGCTGTCACAATCTCGACCAGCTTTGGGGAGCCTTACATGGCACCTACAGCGCGGCCAATGACCAACCGGTCGATCTGAGTTTACTGGATGAACTCCCCGACAAGCCTGTCAGGGAATGGCCAGGCTTCTCTCTCTTAGAAATGAGGCAAGCCCTTGAGGTGTGCTTATCTCGCTCTGCTCCGGGTCCTGACCATGTTACATGGCGGCACCTGAAGTACATCTTCACTGTACCTGAATGCGAAAAGGTCATGATGGACTTGGCCAATGCCTGCATAAAAACCGGGCACTGGCCAAAGCATTTCAAGGACTCGCTTTCGATTATTATATGAAAACTGAATAAGCCGTCCTACTCTGCCCCAAAGGCGTTCAGACCCATCATGCTCTTGAACACCCTCGGTAAATTGGTTGAAAAGATGATTTCCAACCGCTTTCAGTTCGACAAGATCATACTTGATCATGTCGACCCAAATCAAATGGGAGGGGTGTGCCAGCGCTCCACCGAAGATGCAGGCCTGTTCCTGACGCACTTGGTGCGGATGGGATGGGCAGCAGGACTCAAGACGAGTGTGGTGGCTTTTGACATTGCTCAGTTCTTTCCGTCCATTAACAACAAGTTCCTACTCGAGGTACTTCGCAAACAAGGCTTCCATCCCATGGTGGTGACCTTCTTTAAATCCTACCTGGTGGAGCGCCATACGTCCTACGTGTGGAATGGCTCTACTTCGGATCCCTTCTGGGTGGACGTGGGGGTGGGTCAGGGCTCTGCCCTCTCACATGTGCTGTCTGCCCTTGTCATAGCTCCAATCATGAAGCTGTTCCAGTCGAGGCCAGAGGGGAAACTCACTACCTTGATCTCATACGTGGACGATGGTACCATCATTGTCCAATCTTGCAAGATCGAGGAGAACTGCGTGCATCTCTACCATGCATATCAGTGCCTCTTCAAGATGTTTACAAAGGCAGGGTTCATCTTGGAACATGACAAGACAGAACTCTTCCACTTTGACAGAGAGCATACAGAATTCCATATGCCCTTAGACCTTGGCTATGCGCCCTACACTGGTGCTACCCCTCTGAAACCCAAACAGTACTGGCGGTACTTGGGATTCTTCTTCGATCGGTTCCTCTCCTTCAAGGAGCATATCGGGTACTACTCGACCAAAGCTCTCACCACCGTCATGGCGATGAGAATGCTTGGTAACTCTACTCCAGGGCTTTCACCCAAGAACAAACACATCTTGTTCCGAGCATGTGTGATGCCCATCTGCACGTATGGACATAGATTGTGGTACTACGAGGGCGCCAAGATCCAGGGCACACTCAAAATTCTAACCTCCATGCAGTGTAAAGCAGCATGCTGGATAATAGGAGCGTTTCGCAAGTCTTCTACTGGGGGAGTGGAGTGCCTTGCAGGCCTCCCACCCATTCGCCTTCACCTCCGGAAAATCTCGCAACGCACAGTATTCCAGACGGCAACATTATCTCCCACCCACCCCCTGCGTTCCCTCCTACCGGAGGAGCACAGGGGGAGTGCCTCCCCCCATTACAGGACTGCCTGTCACCTCTCCCCTGTGAACCGTGGCCGTGTAAAGGACGCTATAGGCCAGACCCTTACAGTACTTCACACTCCCCCACTTGTCTAATTGGACTCCATTGGAGTCCAGCCACCCCATTGGATATCCAGCCTGGGGGGGCTGGGGTCCATTGGAGTCCAGTGGAAACCCAATGAACCCCAACCAAGTCTAGCCCACCCCAGCCCACTCCAATTGGACTCCAACCCAAGTCCAACCAAGTCCAACCAACTCTGTCCAGACTCCAGGATGAAATGTTTGGTAGTGATTGGACTCCAACTAGACTCCAATTGGAGTCCAATGAGACACTAGCCACATCTGTCTTTTATACAACTGTAGGCTGTGTGAGAAATCATTATCTTTCCCACAGTTGTCACCAGTTATCATCACACTCATATCAGACCCCCTGAATGCAAATATAGTAACTGAATCAAATTACCAGTCTTTAGATTCACCTGTCCTTCCCACCAAACGGAGGTTGTTAGCTGGGGCTGATGGGTGCGCCAACCCAGCTAAGTCTCTGGATTTCACGATTTCTCACTAGGTGCGGCTATGTCCCGATACACCTGAGGACTTAGAGGCAGCTGGGAGGGCTGGGCCTAGTGGTGGGGTGCTGATGGGCCACGGGGAGGGTTCCGGGAGGTTGGGATGATCATCACCGGCATTGCCATCGCCCGTATGGCGGTGTTGGCCGTTAGGAGCGCGTCGGGGAGGCCGCTCCCACCCTCGTCGTTCAAGTTGCGCTTGGACCCGCCGACACTTCCTTCACATCCCATCACACGTCGAGGACATTTAAAGCTGTTAAATATGCTTTATCTAGTCTACAATTAATACATATACCAGTGTGGCCCGATCCTTCAATAGGCTACAAGCTCGAGATCTCCAGGACCTTCAAGCGGGCCTCAAGCACATCTTCCTCTGCTACGCCCTCCACCTCTTCGTCGGATTCAGCTTCAGAGGAATCAGACGCTTCCGGTACATCGATGTCCATGCCGTTAGTGGATGCTGAGTTGGAATTTCTTGTGGGTGTGGCACATGAAGCCTTGGGCGGAGGCTTGGATCGGCGCGTAGGATCTATGCTTATGCCAGGCGTTATAGAACCAGTGAATCCGCCCAGCGCAGGAAGGGCCGAGAAATGTTTGCGGTGCAGGTCGTAAAATCGTGTTTGGTCGTGGCGGTACCTGGCGATGTGGAATGCGAGGGTGGGATTCGTCACTTGGAGTCCGTCTTCAACGGCGAGTAGGTAGTGCTCTTCATCTTGCATGTGCGTCACGATGCGTCGAATCTCAATGTTAAGCCGTTCGATTTCTTCACGTGCCCGCTCGAGCTTGAACCACTGGGTCATTAGCGAGCGATTGGCGGGCTGGGCCCAAGGCATCTTGCGAATGTCCTGGCGAGAGTCGCGGAGGAGATCAAAGTCGGACAGGAATGCATAGTCGACCACTTCTTCCCAGGTCAGAGATGGTCTGGGCGGCTTGAACACATGGGCAGCGTCGTTGTATCACTTTAGAGCCGCCTTGACCGCCTGTGACCGAGACTGCAGGGAGCTTGCAATATGCTTGCGAAGCTTGTAGCCTATAGACCTCTGTAAATGTATCTATGGGCGGGAGAAGGCTAGGGCAACTCACCTGTTTGAGACATGTTCATCTTCGACAACTCAAAAATCCGTGCCACCACCAGCCCTTCCAGTTCGTCTAGACATCGCTGGTACCTGCGACGCCGAACCAACTCAGCGGCCCTACTGTAGTCTGGGTGTGAAGGTGACCACCTCTCCACAACGCCCAGCTGCTGCTCAAATGTTTGCACTCGCTCCAGTGCCTTCTGTGCGTTTTCAATAGCGGCCCTACACCGGGCAATGGTAGCCCCGGATGCGGAGCTGCCTTTTGGTGCACTCGGGTCGCACTGAACGAATGCCGTGGCGGATATGAACTGCTTCTCATGCAGTCTGAAAAAAAAAAGTAAGTATCGGCCTGTGCACATCAAAACCAAGGGTAGACTTACTGACAAGCTTCCCAGTTAACGAGGCTTTGGTAGTACTCCATTTGGGCCGTCTCTTCTACTGGCTCCTTGGTGAGGCCCTTGAGGTACTCTCGTTCCGCCGAAAGCCACTCTTGGAAGGTTGCGTTGGGGTTCTGGATCCCAAGAGAGGCAATAGATTGCTTCAGCTGCTTCTCTCCCTTGAGTATGGATATTGCTTGCTTGTAATTATCTACTATGAACTTGCCTACAGGAAATTAGTGATCCAGAAGCCGCAAATGGAGTGCAAAGAGCACGCACTCAAGTTTTGAGACGTTTCAAACCGATCAACATGCTTGATATACTGGTCGATGGCCTGCCGACGATGAAACACTGAAGCGTAGCGGATGGCATTGGCAAGTGCATTGG